>OY720307.1:7414346-9814346 GCA_963082785.1 Philonthus spinipes
CCTTTATCTACTTCTTTATTACTTCTGTCCACCATTATGTTTTCTTAACTCCTTCATTTCTTATTTTTGTTGTTCCACAACTCTCCTTCGCTACTTCCAGTATAATTCTTTTGAATATCATCCATTTCCCTTCTGTGCTTTCCTTTTTTTCTTTCCCTCTAAATTGTCTCTATATACTCTTGGTATTTTCTTGTGCTTGTGTTTCTTTTAGTTTATACGCTCTTATCTTCTCTTTCACTTGTTTTTTTTTTCTTTTGTCTAGTCTTTGTTTATCTTTCCATTTCATATCCAATCATAATAAGTGGTGATAACTTGCTTTTTCAACTTGTCTTATTACTCTTACGTTCTTTATCTTGCTCCAGTTTTTTGGTTTATTAAGTAATAATCTTTCGTTGATCTCTTGTTTCTGGATGGCTGTGTTCTAGTGCATTTATGTATCTCCTTCTGTTTGTTTTGGTGTTTGTAATAATTAGTTTGTTTTGTACGCATAGTAGGATTATTCTTTCTTGTTTCTTCTGCTTCTTTTCCCATGATGTTTTCAAATCCGCTGTTCTCGTTACCTTCACTTCTATTTAAATCTTCCAATATCATTAAGTTTTCGTTTCCGTCGTCTATTTCTCTTTGTAAGTCCTCGTAGAATTTTTCTTTATCCTCTTTCTTTGCGTCTTCATTTACTCCATATGCTATAATAAGTATCCACATCTCGTTCTCTATTAGATTCATTTCTATTCATTCGCTATTTCATTGATATGTCTTTCCTTTATTATGTCTGTAGGAGAAACTGGCGACGAAGTCGGCAAACCTTGATAAGTCAAGAGGGACACTTACCGATGTAATTCCTCTTTCTTCCCGGTCTGGCCAGACTGAAGTGGGCTGTATTTTGGATGCACTTGATTATTCTTAATTTCACACACTACTTAATATTCAAACAATAATTTGAAAACGAAAACGTGACTGTCTCGGCGGACGTTTCGCGCAGAAGTCCGCGTAAAGTATCCCAACGAAAAATAAAAAGGTTTGCCAACATAATTCCGAAATATATTAACTATATATGGCGAAATTTAAACTATTTACGTACTTAAGATTCAATTTACGACACAACAAAATAAGTGATTTTAAATTCCCGAAATTAGATAAATACACAACTTGTGTTGAATAAACAAATAAAATAAATTAATGAATTCTGAACAATATCTTTTATTCTTTCTGGTGTTATTATAATACCAACCCTTCCTCTACTCTTTCAGTTTCATCTACTCATATTGTCCAGTAGTCTCCATGTATTCTCTCGATTAATTCCTTTTTTCTTTGTTTCTGTTATACCTAATATTTTTATTTTTTGTTTCTTCATTTCTTCTACCAGTTCTACTTTCTTTCCGTTATAACTTCTTATTTTCCATGTTCATATTTTCAGTTCTTTTCCTTTATTTTCTTTGTGAAGATGTTGTTTATTGATTATTTTTCTCATTTTCTTTCCTGTGTTTGCTAATGTCCTCTTGCTCTTTCAGTTTCATCTACTCATATTGTCCACTAGCCTCCATGTATTCTCTCGATTCATTTCTTTTTTCTTTGTTTCTGTTATACTTAATATTTCTGTTTTTTTGTTTCTTCATTTCTTCTACCAGTTCTACTTTCTTTCCTTTATAACTTCTTATTTTCCATGTTCCTATTTTCAGTTCTTTTCCTTTATTTTTTTTGTGAAGATGTTTTTTTATTGATTATTTTTCTCATTTTCTTCCCTGTGTTTGCTAATGTCGGCTTCTTGGCTCTAATCCGTTCGTATTTTAGTTGTTTTTTGTGGTCTCTCTGTGTTTTTCTTTCTCTTTCGGCACCACCCCTTTTTCTTATACATCCCAGTTATATACTTTGTCATTGGTTATCATTTTCTGATATCCTGTCTTGATTCATTTCCCTTTTGCCTTCTCTGCTTTGCAATACTTCTAATTTCCTTCTGTATCTTTCTTTCTTCCCATGTTTGGTCATTGCCTATGTAGATTTCAGTTTCGCTTAGTTTGCTTTTGACTGACATAATCTTTTGTTTTTGCTCCAAATCTACTAGTTCTGGTCTTATTATTCCGTTGTTCATTACTTTATTCATGGTTATTATTTTCTTTACATTTACTGTGACGTTCAAGTTTTCTACGATTCATTTATTGACTTAAACTTAAAAGCAACAGACAAACTGTTGTTTTTAAGTTTAAGTCAATAAATGAAACAGACAAACTGTTGTTTTTAAGTTTAAGTCAATAAATGAATCGTAGAAAACTTGAACGTCACAGTAAATGTAAAGAAAATAATAACCATGAATAAAGTAATTTTTTTTTTTCATTGTGTTAAATGAATTTCGTTTCCTATTCTCATAAACAGAATAAGTTTGCCTTCCTTTAGTGGACGAAACAACGATTCTCGGTTGTCTACCTTGTAGACCCAAATCGTTGACGATGCCACATGAAATTAGGCAAAAAATGGCGATTGCGTCGTCTTCCATTTATTATAAAGCATACCTTAGATACGAAGTTAAATAGTGCTAATTATATTTATTTGCGAAAAACAACAATAATTGAACTTTAAAAAAAGATTATCTAGCCTATATTTCACTTTATCACTTAAGACCTATAGAAAATATCAATATTGAATATAAATGATATAACCTGTTAATACTTTGTATAACTATATAACATAAGTTCAATTATACAGAAAAAGTAAAAGTATTTTAGTATATATTATAATATCTAAAAAAATAATTGTTTTTTCGTGATGAAACTCCATAATACACTATTTTGAAAATAAAATAACGGTTTCTTAAGTTACACAACAGCATATTGTGGCAGTAGTGTCTTTATAAATATATGGTGATTATAAAGAAGATCTATAATTAGAGGATTTGAAGGATAACCCGAGAATTTAACATCAGGCCTTGGCAGGTGATATGGGTAATTATGTGTTGGGCATATCTCTGATGGTTCTACAAAACGATCATATTTCTTAATTTCCGCATAAGATGAGATAACTGCCAGCGCTTTTTTCTTTTTCAAACATTTATGAGACATTACATTTATTGATAAGTCCTGAATTCGTTTTATAATAATAATAATAATTGGGCAGAAAGACCTCCGATCGATAACCCAAGACAAATAAACCTTTATTTTAATGTATATACTCAATGTTTGTATAAATGTAATTGTCTTAATAAAGATATTTGTATATAATAATAATTTCTTTATTTCTCAATGGATAAAACCAATTACAGGGAAAACATATATTAATAATAATAATAACTAACTTAAAATAAAGTAAAAATAACAATTACGCATTAATTATAGAAAGAAAACAAAACTAAAAATACTAAAAATAAAGCATGCTTTAACTAATGATAAACTTTATATTATAAAGTGGTAGAATAATGATAATACTATAAAATAAGTACAATAAAGTTGAAGTTGAAATGCTAACGATAGTGCTACAAAAAATATAAAAGCGACAACACCAGATTGAATATAATTGTTGTACAAACGCATCATACTAATGACGGGTGAATAAAAGTATACGTTTGTGTATTGTAGCAACACTGAAACGTCAAAGCTCTTCGCTTGGATACTCTGGACCCAAATGTATTTAGTGAAGCTTATGCTCGTTTTTACTTTCCCCGGACCCCAATCCAATAGAAAGTATTGTGATCGTAAAATTTTTCGAATCGCCAATTTCAACAAATATGCATGTTTTGAGGTCCCCTGAGTCCATTCCATTGAGTTTTGAAAAATATCTGTGTGTGTCTCTGAGAGTCTGTGTGTTTCCGCGATAGCGCATAAACGGCTAAATTAAATCCAGCTGTAGATCTTGAAATAATAAATCATGTTTGTTATAAAACTATCTACTTGATAAATTCCCTTAGAAATAAACAATTATTTTTTATACTACTTTGTGTTTGCTGTGGAGACTTTTATTATTTAAATAATTATTATACGGCTGCCAAGGCATACAGACCGATAACACTGTCCTCGTTTGTGCTAAAAACACTTGAAAGGATAGTTGAAAGTTATATCAGAAGAACTGCCCTCATTGAAAGACCACTCCAACTGACACAACATGCCTATACCAAGGGAAAATCTACGGAATCTGCCCTACTAAACGTAGTGAACAGGATCGAGAGAACCCTGGATGGGCAGGAGATGACACTAGGAGTTTTCGTTGACATTGAAGGGGCTTTCGATAAAACCACTACAACGAAGATAGGGCAGGCTCTCATTCGCAGAGGCATCCCTACCGGAATACGTGAGTGGATAGGAAGCCTACTAACTAACAGAAACATAACAGTATCATCGGAGCAGGATAAAATCCAATGCAATATTAACAGAGGCTGTCCACAAGGGGGGGTACTTTCACCTCTTCTATGGAACTTAGTTCTGGATAGCCTACTGCAAACGTTGCACAACAACGATTTTCACGTAACAGCGTACGCAGACGACCTTGCCTTAATCGTCAGCGGAAAATACGAAGAGGTGCTGCGTGATAGAATGCAAGTAGCCCTAAACATAATAGCCAACTGGTGCGAGGAACACTCCCTCTCTGTCAATCCGACGAAAACAGAGATGGTTCTTTTCACCAGAAGGTACAAAGTGAAACGGAAGGCACCGAAACTCAAAGGCATGACGCTACAGTTCAGCAGCGAGGTGAAATACCTAGGGATCATTCTCGACAGCAAACTGAACTGGAAGGCGCACCTGGAAAACAAAACTGAAAAATCGATCAGAGCCTTCTGGCAATGCCGTAGAGCGATAGGCAAAACCTGGGGACTGAAGCCAAAGGTAACTCTTTGGCTCTATACAACTATAATCAGACCCATGTTGGTCTATGGAGCAGTGATATGGTGGGCTAGAACTAAAGTACAGACCGCCATAAAACTGCTCAGTACAGTACAAAGAACCGCCTGCCTATCGATAACGGGCGCAATGAACACAACGCCAACGTTAGCGATGGAAGTGATGCTATGCCTGCCACCACTAGATTTATACGTGGAAATGACGGCGCTGGCAACCACCATTCGTCTAAAAAATCATGGGATCTGGGAAATGGTTAACTGTGGAGAGGTAAGGTGCAGCCTCTGGAGGGCTGCCTGTGAAGACATTCCTCTTCTTGAGGCTTGCACAGACCTATGCAGTCCTACTCTAGTAGCGGGAATGCCATACGGTATCACCACCCTACCCACAAGTATAATGAAAGAGTCTGCGTCAAGAATTTACACAGATGCCTCGATTAGGGGAGAATGCTCAGGGATTGGAATCTACTCCAGGTCTTTGAGAATTCGATATCACCCAGCTGGAGACAATGGGCATAACGCTTGCGGCTGAAACCATTTCCAACCGCAAAATAACGAACAAGAGGATACTGATACTCACGGACAGCAGACGGGCGCTCCATTCTCTGAGGAGCAAATTTACCTGCTCCAACACGATAAAGGAGTGTCACAGACAGCTGTCCAAGGCATCTCAGCATAATGAGATAGAGGTATCCTGGGTTAAGGGACACAGTTCAGACGGGGGCAACAGAAGGGCTGACTTGCTGGCGAAGGCGGCGGCGAAACTGAATTTTCAGTCCCCAGAGCCGCTGGCACCCATTCCTCCTGCAACCCTCATCAAACTAGTCCAAGAAAGAATGATGGAAAAATTTAGAGAAAGATGGGACGACGCAACTGACTGCGCCTTTGCGAAGGAAGCACTTCAGTATCCGAGCAAGTCTGCGGCAAGCAGATATCTCAGATTAGGCAGGAAAAACCTAAGGAGGATAACAGCTATCCTCACAGGACACGGTAGACTCAACGCTCACCTATTCAGGCTGGGACTCTCAGAGACACCAGACTGTCGAGGCTGCGGGGAGGAAGACGAAACAGCCAGGCATTTACTCATAGAGTGTCCGGCGACCTGCGATATAAGGGAAGCTACCATGGGTGAGAGATGACCTAACATGGCCTACATAATGGACCTACCCGCCTCTGTGATACTGGATTACCTCCATGAGACAAACTGGTTGTAGCAGAGGAGGGTAGGCCTGTAATGAAGGGAGGCTAGGGGCCTTTTAGGCCTATGCACAGTGCTTATAGCACACCTTCACACATACATACATACATACAATTATTTTTATGTGAAATAAAATGTCGGTCATATTTAATACATTATTCGTAAACGCTTCCAGCCTCAAAAAATAAAAAAAGACATTTTTCAATTTTAATTCCAATTAAATTTTCAATCAAAAACTTATTTGACCGAATTCACAGGGGAAAGTACCGTGATGGGCACATCACCATTTTTTTATGTTTTTTATTACTTAGTCTTGTACTTATTATTTAAAGACTTTGTTCAAAAGTCTCCGCCAAAAAAGCATTTGTAGGAGTAGAACACATTGCACCAATTACTAAGCGTAAAGCTAAAAAATATTGTGTACAATAAAAAATGTGAATCTTAAACAACCGTTGTTGTTTTACAAATAGTGTCTAAAAAATAATTATTCAGAAGAAATATTATTTTTTAAAGGAAATGGTTTGAATATTATCGCTTTAATTGCTATAATTGCTACATTGACGAAATTTCAAGAAAACAGTTTATTTTTATTCAGAAAATTGCACGATTTTCAAGATGTATCCAATTTCCCTAATTCAATTTCTTGTCTTGCAGCTTGTCTTGTTGAATGACAAATTCATGCCATTAAATATTTTCAGGTGGCATCAAGAAAATATGGTCTTAATCCGAATAAATTATTCAGCTTATTAATTTTAATTAAGCCCCATAATACTAACCATTCGCTGGGTGGCGTTTTGGGAGGCCCATAGTTAGTCCAATTTCCACTCCTGGAAATTCCGGAGTAATCAACGCGTAAAATTACGCAATTACGACTTGGGCGGCAAACGAGCTGCTTTGGCCTCGTTTCTATTTATTGCTGGATATCATATTTATGTTAATGATGAGCCCGCGTAAACACGCCATGAATTACAATCCAAAGGGGGGCGATTTACCGCTCCCAGCGCGAGGATACCGCGAGGGGATCGCTTTCAATTTTCTCGAACTCGTCTCAATTGTTGGGACACATACGTACATATATACGTATAAGCACACAAAGAGGGGCAATTCCGTTCGATAATATGACTGAGTGGTTGCATTCGGGAAATTCGGCCCTTGGAGGAGGGAATCAGCGAGATCGTCTGATGCTTCACGTCTATAGTTTGTGATTGAATTTATTGGAAGGGGAATGGCAGATATTGTGAGGGGAGTTCGAAATAATGCTCAATATTATAATTTTAAATTTAATAACCATATCATAGTTGATATTGTGTTATGGAGATGATGCCAGCACATCAAAAAACAGTGAATTGAAAAAATTAAACGATTTATTAAATTAAATATAATTACGAAATATTATACATTTTTATACATTAGCTACAAATTTTGACAAATTAATTAATGAATCTTCGACAAAAAGGTAAGGAATGTAAATTTTCATAAAATATAATTTATCTAAGTACTTTATTTAATATTACAACTTACATAAATTATATTATGCGAAAATTTGCTTTTCTTGCATTTTTGTGGCAGATTCATTTATCAAATGCGACATGTCTAAATCTGCAGCTAATTGTTTTTCTATACTATACTTAAATAGGATACTCCATTCTGTCACACGCTAGATCTCAGATAATTTTTAACTAATTTAAGTTTTGAAAAGCTTTTTTCACTTGAGGCCAACGTTACAGGAATTGTCAAAAATATTCTTTAGTGCAATTGACAAATTAGGACACATTGAATTGAGATCATTAGATACTATATAGTCCAAAAGTGTTAATGAGTTCATTTTTTATTAATTTATTATACTTTTACTGCTTGCTTCCTTCCTTATTGACATGTTTATCTTGTGACGTTCTTAGTATAAAGTCTCCTTCATCGTTTATTCCGCCCCACCTCTCCCCCATTCTTGCTTAAAATCCCCACCAACCAAGTAACTCCCTTCCTTATTCGTTTGTTCATATATTTCTTTCCTCACCAATTCAAGTTGTTGTTCACATATACTATCCCAATCTTCATTTTCGTCCTATCCTATTGACATGTTACCCATACTACTCCTTCCACTTCCTCCTTAAATTCCATATCCCCAGTCTTCAATCCTTCTCTTATTTCGAATATTATACCTCCTTTTGCCCTACCTCTAACTGTATTTTTATAAGCCCCTTTTTTCCCCAACTAAATCCCGCGGGAAGTTTCTCCTTTACTTCCTTCCAATCACTTTAAGGTAACCACGTCTCTACTAGACCTATAACGTCCTTCCCTTTCGCCCATTCGTCGAAATCCATCTGCCATCTCTCTCCCCTGGAGAGGTTTAGAAAAATGAAGTGGATGAAATTTAAAAACAAAGGAAAAGAAGGTAGAGTGGAAGAGTTGAAATGGAAGGGAAAGTTAATAGACTTTCATTAAGTGAGAAATTAATTCAAAATATAGGAAGGGAGAGTTAATAGACTTTCATTAAGTGAGAAATTAATTCAAAATATAGGAAGGGAGAGTTGATTAAGAGGGTGAAGGAGTTTAAATATCTCGGATTTGTGTTTAAGTGTGTGGGAGGATACGGGGAGCACGTCAAATATTTACAACAAAGCGAGGAAAGCGTGGTATGTGGCCAAAGCGAAGTGGGACAAATGGATTGAAGGGAATTTCAAAATGACGTGCAAACTGTGGGATGCGTGTGTTAAACCTATATTGATGTATGGTGTGGAAACGTGAGGAATGAGGGAATATGAGCTGATTGAGAGAGAACAGACTATGTTCCTGAAGCAGTTGCTAGGGGGGTGGAGAGATCGACCCCGAGGTACATTCTGCTTCAGGAGGCAAACAGGTCAGATATGAATGTACTGGCGAGAGAGAGAATAGCAAAGTATGAGATGAAATTGCGTAGATTGGGTAATGGAAGTTTGGTGAAAAATGTGTGGGAAACATGTGTGAATGTAGGAGAGGGAAAGTGGAGAAGAGAAAGGAGAAGGATGTATGGTTGGTTAGAAAGAGGGGTGAATGTGGCGGCGAAGATGAAAGAGAAATGGTTGTAGGTGGAAGGGCAAGAGAGACAAGGTAGAATTGAAAGGAGTGGATACAATCCACAGTATAGAAGATGGCAAGTATATAGGCGGGTGCCAGAGTACTGATTGAGGAAGGATTGGTCAAGGGAGGAAAAAGTGATTCTGGCAAGGGCCAGATGTGGATCGGAGGAGAGAGGATGGAAAGTGTGGATGGGAGAAAGATATGGTCGATGTATATTATGCGGGGTTGGTAGGGATACGTGGAGTCATTTAGAGCAAGAGTGTAAGGAAGTACATGAATGGACGGGAGGAAGAAGGATTGAAGAATGGATGAGTGAGGATAGGACAGGCGTGGAGATTTTGGTCAGAATGGGACGGGAAAAGAAAAGAAGATAGGAGATGTGTCATTAGTGTATATAATTATGTATAATGAGATTGGATATGTTTATGTAGTATTGTTTTTTATTAAAGCCAATAAAGGCTTTTTTTACTTTTATTGCTATTTAGAACATTTGTCATATTATTTATGGCACAACCACAGAAATAAAGTAAATACATTTCTATATATTTTAGTTGTACACTATTAACATAGGAGTGAAAGGTAAATTACATAATTACTATTTCTATTAATTAATTGTTGTAAGATTTGCATTTGTAACATTTCGCATTTAAAATATTGAAAATATCAAGTGATGGATCTGTTAACAGTAGTTCATTATAAATATCGCACATATAAAATATAAGAAGAAAGGAAGAAAGAAGAGTATGCTTTCACGAAGTGAATGGGTTATTCGGAAGTTAATTAGTGATACAGCTTCAGGGAAATCGAATAAATAGTTTAAGATAGTAATGACGTGTGATTCATGACGTGCGTTTATTAACTAGAGACTCTAATCCAAATTCATCAAGAAGAATTAAATAAAATCTAGTCTATTTATTGAGTTTTCTCTACAGGTTAAGTTCAGAATGTTAATATGCATTACTTATTATTGCCGATTTTATTTAATTCTTCAATTGCATTTTATATGATGAAATAGAAAGCCTGTTAATGTATATTAAACCAAATGATCATCTTCTTGATGAATTTGGATTAGAGTCAAAAGTGTAAAAAGTATGTTCTATCATAAATTAAAAAGGTCATAGTTACTAGTGTCAAATTGTCTAAAAAAATTAAATCCTAAACAATAAGAACTCAACATAAAATTAATTAACTCTTATCATCGAATTGAATCAAAATTTAAAAAAATCTCCATTTACCTTATTCATCAAGCTTTAGCCCTAGCTTAGATTTCAATTAAACTCGCTTGTTTTTACTTAATTTAAAAAAATTAATTATAGCGAATTCAATTATGATAAAAAAATCGAGTTTTTTTCGAAACTAGATTTTTTCTTAAATAGATTTTTCAAAGAAATTCTGCCTCAATAACTTATTCAATCTATTATTAATACTAGATAATTTCATAAATAATTAGTTCCTAAAGTATTAATTAAATTTTTTTTCTTTAATATTATCTAGTTAATTAAAAATAATTAAACTTTAAATTTAATTTAGAAATTAATTAAGTTAACTAAATTTAGTAAGAATTTCTTAATTATTATAACTTAATAATTTCACTATTTTTTATTAATTAAATCGATATTCATTATTAATGTCTAAAACTTGATTTTTCATTAAAAAAATAATATATTATATACCCTTTGTTATTTACTATGACATATCAAATGATTAATTATTAATTAGGTTATTATTTATTTTCAACAACGTATTTATTATATTATTTGTTAATATATATATTATCAATAACAAACAGTTAATATATATATTATTTGTTAATATAAATATATATATATATATATAATAGCTTAAGATACATTAAGTATATTAAGAAATGATAAATGATTTATAAATTATTAATATATATAATAAAAATAGAATCATAGAACGTTAATATCTGCCGATTTTGAATTATTGAAAATCTCTTTCTTTTTTTCTGGAATGTATAGAATCTTGTTAATTAACTAAAATTCTTAGATTTTAAGTGAATTAATATTATACTTTTTTCTATTTCTTTTTATATCCTAATCTTGAAGAATATTCAATAACTATTAGGTACATAATAAAAGTTGTGATATATATTAATAGATTAAATGTTTATTAAATAAACACATTTTCAAAATATGAATCTTTTAAATTTTAAGTCAAAAATTACCCATTTCAAAAAACGGCAAAAAAATTTCTTTTTATCGGTCCAAAAAGTCACTTTTTTTTGCAATTTTGAAAACCTTTTTTCATAAATTAAATCATATTACTAACAAAAAAATTACTGTTTATATATATTTTTTTATAAAGAAAGTTTTAATGTAGTGCCTGATAAAAAGGATCACTTTGATAGAGTTAAACATGTATAATTTATCTTCATTATAGCTAACAGAATTAAACTATTTCTTTGAATATCAAAAATTCAAGTACATCATATACTAAACTATAAAAAGGTAAGCTAACGAAGCTATTGGGTTCATACCCCACTTATAAAGGTTACACTCCTTTTCTTTTTAATTAAACTTTATAAAATTTTATTTTTTGTGTCAATAATAATTAGGACCCTCGTCTCATTTTCATCAATATCCTGAATAGGAATATGAATAGGCCTAGAAATTAATCTTCTATCTATTATCCCTCTAATAAATAGAAATAAAAATATATTCGCCTCTGAAGCCTCCCTCAAATATTTTATCACCCAGGCTTTAGCTTCAATAATCCTATTATTTTCAATTATTCTCTCTTTAAACTACACCTCAATTTTAATTCATAACATATCAAATGAAGGTGTCAACCTAATTTTTAATTCAGCTTTATTAACTAAAATAGGAGCTGCCCCCTTCCATTTCTGATTCCCTGAAATTATTGACGGACTATCATGATTGAATTGCTTAATTATATTATCCTGACAAAAAATTGTCCCTATGGTAATTCTAATGTCTAATGTTAATTATCCCTTATTTTTCATATTAATTATCATTATATGTATATTAATTAGTGGTACCTTAGGATTTAACCAAACCAGAATCCGTAAAATTATGGCATATTCCTCAATTAACCATATTGGCTGATTATTAGCTTCTATATTTACAATTGAAATTATTACAATTATTATAATTTTTAATTTACTTAACATTTTTTTATTTTAAACAACTTGTAATTTCAATAAATAATAACATTGAAATTAAATTCTTCTTTGTCATAAACTTTCTCTCTTAGGATTTATGCCTAAATGATTAACTATTGTAACTTTAATTGAAAGAAAATTTATTATTCTAACCCTAACACCAGGAAATTTTACAGGTAGCTCGTTCCTTGTTAAGTGAAAAAATAATTCATCATAAAAAAATACAGATAATATAAAAAACAATCAAAGCGTAAATCCCCTATAATACGTCTTGAAAGACAATAAATATTAAAAAAATAATGTAATAAAAACACGAATAATAATTATTGCCAGCAATTTCAAAATGCATCTTTAAAATCTGAGTAACGTATTCATATACCGTTTAATTTTATACCGTCTTGAATAATTTGAATAATAATTGATAATTTTTATATCATAATTTGAACATATAGGGAAACATTTAAATCAAGGCAAAGTTGTGTATTTTAGTGCTCATTAATAATCTGTTTTCATATTTGAAATATCTTCAATTGTTTCGCAGTAATTGAAATATTTTTTTTATATGTAAAAACATTGTTATTGCAACTGTTTAAGAAAATAAATAATAAAAAAATATAAGCAATATTTACCGATGTGAAGTTATCCACGGATTTGTCCGGCTCCTCCACTATGGCGGAAGCGTCGAATACATTACATATTTTAAAAGTAATTTACAGTTTGTAAACGAATAAAAGTAACGCAATTATACAAGAACAGTGACAACATATATCCAACTTAATTTAAAATAATTTTTACTTTCAATTATTAGTTTCGAAGACTTAGACATCTCAGATTCAAGGTCCACAACGAAGATATTTGGATATCTTAAACATAATTTGAGTGTAAAAAAGTGTAAATGAAATCATTCTTCAATTTCTAAAAAATATTTATTTTATATGTCATTGCTTTAAGAAAATAGTCATACAATTAGAATAGAAAATAAAAAAAGGTAATTGTTCGCGCCAAATACGCGAATTTGATTTGTAAATATTTTCAATTTATTTCTTCCTTTGTATTTGTGTCAGTTTACATTTTATCTCGTATCTTTTGTTATTTTGACGTTTTCTAAAAATTCGTATCTTTGTAAGAATGCTATTGTGTTTGGGACCAAACTGAGATTTTATGATCAACGAGCAAGGACGAACCGTCCGTTAACGGGGTGATTCCCCGTCAAAATTTGTGCGCGAACAAGGGTGCTGGCACGGACGTGTCTAACAAAAGGCAACCAGGAATGTGCAAAAGCATCGAAAATTCTGGAAACGTTCATATAATCTCAGATTTGGCCCAAAAGTGCTTGCTGACCTTCTACATCTTATCTCCTTTTAACTCGTGCTAAAAAATCTCCATCTTTGTTTATTAATTTCTGCTTCCAAAACATCCCCCACCAACCAACCATCCCCTTTTCGTTTAATTTTTGATTTTCTTCTGCAACTTCTTCCACGTCCTCAACATGAGTAAGTTCTAATCTCTCACTATCGTAAACTTGGTTAACGTGTAAATTTTGTTTGTAACTTTGATACTTTTCACTTGTGAACCTTTTAGTTAAATTCTGATTTTGTTTTGCTCAATTTTATTATTCATTTTCTCATTATTTAAACATTTTTGTGTTAAACTTTATCATTTATTTTGATGCACGTTTATTTAATAAATATATTTTGTTAAGATATAACGTGTTTAGTTAATTAATTTAAAAAATCGATTAAATTTCGTAAACAGTAATATTGGCAATTTATAAAAATCCCAATTTTGATTTTTTTTTGCAAATATTTAGAAAAAAATCTCAAATTTAAAAACATATTATTAATGAGCACTAAAATACACAACTTTACCCGAATTTAATCGTCTAGAAATAAAACGAATAAAATAAGCAACAATATATTGTACAATACAAACAAAACAGTTACGTAATATAAGGCCATCTACAGACACGTGTTTCGGGATTTATCCTTCGTCGGTACAGTTCTGCTTTATAAATTTTTAAAGTTGTTAAATGAAATTAATTAAACGTACCGTCCCTGCACGGCGACGAACGTGAACGATATGTGCGTTTTTATGGTTCACAACAACAAAAAAAACATTCTCAACTCAGATTGAAATAAAAAAAACTATAAGTCTATTAATAATAGTAAAAAATATTTCTACGATTTTAGATTGAGAGTGTAGAATATGTTCCCAAAATTAGTTTGAATTTATGCAAAAATATGTAGAACTTATTGGCAAATATTTCCTATTCATTTTTTATAAAAAAAACTCAAAAGGCAACCCTCGTATTATTTACGAAATCAGCAATTTTATTTATGTAAATAATTCACATCGCTACCGTTTGTTAAGAAAACGCGGGGACTCCTAAAGTCAAACGAGTTTCATTTTCTGGGGCGGAGGGCGTCGATGGGGGAGCGGGTTCCGTAGGAAGGGATTTAAGAGCCGCATTTAAATTTTAATTGAAGCCGGCTGGCTCCTCCACTCCATCCGACACATTCCGCGTGTTTCGCGTTTCAGATTTAAGTGACGTGAGCCGAAACCGGAGCGAGCGCCGAGAGTCCGAAATGCCAAAAGTTCCGGGAGCAGCGTTCGCCATTAATAAACAATTTGCAGTTTACAATTTCAGCCGGTTAGAACAAAATTAAACACAACACACACATACACAAACGCAGACATGCAAATATTTAATGCTTGTCATTAGTTTGGAGGAAAATACAGGAGAGTAATTATTTTGATTAAATAATGTTTTAATTAATTTATGAGGTTGAGCTGACATTTTAGAAGAGGTTCGTTCGTAGGTATTCATAAACAACAAATGTGTCAGTATTTTTGCTAAATACTCTTTTTTTAAATACTCATGAGTTTCAATTGCATAAAACAAAACTGCAAAACCCAAGAAATTCTACTTTCAAAAAAATATATTCTAATTTAAAAAAATCTAATTCAATCATTACTTAATGGTTTTAATATTTAGACATTGGTAGTTCATATTGTATGAAATAAACATGAATAAATTATTAAAAATCAACCAATAAAACACAGATTAGATTGAATAACTTTAAATTCTCGACTAGTTTCGGGTTATCAGCCCATTTTCAAGAGAATTTAAAATTTGTTTTATTAAATTTCTATGGATATTTACATTAATGGATATATTGATTTTTTAATTTTTATTTTAATTTTATTGTGAAGCAGGCAAAATAATTTCGGTCCCAGCATTTGCTCACAAGGTGGAAAATACCCCACTAAAAAACCATCCTCAGGATCATTATGGAATTATTTTGCTAAAATTAAACAAAATCAGTTATTTATAAATAAGTTGGATTATTAAAATTAATAGAAATATAAAGATTATATATATGGTTTAATAATAGAATAAAGTGAAAAGTAGTATTTATAATACATCATAAAGTGAAGAATATAATAGATCTACTTGTTCATTTAGAAGTGATGAATTAGTGTCTTTATTGTGTAAATAAATTTCTATTGCTTCCAATATATCTAATTTTTGACCTTTTTCACTATGATGTAAGATTTTTGTATCATTTAAATTTGGAAAAGTGTGACTATTTGTAAGTATATGATTTGAAAAAGTACTACAATTTTTATTTAATCTAAATGCTCTAAAGTGTTCATTGTATCTTATATTAAAATTTCGACTAGTTTTTCCAATATACACACTATTACAATCAAAACATATAAGTTTATAAATACCAGATTTGTTAAATTTTCCTGTTTTATCTTTCTATTGTATAATATATTACCTAATTTATTTTTACTTCTAAATCCTATTTTGTAATTATTTTTTCTAAATATACTTGCAATTCTTTCTGAAATTTCTCCAAAATAAGTTAAAGTTAAATATTTTTTATTGTTTTCTTTAATTTTTGGATAAATTTCAAAAAGTGCTTTCTTTCTGAATTCATTGTTAATTAATTTTTGAATTATGTGATAAGGAAAACCATTTTTTGCAGCAATATTTCTTATTAAATTTAATTCGTTATTGAATGATTGTTTTGATAGTGGAATTTTGAAAGCTCTATTGATCATAGATTAATATGTTGATAATTTTTGACAAAGGGGGTGAAATGAATCAAAAGGGATAGTATTTTTGTTACTGGTTGGTTTTCTATAAATCTCAAATTGTATCTGATTGTTTGTGTGTATAATAGTTAAATTTAAGAAGTTGATCTTTTTATTTAACTCAATTTCTAAAGTAATTTAATAAAACAAATTTTAAATTCTCTTGAAAATGGGCTGATAACCCGAAACTAGTCGAGAATTTAAAGTTATTCAATATAATCTGTGTTTTGTTGGTCGATTTTTAATAATGTATTCATATTTATTCCATTCAATCATTACTTGTATATCGTTTTAGGTAAATTTTTAATTTTGTAAATAATAAACACATATATTTTTTAATAAATAAGTGTTAGGTACAGATAGTTCATTTTGAATATACGCGATCTTCTCCTCACTATTTGCTTTATTTTTGTATGCACGGTATATTTTCAATTTCGTAAATAGAAAAACACGTAACTTTTCTTAATATATGAATATTGAGTACTGATAGTCCATTTTGAATATACACGGTCCTATTCCCATTATTACCTTTATTTTTGCAGGCTCCATAGCTTCTTCCTCCCTGTCCTCTAACCGGTGATAAAGATTAATACGTTTTTCATTGCCAGTCAGAGGACAGGGAGGAAGAAGCGCAACACATTTGCGGAGGACTAAAGGCGTCTCTTTCCTGCTCTTCAGGTGTGAAAGAAAAGATTTTTCTCTAGCCGTAAAAAATCAATTTTCCCAATCCTGATTCCTGCCCAACTATTTCGGATAATTACCATGGACGGTTGTAGATTTTAGTGTCCTTACACCCCATGAGATTGTACTATAAGACGCACCCAATCATGAAATTTATTTACCATATTTTTACTAAAAAATACTAAAATTAAATGTATTATTATATAATGGATTAGTACAAAGTAACACCATTTAGATATTTAGATTACGGTCTCCCTTTCCACAAAACAGAATCTACATGTTTCATCAGTGATTGTTCGTATGTTTTCCAGGTGGCCCTTTACTGAGACATGTCCTGATTGAATTCCTGTTAGTAGTTTGAGGTCTTTCCCGTTAAGTAGCCAGAAATCCCCATTGGTAGTGTAGTATGGCCATCCTGTTAGGTTTTTTGTTATCTCAGCTCCTCTACATCCCCCAGTAGCGTTCATTCTCTCAAGCCTCAATATCCCTTATTTTTGCATTTAAGAATTGCTTAACAAGGTGACAGATGGATCCAGGGTCTATTGGAACTAGCTCAGCCCCTTTTTTCGCAACGGCATCTGCCATTGCATTGCCCTCTATTCCCTCATGCCCTGGCACCCATATTAAGCTTAATCTGTTGCCTTTTGCCAGTTGCATCAGGGAGTGGCACCAAAGAACTAGGTCTTACTTCTTTGCGATAAGTTCAAGCTTGCTGTCACTAGCTATATTGATATTTGCCCCTTTATATCTGATGATTTCTGCTTAGAAGATGGAACAGCAAGAAGTGTGGGATGAGTCAAGATGGTTTTCGAATCCTCGCCGATTCTAGCCGTTATTTTCTTGCTTTAAAACATAGATTTGATCCATCTCGTTGTTACAGGGTTTACGCCCTTATGACACAATGCACTATTTATGGCTTCAAAGAAGATGTTATCAAAAGCCTCCTCAATGTCAAGGAAAGCACAAATAATCGTTTCCCTGTGTTCAAGAGTCCTCTCCACAACCCCAATGTAGCCACTTAGTGCTACATTGGCACTAAGTGGCCAATGTAGCCACTTAGTGCTGATATGATTGATTTTCCCTTTTGATATACGTGCCGATTTGCATGCATAGGTCTCTGGGGAAGTATATCATTCCTAATGCGGAGGTCCTGGCACTTTTTTATGCTTTTTAATAAAATATTGATCGGTCTATAAGCCTTAGGCTGTTCAGTGGGTTGGCCCGTCTTTGGAATAAAGATTACCTTCATCTCCACTCCCTTGGAATATGTCCTAGGGTATGGTTTGTATTGAAGATCCTCCTTAGGTTTGTTTGAATCAAACTAAGACACTTCTGGATCATGATTCGAGCTATACCATCACCTTTCGGTGTTTTGTATCGTCTAAAGCTATTCATTGCCCAATCCTCTTTTCGGTGAAGATCCTGTTTGAGCAACTTCTAGCCTACCTATTTGCTCGTAGTTTTCTTCAGTTGTAAACTCCGAGAATTTAATTTGACTGTTTGGTTGGTTTTCCCAGTTTACTGGCGATTCTTCTTATGTTTCCCTTGTAGAAATATGGTTCCTACAGCAGACCAATACTGATGTTGTCCTCAACCAGTACACATTGCTACTTTTGCCCTGTGCAGGTTGAATAGAACAATCTTTGTTGCAGCAGGATTTTTATCTGTTTTATAAAACGACTTTTTGGATACCTTTAGCTGTCCGCTACTGTCGGCAACGCTTATTTTCCCTCTGGCAGTCTTCATTGGAGTAGTCTCCATAGGAGTATTCTCCTCTCGGAGACCCCTCCCGTCTCCGTTAGCGTCGTCGATCTCTACAAATTTCTCCGTGGAGTTTTTTTTTTTTTTTTTCGTTAGGCATACTTTGATCTCACTGAACTTATAGCTCAGAGTCTGACCAGCTGTAGCCTTTTCTCTGTAGAGGGGTTTACGGTTTACGGAAAACGTAAGCACAGCCGCATTGCCGATCTCCGCTCTCCTCTAGTTTTCGGTTACTAGGTCCTTGTTTTGAGTCCTTAGATGCTATCTTTGAATTAGCCCACGATTTTCAGTGAAACGCCTTCCCAAGGGGCCATTGTGTCATTGAAACCTACAAGCCATGCAGCTGACTTTACATCTGCACAGTTTAGAACGAGCCACCCAGTGCGATGGGTCACGTCCAGAAAGGCAGGCTTTACGTCTTCATCTGCTTTACGACATCATCCTGATGTCCTTCATCTGGTCATTGGCCCTGCCATTTGGGCTGTCAAGATTGAGGCCTTGGCTGGGCTCTTGGGTTTTTCCAGCTAGGGGAATTTTGGCGCCATGCTCATTATCCCCTTCTGCTAATTCCCCCTCTTCTTGCTTTCTGTGTTCGTGGATATTTCTTCAGACCTCATCCTTTTTGGGGGTTTAGCCACTCTGGATTTGGTCTGAACAGATTGAAGTGACTGGAGGCGGTCCTTCTCCTCATACAGCTCTTTGCCTAACAGGTACTTAAATCTCTTCTTTGTAGCTCCACAGAGACGTTGTTTAGTTTCCTTCGACTTGGTCTCAGGATTGTTGGCATCGGAGTTACTCGGTTTTGGAGTTGAGGTTTGTGAGACCTCTATCTCCTTCTCCGAACTTGCGGCTGGTTCCCTGTTGGGTGAAGGCCTTAAAATAACCCTTGTTTTGGCGATTCAGAATGCCCGTCCTTTGAAAAATGTTTGTTATTCGTTTTGTCCATAACTTGTTCTCACGAGTAACTGCGAAGGAAGATCGCCTGTGGTAGAGCACCACATTGCCAAAGGAAGGTTAAAGCGAAACTGGAGGTAAGCCGGTATCCACAATTCGCCATTTGAGACTGAGCTCCCCTCAGCCACGCATCCCTCGGCATGGTTGTTCCACCTTGGATTGGGGCTCCAATAGGATACCCAATTTGGGCAGTCCTAGCAGTTCACAGATTGGAGGGCACTTTCTTAGTCACATCTCTCTCCTTGAACTCCCTTCCCAAACAGAGGTTGGGTACTTCAGGAAAGGAGTAGGCGATGTTGAATCCTATCCTCATTCGTGGGCCTATCCCGTTTATAGGGGTTACTCTTCATTCATTCGCGAGCTAGCCCAATTTATAAGGCTGCCCACACATCCAACCATGACATCCATTCATTCACCTTCTCCATCGCTTCAGGAAACAGTTCCGCATCAAGCCCCTGAACCCTGTCACGGTCTTACAGCACCTATCAGGGTAAAATACACTTGTTTTAAGTCACGACTTGTTTTAAGTCACGACTTAAAACAAGTGTATATATGTGAAATTATTTAATAATTGAAATCATTTATAAAGCACTTTGTGACAGTAAAAGTGAATATTAATAGTTTTAACACCTGATACAACATTACGTTATAATTTACGAGCGGAATTAATTCACGTCCCGTTTATTAGTTAATTCCGGGCCATTCAATCCGGCCGATATTTCCCAAACCCCCCGCTGCCCCCGAGGCCTCCCTTCTTTACGCAATTAATCGATTAGAAACGGGCCCTTTTGATATATCACGGCCGGTGTCCGTGAGCACTTAATGAGGTCATCATTTATTCAAAAGCGCCCCATCCCTTTTGTTGTATTAATTTCGCGCAAGAAATTATCCACCGCGATAAATTCCGATTCAACTACTCGAATTACTCCGGCGGAGCAGCGACGGCCCTTTAACCGGATTTATCGGTGCATTACGCTTATTAAAAGGGCCCACTTTAATAACTCACCGCTGGCGCGCCGCGAATCCAGGATGCAATTCGTTAATTGGTGAAAAGTGCGTGGGATTTACGAACTACGAGGCTTTTACAGGCGATAAAATCGAGTTTTATTGTACGGAAAAATGAAAATTTCATGAGTGATGCTCTTAACGGCCGATTAATTTCATTGGCTGATTAGAATTTCATTGAATCGCTCGTAAATTTGTTAACGAGGATTTAATGGGGAATTATTGCTGGACTTAAAATTAAAACCACTATTTGTGAATTAATCAATAAATAAGTCAACCGCTTAATAATTTCATTTCATACCATAATATAAATGTCATATACACATTTATATATGAATACACAAACGATCAAATTACAGGGTTATTATAAATGATGGACCCATTTTAAAAAATGGTGATGTGTCCATCATAGTAGTTTCCCCGGTGAATACGATCAAATAAGTTTCTGATTGAAAATTTAATAGGAAAGCAAAATGATTAATAGAAAAAATTGATTGTTGTCTTTCAAAGTTAAAACCGAGTATTTAGAAGAATATTGTAATTAAGTGTGTTATTTCTTACCTTACAATGTGTTAAAATAATTTCTCCACACTCTTCTTCATTTTATAAAACTTTGCAAATATGCTGAATACGATGGCACTTTGACGTTTCATTTGTCATTAAAGTAATTATTTCAATAATTTAAATCTCTAAGGGAATTTATCATGTAAACGAAATTCTTCCGCTTATTAAATGAAAACCGGAGGTCCTACAATAAAAGTTTTATAACAGAAATAATTTATTTTCCAAGATCTAAAACTTTTATTTGAAACATTTTTCTATCCGAATTAAAAAATGAAAAATTGCTAAGAGTAAAGTTGCACTTAATGAATTTTGATTTTGACCAAAAGCTTTTCAGATCATTTCACTGTTATAAAAAGCTTAGATGTAAAGTTTGGGCTTAATCCATTTAGCCGTTTAAGCGCTATCGCGGAAACACACAGACACACACACAGACATTTTTCAAAACTCGATAGAATGGACTCAGGGGACCTCAAAACGTGCATATTTGTTGAAATTGGCAGTTCGAAAATTTTTACGATCACAATACTTTCCCTTGGACAGGGGTCCGGGGAAAAATTCATTTTCATTAAAGTACAAATCAAAAATCATCAATCTCAAACATCAAACAATGTCAAAGTTTCGAAGTTTTTTTTAATACATTATAAATGTGTCCATCCTTTATGCACGGTAGCCAAACTTCTCCCACACACGAGAAAGCGTATCTAAGATTACTAAGTACACTGCTGCAGTGATAGGGTTCCGCAGATTGTTGGTAGAGGCGGAATGTAAACAGCTTCCTTAACATAACCCCATAAGAAATAGTCACAAGGGGTGAGATCAGAAGATGTCGGTGGCCAAAAGTGACCTGTACAACGCTGAGAAAAAAAATCATTCAAAATGCCTCGTACAGCGAGGAACAAAACACTTTTATCTTCGGCGAGTCTCTTTCATGATGCTATGTTGAATGTGGATTTTGCAAACCCCATATGCGATAATTGTGTCTCTTGACTTTTCCGCGTAGATGTTTGTCATGCATCACATTGAACATGATATCACATTGAACATTCATGATATCAAAAAAAAATTAAAACCTCCTCTTTTAATGGCTACAAAGATTGTTAATTTTCGATATGTACTTCAATAAATACGAATTTTTAAAAATGGGTCCATCATTTATAATAACCCTGTATTTCTGTTTCAGTCAATTAATATTGAAGACACTCCTATAAAAAAATGAGATTTTTTTTAATTATTGTAGAAAATTATTGTAGAAAACACTGCCCCAATAGTTTCACAAAAACTTTATCAGCAAGAGATAAACTGATTTTAGTTTTCGGACACACATTAAACTTCAATGACCAAAACTACACAACCTTTTGTCTAATGTTTCGCTGTTTGCGAGTTGGATACTCTTCCATACTCTTTTTTTACGTTATTTGCATTACCATTCCATAATCCAAATCCTCATTGAATGCATAATCTTCCATAATCTTCAGAAAATGTGATGCACTTATTCAAAGTGATTTTGATTAATTAATTAAATTATGTCAATGTGAAGTAACACATGAAAATACATAGTTATGATAAATAGAACTACGAGAAGCTCAGATTTCTTTGGAAAGAAATTATTATTCAGAATAATGTTGTTTATTAATTTAACGAGAGTGAAGTCATGGCATTGGTGACTTTTCTCAAGACGAATTTGTAAAAAAAAACATTCAGTGTAATATTCAAATTTTACCTCAAAAAAATCTGAACTCCGAATGGTTTTTGGCACGATTATTTCAAGAATATGCATTACTAACATATAACACAGCACAAACGCATTTCTGATGATTAGGTATGTTACATGGTTCTAGCCTAATTTTCAACAACGATTTCACCTCTGTGTTTTGGGAATTTTTTTGATAAGAAAAGAAAATAGTCTCTAGGTCAAATTCAAGGTCACCATCACTACTATCAATTTTATTTCTCAAAGCTAATTGGGTCTTCCTATGAAGCATCAGGTTGATGTTCAGGTATAGTCTTAGTGCTCGGGACACGTCTATGTACCGATCAAATGGAAGGATATTCCCATTTGAGTCGATTTTATTAATTAATGCCAGATTATATTAATACCAGTGAAAATTCAATTAGCTTCATAATTCCATAATTGTAGAACTTCTGTGGTTTATCGGTGAAAAAATTGGCGACACGGTTTTCGGCTGCACTTTTGTTGGATATTTTTTTCCATCAAGGGAGTTTTGCAGAGACCGAAACAAATCGTAATCAGATGGTATAATGTCCAGAATATACGGTGAATGCATCAGAACTTTCCAGGCAAACTATGACAGCCTGGCGTTCTTGTGGTGGAACACAACACTTTTTTTATTGACCAATTATGGCCGATTATTTCGAATTGCCTAATCCAATCTGGTTAGTTGTTGACATTAGAAAGCTGAATCGACCGTTTGGCCAGGTTTCAAAATATCATAGTAGACGATTCCCTTCCAATCCCATCATACATACAGTATAACTTTATTGGCCGTCGATCCAGGCTTGGTCGTCGTTTGTGAAATTTCACCACGCTTCGACCACGATCGTTTGAGTTTTACGTTCTCGTATTTTTCATCGTCCGTTATTAATCTTTTAAGAAATGGATCCATTTTTTTTTCGATTTACCAACGTTTCCTAGATATCGACACGATTGATCAAATTCCGCATAGTCAGTTCATGTGGCATCAAACATCGTGTTTGTTTTGAGTAACCAGCCATTTTCAAATAACTTCAAACTGTTCGATGGTTGATGACCAAGGCATCAGCGATGTCCTGGCAGCTTGCATGAGAGTTTATTTCGATCATGTCCAAAATTAGTCGACTTTTTCAGTGAGAGGCCGATCGAAAAGAGGCAAATCTTTCATATGTGTGAAGCTGGCAATATTTACAGCAATAACCCGGCGCCTCCACCATGGGACCAAATAATAAATTTTATTACATAATTAGAACATTCACGAGTAGAAATACACAATGTTTCAAATGCTTTTACTAGATTGATTGATAGTGATTAATATAAAATGGAAAACTCGTAGATTTTTTTTACTCCATACTTAAAATAAATTCAACGCTTCGGACACCGAATGATAAACTAAGATTTTGCGGAAAAATCGGGTGATACAATCCCTGTTTTTTTTTTCACTTGTTTTTTTGTAGCCAACTAACTGGTTAATATAGAGTAGAATTTGTTCATCTGGGATATGTCGATATCTGACTCGACACCTAGAATTTATCATGAATTAGACAACGAATAAGAAAAATCGATATTGCGGGAAAACTAGGTTATGAAAACCCCAGTTTTCTCAACTGTTTTTTGTAGCCTAAAGTCCACTGGTTAATTGAGAGTAGAATTTGTCCACCTGAGATATGTAACTCTTGTCGATAATCGACTCGACACTTAGAATATTCCACGAATTAGACAACCAATAAGAAAAATCGAGTTTGCGGGAAAACTAGGTTATGAAAACCCCGGTTTTCTGAACTGTTTTTTTATAGCCTAATGTCCACTGGTTAATACAGAGAAGAATTTGTCCACCTTGGATATGTAACTCTTGTCGATATTTGACTCGACACTTAAAATATTCCACGAATTAGACAACCAATAAGAAAATTTGATTTTGCGGGAAAACTAGGTTAAGAAGAGCGCGGTTTTCTCAACTGTTTTTTGTAGCCAACTATCCACTGGTTAATATAATATATTTAATTTTATTACATATTCCTTTGAAATGTTGAAAAAAATTATTGCATTCGTAGTTAGATATATTAGAATTACCTAACATTTTTTTTGAAATATATTCACTTTCGGATATATAGTCGTTATCCATTTGCATATAATTTTCATCGATCAATTCAGAGAAAAATACTTTTTTGGAACTATGAACCTCTGTTGTATCAAATTTAGAATTTGTTAGACTAAATAAATGTTTAAAATATTCTTCAAATGTTTTGAAGTCCGTCATATTTATGAAGCGCCAAATGAGTTTTTTAAAACAATGTTGAACATCATGTTATGGAAAATGTTTTTTTTATGTCTTTGTTAGCTATTCTCATAAAATGAGCACAACAAATTTTTAGAATAATTGTAAATTCTACCTCTTCACCTGCTATTAATAAATCATATGCTTTATTTAAATAATCTAACAATGACATTTGATTCCAGGATTCCAGTATAGCGTTGATAATTACCAAACTGAAGTCAGTGACCACCACATTGAAACAAGGCCATATATTATTTTTGATACAAAAATACTTGCAGTCCAATAACCACGAGGCGATTGAAACTGTATCGTGTCTACTTGAAATAGATTCAAATAAATGGCAAAACTTTTTTTGTACACTTTGCACCACCCCTGCATAATATAGAATGCGCTTTGCATTTTCATTAGGATTTCTTATGATTGATCCTGTGGCATCTATGTACAAAATTGGATTATTAGGTTCCGCTAGCCAATGCCTAATAATTTCGAGTTGTTCTTTGCTCAATATGGCAACCATAAATGGTTCAGTGACTTTATATAAGTAATTACTGTTGTCTCGCCATTAAAATTAAATCCTAAATATCATCGTATGACCTATCAAATGCTGCATTCGCCTCAGACTTAATCTTCCGGTATACAGATTCAGATTTGATATATAACATTTTTTTTTTTTCCAACTTAGAAGCACTTATCTTAATATCCTCATTAACAAAACGTAATGCGTTCGACTGCTTCAACCTCTCCCCAAGTAATGTTCGCTCTACCCGGTTGACATATTTAGTTGATGTTCGTGATTATAATTGACAGACGAACTATACACAAATACCTTAATTTTGCTCTCTCCGTGTTGTATAGAAATTTTATTTTTTTTTTACAATTGTTATGAGCACAATATGCATTAATAGAAATAGAAATTTGATTATAATTTATATTTTTGAAATTAATTACGCAAGTGTTATTAATATACGTTTCGATTTTTGATATAATTACAAATTTATAGGATTCCTTCTTTAAGGATGAAGACATTTTATCAAAAATAGAAGTAAATTCCTCTTCACTTAAATAAAAATACCCCTCAACATGGTCACAGTTATTTTGAGAAAGATATACTTCAGCCTTAGAAACGTTAAAACTATTTTTTGGTAAAATTTCACATATTCTTCTCCTTTCGGCATATACTTTCTTAATGACTGCATTAATTCCAAAACTTGTGTCAGAAACGTCAACTACAGACTTATTTAGGAATTCATCAATGGAATCATTTACTTCGATTTCATGATTCTCATCAGATTTTTCTGGTTTATTGCCGTGGTTAGGATCAATGGGTGATTTATCAAATTTAAATACAAATTCATTCAAGTCGTCAACATTTTGTAAATTGTCTTGCAAAACGGGATTTACAACGACGGCAGATTTTATATTATTTGAATAGGTTTTATTTTTCAGTTCATTCAAAATATTAATAATATTTCCCGTATTTCGTTTTATTATGAGTACAATATGTTGACGAGACGAAATATTGTCAAAGCCATTTAAAAATTTTACCATTTGGCCAACGCAAGTACTATTCTTGGTCAATTTTCGTAACCACTTCATACTTTTATTTTCCAAGTAATTTTCAAAAATAAATTGTGCCATGTCCTTCTTCATTGGAGCCATTTTATTATAATTTCGTGTTAAATAGGTGACACAAGGAGTAATCTTTGCTTCGTACGCTTCGTAAATTTAGTTTTCTAGAAACACAATAACGTCCAAATGGAAAGAGTGTAAAACTGTATTTGATCAAAAATAAAACATGAGTTATATTCAAGAATTCAACCACAATTCGATTATTACATGAGGAGCACCACACCGCGTAAGAAATTGAACTACTTCCCCAATATACCGATCTATACCGGTGGATAACGTTAAAACTAAAATAACTGCATTCTATTGTATTTCTGATTACTCCTTAAGGCTTCAAATTGCAATTCCACCCCTTCGTTGGTCTGCAATAACGAATTTTCGAATTGGGTGACCGAATCGTGACATATTCTAACTGTCGAGTCGATTATCGACAAGAGTTACATATCCCAGGTGGACAAATTCTACTTTATATTAACTAGTGGACATTAGGCTACAAAAAACTGTTGACAAAACCCGGGTTTTCATAACCTAGTTTTCCCGCAAAATCGATTTTTCTTATTGGTTGTCTATTTCGTGATATATTCTAACTGTCGAGTCGATTATCGACAAGAGTTACATATCCCAGATGGACGAATTCTACTCTATATTATCCAGTGGACATTAGGCTACAAAAAACAGTTGAGAAAACCGGGGTTTTCATATCCTAGTTTTCCCGCAAAATCGATTTTTCTTATAGGTTGTCTAATTCGTGGAATATTCTAAGTATCGAGTCGATTATCGACAAGAGTTACATATCCCAGATGGACAAATTCTACTCTATATTAACCAGTAGATAGTTGGCTACAAAAAACAATTTAAAAAACCGGGGATTGTATCACCCGGTTTTGCCGCAAAATCTTAATTTATCATTCGGTGTCCGAAGCGTTGAATTTATTTTAAGTATGGAGTAAAAAAATCTACGAGTTTTCCATTTTATATTAATCACTATCAATCTATGTAGTAAAAGCATTTGAAACAGTGTGTATTTCTACTCGTGAATGCTCTAATTATGTAATAAAATTTATTATTTGGTCCCATGGTGGAGGTTCCGGGTTATTGCTGTAAATATTTCCAGCTTCACACACATAAATCTTTCACATCCAAATTTCCACCACGAAAACATGCAAACTAATTACGCACAATACGATCACTTACAGCATTCTCATTAATAATTATTGCTTCAATTATGAATATTACATTTAAATAATGATTCGAATGATGTAATTATCATTGAATGATTATATCACACATACACACGGATATTTTTCAAAACTCGATGAAATGGACTCAGGGGACCTAAACATGCTAGTTTCCCTTGGATTCACATGGTCACAGTTATTTAAATAAATGAATTTGAAAATAATTAATTAATTAATGAAATCCTGAAGCAGTTTCTGCAAATTGCCTCATATTACGTTTTTTTTTTATTTTGTTCTTTGCATTAAATATTTTCGAATAAAAAATTGTTGCATTATACAGTATGTTTTGTTATGCAACTGCAAATGTCCATGATTGGCCATTTGTTTTAATTACATAAGTAACATAAATCAGAATATCACAGTAGCCAAAGATGAAATAATTTATTATTTTCAAATTCTTTTTATATAATTATAATTAAAAAATATTTAAAAGGTCATGAACGAATATTCGAGAATATTATTTAATTTTTTTATTGATAATCGAACCAATATAATCAATGTCTTTACTAATTATATCATACGGATAATTATTTGAGTTTTACATTAAAATTGGAATTGTTTCGATTCGAATAGTCTTTCAAATCCATAATAAACGTTGACAATAAAAAGTCAAATATTTCCATTCAAATGATTTCATCACTTGTTTCAGCAAATGCAATAAAAAATACTTTTCCGATTTTATTGTAGATAATGTTTCTCTATTATATTAGTACGCAAATGCGAGGGGATAAATTTTTGAAGGAAATGGGTGCGGTAATGTATTAATAATGGTTGACGATTTGTAATCCACTCAACAATTATTACATTTCTTCATCATTTAAAATTATTATGTAATAATTTTCTAGCGGAGAAAATGATTAATATATTTGTTTTGTACGCACTGTGTAAAATTAATTAACTACATCAGCAAAATGTAAAATAATTTATTTTCCTTTTCAATTCCTAAAATTAATTACTAAAAACCACAAATTAACGTAATAATAATAATAATTTATATATAAAATAATTTATTCGCATTAAATTTACACATGCAATAATTACCATATTAATTAATTTAAAGAGCGATGATTCAATTAAATTTCAAATAAATGTAAATGTTTTCTCATTATTCAAACAAAACGCGATGAAGACAACACATAGAGTACTTCGGAGAAATCGCATGTAGTAAATAATATCTTTAATAAAGTAAATGGGAAGAGGTCTAAACTCGTGTGCGAGAGAATTTTAATGCGAGCAGCACTCTTAATGCCGGCAAATTTCATTCCATTAACGCGAGAACGCGTCAATATTTCATCGGGGATTACACCGGATCCTTTGCATCCATCGCCACGCCACTATTTGCTCGGCGGAATTGCACGTGCACGATTGCATAGAGTGTAAATATTTCACGAAATAATGCGAAACGCAAATGTTTACGAAAGGGCGCCTCACATAATGATAAGGGCGGGCGCTAGAAATGAAATATGCACCCGAGGAAAATTTTATCGGTGCGCGTGTGTTTGTTGTTATTTTCTAAGGATTTCGTTCAATTTGCCACAATTGTTCGACCGATGTTGGATAAACGCAATTGATTATTTTTTTATAAAATCATATTTATCCGCGATTTATTCAAATAATAAGAATGTATTTTTTCTACTCATATTAAATAATATGTACATTACTAATGTATTTTGAATGGAAAAAAAATGTCCATTATTCATATGGTTTATTAATATCTCATTACTCAATACCTTTAACCAATCACATGCCAATTTTTTTATTACTCCACAGTATTGACGAATTTTTCATTGCACAATTTTTGTTTATTTCGATTTGATAAAATGATTTAATCCAGTAGCAATCTCTCAATAAATTTAATTTCAAATGTCTAAAACCGACAAACCACTTCCAATTAAGTACGACTTTGTGAAAATAGACTTGATACCTTTGAGAATGAGATCATTATGGATGTTTAAACAACTGTGAAGAATATCACCCTTAATTTACTGCCAACGAAATCCCGGAAAAATATAAAACGAATTATAAATTATAATTGTGTTAATACTTTTGATAATTTAATGCAATTCAATAATGCGTAATTATTTAATACGAGTCGAAAGAGTATGGTATTCAACTCGTAAAAAAGGCATTATTCCTTCAGATAAATTACATCACGAGTCGATAGACGATTATTACTTATCTTCTTGAATAAAAGCCAACGTTCGAACAATATAACATTATGTCATCAATTAATGCTATAAAGTTTGAACAAAAATAATACATAAAAAACTCAATTCAATATATTTTATAGCATAAATTATATGGCATTCATTTATGATATAAGCATTGTGTATTTTAATATCTTGAAAATGCGATGTTTTTCTGATTAAGCTATTAAATTTACTAATACTTTGATGTTTACATTAATTCACTTAAAGGTGCGGTTTAGACGAAAGAGATAGCTATATAAACATTGGAAATCACTAATTCAAGTTAGATTGATGTTGTGATCAATGAACAATATTGTATTATACATTAATGTAATCTTAAAATAAGCAGGATTTTCACAAGATGAATTAAAAATTATTTTAATGTTTAGTTTGTGTGAAAAACAATTATTAAAAACAATGAAAAATTATCAAATTTATAGCAAATTTCATATTATATTTTTGGTAATAAAAACTTGTGCAATGAAAATTTAAAGGATTTCACTAAATTCTGCATTCAAATAACTTAGCAGACATGACCTATTAATTTCATTATATCTTACAATTTTCTTTTCTACCTTGAACTAGTAAATTGACGTAATACACGAAAATTAACGATTTATTTTTTTATTTAGGCCGATACTTTATATTTGGTAGATAAAAAATGTAAATACATATTCATATTATTAAATCCAAAAGAATGGCTCTTTTTTTCAAACGATTATTTTCATTTTACTATATAGGTATCTCTTTCTACTAAACCGCAACCTTAAAATACTAATTGCTATAAGATGTAATTTCTACTAGGGATTACCCACCCGCTCATATACTTGTGGCGAAACAAATTTAACCAATATCCGTAACGTATCTTCTTTGCTGGGCTTTACCGACTTCATGAATTTATAAAAGGTTTTGTATCAATGAAGCCATTGTAGAGCGACTGAACTTTAGTTTGGATCAACGACAAGTCTATAGGGTTTTAATAATCGGTCCATACTTAAGAGAGTCTAAGTTCAATACGTCATTGAAGATCACCTATTTAAAGGCTTTATTAATCTTAGAATTCAAATGACAGAGTTATTTTGACGACTAAACCAACTAGATTTAATGAATTAAAGGAACGATCTATACATATTTTTACAGACCATAAAAAAATAGAAAACATAAAATATTGAATCATTGCTTTTATTGTTTGTTGGAATAATGAGAAAAGTATTTATTTTATTTCATTATTTTTTTTAATAACAAACCTAGTATCTAAAGTTTTCCGATTCAACAAACAACACTGGCTGGCACGTTCGTTCGTTGCAAACTAGAAAAATATAAAAGCTCGCGGTTTATTTATCAATTCAGCGCCGATTCGAGCGCACTCGCCTGAAAATTCGCCTGAAATTTCAATTAAGCTCGCGGAAAATGCAAAAAAAACATACGAATAATAATAATAATAAAAAGCACCCGCCGACTTTCCCGTGACACAAATCTTTTCCACAGAAAGCATAAATATGCGGTTTTCCATTGTGAGAAGCGTCGAGGTGCATTTGAAATATGCACCCCGGGAAGAGACCTCACAATACCCCGACCCGATGGGGAATCAATTCCTGCATTGTCAGGACTCCGCTTTGTGCACAATTCTCTTTCCCCCGCGAAAAAATAAAAGAATGAAAAAAAATGGTACATGATTTAGGGTATATGGGGTTTCCCTGGGAAATAAAACCTTAACCGGATTAAGCGCTCGAAACGTGTAATAATTTCCCTGTTGCAAATAAAAAAAGGAACCCTTAATTCCCTTATCGCTATCAAAGCGGGCAAATTCGATTTTCAGTCAAACAAGGTTCTGCGAGGAGAGGAGTGAATTATTTTTGTATGTGTGTGTAGGCAAAGAGAGAGAAAAAAGAGCTGGGAGTTTTTATCATAGCTCCCTTCCGAAAGTTTTAAACACCTCCTTATCGATGGCTGGTAACGACAAGCCTTTTAGCTCCTGCCGTTTCGGTTTCGCATTCGCATTCCGCGGAACGATAAACGTTTCGGAATGGAATTTTTATCTGCGCTTCGTATCGTTGCGGGACCCTTTATAATCAACCGTGATCGCGATTAATAGTCCTGCAAGTTCGCGGAAAGAAAATCATAAGTTTAATCCTAGAACTAATTAGAAAATTATCTTTACTGCGCTTTATAAACTCCTCTATCATAATATTTGTAGTTATTTCAATTTTAAAAATTATTAATTTCTTCGTCGTCATTTTTGTATTTTACTATTTTTACCTAAGATGATTAAGAAATTCATTCATCAAAGTGGTCTAGTCATATTCATTGTAAGGATATTAGAGATGCGATAATGCCACATAGCTCGAGTCGACTCAACACTTTATCGATTATGAGACTTGTTTTGAATTATCCATGCAAACATATTCGATATCCTTTTTACATTTATTACAATTATAATTGTTATTCATACATTTAGATTATAATAAATAAAAAGAATTAAAAAATAATTAATTTACTCAAATGAACAACAATAAATTATACCTTCTTTGTCTAATTTTTTTTAATTTAATTTAATTAACTGTGACCAAGTCTATAAATACACTTTTATCATTTGTCTTGAAATTAAACAAGGAAAAATATTGAAATATATAAATAAATTGATCTTATTCCTTTTTCCAACGCTTTAAAATTTACTTTCATTACAAGATTGTCATAAACATCCAAAGACACAACTACCTCATCAGATATAAATCTGTAGAGAATATCTGTATTTCCAGAAATATTTCATTATTATCCCGGCGCGTTCACCAAAATATCAATTTCAAGGTATTCTAATCCACGTATTAATGATTGATTAAAACAATTTGGCGCTACTTATATTCAAATATTTATCTTTGAATCACTTTCTAAGTATATAATAAATCTTTAAAAAGAATTTACAGATGGTGACTTCAAAAATAATTGATTTACAACACTTTCAATCCAACAAAATATTTGTAAAATTCTACTCGGTCGGTCAAAACAATCGTTATTACCTTTTATTGATACTTTCGGATTGCTTTCCGGAATCTTTTAAGAAATGTATAACAACCACTTTATAATTTCAGAGGGTGGTCTTTAAAAAATATTGCTAGATTAAAAACATGTGTCTATCAATTATTTTTAAGGATTACCTTCTGGAATTCGTTTAAAATATATGTTATACATTTCTTAAGAGATTCCAGAAAAAAAGTATCTAGTATCAGTGGTATCTTATGATTTTTTGGCCGATCGTTTCGAAACATTTACTGATGTATATAAAAAAACTATTTTGGTGACGGCGCCGGGATGTCCATAAAAACATTGTTTGAAATATTGCTAGCTTTACAAACACGCTAGATTGTAATAAGTTGTTACTGCAGAATAAATGTGAATATTTTAACATTTGCTCTAAATAAATATGTCATTACTTTTTTGTTCTTCGAGATAGAGCAATTTAATTTTCTACACATATTAAAAATATTTATTTCATAAAATCTGTAATATCATCGAATCTCTTGAATGTTTGTTTTGTCATTTTTTTTTATTTTCGAATAAAATAAAAAATATGTTGTTTTTTTTAATGTGCATTTTGAGGCACGTTTTTCTACACATTATTAAAATTGTACGCATCGCATCACATCTCTACTAAATAGAATAAGAATCAATGTTAACTATTATTAACTTTAAAAGTTAGTGTTTGAACTTATAACACATTAATTTAATTATACATATTTTATACATTTTCTATAAGAGGTTGGAATGTGAATGTGTGTAGAAAATACCGTCCGCTTTAATCAACGAATACTCCGGTTCCACTGCAAGTATATTTTTAATATTTACACAATCATTATAATATCAATGCGTAGTTATAATTATTTCGGCTTAAGAGTTCTTTAGTTTTGCGCATCTTTAATTTAATTTGTATCGGCTTGTTTCCATCCGCGATTCGTTATTTGTGCTCCAAGGTCATTTCTTTTCCATGTTTTTAGAGTTTATTTTTTGTAATTTTATTGTTTCTCCTCTGTACTCATATTTTAACCTTTCCGCTGCCTGCCTCACCTGTGTTTGTGATCTATAAAGACGCCGTAACGGGCACTACTGGCGTGAAGAGTGTATCCCTGTTTTTTTTTTTGTTCCTATTATTATTATTTTTTTTAATCTCTATATATTATAATACACTTAAATATTCATTATGGTTCAATGTAATTGTTGTTTAAAAAACATTAGCCCTCGCTCATCTATGATTAAATGTAAGAACTGTAAAAAGTGGTTTCATGTTTCCTGTACGGATCTCGATCCCACCAGACTTAAGTATTTTTATGATGAATTAGAAAAGACTGATGGCGACAAATGGATGTGTTCTACATGTGCTCCACTAGATTTGAATAGTGTTCGAGATTTTTCTGATTCTTTATCTGAAACCTGTTTTGAAAATAGAATTACCAATATGTTAAAACAACAATTTGTTGATCTAAAAAATGATTTTCTCTCATCAATCTACAAAGATATGAAAATACTTACTGATAAAATTGTAGCAATTGAAAAAGAGAACGCTGAATTAAAAACAATTATCCATAAATTGCAAGAGGAACGGGAATTAAATTCTGACAAAAATTCTAATGCAACATCAGACGTTATCAACGAAATAGAAGAACGTAACCGCCGCTCAAAAAACATAATGTTATTCAATATTCCTCCTTCTACAAAAGGAACATCAGTTGAAAGAAGTGACGATGACAAAAATACCGTACATGCGATATTTGATACACTCGGAGTTTCTACTGCGCCCACTAACATTCTTCGTGTTGGAAAAGAATATGCAAATAAACAACCCATCAAAGTAATTTTTCCTGGTTCTGAATCTGTTCTTCATATCCTAAGACGACGTAGACAACTCACGAACAATGATATTTACAAGGATGTTATGGTTAAACCAGATCTTACACCCAACCAACAGACACACTTAAGGGATTTGCGCTTGGAGCTGTCGAAACGTCAGGAAGCTGGAGAAAGAAACCTCACCATAAAATATTTCAATGCTGTTCCAAAAATTGTAAAAAAAAAAAACTAGTTCATTCTCAACATTCAAAAGCTGTAAAAACTTTTACATTTTATTATCAGAATTAGAATGCGCAATCGGACTCTATTTAATTATATGCTAGATAGAATTTTAATTATCAGGGATAGTGTCTTCAGGGATCTTGGCATATTGTTTGACGATCAGCTGAAATTTAATCGTCATATTGAGACTATCACCAAAGAATGCTCAGGCCTACTGGGATTCATCGCTCGTAATTGTAATGATTTTAAATCAGATAAAACTGTTAAAATATTGTTCAATTCCCTAGTTCTTAGTAAAATTAATTACTGTGCTTGTGTCTGGTCACCTCAATCGAAATTATACATCGAAATGCTTGAAAAAATTAATAAACGTTTCTTACGTTATTTATTTTTCGCAAATATGGTCGGTATCCGTCAATTGATATTAGACATAAGGATCTTCTAATTGAATTTAATTATCCGCGCATCTATGATCGTCATAGATTCATTGTAGTTAATGAATTGTATAAATTAATCCATTACGAATGTGATAATGCCCTCCTCCTGAGTCTGCTTAACTTTAATGTTCCGCGTATTAATTTTAGAGGTAGCAGAAACTTTTATTACGCTAAGCCAAACACAGCTCACCACTCTCAATCTCCCATATTGAACATGATAAGGAAATACCATGATATACAATATGGCGTAGATATCTACAACAATAATAGAACTGACTTTGTGCGCAATCTACAAATGTGTCTGTATTTGTCTAAAGTTTCTTAGTTATTAACGGATTTTAATATATATTTTTTCTGTAATTTTTTAAATTGGGAGAATGCGCATTAGTGCAAACTGATGGGAATCCATGGATACCCAAATTTGTTTTCAAGATCACTTATATTCTCTCTATGCTGTGTATATCTTGTGTTACTTAAATTGTGTCCCATCATTTTATATAGCTTCGTCGAATAATTCAAAATATATAACATTTATTGTCTTGTTACTTTTTGTAAAATATTTCATGCGCGTTCAATCTATACTTTGGATTTTTTTTTTCGTTGATTATATCTAATAAATAAATCAAAATGGTGTAGTTACCTACAACTGTGGGCTATCTACAAATGTCTCTGTATTAGTGTTAAGTTAATTACGGAATGTATTTTCATCCTATTGTTTTTACTGTTTATATTTGTAAATTCTTATATTAATTTACCAAAATTTCCTTTGTAATTAGACTATGTCTGTTGAGGAAATAAATATTATTATTATTTTTTTATATTCTTTACATTTCATTGTCCCGTTTCTTTAAACCTTTTATTTTTCACTATTACTCAGTTTTGTTGCTTCCAAGAAGAATTCAATTAATATGTTTTGTTACCTGATTATCTCATGGAGCGCAAAGTTTTAATTGCCGTAACAGTTAATACCAGCTCCACGCTCCGCTAGCATATCTATGCGTATTCCTAACTCTTTTACGGCGACTCGCAACACAAAAAAATATCTCAATCAGATCGGTTCGTTAATTAAAAAAAAATTCTTTCCCAAAAAAAGAGGAAACTTGTGGCTATGTTCTGGTGTAAACCAGATATCGGACCTATTTAAACTGTGCTTTTGCAAGATTCACTAAATTTTAATTCATGTTTCAAAATTAGGTAATTTTGATAACATTTAATTCATAAACTATTTAACATATTAAAGTTATTCTTTCTCGACACCCAATACGGGTAAAAGAGGATAATATTAAGAAAGAAAGTTATTCTTTGATAATTTGAAGTGCATATGTTTTAATTTAAACAGAAAAAATTGCAAAAATATTTTTTTTAGTGGTTACAAAAATATGATTTTTTTCTTAATGTATCGGTTTTCGTTCGAATTTGACTTCTAAAATTTACCTATGTTTATGAATTAATTACTCAATAACTATTAACGTTATTATATTGAAATTTTGTATTTCTGGGTTCTGAAGTATGGAGAATATGATGGTGTACTTATATTCGATAATTTTAAAAGTTGAAAAACATCCTCCGGCGCATTCCCGTGTTCGCGAAAGCGTCATTCAGCCACATAATGCCGAATGCAGCAAAATATTTCTGTAAATAATTTTATAAACTATTTTTTAAACTTAAGTGAGTTCTTATTCTACTGTCAAAGAGAATAGATGTACAGATTTTTGTAGATATTCAACGTATGTTTTATATCAATTTTTCACTTAACCCGTGGTGAAACATTTTTTAATTATCTTTGAAAATTTCAAAAAAACACTTGGTTCGTTTCACAAAATATTGTTTATTTTTGAACTAATTTCGGCATCGAATTATCAAGAAATTCCATTTCTCTTAGTCATTACCGAGGAATATCAGGGAATTCCTTGACAATGACTTAATGTCGAAAATATTTGGAAAATAAATAACATTAGTGAAATAAACCAAGTGTGTTTTTATTGAAAATTTCATTTCACGTATGTGTTAATCAGGGCTATTCTTTACGAGAGATGTTAAGTTTAACGTGTACGTTATTAAATAATTTCACATTATATAACGTACACATTACGTTTCTCAAAATAGAGTCTAATATAGAGTTAAATTCAACTTCGTTGTTTTTATTAACACAAAAAACATGATGAGTCGTCAAGACACACACAACAGGTAGAATAACACAATCTTAATAACTGAGAAATGTGAAACAGGTCCAGAAAACTTTACAATGTTGAGAGGGCTTTATCGATTAAAATTTCCCAATTGTTCTTATTCTCCATTTCAATTTTCAAACTTCTTGTTAATGTTTTTTTTTATATTGTTTATTAGAAAGAATACTTAATTGCATTTAAATTTGTCTTTACATACCTAAATATTTTTTTTAATTTAGTTTATTTAATTTGGCCGAAAGTATCTTCATCAATCCTTGATTTTGTTAAACTTTCAATACTTATCAATTGCTGCTTCAATTATCAGAAATTTAGTTTCCGATAAATAGTAGTCCTCATATCAACATCAATTCCTAAACATTCCAAATGTAACCATCCTGTAAATATTGGACATTTTGATGCCCTTGTTTAAAAATTGTTCTTCGCCGAAAACATTAAAACAATCTTTGAGTTGTTCTTTTATTTTTTCGACTCAAATTCTTTTCATTTTATTAAATTATTCGTGTTTTGAATTATTAATATTTTACCAAAACTGTAACTACAACTCGAAAATCGATTTGCTTCAATAAGTTTAAGTTGCTCAAAGAAAATAACAGCACTTTTTTATGATTGGCTAATTGAAGACCCAAAATTGGCTTCATTCTGATTGGCTAATGGAAGAATAAATAAAAATTGTTTTGATTCTGATTAGCTAATTTAACGACCAATAAAAATTGCCTTCAATCTGATTGACGAATGAAAGAACTAATCGTGATTACTTTGAATCTGATTGGCTAATGGAAGAAACAATAAAAATCGCTTTGTTTATGATTGGCTAATGGAAGAACCAATGAAAATTGCTTTGATTGTAATTATCTAATTTAATAACCAATCAAAATTGCCTTGAATCTGATTGGCTGATAAAAAAATAATCATAATTGCCTTGATAAAGATTGACTAATGGTAGAACCAATCAAAATTGCTTTCATTCTGATTAGCTAATTTAATACCCAATCAAAATTTCCGTAATTATAATTATTAAATATTGTAATATATTATGCCATATTTTTAACAGAAATATATTCATTTATATCATTCTATATTTTTTTGCAATTTGTACGATTGATTTTTCTCAATGACACAATAATTATTTACTTTAGATGGTGTATCCTCCATCGGGTACTGAGACAGTCTCTTTTAAAATGGATCTGTACTCTCTGTTATAATACACTGACATGACCCTGTGGTGGTTTTCCTCCAGCATAAACCTCCCCTGTAGCATCACCATGAAACTGTAACCGTGCAGATGGAACCAATGGGAAAGTCCAATATATTTCCTTCGTAATTAAAATAAACTCGATCATACCATCTACGGGAACCTAAACAATGATAATAATAACCCAAGAGCAATAAAATATTCCTCCATTTGAAACAGAAAGAACAAATTATGCTTGTTTGCAATGAAGCTCGACATTTTCAACAAAATAAAAATTTAATTTAATGTGCAGAATTCAAAGGCATGTAAATTTGGTTAATATTGAATTAACAAATTAACTTTCACCATACAGCATTTTAACAAAACAATATTAATGTTTATTGTTTGTTGATTTCAATGCCATAAAATGTGCATTAGCTGTTCCTAAAATTCTGGAAAATTTTAAATTTGGCAGTTTTATGCGATAAAATAAATAATGGCTTTATTTTTGAGACACGAGAGGAAATTAATTGAAGTTTATTATTTAAATGTTTATATAACTAATTTGCATGTACAGATTATTATTAAGTAAATTGTATACTAAATGTTTATGCTTCTAAAAAGTGTATTACATATATAAAGGTGTAGTTTTTTTTATAATGTAATAGAAATAAACACAAATTAAAAAGTATTTCTTAAATATGTAAACTTAAAACATTCTACATTATAAAAATACTTTTTGCAGCATTATAATTTTTAATACTGTGAAAAGTATTTTTCTTTAATAAAATATATTTGTATTAAATAAGTGAATGTGTAATATATTTAATACATTTTTTCTTCTTTCGTGAGATTTATTAAAATTAGATAAAACCCTGTTTTTATCTCTCTGAAAATTTGAATAAAAATATAATGAGTAAAGTTAATATTATTTATGGTACACTCTTGATGGAACTGTATCATCATATTGAGTATAAATTAAATAAAAGTGATTTGAAATAATTGATAAATTATTTCCACATTTAGCTCTGTGACATTTTGACTTAAGTTACGAAAGTACCGTAAACAAATGCACATTAAAACAACTACTGCCCGGGCAAATACCCTACCAAACATTGAATTATATAATGCACACCCGCTGTTGCATATTCAACAATTGTAATGTAATTCAATTAAATAAAAATGATTTGAAAATAATTAATAAATTATTTTCACATTCAGCTCTGTGACTATTGACTTACCTACGTAAGTACGTTAAACAAATGCACATTAAAACAACTACTTCCCGGGCAAATACCCACGCCGGACATTGAATTACATAATGTACACCTGCTGTTGCACATCAATAAAATATTGCATAATGCAACAAAATTTTGATCCGAGAAAAATTTAAAGTAAAAACAACAAAAGGAACGTTACATAATATAAGGCCATCTGCAGACACGTATTTCGGGATCTATCCGTCAGTACAGCTATGCCTTACACAATTTAAAGATGTTAAAATAAATCAATTAAAATTAATTCAAATACAATCAGCATAATTATTTAAAGTACTTACGTAACGTAAGTCAAAATATCACAGAGCTAAATGTGGAAATAATGTATTAATTATTTTCAAATAATTTTTATTTAATTTGTTAAATAACTGTGACCAAGTGAATAAATACTCTTTTCTAGTTATATTAAGTGTAGTTTTAAAGGATTGCATTTTTTCGTTTTCCCTTCACTTTTGAACCATTATGTTATTATATTAAATCATTTAATTTCTCATTATGAGAGAATTTTGAATTACAACCTTAATAATTGTACACGCAGCACTCAAGAATACTTAATCGAAATTATCTAAAAGAGATACTTCAGAACATTCTGATATGAAATTATAATTCTCTTACACACTCAAAAAGTACCTTTCAATCCCGCTTTGCATTGATACAAATTAAGATTTTACAAATATAGTTTATTTTAGCATACTATACATAATTCATTCCATTCATATTTTAGTGTGCCGAAATTCTTTTTCATCGGGGAAATGATGGACGGTGCAAACAAGGTCCGCACGCGCGTCTCCAGGGTATAAAAAATACGCACGCACTTTCCCGAAAAGGGACAAAAAAGGACATTATCTTCAAATAGCAATTACCATAAAGCTAAAACGGCTAGTTATAAGCGGCAATTTATCTCTATTTGTTTAATCTTTATCATCCTCGTGCATAAATAACGCAAAATTGGCGTAAGCTTAAAAATAAATATAACAAACGATCGTTTAAATCCAATAATGTGTGTTGGATAAAAAATATGATCATAGTACAGTAACAAATGAATATTAGTGGATACGTTTATTTATGCATTAAATAGAGTTTACAAACAAATTGAACTATACCTAATACTTTAGTTTTATTCATAAAACAATGAAATACGTGAAATAAATAAATAAATAGTAATAAAAGTATTGATATTTTCTTTGACATCATAAATTCATAACAGGGCAGATCATCTTTTTTGACTTACGATTCATTCACAACCATTTAAAATTAAATGAATAGATCCTGAAACACGTGTCTGCAGATGACCTTATATTAAATAACGTTCATTTTGTTTGTTTTTGCATTAAATTTTTTTCGGATCAAAATTTGTTGCATTATGCAATATTTTATTGATATGCAACAGCAGGTGTACATTATGTAATTCAATGTCCGGCGTGGGTATTTACCCGGGAAGTAGTTGTTTTAATGTGCATTTGTTTAACGTACATACATAACATAAGTCAAAATTCACAGAGCTAAATGTGGAAATTATTTATTAATTATTTTCAAATCATTTTTTATTTAATTTAATAAAGAATTTTGTTATTATGTGACCCCTCTTCGAGTCATTCCTTTTTTAAATACAAATATTAATTTTTTGTTTGCAAATTATTATTATTTTTTTTGTTTTTTTCATGTGAAGATTATTTAATATAATAAAACCACTGTAAACTTTTCTTTACAACACAACGTGTTCGGAATGGTATGTGGACTAAAATAAATTTTGGGATGAAGTTTACAGTGGTTTTATTAAATTTTCATTAAATAAAAAATGTGCATTACCTTCAAAGACAATATAATCATGTGTTCATTATTATTTCTCTTGTTCTATTTTTTCGTTCTTTATTGACGACGAATAAAAATTATCGAACTGCCAGGATTAATTTGCGCTCTTGTTCATTACTCGATTTAATTGAAACAGTGCGCGGAGGACTTTCCAGACGCCTCGTTTTTTCTAGGGCCCTTGACTCCTCTGCAGTGTGTCATTCCCGGAGTTCGAGGGCTCTACAGCGCTGAAATAGCGAAAGGGAGGCAGAAAAAACGGCGCCACTCGTAATTTTCTCCATCCGCCAAATCTTTTCAACGTTTCAAAAATTAATAAGAAACATAATAAAACTGAAATATTATCTAAATATTCGTATAGTTTTATTAAAATTAAATAAGAAATGCAATAATATATACTGTCTTTCAAAAAATCAGAACACCAAGAATTTATTGGACGATTTTAATGAAATTTGCAGTATATGATGATTTAAATAAAGTACAGTCGACGCAACCCAAATGTGAACGACGACAACATTTAATGGTGTAATTTACACTTTACTCTAGGTAAGTCCGATTATATATATATATATATATATATATATATATATATATATATATATCCTCTTTTGCCTTCCAGCGTTGAGGAAAACCGCAATAATAAAAGTATGTATTTCTGCTCTCAATATTGTCCCCTCTCTTTGCAATACCACTAGCCAAAGCCAGGTTTACAGGAATGCATTTCAGTAACAAATACTTTACTGGTTGACCCGGGGCATATTTTACAAACTGAAATGTCAAAGTTAAAAAAAACATTACAAATTGTGAAGTCAATAATAAAATACCATTAAATAAAAATCAAACCAATTCATATTTTAGTCATCGGTACAGTTTATTAAAATCGTCAAATTCCAGAAATGTCATAAATTTTTCAATAGCGTTACGAAATCGAGTTTAATCAGACTCGGAAATAAGTAAAACAATGTCTATTTATTTAGAGTAGTACAGTTATCACGTTAATTAACATATCACTGTTACTATTTATTTCTAATTAGATGTTGATCAATCGGAAGTTCGTGATAGACTGACTACCTCGGCGCTAGCGCGCGCTTATTAAGTGTACTTGTTTCTGGAATTTTCCAGAACTTTCCATGACGCCACGTTTACAGTCGTGCGCTCGGCGGTGTTTTTTACAGTTGCTTCTTTCACTTTTCTTGCAATAGTTTTGTTGTTAGGTAAAATTCAGTAAACTTAAATAAATTAAATTTATTAAAATAGAAGTTTAATAAATGTTATTAAACTTGAAAAATTTAACACGGAAAATTTGATTCCAAAATATATTATTAAACTTGTATACTACTGAAAATAGAAAATTCGTTTCCGAAGAATATTTATTAATGATGGGCAAGATCGATCATTTCAAAGATTGATCAATCAATGATCGACTAGTTGAAGTATCGAGTCACTCGATCTGATCAGAAAGATCGAGCCGATCGAAGAGATCGAGCTGATCAGTTAGCGCTGATTAGAAATATCAAACAGATCGAGCCGATTGAGTTGATCAGAAAACCCATAAAAAATCCCTCATGAAAAATCACTTCCTTAGAAAATTATGTTGTGAAACTTAATTGGTAAATTACAACCATTCTCAAAAATCACCCCTGTAAAATTATCCCCCGCAAAAAAAGTTACCCGAGAAAAATAACGCCAGAAAAAACTCTCCAAATAAAATTTGCTTGTTATTCATACTAAAACGTATCTGCAAAATCATAACCCCTCCGAAATAAAACCTCTTAGAAAAGCCACCCCTGTAAAATTATTCTTTGAAAATAAAATTATTCCGCTCCTTTTCCGGCCAAAAAACTATCCATATAAATTAAATAATATTTTGAATAATATTGAAAGTTAAACACTTCTTAAAAACATAAACAAATCGGCAAGGCCACAAATATATGGACGTCGACAAGTACGCTCTTCAACAAAAGTGAATTACGAAAGAAATAAGAAGACCACTTTTATTACAATAATTGCTAGAAGGAATAACATATTGAATTTGTTATTTTTTTATTTTATTGTATTTTTTGTTAAATTACAAATGTATTTAGTAAATAAATTTATATAGGCTGTCTTACTTTGCATAATACAAAAGCCACTCTCTTCAATGATCAATCCACTCCGAAGCTCGTCTGAAAAGATCGAGCCGCTTATAGAGATCGAGCAGCTCGATCACCTGCAAGGATCAAGTAGTTGATCATTTTTTATCGATCTTACCCATCACTAATATTTATTAGTAAGATTCACGGAATTTTTTTGGGAATTTAGAAGAATATTTTTACAGAAAAAGTGAACAAGGGAACGTATATTTCTATTAAAATAGAAAACATGATTACTACTAATAACATTTATTAAACTTCTATTTTAATAAATGTTATTAAACTTGAAAAATTTAACATGGAAAATTCGATTCCGAAATATGTTTATTAAACTTGTATACTACTGAAATTAGAAAATTCGTTTCCGAAGTATATTTATTAGTTTCTATCTTCAGTAGTATTCAACTACTGAAAATAAAAAAAAAACTTTGGAATTTAGAAAAATATATTTACAGAAAAAGTAAAACAAGGGAACATATTTTTTTCATTAAAATAGAAAACATGATTACTACATGTTTCATGTATTTTATTTTAAAATTATTTTCCTTCATTGCAAAGCCTTTCTACTACTAAAGAATCATTCCTTACAGAACCTACGTTTTATTTTGTAAAACGCAATTATTGTAATTTCTAAGATATCTTAAGAATTGCAATATTTATATACAAAAGTATACAATATTGCACTCCCTTATGTTTGTATGATTTTATACAAGAACAAATTCTTTCATTTTATTTATAATTAAATGGTTAAGCATGAAAAGATTTCACAAACAAATTAACATTCACAATCAAATATTGATTTAATTTTTAAAAAATAACATTAAATTAACCATTAAATAAATATTATTTATAGCGTTGTTTTTAAACTGTATGCTAGAGAGTTATTTATTACCGGACTATTTCGAAGGAAAAATGTCATATATTTTTATCAATTAAACTCGCAATCTAAGTATACCAATCTGGTTAGTTTTATTTGTTTAAATATTTTATTTTTATATTTGTATTTTTTCTAATACCTCTATTGTATACTTTATTGCAGTTTGTAAATGTTTTTATGCTAATTTTATTAACAGTATATAAATCTTGGGGTATTTTTAAGCATCTGCACATTTCCGCAGAAATCGTGCGTAGCCGATTTTCATATCTCAAAAAATCTACCTGGGATAGTTCTAAAGGAAATGAATATTTGTGTGTATTTTAGGTTTTTCAATAGAATACTAAATATTAACGTTTTTTTTAATAATCGGACTAAGTAGTAGCTATATCAAGAAGAAGAAAGAATTAGAAGAATTCCATAAAACATGTAAAACTTGCGTGTTACTTAAATATTTTATACTTTCCGCGTAGCCGATTTCCATATCTCAAAAAATCTACCTGGGATAATCAACCGACCCTTAGCTAGAGACGTAAAATGCGCATGCGCCTGTATCTTTCTCTCTTTTTGTACAATTTGTAAATATTATATTAGTTTTAAGTTAAGTTCAATTCTAACTCTCAAGCGCGAAGGTTGTATCCATTTTGTAAATTTTATTTTGTAATATATTTTGAGTTGGCAATAGACGTGTTAAACAAAACATTGTTGTTATTATTACCAAAGAACTAAAATCACGGGTGAATCCTTTGAACCAGAGGAAAGTACATTTTGCCCGAACAATATCATTTATTAAACTCGCTTCGACTGTAAAGATGAAAAATACCGTGAATGTCATGTTTAACATTTCTCCTGCGGAATAGTCCCATTATTTTAGTATTATCCAAAAAAATGTGGAACAATTGCTTAAGCTATATTTTTTAAAAATCTAAGTTTTTTGTTATGTAAATAATTTCTCAAGTGAAGTGTTTACTGTTTTTAAAAATCAACATTTAATTTTAATTTAATTTAGTATCCATTCAAAATTTCCCGGGAATGACCTGGGAACAAAACGGAAACGAATTCTGTATAGAAATGTAGTAATTCCTATAATGAATTTTCCAGTTTCCATTCCGTTCCGTATCCAAACGATTTTGAATCGACTCTAAGAATTATTAAAACATATTAATAATGTATACAATAAAATATGTGTTTATAACATGTTAAATATTTTCTTTATTAAGGGCAGGATCCTTCAATCGGTTGTCAGTATATTTGTTTGCAAATCCAAGCGGTTCGTTTAAAAAAACAAACTAAAAATTGCATCGAATAGGTATTTTTTTCTACATATAGTAGTGAATTTCATTTTTTGTTTTTGTATTTTTTTTGTTATTGTTGTTATTTAATTATATTTTCATTTTTATATTTTGTGTTATATTCAATTAAAAAATATCAGCTACATGTTAATTTCTTCTATTACTCTTTAATCTTTCTAATGGTCAAAATCCATCACTTTTATCCAGCTCGTTGTCAAGTAATAGATAGTATAAAAATATATAGTATATATTTTGAGGGGGGCAAACTACAAAGAGGAAGAAAATGAATTTTATATTTTATTATTATAATATCATGTATAACAACATAATATTATATTAATAAAATATAAATGAAATGTTCGGAAATCCAATTTCATTAACAAAGTATTAGACACTATGAATAGAAGAGTGTTCATTCACTTGGTCACAGTAATTTAATAAATTAAATAAAAATGATTTGGAAATAATTAATAAATTATTACCCGGAAAGTAGTTGTTTTAATATGCATTTGTTTAAAGTCAAAATTATCACAAAGCTAAATGTGATAATAATTTATTAATTATTTCCAAATAATTTTATTTAATTATTAGACACTATATTATTTGGTTTATCGGTTTTTTTTAATTTTCTATCAGTATACAGGGTGAGTTTTTTTCGATGTTCTCTATGGGGATCTCGGAAACTATAAGAGATAGAAAAACGGTTAAATAGGGAAAGAAGTGTAGTTTTATAAGACGAATAAAATGACACTTTCAAAATATTTGAAAAAGTCAAGGGTAACTTGATATTTTGAAAAAAGTAAAATGTGTCAATTTTTTGAAATCAATATAGCTCTATTATTATCATAGATAGAAAAAATGGTGATGTGTCCATCATGGCACTTTCCCCGGTGAATACGGTCAAATAAGTTTCTGATAGAAAATTTAATAGGGAAGCAAAATGATTAATAGAAAAAATTGATTGTTATCTTTTAAAGTTAAAGCCGAGTATTTAGAAGAATATTGTAATTAAGTGTGTTATTTCTTACCTTACAATAGGTTAAAATTATTCCTCCACACTATTCTTCATTTTTGCAAACTGGAGGCGATTGCGAATGATAAGTTGAATTTGACGGCACTTTGACGTTTTATTTGTCATTAAAATAATTATTTCAATAATTAAAATCTCTAAGGGAATTTATCGGATAAATGCTTATAAAATGAAAACCGGAGGTCCTACAATAAAAGTTTTATAACAGAAATTATTTATTTTCCAAGATCTAAAACTTTTATTTGAAACATTTTTCTATCCGAATTAAAAAATGAAAAATTGCTAAGAGTAAAGTTGCACTTAATGAGTTTTGATTCTAACCAAAAGCTTTTCAGATCATTCCACTGTTATATAAAGCTTAGATATAAAGTTTGGTCTTAATCCATTTAGCCGTTTAGGCGCTATCGCGGAAACACACAGACACACAGACACACACACAGACATTTTTCAAAACTCGATGGAATGGACTCAGGGGACCTCAAAACGTGCATATTTGTTGAAATTGGCGGTTCGAAAATTTTCACGATCACAATACTTTCCCTTGGACAGGGGTCCGGGGAAAGTAAAAATCTGTAAAGGACAAAGTTGTAGAAAATTTAGACCGATTAATAACAAAAAATAAAAAAAAATCGCCCATATTTTGGGAGATATGACACAAACTTAGCTTTTTTTAAATGGAAACAATATTTGGCTGTAACTTTATTAAAAGGGCTATTTTTTTTCCTTTAATCCGATATAACAGATGCCATAGTTATTTTTAAAATAAAATAAGTTACAGTCGTTTTTAATTTTACCATACACCAAAAAATAGTTAGCCATGAAAAAGACAAAAGTAAAACAATTGCAGTTGTTTATTCTAAACAAACATTTAATCATTTCCATATTTGGTTTGTTTCGATAAGTTTGTTTTATATTTTTTGGAGCTGTAAGTTTTTTAAAGTGATAATGAATTTTTCCAACGAAGAAAAGCATGATATGCTTGTTGCTCGTAAGGAAAAATGTGTCTTGAAAATATTAAATTCGTTCCCCTTTTGCACCCCGCTCTACACCACCGCGCGAATAAAGACGGATCGTGACGAAAATAAGCGAAGGATTTGATTCATTGAAAATATCATTGAAATGGTATAGATCATATAGATCCTGTTTATTATTCTAGGGTATAGATGAGTAATGCCCGTTTGCACCGCCTTGTTTAAGTACTCCTTAGTGCTAAGTAATCCTTAACTTATGACATTTGGTTTGCACGGCGCGCGCACGATGTCTAAGGTCTCCTTAAATTTAAGCCGCCGATGTTGGCGGCTTAACTTCACTAAGGCTTCCTTAGCGTTGACATACGGCTGATTCTAACCTATAAATGTATAGATAAGGAATAAAGTAGAGAAAGCGAACGAATAATGTTATAAAAAAATGGTGAAATGTATACATTCTTAAATAAATATATCATTTAAAGTTTCTTTTGATTACTATAATGTTTATAACGGTAATAATTATCCAAAATAATTGTGATTTTCTAAAATTAATAATAATTTTCTATGATTTCAAGGTTAGTAAGCGAGAATAACAAATGACATGAAGTTAGGCATTGACTTTCCACTAGATTTTCCCCCAACTAAGGAGACCTTAACTAAGCGGAGATTTTATATGAGCGGTGCAATCCAATCTCTACTATTCTTTCCTTAACTTTTAAGGAATCCTTAACTAAGGAGGCCTTAAAGTAAAATCGGTGCAAACGGGCATAAATTATTTAATTCCATTTATGACCACCAGGGCGGCAGCATGTTCGCCAAGGCCAAATTACTCGAGAATAGCATTAAATGGCCCCTGTTCGATTCTAATGTATGCAATCCCCACATCAGTTGAACGTAATGCCTAATACGACTACCCTCAATCTCGACCTTAAGGGCAGGATCCTTCAAACGGTTGTCAGTATTTTCGTTTAATAATCCAAACGGTGCGTTTAAAAAATAAACAAAAAATTACATCAAATAGGTAATTTTTTTCTACATGCAGTCGTCAATTTCGTTTTTTGTTTTTTTTAATTTTTTTGTAATTGTTGTTATTTCATTATATATTCATTTTTATATTTTGTGTTATATTCAATTAAAAAAATATCCACTACATTTGGAAAATATTCTTCTTTCGATGTATTGTGAATGAAATGTAAAAATAATGTTTTTTTTTTAGTTTAATCTCAAAAACATTAGCGAAATATATCTATGATTTTTTTAAAAATACCGCTTTATTCGAGTAGCATATTTGACCTCTAAAATTGCGTAAAAGTTCACACATTAATTACTAGATGGCTGTAGTTAAAAAATAGACAACCAGTTATCAACGCGTGGTCGGTGAAGCAGGACAAGCATTTAATTAATGCGTGATTCATGAAAGGGATTTTTTTGTACTTATAAGAAATATTGACTAATTAAATAAATCACTCAAATCAAGATGGTAAATCAAAATTTTATTAAATCTCTATTCACCAATTATATGACCAAAAATATGTAGTAATTTTATATACGAAAGGGATTTTATATTAATTTAATTCATTATAAATTAATTATACATCAATTCTAAATAGACTTTTGAACAGATTTTTAGATTCTAAATATAATTTAATTCTTTAAATTTTCTCAAAAATGAACAGGAAAGCAGGAATTTGTATAAAATTGTGTTACATCTTAAATCGCTATGGGTAATTCGCGAATGTATTAGTAATATTGACTAATTAAATAAATCACAAAAATCAAGATAATAAATCATAATTTTATTAAAATTTTATATACCTAGTATACGTAGTATTTTTTTTATATGCAAAACGCATTTTATATTAATTTAGAGAATTTCAGAATTTAAAAATCTATAAAAAACGATGCTTTATTAACTTTTAAAATCGACGTATAATTAAAAGATATTTAATAAATTGTGATTAACTCCATATATCATCACCTATAAAAAATCGATGTTCAATTCCAATCATAAAAACATGTCAAAAGTGATATTTTTATATGAAAGTTGTACCTAAATGTAGCTAGCAAATTTTATCACTTTTAATTGATTTTTAATTAATTATTTATACATCGACGTAAATCTAAAATTGACTGAACCATAATTTTTAACGGATTTTTAAATTCTACATATAATTTTATTCTTTCAGTTTGTTTCAAAAAATGAACAGGGATGCAGAAATTTGCATAAAATTGTTTTCACATCTAAAATGACTATACTCTGTATTGATTCATCGAAAGCAACCTAGGAAAGTACATTAAAATTTAAAAGTGCTGAAATGTTTCCTTATTTATAGATGGGGGAATCTGGATTCATTCATATTTTCACCCAAGACTTTGGTTTCTCTACAATTCCCTGAACGCGACCATTGACTTATTAAATAAATCACACAAATCAAGATGATGAATAATAATTTTATTAAATCTATACGTACCAATTATACGATCAAAAATATGCAGTAATTTTCTATATACGAAAGGGATTTTATATTAATTTCATTCATTAATAATTAATTATATATCAATTCTAAAATTGACTTTTGAATTGATTTTTAGATTCTAAATATAATTTAATTCTCTTAATTTATCTAAAAATGAATAGCAAAGCAGGAATTTGCATACAATACATGTAAATTTCAAAGTGTTCAAATATTAGTTCCCTTATTTATTTGGTTTATTTATCTTTTTGTATTTTTTTTAAATTTAAAAACTTGAATAATACTTTGTGAAATATACCTACTCATCTTTTTTTAACCCAAAAGCACATTATTTTTTACATAGGTTGAGTCACCGAAGTGTCCGTCTTTTTTTGTTGATATGGTGATATGAAATTTAGTATGCATACCAAGTTGATACCATTCTATTCAATGATTATTTTATATATATTTAAATTTCGGATGATTTTGGTTCATTTATAAAATACACCATTATTTCATTCTCACATATAGATTTTCCATAACACTAATTTAAATTGAAAATAATGTTTATTTGGCATTTGTTTTCAATTTCTTCATATACTTAATTACTGTTATTTCAATTTTTTTTTCATGTCAAACTAATCAATTCATTGTTAAAACGCCTTACAAATACTATGAAATGTGAAATATTTCGGGAAGTACAGAAGATAGGCTTAATGAAATATTTATATATCATTTTGTGATAATTAAAAAAGATGGAAAACTATAGGGTGCCATTTAAATATACAAATATATCACATTTAAAATTATCATCGAATAGAATGATGTTATCTTAGTAAGTATACAAAATTTAATTTCTCCATTTTGAAAACCAAAAATGTAATGTGTACTAATAAACCACCAATATAATTATCAAAATTTTTAAAACATTTTTTTTTCTGCAGTAACAATTAATAAAAACTACCAACTATATTAAATTGCTGTGAAGATAATTCAAAGAGGAATCTAATAAAAAATAATATTAAGAGTGTTACATCCCTTTGGAGTTAAAATAATTTTCTAATTTGTGCATTTAAAATTCTTTAAAATACTCTAAGCCCTCAATTTGTTTAAATTTTCTGAACTGTGTATATTATTAGAATGATTCAAACAACCTGAATTATTTGAACAGCTTGACTCTCGTAAACATGTTAATTTCTTCTATAACACTTTATTCTTTCAAATGGTCAGAATCCATCACTTTTATTCGGTTCATTATCAAGTAATTGAGAGTATAAATATATAATATACTTTCAGAGGGCAAACTATAAAGAGGAATAAAATGAATATAATTTTCATGTATAACTACATAATATTATAATAATAAAATATAAATGAAATGTTCGGAAATCCAATTTCTTTAACATAGTATTAGACACTATGAATAGAAGAGTGTTCATTCACTTGGTTACAGTAATTTAATAAATTAAATAAAAAATGATTTCAAAATAATTAATAAATTATTGCCCAGGAAGTAGTTGTTTTAATGTGCATTTGTTGAAAGTACTTACGGTACGTAAGTCAAAATGTCACAGAGCTAAATGTGGAAATGATTTATTAATGATTTCCAAATCATTTTTTATTTAATTCATTAGACACTATCTCATTTGGTTCACTGTTTTTTTTTTAATTTCTATCATTATATAATTGTTAAGAAAATAATGTCTGTTCAAGGAAGTGGTAGTGTGAGAAGGTTTTATTCAACATCATAATGAAAATAAATGTTAGATAACCTCCCCATTCATTTTATTTTCAATAAAAAATGCATTGTAAATGTGTTCAGCTAAAAATGTATTCTGAAACATTGAAATCGCATTTTTTATTTTCATTTTCACTTCATTTAAAATTGTAACCAGCATTTTAAACACAACAAAACGAAGAAATCGTAGGTGAAATAACAAAACATATGATTTTGACAGATACGGAATTAAAAGAACAGCGAAATATGTTAGAAAGAGATAGATGCACGGCAAGCATGGCTCGAAAGGAAAAATGTATCTTGAAAATATTAAATTCGTTCCCCTTTTGCACCCCACACTACGCCTAAGCGCGAATAAATACGGGTCGTGACGAAAATAAACGAAGGATTTGTTCAAGGCTAAATTACTCGTGAAGAGCATTAAATTGCCCCTGTTACATTCTAATGTATGCAATCCCCACATCAGTTAGTTCAACGCAATGCCTAATACGACTACCCTCAATCTCGACCTTAAATAAATATTACTCCCATAGAGATAAAGTATAAGAGGGCCAGATTCATGTATTTAGCGGGAAACGCACGCAACGCCATCCAGTACTCAAGTGGGCAACTATTTCCCAAGTTTCAAACCTTTATAAGGTTTTTGAGGTTAGGTTCATATACACACTATAATATAACTAATGGCGGAACTTTTGAACATTTTTCTATTTATAATTTTTTGTTCACTATATTATTTAAGATTATTGATATAAAAGTTTTTTTTATAAATGTGCTATTTTACAGAAAAAAAATATCAGTAGATCATGCAAATAAGAAATTGTAATTAATAAAATTATCTGAAAAAATACATAAAAAATAACATATAAAAACAACAATATTTTTAAGTAAAATATATTAAACTTATAAAAGTATCATAAACAGCTGGATAATTTTATAAACTCCTTTCCTTAAAGAATCTAGAAAAATATGGATATAAATATTACTTCAAAAACGTCTAGGTTAAATACATTTCTTTCTGATAGAAAATATTATAAAAAGCATAAACTATATAATAAAAAATGAAGATTTATAGACCGAAAACATATTTTTGAGAATGTGAGAAATAAATTATATTTATTAATAATTAATTATTGCTCGATTGGTTCATAATTTTAAGTTATGTATATTCTTTCAAAAATGTACAATTCATAGAAATTAATAAGCAAACGTATTTTAAACTACAAATAATAACTTACCAGTTATAGTTTTATAAGAAAAAGTGAAAAACTTCTGACGAATACAAAAAAAACTGTCAAAAACAATTCATATAATTTACATCAATCAAATTGAAATATGGCAAACTGATCCTTATTTAGAACATCTTTAATGTTTAATTAAAAGTATAAATGTTTAAGAAATATACCTTATAGGGCAACTAGAGCCACCAATAATAAATGAATCATTGTAAAAACCCAAAAATAAAGTATTTTAAATTTTCCACTTGAGACTTCAGCGCCTCCAGTGCTCAAGTGGACAACTATAGCCGTGTTTCCCAATTTCAAATATTATCCGACCCCCCTGATGGCCCCTGTTACATTCTAATGTATGCAATCCCCACATCAGTTAGTTGAACGTAATGCCTATTACGACTACCCTCAATCTCGACCCAACGACGCTTGAGTATATGTATAAAGGATAGATGGAATAGAAAATTTGAGAGTGGGGGGAATTTAATGGGAGACCTCAAGACGTCACATTAACTCACTGCGCACGCTTTAAATATGATTAAAATAGCTATCGAATAATAAATTAAACGATATCGAATCGGAGTTTTCTCTCTTTCAACCGTTGTTTGGAATCGCTCCATCTTCGTTTTGAGTCGTTATCGACTAAACTAGAATACGGCCTTAGGTTATATTAATTTAATTAATTTTCGTTTTATTTTATTATATTTATTACTAAAATAAAAATACTAATATTAATTAAATTGTTTAATATTTGTATCGTAATAAAATTATAATAAACAATAACCTCAAAAGTCGTTACTTAAGTTGTATTTATTGCGTACAAATAAAAGTGTACGAGTAAATTAAAGATTGAGTCTTCTTCCTTCATAAAATTTATTGATTGCAAATGCATATTTCAGTCACGATGTGACCATTTCAATGCTTATAAAAATGTATTTTTTTTATAATAATACAATGTAGTAATGAATTTAGTTATTAGCATTTTTACTCAGTTACCATAGTATGTGCATTTGTTTGTGTAAAAACCTAAAGAGTGCAACATTTTAAAATATTGTGGATCAAAGTAATAAAATAATACAAAAATGTGTAATGTCCCGCAGACAAACAAATTAATGTATTACGCCCGGTGATAACAATTTTCAAATTTACTTTTCACATGGTCGCTGAAAGACCAAAGTATAACTAAATAATGAAACAATGAACGGGCATAAACGAAGAAGTAGAAAGCACGCAATGTGAAAATAGGTTATGCTTGTTTTCGCCGGTGTACGCGCGAAAATATTCGAATTCGTCTACGTCACGAGGTCTGAATGACCGAAAGGGAGGTGAGAAGCAAGGGGGGCGTTGAAACTATGTGAGGCGCTAGTTCAGCATACCTTTACACATATGTATATATGTGTCACTCGATCTACCTTGGTCTCGACCTTAAATAAATTTACTCCATGATTGATTTTTTTGTTATGCAATCAAATATAAAACTGCACATTTGGTTGCATGATATAGAAATAATCATAAAGTAATATTAATCTATTTAATAGATAGATATCTATAGACTGAATTATTTCTTGTAGAGTATTAACAATTTATTATAATTATAAAATAAATAAATTATTTTGTTAGTTGAAATTTGAACAAAAACAAGATATAAAAAAATATATACAATAAATCAAGTAGTCATAAATTAAGTTTATCTAATACTATAGACAACCCAATACACAATTAGTGCTCAATATAATTTGAAACTGGATTAAAGTTTAGTCGATCACGTCGATACCTACTCAAAAAGAAGATGGAGCGATTCCAAACAACGGTTGAAAGAAAGAGAACTCCGATTCTATGTCGCGATATAGTTTCATTTAGAATCCCATAGTTGATTATGTTTTATCTAAGAAAAATGCCCGAAGGAACGGTAATATGAAAACTGAAATTTATTTGAAAACAATAATGCATATAAAATATTAATATATTCTTTTATTGGTTGTATATAATTCTGATAATACGTAGTTATTATTATAATCAAAAGAGGTTGTACAATTGTTTTGTGAATAAAATATTATCATTTTATTGCTGTAATAGAATACATTTAAGTATTGCCTTAAATGTTATTGTAATTAACAATTATTTTTTTAATATATAAAATAAATCAGTCATAATTTAAGTTTATGAATTATATGTAAAATGATACTTCTATGATTTTATGCATAGGCGTAGTATATAATTTATTTATATTCTAGATCTATGATTTTATGTAATTACTTTAGGCAACTGAATATACAAACGTGCTCAATGTTATTTGCTTATTTTTATCTTAGAAAAAAATGGTCGAAGAAACGCTAATTTGCAAACTGCAATTTCTTAGAAAACAAAGCAAATTCGCGGCAGTTTTCAGCTGGAACCTCCTGTAGAGGTTATAAACAACAGACATGGACCCCAATGAACTGAAATCAATCATTAGGGCAACGCTTATTTCAAATCCACTGAAGACGACCGTGAAAAACTTACAGAATGAATTCAGAAACAATGAGGGAATCGAGTTTCCCTACAAGAAATTGGGATTTGGCAGCTTCTTGGATTACTTGCATTCGATATCTGACACTGTGAGGGTGAGTGTGAGATTTATAATGAATTTGGTTTTGTTTATAGGTTATCTCCAATGTAATTGTTATGTGTTATGTGATTTTCAATTATAAGAAATGTTTTCATTGTAGTTTTAATAGAAATGAATGAGAAAATAATAAAGATATTAAATATTATTTTCCTTCAATTGATCTGCTATCCTGGAATTACAAACCAAGTACTAAAGGAAATGAATATTTGTGTGTATTTTAGATTTTTCAATGGAATACTAAATATTAACGTTTTTTTTTTTTTTTTTAGTAATCGGACTAAGTAGTAGGTATATCAAGAAGTTTGAAAAATGTTGAAATTCCATAAAACATGTAAAACTTGTTTGTTACTTAAATATGGAAAAATATAATGTTTATTTATTGTATGAACTGGTGCACCACTTTTTATACTTTCCGCACTGACAGCAATATAAATCCTATAGGTGATATCGCACATTCACACTAATATTTTTACTTTTCTAAAGACCAATTTTCCCCTTGTATTGGAGCAAATAATTATATATATAAAATTTTAACGAAACCATATTTACAAAATATGCAAGAATTAATATAGCGGATGTGTTGTTTCTTCAATGTCTCGATGAAATGTGTTGTTGTTACCCATTTCTTCCCCCAATATACACGGACTATTCAGGCTGACCAGTGCTGAATCCCTGGCAGTCACATGTTTTTGAGGAATTCTCACACACAAAACTATTTACAACTGTATTGAGGGCTACTTTGTAGAACAGACCCTTTTGAAATGAATCTTTATGTTAATAAGGTTGACCACCCACCTTACTAACATAAACATTCATTTGTATTTGTAACAAATACAACTCGTAACACAACCTTACAGTGTAACTAGCATTGGGCAAAAGAAAAATCATTTTAGTATTACTAAATGTGCCAAATTTATTTAGTTGAAATTAAACAATATTAAATTAACATAAATAACATTTATAAAATTATACCATTCTTAATTCATCAGTAATATAAAATCGACTATGTTCATCACTTGTATATACACAAAAAGTAAATGTTGTTATTGCTTTCATAATATGGAAAATTTCCGTCAACATATTATACCTAATAATTATTGTATTATCTATATTTCTCTTCATTAATATAATGAAAAATGGTATTTTTATTTATGTATGTTTTCAGGTAATGGGAACAGGTATGCATGCTGAAGTAAGGGTGGTTTTAGATGGAAAATCCGCACACATTGCTGCATTAGTTTCCAAACAGAAAACTACAAAAAAGAAACAGTAAGATTTAATAGACCAGTTGGTTTGATACACAGTATTTTCATCAAATAGATATTTATGACCCTGTGAATAATTCCTTTTTCCTATTAATATTAATTATCAAAAACCCTTGTACCCTTACGGGTGTTGGGCATTTTTCTATTAAATAGATATTTATTATTCAAAATTAAAATAATATTTGTTTTCCAAACACAAAATTTAATATAAATAGAAAAGAGTATTCAATCTCTTGGTCACAATTATTTAAATAAATTAAATAAAAAAATGGTTTGAAAATAATTAATTGATATTGATTTTTATAAGATGTTCAAAATAATTTTTTAGTCACCTGGGAAGGCCGTTCGTAAAGGAAAGAGCGAAATTCATCCAACCACTACAATCAATCAAAGTAAAGTCGTCCTTTGAAAACAGGCAAGCTAGCACGAGGAATTTAAATGCGGAAACAAATGCCACGTTTGATGTCCTGACAAAAAATTTGAAGGAAACTCTAAAATTAAATGATGTTTTAAAAGACGAACAAGAGGGAATTATTGCATGCGAGAATTCAGAAAAAACAATCACGGTAGAATGTGATATATTGGAGGAGGAATTTAATGGACAAAATTATTCAAATACAGCTAAAACTGTGAATGAGTCGACAGTATTATTAAGATCTGATTATAATAGTTCAAATAATTTTAACCCAGGTGATATTAAATTAAGGAAAAATTATCACAGCTTTTATGCAGGTGATAATTGTAATGTTAACTTTAATATAGTTGAAAATAATCATAAATCGAATAATATTTATTCAAATGAAACTAATTTTATTACCAAGAATTCAAATTTTGTGAAACATGATTTAAATCAAACACACGTAATTCATGATAACACTACAACTGATACTGTGACTGATTCTCTTATAAGTAATAGAACTGATGATATGATTACTGATAATAAAAATGTTAATAATTCACCTGCTATTTATGACAAATCAACAGATATTTCATCTGAACATACTATTTCAACCAACGTTCAAAATATGATTCCTGAGGTTGTTAATGTTTATCACTCAAATGAATTATTCAACACACAAAACTATACTGAAGATTGGTCTTCAACACCACATAGGACTGACGGGAACCACTTAAATACATCATGCACCTACACAGAATTGAATATTTCGAGTGAACTTGATATCTCCGACGATGCCCTAGAATCTGTTTCACAATTCGATAACACCGAGTATTTTTCAAGCGATTGCGCCGAATCTGTTTCCAGTAAGATTTTAGAAGATGGAAAGGGGAATGCCGAACAGCAGCCCCGTAAAGGTGGATACCTTGCAGAGAAGAAGAAAAACAGGATACACGAGAAGATGAATTACAAAGTGCCATTTACTGTACAGATGAATTTGAACGAGCTTATATTGAAATTCCCTGGTGGTTTGAAATGTTCGAAATTAATGACTGAATATGAGTAAGTATTTAAAGGAAGCTTTCTGTATAATTATAATTTCATGTTGCTATAGTCGCCAAATAAATCATATAATCATAGAAAGTTCAAAATTCATTTGAATTGTAAACAATGTGTAATAAAAGTAGAATCCTTAATTATTAACAACAAAAGTAAATTTGAAAATTAATAAATAGTCCAAACAAAACCGATGTGAAGTTACCCACGAATTTCCAGCCACGGATTTGCCCAACACCTCCACCATGGCGGAGGCGCCGGGATAAATTAAACAAAAAACACGCGTTATTACAAGAATTTAATGATTAAATTCGATAAAGAGTGCTAAATTTTTATTAACAATGTTATATTATTAATATATTCTTACGTTAACACTTATTTTCGACTTTTTCAAGTTGAAGATGCATCAGATTCAAAGTCCAAAATGGCACTGTTTGATGCAATTTAAACAAATGTGTTTTATACCAGATTGTTGCTAAAGATGTAAAGAATGATTTTAAACAATAAAATCAGGGGTATGTCTTTTGTGAATTTTTTAAATAATTTTTGAAAATAGCCACGAATCCCACGAAAATGTGTGTCTTGATTGTTGCTAAAGATGTATACAATGATTCTAAACAATAAAATCAGGGGTATGTCTTTTGTAACTTGTAAAAAAAATGAGAAAGGAGTTGAATCACCCGCGTATGCGCTGTGCAATTCCGCTAACATAGCGCTCGCCGACCAATCACGATGCGTGTCGCTGTGGCGTCCAATGCAGCGGCTTTTAGTACCGTGCTTCTTTTGAAGATGTGGGAAAATGTTCATTATAGTGCTTCATTACAGAAAATCCCTTAGCTGTATTGTGTTGTCGAATTTGTCTCGTATTATTCACTGATTGTTCTAATTATTTTTACGGTTTTTATATATTTTAATTTAAGTTTGCTAAATAGTTGTTTCTTGTAGTTTTGTTGTTTTAGTTAATATTAGAATTTTTATTTTTTTAGGTTAAGTTAGTTCTTGTATTTTTATTAACTTTTAAATTCTTTTAATTATCGTTCACATATATATATACCTTTTTTAATTTAATGCCTACATAATAAGTTATATTTAGTATAGTTATTATTCGTTATTAATTAGATTATAGTAATTCTTTTCAATATTTTAATTTCTTCTGTTTGTTTACTTTTAATTCAAAGTCTATTCTTTGATTTGTATTTACAATGGCAATAACTAATGAAAATATTGCAACATTTTTGATTGGAAAATGTTCAGATTTTGCAATTGTTAATATTAAAGTTTCTACTCCTGTTTTACAAGAAGCAACTATTCATTTCTATGGCAACAATTTGTACGAAAACCGTTGGAAATTATATTGTATAATTAGAAAAAACGTTAGTACCATTCGTAGAATTATGCAGAAAACTAAAATGGTTAAAATCAATAGTCATTCTAATAACAATACATCTTATAATAATAATTTAGAAGATTAAAAACTTTCTTCTTCTGTTATTAGTGAAGTTAATATTAACTGAAGTGAAGTGAAGTCGTTTAGTGATAATAACTCTACGAAAGTTGTATCAACGGATTCAGTTGAAATAAATTTAATAGTTGATATGCCAATTTAAAAAAAAAAACAATACTTGCTAATTGCTACCTATTACATGTCATTGAATACATATTTCCAAATTAAGTTAATATTTAAAAATGGCCTATCTTTTTTAAACCATTGACTACATTCAACTAAAATTTATCAAAAAGAATTTTAATTAAAATTTTAAAAAATAAAAAGAAATAAATCATTTCTTTTTAATTTATTAAACACAATTTGATTCAAATATTTTCAAAAGATGTGTAAATTGCATCAAACAGTGCCGTTTTGGACTTTGAATCTGACACACATTTTCGTGGGATTCGTGGCTATTTTCAAAAATTATTTAAAAAAGTTACAAAAGACATACCCCTGATTTTATTGTTTAAAATCATTGTTTACATCTTTAGCTACAATCTAGTATGAAATTCATTTGTTTAAATTGCATCAAACAGTGCCGTTTTGGACTTTGAATCTGATGCATCTTCAACTTGAAAAAGTCGAAAATAAGTGTTGACGTAAGAATATATTAATAATATAACATTGTTAATAAAAATGTAGCACTTTTTATCGAATTTAATCATTAAATTCATGTAATAACGCGTGTTTTTTGTTTAATTTATCCCGGCGCCTCCGCCATGGTGGAGGTGCCGGGCAAATCCGTGGCTGGAAATTCGTTACCTTCACATCGGTCCAAACAAACCATTCCCAAATACAATTTACTATACAATTATTGATAATTGAGGATTCTGTTATTATATAACATTCAATTTATACCGGGTGTCAAAATAAAAAATATCAGCAGCTATATCTCAGGAACTATGATTCTTAGAGCTTTGAAAAAAAAAAACTCTGAATGAAATTGGTCATGAGAAAATGCTGGTAAAATAGAGTTAGAATCACTAGAGGAAGTATACACACCGTTTGTTGACATCCAACATACAGGGGAATACACAATTTAACTTGTTAATTGTTGAGGCTTCTACTTTGTTATATATTGTAATTCAATTTTAATAAATGAAACACTTTTTTACTTTGTTTGTATAACTCGGATTGATTTTATTGTTGACTATAGTTTCGACAACCTTAACGTGTCATTATCAAAACAAAAGTATTTTAAAAATTACAAATCTAGGTATTTAAATACATTACATAATTGCTTTAAAGATGGGAGAATATATTAGATCAAGCTGGTCGTTAATTACGGGAATGTCCAGATTAGCGCGCGCTTTGTAAATTTCCAGTGACTCCAGGAGGTCTATCTTATGACCCTTTTCGGCAAAATGTAATACCGACAGTACATCCTCGCCAAAAGTGTGATTGTCTTCAATTACATGTTTAGCGAAGGATGACTTATCAGGTGAATTATGTCGAAAAGAGCATATATGTTCCTGGAGTCTGGTATTAAAATTACGACCAGATTGTCCAATATATACTCCCTTACAACCATTGCATGTTAATTTGTATATCCCCGATCTGTTGAGTATATCTAATTTAGTTTTTGGGTTAAAAATGTGTGTTTTAATTTTAGTGAAAGGTTTAAGGGCTATTGTTAGATTGTGTTTTGATTTTATTTGAAATGAAATATTTTCGTAAAATGTTAAGGGTTTATATATCGTACTTTTTTGCGCTTTACCTCCATTTATATACTTTTGAAATTGTTTAATGTGAAATTTGTTTATTAATTTGTCTATTGTTGAAGTTGTATAACCATTTGAGCAAGCTATATTCTTTATTACTTTAATTTCTTTATTAAGTTCAATATCTGAAAGGGGGATATTAAATGCTCTGTGTATCATAGAAGTGAACGCAGCCATTTTGTGTTTAGTAGGATGATTGGATGAATTAGGGATTACACAATCTGTATAGGTGGGTTTTCGGTAAATAGCAAAGGATAGGTTGTTTTTATTTTTTGTAATGGAAAGGTCTAGGAATTTAATATTGTTATTAGTTTCTGTTTCTAAGGTGAATTTAATGTTAGGATGTAAGGTATTTAGGAATTGTGTTAGTTGTCTGTCGGTTCCTACGAAAGAAGCTAAAATATCGTCGACGTATCTAAACCACATTTTGATATGCTTTTTGCCTAACAGAGATTCTAAAATTATTTGAGTTAAGTTACTCATGAAGATTTCAGCTAGCAAGGGGCTAAGAGGAGAGCCCATTGCTAGCCCTTCTGTTTTTTTGTAGTATTTATTTTCAAAAGAGAGATAGTTATTTTCTAATATGATTTCTAAAATGTTCAAAATTTTAATTTTTACTAAGGTGTTAATATTTAATTTTTCAAAGCTAGATTTTATTAATTTAATGCAGTCGGAGGCTGGTATTTTTGCAAACATGTTAGATACGTCGAACGATACTAGTTTGTGGTTAGTGGGGAATTTAAAAGAGGACAGTTTCTCGGTTAAATCTTTGGAATTTTTAATTGATGTGGGATCTTTAAAGTCTGTTAATTCACGATATAAACTATTAAGGTGACATGCAATTTTATGAGCTGGAGAATTGATAAAGGATACTACTGGTCTTATGGGTAGGTTTTCTTTGTGTATTTTTAATAGTCCATATAATGGGGGGCATAGGGGATTCATAGGAAGTAAGGAATGAGTATTTTCAAAAATAGTACTGGATTCGTTGATGACGGATTTTAGGATTTTCTGAAATTTAGGTGTGGGGTCTTTGTTCAATTCTATGATATCAGAAGCTTCCAAAAAATCGTTGACCTTTGAGATATATGCCGATTTATCTAATACGACTACGGAATTTCCTTTATCGGCTTTGGTAATTGTTATATTACTGTTTTTCATTATTCTTTTAATTGAATTAATGATTTTGTCGTCAGATTTTTTGATTGCTGCAGATTTAATTATTTTGGCGATTTTTTGTTTTGTATACTCCCAAAGTATCTTCACAGCTGATTTTGACAACTAACCCAATATACAAACTCATTAGTGCTTTATTGAATTACTAGCTCGTATTGGTGTTTTTGACTAGATTTTGATTGTCTGTATTTTATTTGCTCATTTCTGCTTGTGTTCATTGTCTGATTCGTGATTATTATTATATTGTCACTGTTTTATTTCATGAATTCTTCGAACTCTTTATTATTTTCTTCAATATAAAATTATATTTATTTACAATTTCAAATTACCATCGGGGCTGTTTATATAATAATAACATAACAAGGAATGATAAGTCTGCATATTTTTTGGTTAATTAAGATATTAATAGCATGAAATGACAGATATTTCCATGATTCGATAATGCTAAATAATTCCGACCATCATAAACAATGATAAATAATTGTTTGGCATTTTCCAAGATTTTAATTTAAGCGGGAAATCGAACAGCTGCGATATTCCACTTGTGTTTATGTTTACGTTTGCAGACGCGATATATCGGACTACAAACATTCCCTATCCCCACCACATCATTACTCGTCTAGTATATTCTACGTCTATGGCTGGTAATAATTTTCAAGTTCGTAACTCTTCCGGTAGAGGGTGTAATGAACAGTCGAAAATATAAAACTGAGATTATCTCAAAAAATTCTAATAAAATCATCCTTAAACAATCATTTTGAAATCATGATGAGTGTATGAAACCAATTTTGTTATAGTGTTTTATAGACTTTTTTTTTGTTATAGACTCTTGAAATAAAGGGTGGGAGAATGTCCTAATTTGTAACAAGCAAATGTCAAATTGTTTTTTAACTGATCTCAATGATTTTTATGTCATACGAAAGAACATGTTGTACTGAATAAAGTTTTTGACTATAATCATAAAAATAAGTATCTTCATCGCCGCTAGGTGGCGCGAAATTAAAAAGTAGATAATTTTTATGTATATATGATTCTTAGTCTCAATTTAGTGAAAACCGCAAATCTATATCTTAATCCTATCACAAGTTATAGTTAAAAGAATTATAGATTATTAATATAATTTTTAAGAATTTTTTGTGTTAATTTAAAATATAATAAATTACATCCCAAATAACAAAATTAAATTTGCTTTGTAACTTTAACAGTCCAATTTATATTTTGGTGCCTGAAACCTGAGGTTATGCTAGTTCCCAATATTAATTTCAATTCGAGAAATTTATAGTTTATTGCTATTTATTTTTATTCCTTCATTTTTTTCTAAATGAAAATTCCCGTTTGCAGCTAGCTCAAGCTAGCGAGGGTGGATTGTATCTATAGGCACCATGGAATTTTTTTTTTGCCCGTCGGGAACTTCCCATCTAAAATCAATCCATTCGGTGGTGTTACTGATATTCTATAGACTACCACACATTCGAGGAAAGCACGAAAAATTACTAAGCGCCGAGGAATAGTGCACCCCTTACACTGTGATCTTTTGTAAACTTTGCTCACTGGTTTGTGCACCTAGAGTATAAAAGGCATAAAACTTTTTTAACTTTTCAAATCTAACCGCATTAAACAAACTTTCAGTTATGTCCAAAATTTTTAACCCACGTTGGTTCCATATGCGCGAAACCAGGATGATTTCTAATCTGCCGAGGGGTAATTCTAATATAAATCTTTAGGTGTGTTAAAATGAAAGTCACAATTTTTGAAAATCCATAATTACTTCTTATTAAAAACAAATTAGTTTATGATTTTAAACTTTTTATTAATTTTACTACAATTGTGGTGAAAGTAATAAAAAGTTGAAAATTATATACATTCTGGGAACCTATTCTCAGCACACATTCATTTTATCATCGGTGCATATAATAATAATAATATTAAGCAGTCTTTATTTCTTTAAAAATATACATAGGAAAAATATATACTTAGTATAGGAACTAGCGTCAAAGGAAACATATAATATTTGATGATGAGTTATACAAATTTATAACTAAAGAATTCTTCTAAATTGTATGGTTCCATTAATAATAGCACTTTAATTAGTTTATTCTTGAAACTATTATTACTATTTTGCATTTTTAAGTTAGATGGCAAAAAATTATAAAACTTCATACATCTCTATTCGGGACTTTTTTCTGTAAAAGAATACTTATGGATAGGGTATACAAAATTTTGTTTATGTCAAGTATAGTGCTCATGCGACATTTTGTTTTTCGATAATAAATGCTGTTGTTTCCAAATGAATAGCAAACATTCCAGTATATACAGAGAGTTTTATGTAACACCAAACATACTAGAATGTATTCAATGTAAATTTTCCTATGTTCGATTTGTTCAGGAACGCATCAAAGCATTGAATTCGATGTGATTGGCTACTATTTCTAAAAATAATATAGTAAACCCAAACTACACCCTTTTCCGTCAAAAATGACTTACACTTGTCAGTTATCGCAAGCAAGTGATATTTACTGTTCTGGCTCTTAAAGCAGAAGTAGACGATGAGTTGGACATCTTTTAATGTATACAAAGGAGGATAAGATTTTTATGGTATGCATTGCGGTTAAGTATAATATTCATAATTATACATGTTGCACTTGACATAATGGTTGACATTAGAAATCGTAGCCAATCACATCGCACCCAATTCTTTGATGCGTTCCTGAACAAATCAAACATAGGAAAATTTACATTGAGTACATTCTAGTATGTTCGGTGTTACATAAAACTCTCTGTATATTGCAATTACTGTAAGTATGCCAGTTTTTGAAAACAATGTTCTACATGAAGTTGTTGTTTTGAGCCCTAACATCGCTCTAATAGTACGTTTTTGTATGACAAAAATTTTATTAAGCTGTGTTGAGCTACCCCAATGAATTACCCTGTATCGAATATGGCTTTCAAAGTTTGTATGGTATGTCATTTTTAAGATATCAAAATCAACAGTCCATTTAAAAAACCGGATCAAAAAGCTTGATTTGCTTATTTTTTTCAATACATGAGCTATATGATCATTCCATTTTAATTTGTCATCTATATAGATTCCTAAAAATTTTGCAGAGTTGGTTACTTTTAGTACACAGTTACCAAACTTCAAATTTGACGGTGTGGCAAGAGCTTCGTTCTTTTTAAATAAAATACAATTTGTCTTATTTTTATTTATAACTAAGCCATTATCGTTAAACCATTTAAATATTAATTGCAGAGCTTCTGTCCCATTTTGGCAAAGGTTTGTCATGTCACTGCCTTTAATTATAATATTCGTGTCATCCGCGTAGTTAATAATTTCAAAGTTCGCATTGTTGTTATGTGCAAATAAATCATTAATATAAATATTAAATAAAAGAGGGCCCAAAATGCTCCCTTGCGGGACGCCGCTAGATAAGATGTCAACCATCTGTGTGCAACACCTCTAAACCCACACTGGTCTAACTTTGATAATAGGGCTTTGTGATCGATGCAGTCGAAAGCCTTAGACAAATCGAGGAGCACCCCGCAAGTAAATTGATTTTCTTCTATTGATGAATATATGAATTTGGTAAAATTGTATAAAGCTATATTGCAATTTTTATTACTACTAAACCCATGTTGGTACTGAGACAAAATATTATGTTTGAGTAAAAAAGTTTTCATTTGTTTAATTACAACATACTCGTATATTTTAGAGAAGGTGGATATGAGACTTATATCCCTATAATTGGATTCATCATGGGGGTCCCCATTTTTAAATAATGGTATTACCTTAACTAATTTTAATTGCTGTGGAAATATTCCATTATGCAGCGACTCGTTTATTAAAAAACATAGATGGTCAAAAATACATTCCATGCATTTTTTAAGTATAAACGGTGATATCCCATCAATCCCACTGCTTCTTTTTGTAGACATATTTCGAATAATATCTCTTAATTCGACAACCATGATAGGACGCATAAACATACTATTATTGATTTTATTGATATTAATATTATCAGCAAAGTACATTGTAGAAATCTGATTGCTAGCGGCATTAATAAAATATTCGTTCATTTGACCCGGATCTATGGTAATTTCAAGTACTTGGTTTTTACATGTAGAGCCTGTCACATTCTTAATAACAGACCATGCTGCTTTACACTTATTTGATGCACATGCAATCTTATTGCTGTAGTAGTTGATGTTATCAAATTTTAAGTAACTATTATATTGTTGCTTATAATGTTTCAAAAGTGGCAGATACTTTGGTTGGTGTTTAGAAATTATGTCATACAGATGTATTAAACTTTTATCTTCCTTTGTCTCATTTGACATAGGAATTACTACTTTAGTGTCTTTTACTTTTGTCGAACCCAATGGAAAACAAACATTGAAATGCTTCAGGAATACGTTCATAAATAAATCAAATTGAGAGTCAACATTTGTGCTATTATAAATGCATGACCATTGCTCAGCATTATTTAGACTTACTCTAAACGCATTAATATTTTTCTCGGAGAAGAATCGTGTTATTGTTCGAGTTTTATTAATGTTTGCAATTGCCGAAAATGTAATCACTTGCGCAGTTGCTGAAATGACGTAATTTCAGTGAGACTGTATTCTCAGCATACATGTGAGTTGTCACTGACTCAAGAATGCACCGAAAACGCATGCGTTCATATGGTTGGTCTTGGGCTGGTGCATAAACTCATCTCATGCTTTTTAATTGGGGTGAAGTTTGTTTGTTGTGAATTTAAATTTTTGTATTTGTGAATAGACTTTATTTAAAACATTTATTTATATTGTAAGCTATATAGGTACATTTTGGGGGTAAGAAAAGTGTTGGTTTTTCCTGTAAATCAATTTTACGCTACATGTCCGAAACGATTCTCTTGATGTTTTCATAATTATGCAAATGACAGAATTTGGAATTATTGCAGGTAATCCACTTATTCAAGGTAAACACGCATTATCGGTTAGTGAAGATAGAAAATAAATTCAAATTCTATGAAATTATGATATGAAAAAAAACTCTGTTTTGACTCAATTTTGTTTTACAATTTGGAATTATTTGCTAAAACAGTTAAACAGATCTTTAATTTATAATAAGACTTACGAAATCGTTATAAAATGTTATATTTGCATTTAGTTTTGTCATTACAGATGTAATAATTTTTAAAAGTATTTAATCTTATATGTTAATTAATTTTATAGGAATACAAGATTAGGATTATTTGAATTTCTCGCGCCAATAAACAAAATTACAATGTTGCCAGATCATTTCAGTGGCAAAATGCATGAGTGAGTTCGCTCGACTCACCGTGCGCTTAGAATAGGGCCCACTCAATTGTACCATTTTTTGGTGACATTATGCATCAGTGACTCATTGCACCGATGTTGAGAATAGGCCCCCTGTTTTTAAATAAAGTCATAATAATTTAATAAAATATTCAACCAACATTCATCTAGCGTATAAATAACTGGAGATGGTCATTTTAGTCTTTCGAATCTCATGTGTAATGCCTTAATGAAGTCAGTTGAACGGATATTATGTTGTAATTAAATTATATGATTCGATTTACCATTTCACAAAACTTTATAAATCAGAATTCATTTAAGTATTCCATCCCAATAGGTTCTATATACAATCTGCTCTAGCTCTGTATATTAGCACCTGACTCCCAATTTCCTCTTCTTATCTTATCTGCCACAGTAATCTCATCAATCCTATTCCTTCCAATCAATCGTCATTCTATTACCATTTTTTATATAAAGAAAAAGTGCTAAATAAATTCTTTCTAATATTTATCCAATCGTTACCTACCCCATCACATTCTGTCCTTTTTTTTGTTGTACAAGCAATCGAAGTGTGGATTATTGTTGCCCTAACACCGCAGCATGGTTTATTGTACTTCTTCCATAACTGTTGTTAATCGAAAAGTTTGTTCTCTTTCTTCCCTTAAATGTTTATATGTATTCCTTCCAGTCACAACTTCTTGTCTAAATTCATATTTAATTTTAATTAGTTGAAATGTAAATCCCAATTCTTTAATTTTTTGCATTTTGTTTGCAGTAAGAATTTTGAGAAGGGTTTAAATTATCAAGCTTACGGCTATAGATCTTTGATGCAAATGTGCTGTGACTTGCCGGGTATATTCAAATACCAACATCCAGATAATGGGGATTACATATTGTTCCATGCTGACTGTGATGTTCCACATGTTTCCCAAAATTCTGAAATACACCAGAAATTGGTGGAGGAGAAAAAGGAAGATCCTGTTGTGGACAGACCGGCAATTCCTGAAAATATGGAGGTGAGTTATTATTATTTAGAGTCATTTTGTACAATAAATTTCAATATAAAAAGAGTTACATTGGAGAATAAATAACTTAATTTAAAACTGCTGCCATTTAAACCCAATTGTAATAAACAAAAGATTGTTAATAACTGAGGATACAACTTCGTTATACATTGTTTATCTCTGAGCTGTTATAGATTGTTTATCATTTAGACCTGAAGTCGCAGCAGAGACAGTATGTTTCATTCATTAATTTTAACAACTTTAAAAATATATAAGGCAGAGCTGTACTGAGAAGGGATAAAATCCCGAAACATGTGTCTGCAAATGGACTTATATTTATGTCTTTTTGTTCTTTGCATTAAATATTCTCGATTAAAAAAATCGATTATTGCATTATACAATTATTAATTGTTAAGTAAATGTTCATTGTGTAGTTCAATGTCTAGCGGGGTATTTGCCTGAGAAGTAATTGTTTCAATGAATGTACATAACATAAGTCAAAAAGTTGCAGTTAAAGAGGAAATAATTAATTATTCAATTGAGTAAATTAATTATTTTCACTATATCAAGTGTGACACAAAAATTAATAAAACGGTGATGTGTCCATCATGGTACTTTCCTCAGTGAATTCAGTCAAATAAGTTTTTGAATGAAAATTTAATAGGAAAGGAAAAATTATTGATTGAAAATATATGGATTATTTTCTTTTAAAGCACTTTGATGTTTTATTTGACATAATAATTATTTAAATAATTCTCCACAGCCAACATAAAGATTATGAAAAAAAAAAAAATTTCTAAGGGAATTTATCAGATAGATGAAATTCTTCCGCTTACAAAATAAAAAGTAAAAGTTTTAAGATCTGCAACTTTTATTTGGAACATTTATCTATCCGAATTAAAAAATGAAAAATCGCTAAGAGTAAAGTTGCACTTAATGAGTTTTGATTCTAACCAAAAGCTTTTTCGATCATTCCACTGCTATAAAAAGCTTAGATATAAAGTTTGGGTCTAATCTATTTAGCCATTTTTGTGCTATCGCGGAAACACACAGACATTTTTCAAAACTCGATGGAATGGACTCAGCGGACCTAAAAACGTGAATATTTGTTGAAATTGGCGATTCGAAAATGTTTACGATAACAATACTTTCCCTTTAACATGGGTCCGGGGAAAGTAAAAATTAAATAAAACGCTTACAACTTTGTTAACTACTAGTGTTTTCTGCTTGCACAAATTCTGAGCGCACTGAATGACTGAATAAGAGCTGTGATGTATTGCACTGCTCTGGTTTTCAAACACTCCGTGTAATTCAGCAGTGGCAGCGAGAAATAAATAGCGCAAACTATGAATTGACAGCCGATTTCAAAATATAACCCGGCTACAATTATGCTGAATGACATGAGAGAAATACATTTCATTATAAATAGATAGGACAAAAAGATTACTAAAAACTGATGAGAATTCATATTCCTTAGTAAGTAAATAGATTTAATAAATATTCTAACAATTCATCACATGACCTGCTATTTTGTCCTCTATATTACACTTGAACTCACTCTTAATCAATGTTGTTTTCTTAAATCAATGTTGTTTTCTTTCACTTGATCGGGGTAAGTTCTCATTTTTTATAAGCAGAAAGGGTGCTCTGAAAAAAGAGCAGAAGCAAGGAAAAAAACAATGCGCACTCGGTGCAGTAAGAAAACACCATAGATCTTCTGTTTTTAAAATGTTTTATTTAATAAAAGAAAGAAATACATTTAAATATTAGGTATTTGCATGTATTTTGATCATTGTTTCATTTTAAAAAGGCAGCTATTCAGAAAAATTGGTACAATATATATTAATGAAAATATTTTCCTTTATTTTCTACAAATTTTACCAATCTTTCTTGCAACATGGCAATGCCCAAAAAAACCATGTTGGTTTAGCAGTGATCCAATCTTCGATCCATTTCTTCAGCTTTTTAAGACCATGTGCTAGCCAAGCCATGATGCGTCGATATGAACAAGTGGTAATCAGAAGACACTATGTCTGATGAGTACGCTGGGTGTTACAGAACTTACCATTCGAGCTGCAACAGGTTATACTTCATAACTCTTGTTACATATTCCCGAACGTTGTCATGCAAGAAGATGATGTCTGTTACTCACTATTGTTTGCCTTTTTTGCAACAATGTCAGTAGACATCGGCGGTAGAAGTTTCATTATGTTTTAGCAGCTCGTAATACACTACACCTTACTGATTGCACTTGTTAATGCCATAGTAGATTTTTATCGTCAGTTACAATACACCACAGAAAATCCTTCTTTTTTGCTTTTTTTGCAATGAAACCGCGATGTTGAATCGGTTTCATCCATTTCCAATTGATTCATCATCTGTTAAGGTGCCTCAAAGTTCTTTGAAGGCTTGTGCTGGGTTTTCGTCCAAATAGTCTTGCAATTCATTGTTTTCGAACTTTTTTAGCCCTCCAGGCCGTTCTTTGTCATTGACGCCCAAATCACCACTTATAAAATTTTGATACCAAATCTGACAATTGGAATATGATGGAGCAGCATCAGCGCAAGTTTCTAAACGTCTTTTATGGGCTTCAGCAGCAGATTTCTATAAATCAAAGAAAATAGCAATGAATGTAGAAAATACTATTTTGAGCATTCCGTGATTAGCATCAATATACACTCAATAACTCAACAATAACAAATGTAACATTGTTATTTTGTATAGACAACTGTCAAAATCATCGAATTTAGCAGTTGTTTGCGTTGATACTTAGCAAATTTTGTTAATAAATGTTGCTAATCAAAATACATGCAAGCACCTAATATATAGTCAGACATTTTTTTGTCACAGTCTATTTCTGGACAAAATGAATTATGAAATGGATTATGTCAAAACATATCTAATTTAAGGGAAGGCTGTTCCAAAGTTTAATTTAATTTTTTAAAATGGAAACATATTTTTATTAATTTATTTTTATTCTGAATGCAACAAAAATGTTAATTGTAACTTTTCACTTGAACAAAGTACTTTCTTTTCATTAAAATTGCCATTGGAATCGTTGTGTTCATATATCTGCATAAAATATAAAATATTGTATTGGTGTAGTTAAATATTTTCTAAAACAAAGTGAAATTTTATAAATTAATTATAATAAAAATTGTGGAATGTGACTTCCCGTACAAAGACAATAGTTATAAAGGTTCTACACAAACCATTTATTACATCATTACATTTTCTTATAAAAAATAATGGGCATTACGCTAGCATGTGTAGGGTTGGTCCCTGTTTCAACTAAAGGGCCTGGTGGGACTGGTCGTAGTATGAATGGTAATTTTCCCTTAATTTGATATTACAAACATTTAAAAGATACTGGGTGAAATTGTTACAATAAATGTGTGGAATAGAAAAAAATAATGGGTTTTTGAACAACTTTATTTTCCAAAATCAACAAACAATTTTCATTAGAAATGCTTCTAATAACTTGAAAATAAATTATAAGTTAATGTAATATTTTATATTGACCGAAAAATATTTCTTTAATCTGAAAATAAATAAATATTACAATAAAGGAAATATCATCTTTATATATTTCCGTAGATGTAATAATAATCTAATTATTTGAAATTATCTAACTTAAAGCAACTATTGCCACTAGTGACATACAAAAACCAAAATTAAAAAAAACATATGTTTCCAGGAAATTTTCAGGAGCGTATTGACACTCCCGAAGGACGTTGTTCAACTAGACTACAAAATACCTGTTCAAAAAGTAGTTGCCGGTATTGATGATTACATAGACGTTCAAATTTCAGAAGTTTATGATCCTTCAAAGTTCTGGTTCAGTCTACATACGCACATTGGTAAACTGAACATTCTAATGGATGAATTAGGGTAAGGAATAAATAATTAACATAATTTCATTGATTTTTGAGGTACTTAAATGTCGAAAATTTGAATTATTTGTTAAGAGGGATGTTATGTGTTTCATTATCAATATTGTATTCGACTGGTTCCAATATAGAAATAAGAATAATCATATGCCATGTCAAGTTTGCACATCTTAATCACTTCCAGATACTATACAATATGGTAGAATTATTTAAATTGACAGTGGATATATGGAAAACTAGAACTCCAGGAAGTTTATCATTCCCATTTATTGTATTTTTCTTTTAAACATGCATTACACTACAAAATGGTGCAAACAGAATTTTATTTAAACTTGTGTTTTCAAATAAATATTATTATTATTACGTCTTAAAATGGACGTAGCAGCAAAAATTATTTCTAGTTTAAGAAAAACATTTTTAAAAATCTGTTTGCATCATTTTATCAAGCATGGTTCAATACACATCTGCATGTAAATTTGAAGAATATAATTTTATAAATCAAATCCTTAAACAACTGGATTTTGTAATCTGTCCATTGACAGTTTCACAACTTGGAATAAATCAACTGCTCCGACACTGGGGTTTATTCCTGAGCCACCTCGGACTTCCTAATATAATTTTATAACAATGCTGGAATGAAAGTCGTAACATAAAACATTAACATGGCCTCTTAAACAAAGAAATAAGTTATTGATTAATAAAATTATATTAATTTTTTATTTAGTATAATTGTTTTATAAAATTATTGCTTCTTCACGCATAAAGAGTTATCTCTCTTACAATAGGGTACTTGCTTGTATATTTTTTATTGGTTTAATCCACTTTACATATTGAAAATAAAAGGCCTAATATCGTGATTTTATTGTGTTTGCATAAATTTTAAATTACGTTTTCCTGCCGAAAATACTACATGACGTCATCAGTACTAAAATCTTATTTACACATAATATAATAATAATCAGATTGACAAAAAAGAAATATTACATACTTCTTTCAAAAAGAAGTTATAATAATTGAGTGATAATAAAAAATTGCTTCCTTAATTTAAAACAAAATATAGGCTGAACTAATATAATCATTTCTTAAAAAAATGTACTGTTAAATAAAATGGCGTTCCTGCCACATGAAAATGTTAAATAAAACTACACATTTTGATTTTAATATTTGAGCTCAATAAATTTATTTAGCATTTAGTTTATTGTAAAGACATTTAATGAGGAATCAATTATTTAATTATCATATTTTTATTCAAAACCCTACACTCTTATAGCTATAAAGGTTTTTTTTTTATAATATATACATATATATATTTTTATTCAAATTTAAAATTCATGTAAGTAGTGAAAATCAACAAATTATTTCAATTTTAAATAAACAATTGACTATTTGTAAATAAACCAATTTTTTTTTTGTTTCACAAAAATTTATCGTAGAGACTTGTTTTGCCAACGCAGATGCATCATGAGGCAGATAATTAATGTTATCGGTGAAACAATTGTGTCTCTACAATATAATTCTTATTAAAAAATTTTTATTGAGTTTTGTCAAGAAAAGCCTCAACCATGCATTAAATACTTGATTACCAATCATCTTTTTTTTTCTTTATATTTCCCTTTCATTTATGAAGTAATGTACAATTATTCCCCCAGGGAATTTTATCAAGAAAACCATGCCGAGTACAAGATCTCTCGTTGCACTATACAACAAGGTTTATACTGCGCGGCATTGTACATGCACGAGTATCACAGAGCAATTGTGACTGATACGATGGACTACTCTGAGACTTCTCTCAAAGTGTTCTTCATTGACTATGGCACTGTGTTCATGGTATCGAAGGACGAACTGTACTATCTCCAAGAACATTTCGCAAGGTTGCCAGCGCAGGCTCTGCGTGGCCGGCTAGCTAAGATTCACCCACCTAAGAAGGATGATATGTGGAGCATGCAGTCATCACAATATTTCCTGAAATTGATTAGGAATAAAGAATGCATTGCTCAGATTATTGGGAAAGATGAAAGTGTAAGAAAGGAATAAGACACAAACTGAATTTAATTTTAAATTGCTTATTGTTTATTTTTCCACAGACGGGAATATTTGAATTAATCATAGCTGACACTAGTGGAGAAGAGGATATTTTCATTAATGATTGTATGGTGCATGCTGGATATGCTCGATTCGAATTTCAGGTAATTTATGCATTCTATTTGCTTTTTCCCAACTGTTTGCAAAATAGGCTAAACATAATTGTTTAAGCATATTTTGTGAGTACAACTTGGTTAGTAAAATGTAATATCTCCTATCAATAGGATTCAATAAATGATTCAATCGCCCAGAAAAGAGAAAGGAACAGAAACAGAAAAAATGAATCATAGGATTTATGAATATATATTCTCTATCGCCCGGGAAGGAGCTTTACTGACTTTCTGTATATGATCCATTCTCATTTCTGGTCTATAGAGAATGTATTCACATAAATCCTATGATTCAGCCCTTACTGCCTGAATATTGTGTTGGTGATATTCATACAGAAAGTCAGTAAAGTTCCTTCTCAACAATTTCCTTAAAATTAGATCACTCCAGAAAATAAACAAGAACTCCCTAAAGGTTCTCTCCATGACATCTATAATCCTTAACATTTTTATTTTTATTCCTATCTCGGAAAATATTCTCGTTTTGTTTATTGTCCCAATCAAGGTTCATTTTTTTACCCGAAACATTTTGGACTTCCTATTTTACAATCCTTAATCACATGGATAAATTCACTTACCCTCTCTTATGCTGATGATACAATACTAGCACATGTCTCCACTCTACCTAAAGCTCAAAACACTGTACAGAATTTTATCAACACAATTCAAATGTGGTTTTGAAATTGCAAATAAAATTGTTACTTGTGGCATAATATTTATAATCTTTGTTTTTGACACAAATTATGGAATTAGTTTTGTGTTGATGTTTATTATTCCATAGCCTCTAAATTCATTAGAAATAATTGGATCATGAATACACATTTATGTATTTTTTAGGGTTGGAGTAATGTTTATAATTATGGAAAATACATACCGTTGGTGGAAAACATCCACCTGTATCCGACCTTTGAGGAAATTGAATCAGGAAAAGTTGCAAGCCTTAACGAACTGTTGTTGATAGCTGGTGGTGCGTTGCCTCTCGACAAGTTGTACCCTCAATATTTCCGCGAGAAGAACGTCGCTGATGATATGTCTAAAAAGACAAGATTTCCATTAAATGACACTGCGAATGTTCCTCAATCACCTCCTTCGAGCTGTATCGAAATTATACCTGAACCACCAGTATCACCTGTAGAGAAAGCACCATTGCGTAGACCACCTGGTTTTTACTCACCACCACCAGTTGAGGATAATTTGAAAGAGCTGCAATCAAAATTATCCGTGAACCAGTTACCTGTGAGAACCCACCAAGAGATGAATCAGTTGTTTGGGAGTAACTCAGAGAATCTGTTGTACAATAATTCCCGCTGTGAATCTCGGATCTCGAATGTATCAGAAAATTCTAGAAGTGCTTCAGAAATGTATGAAAACCTGTGCAATCCAATGAATTCTCGAGATTCAAGATTGTCCTACGCAACAGACAGCCAATTTCATATACCACGCAATGATACACCAATGTCCAATATGTCGTCAATATCCCAAAATTGCTACTTACAATCACAAATGGACATTCAAAGAAATGAGCTTCAATTACTTCCCAGTAATTCATCATTCACGGGCATGCCGGCTATTCCACAAAATCATTATTTCGGGGCATCGCTCATATCATCATGTAACATTGCAAGTCCACCATCAATACCTCCAGTATATTATCCGCAACAATTACATTTTGTTAATTACAATTACCCAACAGTCAGATTAATTCCTGGGTATAATTACCATCAGCAGCAACACATGTTATACAATAATATAGCACAGCCACAACCACAATTTTATCCAAACAATCAACAAGCACCTTGGCCCACGACTGTAAGTGTAGAAAATGTAAAACTGACTAATATCAATGAAGAATCACCTATTGTTACACAAGTTATTAAAACAAATAGTAGGGAGAAAGACATACCTGAAGAAGAAACTGTTGATGTATACAGCAAGAAACGATTTATTGTGAAAGGAGGTTTGTTCATTTTTTTATTTTAGAGTATACAGAATAGTTATTAAAAAAATTGCTGAAATTTAAAAAATAAATTATTCTTGAAATAAGATGTCACTAATTTAGATTCTTTTTCTTCTCGAATCCTTATACACTTTCAGGTGTCGGATTCTAATTAAGATTAACATATCAAAAATAAATCTGCAGCAATTTTTTGCCATCCAAACCTTTTAGTTTTTTTTTACTCATAAATTTCTGTGATTTATTCTGTTTAGATATATTCGGATTATCCCTGCACGTAATCCTGTTTAATGAGGAGCCCCATTTATTAATTAGCGAAATTCACAGGCTCTTTCCGAAACAGAATCTACGAATGTTGAAGAGGACGCTGTTTATGGAGGGATCCATCAGCATCATTGACATAAATCCCAAGATGAACCAGGAATTGTTTAATGAATTGATACAGTGAGTAGTCGGCAATAAATTTACACAAGAACATTTTTATTTCATCCCTCATCAGTACAGCTGTGCCTTAAGTAATTGCAAAGTTGTTAATTAAATTGATTAAAATTAATTAAAACGCACCGTCTCCTCTAAGACTTTGTCGAAAGAGTGCTATGTTGTGTGAAAAAATTGTTAGACAGTATAAAAAAAGATATTTACCCTTAATTGTTTTATTTAGATTTGTTATTTTAATAGAATTATAATTTGATAATTGTCAAAAATTTATTATTTAAATTTTTGCAACTTGCTTCATTTTACATATAATTGTATTTCTTGTATCACAATGCAATTTGACCAAAATATTTTTGCAGAAATGAAATGGTTGACGAACAGGACGACATCATGGACGTGATTCCACTGAGAAATATAGTAGATGTTGTGAAATGTTTAAGCAATACGGCAATTCCTATTGAACAATTGGAGCCGGTTCTTCTTGAGTACAATCGTGATAGCTCAGTGTGGTATAACAATGTTTGAGATTTTAATTACTTTTTCAATACAGCAATCTTTCTAATAATATAAATTAACACACCATATATTTTTAATTAAAAGTTTGGGAATAACTACAATTTCTGATTGTTGCTTATTTTACTACGGGTATTTTTTTGTTTAAATTTGGTGTGATTCTTAAATTGTTGCGAGCCATAACTTATGTTAACATCTACATATTGATATTTAGACATAAAGAAACTGTGTATATATCTCTTTAAATAATGTTCAACTTTCAATAATGCACTGTTATTGTTCGAGTTTAAATATGTTAAGTTTTTTTTAATTACTTGAAGTAGTTATTTGATTTTGGAACGAATGACTTTGATTAAGAATTTTATTAAATGTTTTTCTTTTGATCATATTTTGCGTTTTGTATTTGAATTGAGTCAATTAATTAAGAATTGTTTCTCAATTGTGTACTGTTTAATTATTTCTTTTGATTTTATAAATGACCTTGTATTTTTTTTTTATATGTATTATTACTTCAGTATGTTTTTGTTGATTTGCCAGGTTTGTTTTAAAATTTCTATATATCGTTTTACGAAGATGAAATAAATTTATTTTCATAATTTTATAATAAAAATGTTAAAAAAATCAATTTACTTTTTTGTAACAATTACCTTTCTTGTTTTTGATGTTGGAATGACATACAATAAACCAATTATAGCTTAGCCTTTTGTTCTACAAATTGCCAATAGTTACACATATATGACTTCTACACTATCATTTATCACCTTAATTAGAGCACTAATAATGGCTATTTATGCTCATTGAGGATTATTTGCAACTATGCAGGGTGGTCCATTTAATCGTGAATCCGCCATTAATGACTATAGTCAGGTCACCCGCATATCCTAAGCAGTGGATGCCTTCTTCTGATAGTCTCCTTAGTAGGTCGTCCACTAGAGTTGCCCATAACAGTGGAGATAGTACCCCTCCCTGCGGGCAACCTCCGCCAGCCCTAGCCTAAATGGTGTGCCCTCCTAGAGTGGATATAATTGTCCTGCTCTCCAGGCTAGCCCTTATCCATTGGCATGAGCTTGGCGGGACGCCTTTTCCGGATTGTGCTTTTATTAGCGAGTTGGTTATGACGTTATTGAACGCCCCTTCTATATCCAAGAATGTGACCATGGCTATCTCTTTGTCCTCCATTAACTTTGTGATGTGCCTGTTAAGGTCATCCAGCGTTGAGTCTGTTGACTTTCCAGGCTGGTATGCGTACTGACGATTGCTAAGGGGTTCCCTCCCCAGAATCTCGTCCCGCAGGTGTCTGTCGACCAATCTCTCCATTGTTTTTAGTAGTAATGAAGATAGGCTAATGGGCCGGTATGACTTCGGTGTTAGATCTGCTATTCTACCTACTTTCGGTAAGTAGATTATCCTTACACCTTGCCATGCCCTTGGTATGTGTCCCCATGCTATCGAGGCTTTGAATATCTTCATCAGATGCGGCAGCAGCTCCTCTATGCCCTCCTGAAGTAGGATGGGAAAAATCCCATCCAACCCAGCGGTTAAAACCCGCTCATAGCCCATCTGATTTTGGCTGGTCTTTTGACCTCCGTGGCTAACCTCCAAACTTCTCAGTCTGGCCTCGCTTTTGACCGGGACTGTCGAGTTTGCTCTCCTTTGGCAGGATTGTTGAGGCTGGAAAGTGGACTTTTAATAATTCCTTGAGACTTTCGTTTCAGTGTAGGTCCCATCTGGTTTTCTAAGGAACCCTACCTCTTTTGCGACACTTCCATCCTTTGCCAGGACCTTGTGGATTCTCGAGCATGCCGGAGTGTCCATTACTTCCTCCACGAGTCCCTTTTGGCTTTTCGGATTTCTCTGTTGTACTGCTTGAGTTTACCTTTATAGATGTCCCAGTCTTGTGTAACTTTGACCCTATTGAATAGCCTGCGAACCTGGGCTCTTAGCCTTTCGAGGTTCTTGTTCCATCAGACTGTACTGCAACCCCTGTGTGTGGTTGTCTTTTCCGGGAAATTTTTTCAGTACGCCGTTCTGATGGCGTTATTTACCTATTCTACTGCCAGTTCTAGCCCATCCACCTCCCTCACCGGTGCTGTACCTCCCTTGAGAGCTTTCCTGAGGGACTCTTTATATCCTACCCAGTTCGTCTCTCTTGGGTTTCTATACTTGTCCGCCATGAGAGATGTGTCCAGGTTGAAGCGAATTTGCCGGTGGTCCGATGGTTCGTCCGACACATGCCAATTCACTATAACATCACTTGCTTTTTCCGGTACAGATTGTTAGAAATTAGGGACGTTTGCGAATGATATGTTGAATATGACGGCACTTTGACGTTTTATTTGTCGGACAGGAGTCCGGGGAAAGTAAAAATAATCTTTATTGGCATACCATAATAACTAAATAAACTACATAAATAAATATATATTCTTATCACTCACTTCACTTCGCCAAATCTTTTCTTTTCCATTCACAATCTAACCACAGTCTCAACACCTACCCCATCTTTTCTCATCAATTCTTGTATCCCCATTTCTCCCGTCCATTCCCTCACGTGTTTCTTTGCACACATGCCCTAAATCGCTCCCTACAAATCCCACACAACATACACCTATCATATCTTTCCCCCATTCATACCTCATGGTACTTTCCCTGATAAATAATCCTCTCTCATCCGATTCACACATAGTTGTTGGCAATCACTTTTTTCTCTCTTGACGAATCATTCCTTAAATTATACTTAAGGGGAATCGGTACAGCTCTTTGGTGTATTTCTGGCTCAGTAGATGGCACCGCTTTATATGGGACTTATAATGTAAAAGTTTTTCCGTTATTTCTCGAAAACTGTAGTTTGTAGGGGAAAATGAAAATCACCATCGTGTTCAGCGCAGTTAGGAGCAGTACGCATCTGAAACCTTTTTTTCTTAAAATTAAGTATTTGTAAGAAAATAATTAAACAAAATATTTAAGGCTAACATTCCCGCCTGTATTAAATAAAGACAAACGTGAAACGATACCGATACATTTTCGCGAGTGAAGAAAGAGGATAGATAATTGAATCGTCGTCGTAGTTTTTTAACTTGTAATTTATCGCACTCCGTCGCCTCCGATTGGAGATTGACGCCTCGACATGCATTTCTAATCCACGTGAACTCGTAAATACAGAATATAAACAAACAAACATTGAAAGAAATTAAATACGCTGATTTTGGAGCCGACAAAAAATCAATGAAAGCATCCAGCGGCATAACGCTGATATTTATTTACCGATTTGAATGAATTAAAAAATAAAATCAATGTCGGTTTAAATACTATAAAATAATAGTAATTATACATTTTTTCAAAATTAAGTTCACAGCCAAATAATAGTCATCTTTCAATTTTTAAGGGGAAACTCTATACCCGCGTTTAGAAATGAAAAGTAATTCCAGCAGATCTCGGACAATGCAAACCGTATCAAAAAAAAAAAAGAATGCAATGATTCCTAAATAATCACGTATATTCCTCGGCGATAATGGACAACTCTCAAAGTTATATTTATACGCATTTTGCAATTAGTTAGTGACAAGTGTTATATTTAGTGTATTTATCTATTACGAATTGAATTTGATTGCAAAAAATATGGCCAAAAGGTACTCAGATTCAAAATACCCTAAAAAAGTTAACCGCAATCTGTATCTAGACCAAAACAACGTCTAAATGCTGGTCTATTACAATATTTGAATTCACGGTATGTAAATAAAATCAATTGCGTTAGAGGTTTTGCTTATTCACAAATAAAGTTTTACAAAATTAATTTTCGGGAGTTGTATGCTTTATTTTAGTAAATGTGCATTTAGAATTGAGTACTTTTTATACAGAGTGAGTCACTGAAGTGACTGCCTTCGATTTCTCCCTTGTAGAAATTCACCATTAATTTATTGATAAAATAAATAGAAAAGAGTATTTATTCACTTGGTCATGGTTATTTAAATAAATTAAATAAAAATGATTTGAAAATAATTAATTAATTATTTTCACATTAGCGGCGGGATATTTGCCCGGGAAGTAGTTGTTTTAATGTCAATTTGTTTTAAAGTACTTACGTAACGTAAGTCAAAATGTTACAGAGCTAAATGTGGAAATAATTTATTAATTATTTTTTTATTTATTGATAACACTTTCTCGAGAATAGAGGGCGGAAATCATATCAACTATTTTATTTCAAATGGAACACCCTAAATATTATTTTTTATTCGTTTCCTCTTTAAATTATCTTAATATTAATATAACATTATTAGTAGTTTTGACTAACCGTTACTGCAGAAAAAAAAATCTAAAAATTCCGACAGTTGCATAATAGTTGGTATACTATAAAATTATATTTTTTGTGTGTTTTGAGATGGAAAAATTAAATTGTTTATAAATACTAATATAATAATAACTTTAAATGTGAAATATTTGTATACGCTGTGCAAATAAATAAAATAATTTTAAATATGTGACTTTTCAAACGGACATATTTATTTAAATGGCACTCTATCCTTTTTTTGAATTATCATAAAATTATATAAATATTTTATTAAACATACTAGATGTCTATCTTCTATACTTATTGAAGTATTTCACATTTTGCAGTATTTATATGACATTTTAGCAATGAATTGAATAGTTGGACAAGAAAAACAATAGAAACGAAAGTAACTATAAAAAATAAAGGAAATTGAAAACAAATGTCAAATAAATAGTATTTTCTATTTAAATTAGCGTTATTGAAAATCTAAATGTGAGTACGAAATAGAGATTGATCTTATAAATGAGTTAAAATTTTAGTTTTAATAATAATAAAAAAAATGAGTTGAAAACAAGAGGACAGGCCGATAACGAACAGCATCTAAATTTGGCGCAATCTGTAGAAGGCGACAGAAAACAAAATGGGCTCCTCTCATATACAGTTTACTTTATAAGGAGCCGTTTTCAAATGAAGCCACAGTCTACGGACAAATAAATGAAAAAAATGCCTTATAAAAGTATGAAGAAACGACCAAAATTTCCGTAACACCGTGCGGCATTTTTATCGATGAGACGTATGGTTTTTTGGGAGCATCTCCAGATAGACTCATAGAAAAATGGTCGCGGAATTATCGAGGTGAAGTGCCCAAAATCGATAGAAAAAATGACCATCAAAACGAAAAAAAAAACTTTATTTTTGGATACAGATTTAAAATTAAAACGTAATCACAATTATTATTACCAAATTCAGGGCCAGATGCATATTGCAAAAGCCAACTTTTGAGATTTTGTCGTATGGACAAAACAAGACCTGTCAATTGAAAGAGTTGTCAGAGACGAGAATTTTTGGAAAACAAAAATTATTGATAAATTCAATTTTTTTTATAAAAATATTTTATTAAAAGAAATTATTGATCCACGGGTATGTAGGAATATGCCTATTAGAGAGTAATATTGAAAAGTGTGTGTATTTTCGCTTTATTTTAGATTATAAAGAACTTTAAACATTTTATCTGAAATAAAATTATATTTACGCTTTATTACTTACTTCTATTTATTTTATTTTTTTATTTGTCTGAAATAAAATTATATTTACACGTTATATTAAAATGTAACGAATTTAATTTCACAAATATTTTGTCTGAAATGAAATTTCGTCACGAAATTATTTCTTGTAAGTATACCTGGTGTTCGATAAAAAACGCCCAACGTCATAGCCGATAAAATATTTATTAACTAAACTATTGAACAAAAAACCAAAGCCAATGGCCGTTCAAATAATAAGAAATACGAATATAACATAAATCACGTAGCGTGGTTCCTTTGTTACCGAGGAATATGCCTTATTATTTAGGTATTTTTGAAATTTAACATATTGCAAAAAGTACTCCACGTGTATAGTGCTCCCGATTATCTGAAATCAATGCAATTTTTCTTTTTTTTGATACGATTTGCAGTGTCCGAGATCTGCTGGAATTACTTTTAATTCATAAACGCGGTTATGGATTTTCCCCTTAAAAATTGAAAGATGACTATTATTTGACAGTGAACTTAATTTTGAAAAAATGTATAATTACTATTATTTTATAGTATTTAAACCGACATTGATTTTATTTTTTAATTCATTCAAATCGGTAAATAAATATCAGCGTTATGCCGCTGGATGCTTTCATTGATTTTTTGTCGGCTCCAAAATCATCGTATTTAATTTCTTTCTATGTTTGTTTGTTTATATTCTGTATTTACGAGTCCATGTGGACTAGAAATGCATGTCGAGGCGTCAATCTCCAATCGGAGGCGACGGAGTGCGATAAATTACAAGTTGAAAAACTACGACGACGATTCAATTATCTATCCTCTTTCTTCACTCGCAAAAATATATTGGTATCGTTTCACGTTTGTCTTTATTTAAAACAGGCGGGAATGTTAGCCTTAAATATTTTGTTTAATTATTTTTTTACAAATACTTAATTCTAGGAAAAAAAGGTTTCAGATGCGTACTGCTCCTAACTGCGCTGAACACGATGGTGATTTTCATTTTCCCCTACGAACTACAGTTTTCGAGAAATAACGGAAAAACTTTTACATTATAAGTCCCATATAAAGCGGTGCCATCTACTGAGCCAGAAACACACCAAAGAGCTGTACCGATTCCCCTTAAGCAACCGCCTAAATCTTCCCACTGTACCCACTCCTTTCAATTCTTTCTTGTCGCTCTTGTCCTTCCACTTCCAACCATTTCTCTTCCATCCACCACACCACATTCACTTATCGTTCCAACCATTCATCGACCACCTTCTCCTCTACCCCCGCCGTTTCATATTTTCATACATCCTTCTCATTTCCATTTTCCACTCACTCTCTCCTACATTCCCAACCAGGTTTTCCACACTTCCTTCACTAATCTTTCATTACTCAATCCACTCAACTTCATTTCATACTTTGCTTCTCCCTTTTTGCCACTACATTCATAACAGACCTGTTTGTCTCCTGAATCTATCCAATGCTGTATCGAAACAAGTGGAAATCATATGGCGCCTAATATTGCGCCATATGATTTCCACTTGTTGAGTATTGTAGGTGCGACAATACTTCCCATCCTAGTTCATTATTTTTTCTAGCGTTTTTTTCTGCTAAGAAGAGCTGTGTACTTTTCAATTAAAGATTGATGTACTCTAGCCAATTGTTCATAATAAAAGTCTGTAGTTTGAACAGGTTTTAGCACTTCAAAATAAATAACCCCACGAGTATTCCACTAAACACACAAAAGTGCCTTTTAAGGTGTAAACCTGGTTTTGCTGTAGCTCGTGGCGCGTCATTTGGAGAGAACCAGTACCTTTTGCGTTTTTGGTTATCGTAAAGGACCCATTTTTCATCCCCAGTAATCAGTCTATCAAAAAAAAAAAACGCTTCTGTGTGCTACCGCTGAAGCAATAAGTTGCAAGCATTGGAACGATTAGATTTGTTTTCCTCGGATAGATTATGCGGCACCCAAATACCGGCTCTGCTTACTTTCCCAACTTGATTCAAATGTTCCTGAATGGTTGACCAAGGTGTGTTAAGATTGTTCGAAAGTTCTTCAATGGTCGGACATGGATTTGCTTCCACTTCCGCCCCTAAAATGTCATTATACAGAGTTGTTGGTCTTCCTGGTCGATAGAAGTCAGAGAGAATGAAATCACCGAATTTGAGCTTAGAAAACCACAAATCGCAATTTCGAACATCTGATACATTCGAATAAACATCGCAAATGCTTTCGGTACCAACCGTTGCATTACTACATTTATGAAATTCAAAAAGCATATAATGCCGGATATGTATCTCTTCTAGTTTTTTACTGACCATTTCACCAAAAGCTTTAAAATTTTATAACTTACAAGAAAACAAGTCAATCTGACTTTAAAATGTTTTTGACAGTACTTTGAATTACCTAATGAGCTGCGACCACAAAGAGCAACATGCCCAAAAACGACATTACTTTCCGGTCGCACTAATATTAGAAAGAGTGTTATAATAAATTGGTTTAGATTTAACTTGCAAATCATTGTTAAGATCTTATTTAAGAGAAGTTTGTAGAGATAGACAATACTCGGTCAATTTGTCATTTTTTTAGATCTTATACAATGTGTTCCACAGGGCTCCGTGCTGGAACCACTGTTGTTCAGCATATGCAAATGCACCATATTGCAACGTTTACATCACTGTAGCGGTTACATGTATGCTGATGACAGCCAAATCACCTTATCTGTGTGCCCTACAAGCGGCCTGGAAGAAGAGCACTGTGTGAATTCGGATCTGGCGCGTATACCACGTATATCTAATATTTTAAAACTAAATTTAAATCCTTCAAAAAACGTGTTTCAATTATTCGAACAGAAAAAAAAAGTATGATACCTTAAAAATCAGATTATTATAAACAATAATAAATATCTTTACTAACAGATATATAAAGTAAAATAATGAAAGTTACAAAGTCAAATATATAATTAATATCTGTTAATTGGCTATAGACCTGTGATCATTCCGCATGGTATTTCGAATTAATGTCCTTATCCTAAAAAAAGGTGTAAGGCCAGGCGCGGATCCAAGTGGTGTAGTGTGATGAGAAAGGGGAAAGTGAATTCAGAGTGGCATGGTATTGGTATGGAAGTGGTTTGGGTGTCAAATGGAAATGATGATGTGGCGACCTGGTTTAACTCGCAATGAAGCGGCAAGTAGAGTACATAAGTATCATTATGGAAGCTCTGTAAGTATGTAGTAATCATGTTGTCGTCGAAAGATGAATATTACTTGCCCAGGTTTCCAATCTTAGCGCACGAAAGAAAAACATTATTGCGTAATCCTCTTTAGCAAATGAATAAGAAATTTGGAATTATTAATTAAATCAAAAATGTTTACAACAGGATGATCAAAATGTAAGACTTTCTATATTTTGCTCCATGATTGTTCTTGAACATTACTCATATTTTTCCACAAGGCTCACAAATTTTATGTTCCTATAAAAATGTAAAATTAAATAATATCTGGTGACGACAAAATTAAAAAAAAATACCTTACTTCCCTGAATTTACCTCAAATTTAGTTTTTCCCTAATACTTCGAAATTATAGATGAGGAAATTTATAATTAATAAAATGCAGATTTAAGATGTCATTAAAAAATTAATTTAAAAATTTGAAGTAAAATTACTTCCGTTTGTGAATCGCCACATGCTCACCACTTCAAAATTAAACATGCAGGAGCCACATGGTTTGTAAAATATCACACCATGTATTTACTGCTTAGGTGCGCGCGCGTTCATTTTCTTATATAGGCTTCTATTTGTCACTTGTCATATGCTCGCCACACCACTACCACAACACTTAGGTGCGCGCCTGGTCTAATGATAACTAACTGTCTATATTATGTTATTGTCGATTGTGTTCGTAATTCAACTACCATTAAAGTGATGCAATGAACTCATGAAGAGTTATGCTGGGCAATTTACGTTTGGGGTCTATATTTTTATTACCCCAGCATAACTCTTCATGAATTCATTGTATCACTTTAATGATAGTTAAATATATAGGGAATTGATTAGGTTTAGGTTTGTGGGATTTGAGGCAAATTTGTGGGCCAAAAGGGAAAGTCTCTGTTCAATGGGAATGATATTCGTTATTTCATATAGAAGTGGATTTGATATTATAAACCTTATCTTGGAAAGAATTAAATACACTGATGCAATTAATAGTTTTAATATTCATTTAAAAACGATGACCGACCATCGAATATATGTGGAGAAACTCGAAGGGCCTGACGATTGGGCAAAATGGAAGTGGCACATATTTATAGTATTGCGTTCGTATGGACTAGAAGACATTGTTAACGGTGAACGTGAGTGTGTCAAGTTAACAGAAAATCCGTCAAACGAACAGAAAAAGGAATATGCTGAATGGCAGAAAGACGATGCAAAAGCAGCAAGTCTGTTAGCAAGTGCGCTGAGTAAACCAGTGGCCGAACTTGTGTTGACGTGTACCAATGCAAATGAAATTTGGAGAAAGTTACGCTCGCGATTTGAACGAAGTAGTACCCAACAACTGAACATGTTGATTGAATCATTCTTCCGAGTTAATCGTGATAATACAGAAGATATTAGTACACATGTCGCAAAACTGCAGAAGTTATTTGTGGATTTAAATGACGAACTTGGAAAACACAAGGAACACATTGTCAGAAAGGATACTGAATGGTCGAATATTGTCTACATTAGGAAAGGAATATGATAATTTTAAAGATCTTTGGGACACAATTCCATCCGAAAATCAGAATCTAAATTTACTTATTGAAAAATTGTGTACGATTGAATTGCGTGATCAAAGCATAACACAATCAACTGTATTAGTAACGCACAGAAAGAAAATTCTTGAAAAAAATATCAAAGGAACGGGCAAAGCAAAAGTTGTAAACAATTAGAGCATTGGGCAGCGGAATGTCCACAAAAGAAGAAAGGCAAGCAACAGAAGAAGCAAAGTGACAATTCTACATTTATGTCACAACATGTCATGGGCGCATTAATTCAAAATAACGTTGATGCAAATAAATGGTATTGTGACAGTGGTGCATTACTCCGAATAGACAGTGTTTCGTCTCGTATAGTGAATTTGCAGTGTCTGAAGTAATTTCTATTGGTAAACAAGACATGTTTGTGTATGCGTATGGACAAGGTACAATAGAAATTAAAGTTCACCTAAACAATAGAAACTATAATGCTAAAATGATTAATGTATTATACGTTCCTGATGCAAGTGCGAATTTGTTTTCTGTAAAAGCTACAACAGAAAATGGCCACAGTGTGATTATGGATACCAGATGTGTTAAAATTAGAGATGCAACTACTAATAGTATTAAAATGACTGGATGTGTGAAGAATGGTCTGTATGCACTTAACATGCAAGTTATTAAGCCAAAGGTAAATATATTAAATAAAAATGATTTGAAAATAATTAATAAATTATTTCCACATTTAGCTCTGTGACTATTGACTTACTTACGTAAGTACGTTACCAAGTGGAATGAATACTTGTTTTCTATTTATACCAAAGGTAAATGTTCAAGCTAATTTGGTTTCATCATCCAACACGTTACAAGTTTATCATGAACGACTTGGTCATCAGAACAAACAACACGTTGAAAGTATCTTGAAGAAAATGGACCTAGATGTACAAGGATTGAAAGAAGAGTTGTGATGGATGCGCATTAGGAAAAATGCATAGGTTGCCATTCAAGAAAAGAACGAATCGTACAACAAGTACTGGTCAACTAATCCACGCAGATGTTAATTGTCCAATGAAAACTGAGTCATTTGGTGGTGCAAGATATTATGTATGTTTTAAAGATGAGCAAGTATCGAAGAATCCATTTTCTGAAGCAAAAAGGTGAAGTATGTGAAGTTCTGGAGACATTTTTAAACGAAGCAAAAACAAATGGACATGTTGTGAAGCGATTCAGATGTGATGGTGGTAAAGAATTTATCAACAAATCAGTTTCTAAATTACTCGCAAGTAGAGGAATTGAGCAATGGATTAGTTCTCCTTATACGCCTGAACAGAATGGGACAGCAGAACGTGAAAATCGAACCATTGTGGAAGCAGCACGTTCTATGCTAAATTCAAGCAAGTTACTAAAAGGATTGTGGGCAGAAGCATGTAACACTGTAGCGTACATTTTGAATCGAACTGGAAAATCTTGTCTTCCCAACAAAACTCCGTATGAATTGTGGTATGGTCAATCATTTGACAAGCTTGATCACTTGAGGATTTTTGGCACTGGATGTTATGTCCATATAAATAAAAATTTCCGCTCGAAATTTGACAACAAAGGAGTATTTGGAAATCTTGTTGGATATGTCAACGACAAAGATGGATATCGAGTATGGATTCCTTCTCAAAAAAAAGTAATAATGAGTCATGATGTTATATTCAAACCAGAAGTCGTGTGCAGCGTAACAATTCATGAAAATGCAGTTCCAGATAAAAGTCTACCAGTCACATCATCCAAAGAACAGGATGATTCCGAGGTAATTGAAACGGAAAACTTTGATACAGAGCCTTATTTCGGAGGAAGTCAACTTCAAAATGAAATTGTTGAATCGAATGACAGTGACAGAAATAATGAAAATAAAAGAACTAGAAGAGAACGAAAAAGACCAGGGTGGATAGAGAGTAACGATTTCATACTAACGGCTCGAAGCATTGTTAATGAATGTAAAGATCCAAACTCATTTACTGATGCCATGAATTCTAATGAAAAGGACAAATGGATGCAGGCTATTCAAGAAGAATTGGACTCTCTGAAAGAAAATAACACTTGGGTATTAGTTAAACGTTCAAAAGGCAAACAAATTATTAAAAACCGATGGGTTTTACGTCAGAAATCTGGAAGTAATGGAACTACTCGTTTTAAAGCTCGGCTCGTGGCGAAAGGAAATGTTCAAAAGCCAGGAATTGATTATGAGGAAACGTTTAGTCCAGTTGCACGATATGACACTATTCGAACTCTCTTAGCGGTAGCTGCTCTTAAGAACATGAAATTAAATCAATTCGACGTTAAAACGGATTTTCTAAATGGAGTCCTCGAAGAAGAGATATATTTAGAACAACCAGAAGGTTTTAATGATGGTACCGATCGCGTATGCCACCTAAAAAGAAGTTTGTATGGACTTAAGCAGGCACCACGTTGTTGGAACAAACGATTTATGGAATTTATGAGAAAGGAAGCTTTTCAAAACAGTAAGGCAGATCCTTGTTTATTTTTTTGTAGAAATAACAATCATTGCTTGTATGTTACAATTTATGTTGACGATGGATTAGTTGTTGGTAGTGATAATGAAGAAATAACTAAATTCTTAAGTAGTCTTGAAAATGAATTTAGTACAACTCTAGGTTCCTTGAACAATTTTCTTGGTATGAAAATCGATCAACAAGAAGATGGATCGATAAGAATTAGTCAAGAAAATTATACAAAAAGAATTTTGGATAAATTTAAAATGCATGAATGTAATGCAGTTTCTACTCCTGTGTGTCATGAAGAAAGTAATTTGGATAAAGCATTATCATCTGATGTTCCATACCGAGAAGCAATGGGTTGTTTGATGTACCTCATGATCGCGTCTCGTCCAGACATTGCTTTTGCGGTGAATACAGTTTCTAGGGCCATGAAGAATCCAACAATAGAAGACTGGAATCGAATAAAACGTATACTTCGTTATCTGAAGGGTACTATAAACTATGGTATAGTATATCATAAAGAAGAAAGAAATCTAGAGGTTTACAGTGATGCTGATTTCGCTGGCGAAAAAACGAGACGCTCAACATCTGGAATTGTAGCAACATATGCTGGTGGAGCCATAACATAGTCCACCAAATTACAAAAAGTAGTAGCGACTTCTACAACTGAAGCTGAAATAATAGCAGCAAGTGAAGGAGCAAAAGAACTAATTTGGTTGCAGCGTTTATTGTCGGAACTGGTTGATGTACCAGAGGTGCTCTCAACACTTTATGTCGACAATGCAAGTGCTATCAAGCTGGCGAAAAATCCGGAGTTTCATCAAAGGTCAAAGCACATTGAAGTTCGATACTTTTACGTACGAGAAAGGTTCCTCAATGGTGAACTAAAGTTGATGCACATCGATGGGAAAAATCAGCTAGTGGATTTGTTGACAAAGCCGCTAGAACGTGTTTGTTTTAATAGGCTACGGAAAAGCATAGGTGTACAAAATTGTGATAATTAATTCTGTATCAGATCAATTATTTTTAGATTTGGAGGAAGTGTTGTAATAAATGTAAAATATTGATCAAGTAATATTTGCGCAACTATTGACAACGCGAATAACAATTTAGAATTGTACAGACTGAAAATAAATAAGTTGAATTCCACGAGTTTGTTTTCTACAAAACCAACAATTTCTAATATTAGATTCTTTTTTTTACTATTGTAGAATTACATTATGTATTACTGTAGAACTTCAATATTGGAGTTGGCTACTCTTTTTAAACACCTAAGTAACTACAGTTGTTTATTTGAATTGTTATAAAAGACAGAGTTTAATAAATACAGATAAAAGTTCAGTGTTGGTTCTCACAAATAAAGTTATTATAATAATTACAAATAAAGTTATTATTATTATTATATCTTTCTTTCTTTAATCTTGATACCTTTCTACCCTTGCAGGTGTAAGGCTATTATAATTAAATAATATCATAAAATATTATTGATTTTAGCTAATATAAAATCATTCATTTGAAAATAATTACCAAAAGACAGAATCGACCGACTGTACAATCAAAACCACATTAATAAAATATAATTTAATGGTTTTCAATCAAATATTAATTCGATATAAAAAAATCATAAAAAAACATGGTACATTTATTACTTTCTTTATTAGGCATTTTTTTAAGATAAATACATTTTTTCTTCATAAATATAATAAAACATAAACTACTTATATATAAAAATAAGGAGATGAAACAGAAAGTTATACAAAAAAACAAGCCGTTTTTTACACTCTAAATGTATATATTCAAAGTTCCTGCGTTTATATTTATATATAACATATAATTTTATGTACATCACTAAAAGAAAAATAGAATAAAAATAAAGTATATGTTTATAATGATTATTTAATAATATCGAAGTAACACAATCACAAAAGGGATACATACATACAGAGTATTTTGGATTATACAAAGAGAAATTATATGAGTGTTAACAAATAAATATTTTTTTAGTTGCAAATTGATGATTTAACAATAGGAAGATTAGTTTATTGAAGTAGTTTATTATTTATTTTTTTAAAGTTACTTTCATTGAATAATTTACCCAATCAGGATTTACTGTGTGTTTTTGCTTGAAGTAAACTGAATTTATTACTTGGTAACAGATTTTTACAATAGCCTAGTCAATAAGTTTAAAGTTTAGAATAAAAAACTTTAAGTGTAAAAAAAGTGATTTTATTTAGAAATAATCCATTTTTCCGCAAATTGATGATTTAGCAAGAGGAATATAAAACAAAGTGATTTTATTTAGAAATTAATTATTTTTAAATAAACAGATTTCTAAATCTCTCTCTATTTTTACTTAAAGTAAATTGAATTTATTACTTGGTAAAATATTTTTAGAAATTAAGGGATAGTATAAAATGAAGAAAGTAGTTTTATTTAGAAATTCGTTTATTTGGAAATAATCCATTTCTAAATAAAATCACTTAGTTTGTTTTTTTTTATTCTCAACTTGAAATTCTTGACTAAGTTATTGTAAAAATATTTTATCGAGTAATACATTCAGATTACTTCAAGCAAAAACAGGCAACAAAATTTGATTGTGAAAATTATACAATGAATGTTAACTACTTATAAATGTTACAATAATGTGTTTTTTTAAATTATTTATTCATATTTATTATTAGTAAGAAATATATATATATAAAAATATATTCAATGACCCTTTCTACCCATATGGGTGTAGGGTTATTATTAAGAAATAATAGCAGTAAATAAAAATCAGTTTGATCAATTGTAGCTTTGTATCCGCAGTTTATCAAACTGAAGCATTTTAATTGATCTTATGAATAAAAACAATAGTGATTTTATTAAAATTAAAAATCTGTTGAATCTTCTTAATGCAACTAAACAAACATTTGTACATAACATTTATCTCTTTTTATTATTTTCAATTTTAAACACTCTGTATGGAAGTATAAATACAAATTACAAAGAACCGATTAGAAAATGTTGTTTTCAATTTTATTTTGCAAAAAGTCTACGCGTAGATATTATCAGTCTTTTTGCCATAATTAATAGTTCCGACTCAGTCCATTTATATATACAAAAATTAACTACTTTTATTCACTATTATTCATCATATTTATATAATCCTTATTTACCTTTTTTTATTATATTAAATATCTGGATGGACAATTTGTAATTTTTCATTTTCAAACGAGTAACTATTTTTTATTTTTGTTTAAATTTATTTCCTTAACTTCTCCTTTTACCTATAATGTAAAAAAATGCACGCACACTTTCATTCCCTTTCTCATTCGCTTGTTCAGTTTTCTTTTCTAAAAATTTCTAATAGTTAACATATACAAAGGTGATGTGTAATTATTTCCTAAGTTTTTATTTTGTTAGTTTGTTTGTTTTAGTTAACGTTATGAATATTTACAAGTTTTACATATACACAAAAAGAAAGGTTTATTTTTATCTTAACTTAAAAGAAAAATGAAGAAGAAAGGGAAAATGTTATGTTTTTATATTCATTACATTAAAAAGCTATTTGGTTTAATGAAATTATGATTTCCAAGACTTAAAAGGGATTTATATGATTATATGCTGGGTGTTGATACGGAATTTTATTGTAAAAACAATTTTATGCAAATTCCTATTTCCCTGTTCATTTTAGAGAATAACTGAAACCATAAAAATGTGTTTGATTTTATTGTAATTTAAATAACTGCAAAAGTGTTTTATTTTATTCATTCAAAATGTGAATAGAATTTAACAATTTTTAGAAAATAAATTCACAAAGGATGGAAAAGAAATGTAATTATTTATGTTAAATATTGTTTTGCATTATCTGTTGTCTTAATAAAGATGTGTGCATTAGATTTTTTGTTATCTATTATTTAGCCAAAGTGAAACCAAAATTAGTTCACTTTGGCTAAATAGCGCCATTTCTTGCCTAATTATGATCCATTCGAGTGTTTACAACACTACAACGACATCTTTCTAAACCTTCTATTAATAATATTTTTCTTATTTCGTACATTTTAGGTTTTTTTTTTTAATGTAATGAACAAAAATTGAAATTTTCTTCTAAACTCAAATTATTTAATAGCTTTTCTCTTGGTGAAATATAATGATATACTTTGGTATAAGTATAAACAAAGAACATTTGAAATTCCTTATGTGAATTTATTTTCTAAAAATAGTTGCTGAAAGTACATAAAAAAAGTGTGTTGTATGACATGAAATCTTGCGGATCCAATGTTAAATATTCCTAAAGCAACAACAAATATTATTATCTTTCTAACCCTTCTATTAATAATTCTATCCCTATTACGTTTATTTTAGGTTTTTTTTTAATGTAATGGAAACAAAAATAAAATCTTGCGGATCCAATGATAAATATTCCTAACAGAACAACAAATATAATTATGTTTCTAACTCTTATATTAATAATTCATTCCTTATTTAGTTTATTTTAGTTTCTTTTTTTTTTTTTTCATGTAATGAATTCAAAAATAAAAATTTCCTTTCTAAATACACATTATTCCTTCCTTCTTCACATTTTCAAACATTCAATAAACATAAGGCAAAAATAATCTGATACTTAAATAAAATGTTTTTTTCTTCTTTGATTAAACTTTTTTGGCACTGAAGCTCAATGATTTTTTTTATTTTCGTCCGAGTTGTATCACACGATTTTTGCGACGATAAAATAGAACATATTTAAAGACAAGATCACACTCAAAAACAAAGAATGAACAAAAAAGTACAAAAGAGGAAAAGGTGGCTGTCTGGTGCTCTTTCATCAATTCCAACCGATGCACGTAATTTGAAAAACAAAACACAAGAAGGAAAATTATAAGAGGGTTTGTGGGTTTATTGCAAGAGTGTTAATAAATGAGATAAGAATTATGTTTATGACTGAAATGTCAATTAATTTAAGTAATGTATTTTTTTGCATTACTTATTGTTATAATAATTAGAAAGATAGCGCAAGCGCAATCTATTGCAGAATTTCAAGTGAAAATTTTGTAAAATTTATTGTTATAATGAAGTTATTTATATTTATTTATTTCTACTTATGCTATCTTTATACAAATTATTTGTTCTACTTTTGTAAAAAGGAATATATAACTGGAATATTATTTAAAATAATTTGGACTATATTTATTACTGAAACATAATTAAACAATTTTTAACAAAATTCAATCCTCAAATGACGAGTATTTTATATTTAATGATATCTTAAAACAATCAAGAATATTGTCAAACATTACTAAAGAAATTTTGTTTTATAAAGATTGTTAAACATTTTATTATTAATACTTATTGCATTAACATTAAAAAAATCAAACAACAAGAATTATTGTTCAAACATTACTAATTTTTAAAAGAAATTTTGTTTATATAAACATCGTTAAACATTTTTTTATTAATCCTTATTACTTAAACATTGCTAAGATCTATTTATTACTCAAACACAATTAAACTTTTTTAATAAGTTTAACTTCAAATGTTAAGTACTGTGTTATATTCAATGATTTCTAAAAGAATTGAACTGATAAATAAAACTTCGATTAGTAATTATTGTTCAAATGTTGCTAACTTTTATAAAAGTATGTTTGTTTGTATAAATATTGTTAAACACTTTTTTGTCAATGCTTATTGCTCAAACATTGCTGAGTTTAAACATCACTAAACATGTTGAGCAATGCTTATTATTTAAGCATCACTAAAATTTTACAGTAATGCTCATACTATGCTCATAAATATTAGAAAAAATCAGAGAAATGCTTATTATTTTAACATCACTAAAATTATAGACCAATGCTTATTAAACACCAATGCATATTTTTAGCAATGCTTATTATTTAAACATCACAAAACATACAGAAAAATGTTTATTACTTTTACATAACTGAAAATATAGAGCAATGCGTATTAAACGTCACTAAAAATCGGTATTGGTTTAGTGGAAAGTGTGCACAAGCATAACCAAGTACCATTCCTCAGTACTGCCAGCACACCTCATCGAGTTAGGCTAGCAGTGTCGAGGTTGATAGATCCCTAATTGTTGCCATCACTAAAAATATTCAGCAATGCTTTTTATGTAAACATCACTAAACACATAAAAAATATCTTATTGTTTTATCATTACTAAATTATGTGCAATGCTTATAATCATTATTATTATTTCTTAGTATCATCAATTGAACAGCACTAATTAGATAAATATTGCTTTTTTTGAGCAATGTTCAATATTAAATCATCGCAAAACATTTTTGAGCTTATTGCTTCAAAAATGTGTAACAATGCTTATTATGTAAGCATTGCTAAAAATGAGCAACATTTATCAACGAAATTGCTAAAAATCAGTTCATATTTCTCAGATAATTTGTAAGAATGTTTAATACTGAAACATCACTAAACGTTGTTTAGCAATGTTTATCTCTTATTGTATAAGAATTGTTATATAAGCATTGCTAAATAAATTAGCAACAATTATCAACAAATCGTTACTAAAAATCAGTACTAATTTCTCAGATGTTAGTAAATTTTAAGTATGTTAAATACTGAAAAAACATCGCTAAAAATCAGTACTTATTTCTCAGATATTGGTAATTTGTTTGTAAGATCAATGCTTGTTCTTTGAAATATCAATAAATATCATTTAGCGATGTTTACTGTTAATTATATAAGCATTGCTAAAAAAAATGAGCAACATATATCAATGAAAATCAGTACTTATTTTTCAGATGTTGGTAAATTGCTTGTAAGATTGTTTAATCTTGAAACATTACTATTCATTATTTAGCAATATTTACTGCTTATTGTATAAGCTTTGCTAAAAAAATGAGCAGCTTTTATCAACGAATCATTGCTAAAAATCAATACTTATTTCTCAGATTAATTTGTTTGTAAGAAACAATGCTTATTCTATGAAATATCAAAAATATTATTTTGCGATGTTTATCGGTAATTATATAAGCATTACTAAAAAAATGAACAACATTTAACAATGAATCCATGCTAACAACCGTTCTGGTTCTCTAATGTTGCAATTATTTTTGTAATTGTTACATACAAATGTTCAATATTTCATATTGAGCATTTGTGTGTAATAATTAATGCTCTAAAAAGTGAAAACAATTTTCTTTACTAAAAAATTATTTTTTTGACATTAAATAATTTTCAAACTGGTTGCATATGACCCATTGCTAAACATTTCTGAGCAGATTTTAATTCTCTCTCAAATGTTGAGCAATGCTTATTATTTAAACATTGCTGAAACTTTTAGCTACCTATTATTAATGAAATGTTGTTAAAACATGTAATAAATTTCCTTTACAAAAAATGGCAGTAATTATTTATGCTTATGAAATAATTACTGCCATTTTTTTGTTAAATAATTTGTAAACCGTTTGCTTATGACGCATTGCTAAACATTTCTAAGCAACTTTCAATACTCTCTTAAATGTCGAGCAATGCTTATTGTTTAAACATTGCTAAAACATTTGGCTACTGATTATTAATGAAATATTGTTAAAAAATGTAAACGATTTCCTTAACAAAGAAGATAGCAGCAATTATTTCTTAAGGGTTGCTAAATAATTTCTAAACCGTTTGCTTATGACGCATTACTAAACATTTCTGAGTAGTATTTAATTTTCGCTTAAATGTTGAGCAACGCTTATTATTTAAACATCACTAACACATACAAAGAAATGCTTATGATTTTAACACCACTAAAAATATATATAAATTAAAAAAAATGAGCAATATTTATCAATGAATCATTACTAAAAAACAGTACTCATTTCTCAGATGTAGTAATTATTTTTGTAACAATGTTTAATACTTATAACAATATTGAGCAATGCTTATTATTTAAGCATCACTAAAAATAATAAATTTGGCTACTGACTATTAATGAAATATTGTCAAAACTTTGATAAAAATTACCAACATTTTGGTAATAACCTGAGTAATTTTAATGTTTGTTAGCAACATAACAAACATTAAAATTACTAGTTTTAATGCTCAAAAATATTTAGCAATGATTAAAACTACCAGTTTTAGTATTTGTTTTTATAATTTCAATTAAATAACATCTGAAAGACAACTGGTTGACTGCCAATTTGCTGACTCTTATAGCATGTATTGTAATATTTTATGTTATATATAGGTGTTGTATTATGTTTGTCAATAAAGATTATGTATATATATATATATATATATATACAGAGAGGTTTTTTAATCAGTATACATTAGGCGAACTGTATACCTGCAAAAAAACCAAGTCAAACGCATTGAGCCGAATAATGTGTGTTGCCTATACAGACAACTAAACGTCAAACGCTAAACTTCAAAATGTGTGAAATATTTGATCGAAAATGTATACAAATAAAGAAAAAGTCGAATTTCAAGCGTGTATTACAATTCCAACAGTACTAGAGGAGGATAAGACATGTTTTAAATGAATTCAAAGTGGCCGAATACCTCGGTTAGGATAATTCTAAAAATAATTAAACTAAAACATTTTCTTTGGAAAACGCAACGAAATAAATCATGACTAACACTGCATGCGTTACCGTCACAAGCAATTTCCTTTTTTATCAAAAATACGTCACTTATTCTTATGGAGAAATTACAGGTAAAAAATATCAAGAGATTTTATTAAGACAATTTGAAAGAAAAGTAACAGTGAAGAACAATAAACTTGAAATAAATAATTAGAATAAATGCTATAAATGACCACCACACACTGCAAGATATTAACTCAAACGATAGTGAAAATTCTTCCACATTGTGCATTTCGATATTGTAATAAACAAAATAGAAAATTGTTAAATTGTTTTTTTTTAATTATCCTAGTTGAAGGAATCGATTGTTCGGGTTGCGTATTATAGGCAACTGAACACAATGCGTTTGACTTGGGTATTTTACATGTATACATAGGGGATATGTATAAAGTTAAAAAAACCTCTCTGTATATTCAATAACATAGGGGAATTGAAAAATGTAACCGCCAACAATAAACCAACAAACTTCTAGGATTTTCCTTCTCTTTCATTTTTAAAATTCGGAATGATTTTGATTTTATTTTGTGTTTGGAATGACGTGAAAATATTAAAAACGACAAATTGCGTGCATCGATTGAGAAACAAATAAAAAATGTGCAACATAAATCAGACGTCCTTTAAAATTAAACAAACATCAATTATTTAAAATAAAAATTACATTTCTTATTGCTATTATTTTAATGGATTATACATTACAATTTAATAAATGAGTATTCTTAGAAAAATTATATTTAACCATTTAAAAAAGGGAGGGGAGGGGGATACCTTAAATGCTAGCGAGTTTATTTGGTAGGTTTTTAAATTACCGTCTTAGAAATGTAACCTTTGTTGATATAAATTACCGTTCTCTTTTATTAATTTATTTTAAATTTACTTAATATTAGGTTATTTAAATATTTACAAGTAATTTCTATTTATATATATATATATATTATTATTAAAATATAGCAATATTTAAAAACTGTACAATCGTTCAACGTCTCAATAAATGGCAACATACGGTTTAAAAATTCGTTAATTTATTTATTTTTTACTTGTTTTTATTTTATTTATTTTTTATATTGTTTTCTTCTCTTTTTTATTCAGATCTTTGATTTGAAAAGAATAAATAGTGAATTTAATAAAAATCTCACTCTCCATATTCTCTTTTTTTTAACAATATTAGAAATAAACGGACTTCTAGAGCAGGAAAAAATTAAACAAGTCCGTATTTTTAACTCCTTTTCACAACGGATGAAATAAACGGCTTTCTTTATGCAATAGAAGAATTGAAAGTGAAGCTTACAATATGTTTTCTACAACAACTGAAGAATTGCAGTTTAATTCATCCTAATATCTGCAACACAAAAGTTATTATATTATGAAGTAATAGTTCTATATACTTTTAACATTAAAATATTTAAAATCAAAAGCCGGTTTTGTCTTTCTTTTACAGCAGAAGACGTAAGAGCTCACTTTTTTTATCTTCCTTGAAAATCGAAAGAAATACAAGTGCAACTTTCGATCTTTTCTTGATGATAAAAAAAATAAAAATGCAACTTTCTGTTTTCTTTCTACAGCAAATGAATCAAATGCCAGTCTTTTAATTATTTTTAAAGTAGAAAAAATGAAACTTCAATTTTCTATTTTAAGCAGAAGAATTAAAATAATTAAGATCTCCAATTATACTTTCCTGGGATAAGAAGAAAAAAGTTCGACTTTCTATTTTATTTTTAAAGCAGAAGAATCAATAGCCCACGTTTTTAACAGCTAGAATTATACTTTCCTTTAATAAGAAATAAAAGTTCAACTTTCAATCTTTTCTGAGTAGCAGAGAAAATAAAAGCTAAGCTGTATATAGTCCTCCTACATTGGAAAATATAGTCTGAATTCTTGCAGAAGAAAGAAAAGTTAGTTTCAATTATTTTGTCTTATTTTTAAATTATAAAATATTCTGGTTATGTTTTTACAATTAAAAAGAAACATTTCAATCCCTGAATCGTAGTTTATCTACAATTCAAGGAACATTTCAATCCATCAATTCAAGTAACAAAATAAATAAAGCTGCAAGTTCTTATTTTCTACAACAGCAGAGAAATGTAAGCTCAACTTTCAATTCTGTATAAATATCAGATAAAATAAAAGCATTTATTTCTATCTCTATTCAAAAGTAGAAAATTCCTAAGTTTATTTTTTGGGCAGTAGATAAATATCTGCTCTTTAAAAGAAACTTTACAGCAAACAGTTTGTTTGGCTGTAAAATTTCTTTCAAATCCAAAAATAGCAAAATTTGCAATGACTATTAAATCAACAAAGTTTTCGATTTCCTTTTCATAGCAGAAGAAAGAATTTTCTTTTAATTTTATTTCATACTATGAAACAATAGAAAGGTTCGCACTTTTACATAATTACTATAAATGTTCATCGTTTGAATGGTGTTAATTATACTTTTTACACTTTACAATGGTGTTCATTTTTCTGAAATGTACATAAGATTCCCTAGCCTCACACTCTTTTTATTTTCGGCACACTCGACAACAAATGGCATTTAATTGGATTCCCTTAATTTTTGTTTGAGCATTATTTTATGTTTTTCCTATTAGCGAAAAAGGGGGGAAATGCTTTAAATTTAATTTACATGTGTTTTATTAATAATGATTATTTTTTACACAAAAAAAATACTGGATTTTTTTTTAATAATGAATACAAGTCCAACCAAATAATTCACAATATTTGTATTTTATGAGAAAGTCAATGAATAAGACAGACAACGCATCTTATAGTGAGTAAGATGCGTTGTCTGTCTTATTAATTTACTTTCTCAACAATTAAAAGTATTAAACATTTATCAATTTGTTTCTCTTAATATTCTATTAATTAAAATTAAATTCACACTTGGATATGAATAAACAAAATTTTCCATTCCACATTTCTTTTGTTTAATTTCGATATTTACGCAAATATACATGTATACATATAAAAAAAGCCAAACATGAATTAAATTAAATCCTCTTCCCTCATTGCGCTTACCTGTCGAATATTTACAAAGTACGACTTTACAAAAGAAAAAATTCTAATTCAATTCACATTCGATTATTCACGATTCGTTTCATGTCATTAATTGATTTTGGGTTTCTTCAATTGTACCAAAGGTTGGCGATGAACTGTATGGAGCAGAGCACTAGGAGCAGGTTGCGGGGTTAGGTCAGTATACCATTCGTTATGTATTGGAAGCCATCGTAGAGCTTCGTGGAGAGGGAGTTCATGCTGTCTTCCACCATGCGTTCTACCTCCAGCTGCATTTGTTCCTCGGTAAGGTTAGTGAGGAAGCGTTTCTTCATTTTTTGCACTGTTGCTGCACCGAGCTTGAAGCACGGCAATTGAGAACCTACAGATTAGAAAATAAAAAATTCACACATTTTCAAAGCTAAAAATATCTTAACAATATCTTGATTTATAGCGTCAAATACTTAATATTAGACCTTGAAGAATATATTCAATAAGTAGACATCAATGAAATTAAATAATAGTTTACATTGTTAACAAAAGAATTTTATGTATTGAAAACTTTGGACAAATATTGGACACTGTAGATGTTTTTATAAAATAAATAACAAAAATAAATTGAGTGTCTTGGTTGAGTAATAAGAAGTATTATGTGATGAAATAAATAAAGAATTCCATTAATTAACGAAAGAATTTTTTTTTTGTACATATGATAACTATAAAATAAATTGAATGTCTTAATCTCACCTGATCGCATAATTTCAACAATTGGAATAATCTTATCCTGATGCTTTTTCACAGCTACCAATCCCTGCAGCATCAGAATCTTGAAGTACTCAAACATATCAGATCCGACGCCGCCCATCACCTCAACAAACTCGGGAGTCAGCTTGAATGGAGACTTCTCGAAGCCCAAATTCTTTGGCGATGTCGACAATATAAAGCCGAAGTCGATGTGGATGAGGTGGCCATTGCTGCTCAACAGAATGTTGCCGTTGTGCCTGTCTTTGACTTGGATTAGGTAAGAGATGAGGCAATAGGCGGCGCAGCTATGCACAAAGTTCCGTTGCGAGGTTAGGAAAGCCTCGGAGTTCTGCGGGCCGTACTCCCTGATGAAGTATTCGAGCAGGGAGAGCTGGGAATTCTTCTTGATCTGATGCAGCGAGACGGTGTTCAAAATGGGTTCGATCAGGCCACTATCGCTCGAAAGACATAAAATTCTGTGGAGAAAAAAGAAGATTTAATAAAAACAAAAGTTACTGGAAAAACAGGAAATTACGAAAGGTGTGTATAAGATCTGCCTGGTTTATGCACACAGTATTCCACAAAGGAAGAAATTCTAGCAGTGAGAGCACTTGTCTGTTCATATGAAATTGTCAGCAGGGCAATAAGGTTCCTCGAAATAGAAAGTGTGAACAAAAAAATAGTATTCCACAAATCTAGTTGAGATGAATTGCGAGGTTTGTGGAGGAAAAAATTTTATTGCATAAAAAAGAAATACACGATTTTTCTTGATTGATTCATATGTTGGGAGGAGCAACATATGGAAAAACAGAAAATTAACAAAAGTACATGCCTTTTGTAATAACACCTGCCTGGTTTATCCACATGTTATTTTAAAGAGCACTTGTTTGTTTGTTTGTATGAAAATGTCAACATGGCAATAAATCTTTCAATGCCTCAAGATAGAAAGTATTAATAAAAAAATAATATTCTATAAAAAAACTGATTTAGTTGCAAAAAAAAGGGTTACATAAAAGTAGCAGGTTCCTAAAGATTCCTTGTTTTCTTGTCCCGATATCAAAGTATCTCTAACGTGAACAAAATCTCCATGTCGCAAATAAGATTATAATATTTTCGCCTATTATAATTTTATATTCCTTACACCTAACGGTAGAAAGGAAAAAAGATTAAAAAATAAAAATAAAAAAAATTATATGTCCACATAAGATTATCTCCATTGATGTACAGATATGACCTTGATAGTAAGTCTATTTGAGTCGTCCAATAAACACTGGACAATACCTCATATACGACAATGGGCAACTAAAAATCTGCATTTACTATGAACGAATAGCAAAGGAATTATTTAGAACTATGCATTTATTTAATTGACATATTAACCCTGACTGAGTATATTGATACAGAATTAATAGTTTCGACTAAAATTCATAATCGAATCCTGTTGATTGCCTGCTGGATCATCGGCAGAGGGAAATCGTAGTAAGTACATTTTTTTACAAATTGTGGCATTCCTTCTGCTGATGAACCAGAGACAATCAACAAGATTCGATTCTGAATTTTATGACAACCTCTTAATTCTGTGTCATTACATTCAGAATCAGAATAGTTAATTTGTTTATTAAATTGACGCCTTAACTTCCCCCATTAATAGACTACCCCTATTAATGGGGGAAGTTAGTTTCATATTATAAATAACCAATAAAAAATTTGATAATTCTAAATAATTCTTTTGATATTATTTAATTGCTAGAATTTAAAAAGTTGTTATAATTCCGAATTAATAGAGCAGAAACTACATTAAATAATGAAGACAAAACCCAAGAGCAAAAAGGTATTTAAAAGCCTGCCTTAGAATAATAATTAATTGATGTGCTAATTGTCAAAAAAAAAGAACAAGGACTTCAAAGTAAGCAATGGTTCACTTGCAAGTCCAATATAGTATTTGTATTGCAAAGTAAATACTGCAAGTAAAAGACTTATTAAGTGTGCAAACTTCAAGAAAATGACAAAAACTCGAAAACAGACAATAAATCACTTGCAAGTCCAATATCGTAACTGTTTTTCAAGGTAAGGTAATTATTGTAAGCAAAAGGCTACATGTTTTGAAATACAAGATATTTCAGAAGGAAGTTCCATATCATCAGATAACGGGTAAGGTAGCATAAAAAGATGTAGCACTACAAAATAATAAAGAAAATGCAGTTTAGTACATGTTCGGGTTTCGATGCGGAATTTATTCAACACCATAAATTTCCGTCCGTTATCCGAAATACAGAAATTGTTTGGTTCGGTTCAAATCATAATTTATGCGATGGCAAGTACTGCGTTTACCAGCAGCAACTCACCACTGAACATCTTGGTTCCAGATGTGACATTCTGGATATTCAGGAGTACCTGCTTGGCTCTTTTTCTTGAGAAAAGTGGCCCCGGACACCATCAACCCCCACTTTCTCCCCACCGAAGCGTTTTCTTTGTATATATTTTCGTGTTATTTTATTCATTAAGATTTTAGACTTGTACAAGTAAGGTTGTTTTTAAATACATATTGTTAAAACTTTAATACATTTTTATATTTTGATACCGTGAACAAAATCGTACAAGCCATTACAAAGCATCGTCTTACAAACGACAAAGTGAAATTAAAACACAAATTTTTACAGTACATAAAATAACCATAAACTTTGACCATTTCAAAAATCTAAAATTGTTTATTATTTATAAATTGAAAATTTGTATCTGGAAATATGTGGATCATTGAGAAAAAGTGTAGAAAAACTCTTGAGAGGACGCACAAAATTTCAGTTAATTTGAAGTAATATGAAAATGATTATGAACAAAAATTTAAAGAGTGCAATACCATTTTAGTGCTCTTGAAGAAAGTTATAAATAAAAATTTTAAAAATTGCAATACCATTTCTGTGTTCTTTTTAGATTTAATTTATAACTTTTTTAGTATTAGTTAAAATTAACTAATGTTTTTCGCTCCTTCTGTAGATATTTTATATTTTCTACAGTTTTTTAAAGTTCTACATATTTTTTTGAGGGTATAACATGCCTTTTTTTTCAACAATCTGCATCATTTCAAATAAAAAAAACTCAATTTGGAGCCCTGCTGACAGATTTTATTTTCTTTGACCCTATCTATTGTTTACATTATCCAATCCAATTTACAATCATTAGAGTGAATTTTTCTGATTATTTTAATAAATCGATGAAACTCTTCATAATAGAAAGTAATTCCATTATAAATAAAATCACAAGGGAAAATAAAATGGATGTGTTATTAAATTTTTGGCAGAAAAAAATGAAATCAATGGTGTACAGCAATTTATATTTTCGTAATATCCTTTTCGCACACACTTTAGAATCTAATTGCAATCAACAATTTATTTAATTTACAAACTGAGATATTTTGTTGATATTATTTGCATGACTTACTTGTAGGGATGCACCCACAGGGGAACACATTCCATTTCCCAGATCTTCTGGAACATCTGCAGCAACTGTGACGCCATCAACTCCTGACGCAAGTCATCACCACACTTCACGATGACGGAAAGGAGTTTCCAGTTAGATAAGTGCCCGTAAGGGGAGGCCTCCCTTACACGCCTTTCTTTATCCTGAAATTGAAATAAACTCATTTAAAATTCTGTTATTTTTTATCAAATTATTGTTACAGAAAATTTATTTTGAAGATTTTGGGTTTTTGTTTATGCAATATACAACTAATTGATGACTTTCTGTAACTCAAAATCCTAAAAATATATTTTCACTTATTTATACAAGTGACTGATAACTTTCTGTAACCCAAAATCATGAAAATATATTTTCTACATTATTGTGTATGAAAAAACAAAAGTTATTGGAAAAGCTGCTAATTAGGATCATGAGAAGAATGGTGCTTAAGTATTAGCTAAAATTTCATTTACCTTCCAAAGTTCCTTTAAGGCCGCAGCGCTGGGGTCTTTGGGATCGTGCGTGAAGGACTTGGTCTTGTCCTCGTGGAACCAATCGGAGAGTCTTTTGCGGATATCGCCGGCTTCGATGAAGTGCGGCTGTTCCCTGGAATCGCTCGATTCTTGGCTCAATTGGGAAATCGTGTCGCGTTCGACGGTTTTCCTCAATTGACTATACTGTAATTTTCAAAATTCACAGCAATGTTAGTAAAGCAATTACTAGGCTCTTCTGTTACCATGGTTAAACTAAATATACTGTATCTTTCTAGTTCCAAGAAATAAATCTCTTCTAGATCAAAAAGCATTTGAAAATTATCTAAAGGTTTCAAAATTTACCTGGAGGGAAATTTCGTCATCCTCTTGACTCCAATCAGGATCGTTGTCGTCGCACAGGATTCCGCACATGCTGAACGCCGATAGAGAAGCTGTGTCCGCTCCCAGGTTTTCCTCAGACTTTGTGTGCCTCAGTGATGAGGTCATGATTTTGGTGGGAACCGGTGAGGAGTAGAGGTCTTCCACTTCCAGAACCTCCACGTATATTATGTACGGAGCTTTGTCTTTGGAGTTCAGCACGGCAGAGACCTGGGGCGGGATCCTTACGATATGGTGCGGGACCTCACTGTTGAGCGGCAGCCAGACACGGGCCGGTAAATTGAGGTTCAGCATCGTCAGCTCCGCCCTCAGTCGTGTCGTCTTCGCCTCTTTAGTCGGTATGGAACTTAGTAGTTTGCCGATAGTTATCAGCGCTTGCATGAACGCCGATTCTGGAGCCAACCTAGGAGCCTAGAACAAAGCAATCTAACTGTAGCAAATTTGATTGATTCAAGGCAGAATTGGGGCCGAATCACAATCGTCTGGAAATGCACCGGAAATGGCCCGGAAGGGAAATGAAACAGATTGTATACAAAAAAGCCATAAGGTCTCTTCTCGAGCGATTGTGAATGAATACAAGTAAATTCAATGATTCATCTTTCATCTTTCTCGTTTCCGTTCACGGGCGATTGGGAATCGGTCCTAACTAATGTGTAACAGAAAAAATGTCTAACAATAATTCGTTAAATGTTACTATTGTTGGACATCTAAAAGGAGTTCAGAAGAATTATGAATACAACTCCAGTTTGGGATAAATCGTGGTCTTCTTACTGTTGATTTATAACAATGTAAGCTCTTAGTTATAATTATGTGCTAAACTGAAATTTTTAATTTTGTTCTGTGCAATACTATTTAAATTCATATTTTCTAGGAGTTTGTAACATTACAGTTAAGTGATACAGTTTAATTTATTATTAATCATGTTATTTAAATATAATAATCCAATATTAAACTTAATAATGCTACGCTTATGTTGATGATCAAAATAACAAAGACCACTAGACAAAACAAAGACGGAGATGTCTCTAGTGTGAGTTTTCCCGCAATTTCAACCAATCACTGAACGTCAAATTTTCCTATCCTTCCCTGCTTGTAATCTTAAAAAAATAGACTACAGGTATGTTCAGCTTTTGGTCACAATTCAACAGAAAGACCACAATTTATCCCAAACAGAAGCCATATTCATACAAAGTCCTTCTGGAGGAGACAACACAGAAACTCACTATAGAAAAATACAAAAAATCTAAAGATCCCTATAATTTCATAAAAATGAAGTGTATTCATATTTGTCCCATATCCATTAATAAACGGGTGTGAAGTTAGCAATAGATCCAGCAATAGATTTCAAAAATTAATATCTCGGAGGAAAGAAAAGCAAATCGAAAAATGTTTTAAACATACAATTAAGAAAGGTCTAAATTAACACCACAGAAAATATCAACCCCTAATTTTCACCACTTATATTTTTTCATCCCCATCAAAAAAAGATTATGTTTTTTCTCCAAGTTCGCAATTTTCCATAAAGTTCTTTTTTATCTCAAAATTATCTTCATCCAACGCTCTTTCAATATCAGAAATAAAAAAAACGTTTCGCCAACTCGTTTACCCCTAAAACATTTTTTTTTACCCCGAGGCCTCAGTTATCAGCATATTGTTAAAAACTGTTTGCTAACATCATTATTTAGTCACACTAGCTTTAAATATATAATAAAATAAGTATCCGGTTAAAACCAACCCCAAAACTAGTAACTACCCCTATAAACCATAAATTATCGAATTAAATGCAGCCGTATTTATTAATGTTTCTGCAATTTACCATAACTGAATAAAAATTCCCATTATTTTCATTAATAAGCATACTTTCATAACCAAAAATAAAAAAAAACGTTTTGAACCCCACTTCATCCCCTAAAAAAATAATTTCTCTCGCGCCTCGCAGACACCATACATATCGATATAAATGTCGATTTTTCACAATTTTCGCAGAGAGCCATAACTAAATAAAAATTCTTATTCTTATCACTAATAAGTGTACTTTCAAATCGACATTTATATCGATATGTCTGGTGTCCGCGAAGCGTGGGGAAAATTATTTTTTTTTTTTGGGATGAAGTGGGGTCCGAAACGTTTTTTTGACGTTTGATTATGAAAGTACACTTATTAGTGATAAGAATAAGAATTTTTATTTAGTTATGGCTCTTTGCGAAAATTGTGAAAAATCGACATTTATATCGATGTAAACGGTTTCCGCGAGGCGTGTGGGAAATTATTTTTTTTGGGGATGAAGTGGCGTCCGAAACGTTTTTTTGACTTTTGATTATGAAAGTACACTTATTAGTGGTAAGAATAAGAATTTTTATTTAGTTATGGCTCTTTGCGAAAATTGTGAAAAATCGACATTTAAATCGATGTAAACGGTTTCCGCGAGGCGTGGGGGAAATTATTTTTTTTGGGGGATGAAGTCTGGTCCGAAACGTTTTTTTGACTTTTGATTATGAAAGCACACTTATTAATGATAAGAATAAGAATTTTTATTTAGTTATGGCTCTCTGCGAAAATTGTGAAAAATCGACATTTATATCGATATGTCTGGTGTCCGCGAAGCGTGGGGAAAATTATTTTTTTTGGGGATGAAGTGGAGTCCGAAACGTTTTTTTGACTTTTGATTATGAAAGTACACTTATTAATGATAAGAATAAGCATTTTTATTTAGTTATGGCTCTCTGCGAAAATTGTGAAAACATTTATATCGATATGTCTGGTGTCCGCGAAGCGTGGGGAAATTTATTTTTTTTGGGGATGAAGTGGGGTCCGAAACGTTTTTTTGACTTTTGATTATGAAAGTACACTTATTAATGATAAGAATATGCATTTTTATTTAGTTATGGCTCTCTGCGAAAATTGTGAAAAATCGACATTTATATCGATATAAACGGTTTCCGCGAGGCGTGTGGGAAATTATTTTTTTTGGGGATGAAGTGGCGTCCGAAACGTTTTTTTGACGTTTGATTATGAAAGTACACTTATTAGTGATAAGAATAAGAATTTTTATTTAGTTATGGCTCTCTGCGAAAATTGTGAAAAATCGACATTTATACCGATATGTATGGTGTCCGCGAGGCGTGGGGGAAATTATTTTTTTTGGGGATGAAGTGGGGTCCGAAACGTTTTTTTGACTTTTGATTATGAAAGTACACTTATTAGTGATAAGAATAAGAATTTTTATTTAGTTATGGCTCTCTGCGAAAATTGTGAAAAATCGACATTTATATCGATATGTATTGTGTCTGCGAGGCGCGAGAGAAATTATTTTTTTAGGGGATGAAGTGGGATTCAAAACGTTTTTTTGATTTTTGATTATGAAAGTATGCTTATTAATGATAATAATGGGAATTTTTATTCAGTTATGGTAAATTGCAGAAACATTAATAAATACGGCTGCATTTAATTCGATAATTTATGGTTTATAGGGGTAGTTACTAGTTTTGGGGTTGGTTTTAACCGGATACTTATTTTATTATATATTTAAAGCTAGTGTGACTAAATAATGATGTTAGCAAACAGTTTTTAACAATATGCTGATAACTGAGGCCTCGGGGTAAAAAAAATATTTTAGGGGTGAACGAGTTGGCGAAACGTTTTTTATATTTCTGATATTGAAAGAGCGTTGGATGAAGATAATTTTGAGATAAAAAAGAACTTTATGGAAAATTGCGAACTTGGAGAAAAAACATAATCTTTTTTTGATGGGGATGAAAAAATATAAGTGGTGAAAATTTGGGGTTGATATTTTCTGTGGTGTTAATTTAGACCTTTCTTAATTGTATGTTTAAAACATTTTTCGATTTGCTTTTCTTTCCTCCGAGATATTAATTTTTGAAATCTATTGCTGGATCTATTGCTAACTTCACACCCGTCATTAATAACTGTTTTGAAATCATTAGATTTAAACTTACCGAACAAGTACATTCCGTCCTTTCACCCCGAAGATCATTCACAACCCCTTGGCAGCTCTCGAAGCACACACAGCCATTATCGAAGGCCCTTCCTGAACTAAGATCACCCAATGTCAGTTTATTAGGCGTCGCAGTTCTCTTGATGCCGGTGATGAGGGCCGAAGCGTCACTCTGTGATCTCTGGTGGTGAGCTTTCTTGACGGCAGCCACCGCCGGCACCGTCAACTTATCGTTGACTACCGGCTGTGGGGGAGGTGGTGGAAGAGCCTTCTGGTGGTTGCCGTTGGGCCGCAGCTCGTCCGACATGATCCGATCGCGCAGTTTGATCCCGATGGGTTTCTTTTTCGATGAAACCGTCACCTCGGTGCTGTAAGCTTCCAGGAGCCACGCGCACTTCAAGGAAAAATCTGCTGATTGTCTACACCTATAACAAAATAATAGATATTAGAAAACCAAATATATCTCAAGTATAAAATCTAGAAGAAACTAGAGAAACATAACCTGAAATTGTTTGTGTGAAATTGAAGAAATTTCAATGTACAATATTGAGATATAATTTAAATTAATTAAATATAAGTGGAAAAGAAACATCTGTGATGGGATTTGAACCTGTATCTCCCGATTTCTAGCCGAGTCTGTTACCAACTACACCACAAAGACATGTGATGTCGGTGCTTCAAGTTCACTTATGTTCAATTTATACAGACATTCTTTCTTCTTTTCCACTCATATTTAATTAATTTAAATTCTATCTCAATGTTGTACATTGAAATTTCTTGAATTTCATAGATATAATTGAATGTACAAATAATTTAATTTTGAGTGCAAAAAAACTTCAAATTGATATATCTTGAAATACTACTAAGAAAACTTAAATTGCGATATAAGTTGTGCTTCAGCAAAATTCAATAGTTTTGCTCAAGCGGCATAGAAATAAACACGATTGTTGCGTTTTATCCTCCACATTTTTTATTTAAAAGTAGATTTTTTTATTTAACTTAAAGTCCCATGTTATAAAAGATGTAACACTGTATCTTCCCAGACAAAATCTGTTGTACACACTAGGGGGGTTTAAATACTTAATCAAACTTCTTAAAACCTATATCATTGGCGTACTCCCTGAAGCACTGACGGCATAAATTCAGCCCGTATTTGCAGATCAAACCATGCCTGTTGGAGCAGGGTCGGCAGGACCTAGAACCTTGGCCGTATTTGCGTGGATGAGAGTACCAGATATTTTGGAAACCCATTTTGCGACGATAGCAGCAGAAAGCGAAAATTTAATTAATGAAGCGTAAAACGTTAACCTATACACATGCCGATTAAATGAAACCATGCAGAGGGAAATATTTAGAGCTTTTAAGGTTTCTTCCCGACATTCCTTCAGTTTTTTTTCTAGAATGGCATCTTGTTATTTACTAAATAAGTGAGGAATGTGTTGTAATATTAATAATAGTTACTTTGTAATGGAAATATATATTTAATGTTAAATAAACCAGTGAAGAAAAATGAATATGTTTTTATTTTTTAGAAATCTGTTATTGAATCAACTTTAAGACCTCACTAGTAATTCAAACAATAATCCATTAGATTCTTCTGCAATGGGTTTCAATGGCATTTCCACTAACTTTTTTTTTTCAGTTTTTCCTAAAACCTTCATTTGATCGATGTTTTTGAACCAACCTAGGAACTCACTGGCAAATTGATTGAATGAAAAAATGTAGGATGTTATTCTTGAGCTAACTAATATTTACTGTGATCAATTAAGGCGTCACTAATTTTTTTTTTACATTTCCTTTAGCGTGAACTCTTTTGCTACATCCAAAAAGATAGGACAATATGAGCTCACTAACATTTACAGTGGTTGATCAAATCATTAACATTTTATATTAATTTTAGCGTTTCCTTTATAATGAAATAGGTCAGTGTTTAGACAAATAAGCAAAGATAATATTTTTAAACCTGTTGGAAAATTAATTATATAAGAAATAGAAATAATTTAGAATGCTAGCATGACTTTCCTTGAAAATAATACAAGAAAAAATAGCAGAAAAAATAGCAAAAAAAATAATGCTAGCATGATTCTTTTGTAGAATTTCTAAGAATAGAACAAAAGGAAATAGAAAAAACTTTGAATGCTAGGATGACTTTTTTTTAGAAAACTGCAAAGAATAAAACAAGGAGGAATAGAGAGAATCTAGAATACTATGATGAGTTTTTTTTTTTTGGAAAACTCCACAGAATAAAACAAGAAGAAATAGAAATAATGAGAATATTCAGATGACTCTTTTTTCAAGAATAAAACAAGAGGAAGAAGTATGAATTTAAAATGCTAGAATGACTTTTTTTTGGAAAACTTCCAAGAATAAAACAATAAAAATAGAACAAAATTAGAATGCTTGGATGACTTTTTTGGAAAACTTCCAAGAATAAAACAATAAAAAGAAACAACAATGCCAATTTTTAAAAATATTAAATATTTTTTTTAACGTGGGCGCTATTTGTGCCGCACCCTGTATAGAAATAAAACGAACGTATCGATCGGTTATCGTTGCGTTTTATTTCATACCGTATCGCATGAATATTTTATGACAAAGCCTGTATGTGACAGATTCTCCCCGGAATGTAAATTTCTCCCGTGGATGGAAATTGTTCCTCGTTTTCCAGAAACTTCTTTTTTTGCCTCGATCCTTCGGCGTGCGCTTTCGAAATTGTGAAGAGCGTCAGGGCGATCCCTCCGGCGTGACGCATTTATTCCCACCGGATCGAGTCCGGGCGTTTGTTTTATTCGCCCGTTGTTGTTTCTCTCTTTTTTCCACCTGCGCGAAAACAGATATAAAATCCGATCGGCGTAATGTAAACAATAAATACATAAAAATATTTGTTTGTACAGGGTTTGGCAGCAAAAAATACGCAAATTCAAATCGAGATTTGAGGTATGAATAATACTGATTTCATTTTCCAAATAAAATTTGGCAGCAAAAATACAATCTGAGTATTTTTACTGCTAAATTATATGAAAAATACTTATTTTCATTTCTCAAATAAAAGACAGTTTTTATAACTTTAAAACCAATTGTTTTGGACGTTCAATTAATTTAAATTAAGAACTTCTAAGATCCGTACCAAAAGCATATCATGCACACGTAATAATTTGTTTGAACGATAAAATACTTTTGCATATGTACCAACCTAATTCTATTCAAGTTGTTCTTGAAGCGACTTGAATGAATTCAATGGAATTTCAGTTGTTATAGGAATTATAGATTTAAAATAGTCGGTCTTGCGATTAGCTTACAGAAGAACCACAAACTTTAAAAATATAATATGACTACAGTTTTAGGCCTAATTGATTTTCCTGGATATTCAGAAATACTGTCACGCACTGCTTTTTCAAGGAATTTATGCGAAACCAATTATATTTTGGTTAAATGACCCTTAAACTTTCAAACGAGCTGTAAGAATCTTAGGCCAATTCTGTTTAACAGGTTGAGCGCCAAGCGAAATCTTCCCCCTGGACCAAACACTTTTTTTATTACCGCCTACTAGCAATGGATGTTAGATGTGGTTTTCTATTTTTTTTTCATAATATTGATAAAAATGCCAGAAATAGTGGCGGACACATATTCAATAAAAATGTCAAAATAACAAAAAAAAAACATATAGCGAAAGAAGATTAAAATAATGTACGAGAATTGATGAAGTTATTAAATATGTAACGTGCGAGGTTGTTAAAAACGACTTTACAACAACCATTAAATATCCGCTCAATTTTCCGTTGGAAACTCCAAGTTGTAAACCGTACTAATGAGATCCTGAATATCTGAAACACTTTTTCAGTTCTTTATGGCAAACGATTTATTTTTTTATTTTAATTCATTCAATAAATTCAATCAATCAAGTAAAATAAATTATTTCAGAATAATTTACTAATAATAATTTAATGGCCGGCAGGAATGATTTCAATTAATTAATGCCTAACTAAGCCGATCTAAACCGTCGATTAATTACGGATTCAATTGGACGCGTTGTGCAAGCAGGAGGTACGTTGCCGATAACTCCAATTTGAATTTAGATCCGATTTAGATACACACACAAACATAAAACGCGTCCCAATTCAACGCCGTCATAGCCTTGAATGGCTTAAACATATCAATACCAAAGTAAAAATTCATTAAGCGAACGCGGGGGATATCTTAACGACTAATGACACCATTTTTCCGCAGTGAAACATCTGCGTGATGAAATTAGTTGAAAAAAAAAACGAGATACCATTGGAAATCTCGTGTGTATCGCTTCATGAAGCACACTCGGGTCTTAAGTAGTTGAGATTTTTGCAGTGCACCTGCTGTACAGACTCGCGCCTCGGCAGGTGCGGTGAAGAGTTTTCGACGTGATTTCGAAGGGGCGACAGGTTGGTTTCGGGTGGTTAATTTTTTGATTTTTGTTTTGGTTAATCGAAAAGAGTTATACCACCTGTCCAAAAAAAGTATAAAAGGTGTTGGTATAAAATAATAGGGTGTTTAAAAAAATCTGAATGTTCCTACAACCTCACCACCTGTTTGCAAAAATTACAACAGCAAATCAGTTTTTATTGCAACAGCATCACCTGTTCGTATAAATACCCAGGTGCTGATTATTTTAAGAGCGTAAATAAAAATGAAATCAAACAAGGTTGCTCCTCAAACATATAAATAAAATAACATTTACTTTTTATTTATGAAACAATCGTAAATACTTCCGTTTAATCAGCAAATATTTTTAATGTCGGTATTAAAAATATTTACTGATTACACGAAAATATTTTTGTTTTATGTTGTAGGCATCACTTAAATACACGTGTAACTTATAATTTGTAGTTTCAAACTCTAGTTTGAAAATATTAACAATTTATTTGCACGTGTATTGACAACAATATTATTCATCTAATAAAGTTGAAGCGTAGCAATACAATTGTAGTTAAATACAATACATGGTTGAAAATTAGAAACAGTCCTTAATTTAAAGATATTAAAAAAATTAAATGCCTCAGTAGTCAAGCATTTAAAGCAGTTAAAGAAAGCTTACATCCTTTATTTAGAAGGAAATAACGATCGATTAAAAAAATAACGTGGATTAACTTGTTAATTGTTGTGGCTTCTACTTTGTTATACAATGTAATTCAATTTTAATAAATGAAACACTTGTTGACTTTATATAACTCAGATTTTATCGTTTTATAGACTATAATTTAATAATAATATTTATATTTTCCAGATAGGATATTTTTACTAGTCAAAGGTTGATTAAAATGATTAAAATTTTAAATAAATCATTTGTTTAATTCTTTGAAATAATAATCAATTACTACCTTTAACTAGTATTTAATTAATAATTAATTTAAAATAAAATAAAACATTTCTTCCAAGTTTGGTTAAAAAATTCCTACACCTTCTTGGTGTTGCGTTCTTGTTTGTCACTCAGTATATTATTTGTTGAGCATCGACAAATGTCCATTGTCTAATCCAATGTCCAACGAGGCATTTACCCGGGAAGTAGTTTTTTCAATTGCCAATTGTTTAAGTACTTATATTGTGTAACATATTGTCGCAATGGTTAATGAAAAAATAATTAATCTTTATTGATTATTTTCAAAATTCATTTCCTATTTATTTTTTGACGAAATATTTATCAGAAAAAATGTCATTATAATTAAAGACCAAATTGACAATTCCGCCAAAAAATATCTTATCTTTATTCAGATATTTATAATACAATACATTTTTTTATTTTATTAACAGAATAATGGTCATCGGCCATCGGACTTTCGGTATAATAATATTTTTCAGTAAATAAATAGAATTGGTAGCTTTGTAATTACAAAGAAAAATCGTCGACGTTCCATTAAAATTATCTTGGTTTTTACGACATAGTCATAATTTAGAACTTTATTAAAAATAATGAATCGTATTCCTAACGTTATTTACTAAATATATTTGAAAAATATTTTGAATAACAATGTACAACAAAGTAAAAACCAAATCAATTAATGCAAAAAGAAAAAAAAAAAAAATATGTGCATTATTTTAATGTATCACATTCCTCGGTTGTTTGGGAGAGAAAATATATATTCTCCGAAAGCGAGAGTTATTTCTGTGATAGTTTGCATAAATATTAACGAGCGGGGATGTTTAAAATAAGACGCTTGGATGAATCACATGCTTGACAGCAGAAATAGCTTACAGATGGCGCTTCATTTGCTTACATAGTCCACAAATGTGTCACTTTGTAGTGGTTAAAAGGTACTGCACAGAGAATTGAGTAGCTTTGCTAATAATTTTATTTATATACATATTGATTGACAAACGAGAAAGCGCAGAGACGGGCGAGAATATTTGATTGCCCTGATCGCTTAAAGTTGACGCTCTTGAAGTGCGTTCATACAATACTTTGTAAATCTGTAATATATATTTGTGAGAATCCATTGAATTAAATAAAAAAATTATAATTTAAAACAATTAAATAATTAATAATTTCCCTTTAGCTACTGAAATTTTTGACGTACATAACGTAAGTACTTCAAAAAAGGACAAACAGCTATTAAAATAACTACTTCACGGGAAAATACCCAGCTAGATTTTGAACTATTTGCAACAGCAAATGCCCATTATTTGTTGTTGCACGATAAATTACATAATGCAACAATTTATATAGATTTAATATTAAATTGAAAATATTTTAGTCTTCCATAAGTATGCTTTATTGAGGTGATACATTTGTTGGTAATTATAAACTCCAATTTTAAATTTATTTTTTCTTAAATGGGCTTTTACAGAAATAGGTAGGAGAATAAATATTAATATTGGTCTTGGCCTGACTAAGGTCAACAATTAAAAAAGAAAAAAAAGCAACTGGCCGTTGGCTGTTTTATTTTATTTCAAAATCCATTAATTTGAAATGTTATATATCGGGTGGCGCATACGTAACGTTATGCTTTAAGAAGTGAATACATTTCTTATTTACTGATTTTTATTTATTCTGAAGTAACTTTGATAAAGTTGGAAAATTTATGATGCAAAGATTTAGTACAAAACAAATATCCAAAATTGTTCAATTTTATTTTGAAAGTCAGCATTCGATTATGCAGACGCAAGGATCTTATAGAAATGTTCGAAATACACCTAGTATTCCAACAATTTACCGATTAGTTTAGCGTTGGGCAAATAGAGGCTGTCAGTGATCTTCCGCGTGCTTGAAGAACTCATGCCGTTCGAACTGATGTGGACATTGCTCGGGTGCAAGCAAGTATTGATGAAAACCCCGAAACTTCCACCAGGCGACTTTCTCTTTCTCAGTAGTTGGTGATGTCTAGCGGTCTTTGCAAAGAATTTTACATAATTTACAACTTTACCCATATACGATTCAGTTGGTTCACGAGTTAAAACCAAATGATACACAATTACGCACTCAATATAGTTGCCGTTTTCAATAATTGTGCCTAGAAAACAACGAGATATTCACAAACTTATAATGAGCGATGAGGCCTATTTTCACCTCAATGGTGTGTTTATGTAAATAAACAAAATTGCAGAATATGGGGCACCCAAAATCCAAGAATAATTGTTGAACATCAAATGCACCCACTTTAATGCACAGTATGGTGTGAAATAACTTCAGAAAGGATAATTGGATCATATTTTTTTTTAAGAACAAGTTGCGGTTAATGTGAATAGTAATGAATACCTGACAATGATTGAAATTTTTTAAGGCCAGAGGTTTAGAACAATCCAGAATTGTGGTTCCAACAAGATGGAGCCACAGCTCGTTCAACTATGACTTTCCTGCGCGAAATTTTTAGCGATCGAATAATATCGCGTTTTTCTGATCTCAACTGCCCACCGGGTTCGCCCGATTTTTTTTTCTACCAAGAAAGCCAAGAACCATCCACCAACTTAAGTCAAATATCCGAGAAAAAGTGAGGGCGTTGGGACCAGAAATTTTAAGAACAGTTATGGAAAATTCTCTGGAAAGTACACGTCAGGTCGAAGCAAACAATGGGTACCATTTGAAAAATCTAATGTAAAAATATTTCCAAAGTGTAATATAATTTGTAATATATGGCCAGCGTTAAAAAAAATCACTAAGAGGCAGAAACACCTATGGTCGATAGCCGATTGACAAGAAACCTTTAAATTTTCAAAATATATTGTAAGTTCAAAAAACTTGTCAATAAAGATGTGTAACTAACTATTCACTAATTAAATCATAGCGTTACTTATGCGCCACCATATTTTATTGTATAAATATTATCTCGACACCCAATCAAGATTCATGCATTTTATGAAAGGAGTTGGGTCATGCCATTGTTGTAATCTAGTTGTTGGTGACTGTTAAGGTTTTTTTTCCTTTTGCGTTTATATTTGCGTTCAAAGTGTTTACTATTGTATTTAAAATTAATTAGTAATACATATAAATTTATTGCATTTTACATGTATGTCTTATATTTGTAAAAATCGTATATTCGGTTAAATAAATAAATAAATACGGGTATACGAAGAAAATAATAAGAAATTTAATAAAACAAATTTTAAATTCTCTTAAAAAAGGGCTAATAACCCGAAATTAGTCGAGAATTTAAAGTTATTCAATCTAATCTGTGTTCTATTGGTTGATATATTAATTTATTCATATTTATTTCATACAATAAACTACCAATGTCTAAATATTAAAACCATTAATTATATTAAAGTAATAAAGGTGTTTAATAATAATAAAATTAATTAAATTAATTAATAAAAGCCCTCTATTAAATACAATAAATACATGCCACCCATTATGAATTGAGTCGATTTTAAACCTTGAGAAAAGTATGTTCTAATCCATATTATAAAATTCCAAGAAAAAGAAACCAACCTTGGTCAACGGTAATGCAGTTTCATCGGATGAGCTCATTTATTAAGGTAATTAATTCTGAACAGTTTTACAGAAAATATATAAAATATATATTAAAATAAATATTAAAATTTATGTTAATGATATATTTACCAGAAAATACAAATTGAAAGTCAGAATTACAAAATGTTTTCCAGAAATACTAAATTGGATTCAATGAATATAATAAATAAAATGTATTTAAAATGTTCGAAAATAATAATCATGTTGTATACATTTCTATTTTAATAATATTATTAATAAACATGGCTTAAACTTGATGCTTCGCGGCAGAACGTATAGGGCGAATAATACGAAGTAAAGCCACGAGATAGCGATTATAATAATTTATCGTACATTTACGAAGTATGAAATATATCATTTAAATTAAATTTTACATAAATTTGACAATTTTGTGCAACCAAAATGTACTATAATCTATTAATTAAAGAAATCATTAATATTGTTTCAATGACTTTATTTTAACTTTCCGACTAGTTTCGACTATAAGTCATTATCAATGAATAGTATGAACGTATTCCTTGATAATGACATATAGTCGAAACTATTCGGAAAGTTAAAAATAAAATCAATCAAGTGAGAAATTACTTAAAGATGGAAACGTACTATCAATTTCATAAATGGCTCTTTTAAGATCCACCATAAAATATTCCATTCAATTCGGTTAAGAGTTTACACACTGTTCAGATTCTATGGCATTACCGCCCCATCCCACTTAAGCTATACCTCTCATGTCTCTATACATAACCGACTAGAGTCGTGCTTAACAGGATCTTCTTTCTCCGCTAATTTTTCCAAACCCGTTCTCTTGGCAATAGTTTTGCTAGATAGTAGATAAGGACAGAAGGCATCTTGTTAATTCATTCATGCGCGTCACCAATTAGATGACGAGGTATTTTGCTACCTTAAAAGAATTATAATGTTTGCATAGATTAAATGACAGAAAAGATGCATTCTCTTAAAAAAATATGAGTTTTTTAGTTTATACACGTCTAAGTTTTGTAGATTAACTAAGATAAATGATTTTTTTTTAATTGAAAGGAGTTTGATTACTCAAGAGTTTAAATTAAATGAGAGAGAGAATAAAAAGGAAATATAGAGCACTACATCGGACTTTCGCCATCTATGATTTGTATTGAGAACTAATGTACCACTCACAAGTTGACCGTCGCATGTATCGCTCAATGATTCATGTAATTCTGATAAAAATTATTTCTTTATTAAATGCCGTTTTAACACAAAAGTGTGGTGAAATTTAAATAGGTGCGAAAAAAATGAAAAAAGAATGCTTTCTTTTGTAGATTGTGGTAGAAAAATTAGTCACATAACCTCCACTTTCGAGCTAAATTATGAAAAAATATAAATATCAATCCCCTGAAACAGTTATAATAAAAAAAACACCACTTTATATTAGACTTTCACCATAAACATCATTAAATATTAATAGATATTATGTAAGGGAAAACGTTAACATGTATGTGAACACTGATGGCACGGGGATTGTTCTCAAGAAGTGCAGAAGAGTAACAATAATATATAAAATGATTCAACGTGGTAGTGGAGGAGCTAGTGCCGATGCTCGCGGTACACCCCCTCATCCACCCTACACAATGAATGGGCGTCAGGGGTGGCGCATGCGCTTTAACAATGTATGTTATTTTTATCATCACAATCTAAGCAACTTTTGTAATAGATATATATACATAGAATGTGAAGCTATTTAATAACGTACGCGTTAAATCTATGGAGTTGCCCTAATTATTGACATTCAAACAAACTATTTAATTATTCAGAAATCTAATATTTTAGTAAAGCGTATTTTTGTTTTCAGAAATATTTATAGCCAATACTTGATTACTGTGTAAATATTATTCATGCTAGACAGAACTTATTTGACTTGTTACCATCCCTAACTATGTGTAATTATTAATTGTTATATTTAAGGCGACATTTTTAGAAATTAAGACAGAACATATCCAGCCTATGGGCTGATCAGATGTAACTCTCCATAAATTATTATTATTTACGTAAAGTTTATGTGCGACTTTTAAAAATGAATATAGAATTCTTCAAGCGTGCTTTGGAAGTGTTGATAATTGTTGACTAAGTTTGTAAATGTGACCCATAAAGTGTTATTAATTTTCTTGAAAGAAGAGAGCACAACGAACAATCAGAAGAAAATACTTTATAAGAAGTAATTTATAGAAGAAATAATTTTATTTATTTAGTCTTATATAACATCGTTATATGTTCCTCTCTACTTCTCAGTGTGAGATGAATAATTTATTAAAGAACTAATTTGTGAAAATAAAGACAATAAGTCTCTCACGCAGAATCAAAGCCTTTTAAACAAAATTCATAAACTTTACAGTGATTCGGATCTGTTACTTGAAGATAATCGGGGCTATCCTGTATAGATGTTCAACATAACATGATCGTTATCCGAAAAGCATTATATTTCAAGGGGATTTCCTATAAATTATAATATATCCAACTATGCTTAGACTGTGATTATGACCATAACAGATACGTTAAAGTTTATATTTTTTCTTACAAGATAGCCCAGAATATTTATTTATTTAACGAGATTACTCTTACATACATAGAAAACTAAACACAATTAACAATAACTTAACATCTAAATTACGCCATACTTATATTTATAACAAACTGAGTGAGTTTACAAAGTAACAATCATAATTACAACTTAGTTGCTAACTACAATGTAATTATGACAAACTAAGCGAATGTATAAAAAATAATAACTGAAGTTAATCAACAACCTAAAATGTTATATTCAGATTAACTGCCAAAAGCTCTCCGGAATGACAACAAATTAATAGCAAAAAAAAATAGACATTGGGTGAAGAAAGCAAGCAATTTGCTAAGTGCATATGTTTCACCACGGGTTAAGTGAGAAATTAATTCAAAATATTAATATTAATTACTACAGTACACTGTCGTGTGCCAACCAAAACCAAACACATTTAAACAATATTCATAAACTTTACAGTGATTTTGATAAGTCATTTGACGACGTACGTAAAAATAATACATTTTGTAATCTTTCTCCAAATGGTTTATTTTTAGTACTAGATGTATATTTCGTTCACTAAGTTATAAACTAAACAGTTATAAACTAAACAGCAATTTTTAAAATTATGAACGGCGGAGGCTTCTACTTCGTTATACATGTTATTCAATTCAAATGAACAGTTTTTAAGTTAAAAAAATAATACAGATAGTGTATTATGATAGTAAAAGCATCAAGGTCTCATCACACCCTAAACGATATTCATAAACTTTATAGTGATGTAGATAAGTTACTTGACAATACTGCTATTATATTATTTTTTTTTATAATAATCGAGCAAATACAACACACTATCTCAACCACCCATCATGTGTTTGTGAAACTCGCTGCCTCATAATATTGATATATTTCATATTAATTTATCAAGCTCACTGCTATTTTGACATTATGTCACAAATATATAACACGTAAAATTTTCAGATTACGTTAGATGTCGTTATCGGTACTTCATGTTTTCATTTAATTTTATCCTCCTTTTTTAGTTTTTACGTTATGCTATAATTTTATTTTTCTAATTTATCCTGTTATTAATCTGCTGGATAATAAATTAATAAATAAATAATATTTACGTAAAAAATAATACATTTTGCAATCTTTCTTCAAATACATTATTTTTAGTAGCAGATGTACATTTAGTTCACAAAGTTATAAACCATTGAAAAAAGGTCACTTGGTGACCAAAGGTACATCTGATACGAATAAAAAAAAAACACTTGAAGAAAGATATTCTCATTTTGTTTGTTGTCCCAATCAGGTTGATTGTTTCCACTTTTGTCTCTTTTTACCTGAACCACTACGGACTTCCCGTAAGAAAGGTTATAGAGTGTATTATTATAATCTTTTATTTCTTTTATTAGGAAAGGGAGTGGAATTAATCTTTAAATTAACCCTTGCACATCCCTTAATCCCTCTACAAAAGAAAACACGTTCTGCTCACACAATCCCCCTTTCTTAACACAGGTGAATGTGCGTATACCTGCACCGAAAAGAATGCCGCGTGAATACGTGCGTGTATTCGTGAAAGCGTTCGCTCCTCTTTGATTCTCCTTCATTCATTCAAAATGGCGCGCGCAAATAAATTCCAACGGATAATCCTCCGCCTGTTGTCTCGTTCTTTTTTTTTTTGCAAGAGCTAAATTCCAGGAGAATGAGATAATACACTCCGTGATTCACGTGAATGAAAACAACCGGCCGCATTCATTCGCTTCAAAAAAGGAGAAAACGAGACGCATAAGAAAATGAGAAAAAAAGAGAAAATTCTCTAAGAGGGGAAGTTCAGTGCGTGAGTGAGTATAGAACTTGCGACGGTCGAACAATGTTTGATGTGGTGATCAAGGTCGAGACTACGCCAATACTATTTGAATTAAGGTTGCAGTTTAGTGGAAAGAGATAGCTATATAGTAAAATGGAAATAATCGTTTGAAAATAGAGCAATTCTTTTGGATTTCATAATATGAATGTGTATTTACATTTTTTATCTACCTAGTATAAAGCATCAGTCTAAATAAAAAATAAATCGTTAATTTTCGTGTACTACATCAATTTACTAATTTAAGTTAGAAAAGAAAATTGTAAGATATAATGAAATTAATAGGTTATGTCTGCTAAGTTAGTTGAATGCAGAATTTAGTGAAATCCTTTAAATTTTCATTGCACAAGTTTTTATTAGCAAAAATTTAATTTAAAATTTGCTATAAATTTGATCAATTTTCATTGTTTTTCATAATTATTTTTCACAAAAACTAAACATTAAAATAATTTTTAATTAATCTGATGAAATTCCTGCTTATTTTAAGATTACTTTAATGTATAATTCAATATTGTTCATTGATCACAACAACAATCTAACTCAAATTAGTGATTGCCCATATTTGTATAGCTATCTCTTTCTTCTAAACCGCACCCTTAAGTAGTTTATTCACTTCTCAATTTTATTTCATATTTAGTTAAACACGAAGAACTATACCATACACCGTGTACAAGATAAGAATACATGCACAGCATGGGCATCTTGAAAACATGAGATGATCGGAGATGAAACATCAGATAAAAAAATAAGACATCATTCTGTTGAGCTTAAACAATGGAAATGACAAAGTTCCTTTAGCTTTTTAATATCTTTTAATATAAATACAAAATAATATGAGTTGATCCGTATTATAAATGCGATTGATTCATGGATCGTGAATTTAAGAAAGAGAAGAGCATTGCATTTACTTATTTTTTTATGTTTACAGAAACAAGTATTTTAATTTCCTATCATTATTAATTAAAAATGTTAGACTACAGGTTAAGTGAGGATTTTATTCAGAATGTGAATGTCCTGTTGATTATAATTTAATAAAATGTTTGAAATATTGGACACTACTGGTCGCACCGATGGCATCTGCAGAACACGCCACCCGTGTACTTAACTAAAAGTTTAAATTAAAATATATTCTACAGTTAGCAGCGAATAACCGCAGAATAAAACACAATGCATACGTTCATTTAGTTTACTACACTTTACAACGATTAAAAACTGAATTTTTAAGACCAGTCAGTTCCAGGAATATTGAATGCAAAGAAAACAAAAAAAAACGTTAATAATATAAGGCTATCTGCAGACACGTCTTTTCATTCATTCCTCGTCAGTACAGCTCTGCCTTATAAAATTATAAAGTTGTTAAATTAATTAAACGTACCGTCCCGGCTGCGATCTCAGGTGTATATTCTAAAGTGTACAATAAGGTACCGCTAGAATGCAAAGCGAAATGTGTCTTAACTTTCCGTGAACATTATGCCAGACATCTTAAAGATAGATAGATGTATATCTTTGTGTTTCAATATTGCCGATTTAATTATTAAATAGTTAAATTTAATAATTAAATATAAATAAAAAAATATTTTAATATAAAATATAAAACGCCCTGAAACAAACTTCTGCGTTTGTTTGATATTTATTTATTACTTATGTTTTCAATGATTAAGTTGAAAAACAGTCGCGGCGACCCAGCCAAAGACTAAACTTCGCCATTAGATTCCAAATACTTGATTATTATCTTTTGTGTAAAAATGCATGTAACTAAATGGTATTTGAAATAAAGATTATTATTATTATATGATCGAGCTCGATGACAGACGCATCAAAAAATTGTTGCATTACAATATGTTATTGCCATGCAACAGCAAATGTCCATTATGTAATTCAATCACTGGTGTGGTATAAGTCCGAGAAGTAGTAGTTTTAATGTATACTTACGTAATGTAAGTCAAAAGGTCGCAGTAGAAAGGGAAAATAATTGATTAATAATTATTTTCAAATTTTATTTATTTATTTTAAATAACTGTGACCAAGTGAATTGTTGTACATCCATATTATTTTTAATTATTTTATATGATTATTTGATATTTTTCATTTGTAAATAGTTATTCTCGTACATCACCCGAATAAATATCACTATTTACACACAGAATTCCACCCTGCGCGCTTCACTCTCAATTTCCGCTTTCCCTTATCTCCCTTTCTGCACTTTGAATATTTATAAGAATTGACCATCCATAATCATTTATTTGTACATTGATACTGTTTTATATAAAAGACATGTGTAATTCATTATTTAACCAGAGAATACATTCTGCTTTAACAATGCTTGTTATTTTCTCTTCAACTTATAATTCCACACAGAAGAAGTTCAACAGAAACACAATTAACATTTTTTTCTATTATTAGTAATATTTTATGTTATTTGTAGATATCGTATAGAGTTTGTAAATAAATTTAAAATTATTAAATTGTTCAAGGAATTGTTAGAAATTGAAATGTTTATAAAACCTTAATTTGGTTCTAATATGATATAAAATTACCGATGATTGTTTTTTAAGAAAAAATAGAAACTTAAAACCAAATCTCCAAAAAGAATACAAAAAAATCCTGTATAATTAAAAAAAATATATTCCTACAAATATATGTTTTGATTTGTTTTAATGATATGTGTGCCAATTTCCTTAATTCCTATCGCGGATGGACGAGCAATGTCAACGGATACGAACTGAATTCAGCAGACGAACGTCCGGTTGCCTTGCGTTGTTTATTTATTATTTTTTGCGAGTGTCATTCCGTGGTTTTCCCGTTCCCAGAATAAAAACTGGCCGGAGCGATTGTTGCGAACAATGAAAAATGAGCGCCGTAAATTATCCTGAAACGTTCGCGAAATGACTGTTGCGCGAAACAAAACGGATATCCTTTGGATGTGGCAAGAAACGAGAGGAGTTGGATTCAGTATTTCTTGTTCAAATTGTAATGCGACTTAGAAAGCTGAAATCAAATAATAAAAATACAACTTTTATTACAGTGGGATAAAATGTAAAAAGATTTTACAACGTTTTCAAATAAAGAAAAGCTTATTATGAGAAATATTATTCGGGAATAGCGCGGGATATGTTATTTTACAATATTAATTAACTTTACATTCTATGCATTTATATGTGTTACAAAATTTGCTTAGATTGTGATGAAAAATAAACGTAATAAATGAACATAACATTTTTCTTACGTAATAACTCCGATTGTCTCGTATTCAATCAGGTTAATTTCTAGTGATGGGCAAAGTCGATCTTTTATTATTGCTAAATTAAGTATATTATAATTTTAAGAATGTTACTTATTATAAAAATATCAAAAATAAATACCCATTTGTTAATAAACATAAATTTTAAGTTACTTTTTCGTTTTAAATACTTAAAATGACACATTTAGTAATATTCGATTACTAATATTATTCGATTTTGCCTAACACTATTTATTTCCTACGGGAAATGTTACGTTTAACGCGTATGTTATTAATTAATTTCACATTGTATGATTAAATATTTATTATAATCTGTAACTATGTGTAACACGATGCATAGTTATACATGAATATAAATATTTATATACATTCGTTCCTAAATTAAAAAAAAAAATGTTGCAGTGTTTTAAATCAGTTCTATAAATTTAATTTCCTTTTGAACAATGATATCATCATTTCATAGATGGTATCATTGTTCAAAATTAAATTGATAAATTGATAGAACTGATTTAAAACACTGCAACAAATTTTATAATTTAGGAACGAATATATATATATATATATGCACCGTGTTACACATAGTTACAGATCCTCTTATTTCAAATTTTATCCGATAATTGCGTCATTGAATCTCCTTCCAAAGAGATTATTTTTTTTATTTTGTGCGATTTTAATTTGCAAACATTACTGAGATTATTTTTTAAAGTAATCTGCGTCCACACGGAAGCAATTCGTTTTAAAATAAACGAATAAAAAATGAACACAAAGCCTTGAATAAAGCATATTTGAATTGAATACCTCGTGAAAAAAAAAACCGAAATTTCATGCTCTTTTAATACACCTATGCATTTATTTAAAAAAAAACTGACAAAACTTGATGTGATTTGAAAACTCACTCCTCAAACACAATCGATAAACTCGATTCCCTGAATATGAATGAGTGCAAAAAAATAAACTGATATAATAAAAATTCATGATGCAAACAAGGATTCCTGTTGTCCTTGTGTTGTTTTTTTTTTCAGATTTAGTTTCTATTCAAACCGGAAATATAATTAACTCGGCAAAAATTTAAGTGAGGCGTGTACATAACCGAATTGGAATTCCGCAAATTCGTCAAAACAGACTTCTTGCGTAATTTGATAATTGGTTGATTTAGATTCGTTTCGTAGTGAATGGATTTAATTAATAATGATAATTAAAAATCTATCAATAAAATAAAAATAAAAACGTATTAAATTGAATAACTTTTAAGTATCGACTAGTTTCGGGTTTTTAACCCATTCTCAAGAGAATATAAAAATTGTTATTTAACACATTGGCTGCTACAAGTTTATTTTGTCAAATGCCAAAACAGTTTTCTTTGTTTTTAAGTTCCATTTTATAAAATAAGTAAGAATATGCGTATTAAATGCATTTTTTTAGACGAAATATAAGTTTAAAGTAGACACTCACTGTCAGTCATCGGTGACTGAAGTGGTCCTATTGGAATTAGTGATGGGCAAAATCGATTATTTTAAAAATCGATTTATTTTCTAAATTAAAAAAATAATGAAAGTGTATTTTGAATATACCTTTACCAATTACAGAATTAGTAATTATAATAACTATATTTGAGTATTGAATCATAAATCTGATAGAAATGATAATATCAACATTTAATTATTGAAAATAATCGATTATTTCGTATTCGATTATTAAAATAATCGATTTTGCAGGTCAAAGCCGCCAACGTGTTAATTAATAAATTAAATAAAAATAATTTGAAAATAATTAATTATTAATCGATGATTAACCAAATATTTTCTTTCTTGTTTTTTAATTCTCTAATTATTAAGATTTTAAATTAATTTGTTTGTGCTAAAACTGAGTTGCGTTAACAGTAATACTTATTAATAATGGCAACATAAAATAAAATTAACAGTTGTTAATTTTCAATCTTTAATTTTTAATGTCGGAGAATTGAAATTAGAAATAATTATTAACTTCATATACTTACCAAGTGGATAATTCATTTCGGCATCCGTGATTATTTCACGATACGGTCAATGATTAGATGTGATATTTTCTTTAATATTTTTAATAAATTTAAGTTTTTCAATTGTTGATAGACTTCCATCGTAATTATGATCACTTATCATTATACAATTATCGTATTCAGCACTGCAAATACATTTTGTAATTATGAATAAACTGTTTCGTATATATAAATAAATAGTTTATATAATACACACAAAATCTTGGTAGTTAGTTAAAAACTAGTTTATTTACTATAAACTTGGAAAAAATCTTACATATTTTACAATTTTATAGTTGGAAATTCCATTTTTAAATATTAAATATCCAAATGTATGTGAGAGTACAATTAAATATTATGATAAATAATTATGTGCTAATATAAATGAGAATAATTTAAAAAAATAGGCACTTTTAATTCAATAATGCATTTCAAGGGATGAACGCAAACGAAAAAGGGTCGAACGCAGGTACCTAGTAGCGGTCTATTCGGAAAGTCATAAATTTCGCAGGCTTGCTTCGCGATGACAGCTTAAATGACACCTCCCACTGAGTGTTGGGGTAAACATCCATGTTCTTTTTTTCGTTTTTTTTTTGCATGTGGACCATCTACGAAGGTCCTTAACTAACAAGTACTTTAAAACAATTTATATTATGTTATTATGGATATGTAATTTATAGAAATGATATACATTAGTCTTGTGATGTTGTATAGAAGCGCACGGACTCGGACTCGATCGCAAAATAAAGAAAGAAAATTCAAACAGTACAAAATAGCTGTTAAAGATTATTTTTTGAAATGAGAATATATGATCATATATCTCATAAATTAACTGAGTTACAATGGCTAAAGATAAATAATCAAATAACACTTTCACGCACTGTCTACTTTAACAAAATAGTTTAAAATAAACAGCCATTCTATCTTTATGATCTTATAAGCTTTCGAAGTGATGTACATCACTTAAACCGTAAATATAAAGAAATAATATAGCCAACAGCGAACCTCCATAATGAAGAGATCTTTCTGGATATATTCGATTACTTTATGCAATAATATTTCTGACGACAATAAATGCCTGTCATCCAAATTATTTCGAATGAATTATTTTTGATTATTGCTGCAACAAGGATAATGTACATTTTCTTTAATTTATGATATATATATATACAAATATATATCTATATTTGTTTAGAGTTAAATGTAACAACACCAGATCTCAGTGGAAGAACATGGAAATAAAACATTTCATTTCATATTCTGAATTACACGTATAAATAATCACTACATATGAATGTTATATATTTTATTTAGTTGTATGAAGTAAAAACCTATTATTATTATCAGAAAACAGTTAAAATGTAATGTGTGTTTTTTTGTTTAATTATAACAAATATATTTTTCTTTCTTAATCTTATTCTCTTTTGCCCGTATTGGGTGTCGAGTATTACAAATATATACAAATATCATTATTCAGGGAGTTTTACATTACATTAATTGTATAATACAGCACTTTAAATGACTTTGAGATTGTCCTTTCATAGTCTATCGACCCGATATTAATCTTTAATACTCTTATATATTTTCTTAATTGTTGAGGCTTCTACTTTGTTATACATTGTAATTCAATTTTAATAAATGACACACTTTTTTACTCTGTTTGTATAACTCGGATTGTTTTATTGTTGACTATAGTTTCGACAAATTTAACGTATCATTATCAAAACAAAAGTATTTTAAAAATTACAAATCCAGGTATTTAAACCTCTGTTAAGATAGCAGGGCCAAATGAGCAGAATGCACTGAAACTTATACCAGAATTAAGGGCTAATTAAGGGCTATTTTAGTGCCCTATTCCTGATTTTAGTGCTCCACCCTCAAGGGTGAAAACCCCAACATAGCTATCTTAACGTTAAGATAGCAGGGCCATTTGATCAAAATGCATTAACACTTGTACTGAAGTAAAGGGCTAATTAAGGGCTATTTTAGTGCCTTATTCCCGATTTAAATGCTCCACCCCTAACTTGGTAAAAAAATAATTTCCACCCTAATATTTTGTTTCTCGTAAACCAGTGAGCAGACAGCAACCAAATTACACATGAATTAAGGGCTCACCATCCTTGAATTAAGTGCCCTATTTCCGATTTAAGTGCTCCACCCCTAACTTGGCAAAAAAATATTTTCCACCCCAACATTTCGTTTCTCGAAAAATAGCCAGCAGACTGCAACCAAATTACACATGGATCCGGAGATTACACGGTGAAATCAGAAAAACAAAAGAACATGGCATTTTCAAACATTTTTTTTTTAAATGGAACACCCTATATATTTTATGATAATTAATTATTCGCATATTAATATTTTATATTTGGTTTTTGTAAATAACAATATTCACAATCTACTTAATCAATAGAAACATTGTTTATTGATGTATTATAACAAAAATAGTTTTTTTTTTTTAATAGAAAATGCATAAAATATTAGTTACAAAATTGTTAGTGCAAGGCGAACATCAAAGCCTATATATAATCTATAATTAAAATTTTTATTCAAAACACGATAATTGACGTTTAAATTTATTACATGGGTGGTGAATCAACATATTATAATGTTTATCATTATTCGTTTGTGTTTTGTATTTTTATAGCAACTTCATTCCATTGAAAACGCAAGATTAAAATTCCAATACATTTTTTGTAATGGTCTTTTATTACTTTTTTTTAAAACTCTTTACTATCAAATGGTGATAGTGATAAAGTAAAACTTTGTATAAATTATTTGTTTTAGGCTATTTTTGAAGAAATGGAAAACGATATTGTCAATATAGCCATAGATGTTTTAAATTTAGGACAAAGCTCAAAAACCCATATTAATAGAACCAGTATTTAAAAAAATCTGGTATGCTACAACCAGATGGTTCCACAATTTACCATTGCGAAACCGTAACAGAGACATTAGTAAGAAAATTATTTATCATTGTTTATCATTATGATGTCCTTTATGATAAGTTTGTGCACAGCGGATTTGTGTTGGAAATAAATTTAATAGCAATAGAAAATTTAATATGTTGATATCAGGACGTATTGCTATAGATTGAAAGTATACTTTGATACTTCTTTACTTGACTTATATAAAACATTTTAATAAAAAAATTAAAATGTTACAGTATTTTTATATTCAGCCATGCTGCCATACACAAATAGTAATTTATATATATATATATATATATATATATATATTAATTGAAACTATTTCTTTTTGTAAACTTTTGAAGTAAATATGTTTATAAATTTTCGTATAATTCTTTATTATCTGTTAACCGGTTTTCAAGAAATTTTATTTTTTTAACTGCTCGCTAGTTTTCGAGAAACAATATATTTTAATCATGTTTGGGGTGGAGCACTTAAATCGGGAATAGGGCACTTAATTCAAGGATGGTGAGCCCTTAATTTATATGTAATTTGGTTGCAGTCTGCTCGCTAGTTTTCGAGAAACAAAATATTGGGGTGGAAAATATTTTTTTTTTCAAGTTAGGGGTGGAGCACTTAAATCGGGATTAGGGCACTTAATTCAAGGGTGGTGAGCCCTTAATTCATGTGTAATTTGGTTGCAGTCTGCACGCTAGTTTTCGAAAAACAAATTCTGGGGTGGAAAATATTTTTTTTCCAAGTTAGGGGTGGAGCATTTAAATCGGGAATAAGGCACTAAAATAGCCCTTAATTAGCCTTTAATTCTGGTATAAGTGTTAATGCATTTTGCTCAAATGGCCCTGCTATCTTAACGTTAAGATAGCTATGTTGGGGTTTTCACTCTTGAGGGTGGAGCACTAAAATCAGGAATAGGGCACTAAAATAGCCCTTAATTCTGGAATAACTTTCAGTGCATTATGCTCAATTGGCCCTGCTATCTTAACAGAGGTGGTATTTAAATACATTACATAATTGCTTTAAAGTCTTTTATATATAATAATCTTTATTAACAGGTATATACAAAAAATATACAAAATAAATAATAAAAATTATAAAATCAAATGTATAATTTATATCTGTTAATTGGCTATCGACTTCTCGCTTACTACGATTAATATTTGCAATATTTAAACATTCGTAATTATTGTATGGTTTTTAATCATTCAATACTATAAAGAAAATGTTAAATTTACGTGTACGTGTTCTAATATAATGGTAAAAATAACCATCACATTCTAATGAGGAGGTTATAATAATTTAACATTTTTTCATACGGAATAGACCCGAATATCAAGATAAAAAATATTACTAATAATATTGAACAAGCAAAAACAAATTTGTATAAATGAGTCACAAATAAAAAAAAACGGTTAAAATATTCAGATGAAAATATTATAACGACGTTGACAACAACCAAAAATTGTGTAATTACGTAAAGTTAGATGTAACGAATTCAATTGGGCGCAATGAAGTTTTATGGGAGATGTTGCATTAAAGACGTCGTAAAGTAATTAAGATTACATTCGTCGAGTAACGATAGAAAATGTATGCTGACCTTGAAGCGTTATCTTTACAAACAGTCAATTCCATTGCATTATTTCATTTTTTAGCGTTATTAAACAATCGTTTGTAAAGATTAATGATGTAAAAAAAAGCACTTTATTTCATAAATGGAAGACAACGCAAGCGCGATATTTTGCCTAATTTCATGTGGCAATTATTTTATATTTCTATTTTAATATTCCCTGTTATTAATGAAAGGGATGGTATAGAAATCATTAAATTTAAAATAGTTTATCAAGTGATAAATGACAACAAAATTAAATATATACAAAATATGCTTTGAATTGTTTCACTTTTTGTATTAATGGTAGTCAAATGAAGTGATATATATATACATAACAACTTCATTCAGACAATTTTCTTTAAACTATTTACAAGGAATCATTAGTAACTAGCGTTAGTCCGTCTGGGCTATCGACTGACAGTCTTTCTGCCCAGTTTGAAATTAACATGTTATTAAAATCAAAATTATATTTTGGATTAATTCAACAATCTTGATTAAACGAGCTGATGATTTAGTGAAGTGTTGCTGCTGGATATGTATATTTGGGAGTAATATTTGGATTTTGATGGATGCCGGATTGATTGATAATTTCAACATTTTTGAGGTTTGTGGAGAATTTTGAAGGTAGGATTAGGATACGTTGGTCTATCGGGACTTTTTTTGTGGTTTCGTATAGGAGTTCATTGGAGGGATTATAAAGAGAATTTGAAGTGATATTTATTCAAATTATGTCGTATTATAATTTAAATAAAAAATACGTACTTTGTGCCATTATTGTTGTACTAAATATTAATTCATTATCAATTCAAACAATAAATTGTATATTTTTAATTTTGTTTTACAATTAATATTTAGTACAACAATAATGGCACAAAACGAGTATTATTTATTTTATTTATATTATAATATTTTGTATTTCCTTTACTAACTAAACATCTTTATCCATATAAATAAACACATGTATATTTATTTAGAAAATTTTATTCTGAAACATAAATATGAATCGGCTTTGCACTCTTGCTGCTATCACTTCAGTGCTATTGTAATCTAGTTGCCATACACATGAAATATCTGCCATTCTAAGTGAAAATTGTTGATTAATAACACACATCCACATTTCACCACATTACAGAATTGTGTTTGGAGAACTAAATCGTAGATATGACCATGAAGAGCAAGGCTGATTATATTATTAAGGATGACTTAAATGGAAGCAAAGAAGAATACAGAGTAAGGGATTTAATTTAAGAGTTCTAGCAATATTTCTACAATAACTTTCTCACTTATCACTTGATTAAATATTTTGAATATAAAATTAAAGGATATATTAAAAACACTTTGTCGTAAATAGTGAAACAAATCAAGTGTTTTTAGTTTATCATTTAATTCACTATTTGCGAATAGTTTCATTATTTACAAGCAGTGAAACAAACAAAGCGTTTTTAATTTATCCTTTAATTTCAAGTTCTAGTAAGTTCATAAATTCAATAGCGTACAAACTGTGATTTTTTTGGAACAGTTTATAACAGTTCCAGGTGCAGGCAGGAACCTATTCCGAAAACCTGTGATTGCTCCGAAACAGGGATGAGGGGCGTGGTGGGGGTTAATTGTGTTGCATACACAATTAAAATTTATTTAAGAAGAATCGTTGAAAGTGATTTAAAAAAGGGCTACCAGTTATTTATGAACACTTGCAAAACAAATGTACACAATTTTGCCCAAATTTAACTGTTTTATATCCTTAATTAAATATATTTGGCGTTCGACCCTAAACATAGGTCGACTAAAGTGCACATTGAATATCAAAAATAAGGATAAGGTCGAAATAATAACAAAAACAGAATTTTTACTTTATCTGATCGTATAGCCCGCCAAACCAAGAAGTTAAATGTAATAAATTATAGGTTGTAGAAGTCTGATTTTTAAAATCGTATAGTGTCTTTAGTGATTTTTATTTTATACTTAAAATATTTTTCAACAACCTAAAATTTGACGGAGATTAAAAATAGCAATGTTGAAGTGGAGAATTTGCAATTTTTATACATTTAATTTTAAATTAAATATTGATACAACTCTCCATTTAATTGCTATTTAAGTCAGTCAGAGTACTAGGAACCAGGCGGAACAACCCGAGATGACTAATCAAACTGGTCCAACTAGCTACTGTTGCGTCTGTTGCTAGTCCGCCCGTATAGAAATCACTGGTCTTCAGAGCGACCACCTCGGACTTGTTCCGAAATCACAGTTCCAGTTTATTTGTACCATTACTACTACACAGTCAAAGATTGGTGATTTGCTGTATCTTCAGTGGAAAGAAATATATTTGAAAACGATGCATGCAGATTACTTCATTTTCATATGAAGATATTGCTAGTTCAACGCCTAATATTTACAATTGGATTTTTCGTAAGATAAAACTTTCAGGAATTATATTATCCAATTTTGCATGTTAATATAATATATATGATATCAAATATTCTATTTTTTATTAAAGATGTCATTAGGATATACGTAATTTTTTAGTGTTAACAACTTTACAAAAATCCTTTAATTTTCTGCATATCAAAGAAAAGTGTATGATTTTTCAAAACTGTTAATATTTCTCGTCAAAACTTCAAGTGTGGAATATTTCCAAATTATTGATACATCAATAATCATTATTGTTATTGATACAGCAATAATTTGGAAATATTCTACACTTGAAGTTTGACGAGAAATATTAACAGTTTTGAAAAATTATACAGTCTCCCTTGAGAAGTAACGATCTCTCCAAAGCTTTGGAGCGCCCTAAAATATCTAAACAAAATTAAATTGCTAAAGAATGCGTTTAGAGTATTTACGTAAATAAGAAAACTCTTTCTCACCTGTGTACCAAATAAGGGTGTATGACTTCCGCAACGTCATGCATCTGTATGTACATGCATACCAGCTGAGGCAAGTAAAAGTCCAACTGCTTGTCCCCAAAACTAAACATCTTGTTCGCTATGTACGACTGCACCCCTGGCTCTTTGCTGTTGAACAGATAATGCATGGCCATGTGCACGTTAAAAACATCACACTCGAACATCCTCAAAAGTCCACCACTAGGCTTCGGATTCTGACAGACCGCACTCTCACCACCGGCACCACTCTTGTCCTCAACCACCTCTTCTTCCTCCTCCTCCTCATCGTCGCACTTAACCTCAATCCTTTCGTTCGTGGGCGCGTCGACGTCGAGGCTTTCGCGGCTCTGGTTGTTGGAGAGGAACTCGACGCTGGACTCCCGCGTAGCGTTCGTATCGCTGGCGGTGGAGGAGCCGCTGTCGGAGCCGCAGAGGATGCCCGAATCGTCCGAGCCGAGGCTGGCCAGTTCGTCGCGCTGGGTCTTCGCGGCGGAAGAGGTCTTGCAGTCGGTGGCGAGGATGGACACGGCCTCGCACTCCGGGCTGGGGGTCACGTCCACCTCGGGGATTCGCTGCAACGCCGAGTCCAAGCTGCGGTTCCTGTGGTGGAGCGTCAGGTGGTTGCAGTTGACCGTCGTCACCTGCGCCACCGGTGGTAGAGGTATTCCCATTGACCTGAAAATAAAATAACAAAAAACTTTAGCAAAAAACATAATACAACTATAAAAAGAAACAACTAATTAACAATTAAGAAATAAAGAAAGAAAATGCTCCGAATTTAGTTCTTGTCATTGACTAAAATGTAATTGCGAGGGAAGCTTAGATGATATAGTCAAAGCCTTTTATGACTCTCTGTTTTCTTGTATGTAATATGTACCCGCGTTTAAACAATCCAAACATCAGTATTTGTGTTGGTTTATATCTGAAGTTATAAATATTTTAAATTTAAAATAAATATTAAACGTAAACTATAAATTCGTTCGCAGTGCTGCGATGCAACAACAAATATCTATTGTGTAATCCAATGTCCGGCGGGGTAAATGCTCGGGAAGTAGTTGTTTCAATAGATGTTTGTAAAACTTACAGTGTAAGTATTTTTTGCAGTTGGAAAAAGGGTTTGATCGAATTTTATTGATCATTGCCAGAAATTTTCCTTGTTTAATTTCATTGTAATTTAAATAACTGCAAACGTGTGAATCATCTTTGTTTCATTTTATTTAATATTTTCCTTGTTTAATTTCATTGTAATTTAAATAACTGCAAACGTGTGAATCATCTTTGTTTCATTTTATTTAATATAAATTCATACTAAAGTGCAGAATCACTTTCGGAATGTTAGATCTTAAAGTAAAAAAAAAAATGCCAAAACGACCCTTTAAGAGCTTGTTGAATGGGCTCCCAATAGACGCTACGAATACGCGTCTCTATAGAGGGTCCATTCAACAAGCTCATGAAGGATTGTTTTGGCAAAATTTTTATTCATAAATGGCTTCTCCTCTTCTTGCACCTACTTGAGATTAGAAATTAATGTTATAACAACACTAATTCCAATATATTAAAATTTATAAAAATTGTGGAAAACTTAAAACAAATGATACACATTGATCACTCGCTCAAAATGGTATTTAATTTTTTTTATAACAACTATATATATATTTTTTTATTTTTAACAAAATTTTACCTACAATAGATGCATTAACAGACTATAATTTGTAGATAATTGGTCTGCATTATTTTTTTATATTGCAAAAATTATAATATATGACAAGACCAGGTTTGTTTTATGATATAGCTAAATAATCATGTAGATGATTCGGCGAGGATGCTTGTTGCAATCTCTTACAAAAAATGCCATCCGACAATGAGATTATTACCTCCAATGACGGTTCATGGTCAAATGAATCAAGTTGCGATTTCAATGACGGAATATGATATGCCGCTTAAAAATACAGATTCAGATAGTGAAAGTGATGACAAATCTCTGTCATTGATTACTAAGACATTACATAAGCATAACGCACAAATTTTGAATTTATAGGAACGCTTAAAACAGTTTCAAGTCAATCTGATAGGAATGTTGATTTGTAGGAAAACTTGAAACAGTTTCAAATCAGTGTGATAGAAATATTGGGCGCGTTCAAGGAACTGTAGCGCTTTACGAAAGCGGTGTCGTTACACGGTACCGCTTTATGTGTGGCGCTGCAGCGCTTTATCAAGCGGTAAAGCATATATTTTTTTCCGCTGGATCGCTTTTCAAGCCGCGCAGCTGTAAACAAAACCGCCATATTTTCGTGAGCGTCCTTAACCTCGAAAGCGTGTTCAGGGAACATCAAGCGCTTTGCGCTGCAGCGCTACATGTCTAAAATTTGATTCGTATTAAAACTTGAAATAGTTTTAAATGAATGCGATATGATCGCTGAATCGTAGGGAGACCTGAAACAGTTTTAAATTAGTGTGATATAAGCATTGACTTGTTGGAAGACTTGAAACAGTTTCAAATCATTAACATTTATTTAAATAAGTAAATCAATAAAACCACGTCGCAGTCGATATGATTAGCATTTAATTTAACGCAATCGGAATGTTTAAAACCAACAATTTACGAAATAATTAGCACGAAACGAGCGAATTTCACACGAGAATCCATATTTCAATATAATCAAATCGGTTCAATTCACTTTTCGCAACCGCATCAATGAAGCAACACGTGTTGGCGTGCCATTCTTGCTCGCGTTCCTTATTTTTTTTCTTCGCATGGCGACGATTGTGTTGCATATCGGACAATAAGATTAACTAATTCAATCCGCCGTCTGTGAGAGAGAACTGTTGTTATTGCGCCATTGTTGTGTCTCGCTCGTTAAATGCAAATGTCGAATAAATCTGCTGCCCCGACTCACTCGGGTCTAATTAAGACACCGAACAGATTGCACTCTCGGGTCCGTATGGATGAATATGTTAACAGGAAATGCGTTTTTTAAATGGAAACAAAGGTCGTACAAAGAAGCGAGGATGATAAAAGGATGTTGGAAAGTACTCTAAAATATATAAATAATTTCACTTCATTTAAAGACTTTTTATTATTTCTTCAAATTCTTTTTATTTAATTTATTTAGCATATTAAGTCCCAGTGGTATATAAATAGATCATTGGAAATAAATTATATAAACACTTTATTTATTTATCGTAAACCTGAATAGTTAGTTTTTTTAAATATTTTTTTCAAGCTTATACTTTGCACTTTATTTGGTATTTAAATAGTTTATTTAAAAAAATGCCATGGTCGTTAACGGGCTAATAAATAGCTGTGGCCATGTGAATAAATCCTTTTTTCTATTATCAAAGATTATTTCATCAAGATACAAAAGAGAAGTGAAGTGTACAGTTTTGAAGCTATTAATTCTTCAAATAAAGGTAATTATCATGTTTATATATGTGAATAAAAATATTGTGAAACATACCAAGTGCTTTTAATTAGATTATTAATATTCTGTAAAGTTTACGGTTATTGTTTCTGTATGCAAAACGTGTAAAAATTCGTATTAATAACATCGAAGTTGTGGAGTGTAACCCCTCTTATTTAACCACCCAACTGTCACTTTTATGCTACTAGTCATAATCACTTTATATTTTACTTTTATAATCGCGAAGAAATATTCTTTGAAAGAATTGAATTAATTTGAATCTAGATATTTTCATCTTTTTGTCATTTTTACTTCTTTGAACAATCTTTGTAGAAAAATGTAGTAAATAGATGTGAGTCTTGTTTTCTCATTTACTACATTTTTTTGTGATGATAAAAGATGAAAACATCTAAATTCAAATTAATTCAATTTTGTCAAAAAATATTTATTCGCGACTTAAAAAAAGTTAAATATAATGTGAATATGACAAGTAGCATAAAATTGATAGTTGGATGGCCCAACTTCGATGTTATTAGTACGAATTTTTACACTTTTTGCACTAATATTAAATTAGTGTTGGGCAAAATCGAATAATATTAGTAATCGAGTATTACTAAATGTGTCATTTTAAGTATTTAAAACGAAAAAGTAACTTCAAATTTATGTTTATTAACAAATGGGTAGTTATTTTTGATATTTTTATAATAAGTAACATTCATAAAATTGTAATATACTTAATTTAGAAATAATAAAAGATCGACTTTGCTCAACACTAATATTAATGTAAACCTTATGGATGAATTTGCAAAGTAACATTCAGCTCAATTTAGACCAGTTTTTACAATAAATTATTAATAAAATTTGTAAATGTAGAGTCAGTAAATAAAATATTATTATTATTATTAAATTACCGAAGCGTTAAACAATATTATGAATTGTTAAAATTTGAGACAAATTGATTTTCCATTAATTTATCTCATTTTCCAAGCCTAGTTTAAGTTAGGTTATAAGAGAAGTATTCTTTACACAACGATTGTAATTCTTTTAAAGGATGGGTGATGAAAGGATTAACTTGTTAAGGATATGAATTGAGGATAATGGCCTTGGCTTCTAGGCCCTTTTGACCAGTCACTGCTATTTTTAATATTAATTCTAGACATAACAATACACCCATGGACCTCAAATGAAATGTATCTTTCAAAATCCATCCGGGAAGGGACTCGAACCTGTAGCATGGTCTTTACCCGATTGGCTTCAACCCCTAGGTCAATAGATATTTAATGATTAGATTCACCTTGTAGGTTAAGGTTGCGGTTTAGTAGAAAAAGATAGCTATATAGTAAAATGGAAATAATCGTTTGAAAAAAAGAGCCATTCTTTCGGATTTAATAATATGAATATGTATTTACATTTTTTTATCTACCAAGTATAAAGTATGAGTCTAAATAAAAAATAAATCGTTAATTTTCGTGTATTACGTCAATTTACTAATTCAAGTTAGAAAAGATCATTGCAAGATATAATGAAATTAATAGGTCATGTCTGCTAACTTATTTGAATGTAGAATTTAGTGAAATCCTTTAAATGTTCATTGTACAAGTTTTTATTTGCAAAAATATAATTTGAAATGTGCTATAAATTTTATCAATTTTCATTGTTTTTCACACAAACTAATGATCAAAATAAGTTTTAATTCATCTGATGAAATTCCTGCTTATTTTAAGATTACTTTAATGTATAATATAATATTGTTCATTGATAACAACAGCAATATAACTCGAATTAGTGATTGTCAATATTTATATAGCTATCTCTTTCGTCTAAACCGCACCCTTAATGTTTACTAGATAGAACAATTCGAATGATAATTATCATCAACATTTGTCCATCACTAAGATGCACTAACCAATTAAAAAAAAAACATACTTAAGCCAACATTATGTATTTCCCTTTCAATGTACATTTCGTGATAACTAATTGGCAACGCCCATGAATTTTACTAACCTCCTAACATAAAATGTATTGAGGTCGTAGAGCTTGTGAATGTATGGATGTTCAAGGATGGTTTCTTATATCTTCATTAAGAGGATGTTAGATAGTAAGTATTGTTTTTCTCCTCCTCGTCAAGGTTTGTAGAAATCGTGGTGAGATTAGGCGATTAATCCATCTTTAATAAGAGTAACGAATTAAAAGGTTTTAGTTGAATTCTAAAAAAATCAGGTGATTTTATTTACAAATAATCAATATGTGTAAGATATGCTAACCTCGTATCATCTTCATGTAGATAATACGAAGTTAGCATATCTTACATATATAAATTATTTGTAAATAAAATCATTTGATTTTTTTAGAATTCAACTAAAACCTTTTAATTCGTTACTCTTATTAAATATGGATTAATCGCTTAATCTCACCAAATCAGAGTTTTTTATTCTTAACTAGATTTCGTAAAATCCATATCTATTTTAAAAATATTTTTTATTTGACAGATTTACCTTTTTAAAAATCTACAATATAATTAATATTTATGTGGATTGCAGAACAAAAATAAAGAAGTAATAACAACAATAAAATAAATAATAGGCTCCGCTATAATACTGAGCCTTGCTTAGATTAATAAAAGTCAGTCTTACGCTACCTAATATCCGCAGGTAAATGAGCAAAAGTTTCGCATATATCATTTATTTTACTGATTAATGAGAAACAAATAAAATATATCTTACATAATTTAATAATTAATTACAGTTAAAAATGTTTCATTTAATAATTTAAAACATACAGTATGGCCGAAAAATCATTGTTCACCTTAAATTACTTGAAATATGAAAAGTACAAAATTATGTTAAATATGCACGTTTAGTGTACAGAGTGTTATACGCTATTATTTTCCATGGTCTGTGTATCTTTCACAAACTTATCAAAAGTTATTTTTTTATAACTGACAATTTATTAAGAATATGAATTTCGAGAAGAAAAAAGAACTTCTCGAAATTCATATTCTTAATAAATTGTCTTTACAATGGTTCATCGCAAGTGCCACTTTGTATTAAAATATATATTTATTAATGGAATTATTATAATCACCTCAAATTAAACTAATTTTTGTATATCTAATATTTACTTTACGTATTCCAACTTTCAACAGTAGAAACATCAGCTCATTTTGTGTTGCTTCTATTCGTAGATTCAATGGCTCCAAGTCACCTGTTAGTATGGTATGTGATCATTTTAACAAATTATCTTCAACGTGTGATATTTTTGCGAATCCTCTATCATCTTTAATTGTGCATTATTAATTTATTTAAATTATATGTTAAATTTGTATTTTCATTGGATTAAGTCGCATACTATTATTTATATGAATTTGCAAATAAATGATTTATGTCTTGTAATTGGGAATAATTTCCTGTTGGACAATAAACGATATTATTATTTTAACAAATATAAGTGGGGCAATGCATTTTCAGCTACCTTGTATATCATCTCATTAACATACAGTTTGTTTAAATGAACGAAAAAAAAAATATTTTAAGTGATAATAGCTAAGAATTATATATTTCGAAAGGATATCTTCGTTGCCAACATGTGCTTGAGATATAATGCTAAAAATAATCCTTGGATAATAACCACCACTACACTGAAAGAAATATTTCCAAACAAGTTTGATTTTCACTTGTTTGGCAGTTTATTGAATGGAATAATTACAAAAGCGTTTAAAGTAAACACCTAAAAACAATTTACGTTCAGCCGCCTTCATCAAGGCATTGCACATGGAACACACTAGTCTGACGAGGTTCGAAAACCGAAATGGCCATCACTAGTTATCCATGGCTGAACATTTAATTGAATGTGAATTACGTTTTCCTTGTTTTCATAAACAGGACAAGTTCGCCTTCCTTTGGTGGACGATACAATGATTCTTGGTCGTCTACCTTGTAGACCCAAATCATTGACGATGCCAGTTGAAATTAGGCAAAAGGTGGCGCTTGCGTCGTCTTTAAGTTATTATGAAGTTAAAATGGTTAAATTATCTTGGTACATGGTACTAAGTTAATTGGTAATTTCCACCAAATATTCTCTCTTGACCAAGTAACTATAGTAATATTACAATGAATTTTGTTTACTATAAACATGATCTTGTTTGGATTAAGTAATACATTTTATTAAATCTTAACAAAGTTAGAATGTTTGATGGAAATACGTTACTTGGCATGCTGCCAGGCCGACAGTTAAATGGTAAGCGTAAACATTATCATGTTTAAAATTATCACTTATTCCTTTCAGTGTATTCAGTGTAATATCAACGTAATGATATTTTTTATGTTTTATGATTAATGTTTTTTTTACAGTCATTTATACCGGATGCTTTCATAACTCTTAAAGTTAAATATACGAAATAAATAGTAAAAATTTTGATAATGCTGAACCATACAGCGTAACTATAATAGTTGCAACTACAGCAATTATTTTCTAACAATTGGGCCTATTTTGTATGGAAAATGTTAAGTTTAACATGTTCGTTATTTTTTTTATCATCACAGTCTAAGCAGCTTTTTCAAAATATATTTATAAACATAGAACGCAAAATTAATTCTTTTACTTACATAATATTTATATAATAACGTTTACATTTTCCTTATATCTTTCTTTGTGTCCAGTATCTTAAATAAACACAAACGACGACGCTGCAGTATTCAGATTTTGCTTACCAGTCCGAAAAACAAATATTGATTCCTCTCCTTTGCAATATCCTCGGGAGAGGGGGGATGAATACCCAGAAAACCACCCATCGCGATTTCAGTCCGCATTGTTCGGCGAAATGTAAAAATTCAAAAGCGATCGGAATACACACACACCAAAAGAATATGAAAAAAAAATCAGATAATGCGAAAATTTATTCATCGCAAAGCATAATCGATTTATCATGACCCATTTTATTTACATACTCACAAAACAGGAATTTTCGCAGTAAAATAACTTTACGCAGGGACAATTCGCATTTTTTTTTGTAGCGATTCTCATTTTACATTTGTTCGCCTTATAATGCAGAACGCATTTTTTAGAATTTCGAAAAACCGGATCAAGGATAACGTCGAATCCATTAACGCGGCTTTTCTCGGGTTTCAGTAAAATTCCTTGATGTTTTATGTATGTATGTTTAATAACGATCACTTATCTTCATCCTTAAAGATAAGCGAGGAATTTGTGATTTTTAAGTGGGCAACAAACAAAAGATTAAAGCTTGGCATTATACTTTCATTTCAGGATAATAAATAAGATAGAATACAAATCGATTAAGGGGCCCGTTATTTTATCAATTACCTCAATCGATTGCACCTGTAATAGTAAGGTGCCGGCAAATCCTCTAGATATTGATTATTAGACATAAATGATCAAATGTAGTGTATTTGATCATTCATAAACACAAACGAAATTACTGCAAAGATTTGTTTACGAAACTTGCAGTTATCTCATCTTGAATATAAATCATTTTGTGATTTATGTTATGAATCCTATCTACAAAGAATGGAAGAATGAAGACCAGTAAGAAGAATATGGAAAGTTAAGGGGTGATACCAACCTGCATAATTTAAATATATATATATATCGCTTATCGCGGAATTCGAAAGTGTGTACATTTAAGATTATTTCCTAAAAAGTTTCATATTGATTGGATGCAAATTGTGGAAGTTATGAGAGTTTATGTAAAGTTAATCGTGACCCTAGTGAACACATCTCAAATCTTTAAGAGCGATTATCTTGAAACAACATTTTCAAAATCGGTGACAGTGATAATACAAAGTGTATTCATTCAATTTGACTGCGGCTTTTTTCTCGCATTATAAACTATTTTTTTCTAGTCGTTGATCATTCACATTTCGTCTATTATTTATTTTCTATTTTTTACAGCCGATCTCAAAAACAGATTTTGAGTCCCGAAAAAGTTTTTTTTTTTCTCAAAATTGAACGATCAACGACAGCATTTACTCATTTATTAATGGCACGCAATTGGAATTTTTGATTCCAAATGTTTTCTGTATCTCCAGGAGCCGTCACCGCAAAGGCCCTTTTAAAAAGTATATTAAATAAAAATGATTTGAAAATAATTAATAAATTATTTCCACATTTAGCTTTGTGACTATTGACTTACGTTACGTAAGTACGTTAAACAAATGCACATTAAAACAACTACTTCCCGGGCAAATACCCACGCTAGACACTGAATTACATAATGTACACCTGCTGTTGCACATCAATAAAACATTGCATAATGCAACAAATTTTGATCAGAGAAAAATTTCTTTAATGCGAAAACAACAAAAGGACCTTTTAAAAAGGTTTTCTACGGGAGGCTGTGTCACGGGCCCTCAGGAACTTTGGAAAAGTTGAAACAATTCTAAATTAACGACGATTGTATAAAATGGTGTAATTGGATTTTTATCTATTTTGTTTTCAAGAAAGAAAATCCCGAATTTTCGCCTTTTTTCGGCCCTGTAGATAGGCATAACTCCTTAAGATATAGAAAAACGATAACGTGGGAAGACCAAGGAGAAAATGGGACAGAATAAATAGAGAATTCTTTCTTTCTTTCTTAATCTTATCCTCTTTTACCCGTATTGTGTGTCGAGATAAATAAAGAATTACTAGGCAGAAAAGGCCCTACTAAATTAACAAAAGACAGGGCAGCTGGAAGAAGTTTATAAAAAGTTGAAATTACTCAAAAATCCGAAACGACATTTAGTGATAAAAGGAAATAGTTATGAATTTAATTCATAAATCTTTTTCTATAAAAGTATTCAAATACTGTATTCAAATCCAAAACAACTGGTTTTCAATAGCAATTTGGTTTCGTTGGTAAAGCGTTTTCATGTTACCTTGCTTTTCGTCAATTGTGCAAATTGTTAATTAGTGATAAAATAAACGTAAGTAATTGAAATAGCTTATTTAATAATCAAAATCATTATTAAGACATCAGACTGTCAATTGTAATTAAAATTAATCCTAATAACATCGCAAATTTAATTTCCAACATTTCCAAAATTCGTTTCTCAAAAATAACAATAACAAAAAAAAACAATTACACATGTTAACAAAAAATCATTTTCCCGGAGCAAATTAATATTAAATTAAGGGAACAATTTCATTTATTAACGCGTGGGAATTTCGAGGAAAATCGCGCCCCTGTTCTGTGTGTTTCTTTATTATTTTTTTCTTCATAATTTTACTTCGAAAACCGTCGGCGGATTCACGGCCAGAATGCTTTCTCACGCGCACACGAAATCCACCGCGGTGCAATTCCCGGCCTTTTCGAACGCAATCGCCGTGAAAGCCTGCTCGGGCTAGAACTCTTAAAAGTTGTGAAAAAAAAAACAACAGGCACAAAAAACTCTCTAACGAAATAGAAAGTGCAAATAAATTAGTGCGTATTAATGGATGTTCGCTTCAAACGGGCGATTTTCTTAAAAAAAAAACTTGGATTGTTTTAATGAAATTATTCCGTTTAATTTGAAATCTTTCAGACTGTAACACGTTTTTTTTTTTTAGTAATTGAAATAAAATTAAGCAAAAGTGTGAAGCTTTTAGAAGTAGAAACCTTCACATTTTTATGGGGACCAACAGAAATCGGTGCTACAAAAATGAATTTTAGCGAATGAGAAATAGTTTGATGGATGCTTAGTTACATACAATAATATTTAAATAAAAATGGTTGTCCTTTATCCTACTTATATTTTTGTATTGAACCAAAAATATTTCGGAAACTATGTTTTCCATCTTCAGTAGTTGAAGTTTTAATAAATAATGTTGTTATGGTGTTTACAACACAATAGCGATATAATTAAAATAATCGCAAATCATGTTAACTATAAACTATAAAGACAGGGCAGTATTTGGTTTGAGTTACGTGAAGAGATGGTCCAGGAAAATGATGGTATGATCGAAAAGTATGCGGATGATATTAATTTATTAGTTATTAGTAAAAATATTAACGATTTACCTAATAAGGCAGCTAGAATCTTCGCCATCACCCAAAACTGGATGACGCAAAATAAATTAATTTTAAATGAAAACAAAACCAAAGCGATACAGTTTCATACTAAACGTTCAAATACAAAACTAAACAAATTAAATCTTGGAAGTTTTGATCTTACGTATGATTCTAGCTATAGAGTTCTGGGTATCATTATGGACGATGGACTGCATTGGAAAGGCCATTGTGTAGAATTAAATTCTAAACTTACATCTTTGTGTTTTGCGATGAGGGTTCTGAAACCTCTGGTAAACTCGAGAACACTATATATGGTTTATAAATCCAGCATAGAGTCTATCCTAAGATACGGCATTATTTTTTATGGGAATAGTACCATGGCAAGTAATTTATTTATTACACAAAAGCGTGCCGTTAGAATCTTAATGGGATTATAATACAATGAGACATGCAAAGGTCAATTTAAAAAAATGGGTATATTAACAATACCAGGTTTATATATCTACGAAACTTTAATATATAATTTTAAACACAAGTCAAGTTTTGAAACATACATAAATAACCATAGATATAATACAAGATATAATAAATAATCTGTATGTTTATCCTATACACAGGCTGACCCTTACAGAAAAATCACTCAAATTCTATAATAAAATACCAGCAAATATACAAAATATAAATAATATTAAATATTTTAAACAACAGTTACTACATTTCTTGGTAACTAAAGTAATATACAATATTAATGAGCTATAATCCTCTACAGATGTGCAAAGTCGATACTGTTAGGTTGCAGCTTTTTACATTTTATTTCTAGCTTTTCTGACGTTATTCTCTATAATGTACAACCCTGTATTTATGTGTGTGTTATTTTATGAATAAAGATTTATGAATAATTAAATAATTAAAACACTAACACTTTCTTCACTAAATAATAATATCAAGCGTAAGTAAATGTTTTTAATGAAGAAAGTGTTAGTGTTTTAATTATTTAATAATATAAATATAATTGATTTAATTTAATTAATTTAACATCTTTAAAATGTGAAAGGCAGACCTGTACTGACGAGGGATAGATCCCAAAAAAGTTGTCTGTAGATGGCCTTATATTAAGTAACATTATTTTTTGTTTTATACATTGGATATTGTTGATATACAACAGCAGGTGTATATTATGTAATTCAATGTCTGGCGGGGTATTTGTCCGAGAAGTGGTTGTTTTAATGTGCAATTGTCTAAATTACTTACGTAACGTAAGTCAAAATGTCACAGAACTAAATGTGGAAGTAATTCATTAATTATTTTCAAATCATTTTTATTTAATTTATATATAACGTACAACATTTCTGAATTAATATGATCTAAAAGAGGGTTATTTTAGGAACTAACATCAAATTTTAAAATATTATCAATGTGTTTTTTTTTTCATTTCTATAGACTCCATCATGTTTAATTGCGATTAACTTGGAAATTAAAGAAGTTTAACATTTACCATCGAAAATATATGTCTCGTATTTATTGAATGAAAAGCTGCAGCAGATTTTTGGGAATTAAAGTTTTTAATACGATAAATCTGTTCCTTAAACCTAGTTAAAACACTTCTAGTAATTTGACCTTAAGGGGCCATCATTTTATACAATTGTTATATTTTATTGAATAAATATCTGAATTTTCTAACGGATTAATTTTTAACAAAGTATTATCTAATAACATTTTGAATTTTGTGAGTGTTTTTTAAAAATATGTAATTTGCAATAGTTATATTTTGTTCATAAATTAGTGTTAAAGTTGTCGAATTAAAAATTCATTTTTTAAAATATATTAATTATTTTTGTATTTATTTTCGATTCAAAATTTAATTTCTTGACGATATTGTATATTAGATTATTTTCTAATTTTCTATTTTCTTCAGTAATTGGATAAAAATGGCTCGATAAATCATTGAATTAAATGCTGCTAATTTCTTTATTTACTTAACAGAAGCCATTTTATACAGTAACCTACATACAGAATAAAATTATAGTAGTTACAATAAATATTTTTTTTTGTTTATAATTATCGTTTCATGTGGTATCGTTTTATTTTAATTAAATTTATAATATGTGTTAGAATCTGAATCAACGTAATTAAGAGTGTGAGTTAGATATCTAGAGAGAGATAGATTTGTAAATAAACAGTATTATCACAGAGAGCAAAATACTTCTTCTTCTATGGAATTTATTTACAAATTTCGTGAAATTTGATACTGATGAGTGATGATTTCTACTCTGAGATGCTTAAGGGTGGCGAGGAGCTATATTATGAAGGTCCTCTCAAACAATCAATTATGGCTGTGTTTTCTGTAATAAAAACACAGCCATAATTGTTTAGATACATGGTATCTTCATCAAGCAGTTGGAAATACAGAAGTTTTTTGTGCTTGATTTGGATGATTGATAGAATTTTCCAAGAAAAAATGTGTTATCAATTGTAGGTTAAGTGAAAGAGCAGTAATTTATTGAATCAACTTAAATTACTCTTCATTGTATGCTTATAGAAAATGATGAGTAGTGTCCCTTTCAGATTTATCAACTTTTATTCCAATTTACAATGCAAACTCATAAAATTAAGCTTTAATTATCGCAATGCACAAATTACATTGGAAAAGGCAAATACTTCATACTCAAGTAAAAGAATATAACAAAAAAAAATACGTATATACGTATATTACAAAAAAATTAATTCATTATTAAATGGCTTTCTGCCCGATACTCGTTTCTTCAGCGTTTAAAGTTTAACATCAATAATAAGTTATTACCAAAGTAAATATTGTATTCGTAATTCCAAGTTGTGCGTGCATTCATTTGAAGATTATTAAATCTTCTGCCGTTTGAGATGATCTCACTGAATCACATTCAATCATTAAATTCTAATACTTATTGCTGTAAACCAGTTGTGTTAAAAATACAATTAAATTCTAAACCAAGATGAGTAATTCAACGTGAATTACAACCAAGATGACAAAGTTACGTATACATCAATAAATTCAGGAGTTATGAAAAATAGTGCCCTAAAATAGGCATGATAGGCATGTTTTTTTTAAGGATTGACACATTTGTTTCATTTATTTTATTTATTTCATCACCTCAATATAAAATTGAGTTTCTGCCTCAACCACCCAATAGTTTAGTTTTTTTGTTTGATTATATTGCCAGAGATTAAACTTGAATATGAATTAATAAAAATTGAGAAAAAATATTTTCTGAATCCTTATTCTTCATATTATTCATCACTATTTACATTTCAAAATGCAATAGGATTTTTTTTCGAACAAATCCATTTAGAACGATTACCCATTTTTTTTTTTTTTAAGAAATCCATCTTTTTTCCCCACCCGAGACAGCATAATAATATCAATCACTTAATCCTTTCTGATCGATTGGACGCGAACAGGAATCGAGTCATTCATAATGAAACCACGATTTTATTTTTGGAAATTGAAAGGGCCGGGTGTTCGCACACCTGGCCTGGCCCTGAAGGAAATGAGATACGCACACACACACAAACAGCCGACAAGAAGAAAAAAATGAAGGAGAAGAAGGAGAAAAAGAGAAGAAGAAAAAAATAATAAAGGGGCGCATGCTGGCTGTCAGATGGGCCGAAAACTACATCGAGATAAAAACAGGATTGAATTAAACTCGTAGGTGAGGAATTTTGTGGCTTCTTTATCTTGAAAGGGAGAAGAAGAGAAAAAAATAACATCCAGGTGTGTATCGTTTCGTTTTTTGTAAAGCTGTTATGAAGAAGTGTAATTAATGGTTCTTATATAAGATGGTTGTCAAGCATAAAGCTGCTACACTGTTTAACCAACAATAACCTTTTGTTTCTTTTGCATTAAATTTTATCGATTCAAAAAAATTTTGCATTATAAAATATGTTATTTTTATGCATTATAGAACATTTGTTTAAAGTATTTAGGTAACATAAGTCAGAATGTCACAGTAGCTAAAGAGGAAATAATTTATTAATTATTTTTTAATAAAAATTATTTGAAAATAATTAATAAATTATTTCCACATTTAGCTCTGTGACTTTTGACTTACGTTACGTAAGTACGTTAAACAAATGCACATTAAAAAAACTACTTCCCGGACAAATAACCCGCCGGACATTGAATTACATAATGTACACCTGCTGTTGCATATCAATAAAATATTGCATAATGCAACAAATTTTGATCCGAGAAAAATTTAATGCAAAAACAACAAAAAAGAACGTTACTTAATATAAGTCCATCTACATACCCGTGTTTCGGGATCAATCCCTCATCAGTACAGCTCTGCCTTGCATAACTCAAAGATGTTATAATAAAATCTGATAAAAAAACAATATGGCGCCCATAAGAAATAAGAAAGTTGATGATGGTCCAGAAGAAACGAAACATAATTAGTACGCCATCTATTAGATCATAAAAAAAGTGCTATAGGAATGTCTTCATTGTATTGAATACTTGCTTCAAATAACGAAGATATAAATAAAAAAAAAATATAATTTTTCAGATTCTTTTCACTTTTCTTGAAAACAAAGAAACTTAGCCCAGTTTTCTCAACGGAATATTAATCAGCATGAAATTCTGCAAAAGTGCCAAATTTAAACCTACCCTATATCTCTTATAATCAGCGAGATGACCGTGGTGAGACTCGAGTTTGAAACACCCTGTATATATTTGAAATATTGATTTTTATAGTATATGTATTGTAAAAAGAAGATTCCGTAATCAATGAATAATGAATTTAAAAAAATGCCCTAACGACAAATGGCGGTTTCCCCCCATCACTTTCGAAAAACAAGTTCGTAACCCACAGATATTTCATCCTTGATTATTTCCTTGTTGATTTTATTACATACATATGTACATATGTATAAAACAGATCCGCTTTAATATTAAGCGGTTTTCGTTGAAACAATCCGGAAATGAAACACGCGTTTTATTTATTCCATTTATTTTTTACTGTCGTTTCTTTCTTTACATATTCATGCGGTTAACCCTCAGACTGACTGGAAAACAATTATCCGCATGCAAATTTTCCCGCTGGCGCGGAATAATCGCGCCGGTTTTCCTTCTACTTGTTTTTTTTTTCCTTTAGTAAATTCATTGGTCTATCGCATGAAGAGGGAGCGAGCCCTTGCCCTCGACAGCGACTTAATTTCCTCACGAAACACACAAACTTCCATCGATCGATCGCCGCCAACGAGCGGCCGGCCCTTCCCTTGCATAACACATAATCTTGAACTTGTCGTTGATGGAAGGGGGGTGCACAAAAAATGTTTCCTTGAGGGTGATTATATTAATAAAGAACAAAAGATACGAATCGCGAAGGAGTTTATTTGAATAATAAGGGATCATAGAAATGCAGGGATTTATTTAACTATTACTAATACATTCACGAATTGTAATTTTAACCTCAAATATAGTTAATAATTATAATCCATTATTGATTAAATGAAGGATAAAACAGTAGTTACAGTTATGTATTAATTGTAACTACTTCGCGATAACAACGAACCAATATCTGGCGGGATATATGGCCGAGATGTGGTTCTTTCAATAGATTTTCTTTAAGATGGCTATGGAGACTTAATTATTTAAATAAAAATAGTTCGGCTTTTTCTTACTTATTTTTTTTTATCCATTCATTCATAATCGATACTCATTAGCCAGTGTTGAGTTACTTATTTTCTTATTGAACTAAATATATTTAGGAAACTAAATAAACTAAACATAATTTCTCAATATATTTAGTTAAAAAATAAATAAGGAAGAGAAAGAACAACCATTTTTATTTAAATAATAAATAGATTTTGTCAAAAACTTACATTGTAATTTCTGTAGTGTTAAAAATGGAAATTTCAAATTTTATCGATCATTATCAGTATTTTTTTCGTATTTAATTTCAATTTAACACATACTTAATGCAGTTGAAAGAATATATCTTCTACATTATATTATTTATATTTTATATTATTCGAAGGTAATAATAATTTGTAATAAAATGGTGAAAAAAAAAATCCTTGAAAATATGGATATCAATAAAAAAAACTACTTTTGTGCTAAGCGCCTATGGATGTTATAAATACGCAAATCGTTTGTTTGCTCTTATAATTTCAATTTCAATCACGTCTAGAGACTATTTATGTGTGCCACCATTTAAGATCGCAGCGCCAAAACGGCGAAATTTTGAAACGTTACTGTGTACTTTATCAAACCATTCGTAAGTCAAGTCGCAAAATTTGATTTCTCAAGTTTTCGTAAACGTACGTGAAAATTCTACAGCATTTCATAAAAAAAATACATTAATAACAATAATAAGTTTATTGTGTTGCATATTTACATAAATATGTACACTCGTCAATAAGATATGTTTAATATGGAATCAAAATGCGTATTTAAAAAAATCATCGATTTGGAAAGGGCATCTGTCTATTAAAACCCTACACCGAAAGGTAAAGAGGTCAATGAATAAAAAAATCTGTCTATTCAAATAGTTTTAAATTTAAGGTAATTTAATTTTATTCCGTGATAATTGACACTGTAACGAGATCTATAAAAAAATATGAAAACAAAACTGTTTCAATTAATATAACTGTTAATAAATACCTGATTAAACTTCAATTTCCATTCCCTTCCTTTCTTTCTCGTCTTATATATAACTACAACGGAGCCTAACTCAATGTAATAATAATACCAACAACAACAGACATCCCCCAACAGTTGTTGAACGTCGGAGACGGCAGAAGTTTATAATTCTGTGCCCGCCCGAAAGTTTTCGACTGAGTCGATAAACGCCCGCGATAACTTTTCTCGAGTTATTGATTTTAATCGGAACGATACACGTCCAGTTGATACATTATCAGTTCGCTTTCTTTTTATATCGTTATCGCAGTTTTATTGCACCGTGGCTTGTTTACGGTTTTATCAGGCTACTGATTAGGACCGAGCAATTTCAACGGCGGTGAAGTAATTGCAATATTCTTTTATATATAGTTCATTACAGTTCAACGACTTATACATTTTCTGTAGTGAAGGGTTTATATAAATATATCAGCACTACAAGCTTCAATGTTTTTAATAATCACTTTCCACTTTTTCCGATCCACTGCTTCTTTCCTTCAGTCCTATATTCCCATATGCTGAATATCTTCTATTACTTCTTCATACCACCATTTTCTTGGTCTACCTCTCCACTTTCTTTGTCCACTTCTCAGTGAGGGGCTTAGTCGATCTTTTTTGCTATTAATTGAAGTTACTTACTACTAATAATTTCATTGAAAGTTCTATGCTTTAGACTCTCCCATATTGTCTCTTGCGCGACTTGGCCAAAATCCTTCCCCATTACCGTTTATTATAAAGAAATCACTTGGTTTTGTTTTACTAAAATTTTGTTATAATTTCGAGTAGTTTCGGCTAGATGCCATTTTCAAGAATGAATATATAAATGGATTTACAAACTATTATATACAAATTGGTTTTTATGATTAGTTCGTCAGATAATAAGGGCGCTTAATATCGGGGAATTCCATAGGTCTTCGTTGTCATTTACTATGTTTTTCCCGCTTTAGTAGCTTTTGTGATCTCTAACGCCTCCCGATAATTCAGCGTTAATCCCTTATTACCTTCAAATTTTATTTTTACATTATTTGAGGAAAAATGGTGTTCATGAGTGATGCAATGTTTTGAAAATCCAGTGGACTGTTTACAACGTAGGCTTTTCCATCTTTGACTTTTGTTTTATTTATTATTTTGCTCTTTTAATAACAGTTACTGTGAACTGCGTCCTTTCCTGAATCAACTCTACTGTTCTGCTAGTTCTTCTATTGTCATTCTTAGTATCGTTTCTACTATTTTTTCATATATTCTGGAAACGATACTGAGTAACGTTAACGACTCTTACGATCTTTGATTATCAATTAAGTAACATATTATTTTTCTTCTTTATAAAGGGATATTAGCATCGAAAAAGTATTGCTTAAAAATACCATTTTATTCAACCAGGTCAGCACAAGCTGGGCTCTGCATGAATTTCCAAAGACCTTTACTGCCGTTGCAGAAAATATAGAAATACTACACATGCATTATTATACTATTTTACACTGTTATGCCATTTTCTTTTCCATAACATAAATTCATCCTACAGTGTACTTCGGAAGTCAAAAAGATCTACAAATCGTTGAACTAGGTAACGTATAATAAATTAATAAAAAATAATTAATGTATTATTTCCTCCTTTAGCTCTGTGACATTTTGACTTATGTTACTTTGATAAATGTATATTAAAACAACTACTTCTCGGACAAATATCTATGACCAAGTGAGTGAATACTCTTTTCTATCGATAAGTAACGTATGTTTTGTCGATGATCTTTTGCAATTTGCAGACAGTACGTCGCATAAACGTCATTGGTTGTAAAAATGGACGAAATTGAAAATTTTATTAATCTTATACAATTTTAATAAAATTTTCAACCATCATTCATTTAGCGTATTTCGCCCATTTCGGTCTTTCGGACCTCGTCAGACCAGTGTGTTTCATGGTCAATGACTTGATGAAGATAGATGAACGGATGTTGCGTTATGATCAAATAACGTGATAAAAAATATATAATTAATACTTTTCTTATATCGAGCGTATAACAAAAATCGACGACGAAGTTGGCGTTGGAAATCTAAAGTCATGTCTGTACTAAGATCACACGCGTGAAATGCTGGTTGCGGTTAAACAGTGATAACCTGTACTTTACGCGTGCGCGTGTGATTTTAGTTCAGACATGATTTAGATTTCCAATGCCAACTTCGTCGTCGATTTTTGTTATACGCTCGATATAAACATTGATATTTCATATTGTAATAATAAATATGAATATGTTATTAAACATTTACCAATAAAATGAATAAAAACACAGATTAAATTGAAAAACTTTAAATTCTCGACTAGTTTCGGGTTATCAGCCCATTTTCAAGATTTTAAAGTAATTTAATTTAACCATTTTTTATTTATTTTACTAGTATATTTTTTATAATAAATACGAATTTTTAAAAATGGGTCTATCATTTATAATAACCCTGATAAATGATAGACCCATTTTTAAAAATTCGTATTTATTAAAGAACAAATCAAAATTAACAATCTTTGTAGCCATGATAAGAAGAAGTTTTGTAGTTTTTTAAGTGTAAATTTGACTACTGTGAAGGCAAAGATTTCTTTGTGCTTAAGTTCGCAAAAAATGAGTCGTATTTCGTACCAAATTCGATATTGAACCACCAACTTGATAAACCATTAGCCGTTGGTTTAAGCAAGTTCATATCCGTTGACGTGTGTGTAAAAGAAAAAAGCACAGGCTGACCGCGTATGTCTGAGGATGATGTACGTCTAACATCATCCTCAAACATACGCAGTCAGCCTTGAAGAAAGTTTTGTTCGCAGTCCAAGTAAGTCTACCAATAAAGGGGAGTTTGGCTACCGAGTAGATGTTTGTCGTGCATCAAACGGTGAACATTTGTCTTACAAAAAACTTTGAATCTTCTTCTTTTCGTGGTAACAAGGATTGTTTATTTTTCATTTGTACTTTAATAGATACGAATTTTTAAAAATGGGTCCATCATTTATAATAATCCTTTGTATTCATATTGATTATTAAAAAACATATAATTATATGAATGATGACCCTTTGTGCTAACTTTACAAATATATCAATGGAATATGAATTAATCGATTACTTTCAGTAATCATGTTAAACTCTTGGTGGCCGGTTGGCTATCTAACTATCTTGTTTGTCATTATTTAATCGCTTATCGTAGCAATTACAATTAAACAAAGTCAGTACAAAACTCAGTATGATCAATATCTAATACAAATACTGCAAGCAACGCTGACTATTAAAATATTGTTTAGACACTGACTGTCTGCTGGTCCGCTACCATCTTATGTAGAGTGTCAAAATCCCACACTTAATATATTGTTAACTTGTTTCTCATTGATCACTTGGTAAAACATTTCTAATAATATATAGGTATTTTAATTGAAATTCACTTGGTTTGTTTTACTAATAATTATTATACCTATATATCCCACACTTAGTCCCAAGCAGTGGGTGGAGTTAATCAAATGTTGATTTATTCGTATCTATGAGATGTTCGATTAAATATTTTAAATTAGTTAATTTTTCGACGCTTTGAGAAAATACCTAAATAAAAATTTTTTAATCAGACATATCATAGAAACGAATGAATCAACATGTGTTTATTGAAGATTGAATTATAAAAAAATTAGAATAACAGTTTTTTGATGCAACGTTTTAGTTAGAGAAAAAAATGATAAAATACAAACATTTAATAAAAAATATTAAATGTTTGTATTTTATCATTTTTTTCATTTAATAAAAACTATTAAATGTTTGTATTTTATCATTTTTTTCTCTAACTAAAACGTTGCATCAATAATTATGAAAATATGGCTTGTCCTACAAATAGGTATAGGTAAAATAGCAATCCTTGTAAATTGAAACTATTTATTTAGATATTACTAAATAAAACGAACATTATTATGTGATAAGGAATCAACTAGTACTCGCAGAGTGTCATATACTTGGCGTAAAATGAAATTGGTTTTGATACAAAGTTTTATCCCTGACATTTTCGCTATTACACTTTTTTTTCATAAAATGTGCTTTCTTATCATAACTCATATCTAAAAAGACTTTCCTAGAAGAGGTTCTATTATAGAACAAAACATTAAAAAAAAGAGGAATTATCCGTTAAATAAACTATTATTATTATTATTAATGAATTTTCATATTTTTCCAGTAAATCATGTGCAATTGCATTAATCAAAATTCATTTTGTTTAATAATAATGAAGAAAAATAAACAAAATAAATAATAAAAATTACAAAATCGAATGTATAGTTTATATCTTATTTGATACCTAGGTGAACTCCGATTGCATTCTAGCGGTGTTAAAGGATACGTGTTTGGTTCTAGGCAGTTTCCCTCTTTCCTATTCCCGTATTCCTATTTATAAAGTTGTTAATATATATTGTTTTGTTGTTATGTTTTCTTCTTCTTCTCGAATTCTTATACACTTTCAGGTGACGGATTTTTTTTACTATTTGAAGAGTTTTAAATGGAATAAAATAAATAGATATTTAAAACCGCAAGGTCACGAGCTTATGATTGGAGAAACAACGCATCCCAAACTATTTTCAATAATTTTTGGCGAGTGGCCAAAAATGTGTGGGACTTTATTATCATCCTTTAAGAGTTACCAATTGTGTCTACCTTTTTTTACTTACGTAGTTTATCATAGAAATCACTAAAATTCATTTTATCCTGATTTAATTATATTCAAATCCACCTAAAATTTTATGTTGTCATAATGTGTTTATAAAGGAATTCTGTATTTTGATATTTTTTAAGATGATAAATAGTTAATTTAAACATGAAGGTCTAGGTGAAAATTATGAATTTAAATTAAAGCCTACTAAATATACAGGCCGGAATATCGGATTATAATTATATATACATAATCTTTATCAACAAACTTAAAACACATATATACTCTAACGTAAAATATTACAATGTATATTGTAAAAGTCTGCCAGTTGGCTAACGACCAATGGTCTTTCCGCCTGGATTTTATATTTTTGTTCTTGTCAAAATATTCGGGAAAAATGTGATGTGATCGTTAACAGTCTATGTCAAAAGTTCCTGTCTAATATTTTCGTCACTTAACAGTTTTGAATGTTGTGAAATGAAGTGATAAATTCACGGAGGGTTAGACGGGAATTTTTGTTTGGGACTTATAGTTTTGACATGAGGAATGCATAGGGAATTAATTAGTTCTGTGTTTATAGAAATTGAGGCAAATTTTTCAGATAAGAAGGAAATTCTTTCTGTGATAGAAGTGATTTTGGTGGATTTTAAAGATAATAATGAATATTTAAATTTAGCTGAAAGACCTCCGGTCGAAAGCCGATTCATCTACAGAATACAATTCTAATTTTATATATTACTGTACATACATATACACATTTGAATAAAGATGGTTAGTTACTTATTTAAATTTCCTACTAAAAAAATTAAAGACTTATGACCATTAATTAAAATTATTTTAATTAAGTGAAAATAACATTTCAAATTTGGTAAATACATCATTGTGAATGTTTCTGTCACGATGGTTCGGTTCGTGAACTCCGAGATTTCGAACTCTTCAATCCAACATTCCGCCCTGTATATTTAGTAGACTCTGTTTAAATCCATAATTTGCACCTGAACTTTCATGTTTGAATTAAAAATTTGTTATCTTAAAAAAAAACAGAATTCGTTTATTATTTGGTATTTAATGACAATATAATATTTTTGGTGGATTTCAGTTGTCTTTCAGTTTATCTTACACAACCCACTTGAATTAGCAGAAAATATATTTTAAAAAGGACTAAAGATTTATGAAGATGAACAATGGATAGTTTGTAAAAACGTTAATCGTTAATTCTCCAATTAACGTTATAAACTATCCTCAATCCACTGTTCATCGCTATTAATTAGTAATGTTAAAAAATATTCTTTAATTATTATTTAAATTAAACGGATCATTCATTTTAACAACAGCAACGAAAACTAAAACTTAGATTACATCTATAACAATAATAAACTAAATTTCGATTATAATAATATTTTAAAATATCTAAAAGTAGATTACAAAAAATATAATAATAATTTTATAATCGAAATTTAGTTTATTATTGTTATAGATGTAATCTAAGTTTTAGTTTTCCTTGCTGTTGAAAACATATTATTATTATATATTTTTTGTAATCTACTTTTAGTTTTTTAAAATATTATTATAATCGAAATTTAGTTTATGTAATCTTAGTTTTAGTTTTTGTTGCTGTTGTAAAAATGGATGATCCGTTTAATTTACTAAAAACTATAATCTTAATGTCTTTATTTTCCAACGGAAGAACCAATATAGGAAGGCATTAAAAAAAGTAAATACATGCATTAAATAAATAAAATAAACGGAAAAAGAAATCAACTATAAAGATTAAATTACAAAATTCAAAATAATTAAAATAATGCAGAGTTTAGGCATTACAACTTTTATAAACGTCGATCATCTATGAATATCCCTGAAATGCTTATTTGCATTGCGGCACATACGACTTATAGGCGACCTCTCTAAAATATTGGTTTTTGCAAATGTTGACCTGAAAGTATACGTATTTCTAAAAGCTAGTGTGCGTAAAAATTTACATTACTTAGCATATAGAGACAATCGATGATGTTATTACTTAATTTAAATAAAAATTCTACACTACATTCTTTGTTGCTCATACAAGTTATTTGGTTCAAAAATTGGCTATCGGATAACATGAACATGTTTTTGAGCATGGAATTATTTTCAAATTTAAATCCAATGGGCAATTATACGTGGAGTGTTATTGAATATATCACTAACACGTAAACCTACCCAAGTGTGAATTACCGTTTTGCTTTAAACTTTGTGATTATGTTCGTATTTACAATACATTAAGACATCAGAATTTTGAATTTTGTAGCGGCCCACAATAAGGTTTCAGTACGCTGCATAATTGGTTAGTTTATTAAAATATGCTATTTTAGGTTCAAATTGGATGATTTTGTACTGAATACGTTCGTGTTGTTTGTGTTTCATGCAATAAAATTGCAATAATCAGATGTACAAAATCCAAATGTATTGAACACTTTTCCGATCCGCAGCAACATTTTGCAACATATTTGTTGAGGATTAAATCCGTGCTTTAAAGTTTTAATAATTTGATTCCATGATGTAGTTTATTGAAATAAACTATTTATTCTAGTTCTAAATGTTTTAATTTAATATATTTTTCATTGGCAGTAAAATCTTCCACTCCCTCATCATTTCTTTCTCATTATGTATGTGTGAGACAAACTACATGCTAGTACTTTGTAATAATCCATTTATTAATGTACGTTTTAATGGAATAAAAAGTCATATCCAAGTACAACGTGTGACTATGTAAATCATCATATATTGTAAAATAGAAAGTATTCTGTACAGAATCATCCATTTTAAAGGCAGAATGCAGTATTCATAATTTAATCTAAAATAGCGTATTTTAATAAACTAATTAATTATGCAGCATCCCGAAACCTTCGTATGGGTCGCTACGGAATTCGGATATCTTAATGTAATGTAAAAACGAACAAAGTTTCAAGCAAATCGGTAATTCGCAATTGGGTAGGTTAACTTGTAAGAAGTCAAGATATCCTAATGTGTCAACCCTATACAATAATTTTAGCTCGCGTGATTTTTACAACTGCTTTCAGGAGAAAATTTTGTGTTCCACAGAAAAAAATCAATCAATGGGATAATTTCCAAATAACATGTTTTATCGAGTTCTTTTAAATAATATTCCAGTAATTAACACTGTTGTATCTTTTCTTCACAATTTATTTTCTAATATTTAGATATATATGTTGTTATTGATAATGAGTGCATAGCACTCGAAATATATATATATCTAAATATTAGAAAATAAAGTGAGAAGAAAGGATACAACAGTGTTAATTATTTTGACTATACTCTTCACGTAACTCAAAACCAATAATCGAATATTCCAGCACATGGAGCTGGTTTGATTTGTATTTACTTTATTAAATTTTAATAAAGTAAATAAAAATTATATGAAAATAATAAATAAATTCGATAGCCAGTTTCAGAGTTGGAAATATATTGTGAACGTTAGTGTATTGTTAGATATTGTATTGTAATTATATTTTCCAATCTCAGAAATAAAGATGTTTATGTATGTAATAAATAAATTATTCCCACTTTAGCTATTGCGACTTTTTGACTTACGTTATGTTAGCACTATAAGACAAATGTCCCACGCTTTTTCTAATATCATCAAGAGATTTTAAGAATGTTTTCAGATTTTTTTCGTAAGAAAACAAATTTATTCACTCTTTAGCTACTGCGACTTTATGACTTACGTTATGTAAGCACTTTATGACAAATATCCATTAAAACAAGTACTTCTGAGGCATATACACATTTGTACATTGAATTACATAACGGACCCTTGCTGTTACATAGCAATAACATATTATATAATGCAACAATTTTTGATTCGAGATTATTTAATGTAAAGAACAAAAAAATGTTAAGTACAATAAGGCCAACCGCAGACACGTGTTTCGGGATCTATCCCTCGTCAGTACAGCTCTGCCTTATATAATTTTAAAGATGTTAAATTAATTAAGCGCTTCGTCCCGGCTGCGAATTTATTTATTTTCAAATTCTTTTTATTTAATTTATTTATTATTTAAATAATAATTATGACTAAATGAATAAATACTCTATTTTTGTCTAGTAGTTTTCTATTACAATTAAAATTACTAATATTTTCAAAAGTAAAATCTGTATTGTATAGATAAAAAAAAGTTGCAATCAGTGCGTTCATTTCTAAATAACATGATTTATCGAGTCCTAGGACAATCCGTGAATTCTCGTGAACGTTTTATTTTTTCTTTTCGAAATTGTCAAGGTAAAGAATGCCGACGTCGGAATTAGCCTGGAATTCGAAGGAGCACGTTCTACATCGTCGCACGGGCAGCAGGGGAAAGTCCGCGAAGGTGTGTGCGAGTGTGTTTGTGTGTGCAAACGCATAGAATTTCTCAAATGTAATTGAGTCTAATTGCATTATTTTTTAATAACACGGAACTTTTGTCGTCACAGTCTTCACACCGTTTCAAATTCCGTGAATGTGCAGAAAAAAAAATATATGAGTCAGTGTTAAATTTGATTTATTAATCATCACTCCCGCATGGACTCCGAGATTTGAATCTCCCCATTCCAATATTCCGGTCTGTATATTTAGTAGGCTCTGATTATATACTACGTTTTATAAGTCAATGTTAAATTAGATATATTAATCATCTCTCCCGAGATTTCGATCTCCCCACGCCAATATTCCGGCCTGTATATTTAGTAAGCTCTGATTGTATATAATGATGTATATATTGAAAATTTTTATTTCTGAGTATTACATTATATAATTTTATAATATATATAAACACAATCATTTACAAGCCTCAGAAAATGGCTATCAACCGTCGTTCTTTCTATCTTACAATGTTTTATTTTTTCAGATAATAAAGATTTAGTAGGAGTATTTTAATTTTTTAGACAGTTTGAGTGACCTCTGCAATTTACAAATATTTAATTTCATCAAATAACTCATCCAAATTTATGTTTAACTCCTTTGTCTTCACCACTAATTAACGATATAATATAAATTACACCTAGAACAATATAATTTTGGGGCGTATTCCCCAGAAAAAGTGATTCCATTAAATCTGGCAATTTCGCAGTGCGGTTCTAACGCTGAATTACGCTCGGTATTTCCGGTTCTCGTCGATCCAATTAGCAGGAACAGGAACGGCGCGGGATGACCGCAGGATATTACGCACATAGCGACGGCGGCGAGAGGCGGGGGCCGAACTTGAAATTAGCGACTCTGCGGAAATCTCGGCCGAGAAATAACAAACGTCGACCGGACTGTCATAAATTTAAACAAAACACCAGAAACCGGCGGCGGCGTCGCGATTATTAATAGAAGGAGGCACCCGACCTGCAGAAGATTTGCGCGGGGATTCCGAGTTTCGAACAATGCCAGAAGTGCGCTTTCGTTTTCTTTTTTTGTAAACTAAGTTAAAAACACTTTTTGGCGAGAAAACGTAAACGCGTAAAACAGGACAATTGGAGAACACGGTCTGAAATGAAATAAATATTTTATTCGTAATTTGGTACTTAAATCACAGGAGTCCTTCAAATTTATGATATTCTCGAATCAAAAATTGTTGCATTATGAAATATGTTATTATAGATATGCAACAGCAAGTGTCGATCATGCAATTTAATATCTGGAGGGGTAAAGGACCGAGAAGTAGTCGTTTTAATGTACATTTGTTTTAAAGTACTGACGTAACGTAGGACAAAATATCACAGTAGCTAATTATTTTTGAGTGGTATTGATGTTTTACCATTATTTTCGACTATATTGATACCTACTTTATGTTTATGCGAAAAAAGATACTTAACGACTATTTGCACAATATTTTCTGATGATGAGAAAAAATTATTATTAGTCGAATCGCATGATTAGAATACTCGCTCATGATTCGAATTATCACGATTCCATTACTCATTAGTGTCGTAATTAGTCGTATGAACATAATTGGATTAGTATTAACAAGTTTCTTGATTTGTTAATTATTGAACACTTTTTTACTTCGTTTGTATAACTCGGATTCAATTCGAGTAAACGAAGAAAAAAGGTTAAGTTAGACATGCATGAGAAAAGAAAAACGTGCGTACACGGTATACAATGATCTTAATATCAGTAAAATTTTACACATCAGTAAGGTTACAACCAATGGAAGGAGTTTCATATTTGAATAAAATTATTCGCAATAACGATTTTATCAACATACCTCGAGATCGAGATAATTTTTCTGTTTCGATTCAATTATAATCTTTCACATCTCGCGCTGTACAATAAACCAACGACCCCTTCTGTCCTCCTCCCCCACTTTTCGCTCGCTTTATCCCGGGAGTAGCTACTACGCCAATTTGCATATCGGACGGTAAAACCTCGAGCGCGTGTCGAATATTAACGAACCGCACGATTTGTCGCCCGCCCTTAATGGGCGAAGTTATTATCTCCGGACAACTTGCGCAATTACCGACTTGCCGAAAATGCGCCCTCACCTTTCCGACCCTCCTCCACTTATAGTTACTTCGAGAGTACTTGAATCCCAACAATATGCCGAGGATAATATAAAATTTTAATTCAAAAGAAATATTTGTATTAAACAAAGAATTTGAAAATATAAATAGAAAAAAGTATTCATTCACTTGGTCACAGTTATTTAAATATATTAAAATATATATTTAATAAATTTGAAAATAAATTAAGTAAAAATGATTTGAAAATAATAATTTCCACATTTAGTTCTCTGAGATTTTGACTAAGGTTACGTAGGTACTTTAGACAAATGCACATTAAAACAATTACTTCTCGAGCAAATAACATATTGCATGATGCAATATGTTATTGATATTTGCCCGAGAAGTAGTTGTTTTAATGTGCATTTGTCTTTTTAACGTAAGTCAAAATGTCACAGAGCTAAATGTGAAAATAGTTTGTTAATTATTTTCAAATATTTTTTATTTAATTTATTTAAATAGTGAAATAAATACTCTTTTCTATTGAAATTTGAAAATAACTAATCTACAAAACTAAATTATTTACAATTTCTTTAGCTACTGCAACTTCTTGACTTACGTTACGCAAGTACTTTAAAACAAACATCCATTGAAACAACTACTTCTCGAACAAATACTCCACCTGACATTAAGCACAATGGACATTTGCTGTTACATAACAATACCATATTGTATAATGCAATAATCTTTGTTTTGATAATAGTAGCAAATTATTTATTTAATAGTCATTAAATTAATAAAGAAATAGAAATCAAGAAAACGCGTTATTAGAAATTATTTAATAGTTGAAACTTATATATATTCATTGTCTCATAATTATTTTTATATTCAATTAAAATAAAAATATTCTGGTTCTAAAATATAATTCCGCAATATTGTAATTTATTAGTTACTAGTGTAATTATATTATACTAATACATTATAAATCACTGGAAATGAAGCTTGCGGAACAAATAGTAGGCGAGTGAAATAAATCATTTTAAGAATAACCATTACTAAAAAAGCAAAAACTGAAGTTTCAAGCTTGTCATTAACTTGTTCTTTATTAATTAGTAATTCGAAGACTTTATTTTCATCCAAGGTACGTCAATGGGCGTAACACATATATACATATGTGTTACAAGGTATGACAGAATTGGATCTGTTCATGTTTTCCCCTACCCCTTTCCCTACAGGCCCTAGTTCGAGCGAGAGAGAACAGTGACGTCATCTTTGGTTGCGATTTGTGAGTCCATCATAACCTCTCTTTCCGGCTTCGTGTTTGGCTTTTATATTTTGTGTTAATAATAAAATTAAAATAAGACTTTGTGTTAGTGTTAAGTATAATTAAAATAAGACATGGTGTTAGTGTTAAGTGTAATTAAAATAGGATTTTCGTATTATAAGTGTAGAAAACATTTTTAATTAATATTGTTATATACACATCAAAGGTAAGTTTATAAATATAGTACTTATTTCTATAATTTATATATATATATATGGTAATAAATAAATAGATGCATAGATAATACAGTATAGGATTGGAGAAAATCCTAGAACTCAGGTGCACTTTAACACAGTTTGAGAGATGGATAAATACAATGCTTAAAGATTGGAGAATGAGAACATCTCTACAAAAGTTAAATGTTCTCAGATACTGGTACTTCGTAATGATCAATTAATTTGAATTTATAGAAACTTTCAATCACCGTAATAAATGATTTTTGATTTAATTAAAGTCAATTTGGATTTATTTATTTCTGATCGTTATTTAACATATTAAAAGAGACTATCATTTTTATAAATAATTATATCTCAAGAGATGTTTATGCAAGTATACATAATTAACACATTGATATTAAACAAATAAGTATTAAATGATATATTGAAAAAATATTTGGCAAATATCTATTATCCAATTTATTTGACATTGACATGTTTACAACGGTGTCCCTAATATGTTTAATAAATGCTTTATTAAGAGAACTTAAACATGTTTTTATTTATTTTAGATGCCAAGGTGTGTAGTCGAAGGCTGCCCAATTACATGTTGGAGCAAAACTAAGAAATTTAATAAAAAAATTGCATTTTACCGTTTTCCAAATGATCCAGATCTATGTAATCTATGGATTTTAAAATGTGGGAAAGTCAATGATTTCGATATAAATAAACACCGTATATGTTCTTTGCATTTTTCTGAAGCAGATTTTGAAAGAGATCTTCAAAATGAGTTATTGAATTTGCCAAGAAGACTAATATTGAAAAAAAAACAGCTTTCCTTCTCTTTCGTTGCCTGAAAAACAAGATAATAAAGAAAATGAAGAACCTTCTCCAAATATTAAATCTACTGAGAAGATATTATTCCTGTAATATCCGATTTGTCAACTTTACAGTTAGAAGAAGACACCACATGAATTAAAATCAGTAATTTAATTGAAAGTGATGTTAGTGAAGTAGGCATGGAGTCAGCTACTCTTGTGGAAATATTACAAAAAGAGAATATGGAATTGAGAAAACACATTGAAGAGCAAACTGTGGAAATTAGGCAATACAAGAAAACAATTCGATCTCTACAAGTCCAGTGTACCATGTATAAAACAAAAAGTAAAAAAGTACATAATTGTGATTGTTTGAAGTACAAAAATGCTGCTATAAAAATGTTTACACCAGCGCAACTTGATATAATAAAAAAAAATAGTTACAAGGTGGGCATCAGAAGATTAATCAAAAGCCTTTACACTTAGATATTAAAGTATACGGAGCTACAACTATGTGAAAACAGCATTGCATTACCCATTACCTAGTACCTAGTAAGTATTTCATATATTGGGATCAAATCGCCAGTCTAGATCATATTGTATATTGCTTATATTTATTTAGTTAATTGTTTTAGGTTTGTCTTCACTACGCAGCTGGGCATCAAGAATGAATATGAGAGAAGGACTTTTAATATCAGTCCTAAAATTTTTGGAAACGGCTGGTTCAAAAATGAGTGCAGAAGAAAAGATTGTAGTTCTACAATTTGATGAGATGAAAGTTCAAGAAACATATGAATATGATGTTAAATCTGATCAAGTTGTAGGCCCTTATTCGCAAACCATTAATTACTTAATGCCAGAGGTTTATTTGGAAAGTGGAAGCAGCCAGTTTTTGTTGGATTTGATACCAAGGTTACTGCCTCTATATTAAATTTAGTAATTAATAAATTATATGAAATTGATTTCAAAGTAATTGCATGTATTTGCGATTGTGGCCCAGGAAATGTAGGCTTGTGGAAAGAATTAGGAATAAACTATGAGAATGTTTCCATAAAGCATAGTAGATCTGGGGAGAATATTTACTTTTTCGCTGATGCTCCACATCTATTGAAATTGATAAGGAATTGGCTATTAGATTCAGAGTTTAAAATGGATGGAGGAATAATAATTAATAAAGAACCTATTGTAAAATTAATTAATGAAAACTGCCACAATGAGATCAATAGTTGTTACAAATTAAACAATTCACATATTACATGTGAAGGTCCAAAAAGGCAAAATGTTGGTTTAGCTGTACAATTATTGCGACAGCTCTAAGACGCTATTATAGTAATGATTCTGTAGCCAGGCATACAGCAGATTTTATTGATATTACAAATAAATGGTTTGATATTATGAATTCCCATGTACCAAAAAAAAAAATACATTAGAATCAAACCATGCATATGGTCTTCATTTAGAACTGCAAAATAAGATTTTGGATGAAATGTATTCAAAAATTCTAAATATAAAATGTAAAAACAAAAGGACGCTTCAATTGTTTCAGAAAGGTATACTTTTATCTATTAATTCATTAAAAAATTGTATCATGACCTTTCAAATAAATACAACATTAAATATATATTGACACATAGGTTAAATCAGGATTCACTAGAAAATCTATTTTCACAAATTCGCACAAATGGTGGTTTAAATGACCACCCTACTCCTTTAAGTGCCTTCCAACGATTACGTTTAATAATTTTAGGTCAACCGTGCAATTTGCATTCATCTTGTGAAGAATACATTGTTGGCAAGGTTTCAAAAGAATGTAATATTGCACCTTCTGCATTAGACTTGGGTACTACATTTAGTTTAAGTGAAAGTGCTGTATGTGCTACAGATGAAATTAGCAATAATGAAATTATCGTCAGTAAATTATCTGAAAATGATGGTATGAATTATTTGGTAGGATGGATTGTAAAAAAATTGAAAAGTACATATCCACACTTGGGCGACTATAGTCATGTTCTTAGTAAAAACGAACATGATTATGCGTTGCCCCCATGGTGTAAACATCTTTCTCTAGGTGGTTTAGTTGTACCAACGGATGCATTCCATCAGAGAATTCAAGAATTTAATGCAGAATTTATAAAATATATGGGCGATGGAATAAAAAATGACAAAAAAATTATTAAAAAATTAGAAAAGGTTTTTAAAGAAAAATATGCTGATGTTGATGGGGTTATAATAAAAACATATTTGAAACAAAGATTATTTATAAGAATTAATTATTTGAATTATAAATATTCAGTTTTGAAAAATAACAAACATTTTAAAAGAAAAATCTCTCAAATAAAACAAAATATTAAGAGGCCAAGATTAAATAAATAAAATTATTAACATGTTTTGATTATATTCATTTTCCCATTTCGCACCTTCCTTAAATATGTATTTACATTATATAATAAAATTGTATTGTATAATGAAAAGTACAACCATAAATGAATAATGTTTCTTTTTTTTACTTCTGAAATTATAAAATTGAGGTAAGTTAGCATTGGCAGTGCCTTAAAGTAACAGTCAAATATTTTATTAAATCATTTGAATTATTTAGCACTAAATGTACTTATTTTTTTAAATATCATTACAGTTTAATTGATTAAATTGGTGAATTTTAACTGTTTACATAACATATATTTAAATAGTAGAGTTTCAGCTTTATTATAATAAGTTTTTTTATGAAGAACTATTTTTTCACTTAAAGATAATTTATAAAATTTGAGGTTAAGACTGCCCCTTTTGTGATTTTAGTTGTTTATGCTCATACATTGTAAATTTATATCAAATTGTAATAATTTAAGAAATATGCAATACAATATTACAAAGAATTAAGTGAGGAAATACATTATGTTGCTAATTCTGTTTTTTATCTTAGGTAATTTGTATATTATTAATGTTTTTTTTAAGTAAGAATTAATATTCAATTACTTAATCCAATTTTCTAAATCGTGAAGTAATACATTTAAATTTAACGCGCATTTTCACACGCTGTGCTTGTGACGTAAGCGATCTCTTCCCCCACTCCAAAATCTTCGATTCTGTCGATCCTTCTTACCGTATATTCGACCGTCCTTGATTTTCATCAACGAAAATGACTTTAGCTGCTCTAGGTTTGTCAATGGATTTTCCTAAACGAATAATTGTTGTAGGAACACTACAAGTCCAACTGTTGAGATTATTTCTTGAACACGGTCTTTGTCGTATTGTATTCTTTGAACATGATCGGCACTTTTGGATTCATTTAATTTGTATATCATAACATTATTAGCTCTCTTCATCCACACCGAATAAGCTCTGACATGACTGTTTCTTAAATAAAAAAAAGTTTTTTATTTAATTTTCTCAATACATCATTTTTATAGTTAAGGTGCTTATTTCAGTATGTAGTGATTGTAAAATGTTTTTATACAGAGTGGTAAAAAATTTGTTTTACATAGATATCGTAGATCAAAAAATCGGGGTAATTCGTCGTAGGAAATGTAAAGTTTAACGTTAACGTTATTTTTTATAAATTAAATAAAAACAATTTGGAATACCAGAAACATTTGTTAAAGTACTTATATAACAAAAGGCATAATATCACAGTAGTTAAAAGGAAAATAATTTATTAATAATTATTTTCAAATTATTTTTATAAATAACTGCGACCAAATGAAGAAATCCTATTTCTATTATTAATTTTTATGATCACAGTTTAAGAATCTTTTGTAATAGATATTTACATACATAGAATGTGAAATTAATTAATAACGTACACGTTAAACTTAACATTTCCCTTACAGAATAGAACCGATTATATCCACTGGCTAAACTATTTACTGGCGTTTGACTTTGAAGTTTTTTTTTTTTTGAGAGTCTGCTCTTTGTAAATCAACCTATTTATTTACGCAATTAAAAATAGAAACCCGAGATTAGTCCTCCCGTTTTTTTTTATCGTAAAAGAACTTTCGATTGTGTTTTGTTTGTATGCGGTTTCCGCCGCGCGCGCGGTGTCTTTAAACTTTACCGCCCTTGAACAACTGGCCGGGCAGTGAAGGCCATTCTGAAAGCAGCGGGCATTTCAGTTTTTTTATTTATTTATTTCAATTCTAAGTGCGTTTCGTGATAAGATACGGCCTAGGTAACCTCGCGTGTTATTGACAGAGCGATAAGCGACTGGAAAATACCACGAATTCGCCGAGCTCGGATGACATAACGCTTATGTGCACTTTTTTTCATTCTTAAAGCGATTTACATAAATTCAAGGGACGCGATTGAATATTTATGAATTTCGTGCAAAGAATAAGAAGGGCGATTTAAAAAAAAAGAGTGAAGGTTAGAAGTTGATTGACGTTTATGAAATATTGAGATTTCTTGTTTGTTTTTTAAAAAAATACCAATGATGGAAACATTCGAATCCCATTCAGGGCATACATCAGAGATGTAGAGAAACTGCTAAGTTATTTGAATGCAGAATTTAGTGAAATCCTTTAAATTTTTATTGCACAAGTTTTTATTAGCAAAAATTTAATTTAAAATTTGCTATAAATTTGATCAATTTTCATCGTTTTTCAAAATTATTTTTCACAGAAACTAAACATTAAAATAATTTTTAATTTATCTGATGAAATTCCTGATTATTTCAAGATTACTTTAATATATAATACAATATTGTTCATTGATCACAACAACAATCTAACTCAAATTAGTGATTGCCCATATTTGTATAGCTATCTCTCTGAGGCGATTGCACTCAATGGAGGCAGAAGAATTAATAATAGGGTTCTGTTATTGTGAAACAAAAGGGCAAATTGATAAGTTGATCTGTAAAATATGGAACTGTTATTGGAAGAACCCACCATTGGGATATAAAATCATGAGGATGAAGAGAATTTCATATCTGAGCTCGCTGGATATACTAACTAGAAAGATGATTAAGATGACTACGCTACCTGAAAGTAAGGCAACATCCACTGAAAAACAATATGATCAAGAGGATGTTGGAACTATCGAAAATAACTAAATCCTTTGATTATCCATAGAGGAAGATGATTTATAACAAGCCAAATGGCTGCAGTGCTTGGGCATACCAAATTCTGGGACACACTGTACGGCAGTCTCGTTTTCATTTTGATACAGATTTTTTAATGTTCCAGTCTAGATTACACAATAATTTTAGTTATGTCAATTTTATCAATTTACTTAAATCATTTTAAATTGAAAGGACTCAAAAGGTTAAGGTTGCGGTTTAGTGGAAAGAGATAGCTATATAGTAAAATGGAAATAATCGTTTGAAAATAGAGCTATTATTTTGGATTTCATAATATGAATGTGTATTTACATTTTTTATCTACCAAGTATAAAGTATCATTCTAAATAAAAAATAAATCGTTAATTTTCGTGCATTATGTCAATTTACTATTTTAAGTTAGAAAAGAAAATTGTAAAATATAATAAAATTAATAGGTCATATCTGCTAAGTTATTTGAATGCAGAATTTAGTGAAATCCTTTAAATTTTCATTGCACAAGTTTTTATTAGCAAAAATTTAATTTAAAATCTGCTATAAATTTGATCAATTTTCATTGTTTTTCATCATTATTTTTCACAGAAACTAAACATTAAAATAATTTTTAATTTATCTGATGAAATTCCTGCTTATTTTAAGATTATTTTAATGTATAATACAATATTGTTCATTGATCACAACAACAATCTAACTCAAATTAGTGATTGCCCATATTTGTATAGCTATCTCTTTCTTCTAAACCGCACCCTTAACATTAATTACATGGTACTAAATTTACTGTAAATTTTGGTGAACCTCAAGGTTCGCTTATATATGCAATTGTAACATATGGTCCGAATATTTTGGAAAAAAAAAAACACTCGTTGGATTGAGTGACACAAATCCATGTAATGAAGCAGGAAATAAAATGTTACCCGTCATGTATTCTAAATAAGTAGTGTACACGTTTTTGGTTTCTGCTTCGCAAAATGTCTTATAAAATTGATTTTCGTCGAAGTATTTATAATCTGGTTCGGTGAATGTCGAAACGAGACATAGTCAAACATAAGTAAAGCTACAATTTATCGCACAATCAAAGAATGTGAAGAAGGGATACCATGTATAAACTTGCCTAAAAGCATTCGGCCGCGGATTACGAGAAGCTAAATTAATTGAGGCAGTTAAAAACAAAATTGGAACGTCACAACGAAAACTGGCTAGAAGATTTAATGTTGGAACATGTACGGAGTTTAGGACACTATCAAGTAAGAAGCTCCAAAATATACAAAGGCTTAATTAGAGAGAATCCCGAGATGTTGCCGCGCGTTGAGAGTACTTCGTGAAGAAGTTGATTGTGATGGAGGAAGAAAAATATTTCACATTATCCCACAGTGAAATGAAGGGAAATTTATTTATTTATTTATTTAACGGAATATACCATTTTTACAAATATAAGACATACATGTAAAATGCAATAAATTTATATGTATTACTAACTAATTTTAAATACAATAGTAAACACTTTGAACGCAAATATAAACGCAAAAAGAAAAAACCTTAACAGTCACCAACAACTAGATTATAACAATGGCATGACCCAACTCCTTTCACAAAATGCATGAATCTTGATAGATCGCCACAGAATAGATCACACTTCGGATGGCTCACTAGAGAATTAGCCGTACGCATAAATGATGGATTTTACACCGACGATTACGAGAATGCCCCTGATGTTAAATTTAAAAATAAATAAAAGTTTGAGGAGAACATTTTGGTATGATGTGCCATTTCTGAGGCTGGCTTTATCACGCAGCCCTATATTGGTAATGTTGCAAAAGCTTACACGCAGAGCGTTATATCAAGATATGTCTCTCTAAATTGCTTCAGTTTGTGAACACACATCACGCAGATGATGAAATAATTTTTTTGGTCAGATCTTGCTACCTGCAAGATTATTATGCGAGAATCACAAGGAGGGACTGGTATGAGGCCAATAACATTTATTGTAAATTTTGGTGCACCTCAAGGCTCGCTTATATGTGCAATTATATCGCAGACATAGATAAATTTGACACATGAGGCTTTGCACAGTTTTTTTGAAACCACGTAACTAATGGTAACTGGAGTTGACCGATAGCATCTACTAAAAACATTTGCAACATGTCCACATATCGTGCACTGTTAACAATTACTGCATTTCTCAATTGATCTTATAAAAAATATACTCCCAAGATTCCAGCTGAGTAGATGCCGCAATAAACAGTATTTTTTTCGGAATGCAGCCCATTTTCGAAAAATGTGCTGATTTTCAGCAAATCCTGTTTATTTCTTTTGCCATGTAGTTGAAAATATGCTTTGTCACTCATAATAATCTTGTTGAGGAAATCTGGCCCTCTTTCTAAATTCCGGCAACTGAATTGTAAATGTTAAAATCAAACAGTTTCGTTCCTATAAGTGGCAAAAAGCTCAAAAACTTTTTCTGAATGACCAAAATATTCGTTTCTGGTCATTCAGAAAAAGTTTTTGAGCTTTTTGCCACTTATAGGAACGAAAATGACCAAAATACTCGTTTTTTGTCATTCAGAAAAAGTTTTTGAGCTTTTTGCCACTTATAGGAACGAAAATGTTTTATTTTAACATTGTTATTACGGATTCGTGCGGAAATCATACTTGTTGGGATAAGCGACGTAAGGATTCTATTGAATGTTCCTCAATTGAATTTCTAACTCGTAAGATATTCTCTTCTGTTCTTGATTGAAAAAGACAAAATGATATTTTTTATCTTTAACATCTTTTTTTTTCATTTAATTTTTTCGGACTTGCTACTTTTTCGACGATTTTTTTTGTACAAGATATTATTATCATTAACTACAGAACACTGGCTCCTCATACCTTTTTAATTATCATTTATTATCAATATTATTAACATATCGTGAGTGCAGGTGACCTTTTGCAAAAGCCAACCCATAAATATCAAGCAACAAGAACAAAAAAAAATTACCACCACGAAAAACCGGATCCGCGGGTTTCCGCGCGAGGTCGCTTAATTAATTGCAGCGGCGGAACAAAAACAAAGCACACAAAATGAGAAAAAAGCGTAAGTCCACTTCCTCCTCAAACGCTAGACGACCAGACCTATTAGCTTCATTAAGGCCATTACTCAATAAAACCGAGCCACTTTGCCCTAGCGGCAATTCTCCCCGTCGTTTGTACCAATTGAAGCCGGGCCGCGCGCTCTTTTAAAAGAAATAGATAATAGATGGACAAAAAATAAAACGGGAGAGTTTAATCATGTGCGATCGACTAGATGTGTGTACTTAGAGGGGAACAAGTAACGTTTTATTGTTTGTTCGTTTGGCTTTTCAGTCCATAGAAAACGAGACTTTTTTGTTGTCGGTAAAAATAGGAAATGCTTTTACTTCAATTCCATCCAATTAAAAAAAAAAAACAAATTAAAATAATTAATGAACTAATTATTCTCTTTCAATTTATTGACTTATGAAAAACAAATATCTATTGAAACAACTACTTCCCGGGTAAATACTCTTACCGGACATTGAATTATACAATAGATATTTGCCGTTGCATCTTACAATAATAATGTAGTAATATTTTATTCCTTTCTTCACTTTTTTATTTTTATCACTATATGTACATTTCAAGCACAACGTGCTCTTTTTCAATAGTTTTATGTAAAATTGACAAATAAATGTACATATAGTGATAAAAATAAAAAAGTGAAGAAAGGAATAAAATATTACTACATTATATCAAGAAACTTCACGTACTCACCAACAAATATCTTAGCAATAATAATAATATCACGTTTATTTCCAAACGGAAACTCCCAATACAGGACAAAATAAAAAAAAATACATGATAATAACCATAACTAAAACAACTACCAAAAAATGAGGAATATAATAAAATTAAAATAAATTAATTATGTCCAACAAAATAATAAAAAAGGAGAAATGAAATAATATAAAATACAATAGAAAAAAAAAGAAACACATTGAGTAAATAATAAATAAATAATAATAACATAGAATGATATTATACGAAGTTCTAAGAAACGTTTTTTGAATCAAGAAACTTTTACAAAAATAAAAATCTACGTATAAAAGAGCAGAGCAATTGAAAGAGAATAATCATCATGATTCATTCGTAATCCGCCAAAATTTTTAAACGAATGAATAATGAATGAATAATCCATTCATTCAATTCTTGTTAATGTGTTAAACTAACAATCAGATTTAGTGTACACGCAGCTTTTCGAAATTCTGTAATATTTTAATCGATTCGCCTGTTCATCCTAAAATAATTCTTAACCTCACTCTAATTTTTACCTGTATAAATGTATTTTTTTTTGTAATTTGTCTGTCAAAGGTCGAAACTTAAGTGGTAATTGTAGTAAAAAAAACATAGTTTATTCAGTGATTATATGAAAGAGAATAATTAATTCATTAATTATTTTCAAATCGTTTTCTTTTAATTTAATTAAATTTGCAATGTGAAACATTTCAACCATCAATAACACAATATAAAGAGAAAAATAGAAAATTTATTACATTTAGCTCTGTGACATTTTGACTTACGTAACGTAAGTTTTTTTTAAACAAATGCACATTAAGACAACTATTTCCTGGGCAAATACCCCGCCGGACATTGAACTAATTATTTTCAAATAATTTTTATTTAATTTAATATAAAGGGAGTTTATTAAACATAGGATAAAAGTTCAAGGAGTCGATCCTCAGACTATTCTTACAATGGTCGCGTTCAGGGAATTGTAGCGCTTAAGCGCTTTACGAAAGCGGTTTCTCTGAACGGTACCGCTTTATGTGTGGCGCTGTACCGCTGTATCAAACGGTAAAGCATATTTTTTCTGCTTGATCGCTTTTCAAGCCGTGCAGCTGTAAACAAAACGGCCATATTTTCGTGAACGTCCTTAACATAGAAAGTGTGTTCAGGGAATATCAAGCGCTTTGCGCTGTAGCGCTACATTTCTAAAATTCCCTGAACGCGACCATTATTTCATCGATTATTAATAAAAAACAGCTTTATTATGATTATAATTTAAATTTCTTCTTTTCATTCATATAGTATCAATCATGGTTATTTCTTTCTTGTAAAAAGTCACAGTACCAAGGCTACATGTATTAAATGACGTTTAAATTCAACAACAAACATTTTAATTACTCTCGCTTTATCTTCTAGCCTCGACCGGAAATCCTTTTAAAAAAATCCCAACAAATTCAGCAACACCGGAAGCGATCGCAACAAAACCCCGTCCCCGTCCGTGCCTCCTATCTCTTTACGTGCGTGTGCGTGCGTGCCATCGTCAGCTCGTCAATGAATCCCACGCACGTCCCATCGCGTTTTATCTCTCTTTCGGATACTAATTTTATCCGCGACAGTCAACAATGCCCGCGTAGGCGCTTCAAGTTCACGTCTAATCAACTCGGGAATCCAAAGCGCTGATAAATTGAAGTTGATTCTTTATTTCGTCGTGTTGGTTGGTTAGTTTTGAGTTCAGGGTCGGGTGATGTGAAAGGTCGGAATGTGGTTCGTCTCTATTTTTTGTTGTTATTTTTTTAAATAAGGAATGTTTATTCGAAGCCGTTGTGGTGACACAATCTTCTAATATTGTTGTGACTACGTGAAGATGACACGACCTTTTGATTTGCCTCGTTGATGTTGTTAATTACACGAATCATTGAAGAGATCAGAGTAATAAAAAACTCTGTCTTTAGTATAGTCTTGGACGAGATACTTGAAAATAAAAACGATTTGATAAAAAAAACACACTAATAATTTTTAAATGTTCTTTCTTATAAAATAAATCTCACCGAAGATTAGCTGACATTAACGATGGGCAAAACAGATTATTTCAATAATAGATTTTTTTAATCAAATAATATTTTGGCGCAGAGCTGTATTGTTCTGCCTTGTATTACGTATTTTTTTTATATTTGTTCTTCGCATTAAATATTTTCGAATCGGAATATATGTATGTATGTATGTATATGTATGAATATATGAATGTATGTATATACAGTGCATTTTTTTATTTAGGCCTCATTGGGATTTACATAGGAAAATCTTTTCGTCGTGTTAATGGTTTTTCTATGGTATGGATTTTGATAAAATTAAACACACATTTAATTTAGAGTAATATGTACAAAATTCATTAAACTATTTTAAATGCGTTTTATGTTTTTAAATGATAATAATTTTGAATATTTTTTTAAATAGTAGGCTTAGTTCACTGACATCAATCGTAATTGTCAAAGTGTTCCAATTTATTGTACTCATTTTATTGAAAGAATGTCGGTTTATACCACCCAAGAAAAGGTTAAAATGGTGATGGAATATATAAAAGGGCTATCAAGTAGACAAGTGCGTGATCATTTCTCCGTGGAGTATCCAGGACGGCCAATTCCAAATCAGAAAACAATTCTAAAATTTTACAACAACTTTGTTAAATTTGGTTGTGTTAGTGCGGAACATAGTGGAGGAAGAAAACGTGCAAATCGGGTTGTGACAGAAGACTTCAGGGAAAATGTGTGTTTGGCAATTGAAGAAAATCCATTAATAAGTGTGACAAAATTATCCAGCCAATTTCAAGTTACACCAAGCTTTGAAGTTGGAAAAGTTTAAAAGTTATAAAATTCACAATAGCCACCATCTGTTAGAAAGTGATAATTTTCCGAGAATGGAATTCTGCGAGTATTGGATTAATAAAATTAATGAAAATCCAAATGTAATGAATAGAATTCTTTTTACTGATGAAAAAACTTTCATATTGAATGGGTCAGTAAATAATAATCAAAACACAAGATTATGGTCTAGAAAAAATCCATATTTCTTCCAAACCACACACACACAATGGCCACAAAAGTCAACGTATGGGCAGGAATGGTAGGTAACCATATTATAGGTCCATTTTTTATAGAGGGATCGCTAAATGGTGAAAAATATCAAAGATTATTGATGGAAAATATTTTTCCTGCCATTGAACAAGTGCCAGTAAATGGTGAAATAGCACGACGGTGCTCCTCCACATAGCACGCGACAAATTACTGATTATTTAAATACTCAATTTCCGCATGGATAGATTGGGCGATTTGGACCTCTGAAATGGCCAGCAAGGAGTCCCGATTTAACACCGCTCGACTTATTTTACTGGGGTTATTTGGCAAGCAATGTTTTTGACGATATCCGTAGCAGACCAAAGGATTTAGAAGAATTAAAAGGAAGAATTCTCGAAGAATCTGCTGAAATAACTCTCCGGCAGCTTCAAAATGTGAAAAGACATTTTAAAGATAGGCTAGGTCATTGTTTAGCTGCTAATGGGCAACAGTTTGAACATTTACTTTAATGTTATGGTTTTTTTAAAGTTATTGTATTGCCTAGTTTAAGTTAATTAATTAAAGTTTATTGGATATTGAAAACTAATTTGAAATAATTAACTAAACCTTAATATCTTTTCAAAATAAGCTCTTTTGTGTAATCCATCACTATTTAAATCTTTTCTTGGTCTACACCGTGATCAACATTCTTGCAATAAAAGATGTACAATAAACTAGAATACTTTGACAACTTCAGTAGATGTCAGAGAACTAAGCCTATTAATTAAGAAAATATTTAAAATTATCATTATTTTAAATCACTATTTAAAACATTAAATGCATTTAAAATAATTTAAGAACTGCTGAACTTTGCACAAATTACTCTAAATTAAATGTGTGTTTAATTTGATCAAAATCCATACCATAGAAAAACCATTAACACGACGAAAAGATTTTCCTGTGTAAATCCCTATGAGGCCTGGATAAAAAAATGCACTGTATGTTGCATTATAAAATATGTTATTGTTATGCAACAGTAAATAGCCATGATTGAGCATTTGTTTTAGGTACTTATGTAACATGAACCAACATGTCACAGTTAGCTTAGAGGGGATAATGTCATAATTTTAAATTCTTTTTATTTATTTATTTTTTCATTACAGTAAAATGTATGATTCAAAATTCAAACGCAATTATTATAACTACTGTCCTTATAACTGTTTGAAGTACTTTCATTATCTTATGTATTTATAAAATAAATCGATTCTTCAAATAACCGATTTTGCCCATCATTAGCTGACATTCCCAGGCCCGAATTATTTTTTATGATTACTTTAAAGTTGCGGTTTACTACAAAGAGATACGTTTTTCATTAAATCATCGCTTTTTCCTAAAAATAGTTAAATTTTGGAATGAAAAATGTATTTCTATTAAAGGCGAAAGGCCGTTTTAAATCCTCTTGCAAATATAAAAAAACTTAAAATCTTTGTTCTATGATATATATTTCAAGGACATGAATTTATACATATTTGAAGATATAGTATAAAGTGGTTTTAAGCATCGAACAAGGGTCGCAATCCTGAATTTGATCGCACGTTTTTTCGTCCAATGTTTTTGAATAAAGAAAAATTGCTTAACTGTAACTTTTAAACTAACAATCAGGCGTTAGTTTAAAAGTTACAGTTAAGCAATATATGTATATTGCGGGGTTATTGCGTTCTACCAGCGACGAGGGGTGTGCTCTTCAAATAAGAAAAGCAAAACTGGCAGCGTACGGTAAATTGGCTGGTGAGCAGGAGTTTATAGAGCGAAAGGAACGCACTCACCTGACAATCTCCTCCACCTTGGGACAGTCAGGGGGGTTGTAAGGCCCTCTGAGGTTACCGAGCCTGGTTGGTGCGCCTCTTTTCACTTGTTCGCAGACTAGACCTACGCATGTATTAACTCTCCAACGACCATCTTTCGAGTCCCTCTCGCGACACCTGTCTGGTGAGCGCGCGGGGGGAGTGATGCTACAAAAAAACTCTGGTCAAAAAAAGGATAGGACCAGGATAGCCAATCGCTAACTCCCAAACAATGTATTTGCGAACAATGTGAAGGTTTATAATAGCAATAATAAATGCGGTAAAAATTGCTTACTTCCCTTGTTCATTTGACCAATAGATGCGCATTTCGAACACTATGTGTTTATTAATAATAGTAAACTATTGTAAATGGGAGATTTTCATGTGATTTTATTATGTTACGTCTAGTAAGGTTATGAGATAGCGCCATCCATGTGTCAGGCCCGGAACTTATTGAGTGATATGTTAATTTGAAAGGTTTCTTTACTTTTAACCAATAGTGTATATCCTGTAGATAAAAATCCCAAAACATAAATTCCTTTTTTTATATAATATTCCTTAAATGTCTGAAATAAATAAATAAATAAAACCTTTGGTGCATTCTCTTTTTTTAATTGAGTGAAAAAAACCAAAACTACCAAAGTGAAAAAGGAATTCTCACCGCTTTTATTTACTTTACTTGTTTACTTGAACATTAGGTTTTTTTATTATTAGTTAACTAATGACGCAAGCTTGTCATGGAATTTTATTATGTTAACTTCATGAAGGTTATGAGGTGGCGTCATCTGTGTGCCAGGCCAGGAAATTATTCGCGTGTATGTAAATTTCAAAGGTTTCTTTATTTTTTTTATCCTTTTTCTTTTTTATAATTTATTTTTTTATAGTATCTTCCTTAATTTTTTCAAATAAATAAATAAATAAATAAAATCGCTTAGGGCATATCCTCTTTCTAAATTGAGTGAAATTACCCAAAGCCATCAAAGTCCGCAAGTCGAGGGTCTCAATGGTATCAGAGCATTCGTACCTAACGAGACAACGTCCGTTAATTAAGCGTTCGCAAATTGTCTCGAGCGCGGCGAGGAATGACCCTTCGAGGGAGGAGAGGGCCGGAATTGGGGCGTCCGTCGGATCGATAAGGAGCCGCGTTCTGCACGTACGTACACGTCTCGTGTTTGCGGTACAAAATTCGCTGCAGAGGGAGGTCAACTCCAATTGATTACGAATAAAAAAGGGCATGTAGAAGCATGTAGATGGGGGAGTTATTAGGAGTATCGGGAAAGCGTTGGGAAAGGACGACGTGCGTTTTATTTAAAATGATATGGGGATTCTTTTCGTTCGTTTCATTTCGGAAAAACAGGCTGTTACATGTTTTATATTTAAACCTAGTTTTTAGAAAATGAAACGGAATTGAAAGGCATCGTGTTTCTATGTTGTTAGGTTTATCGGGAAAACTTACCCAATAAATGTAATAACTCAGAAATATGATGAGGAAACATGAAATGCATTTTATTCAACATGAAATATTAATATATGCTTCTTTGTAATTGCTGTGACTGGTTGACAGTGTTTCGAAATATTAATTTAGAAGTAGTAGATGTATCTATTTCTTATTTATTTATTTATTTAATAACCCAACAGCCCTAAGGCTAGACAAAGGATTACATAAATTACAAAGTTCACAATTACAAAATACAAAAACAATAATTAAAAATCATAAATATTCAAAATATCAATACAAATCAATAACATGGCTTATAATTGTAAGTGTAAAACTAAAATAAATATAAAAAGGTAACATTCATATACACAATAAATTTAAATCAAAAGAAGAATAGAAATAGAACATAACTCTTTTTCGATTTATTAAAGCATGTATATTTTTTTTGTCCGCAAAGACGAAACAACCGAGTGATAGGGACTAAAACAAAACACAATCAGTTTCTAGTGTGTTGGGCGTTCATCCAGTGGAATTTAAGGCGTAAGTAACGTATTCGAGGAATAAAAGTTCGGTTTGCAGCACTGTCTCATTGATAATCAAATGGAGAGAAGCATAGACAATAACTTTTATTCCAAGAATACGTTACTTACGCCTTACTTGCGGATTGTAAAATTGGGCCTTAGTCGCATTTCTCATGAATAAATGACGTCCGAAAGATAAGCATATAGCATGCTACATAAAAAAATTCTTTTTATGACAAGAAGAAAAAAAAAGAAAAGTATAGGGTGCCATTTAAAAAATGAAATTACACAGGTTTGATGTAACTTTTCAAACCTGTGTAACAACATTATTTTTTAAACTCCCTGTATAAAAATATTTCACATTTAAAATGATCATTGAATAGAATATTTTGGTATGCATTCAAAATTTCATTTTCCCATGTCAAGAAATGTAAAAGTAATGATATTTTTAGTACACCACTGCAACTGTCAAAATATTTTGATTTTTTTTTTCTGCAATAACAACTAATCAAAAATTTCTATATTATATTGTTGTAAAAATAATTTAAAGAGGAATTGAATAAAAAAAATAATATATAGGGTTATCCATTTAGCATAGTAAAGTAGATATCATTTCCGGGAGAATGGGATACCCTGTATATATGACAATAATTTTACATTATGCGCCTTCAGTAGTCAAGCAAGATTTATTGATAAATAAATGCTGGATTTCTAACGACAAGAGAGATATCGAAGACGGACACTTTAGTGACTCACCCTGTATATGTAACGAATTTACTCAAAATAGACCAAAAATAAAGATTTATTATATGTTAAAGTTACAAAGCGTCTTTTCTAAATGAAAAAGAAAAGTTTTGATCATACATGTTTCTTTTCTGAGAATACAGAAAAAAAAAAGAAGATGGGCGTAAATGCATGCTTGTATACACACACATGCGAGAGCGCATTCTTGCGCACTTTCACGGCGAAATTTAGAACGCCGGAGCGGACGCTTTCATTTTTTTGCGGTGAATTAGAACGAGCAGAAAATTACGACAGAAAGAAGAAAAAAGGTAAATAAACCCGACTTTGTATGGTGTGGCATAATATATGCAGCAATTATTAAGCGAGCATGAGATAAATCCTGGCTGTTATTTACAACTACATGTTTATCGTTATTATTTATAACGTCTTAGAATTTTAATACTGGAAATGTTAAAATTTAAATTAATTTAAAAAAAATCTCAAACTTACCGAATACAACGACACGTTAAGTAACTTTCATTAATTTTAATAATATTTATTTATGGCTGAAAGACCAATGATCGATAGCCATTTAGGGAGAATATTATATAAAATGTATTGTATTGTATCATACAATACTAATGTAATTTTTACAATGAAGATGATTATATATATTTATTTACGGGAGACCCCATTATTTACAGAGAAATTACATATTTAAATATAGAACAAATAACAAACAACTTAACATAAAATTAAAACATATAAAATATCATCAAATGTCATTGAGTGTGAATATACAACAATCAAGCGTTATATAATAATATTAAAAATATATATATATAAAAACAATACATATCTAATATATATTAATAAGACTATTAATAAACTGCATTGATCCTTAATATATTATTAAAAGAGGAATTACCAAATAACTGAAACTAGTGACACTTAATTAAATCAAGCTGTATTCATTATCATAATAAATTAAAGACGACGAAAGCGCCACCTTTTGCCTAATTTCAAGTGGCATCGTCAACGATTTGGGTCTACAAGGTAGACGACCGAGAATCATTGTTAAATGTGAATTTCGTTTTCTTTGTTTGCTTAAACAGGACAAGTTCGCCTTCCTTTAGTGGACGAAACAATGATTCTCGGTAGACCCAAATCGTTGACGTTGCCACTTGAAATTAGGCAAAAGGTGGCGCTTGCGTCGTCTTTAATTTATTATGATTAATATCGGGTATATAACCCCAACATAATTTCCGTTCAGTCGCCTTCATCAAGGCATTGCACATGGAACACACTAGTCTGATGAGGTTCGAAAAACCGAAATGGCCATCACTAGTTATCCATACGCTAGATGAATGGTGGCTGAACATTTCATTAAATGTGTATTCATTATTCTTGTGATACTGTTATGAGAGACTATAAATCGCTTTAATTGTTTCATGTACTAAATAGCCCCGTTTGCTCATATTATTAACTACTGTCTCAGTGCTAGCTACTTTCCAATGTGTTGAAAGAAAATTTACACCTATTCCTAAAAACATTCGTAACAAAACTTAAAAAATCTGCGACTTATTAGTTTCATTTATACTCCATAAAACAATTTTGAAAGCGCAATTGAGCCCTAAATAAGACATTTCCTGAATGTTAATTCTGTATTTCCTATTACTCAATTCGGATTAAAAAAAAAAATAGTTGCGACATTGCAGATAACGTAATTATGTCACGAGATAAATGACTCCTTACATTGTTTATTCTATAACGTTTCTCTAAAGCCTTTGATATTCTAAATCATGAAACTTTTTTTGGATATTCCATTTCATGTTCGTTTCGACTCCAATTTAATATATTTTTTTAAGATTTTTTAAGTAGTCGGACTCAATGTTTTCGCCTTTTGATACTTTATCTAAGCCACAATTTTAGCCTTCTTACTATTTTTAATCTGTACATAATTTATTTTCCATTGTCCAGTGTTAATAAGAGATTTGGTGGCAACGATTCTCTAGTTCTTTTAGTGCCAAATAAAATTATCTTATAATAAATTAAAGACGACGCAAGCGCCACCTTTTGCCCAATTTCAAGTGGCATCGTCAACGATTTCATTAAATTATCTTAATTTTACTGTTATCTATGTACAATGTTCTTATATATGATGTAATTTTAAAGCTTATAGTTGGTGCAGCCAACTCGTTATATGAGCAACGAGTAAAATGATCGTCAGTAAAGAAATGTTAAGAGTCTAGGTTTAAGTTGTATTTTAAGTTCTAAAATAAATGCATTTATAAAGAACACTGCACAATCCAGGAACATTCCCTATTATTAAATAAACAGTAAAATTAAATAATTTGTGTGAAATAAAATTATCTTAAAAGAACTAGAAAACGGATGTTATCAAATCCCCTATCAGCATTGGACAATGCAAATTTGGAATATCTATTGATTTTGATTTAGAATTTTAAACGCAAAAGAAAGAATCGTTCAAGAAATAGTTTATCACAGTCTATTTAATTTTAGTTATTGTGAGATTGTGTACCATTTTCATTTAAATAAAAATATGCCCAACAAAATTCGCTATGCAAAACATCATGTGTCAAACTCATGATAGATAGATTATTTTGTATCCATGAATTAAAGAAATTGTATGGCTTACGATTACGGATTGCATTTTATCAATTTTGACATTCGATATAAAACATCATCATCTCTTTAATAGGATAAGATTTAGATCTGAAGTCCAAATAACTAATATACGCTTTATGGTAGCATTTCCGAACCTGAGCTTCAATTAGATCTTAGTATTCCAAAGAATCATTATAGAAACAATTAAAATTAAAAACAAAGGAAAATATTCTTACATCACTGAAACTGGCTTTATTGTAAGATATTTTTTTGCCACTAATGCTTCAATATGATGTCCACTGCTGGCTCAAACTGGAAGTCCATATTTCATATTCGTTTCGCAACAATTGCGTATTTCACCAATAACTCGCTAAAGTTTTTTTAACACTTGGAAAACAACCTATGACAATTTATCGTATCTAGTTTATCGGCGAAGATATTTAACTTTACTTTAATTAATCTTCTCCTGAAGTAGCTACAGCGTAGCGAAACAATTGTAGTGAAATTAAATAAAAAAGTGTTGAAAATCATAAGTAGGCATGGCGCCACTTGGGCCAGACAGCCTTGAGACTGCCTATCCCAAGATGGCCGCCATAACGGCATCAAGGTCACCGGATGTGATGACCGTGCCCACCGGAAGTGGTGACGTGTCATCACATACGGTTGATAAGCCACGCCTCACCGGAAGTCCTTATCAGTAACATCCCGGTGGTGTGTGCACTTTTGAACCGAAGTCCCATAAGAGCCAATGTGTTAGAGTGAGATTCGGAAGTGAATGAAAGAGTGAGATGCAAAATTCAGTACTGCCAACCTAAAATTGTCTCCGGAAATAAGAATGAATGTTATTGGTCGGTGATAAGACACCGTTTCCGTTTTTGGACAGACAGACAGACAGCCAGACAACCTTGAGACAACACTTTCAGTGTCAGATTACTGCGTTGTGTGAATATATATATATATATATATATATTTGTGGGGGAGGAGTGTAGGCAACCTGCTGAACTTTTTTTATTTCATAATTAATTAATTCATCGTGATTTGAACACGGGACTGTTGGATTGTTAAGCGGACGTGTTACCACTCGGCTATCACGTCGTACTGATAAGAAAAAATGTTGTATATATGAAAAAAGGAAACGTGACGTTCATGAACGCATCGAGCGCCCTTTTGTGATAAGGACTGACAATTAATTGATGAGTGTGAAGATTGGTGCCTCTGATGAAATGTGTCCATCCGGAGTAATTTAAGAAAGTCTTGCGTTAATAAGATAATGTGTGTGTGTGTGTGTGTGTGTGGAATATTAAACGTTAAATTAATATCTAAGAACGAAATGTAACAATGACCAGAAGCTAAAGATTACAAGAAAATATAAGAAATTGGAATATAATTACCAGAAGCTGAAGAATGGTGCCTCTGATGGAATGTGTTCATCCAGAGTAATTTCAAAATAGATGCACTTCACAAACACACCCGATCACTACAAGAGTCGTCACTTTACAAACTGATAAGAAACACATCCGAACACTACGAGAGACAGGCACTGACTGATTAATTTTGTATAAGACACTATCATATAAGAGTATTAGTCTACGGAGCATGCGCAGTATATTGAGATTCTGCCAGAGTTAATTGTGCCAGATTTAAGTCACGTGATAAGTCTAGTAAATTAACGGCAGGAAAATTTAAATTCATCAAGTGTTTGTATAATTAATAATTAATTCGAATAAAAATAGGCTTATGGGGTGTCATTTTAAAGGTAATTCAATGAAGGTGTCGAATATGAAATTATAAAAATGCAATGTTAGGTCCTTAATAATAAAGAATACTGTTAAATATTCTGCGGTCTAATCTTGATAAGGAGTCGAAAGTGATAAGTGATGACACATCACGTAGGAAATAATTGCTCACACTCACGTATTGACATTGGCGCGTGCTTGCAATGCATTTTTGGCGGTCATGGATTATGTGCCAATGCACTCCACTACACTGATAATAATTAAAAATTGCTGGTAAAAGATGTCTCGCGTCCGGTGTAAGTTTCGGTTTTAAATTTGTTATTTCTTTATCCGTAATAATTTCTAATAAATATTCAACCGACATGGTCAAGGAACCCCGTGAACTGATTACAATTCGTCAACAGCTGACCGTGTTCTTCCGGTGTGTGTGATTGATAAGATAAATTAATGGCTGAACCTAGCGAAACAGACGCTATTTTTACGCGCAATGTTTTTATGCTTTGTGAGATAATCAAATGTGAATTCCTAACTACAAGAAGAAGAAGAAGGAAGAGCAAAGGGTTTACAGTATAGTTCATGTGTTGGCTAAGGTAGGTGTACAAAATCATTACAGCGTTCAATGACAGAAATAAATTAAGTGTCTCATACTTATAGGTGAAAATAATGTTTGAAGAGATTGAAATCAGAGGAGATGTGACAAAAGACATAAGATTAATACGCGGTAAGTTGTGAAAATAAAAATATTAAATAAAATAATAATAATTATTTGTTAATTGTTATAGCTACGGTGGAGCCATCTAGTGAATGCAGTTTAGATCAATGACAGAAATAGATTAATTATGAAGAAATGGACGAGTGGAATGAGAAGAAATTGTGTGTACGACAATATAAACATGTGTAACTTTAAAAATAATTTAGGTTTAATGAAAGTACTAATCATTTTAAAATAAAATGTAATTCATTAATCACCTCACGCTAAATGTTTTATCAGTTGTATATTGGGTTGCCTATGCTCCATCGCTTAATTGTTTACATATGTTATTTAATATATTTGTGTGGAAATTAATTGCATACGTAATAAACCTATCAGATAGTAAATTAAAATTTGGAGTTGCATGTTAATGGTATTTACCTGTTATATTTCTAAAATTATTAATTAACATTAATGTGTTAAGTAAATAAAATACAAATAATTTTAAAATCTATTTATTAGAATATATTATAAAACGTAGAGATTGCATTAGCTTACACACAATAATTAAATATTTATTTACATCGTAATAAAACTAAAATTTATGTTTCTTATAGCCATAAGGTACAGAGTTATAGTCTTCAAATTTCCGTTTGGTAGAAAGTGGTTTATACATTTTTGTTTCAGTCCGAGTCACTAATTGATGTTCAGCTGTTCTGCGAATTTTTGTTGTTACCACGGGTATGGGGTCACTTCTTTTTAAAACCATTTCAGCAATCTTTTCAAATTTTATTAATTTAGAAGTAGTATAGTTGAGTGTTATACCTTTAACCTTCACTGAAGCATTTATACCTTTTTGTCCAAACACCTCATATCCGTAATTTTTCGGACCACCAGACACAAACTTTAAAATAAAACTTCCCTTGCCGTACAAGGGTTCCAACTCGTCCGTCATCTCACCTATGAAATTTCCTGTAGGTACATCGTATTCTCCTTCACGTCCAATATAAATTACAGAGTCTGTGTCGTAATAGAGTACTCGATCTCCTAATTTTTCCAAATAACTATAAAGTTTAAGTCGTGCTTGAGCAGTTGTGTATGCAGCAAGTGTTACATTTACTGTACTGAGAGGATCGTATGCCTCTTCGATAAACTCGTAATTTACAATCACCGCTTCCTCATTTATCGGCAAAATTCCGCAAACTTCTATTGACGGGTTTGTTAATAATCCAAAAAGTTCTTCGGGTTTATTTATAATGGATGTTTTCGGTTGATTTTCCTTCTGTCCTAATTTTCCCCAGAAAGAATTCAGAATGAGTTTTGCTAAGGAACGTAGACCGGGGTTTTCCAAAATTTGTGAAAATTCCAAACGTACACCTTCGGCTTGGAAAAATTCTTCAATATACTTGTCCTTTTCTTCTTGAGTATTTAAATTTTTAGGCCACCCAGAAGCTTGTTGTTTATATTTAATAAAGGTGTTCATCATTTCAGTGAACAAACCTTCGGAATTTAATTTAGAGTCATACTGCATTGATTTGTACTTCCAAATTTCTTGAATTTCAATCATTTTATAGCCTTTTTGTAGTGCCTTATGAACTTCTTCAATAACCCATGTTCCGTGTAAAGTCCTATCCTCGTTGTAGTGATTACATTCAGCATTTTGGTCCATATCTTCTCCACATTTTCGACAAAGTACAAACATTAATTTGTTATTCATTTTAAGAGGTAGCACAGGGTGATAGAGATCTGCAGGTGGTAGGATTGAACATTTAATTAACCCGCAACTAGTACCAAGGTCAATTTTCAAACACTCTTCATTGCCAATTATCACTTCAGGGTGGTCAATTGGATATCTTCCGTACTTGCAAGCCCACGGGTAAAGGGAGCAAACATCAACGTATTCGATTTTCTCACTTGGTAAAGCCTCATAGTACTCCTTGCAATTGCCTGTCCTTCCTCCGTAAAAGGCATCGCGAGGATTAAGGGGTAGAGAAGCCAAAAGATGATGGTTTTCTGTATATTGCATAATCTCAAGTGATTCTCTCAATTGCTGTCTGAATTCACATTCCCACATTTCGACAACTTCGTGTCCGAGTTCCCTGAGTCTTGCGGATTTGGACAGAGTAGATTCATATCTTGTATTTAGGGATTCATTGGGGTTGTCGTGTAAAGGTGTGTCACGGTTATGTTTGTAACATCGAATACAGCCGTGGTAATAACATCCGTGGAATTCAAACACTTGGTGTGTTTCTTCACAATATCCGTCCACCTCTACACCTTTTACAATTGCCTCTCTCTGTTTTGCAGAATGTACAATATTTATGTCTCTTTGTTTTTCTTCCCACACCAACCACTGTGTACCTATTTTGGACTGATTGTTACGCCACCTGTATCCACCTTTCGGAATTATTCCTATGGTGTTTGACTTAAGGAAATTACGACGATACACTTTATTACATGCAGAGGCAATCGTACAGGATTCTGTAAAGGGACAAACATTTCCAACATCCAGAAGTAGACTTCGAAATTTAATACATGCAGCTGTTAAAATCTCCACATCACTAATACAATATTCAACTAGCTCTTTCTTAAAATCAAATTCGGTATCTTTATTAGCTTCGTACCACTCAAGAAATGCGTCTCGAGCCTCTGTCTTCATTAAATCGGGGCTATAGTAGTCTTTGGAAGGAAGAGGGCCTACGTAATCATCATTTTCTGTTCTGTTAAATAAATGGGGAAAATATCCTTTCTTGAAATTATCACCAAGGCCGAAAGCTTTAGGAAGAGCACTGAGAGCCATAGGGAAAAAGTTTAAACTGTCAATAAACTTTACATTATCATAAGCCATCTGTATAATTTTAGAACCACGCATAATCAAATCAGGTTTCAAATCAGTTTTTGTTAAAATATAATTAAGAATAAATTGATGATCATACGCTTGGCCATTATGGGCAATAACCACAACATTTTTAAATATCTTTCGCTGATTAAGAACATATTCCAGGAATCTCTCAATAGGATTCGTTTTCAAAATATTTAATCGATGTCCACACTTATTGCAGAGTTTGATATCACCATCGATACAGTTTTCGCAGCACGTTTTAAAAACGCACAAGTTTGGTTCGTGTAATAAATCTCCATTTTCTAGATGATTTTCTTGTCTTGACTCTAGATCATAGAATACGAATAAAAAGTCTTTTAATTTCGGTTTTCCTGTATCTGGACGCATATAACACAAGTGATTTCTCGGTAAATGTTTTTGACAAATTTTGCAGTAAATTTCACCACATGTATGTTGTCTATCACTTTTAACAGTTTTTAAACAGTTATTACACATTCGTATTTGTTCGCACACTGTTCCTTTACCCAAAGATTTAGGTTTCTTATGATTATCAAAACAGTCTTGACTTCTAAATGTTCTATTACAATCAGAACACTTTACTTTTTGCTGATTTTGACAAGCCGGTGACTGCTGACACGCCTGACATGTGCCACCACACCTATGTTTATTTTTATGATCGTAAGGAATATGGCAGTCCTCACAATAATAGTGACAACAAAAAGCGGCAGTTAGTGATGTAATCACATTATAGTGTCCATCATGATATAATAAATTTAGTCTTTTGACACTTTCATTTAAACCTTTAAACACCAAGTCTCTACCTTTACAACCGTACCGATAAACAGTAATTTTATAATCACTCAAGTAATGCTGGAATTTACGTAATTCTTCAACACCCGCGCCTTCTTCAGGAACTTGTACACCGGAACCTTCAATTAATGCTTTAGCTCTAGATGTTTGCAATTTGCCTATATCTTTACGCACTTTTTTATAGTCCGGGTCTTTATCAACATGAGCTATCGCAACCACTAACGCACGAGGTAAACATAAATTGTCTTTGTTTTCAATAGTCACTATTCCTCTCCTCATTGCGCACTCTTCATTAAAAGTGTTATACCTCTTTCCGCGACCACGTCCCTCGGGCATGCGCACTGATGTAACACTTAAGCAGAATGTATCTGTATTAAGCCCCGTTGAGTTTGACTGGAAAATTCCATTGATAATGGACCATACATCTTCAGTTGATAGTTGGGATGCGTTTCTGAATTTCATGTAGCCCGATCCATGTTGAAATTCCTTTGAGCAGAAGGTAACTCCCACCTGGTCGTTAGGGTGTAAGTGATCAGTTGATTTCTTCACGATTTGAGTGATGGCATCTTTAACCCATCCAACAGGCTCAATATTCTCGGGAATTGGTTTAATTTTGAATTCCATAGTACGCCCATGTACTTTGAACCTCCTGTTCATCTTAATGAAATCTTTCGCAATAGTAAACTTTTCCATTTTCAACTGTAAGAATTGAGAAGAAAATTTAATAAAACTTCTGTACAGTTTGACGTCTAGTCAGCAAATAAGTAAAAGGTAGATCATGACTCAGCTTAAATACCTTCAATTATTTGTATCAACCAATAAGAAACATCGTTATTTTGACCAATAAATCAGACGCTGATGTTGCACTTTCGAGCAAGTCGTTGCATCCTTGGTCGAAGGCCATAAATCGACAAGTAAGCATATTACGCCGCTGTTGTATGGTGGTTGTTGAACCTCGAGAGGTGTCACGTTTGATATTTCCACAACGAAGAAGCGCATCGGAAATAAATCAGACGCTGATTTTGCACTTTCGAGCAGGTCATTGCATCCTTAATTGAAGGCCATAATTCGATAAGTAAGCAAATTACGCCGCTGTTATAAGGCGGTTGTTGAACCCCGAGAGGTGTCACGTTTGGTATTTCCGCAGCGAAGAAGCGCATCGGAAATAAATCAGACGCTGATGTTGCACGTTTGAGCAGGTCAATGCATCCTTGGTCGAAGGCCATAAATCGACAAGTAAGCAAAAGAGCACAAAAAGAGGAAAAAGAGGCTGATTGGAAAAAGAGGCTCATTTAGAAAACAGGATATATGCTACAGTATGCTATAGCTATAGCTATGCTATGCTATAGCTATGCTATAGCTATGCTATAGCTATGCTATAGCTATGCTATGCTATAGCTATAGCTATGCTATAGCTATGCTAAAGCTATGCTATAGCTATAGCTATGCTATAGCTATGCTATGCTATAGCTATAGCTATGCTATAGCTATGCTAAAGCTATGCTATAGCTATAGCTATGCTATGCTATAGCTATGCTATAGCTATGCTATAGCTATGCTATAGCTATGCTAAAGCTATGCTATAGCTATGCTACGCTTTAGCATAGCTATAGCATAGCATAGCTATAGCTATAGCATAGCTTTAGCATAGCTATAGCATAGCTATAGCATAGCATAGCTATAGCTATAGCATAGCTTTAGCATAGCTATAGCATAGCTATAGCATAGCTATAGCATAGCTATAGCTATAGCATAGCATAGCTATAGCATAGCTATAGCATAGCTATAGCATAGCTATAGCTATAGCATAGCTTTAGCATAGCTATAGCATAGCTATAGCTATAGCATAGCATAGCTATAGCATAGCTATAGCATAGCTATAGCATAGCTATAGCATAGCATAGCTATAGCTATAGCATACTGTAGCATATATCCTGTTTTCTAAATGAGCCTCTTTTTCCAATCAGCCTCTTTTTCCTCTTTTTGTGCTCTTTTGCTTACTTGTCGATTTATGGCCTTCGACCAAGGATGCATTGACCTGCTCAAACGTGCAACATCAGCGTCTGATTTATTTCCGATGCGCTTCTTCGCTGCGGAAATACCAAACGTGACACCTCTCGGGGTTCAACAACCGCCTTATAACAGCGGCGTAATTTGCTTACTTATCGAATTATGGCCTTCAATTAAGGATGCAATGACCTGCTCGAAAGTGCAAAATCAGCGTCTGATTTATTTCCGATGCGCTTCTTCGTTGTGGAAATATCAAACGTGACACCTCTCGAGGTTCAACAACCACCATACAACAGCGGCGTAATATGCTTACTTGTCGATTTATGGCCTTCGACCAAGGATGCAACGACTTGCTCGAAAGTGCAACATCAGCGTCTGATTTATTGGTCAAAATAACGATGTTTCTTATTGGTTGATACAAATAATTGAAGGTATTTAAGCTGAGTCATGATCTACCTTTTACTTATTTGCTGACTAGACGTCAAACTGTACAGAAGTTTTATTAAATTTTCTTCTCAATTCTTACAGTTGAAAATGGAAAAGTTTACTATTGCGAAAGATTTCATTAAGATGAACAGGAGGTTCAAAGTACATGGGCGTACTATGGAATTCAAAATTAAACCAATTCCCGAGAATATTGAGCCTGTTGGATGGGTTAAAGATGCCATCACTCAAATCGTGAAGAAATCAACTGATCACTTACACCCTAACGACCAGGTGGGAGTTACCTTCTGCTCAAAGGAATTTCAACATGGATCGGGCTACATGAAATTCAGAAACGCATCCCAACTATCAACTGAAGATGTATGGTCCATTATCAATGGAATTTTCCAGTCAAACTCAACGGGGCTTAATACAGATACATTCTGCTTAAGTGTTACATCAGTGCGCATGCCCGAGGGACGTGGTCGCGGAAAGAGGTATAACACTTTTAATGAAGAGTGCGCAATGAGGAGAGGAATAGTGACTATTGAAAACAAAGACAATTTATGTTTACCTCGTGCGTTAGTGGTTGCGATAGCTCATGTTGATAAAGACCCGGACTATAAAAAAGTGCGTAAAGATATAGGCAAATTGCAAACATCTAGAGCTAAAGCATTAATTGAAGGTTCCGGTGTACAAGTTCCTGAAGAAGGCGCGGGTGTTGAAGAATTACGTAAATTCCAGCATTACTTGAGTGATTATAAAATTACTGTTTATCGGTACGGTTGTAAAGGTAGAGACTTGGTGTTTAAAGGTTTAAATGAAAGTGTCAAAAGACTAAATTTATTATATCATGATGGACACTATAATGTGATTACATCACTAACTGCCGCTTTTTGTTGTCACTATTATTGTGAGGACTGCCATATTCCTTACGATCATAAAAATAAACATAGGTGTGGTGGCACATGTCAGGCGTGTCAGCAGTCACCGGCTTGTCAAAATCAGCAAAAAGTAAAGTGTTCTGATTGTAATAGAACATTTAGAAGTCAAGACTGTTTTGATAATCATAAGAAACCTAAATCTTTGGGTAAAGGAACAGTGTGCGAACAAATACGAATGTGTAATAACTGTTTAAAAACTGTTAAAAGTGATAGACAACATACATGTGGTGAAATTTACTGCAAAATTTGTCAAAAACATTTACCGAGAAATCACTTGTGTTATATGCGTCCAGATACAGGAAAACCGAAATTAAAAGACTTTTTATTCGTATTCTATGATCTAGAGTCAAGACAAGAAAATCATCTAGAAAATGGAGATTTATTACACGAACCAAACTTGTGCGTTTTTAAAACGTGCTGCGAAAACTGTATCGATGGTGATATCAAACTCTGCAATAAGTGTGGACATCGATTAAATATTTTGAAAACGAATCCTATTGAGAGATTCCTGGAATATGTTCTTAATCAGCGAAAGATATTTAAAAATGTTGTGGTTATTGCCCATAATGGCCAAGCGTATGATCATCAATTTATTCTTAATTATATTTTAACAAAAACTGATTTGAAACCTGATTTGATTATGCGTGGTTCTAAAATTATACAGATGGCTTATGATAATGTAAAGTTTATTGACAGTTTAAACTTTTTCCCTATGGCTCTCAGTGCTCTTCCTAAAGCTTTCGGCCTTGGTGATAATTTCAAGAAAGGATATTTTCCCCATTTATTTAACAGAACAGAAAATGATGATTACGTAGGCCCTCTTCCTTCCAAAGACTACTATAGCCCCGATTTAATGAAGACAGAGGCTCGAGACGCATTTCTTGAGTGGTACGAAGCTAATAAAGATACCGAATTTGATTTTAAGAAAGAGCTAGTTGAATATTGTATTAGTGATGTGGAGATTTTAACAGCTGCATGTATTAAATTTCGAAGTCTACTTCTGGATGTTGGAAATGTTTGTCCCTTTACAGAATCCTGTACGATTGCCTCTGCATGTAATAAAGTGTATCGTCGTAATTTCCTTAAGTCAAACACCATAGGAATAATTCCGAAAGGTGGATACAGGTGGCGTAACAATCAGTCCAAAATAGGTACACAGTGGTTGGTGTGGGAAGAAAAACAAAGAGACATAAATATTGTACATTCTGCAAAACAGAGAGAGGCAATTGTAAAAGGTGTAGAGGTGGACGGATATTGTGAAGAAACACACCAAGTGTTTGAATTCCACGGATGTTATTACCACGGCTGTATTCGATGTTACAAACATAACCGTGACACACCTTTACACGACAACCCCAATGAATCCCTAAATACAAGATATGAATCTACTCTGTCCAAATCCGCAAGACTCAGGGAACTCGGACACGAAGTTGTCGAAATGTGGGAATGTGAATTCAGACAGCAATTGAGAGAATCACTTGAGATTATGCAATATACAGAAAACCATCATCTTTTGGCTTCTCTACCCCTTAATCCTCGCGATGCCTTTTACGGAGGAAGGACAGGCAATTGCAAGGAGTACTATGAGGCTTTACCAAGTGAGAAAATCGAATACGTTGATGTTTGCTCCCTTTACCCGTGGGCTTGCAAGTACGGAAGATATCCAATTGACCACCCTGAAGTGATAATTGGCAATGAAGAGTGTTTGAAAATTGACCTTGGTACTAGTTGCGGGTTAATTAAATGTTCAATCCTACCACCTGCAGATCTCTATCACCCTGTGCTACCTCTTAAAATGAATAACAAATTAATGTTTGTACTTTGTCGAAAATGTGGAGAAGATATGGACCAAAATGCTGAATGTAATCACTACAACGAGGATAGGACTTTACACGGAACATGGGTTATTGAAGAAGTTCATAAGGCACTACAAAAAGGCTATAAAATGATTGAAATTCAAGAAATTTGGAAGTACAAATCAATGCAGTATGACTCTAAATTAAATTCCGAAGGTTTGTTCACTGAAATGATGAACACCTTTATTAAATATAAACAACAAGCTTCTGGGTGGCCTAAAAATTTAAATACTCAAGAAGAAAAGGACAAGTATATTGAAGAATTTTTCCAAGCCGAAGGTGTACGTTTGGAATTTTCACAAATTTTGGAAAACCCCGGTCTACGTTCCTTAGCAAAACTCATTCTGAATTCTTTCTGGGGAAAATTAGGACAGAAGGAAAATCAACCGAAAACATCCATTATAAATAAACCCGAAGAACTTTTTGGATTATTAACAAACCCGTCAATAGAAGTTTGCGGAATTTTGCCGATAAATGAGGAAGCGGTGATTGTAAATTACGAGTTTATCGAAGAGGCATACGATCCTCTCAGTACAGTAAATGTAACACTTGCTGCATACACAACTGCTCAAGCACGACTTAAACTTTATAGTTATTTGGAAAAATTAGGAGATCGAGTACTCTATTACGACACAGACTCTGTAATTTATATTGGACGTGAAGGAGAATACGATGTACCTACAGGAAATTTCATAGGTGAGATGACGGACGAGTTGGAACCCTTGTACGGCAAGGGAAGTTTTATTTTAAAGTTTGTGTCTGGTGGTCCGAAAAATTACGGATATGAGGTGTTTGGACAAAAAGGTATAAATGCTTCAGTGAAGGTTAAAGGTATAACACTCAACTATACTACTTCTAAATTAATAAAATTTGAAAAGATTGCTGAAATGGTTTTAAAAAGAAGTGACCCCATACCCGTGGTAACAACAAAAATTCGCAGAACAGCTGAACATCAATTAGTGACTCGGACTGAAACAAAAATGTATAAACCACTTTCTACCAAACGGAAATTTGAAGACTATAACTCTGTACCTTATGGCTATAAGAAACATAAATTTTAGTTTTATTACGATGTAAATAAATATTTAATTATTGTGTGTAAGCTAATGCAATCTCTACGTTTTATAATATATTCTAATAAATAGATTTTAAAATTATTTGTATTTTATTTACTTAACACATTAATGTTAATTAATAATTTTAGAAATATAACAGGTAAATACCATTAACATGCAACTCCAAATTTTAATTTACTATCTGATAGGTTTATTACGTATGCAATTAATTTCCACACAAATATATTAAATAACATATGTAAACAATTAAGCGATGGAGCATAGGCAACCCAATATACAACTGATAAAACATTTAGCGTGAGGTGATTAATGAATTACATTTTATTTTAAAATGATTAGTACTTTCATTAAACCTAAATTATTTTTAAAGTTACACATGTTTATATTGTCGTACACACAATTTCTTCTCATTCCACTCGTCCATTTCTTCATAATTAATCTATTTCTGTCATTGATCTAAACTGCATTCACTAGATGGCTCCACCGTAGCTATAACAATTAACAAATAATTATTATTATTTTATTTAATATTTTTATTTTCACAACTTACCGCGTATTAATCTTATGTCTTTTGTCACATCTCCTCTGATTTCAATCTCTTCAAACATTATTTTCACCTATAAGTATGAGACACTTAATTTATTTCTGTCATTGAACGCTGTAATGATTTTGTACACCTACCTTAGCCAACACATGAACTATACTGTAAACCCTTTGCTCTTCCTTCTTCTTCTTCTTGTAGTTAGGAATTCACATTTGATTATCTCACAAAGCATAAAAACATTGCGCGTAAAAATAGCGTCTGTTTCGCTAGGTTCAGCCATTAATTTATCTTATCAATCACACACACCGGAAGAACACGGTCAGCTGTTGACGAATTGTAATCAGTTCACGGGGTTCCTTGACCATGTCGGTTGAATATTTATTAGAAATTATTACGGATAAAGAAATAACAAATTTAAAACCGAAACTTACACCGGACGCGAGACATCTTTTACCAGCAATTTTTAATTATTATCAGTGTAGTGGAGTGCATTGGCACATAATCCATGACCGCCAAAAATGCATTGCAAGCACGCGCCAATGTCAATACGTGAGTGTGAGCAATTATTTCCTACGTGATGTGTCATCACTTATCACTTTCGACTCCTTATCAAGATTAGACCGCAGAATATTTAACAGTATTCTTTATTATTAAGGACCTAACATTGCATTTTTATAATTTCATATTCGACACCTTCATTGAATTACCTTTAAAATGACACCCCATAAGCCTATTTTTATTCGAATTAATTATTAATTATACAAACACTTGATGAATTTAAATTTTCCTGCCGTTAATTTACTAGACTTATCACGTGACTTAAATCTGGCACAATTAACTCTGGCAGAATCTCAATATACTGCGCATGCTCCGTAGACTAATACTCTTATATGATAGTGTCTTATACAAAATTAATCAGTCAGTGCCTGTCTCTCGTAGTGTTCGGATGTGTTTCTTATCAGTTTGTAAAGTGACGACTCTTGTAGTGATCGGGTGTGTTTGTGAAGTGCATCTATTTTGAAATTACTCTGGATGAACACATTCCATCAGAGGCACCATTCTTCAGCTTCTGGTAATTATATTCCAATTTCTTATATTTTCTTGTAATCTTTAGCTTCTGGTCATTGTTACATTTCGTTCTTAGATATTAATTTAACGTTTAATATTCCACACACACACACACACACACACATTATCTTATTAACGCAAGACTTTCTTAAATTACTCCGGATGGACACATTTCATCAGAGGCACCAATCTTCACACTCATCAATTAATTGTCAGTCCTTATCACAAAAGGGCGCTCGATGCGTTCATGAACGTCACGTTTCCTTTTTTCATATATACAACATTTTTTCTTATCAGTACGACGTGATAGCCGAGTGGTAACACGTCCGCTTAACAATCCAACAGTCCCGTGTTCAAATCACGATGAATTAATTAATTATGAAATAAAAAAAGTTCAGCAGGTTGCCTACACTCCTCCCCCACAAATATATATATATATATATATATATTCACACAACGCAGTAATCTGACACTGAAAGTGTTGTCTCAAGGTTGTCTGGCTGTCTGTCTGTCTGTCCAAAAACGGAAACGGTGTCTTATCACCGACCAATAACATTCATTCTTATTTCCGGAGACAATTTTAGGTTGGCAGTACTGAATTTTGCATCTCACTCTTTCATTCACTTCCGAATCTCACTCTAACACATTGGCTCTTATGGGACTTCGGTTCAAAAGTGCACACACCACCGGGATGTTACTGATAAGGACTTCCGGTGAGGCGTGGCTTATCAACCGTATGTGATGACACGTCACCACTTCCGGTGGGCACGGTCATCACATCCGGTGACCTTGATGCCGTTATGGCGGCCATCTTGGGATAGGCAGTCTCAAGGCTGTCTGGCCCAAGTGGCGCCATGCCTACTATCATAAATATTTTATTAATTAAAGTAACCATGGATTTTCAAAAATTAAGTGCCTCATTAATCGACGATATTTAACTTTATTTATACAAAAAAATGTAATATTGTTAAATCACACGATCTTTCGGGCTTATAAACAAGACCATAACGTGAAAATATTCGTTCATTAAATGTTTCTTAGAGTAAATTAATTGTATGACGCGCTGTGTCATATAAAGTCCCTTCTTATTGGAACCACATATTAGTAAGATTAATGTCTGCCAATTGAGGTACGAAAATAAGTAAATAGCAATTATATCTTTATACCATTCACTGTTCAATGCATATTACCATTTAGAGTATACGTGGTATGGAAATAAACCATAATTAACAGAATTAGATACTCCAATAATCGTCTATTGGAGTATCTAATTCTGTTAATTATGACAACTGCAAAATAGACTTAGTGCAGTTTCGAAAAAAAAAGAAACATTATTTTTTTAAGAAAAACTCAACAATTTATAATATTTTTAAAAATAAAACACTTTATATTCCTTTCTTCACTTGTTTATTTGTATGCTATACGTACATTTCGGGCGTTATGTGTCCATTAATGTATGATGATATAATAGTTTCATTTATAAAATTAAAAAATAAACTCAACCCAAAGCAATTCTTAAATATGAAACAAAACAGTATTGCCAACGTAAAAATATAAAGCTCAAAAAAAACACAGTTTATACTAGAGATGGGCAAAGTCGATCTTTTATTATTGCTAAATTAAGTATATTATAATTTTATGAATGTTATTTATTATAAAAATATCAAAAATAACTTTTCATTTATTAATAAACATAAATTTGAAGCCACTTTTTCGTTTTAAATACTTAAAATGACACTTTTAGTAACACTCGATTACTAATATTATTCGATTTTGCCCAACACTAGTTTATACCAAAACTGTGTGACAAAGAATATAAATAAACACTCTCATTAAACGTTGTTTATTTAACCTGAATTGCCTTATTTGTGGAAAAAATATTTTTATATTAACACTTTCTGCCTAAAGGAACTTCTCTTGAAATGTTCATGTTCCACTTTGCATGAATATTTCAAGAGAAGTTCCTTTAGGCAGAAAGTGTTAATATAAAAATATTTTTCTTCATTTGTAAAATACCGCGTGGACAAACCAGGCAGTTCCTGGTATGCTTCCAACAAACAAATTTATTCTAAGAAAAGGACTATGTAAGTCAAAATAGTTGGAAACCCCGCTACAATTGTTTCACCACACGGTGGCTTCTTCAGACGAAGAAATAATAAAATAATAACTCCACTGTATGGTGAAACAATCGTAGCGAGGTTACAATAGACATATTTAATATAAGTAACTATGTACTCACCAATCAAGTTGAGAACCGCTACTCTAGCGGATTACTAACTTCATATATCTTTAGCTGTAGCGGAATGATATATTTCTATATAATTACTCAGAGGATACATTTTTTATGATTTATCTGTTATTAGTTGCAGGTCATCGATAAAGTATGTATTGTCAATGCTTTATGCTACCAAGGACATGTGTTCTGCAGCGGTCACCGATCTTCACAATGTGTCGTTACGCAGAAAAATTATTCGATGATTTATTTATATAAAATTTAACTTAAATGCTGCCTCTACTATCAACACCTGTAATTTTTTTGTATTTTTTTCTTTTTTCCTGTAATACTTATTTTTTTCTGCATTGTACTTTCTATTATATTGTCCTGTAAGTAGGAAATCCTGTTGGACAATAAAGGCTATTATTATTATTATTTATATTTATCTGTGATATTATTTCTAGTTATATCTGTGATATTTAATTTAAGTCTACTGGACAATGAGCATTGTCGTTGAAGTTGGTCAACTGGAAGGGTTTTCGGCCGACAGTCTCTTAGTCTATGACTACACAACATCCGTAGAAGGATTTTTCCTTCCTTCCACAGCACTAAAACAATCATAGTTGCTGCAAATCAAAGTCAATGTGTGTATTCGTAAGCGCTATGCAAAATATGAATTTATCACAATTTCAAAATGATTCCGTTTATTAAATATTCTTTTACATTTCCTAAATTGCACAGTTTTATTTCTATAGATCTAATTGTATTTCATTGTTTACTTGAAAAAGTTCTAAATTTGTGTGTATTGGTAAAGTTTACTACGCCCCACTGTACTATAAATTTGTTTCCCGTCGGTCCTCGTGTGAAGGGGAAGACATAAATTAAACCAAATATTTAATGTTCTGTTAATATCATCCTATTCTAAACAATTCTTAAGTGTATAATTTCTCAGTACTATTGAATGAGCAAATATTCCGTAATTAATTCAAATTCTTGAAAAATCTCAAAAGTATTCTTATAGAAAATTAAGTTACATATTTTTTGGATATATTAATATAAATAGATGAACCTGATTTTTTACATTAAAAGTAAACATTTTGGGTGTGTTATTAATCTGAAGACACTTTAATTTAATTCTTAAATTTCTTCAGAAAAAAAAATGTGTAAAATTATAAAATAAATTTATTATATAACTCCTTCTTTAATTGTCTGGAATATATCTGTAAAGTATTATCAAAATTCTTATTACACTAAAATAATTTCCATATATTCTTCCATACATACATGAATATGGATCCGAAATGATCTGATTTCATGAGTTATGATTTTTTCATTGGCCACGTTTCTCGAAATTCAAGTACACAGCGTTAATATGCATGAACGGGATGACGATAGTCACTACATGTGCCCGTTGCTTGCTCAAAAGCGCAAAATGTGTGTGAAAAATCGCGAGGCGCCTGTACTAAAAAAATCATCACTCAAACTATTGGATTATCTCAGATTTAAAATTTTCACGGCCGCAGAAATAATTGAAAATTATCATGCTGTAAATAAAGTTGCGACAATACTTGACACAAGTATTGTAGACACTTTTATATCGGAAAATTCATGTTTAATTTTGCTTGCTCTTATTTGTTTATTTTTCTGACGAAATTAATTCATTAAATTTAATATTTTGACCTAATTGGGGAGCCCCAAAAAAATTATGTAAAAAAAAATTGTACGAAAAATATTTTCATCAGAGCTAATTTTCCATAAAAATATTATTTTGAGATTGTTCAAGTTGTGAGTTAATTACGGAATATTTACACATCCAATAGTATTGACCATTTATGTACTTATATTTTAAAATGTCTAGAATATTATTATATTAACAGAACATTAAACTGTTTAGTTTCATTTTTCCTTTCCCCACTACCCGAGGACTGGTGGGAAACATATTAATAGCACAGGTGTTTCAAATTCGAGTCTCGCCATGGGGATCTCGCTTAATATAAGAGATAGAGGGTAGGTTTAAATTCGGCACTTTTGCAGAATTTCATGCTGATTAATATCCCGTTGAGAAAACTGGGCTAAGTTTCTTTGTTTTCAAGAAAAATGAAAGAAACTGAAAAATGCGATTTTCTTTTTTTATTTATATCTTCGTTATTTGAAACAATAATTCAATACAATAAAGACATTCTTATAGCACTTTTTTATGGTATAATAGATGGCGTACTCATTTTACTAATGCCATGTTTCGTTTCTTCTGGACCATCATCAACTTTCTTATTTCTTATGGACGTCATATTGTTTTTTTATCAGATTAAAATTGTCTATTTTTTCTGATTACAATGATATAATATATCATACCTTTATTGTAATTAGTTATCTTCTTTTTTGGAATTATCTTTATTGACACTAAAGAAGCACTCATTTTTAGCAACTAGATGGATGTCATTCTGTCACTGATTGTCAAAATTTAAAATTAAATATTACTATTTATTAAATATTTAAGTCGTTCAATGTTTATTACCAAGAGTGTCTTTTTATAAATAAGTACCTAATTTTATAGGGATTTAAGTGATTTAAACGCAAAACAAAGCTTGAATATGAGACCCAATGTTCCTTTAGAATAAATGTTTGGCCAAACGTGTATAGTCAGATCATAAATTATGAGATTATAAAACATTAATAATTTCGTCTCTAAATTCAATAAAATTCTTAGAGGAAATTTGTATACTACAATAAATAATTTAAGGAACACCTTTGAATTTCTGTTGCCTGCTAAGGCTGTTTTTTTTGAAAATAAAAGAAATATTTTTTGTGTCAATATTTTTATTAATATTAATGTTGATATTCCGTATATAACTATTTTTTAATAATTTTTAGTTTGAAAAAAAAAATCATTATGTAAATTTTTGTTCCATTGCAAAACTTTTTTTATAAATATTGTATTCACAAAGCTACAAGTTACATTATATTTTCTACTGATTACTTTTAATTTCATGGCATACGTGATTTATTAGTATTAAAAAAATATTTTGTTAAGACTATGTTTATTTACGAGAATAATGATATCATATGTGGTATCATTGTAATCAGAAAAAATAGAGTATTTTAATCTGATAAAAAACCAATATGGCGCCCATAAGAAATAAGAAAGTTGATGATGGTCCAGAAGAAACGAAACATGCTATTAGTAAAATTAGTACGCCATCGATTAGATCATAAAAAAGTGCTATAAGAATGTGTTCATTGTATTGAATTATTGCTTCAAATAACGAAGATATAATTAAAAAAAGAAAATCGCATTTTTCAGTATTTTTCATTTTTCTTGAAAACAAAGGAATTTAGCCCAGTTTTCTCAGCGGAATATTAATCAGCATGAAATTCTGCAAAAGTGCCAAATTTAAACCTATCCTCTATCTCTTATAATAAGCGAGATCCCATGGTGAGACTCGAATTTGAAACACCCTGTATATTAAATAAAACGATAACAACTTATACAAATTTCAACGATTACTCTTAAGAACTGCTAAATTTAATATTGTAACTTTTTATATCATTTTATTTGAAAAATATATAGCGATGCACGAAGTAATTACCTCGTTACGAAATTTCCCGACATGTTACGTACCTTCCTTTTATTTAATTCCTTCGATTAAATCATCAAACTTCCATATTATGTCACAGCCCCGTTTATAAAGCAATCCCATTTGCCGGATTACGCGGACGCAACCGAAAGACTAATAACGCCTGCACTCTTACGAAATGGCCCGTCAAACTATGCGACGACTTGTTACGTCGAGAAGTAAAATTATATGTAACGTTCCAGTTCACGATGCTCGGTGCATTTCGAATGAGGAATGTGTGTTGGTCATTATTGTTATTATTATTATGGTGATGTGCAAGTTATAACGCGCGGTGCATCGGGAATTAATTTACGTAATATTTTGTCTTCGCAATACAGGAGTAGGTGGAGTATTCAATACAAGTAATTATTTGGAAGTGCTTTTTTTCAAGCAATAAATATGAGAAATCCAGAAAATCTTAGAAGCAGTTTTTACAGGACCTTACAATTTCGTCCAAACGGCTTTTTCAAAGAAATCATCCCTTAAGTGTTTAACACCAACATTGTGTAAAAAATAGATTTTTTTATTAATTTTTATCAATATCAAGGATAATTTCGACGAGAGTTGAAACTTGTCGGAGAAAATAATCATATTTTAGTGAAACAAAATAATTCATTAAGAATGTCCTGCTAATTTTTGGAAATGGTTTAACCTTAGGTTGCTGAGACCAAAATATGAATACAAAAATTAATAAAAAAAATATTTTATTGATAACAATCGAATGTTCCATTTAATTTGAATAAAATCTACTGTGTTTCTCGCCGGGGGGTATCCCTTAGGTATCCGCGCTTGGACGAAATTGCATCGTCCCGTTTTGACTACCTGAAGCGCAATTTATGTAATCATAAAAAACAAACAGTTTACACCCAATTAAAACAAATAGTACAAAAAAGGCGATGTAGGTTAGATAAACTACTACTACTACAAGGTTACCCGGCATGGAAAGTGTTGAAAAAAACGTTCTAATTGGGTGTTTTGAAGTGTTTACATGTTCTACACTTCAAATGGAAAAAAATGTGCGAATATTTTGATGCCGTCTCCAATTATGAATTGGATGGTGGGAGCCATTACTTTGTGATACATAAACCATTAGTTATTGTATTTTAAAATTCATTAATCGATTTATATAGAATTTTCTATCATCCACTATACAGAGAGTTTTATGTAACAGCGAACAGACTAGAATGTACTCAATGTAAATTTACCTATGTTCGATTTGTTCAGGAACGCATCAAAGCATTGAGTGCGATGTGATTGTCTACTATTTCTAAAAATAATATAGTCAACCCAAACTGCACCCTTTCCCGTCAAAAATGAATTAAACTTGTCAGTTATCGCAAGCAAGTGATATTTGCTGTTCTGGCGCTTAAAGCAGACGTAGACAAAGAGTTGCACATCTTTACGTATCAATAATATATACAAATGTGGATTTTTATGGTTAAGAATATCATAGATGTTGAGATGCATTGCGGCTAAATAATAAAACATGTTGCACTTGACATTATAGTTGACAAATATAATTTATTTCTGATGAGAAGAGTGTACATTGGGTTGACTATATTACCATTAGAAATCGTAGCCAATCACATCGCACTCAATGCTTTGATGCGTTCCTGAACAAATCGAACATAGGAAAATTTACATTGAGTACATTCTAGCATGTTCGGTATTACATAAAACTCTCTGTATATGTATTGTAAATAATAATTATGTCTGTAGAGTACACGAATAAAGATGTATTTATACCGGGTGTTGGCACGACCTGGATTTTATGTATAAAAACAACTTTATGCAAATTCTTGCTTCCCAGTTCATTTTATAGAAAATCTTAAAGAATTAAAATGTGTCCAGAATTTAAAAATCTATCTAAAATGATATTTTGTTTGGTTTTATAATTAGTGTATAATTATTCAATTAAATCTAATTAAATTTGCTAATTATCGCAAAATTAAATTACATTAGCCGTGACTTTTATACATCTTTTAGCATTTAAAGTACATGTAACTATTAACTTATTTTTTATAACTGAAATTTAAAATGGATTTTTTCATATATCGCGGATAATGCAATTTAAACACGTGATATTTTTCAAATATAATGAAAATTTATTAAATATTAATTAATTATACATCAATTTTAAAAGTTAATAAATCATCACTATATGGATGATCAATAAAAATAATGTAAAAAATAAAATTGAATTCGGAATATAATAAAACTGATTGAAAAAGTTCAATTATACCCTTATATCTAATACTGTTCTTTATAAAAAGCATCTTACCTGAAATCTAAACTGAGGTTTCTCTGGTGATTGCTGAGCCTCGTCCGGCCGCTGAGGGCGACGCTGGGCTTCCCATGGACGGCAGGCACGTCCCTGAAGACGCTGAGCTTCTGCCGCTCGACGCACCCGATTTCTGACATCGCGGAGCGCAACGGCGGTGACACCTCTTTCATCATGGGAGCTCAGCTCAATTCATCTTGCACCCGCGTAGTTCCGCACACTGAAAACAAAAATAACAAAGACGATGAATAAAGGGATGAAGTCTTTTTCTACATCATTGCTCGCGACCAAAGTGTGATAATAATAAATAAATGCGATTCGTGATTTGACGTATCACGGGAATTTCGATTGGTGTTGACTTTTGGAAATTAGGTTATGTAATTAATTGTTGTTATTCATGTGGTTTTTAGTTAAGGAATTGGTCTCCTTTGAGAACAACTTCTTTCTGTTGATATTTTAGTTTTTATCTCAGCTTTTGTTTTAGATAATTTCTCAAAATGCCGAGGAAGCTACGTTTCTGGTTGAACATTAGAGTCTACCTGAATTCAATGATGCTCATAGATAACATATCATCTATAAACCAACTTTGCGACATCATTTTAAAATTCAAAAGTTGATAGACCTAAAAAGTATTACTGAAAATATGGAGTAGTTAGCTTACATTCTTATGTTTTTGTGTGTTGTTCATGCGAAAGCCCTGAACAAGACAGAGTTCGACGAATAAAGCACTAATAACCCTTCTTCACACTTTTATTTGGATTACCAAATGTACATTTCGGACACAAAGTGACCATTACCAATGGATTAACACACTAATAAAATTAAATAAAATGAAACAAAGATGATTCACACATTTGCAGTTATTTAAAATACAATGAAATTAAACAAGGAAAATTTCTGGTTGAAGACGGTACGTAAAAATTAATTAAAAATTGTTTTACAACTAAGGGCTTACAGGGCATAGCTGTACTGATGAGGGATGAAATCCGAAACACGTGTCTACAGATAGCCTTGTAACTATTATTTGTTGTTTCCTTTCATTAAATAATTTCGACTCAAACCGTTGCAATTCGCACTAGTGCTGCTATGCAACAACAAATATCTATTGTATAATTCAATGTCCGGCGGGGTAAATGCTCGGGAAGTAGTTTTTTCAATGGATGTTTGTAAAACTTACAGTGTAAGTATTTTTTTGCAGTTGGATTGATCGAATTTTATTCATCATTGACAGAAATGTTCCTCGTTTAATTTCATTGTAACACTAATAAAAGTGTGAAGAAAGGTTATTAGTGCTTTATTCGTCGAATTAATTTGATCTTCACGTAACTCAATCAATTTAAGACAGAGTTATCAACGGCCATAGAAATAGATTTCCCGCAAGAAGGTATTCTTCGTGCAGAAGCTCGTGGCCTTAAGTTATGATGTGTTTTTATATACTGAGTGATCATAAATGGTTGCAGATCGATGGGTAGGCAACCAAATATACATCTTGGTGAAACTGATCATTTGAAAAGAAAATCTAGATTGCCATTGGCGTAGCAAATATTTTTTTCCGAAATAAATTAAATATTTAATTATAACCATATATTTAATTTTTACAATTTTAATTAACTTTACAATGTAAATTGCAGTAATTTAGGGTTATGTATATTTGGAAACAATAAACGTAGAGTTAGAATCCATAATTTTATAATAAATGTTGAAAATTATGGCGTTCATTTTCTAGGCACGTTTTTTCTACGTTTTGTTTTTATTTTCATAAACACGTTGAAACAAGGATAACGTTGGATAAGGATCGTAAGTCCGTTCCGTACTTATGATCTGACATCGCGGATGTTTATGTCGCGGAGCTTCGGTTCCGGACTTATGATCCTTATCTCTTTTTTAATTGCTGCTACAAGTTCTTTTTTAAATATCGAATGCACAAAGATTTAAAAAAAAACAATACCAAAATACGACGCACGACGCTGCTAGTGTCAAATATAATTATTCTTTATTTATTTTTTTTGGTATGAACTTGGAGCGATAAAATTCCCCAGACTTTTCGGCGGGAAATTTAACTCTTCAGCGGCCATTGCTTATTACTCTGTAGACCCCTGCCAACCCACCTCATCGAGATAAACTAGCACAGTCGAGGCTGAGTTGAGGAATTCCTATAATACTAGGTATTTTTTTCTTGTATTTAACTTTGTCATCCAAAAGACTAGAGCTTAGAACATGGATAAACAAAATCCTATTGGAGAGAAAGTGTACGAACTATTCAGCTGAATTACCCATTATCCCATACGATTCCATTTTTTTTAATAATAGTTCATTTAATACGGAATCGCCTTTTTTACAAAAGATATACTATAAATATAAATATTACAATATGGAGAAGAAGTTGGTTGCACGCATTCTCAATTTAGATCTAAGTTTTTTTGGGCACATCTAAGAAAACTTGCTGGTCAATTGACAAAAAAGTGTAAATTACCACAACTACTATGTTCTTTTTAAAAAAAGAACACAGTAGGTGTTTCAATGATAAAAAAATGCAGGAGAAATTAATACTATAAATTAGTGTGCGGCAAAATCGAGTAGCATTAGTAATCGAGTATTTAGAAATAAGCAATTTTAAATAAATAAAGTCAATAAATAACAATAAATTGATGTTTTTTCAACAAATAAGGAAAAGTTACTTATAGTGATAGAATACATTGCATTAATAGTATTGTCATATATTTAATTTTGCAGTACTAAAAAATATCGAAAAGATCGATTTAGCCCATCTCCACTAAAAAATTCATGAAGGATACTCCTTGTTTATATCTACGTACTCTGGAGGCAACATCAATAGCTAGAACCAGAGCTTTCATTAAAAAAAGTGTTTATGGATTCTTTTATAGATATGAATCCATATTAAATAGCAGGTACGTGATGTATTATATAAATATATTTAATAATTTAATCATAATGAATTAATAGCCATAACTTTAACTGCCTTTTACGTGTACTATCTCTTTTCCCTCTCCGATGTTCTCTTACTTAACGGTAAACCTAGCATTAAATGGTTGAGCACTTAAATTTCATGGATTATAAGAATATACACTTGAAGAATATCGAATATGGAAATTGGTAACGCTTGCAGCTCTAAATGGAAGGGTATCCCCTTAATGGGTACAACTTGAACAACTTTATTTTAAATGAATAAATAATAATATTTATGAACCCCCGAGTAATAATTATATAGTAAATACAGGGTGTCCCCGAATTGTCTGTACAACGCTCTACCACATATTCTCTGATACAAAATAAGACGATTTAATTAAACTTATCTCTATCCAAAAGTGGTTCCTAAGCCAACTACGAGGCCTCAAAGATATTCTTTTTTTTTTTTCATTATTTTTCAAATATTTTTATTTTGGACTTAGGTAAGAAAACCTAATTTGGCACATTTAATTACTTTGATACCATGCACTTTTTGCAATATGTTTCTTTATCCTACGTTTAAAGTAAGTGGTCAAACTAGGACCATCGACGTCTTAAGATACCTAAATCTTTTTATTCAACAGGTCAAATCATAAGGAATACTTTTTTTCTGCAAGATCATTCAATTTTACGTATTTTTTGTCTCTTATAAAATTTTGATATTTTCCCCACTCCAGTTAACCGTATGAATGAGCTTGGCAGTTTATGCACAGATAGAGTACCTGCGATGTTCGGAAATATTTCTGGTTTTACAGCATTGGACAAGAAAAAGGTTCACAAAAACTCATTGCATCTTACACATGCTTTGGCGTTATGAACTTTGTCTACTTCCTGAAAGGAGTCATGTCCACGTGTATTAAAATAATTAACTTCATAAGAGCCAGCTTTGAATCACCGCCTTTATAAGTAACTTGGTCACGAAATGGGATTCAAACACGAATAACTGCTCTACTATACAGAATTTCGCTGGTTATTCGAGTTACGCGTGGAAATCTTGTTATTTCTGCAAGAGAAATAAAGCGCATTGTACAAAATTCCTTTGCAAGGACTAGCTTACTTAGCCAACATTTTTAGTTATTTGAACGATATAAATCTGGCTCTCCAGTGTCTTGCAGTCACCATCGTGGACGATAAACGGTTAAAAGCTTTCCTAGTTAAGCTGCCCTTTTGGAAAAGGAGAGTAGACACAATTTTTTGTGTTCTGGAAGATCTTCTGTCACAAAGCAAAGTGCAATATGAAAGAAATTTATCAAATGAAGTGCAAAAGGAAGTGTCAGATCATCTCGAAACCCTACAGAACTCTTTTGAAGGGTACTTTTTTGCCCAGAAAGCCTTAATCAGAAGATATAGGTACGTAACCCGTTTATGATTGATATGAACGATATCAATAATGAAGATTTTATTAAAAATGATTTAATTGACATGAGATCCAATGTAGTATTGTGAGCCGAATTTAACAGAATGGATGTTTGTGAATTTTTGGTGTAGTTGACTTGTCCATCTTACCCTCTCCTTGTTAAACGAGCTATGTCCTTATTAATTTCGTTTGCTAATATGCATCTTTGTGAATGAGGGTTTTCAATATTAGTGTCAATTTAAACTAAAAATCGTAACTGACTAGACGTGAAAGCTGATATGCAATGTCCAAAGTAATTCCCAAATTTAATGTGCATATCCAACGGAAACAGCAGCAACTGTCTCAATTGACAATTATCACGAATTTTCTGATTAAAATAAAATAAAACAGACGTGATTCACACATTTGCAGTTATATAAATTGCAATACAATTAAACAAAGAAAATTTCTGGCAATAATCAATAAAATTCGATCAATCCCTTTTTTATTTTGCAGTTGGAAAAAATACTTACGCTGTAAATTTTTGACAAATATCTATTGAAATCTACTTCCCGAGCATATACACCGCCAGACATTGGATTATATAATAAATAATGTTTATTAAATAAAAATGATTTGAAAATAATTAATAAATTATTTTCACATTTAGCTCTGTGACTTTTGACTTACGTTACGTAAGTACGTTAAACAAATGCACATTAAAACAACTACTTCCCGGGCAAATACCCACGCCGGACATTGAATTACATAATGTACACCCGCTGTTGCACATCAATAAAATATTGCATAATGCAACAAATTTTGATCCGAGAAAAATTTTCTCTAATGCGGAACAACAAAAGGAACGTTACTTAATTTAAGGCCATCTGCAGACACGTGTTTCGGGATCTATCCCTCGTCAGTACAGCTATGCCTTACATAATTTAAAGATGTTAAAATAAATTAATTAAATTAATTCAAATACAATCAGCAAAATTAAATCAATTATTTTAAATCAAATTAAACTAAATCAATTTAAATTAAATTAAACCAAATTAATTCAATTTAAATCAAAACCGAATAAAATTAAACGAAAAATAATTGAATCAAATTAATTAAAAAGAGCGACCCTCACCTGCCGCGCGCCGTGTGTGAAAATAATTTATTAATTATTTTCAAATCATTTTTATTTAATATATTTAAATGGCTGTGACCAAGTGAATGAATAATACTCTTTTCTATTTATAAATAATGTTTGTTGCATACCAGTACTACTGTGCATTGCAACGGTTTGAGTCGAAAATATTTAATAAAAGAAAACCATAAATAATAATCTGTAGTCAAGATTTCTTTTTCCGAAATAATAAAAATGGTTTTATTTTCTTTCGATAGAAAATACAACATGGAAAATATGTCAATATCAATATCACCTATACAATATATATATATAACACAATACATACAAGTTAAAAAAGTAAGATAAAATGACAATATTAGTTTTTAAAATCAGAATTAAAGAACTCACTTAGAGAATAAAAAGAATAATGCAACAATATTGATTTTACTTTAGAATTAAATAATTTGACATTTGAAATTGATTTAATATCGATTGGGAGGTGGTTGTAAAGCTTTATTACCATTATAGTGGGTCCCCTTGCCGTCATAGAGAAAGAATGTTTTGGTAACACTAAGTTAAAATTATTTCTAAAATTATAGCTGCCTTGAGTTAGTAGTCGAATTTACGAATTTACTAATATTATATGTTACATAAGTGATACATGCGTGTATATATATATATATATATATAGTGATACAACAGTTAACACTTTTTAAAACTATCTCTGCAAGATGTATGAGAGTGCTGACCCAGTATTGTCCTCACATTTTTTTTCTGAAGCATTAATATATAATTAATATGAGTAGAATTACCCCAGCTTATTATATCATAGGTCAATATAGAATTCACATGCGCAAAATAATACATTTTTAGTATGTCAATTGAAAGATATTCATCTGTTATATTGTTTTATTCAACTTGAGGGGATATTTTGAATAATAACACTAAGATGTTTACTCGTTGACGTCTGTTGCTTTACTCTCTTTATTTCCTACAAAATACTTAACACTAAACTAATTATAAAAAACCACGGGCGGTGGTTTATGGCCCGGGTGGGATCAACGTCCACTGAAGGTGGGATAAAACAATGTCTTGACATCGTACACAGATTTTTTCAACCTGGTCCCTCCATTTCTAATTTGCATTTATAGTAATTACCAAAAAATGGCAGATGCACTTTATTTAAGAAACCGACCACCATTTTGAATTAGTAAATTGTAATTTATACGTGACGGTGCCTTGTTACCTTATCCTACAATTATGTTAAGGAGTCCCTCAGATTGTTAAAATTTTGAAAGTGGTCCGAGACTATAAAAAGGTTAAGAAACCCTGCGCTTGATGCATGATAGTAGAATATTTTATTAAATATATCTTTAATCCACAGAAGTAACTAAATTATTTACATTATATGATTTTTTTATTATATATAAAACATGATTATCTTGTACTAGAGGTCTTATCATCTCCCGAGTATTACCACAGTATAGTTCTAAGCAGTAATCTCACTTAGTGTCGGCACATTTGATCTTTTGCAAAATGAGTGAACCTCGCGCATCTGAACGGAGCATCCACTGGCAGCGTCATTTCCAGTGGCGGTCCAACTTAATAACCTTTGACTTTATATTATAAATGTTAATAATAACATTAAATCGTGTTAATTTACTAATGATTATCATTGCTATATTTAATAATAATAATTAGTTGAAAATTCACAATACAAAATTCCCAAAACACAATATTTGAACAATTACAAAAATATCCAATACATCTATTTCATTTATTTTTTTAAATGCGACGAAATTTATGTTATAAAGTGTTAATGTTTTTATATGAAGTTTAATATTAATTAATACTCAGTAAATTTATCTTTATATCAATTAAATTTAATAGTAAACTCATGCAATTTATTGTTATTATAACTGAATTGATTTAGAATATTAACACATTTTGATACATATAATATCTCATAAACTCGACTTATATGAAATAATAAATTCATAATTTAATGTGCCGAGAAATATTTATAAAAATTTGGGCTAATATATACTTGAAAATTTAAATTATACAATCATTACAATATGACAGGTATTTAAAAACGAATCGAATTAAATGTGGAATTGTAATGGGTACCATTTTAAAAATTAATACTTTGTTAATAAGTTTAATATTTTAAATAATATTTTTTTTATGTTATTAACCTCACAATTTACATATACATATCAGTTATAAAACTCTCACAGATTGTGATGATATAAATGCATTGTATATTAAATTTAATATTTTACATAAGGAATAGCCCCAAATACTTTATAATAATTAATAATTTAACTTAGCAGTGATCATTTGAAATTATAAATGCTCGCATTGAAAGCTTTCGAATAAAGACATTTACAAAACGGCACACAATATTTCATCTTAAAGTTAAAAAATTACTTAGATCGTCGTATAAACACTGTTTTTAATGATTTAAATTCAACATCCGTTTACAGGTTATATTTGGGTGGCCATATGATCGGGTTTGAGAGCTGCGCCGTTCAGTTGCGCGAGGTCTCTCCATTTTGCGTTATTTTCGCGAGTGCGATTACTGCTTAAAACTATACTGTGGTATTACTACCATAATATCTTTATTGAAAAAAAAAGGAATAAAATAAATAAACTTAATACATTCTTTTAACAAAACCAATAAAAATGTTTCGTTTTCACAACGGCTATCGACCATAAGTCTTTCTACCCATCCCGAATATTATTTACTTCAAATTGATAATAATATTTCATAAATTACAAAATAAGCGCCGACGAAAACAAAAGTAACTCCTCGCGTTTCTTTCATTTTGCATTCACACAATTTTCTCCTTCCCACTTTTTCTTTCTTCAGTTCATTTATGTGTCTGTCTCTGGCCGAGGGGAATGGAACACAAGCAAGGACAATGAATACATAATGCGCATTGTGTCGGAATTTAATTAATATTCGCTTTGTTTATTGGCTGACGTGCGCTTCCTTCGCAATGTAAACGGTAGATTTAGATAACAGCGAAATCGCACAATATATATATATATACACACAAACGTAACATTATGACGCCAGAATGTGCGTAAAGTTTTAACGTTAAAATGTCTGGTACAATACATTTCACACACTTAGACACACACAAACAGATAAATGGCGTGCGGTTTGAGGTGGAATGATAACACGAGTTTAATTAAGTTAGTTTAATGTAGGAAAAATTAGGAGACGGCTTGAAGATTCCATCAGGGGAATTTATGTGGGTGAAATTATATGCGACTTGGGCTCAGCATTATGTACTACGTTTCTGCATTACTATAATTCGTGCTGCTACAAATGAAAAGATTAATGTAAATGCACTATTAAAATTAAGTAAAAATATAATCGCTAATTAAGTTTAATGTAGAAAAAATTAGGAGACGGCTTAATGATTCTATCAGGGCAAATCTACTGGGTGAAATTATATGGGACTTGGACTCAACATTATGTACTACGCTTCGTGCTTTATTATAATTTGTGATAATAGAAACTAAAATAAAAAAGGATGTTCACTATTAAAATCAAGAAAAAATAAAATCGCTTCTCTATTTTCCTTTTGAAAATTGCTAGGATCGTTTCCCCTATTTTTCTTTAGAAAATTTCAGCGATTTTCGTAACCAGTGGCGTTTTATAAAGTGAATTAAATATTATTGCTTTGCTACCGAATATTCATGTGTATAATTATATTTACTTGTTTATTTATATATATATAGCTTTTGCGGTGATTTTAATTCAATTTTTGCAGTTTGTAACTATTTTTTGCAAAATATTTTATGTGTATTTGATTTACTTATATATTTATTCACGGTGCGTATCATTATTGTGTTTATGGATTCTGATTGGAAAACTCAATGGTTATATAATTAATGGTTTTAATATTTAGACATTGGTAGTTCATATTGTATGAAATAAATAGAATAACAATAAAACACAGATTAGATTGAATTCTCGACTAAAAAAAATTAAATTCTCTTGAAAAATGGGCTAATAACCCGAAACTAGTCGAGAATTTAATGTTATTCAATATAATCTGTGTTTTATTGGTTGATTTTTAATAATTTATTCATATTTATTTCATCAATGGTTATACTTGATCAAGTAGTTATTGTCTAAATTTTATCAAATCAATTGAATATATTGTTGTATTTTGTAATTACAGATTGTCATTAATTGTAAAAAGGAGATTTTCCTCAAATAAAGAATTAATTAATTAATTGTTAAATGCGGTTCTTTTACAAAATATCAGGAAATTGATTTTTCATGTATAATAATGCTTTTTAGCGCGGTCGCATAGATTTTCATAAGGGATTTTGCCTTTTTTATATACATAGCATAAATTTGCACTCTGGGAAGTATTTCGGTGTGTCCCATCAACTGGACACCAATAAACCTCGAAGGACGCCTTTATACCTAGCAGATTGATCGTCCCCTCCGTCGCAGATAAGCGGCTTAATTCCCCCATCAATCTCTGGGATTTCAGAATTTCACGCACAAATTACTCGGATTGAATCCGAGTGGATGCATAAATTAAGTATTAATATTAATGGACGCACCATTGGAGTAATTAAAATTTATATAATTAATAAGGATTAATAAAATCTTGGATTTGCTATATTAAGGCTGGCGTTTACTAGAAAAGGAATGATGCGATGACAGAGATAGTTGCCAATCGTCAAGGAGGTGATGGCCTCTCGATTTTAATAGCGAACTATTTGAGAAATATGTAGAACACTGCAGTTTGGTTTCCTTATCTATGTGTGTATCTGTGTATTCGACAACCGACGCTGACGCGATCGATTTTTTTATTAATGAATATGTTATTTATTATTTAGACAGTGTATAAATATATTTGATGAATTTTGTCGTATCATCGAAAGAATTACTCAATGCATGCTATTATATTTTTGTTCTCATTTTTAAGAAAAAATCATTTTCACTGTAAGTTTGGATTCTTCGTGTGATGTTATTAAAAAAAAGCGGTAAAAAGTCGTTATACTTATACCTAACTGTTTTTATTAATATTTGAATATTCATAAAAATTACCTTTTATGCAGAATTGATCCTCAAATTATATTTCGCGAGATAAAATGCATTTTGAAATAATAAAAATAGTAAGATAATATATACATCAAATTAAAGGTGTAATTTAGTGAAATAAAATGGATAAAATTATGTATACAGGGTGGGCCACTAATAACGGCCATTAAAAGTTTACGGGGTTCTTGACTGATTATTTCGGAAATGGCTACCAACTTTGTTATTGCAAATAGAACACTAGATATTATTATTTTTTGGATTCCCCATTTAATTGTCCATCCACTTATATGAATTTATATCCACATAATTGTTACAGTTTTTGAGTTAAAAATTTATTTTTCGAATATTAACTCCAAATAGACCTTTCGAAAAATGTTTTCAATTTTTACTAATAGATCCCTCTAGTATTAAAAAAAAAACATTTGTCAATTTTGACAATAGGTATTTCCATAAGGTCCATATTTCAGTGCCCAATTAAAAACAGCATAATTCATTTTTTTAAATGGAATGCTCAATATTTTATCTCACAAATCGATTAGCAAATTAATTTGCAACATAAAAATATTATATATCTATATATCCAGAGCAAGTAGTTTTTGAGTTATTTCTAAATTTCCTTCCTCACATTTTTTTTTCATAATTTATTAATTCCTGTTCTATTTACGCGTGCATCAATATTCTTTAGGAAAGATCTAGCAGGCCAATTCTACAGACCTAAATTTCAAATCCATCTATCTTTATCGTTTTTAATGCTAATATGAATCGATAGAGAATTTGATTGCATAAAAATCTACAGAGGTTCCACTAAAAAAACAGTTGAAACCTTACAAAGTTATGATATTTTTTATAGATAAATTGGTTTATTAAAAGAATATTAAAATAACACTCTTAATGGCGAATAACATTCCGTCGAAATAAAATATAATAAAAAATCGCAGCACTTCTTTTTGTTTTAAATTTTCCTATGTTACATTGTATAGAATATGAAAAAGAAAATATGATTTGCGCTTTACTCACTCATTTATCTTGAAGGAATTTTCTTATTTTCCCTCATTAACCATTTGTTTTAGTATTGTCAGTTCTTGGATTATACTTTTTTGGGATTGAAAAATATTTTAAATAGAAGTTGTAGAACTTGAATAACTAAATATTTTTGTATAGCATTATCTCTTTTAAATTTCTTTAAAAAATGGTGATGTGTCCGTCATGGTACTTTCCCCGGTGAATTCGGTCAAATAAGTTTCTGATTGAAAATTTAATAGGAAATCAAAAATGATTAATTGAAAAAATGGATTGTTATTTTTTAAAGTTAAAGCCGAGTACTTGGAAGGATATTATAATTTAGTGTGATATTTATTACCTTACAATGGATTAAAGACATTTCTCTACACCCTTTTTCTTTTCAAACTGGAGGCGTTTGTGAATGATATGTTGAATATGAGGGAACTTTGACGTTTTATTTGTCATTAAAATAACTATTTCAATAATTAATATCTCCACAGCCAACACAAAGAAGATTATAAAAATAATTGTTTATTTCTAAGGGAATTTATTAGATAGATGAAATTTTTTCGCTTATAAAATGAAAACTGAAAGTCCTACAATAAAAATTTGGTAACAAAAATTACTTATTTTTTAAGATCCTCAACTTTTATTTGAAACATTTTTCTATCCGAAATAAAAATGAACCTTCCCTGGCCGGGATTCCATTTTATTTTAAATTGTAATTATAAAAAAAATGAGATCAATGTTAATAATCATATGTCATAAGTATACCAAAATTTAAAATTCTCTTTATTTGGGATGAATAACCCCAACTATTATTCTACACATAGTGTAGAACTAAATACATTTTTGGAAAGCATAATTTCTGCTTACATTACAATCATTCTGTATTTTTTTTATTATTTTTTGTATTCGTAAATATAATAAAATAAAAGTGAAATTAAAAATGGCCTATCGGGAAATATGAAGGCAAACATTTATATATATTTTGTGAAATATGACGAAAACTGCTACCACCATAACAAGTGTTTGGTTTGAAATGTATACTTCAAAAATAAAAAAAATAGAACATACAGTTCAAAAGAACCTATGAAACAGTAAGTGAAGTAACACTTGATACAATTTAATAATTTTTAATAATAATTTTAATTTTACAATTATATTGATCTATTTTAGATCATTAGCCTTTTATTACATTCCTAAGGCTCAAATAAAATTATTTGAAAACATTACATTTTTTATAAAATAAAAAAGAAATCCATAATAATAATTTTTCACCGTGCAAACATTGGCAAAAAAAGATTCATTCATATTTGTATGCTGCTTACTGAACGTTATTTAAAATGTTTATTATTTTAGAATGGCATGTGCATCGTCGGTGTTTTAAAAACGCGACGCGCAGAGATAACTATAAAAGATATTTTTGTCTTTCTCATATTCATTGAATGTGAAACAGCAATAAGCATACACACACAACATTATCAAGAAGAGGGGAGAAACATCTATCGAGTATCTCTTGAAAATTAATTAAAAATCTTTGTTTGTGTTTTTCCACAGTATTAACTATTTAAATTATTACTCATAACATTAATTTTATAAATAATTTAAAGGTGATAAACGCAAATAACATTTATTAAAATATAGTACACTATTTCCCGCTATCTATATGAGACTTAATGAACTAATATTTGTCTAGTCAAATGCAGAAAACTATATGTAACTTGCCGGTTTTATTCAATATGGCCGAATTTCACGGGAATTGATGATATTTTCGGAACGACCTTCCTCAGTAAACAGCATTGTTTTCTGACGAAAAAATGTACTGAACCATAACTACATTCAATGTAGATTATTACGACATATTTCATTTTCTTTCAATAATTATATTAATAAGTAAAAATATAACACATTCTTTGCATAAAATGTGCTAACTTAGGACGTAATTTTCTTCTAAACTGTTAATCAGATTAATTTTTCAATAACTCGTTCGAAATCTGTGGAGTTTTAGGATTATTTTGATATATAATATGATGAAATTCATTATTCAGGGTTTGTTTGTTGTAGGAATTCAATTGGTACAAAATCGCTTCATTTTATATATGATAAACGCCAGCCTTAAACTAAATGTGTTTGAATCAATTAATGCGGGATGGATTTGGGAAGAATAATGAAACGAGTCGAGCGTTTTAATAAAATTTAGCTCTTATCGATTTTTAAATCACCCCCACGCAGAGGGTGGTGCTAGACGGCTACGTTTACTGTTAATTAATACAAACGCCTCCCCGGTTCGATTTAATGCGGTGTGAAAGGGGTATTTGTTGAAATAGTGCAGGAGCCGGGACGGTCGATTGAAATTTATGGACTGAATTCTCATCGGTAACAGAAATCATTTTCATTAATTTTTTTTTTCGCTTGTATTCAATTAATAATATATCTTACCATTATTAATATATATTATAGATAGTGTTTTTTTTTAATAAACACAATACAATAACCGATGTAAAGTTATCCACGATTTTCCAGCCACGGTTTTTTTCGACCCGGCACACAGTGGGACGAAACGCCGAAAAGCTGGCCAAAAATCAAAAAATAAAGTTACTATCTGGGGATTTTTAAGTTACTAGTTCTATAGATTGGTATCACGTTCATAGAACCCGCATGTCAAATTAGCTTTGTGACATATACTTAGGCTTATGGACCCTTTGAAAAGTGACACTCGAGCGGTGCGGAAGGGACCCGAACGCCGACAGGTTGGGACGATGCAATTTCGTCCAAGAGCGGACACCTAAGGGATACCCCCGGCGAGAAACCAGTAAATTTTATTCAAATCGAATGGAACGTTCGATTGTTATCAATAAAATATTTTTTTATTAATTTTTGTATTCATATTTTGGTCTCAGCAACCTAAGGTTAAGCCATTTCCAAAAATTAGCAGGACATTCTTTATATAATTGTTTTGTTTCACCAAAATATGATTATTTTCTCCGACAAGTTTCAACTTTCGTCGAAATTATCCTTGATATTGATGAAAAGATTAATAAAAAAATCTCCTTTTTACACAATATTGGTGTTAAAGACTTAAGGGATGATTTCTTTGAAAAAGCCGTTTGGACGAAATTGTAAGGTCCTGACAGGTTTTTATACCTGCTTTGTTTAAGTGAACTAAAGACCGTATTCTCACCAGAATTTATCGCAGTAAAATGGATTCATCTCCTGAAGGTAAGCAGACTAATAGTGTGCTTAGCAGAAGTCAAATGAATATTTGTTTAATACAATAATAAACAATGTTTTATGCCAAAAATTAAAGAAAAATAAAATAGTTTAAGAAATCGTTTATGCATACAAAAAGTTGTTTGTTCTGTCGTGTTCGGTCAAATGCTTTCGCGTCCCTGAAAGATAAATACATGACGAACATTTTGGGCAAAAGACCAGCTGCAACTAACTGCTATTCCGTTTACAAACCAACTTTTTGTAAACAATTGGATTAAGCAGCTAAAATTGCATAAAGTATTTATGAGTTTAATATTATACTAGAACTGCTTTTTCAATCCTTTTGAATATAATTATTGAAATACAATCTATTATTGAATAAATTTGTTGATAAATATAATTTATTTGTTTATTTATTTATAATAATAATAATAATAATATTGATAATAATAATACTAATGTTATTATAATTATTATTTACACAGTTTATCATAATTATTTATGTTAAACTATTCGAAAGATTTTTGTCTCAATTAATATTGTATTTTTCAGAAACTGAAACTTCGACAGCTTTTGGTGTATCGAGAAAAGACCTTTTTCTATTTTTCAAAGGTAGACTGAACGAACAAGTGGCCAACATTTTCATTTCGATTGAAGAGTACGTGTCTTCGAAAACCGGGAATCCGTTCGAATTAGTCGACGACAAACCGCGAATCCAAAAATTAATGCACGATTTAAGATCGAAGTGATATCAAGTTGGAAGGAAAGAGGAATTTTTACTCGAGAAATACAATGACTGGATTTCCTCGTGCGTTTCGTTTTCCGTTTTGTTTTCTGCCCTATTGGCAATAGGAAAATGCACAAGAATCGTCGAACAAATATATTAAACGGTTTCGAGAAGATTTTTCGCGTAAATGCAGTCGATTGAAAACCACGGAGGATGTTTTTAAGACTTTTAGTTTCATCCGACCCTTTAATTACCGGCCAAAGGACATTACCGTTCGGTTGTTTGGAAAATTTTACACCTTTTAAACACTTTTGTAGTTTCGGTACGCCATATTGTATCCGCCATTTTTTTTTAATTTTGACAGCTGAGTTGTAATCTTCATACTTAAAAACTTCGATATACTGATTTTCAGACAAATCGCGCAACGCCTTCATATTATGGCCATACTCAAAAACCCTGATATATTGATTTTCATCTTAAAAAACAATTTTTTGTAGTTTTGGCCCACCATTTTGGATCCGCCATTTTTTTTTAATTTTGACACCTGAGTTGTAATTTTCATACTTAAAAACCTCGATATACTGATTTTCAGACAAATCGCGCAACGCCTTCATATTATGGCCAGCTTTTCCGAGTTTCGTCCCACTGTGCGGCGCCTCCGCCATAGTGGATACGTGGTTCATCCACTGATTTTAATTTCCATTTCTTTACATTAGCCTATTAGTGGAAGTCCTAAAACTTGCTTTGCTTAATACTATTATCATTTTCATTACAATTTTTAAATTTTCTTTCTGTCATCCACGAATTTCAACATAAAATCGAACTAATTTCAAAGTCCTAAAACGATCGACTTTGGCGTACTTTAAATTCAATTTCTTTACCTTGGATTTTTACTAGATATCTTAAGAACTATCTCAGCTAATAAAAGTTTATTTTTGTATTACATTTTCTTATTTATTTTTTTGTCACCCACGGTTTTCAACAAAAAATCGATCAAATTTCCAATACGGCTGACTTTGACGCACTTTAAATTCGATTTCTTCTTCTTAGATTGTTACAGGATGCCTTAAGAACAATCTCAACCAATAAAAGTTTATTTTTTTATTGTTACTATTTAAAAAAAAAATGTAATCAACGGTTATTTTTTAGCTTTTCTAGTTTAACGCTAATTTGTTGCTAAGGATTTTATTAACATACTTTGAGAATATAAAAATAGGATGTTTCAAAATAAACTTTTTATTATTTTTTTGTCTCATCCCAAGGATCTCTCAAAAAAAAATGAAAGTGGTCGCCGGTTACAAAACCGTGGACTGCAAGCCGTGGGGTAACTTCACATCGGTCTGTTATTCAATTCCATAAATTGTACTGACACACATTTTTTTTCTTTACACAATAAATCTCATTTGATCAGTAAGAAAATACATTTGATAAACTCTCAAAATCAGTAACGATTGTATCACAATAAATGGAAGACGACGCAAGTACCATATTTTGCCTAATTTCATAGAACACACTGGTCCGATGTGATTCGAAAACCACATGAAATTATATTAAATAAAAATGATTTGAAAATAATTAATAAATTATTTTCACATTTAGCTCTGTGACTATTGACTTACCTACGTAAGTACGTTAAACAAATGCACATTAAAACAACTACTTCCCGGGCAAATACCCACGCCGGACATTGAATTACATAATGTACACCTGCCGTTGCACATCAATAAAACATTGAATAATGCAACAAATTTTGATCCGAGAAAAATTCAATGTAAAAACAACAAAAGGAACGTTACATAATATAAGGCCATCTGCAGACACGTGTTTCGGGATCTATCCCTCGTCAGTACAGCTATGCCTTACATAATTTAAAGATGTTAAAATAAATCAATTAAATTAATTAAAAAAAAACACGTGTCTGCAGATGGCCTTATATTATGTAACGTTCCTTTTGTTGTTTTTACATTGAATTTTTCTCGGATCAAAATTTGTTGCATTATTCAATGTTTTATTGATGTGCAACGGCAGGTGTACATTATGTAATTCAATGTCCGGCGTGGGTATTTGCCCGGGAAGTAGTTGTTTTAATGTGCATTTGTTTAACGTACTTACGTAGGTAAGTCAATAGTCACAGAGCTAAATGTGAAAATAATTTATTAATTATTTTCAAATCATTTTTATTTAATATATTTAAATAACTGTGACCAAGTGAATGAATACTGTTTTCTATTCACATGAAATATGGTGCTTGCGTCATCTTCCATTTATTATGATTCATAACAGGTATATAACCACAAAACAATTTCCGTTCAGCAGCCTTCATCAAGGCATTTCTCATGGAATAAACTAGTCTGATGAGTTTAAAAAAAAAACGAAATGGCTATCACTTGTTATCCATACGCTAGATGAATGGTGGCTGAACATTTTATGAAGTGACTATTGTGTTCAATAATAGTGTTAATAGTTCATTAACGTGAAAAGAAGCTCTCCTATTTTATTCCACGTGTCTGTCATTCAATCGCATAAATTTCGCTGACAAACATTTTCCTTTTTCCCTCTTTACGTTCCACGATTTCTCCACCATCCATCCTTTATTCCCGATAAGCAAATCAAAAAAAAAGAAAAAACGCTTTTCCGTCAAACGAGAACGGACCCTAATTTTTCCTATCCGGTTTTCTTGTTTTCGTCCCTGCTGTGGCCGACCGCGTGTGTATTTTCCCATCCCCTGCGTCATCGATTTCGACGCCCTGACCAGATTTCCGGGGAGAGAGGGGCGGTGATTTTCCTAGGATTGATGCGAGGTTTTCCCGCATGTTCCTAGTTGAGAAATGCCGGAGATTTATCTCGTCCTCGCCGGTGGAGGAATGTTGCAAATGTGCGCCGCTTTATTTCGACGTTTATTCCGTGCGAGATGTTGCTTGAATTGCGCATAATGTTATATTTTCTTGAAGAAAAGCGAGTGCGTCGTAAGAAATGAATTACGGAGATGTGAATCGCAGGGAGAAAAATGTTAATGGACAGAGAAAATTTATTTACATTACTTTTAATTTTTTAAATAAATACAAGCTATTTCTTTATACAAGGTGGGCCAGAAATAATTACGAATTTGAAAAAAATCATTAAAAAAAAAAACTAAGTACAATTCACATACAAATTTTTATTTCTATAAAAATTTACATCTGGGAAATTAATTTCTTAAAAATAACGTCATCCAGGTGTGCACCATCGCGCTGCAAACATTCTTCGAATTTGAACCTCAAATTAGTAAAAACTCGCTGGCACATTGCACGGGGAATAGCTGCCATTTCTTCCCGGATATTGGTCTTCAACTGGTTAATCGTGGCTGGGTTATTAGAGTAGACTCTACTTTTTAGATATCCCCACAAAAAAAGTCCAGTGGTGTTAGATCTGGACTTCTAGGAGGCCATGCAATGTCACCTTGGCGCGATATCAGTTTTCCAGCAAACATCTTGTTTACGACCGTCAAAGAGGCATTAGCTGTATGGCATGTCGCGCCATCTTGTAGAAACCATGTCGCACGATTATAGGCTTCAAATTGTTCCAGTTGTGGAAAGAAAAAATCCCTTAACATGGCTATGTATCGGTCAGAATTTACAGTTACAGATTGGCCTTCTCGATTTTCGAAGAAGTAGGGTCCGATAATTCCGTGCGCTGACATGGCCGCCCAAACGGTTACTTTTGGCGAATGCAGAGGCTTTTGGTGTTTTGCACGTGGGTTCTCTGCAGCCCAGTAACGGCAATTCTGTTTATTCACATGCCCATTTATGTGAAAATGGGCTTCGTCGGAGAACAGAATATTGTTGACAAAATTCGTAAAATTGGATCATTTGGCTGTAATTCCTGCACAACTTGAATTTTATATGGGTGCAATTTCAGATCTTTCAACAAAATGCAACGCAAAGATGTTCTGGATACCGCAAGTTCGGCTGAACGCTTTCGAGTTGATTTAGCAGGAATACGTTGAACTGAAGCTCTAACTTGTTCAATTACGTCTTCTGTTCTCGTTGACCTTGGACGTCCCGCAGGCTTCAGTTTGAGAGTCGAACCAGTAGCTTTGAACTTTCTGGCCCACGATCGAATCACACTTTCGTTTGGACACTGATTTAGGTCATGTAATCCAAACTCACGCCGAAATAAATGCCGAACAATAACGCACGAATCGCCATTTTTGTAATAATGTTTAATGCAGAATGCGCGTTGCGCTCCCGTGAAGCGATCCATCGCGAATAAATTTCCGAGAACCGGGCTACTTAACCCCACCACCCGCGCAGTCCCCTCTCTGAAGCTTCAAACGCAAGAGTGTTTTTAAAATCGTACACCTTTCAGGCCCACCCAGTATAATAAAAACCGGCCACCATAATATATTTTCAAAACCGAGTCTTACTGGCATATAAATGGGTTTATGAGAATAAAAAATTGTTAAATTGCTTTATTCGTATTTTAATATGTCTTCTTCATTCCCACCTTTATTTTTAAGCAATAAAATCTATTTTTAACGAGATTAAGAAGTTTTTGTCATTTACGCATTAGCAGATTATATATCTTATTTTATCATTTATGAGTGGCAGCATCAAATGGGCTCGTGTGCATTGTTTGACAGTAGTTATACAGTTAATAAATCTTACAATAAAGGCAGAATGCAACTAACTGTCACGGAAGTGTCTCGAATTGTTGCTTTAATTGAAGATTGCCGTAGCAAACACTACGTGTCTCGTTGATTGGGTATACCTCGTAGTACCATTCAGGATGCTTGGTGTCGGTAGTTGGAGACTGGCAGTTATGCTAGGCTTCTCGGATCTGGAAGAAGAAGGGCAACAAATGCGTTTCTATGATCGTTTTGCTGTGCTCAACACACTTAGAGACCGGATAACTACCGCTGTTCGGATTCAACATTGTTTTCAGACTGTTAGAGGGATTGAAGTAAGTGAGAGAAAAATCATATGAAGACTTCAGGAGGCCTGCCACTGGCTCTGAATTATTACCGAGACATCGGAGACTACATTTGCAGTTTGCACGACTGCATTTAAATCGAACCCTTCGTCAATGAAGTCAAGTTCTCTTCTGTGATGAGTCCAGCCTTTGTCTGCGTTCGCCTGATGGTCGCGACAAAAATGAACGATGCGCAAACTGTACCATTTCCGAACGGCGACCTTATAAGGGAGTTTCTGTCATGGTGTGTGTAGGTATTTCTTCAGATTCACATTACGACCTTGTTTTTGTAGAAAATGGTTCTTTAAATGCGCATGGATATGTGGAAAATATTCTGCAAGAAGCTATCGTGCCCTTTTCTAATTTTATTGGAGATGACTTTGTTTTAATGCACGACAATGCTAGACCACATGTGGCAGATGTGATGACACTTCGGCATTCAAACCCTAGATTGGCCAGCATGCAGTCCAGATTTCAATTGAGCACTTTTAGGATCAACTCTAAAGACGTATTCGTAATAACCCAGCCTTGTCGGAGACCCTCCAAGAGCTAAAATTGGCACTCTGGCACTCCAAGAAGAATTCGATGAAATACCTCAAGATTTTTTTACAACTTTAATTATTAATTAATTCAGTACCTCGTCGGTTACGCGATGTGATTCAAGCACGAGGATATATGCGCTATTAGACATCATTAGGTTGTCAGTTAAATACCAAAATTTAACTTTTTAATAAATATTAAAATCCGTATTTTGCACCATTTTATACATTTTTAAATTAAATTTCATTTTGCGTTAATTTGAATTATTTTTTCGGTTAAATTATTGAATAGAAAAATAATGAATATTCCTTTCGAATAAAATCATTATTAAATTAAACTAATAATTATATTAATCTTGTGACTTTTTCTTGATGGCCTGTTTTTCTTACCGGTCAGTGTAATTTCATTATTAAATTATTGAATTACATTTAGAATTACTTTCCCACCAACCGTAATCTCTAATATAAATAAAGTCCTAAATATCTTTTTATTTAGACAAGCAATATTTTTTTAAATATACTAATTGAATGCATGTTAAAATTGGAATATTTTTTGTTTCTTTATAAATTTCGATAATTTTCAACCGATGAGAAGTTGGCCATAAATTCTCCTGCCACGGATTTAACCCAGCGCCTCCACATTCGAACATTTCATAATTGTAACATGTTTAAGCACTCAAAAATCCCATTTGACGACCTGTTAAATAAATGTTTACAAATAAGAGTGTTTTACAAACAATACCAATTAACGAAAACTGGGAAAAAATGTCTATGCCATACTCATTGAACCAGCAAGGATTCTTGAATCCGAAATTCTTCTGAGGGTCCCCAAATAAAAACGATTTTCTTCTTTCAATCATTTCTATGGTGTATTATTACCATTATTAAACAATGAAAAAATTGAGAAAATGACTTAATACATTTTTTTCTTTCCAGCCACGATTCATGAATCCAAAATATTCAAAAATTCATAACTTCTGAGGGTCCCCAAATAGAAACGATTTTCTTGTATCAATCGTTTCTATGGAGTATTTTTAACAATATTAAACAATGAAAAAATGAGAAAATGACTTAATGCATTTTTTATTTCCAGTCACGATTTTTTAATCCGAAATTTTCAAAAATTCATAACTTCTGAGGGTCCCCAAATAAAAACGATTTTCTTCTTTCAATCGTTTCCATGGAGTATTATTAATATTATTAAACAATGAAAAAAATGAGAAAATGACTTAATGCATTTTTTTATTTCCAGTCACGATTCTTAAATCCAAAATTTTCAGAAATTCATAACTTCTGAAGGTCCCCAAAGAGAAACGATTTTCTTGTATCGATCGTTTCTATGGAGTATTGTTAACAATATTAAACAATGAAAAAAATGAGAAAATGACTTAATGCGTTTTTTCCCAGTTTTCGTTAATTGATATTGTTTGTAAAACACTATTATTTGTAAACATTTATTTAACAGGTCGTCAAGTAGGATTTTTAAGTGCTTAAACATGTTGCAATTATGAAATCTTCAAATGTGGAGGCGCCGGGTTAAATCCGTGGCTGGAGAATTTATGGCCAACTTCTCATCGGTTAATTTTCACAGTTTGGTCGGAAAAAATAAAATGCAAAAAATTCCTTCTATTTATTTAGTAAAATGCTAATCTACTTACCTGGAAGACATAAATAAATGTGACTTATTAGTTATTAATGTACTTATTACATTAAATATTTGCTATAAATTTAGTTATTGAATTATAACTTATTTTATTACTAGTTACTAATTTACAGCAGAGATCATCCGATTTCAGTTTAATATTTAATTTATTCTTTCTCAATAACAAATGCACAAAAACTAATTCGCGGAATGTTACGACTTATGAATTCCTCTGTTCGGCGTTTTATTTCACAATATTCATCGGGTCTAAAAATAACACACAAAATACACACACACAACAAACTGGTTGTTTGTTCAAACCGAAGCCGGGATGTAAAAAAAAACGTTTAAATATTATGTAAATAATCCTTCTCCGCGCTGGAAAGGTCGATCGAAACAACCACATATACCCGAAAAAAAAATCAAAACCGTGCCAATAATTAAAACCGCCGGTTTCGTTATGCAACAACAATTCTTAAGTAATTCTTTTTTGTTTCTTTCTCTCTTACTGAGAGAGGATGTGAATGAAATAAATTTCGTCAGAATTATCGTTTTCGATAATTGACCTAGAAAATTCGGTAAACTTTTTTTACGAATGATGACATGTTTTCTTCATTATGAAATATATGCCGATCAGATTCTGAAATTCTTTGTGGATGATAAAATGGAATTTCGTGGTTTAATATTATAAATATTGTTTATTTAATTTAACTATCAAAAATGTAATGTTTATACATCACTCCATCCGATAACAAAAAAAAAGTTGATTACCGTTTTAAGTAAAAAAAAATGTTTGACTTAAAAATAACCTCAAAAAAAGGTAAAACGTTATGATAACTTGTACAACTTTGGTGCCTACTATTTCCATAAATTGTAACGGCTGTCATGACTCCGAACGTTAACTGAGATAACGGTTTAGGGCGATGCGGAATATCAAATCGCCATTTAACGTAACCTTGAAGAATAACTTGCTGTCAAACATAACGTTTTCGATGGGCTGAATGTTTCAGCACAGTCTGATAGGCTTGCAGTGCCGAGGCAGGTAGATCCCTAATATTCGTCACTTTTTATTTCAATGGAACATTTCACGTACGTTAAAGACAAATTTTTATACACTTGCTTATATGTTCTATATTAGAACGGGAGGATGATGCTGTAAGCTACTTGTTGATCTGATTTTTCGTTTCTGGTTCCTATTAAAACATTCAGAATTCTCCCATTGACAGAATTAAGAAAGACCGGTTCATTTTGAATGAAATCTAACGATTCTAAACAGCGCAAAAATCGAAGTTCTTCCTAATTTTCTTTATCATTATTCATAGATTTTTAAATTCTGAACACATTTAAATTCTTTCAGTCAATCGGTCGCTAGATTGCAAATATACAAGTTCTGCTTTCACAAAAAATGTCAACAGAGGATTAAAAAGAACCTCGATTTTCGCGCTGTCAAGAATTGTTCAATTTCATTCAAAATGAGCCGGAGCTTCTTAATTCTGTCAATCGGAAAATTCTCAATGTTTGAATAGGAGCTAGAAACGAAACGGCTGAGCAACGACTGGCTTACAGCATCATCCCTCCGCCTCCAAAAAGCGCAAATGAGTAAGTCTAGCATCAAAACGATGTTCAAATGTGTCCTTTGAAGCCCGTGAAATCGTCGATTAAAATAATAATAGACAATCTGTGGCCAATAGAGAGAGCTCTCGACGATTGGAGGATCGGAGAATGACTCCAAAACCTTACAGCATCCCCAAGAAAGCGCAAATCATAAAGTTTAACTATGAAATAGCACTAAAAACCGATTACTTTCATTATTTATCAATTTATTAGTTAAAGCCATTATGGATACAATTCCTAAAAAAATATATTATTAAAGCTGTATTGATAACATTTATTACTTCTTCTACGCACTATGCTACAAATTTGTTATTCGCTTGTTCTCGGGTAGTGGTGAAAGGCAATTAAAGGCAACTAAATATTTTAATGCTCTGTCAATACAATCGTATTCTAAACATTTTGAAAACTGGGAGCAACAATTTTAAATGGATGGATATAAAGACTTTTTTAAACTTTGTATACAAATGCTATTTTCATTTAGTGGCTAGTTTCAATTACATGGTAATGATTATCAAACTAAGTAATTAAAACTAGTCACTAAATGTTTAATTAATTTCTCACTTAACCCGTAGTGAAACATTTTTGAATTAATTCAGAATGATTTAATTAAAATTAACCAAGTGTTTTAATTTTAATTAAATCATCCTTAACTAGTCACTAAAGTAAAATAAAAGTTGTTTTAAAATGTTAAAAATGTTAAGCGTTGTCTTTGCATTTCAAAATTTACCACGAAGCGAACGCCTCCAAAATCGAAGAATTAAACTGAAAGGTTGTATTTTTTTGGCATCAAATTAAGATCATTTCACTGTATCACTATGTATTAATAAATTCGATGTCTTATACATTGCGTTTTATTTAAGTGTAGCCATATGAAATTACATGGTAATTATTACACATAAATCTTTCATATGGTGAATAATCGAGTCTAGCAATAATTTATGTAATTGTTTAACAATCAATATTTTGAGGATCCGCACGTTTTTAGCTCTGTTAGATATGGTTAATCGAATCCGTGAAAGATTTTGTTTTAATATATAAAATTAAACTCAAAAGTAAAAATTGAACCCATGTTAACTTTTGCTGTCGTCGAAATTTTAAACATTTTTTTGGTTTTATTAATAAATCAACATTTTTTCCACGAAATGTACATTGCTGGAAGCACATACACATATTGGATTTCTTTATTTTCGCAATTATTTGCGTTATTAATTTCAACTTTTAATGGGAAAATAAAGAATTCCAATATGTATATGTTATACATTTCGTAGAAAAAATGTTGATTAATAAAACAAATAAAAATGTTTCAAATTTGGATGACAATAGAATTAACATGGGGTACACATTTTTACAATGTAAATCCCTAAGGCCACACTTAAATAAAACTCACTGTATATTGTAAGTCAGATTGTTATTTTGTCAATTAAATTCCAAATCAAATCCAACATGAAGTTTATCTGAAGTTTAGTGCAGTTAAATGCACAAATTGATTTATATTTAATTTGACGTATTTAAATGTAATAAATTAAATAACTGTGACCAAATGAATAAATACTCTCTTCTATTATTGTTAAATAATGTATTGAAACATAAATTAATATATTAAAAATCAGCCAATAAAACACAGATTAGATTGAATAACTTTAAATTTTCGACTAGTTTCGGGTTATTAGCCCATTTTCAAGAGAATTTAAAATTTAAAATTCTCTTGAAAATGGACTAATATTCTCATTTTCAAGAGAATTTAAATTTTAAATTCTCTTGAAAATGGGCTAATAACCCGAAACTAGTCGAGAATTTTAAGTTATTCAATCTAATCTGTGTTTTATTGGTTGATTTTTAATAATTTATTCATATTTATTTCATACAATAGGAACTACCAATGTCTAAACATTAAAACCACTAATTATATTAAAATTGATTTACAAAATAACTCCCTTGAAGTTCCAATATAATCCCTAACAAATATAATCACGTGTTTGTGAAATTAATTACGCGAAACCGTCTCGACGTTCGATTGACGTCAAGGATTCAGTTTCGAAGTTCAATTTCGCACGCTTAATTTGCTCGTTTTGTTATCACAACTGTAATTGCTGTCTACTGATCAATTCATCTTAATTAAAGCAATCATAATTTTGTAATTCTATTCGACAATACAATATGGAAATTAAGGGTAAATTTATTTAGTAAAGATTTAAGGATACTTTTTGATGATTCTGTGTTTTATTAATCACGTATCCTTAGTTTGCAACAAAGCAATTCGATCACTGGGTTTTATTATGCGGTATGGGAAACATTTTAAGGGTGCGGTTTAGGAGAAAGAGATAGCTATACAAATATGGGCAATCACTAATTTGAGTTAGATTGTTGTTGTGATCAATGAACAATATTGTATTATACATTAAAATAATCTTAAAATAAGCAGGAATTTCATCAGATAAATTAAAAATTATTTTAATGTTTAGTTTCTGTGAAATGTGAAAAATAATTATGAAAAACAATGAAAATTGATCAAATATATAGCAAATTTTAAATTAAATTTTTGCTAATAAAAACTTGTGCAATGAAAATTTAAAGCAATTCACTAAATTCTGCATTGAAATAACTTATCAGTCATTACCTATTAATTTCATTATATCTTACAATTTTCTTTTCTAACTTAAACTAGTAAATTGACGTAATACACGAAAATTAACGATTTATTTTTTATTTAGAGTGATACTTTATACTTGGTAGATAAAAAATGTAAATACACATTCATATTATGAAATCCAAAAAAATAGCTCTATTTTCAAACGATTATTTCCGTTTTACTATATAGCTATCTCTTTCCACTAAACCGCAACCTTAATATCAGAACTTTACTAATTTAGTACAATTCTTTTGTGCGTTGCCACCTTTACTGTGGGCCATTAGTTTGGTTCCCAATTTATTAAATTCACATAAATAAAGTCGAAAAAAATTAATAAAATGTTCAACCACCATTCATCTAGCGGATGGATTACTAATGATGGCCATTTCGTTTTTTTTTTTTCGAAAAAAAAAAAAGGATGAAAATTTTATGAATTGAATTTCGTTTCCTGTTCTTATAAACAGGAGAAGTTCGCCTTCCTTTAGTGGACGAAACAACGATTCTAGATCGTCTAGAACGTTGGCATCGTCAACGATTTGAGTCTACAATCAAATCGTTGACGATGCCACATGAAATAATCTAAAGATGGCACATATACATTGTGTATATTCACTAAAATAAAGGTTTGTCTATCCTGGGCTATATACTAGAAGTCTTTCTGCCCTCACGAATCAATATTGATTTATTAATGTTTAATGATACGAGTCTGTACTCTTCTACTGCATAATTACTTCTTTTTTGTTACATACTTGTATTTTTAAATCAAATTAGTTTTAATGTGCATTTGTTTAACGTACTTACGTAGGTAAGACAATTGTCACAGAGCTAAATGTGGAAATAATTGTATTTTTAATTTGTAATATTGTCTGTAATAGTTTTGCAAAAAAAAGAGGTTACGTTAATAAACTAATACTAATATAATTAATACTTTTAATATTTATAAATCGGTGATAAATGGTAATAATCAATAAATTATTAAAAATCTACCAATAAAATAATTAAAATAATAGATTAAAATGAAAAACTTTAAATTCTCAACTAACCCGGAACTAGTCGCGAATTTAAAGTTAATTATTAATCTACTTTTTTTTAATTTTATTGGTATATTTATAATAATCTATTCAAATTTATTATTAAAATTGTTTAAATTAGAAAAACTCAAAATATTCAGTTAAGTTATAAATAATGCAAAAAAAAACGTATTACCATTGGAAGTGAGCGCGCAAAAACCAAGTCAAGGGGAAAGCTTATCCGCTTGCCGAAATTATATTCGATTAATTCCGTGTGGCTTTTTGCATTTTTCGTATTACTGACGCAATTATCAAAAGTTCAAATAACAATAGTAATAAATCTTTATTGACAGTTGTATACAAAATTAATACATACGCACAAACAAAAAGAGAAAAATAATATGGACAATAAATACAACCTCAAGGTATAACTTTCATTGTTATTTATGCGTAAAAATAATGATTTTTTTAAATCATTTATTTGATGCAGTATCCAGTCTACCAATAAATTATTTAATTGTTAAAATTCAACATATTCCCACTTTTTATTACTTGATTAGCATAAGTAAACATTTTTTACTTAACAAATAATTGAATTATTGCTAGATAATAATAAGTAATGATCACAATGGGGGCTATTCCGTACATAAAATATTAAATTTAACGTTGCATGTTATTCTTTATTGTTACAGTCTAAGCGAGGTTTATAATTGATACGCATACTTAGATTATGATGAAATATAACGCAAATGATGAATTTAATATTTTTTTTCATACGGAATAACCCCGAATTTCTAATTAACAAATCATTTAATGCATTTTAAAAATCTAGTGAGTAATTCAGAAATTATGATTTTTTAAATTATTCATATGGTGGACAATTATCTAACAATCGGGGCTTCTGTACGGAAAATGTTAAGTTTAACGTGTACGATATTTTTTATCATCACAGTCTAATCAGCTTTTGCAATAGATATGCGGGGCTATTCCGTGTGGAAAATACATTTTTAAGTTTAGCGTGTGCATATTTTTTATCAGCACAGTCTAAGTAGTTTTTGTAATAAATATATAAAAACAAAATGTGAGATTATCTAATAACCTACACGTTAAACTAAACATATTCCGTACGGAAGGATATAAAAGAAATACAAATCAGAATGAAAATAAGAAAACAGGAAATTTAATTCTGAACTAAAATTTGCCAATTTGTATTACCAGGGGTGTTGAAGTTTGCCGGTTTTACTAGTAGTTGTCGCTAGCAATATGTATAAATTTTTATGATTTGGCAGGTATGTCTTTTGTTTCTATTGACATTAACCTACAAAAATACGCAAGTCACATTCCCCCAAAATAATAGCGTCATATTTGTTTACCTCAGTGAATATGTCGAGTTTCGTTCCAAGTAAATTGCATTTGCGGCATTCGTTGCTTGTCTTATTTCATCAAAAGAAAAAAACAGCTGAAGCCTACCGGTTGCTGGTAGAAACTTATGGTGAACATGCTCCAGTGATTAGAACATGTGAGACATGATTTCGTCAATTTAAAAGTGGAGATTTCGATTTGACAGACAATGAACATCCTGGTGCAGCGAAAAAGTTCGAAGACGAGGAATTGCAGGCGTTATTGGATGTTGATCCAACCCAATCGCAACAAAAATTTGCAGAAACACTAAATGTGACTCGAGGAGCAATTTGCCAACGTTTAAAAGCCATGGGAAAGATTCAGAAATATGGAAAATGGGTGCCACACCAGCTGAACGATAGACAAATGGAAAATCGAAAAACCGTTTGTGAAATGCTGCTTCAACGATTCGAAAGGAAATCTTTTCTGCATCGAATTGTCACGGGGGACGAAAAATGAATTTATTTTGAGAACCCGAAGCGAAAAAAATCATGGCTTTCACCTGGTGAAGCCGGCCCATCAACTGCAAGGCCAAATCGCTTTGGCCGTAAGACAATGCTCTGTGTTTGGTGGAACCAGTGTGGTGTGGTGTACTACGAGTTGTTAAAACCTGGTGAAACGGTGAACACCGATCGCTACCGATAATAAATGATCAATTTTAATCATGCGTTGATCGAAAAACAGCCGGAATGGGCCCGAAGACATGGCAAAGTCTCATACCGCTAAAATGGTGAAAGACACATTAAAAACACTTAATTGGGAAATATTATCGCACCCGCCGTACTCTCCAGACCTCGCCCCGTCCGAATATCACCTTTTCGCATCGATGGGACACTCCCTTGCAGAGCAGTGCTTCGCTAATTTTGAAGAAGTCGAAAAATGGCTCGTCGAATGGTTTGCCTCGAAAGAGAAAAAGGTTTTTTGGGATGGTATCCATAATTTGCCTGAGAGATGGGCGAAATGTGTAGAAACCAATGGTCAATACTTTGAATAAAAAAATTTTGAGATTCCTCTGAAAATTAAGTGTTTTCTTTATCAAAAAAACCGACAAATTTCAACTAACACCCCTGGTATGTGCACAGTCTAAGTAGTTTTTGTAATAAATATATAACAGAATGTGAGATTATATAATAACCTACACGTTAAATTTAACATTTTTTATACGGAATAGGGCCGAATTATTCATTAAATGTGAATTCAATAACATACACGTTAAACTAAACATTTTCCGTACGAAATAGATCCGAATAATTTAAACAATTAACATATCGACACTTTTTATTGCTTCATTGGCATAAGTAGATATTGTTTACCAAATCCTTTAATGCATTTTGTTTTCACATATATTTATTTATCTTTGGAATTGCGATGTACAAAGGGTGTAGGTCGATGTTTTTCGAATTTGAGGCAAAACTCTCAGTAAGGTGTAAGAATATTATTTATCAATTAAAATGTGAACAGTATAATTAATTATTGAGAAATATAAGCGCAAAAGGCAAATTAATAAAAGGATATTAAGCAAAAAAAGAAACGCGTGGACACTTTCTAAACACATTATTATTTCTGTATTTATTTTTATTATTATTAGTAATTATATCCTGTGTTATTTATATCTAATTTACATCCGATTCGAATTATTTATTCGGACGTATTAAAGCACTCTTTTCGCTCATCAATATTTACGATTATGGCGATTCACGTGCGTTTTATATTCATCGGAGGTTTCACCTGGTTCAATTAAGTTAAAAGAAATGTACATAAATAAAAAAAAAAACAGAAAGTTTGATGTCGCGTCGGAAGAAGAAGGACGTACGAATTCGAAATTCCGCGCAGCGAAAGTGTTTCAAGTCGCATGTTTTCTTTCTCGGTGCGTGCGATTAAAATGTCTTGAAATTATTAAATTGTGTAATTTTAAAGAGAATAAATGTTTATACAAGGTGTACAGAAAATGAGTGATAACCTTCAGGTAAATCAATTCATTAATTAATTTTTAATGCAAAATCCAAATAAAAAAATGTTGTATGGTTCTTCATTGAGGCTCACGAAGTCTTCGGAATTTTAAATATGTGACTATAAATTAGTATTGTTTTTTTAAATATTTTGTAAAAAATCAATAGCATTAACAATCAATTAGACACGTGTATAATTCCATTGATGTAAATGAATAATAAATCGGATATTTTTACAATTTTATAACTTCATCAGAAGCATTTTTTTAATGAAAATAGATCTGGCAACGACGCACGCTCGTTTGTAAAAGAAAAGGTGTATGCAACACCTCCAGCGGATGATGTAGCAGTTATAAACAGGATAAATGCACACTTGTTTGATCCAGCGTTGCCAAATGTATAGTTCTTTTAAGTGGCCCGTGAGGCTTAAGGAAGGACCGCGTGACTTATTTTCGTTAATATTTTTATCTAAAAATTAGTCAAAGAGTCACGTTGCCTAAAGCTTTTCACTCATTTTCTGTACACCTTGTATGTATAAAATAATTAACGTTTTTTTATGACTGAATTAAATTTATATTTTTACGCGTGAAAATTATTTATTAATATTATTTGTAAATAATTTTTCATTTAACATCGACGAAATTATTTTGTGTGCCATGAAGAATTCGCCAAGATAGTGCTAGCTTTACATTCGTATTTATTTATTTATGGCATAACCAAAGAAATACAATAATAAATTTCTAAATATTTAGTTGCATACTGTTAATCTAATTAAAAAAATTAAATTAAAAAAAAAATGAGGGAAGAAAGACATCTATATGTATTTTAAATATAAATATACAAACATCTTTATTAAGACAGCAGAATTAAAATTCTTTACAAATATTTATATTTACAATACATATTGATGGGTTAGTAGTCTGTCATGGGCTATCGACCGGAAATCTTTCTGCCCTAAATATAAATATTTGTAAAGAATTGTAATTGTGTTGTCTGAATAAAGATGTTTGTATATAAAAATGATTTTACAATAATTAAAAGATTATTTCCACATTTAGCTCTGTGACATTTTGACTTACATTACATAAGTACTTTAGACAAATGCACATTAAAACAACTACTTCTCGGGCAAATACCCCGCCAGACATTGATTTATATAATGTACACTTTTTTTTCGCTCAATGTAATTCAGTTTTTTTTTATTTGACTTGATTTTGATTTAAATTTATTTAATTTGTTTTAATTTAATATAATTGATTTAATTTGATTAAATATAGTTGACTGAATTTAATTCATTTAATTTAACATCTTTAAATTGTGTAAAGCAATGCTGTACTGACGAGGGATAAATCCCAAAACACGTGTCTGCCGATGGCCTTATATTCTATTTTGTTCCTTACATTGAATTTTTCTCGGAACAAAAAAAAATGCATGATGCGGGGTATTTGCCAGAGAAGTTTTTTTTAATCTTTTTCCTTTCTACCGTTAGGTGTAAGGAGTGCCAGAGAAGTAATTGTTTTAATGTGCATTTGTCTAAAGTACTTACGTAACGTAAGTCATAATTTCACAGAACTAAATGTGGAAATAATTTAATAATTATGCGCTTCTCTGGGGCTCCGTTCCAGGATATAAAAGAAATACAAATCAGAATGAAAATTAGAAAACAGGAAATTTAATTCTGAACTAAAATTTGCCAATTTGTATTATGTGCAAGTGCTTTCTTGGAACTAAACATAAAGAGAATTCCAGCAGAAACCAGTTGAAATCTATGAAATACATTCATTTTGAACACCATTTATTTATAAGACATAAGGTAAGGTATAGGGGGCTCCACCACAGAAATCGATTCTAAAAAGCGCTCCACAAGTCAAAAAGGTTAGAAACCGCTGCTCTATAACAATGTGAGAATAACCAGAAATCAAATATTTTTTTGTGAAAGTGAAATGTTAAAAGACATTCGAGGTTATTCCGTCAGGAAATGTTGAGTTTAACGTTTTCATCATCACAGTCTAAGCAGCTTTTGTAATAGATATGCATATATAGAATGTGAAGTCATTTAATAACGTAAATGAATATTTTCTATACGGAATACCCCTGATTGAATCAATATTAATCGTTAATTTAATATAGATTTAAAGTATTGCTAAGTTAAAGTATTTTAAGTATATTCGGAAGCAAAAAAAACTAAGTAACATCCTACTTTGATCTAGTTTATCAAATGCTCTGCGGCAGCATTTTTTATTGTGAATAATCTCTCGTGGTTTTCCCTAACAACTCGAGTCAGCAGGATTCCCATTTTGTCAACACCGCACAATGAATGATACGATTTGATTCCCACGTGAATCCTAAGCTATAATGAATTTTTTTATGGTGTGCAAAGTTTGACAGGCATTACTGTTTGTTGTTGATATTTGTAAAGTTGTGAAAAAAATTTTTTGATTGCAAGTTTTTTTATCGTAGCTTTCACTTACACAATTCGGATCAGAAGAATTTCCGTTTTGTCAACACCACAAAATGTTCGATGCGATTTGGTTCTCACGCGAAATCTTAGCGATAAGGAATTGTTATTGAGATTTCTGCAAATTTTGAACAAGCAGTATTTTTTGTTGTTGATATTTATAAAGTTGTGAAAGTGTGAATGATTATGAATACGTTTTTAAACATAACATTCCACTATTTTTTCTCTACTTTTATTCTCTTTTTATATTTCCGGCTTTTTAATCTACGCACGACCGCGAGTACTATCCGCGTCCCTTCTACCCGTAAATAAGTTTCCGAGTATTACTCGATAATTACTTGTAGTTGAAGCTAGTTTGAAACCTAATAAATAAATATTGTGAAACAATACAGAAGTATCTAATCACTAAAATATACACCAAATTACAAAAAAAGTGACAAAAAATAAATAAATAGTTTTAATCTGATACTATAATGTACCCTAGTACATTACATAATAATTTACATTTATATTCTTATTATAAATATTTCATGTATATATTTTATATATTATTACTAAATAATAAATAAATTATTTTCAAAATCTTTTTTATTTAATTTAACGAGAAATAATTTCAAAACCCATATTTGGTGCATAAACATTTCTCTTTTTTTTTCGCCCTGGAGTTGTCAATTGCAAAGAGCAAAACCATTAGAGAAACATTTAAAAACCCATACCTGCTCCCGTTCATTTTCCATTCGTAGTCGCGGCGTAAACCAGTTTTGTTAAATTGATACCACTTTAATACGTAACGAAAATAAAAATGGATTGAATTGCGACACGGATAGGATTTTCTTGCACAACGAAACGAACGAACGAACGAACGGTCCGCGGTGTCGGTGAACTGGTATCCCACTGGGCGCACCGATGGCGCCCGTTTTTTGTGGTGGGATTTGTTTGTAAATACGAAATAATTCGTTTGCATGTACGTAATTCTGATCGGCGAAAATTATACACCACGCAAATTTATGCTGAGTGATTCCGACTGTTTTTTCGAGTGTGTGCGCTTGTTTTTTTTATTGCTTATCGAAATTTAGAGGGAAACTACGTCAGTTAATAATAATACGAATTTGAAAATTTAAAATTCCCTGATATATTTTAAAATTTTCTATATAAGCATAAAATTAACTTATATAGGAAATTGTCTTTTAAGAGAGAAACAATCTTTATTTACAGAAAATATAAACAATATTTACAAATATATAAATGTAATACATTTTTCCGTAAAACTGCAGTCTTTCTGCCTGGATTTATATTTTTTTTTCCTTTTCTGTCTATGTCAAAGAATTGACTGTATATACATATAAAAATCTTTATTTCTGAGAGATACATTAAATTACATTATAATATTTACATTACAATCATAAACCTCTAGTTAAGCCTCAGAAAATGGCTATCTACCATCGGTCTTTCTGCCTAAATTGACAGTATTTTTATGTCATGATCACTATTGTCCGATTAAAATAATTAAACGAAATTATGTAGGGTATTGCTAGGGAATTTGTATTTAGAAGGGATATTAGGATTCCGTGGGATACATAACTGGTTAAGGATTTCTTGGTTGAATGCAAATTTTTGTGAAAGGTAGCTAATACGGAGTTCAATAGGTGTTATGCGGGTTATTTTACAAAGGACAGCAATTGGTGGATTGTGAAGAGTTTAGGGGGTGTCTTATTTTGATTAGCACTCTTAACCCTTTAACTACGGGGCAAAACTACACGCGACCGCCGTGCCAAACGCAAAAAATGAAATGTTACACTAAAATGCATGCAAAAATAATTTAAATACAGAGTGCATTACTAAATCGCTCATTGACAACCAAACTTCCTTCGACCTTGCTTTAAAACGCCAAATTGTCTATTGACGACTATCGGAATATAAGGAAGACTAGATTGATAACTGCTATAGTTAAATGGTTAAAGCTGATGGTTCAGCGTTTGGAGGTTCTTCAAAACGGAGGAATGAGGATTATGAGATATGATGGCATATTCGAGGAGGGGCTTTATACATATGCACAGCCGTGCTGATCGTTATGCTTTGCGTCTTGTAGGTAAAACATCTTAAGTGGTAGGAGCGTGGGTAATTAGGGCCGCGTGGTCGGTATACAGGAGGGGCTTGTTTTTTTTATTTATTTAATATTAAATAAATAAGTTACACTAAGTCATAAAATAAACGTAAACATGAACATTATACTTTGGTGTAGAATATTAGTTTTCTATTACTTTTTTTAAATACGTAATTATCGAATAAAACGGGATAGAAATTCTGGAAAATAATGACCCGTACCAATCTGCATCTCCCGGAGAAATTGTTGAACTTTCGCGCATAAGGAGGCGTGGTTCAGTGGATATTAGGTTTGTTTATCCTTGTCTCGCTATAAAAATTCGCGTATGCTACACGACATTTACTCCTCTAAGAAGTAAGGGGAAGGAAAAGTGACCGTACAATTTCGTCCATTGTATCCAAGGCTCTTAAGAGTGTTCGTCACGAATTGGCCTTGAAGCTCTCTTATGGGATTTGTTAACAACTGTCCACGCATCCACAGAGTTTATTAATAGAGATAATGACATGCATTTTTTTTATGCGTGATCTTGTGTTATTTGACTATTAGTTGCATAAATTTCAAATTTTATAATTATTTTCGTGTTTGTTGTAAAAAATTATTACGAAACGTTCTATTTCAACTAATTTTCCAGTTTTATTATAAAATTCGGTGAATATATTGAACGCATGACATTTTTATTGCTTTTAAAACAACACCATTAATAAGCGAGCGCGCTCGGTTTGTTTATTTACTTTAGATCAGTATCGAATTCCGGAGACACACTCCGCACCGCGATGAGCTGCATAAAATCATTTCGATATATAAATGTGAATATAAAAATCGGATCTTCATTTTCCACATTTTTTTTAATTACTAAAATTTGTAATTTATAAATATTATTAATAGCGATTTTACAGATACACGTGTGATTATGTTTGTTTTCTTTTTTAGAATTTTACAAGTATGATTCAAAATCAAACTACATATTTAGCATAAAAAATGAAAGAATTTTAATAATTGGAAATCATAAATTCTTTTTAAATAAATAAATACCGTAAAAAGTTATGTTAAAACAATAAAGGTAATCCTAAAGCAGCACTGTCTCTTTGTGCTGCTTTAGGATTACCGAAAATGTCCAAAATGATTTTGGATAACTTCATTGGTAAGAGACATTACATTACAATTATTTTTACAAATTTAAATTATTTCAATATACAATGTTTTTTGTAAAAATTGCTAATGAAATTAAAAAAATAAATGAAACTTGAAACCTATAAAAATTGAAGGTGTATCTTTCAACTTTCAATAGCATTTCAATTTTACAATAGAATATTTTAAATTAATTTCTAACATAACAAAGGTATTGTATGAAGTCTAGCAAAATTATAATTTTTCCATATGTATATAAATATAAACTAATGAAAGTAAATCCTAGATCGATGTATAGTGGTCTCATTACGGTGGGGAAATGGCTTAACCTCAAGATACTGGGACTAAAAAATGATCATTTAAGGGTGCGGTTTAGAGGAATGAGATGGCTATATAAATATTGACAATCACTAATTCGAGTTAGATTGCTGTTGTGATCAATCAACAATATTGTATTACACATTATAGTAATCCTAAAATAAGCAGGAATTTAATCAGATGAATTCAAAATTATTTTAATGTTTAGTTTGCGTAAAAAACAAGAAGCAAATTTTAAACGATATTTTTGCTAATGAAAACTTGTGTATTCATTACACAAGTTTTCAAGGATTTCACTAAATTCTGCATTGAAATAACTTACCAGTCATTACCTATTAATTTCATTATATCTTACAATTTTCTTTTCTAACTTGAACTAGCAAATTAACGTAATACACGAAAGTTAACCATTTATTTTTATATTTAGACTGATACTTTGTACTTGGTAGATAAAAAATGTAAATACAAATTCGTATTACTAAATACAAAAGAATGGCTCTGTTTTTCAAACGTTTATTTCCATTTTACTATATAGCTATCTCTTTCTACTAAACCGCAACCTTAACCAAACTTGTCTTAAACAAAAAACAAAATATTATTTGTTTTATTAATAACAATTGAATGCTTCGTTCGATTTCTATAAAATTTAGCATGATTTAATATAATAGTATAATACATCATCTGTGTTAATTAATGTTAAGTATAGAATACAGTAGTACCTCTACATAAACATTTAAATATATTTTTATACAGACACGTAATTGTTTAAAAAAATACTAGCAAATATTTAATGTAACAATTAGATTAATAAGTAGTAAATATCATTTATTTACATTTTCTAGGTAACTAGATTCGCATTTCACCAAATAAATAGGAGGAATTGTTTTTTTTTCGACCAAACTGTGCAAACTATCGAAATTTATAAAGAGACAAAAAAATATTCGAAATGAAACAATCATTCAAGTAATATTGTTTTTAAATATTATTTCTTGACCAAATAAAAAAATATTTAGGTATTTACCAATAGGTTATATTATATTTTACACTTATCTTCAGTAATCATTCTCATATTAAATTTCACTCACATCGAATAAAGCATTCAATTCTTATCAATAAAATAAATATTATTTGCTTAAGTTAGAAGATGAATTCCGGCTTAACAGTTAACTTTTATATATAAATAATTTCGGTTGAGTCATCATAGTTTGGTCCCAGGAACCTGAGGTTAAGCAATTTCCCAATATTAACGAGACACCCTGTATATACATATATAAATATATTTAGCTTAATGTTAAGGTACAATTAGTATTTAAATTAATTAGTAAAATTTTATATTATTTTCATCACTTCTTTATCTTAAACTATGTATATCTTCCGACCACTATGTGCTCTTTTATAATTGTTAAAAAAATAAAAATAAACTTTAACAAAATTACAAATACAAATGTGATATGTTTGAAATTCCATAAATGACTAGAATTTAAATATTAGTAAATTGTTGTTTAAATGAGTTAAATCAAAGTGTTGTATTTACAAGTGTATTTAATAAGATGTGCCACAAAGTTAACGCAACAACTAAAAACAGGAAAATTTAAAAGTTTGCTAAAATTTTTGTAATTTAAAGTATTATTTTGTTTATTTTTTGCATTAAATGTTTTCGATTCAAAAATTGTTGCATTATACAATAAGTTATTGTTATGCAACAGCAAGTGTCTATTATTGTACATTAGTCTTAAAGTACTTACGTAATGTAAGTTAGAATGTCACAGTAGCTAAAGAGGGAATAATTTATTAATTATATTATTTTTTTAATTTAATTTATTTAAATAACTGTAACCATGTTAATAAATCCTTTTTTCTTTTCAAATTGTATATATTTTAAATAAATGTAATTCAAGTTCACACATTTATGTACATATATCCTATACTTAATTTGTACGGTGCGGCGCAGGGTATCAACGACGCTTGAGTATATGTGTAAAGGATAGATGGAATAGAAAATTTGAGAGTGGGGGGAATTTAATGGGAGACCGCATGACGTCACATTAACTCACTGCGCACGCTTTAAATATGATTAAAATAGCTATCGAATAATAAATTAAACGATATCGAATCGGAGTTTTCTCTCTTTCAACCGTTGTTTGGAATCGCTCCATCTTCGTTTTGAGTCGTTATCGACTAAACTAAAATACGGCCTTAGGTTATCTTAATTTAATTAATTTTCGTTTTATTTTATTATATTTATTACTAAAATAAAAATACTAATATTAATTAAATTGTTTAATATTTGTATCGTAATAAAATTATAATAAACAATAACCTCAAAAGTCGTTACTTAAGTTGTATTTATTGCGTACAAATAAAAGTGTACGAGTAAATTATAGATTGAGTCTTCTTCCTTCATAAAATTTATTGATTGCAAATGCATATTTCAGTCACGATGTGACCATTTCAATGCTTATAAAAATGTATTTTTTTTTATAATAATACAGTGTAGTAATGAATTTAGTTATTAGCATTTTTACTCAGTTACCATAGTATGTTCATTTGTTTGTGTAAAAACCTAAAGAGTGCAACATTTTAAAATATTGTGGATCAAAGTAATAAAATAATACAAAAATGTGTAATGTCCCGCAGACAAACAAATTAATGTATTACGCCCCGTGATAACAATTTTCAAATTTACTTTTCGCATGGTCGCTGAAAGACCAAAGTATAACTAAATAATGAAACAATGAACGGGCATAAACGAAGAAGTAGAAAGCACGCAATGTGAAAATAGGTTATGCTTGTTTTCGCCGGTGTACGCGCGAAAATATTCGAATTCATCTACGTCACGAGGTCTGAATGACCGAAAGGAGGTGAGAAGCAAGGGGGGCGTTGAAACTATGTGAGGCGCTAGTTCAGCATACCTTTACACATATGTATATATGTGTCACTCGATCTACCTTGGCAGGGTATGTCTACGAAATTCGATACTCATCTAAAATAAATAAACAAACCAAGCGCGCTCGCTTATAAATGGTGTTGTTTTAAACGCAATAAAAATGTCATGCATTCAATATATTCACGGAATTTTATAATAAAACTAGGAAAATTAGTTGAAATAGAACGTTTTGTAATACATTTTTACAACAAAAATAATTATAAAATTTGAAATTTATGCAACTAATAGTCAAATAACACAAGATCACGCATATAAAAAAAAACATGTCATTATATATATTAATAAACTCTGTGGATGCATGGACAGTTGTTAACAAATCCCATAAGAGAGCTTTAAGGTCAATTAGTGACGAACACTCTTAAGTATTTTACTAATAAAAAAATATTTTAAGTGGAAATAATTATGATAAATTTAAATATTGTTTTAAAGCAGCGTTTTTATTTAGATTTCTAAGTTAAAAATATTTTGAATCTTAGAAAAATCTAATGAGCCTTCGGAATCGCTTGAAATAGCTACGATGAAATAAATAAATAAATAAATAAATAAATAAATGTTTATTAACGGCAACGCCATTTTCATAATACAAAAATAATACAAAAAATAATATATATAACGATAGAAAAATAATTATAATAATAACAGTAACTGCAGTATTCAATTATACATTATTAACATAAAAGCGCCAAATCAACAGTATATGATAAGTTATACTACACTAACGAGTAACACTTTAGTCTATGTTTAAATGTGTTGTATGATATGTTAAACAGATCAAACCAATAAAATTTGTTAAATTCGTTACCAAGCTGCATCAATCTAGTCATGGTGTTCGACGATCCAGATGCCGTGCGATGATAATCCAAGTAAAATAAGGTGTTTTGGTGTTCCTGACAGGTACATGAAAATTAACCGTGGTCAACAGTTCTGGAGAGTTAATGTGTCCGTTTAAAATGCGATATAAAAGGCATAAATCAGCATTAACTCTGCGATCCTTTAACGATGACAAGTTGAGGGAGTTCATTACTTGAGTGTATTCTCCCCGAGTGTGAGGCAGCCCCAACTTATACTCTATACATCGCAGAAATTTCCTTTGGACAGCTTCTAATCGATTCACGTTGAAGTTAGAATTTGGAGTCCAGATAGGCGACGCGTATTCAAGATGGGACCTAACCAGTGAACAATAGAGAGCCTTAATGCATTCCGTATCCAAGTTTCTGCTAACTCGCCAAACAAATCCCCACATTTTCATAGCACTTGAACAAATATTTGAGATATGAGTATTAAAGGAAAGATTGCAGTTGAACGTCACCCCAAGATCCTTAAAGGAGCTAACTTTCTCTAAATTGCTAGAATTAATATAGTATGTGTGTTCAATCTTATTTTTATTAATGCAGATTGACATAGAATAACATTTGGAAATATTTAGATAAAGATGGTTATTATCACTCCATCTATATAAGCGGTCAAGATCACATTGAAAATCGCGGCAATCATTAACAGTACGAATAATTTTAAAAAGTTTAACATCATCGGCAAACATTAAAAAATTACAGTATTCAAAAACTTCATGCAAATCGTTAATAAAAAGCAAAAATAATATTGGCCCCAAATGTGATCCTTGCGGTACACCTGATGCTACATTAATAGGATTTGAAATAAAGTTCTTTATTTTCACAAATTGGATTCTATGATTCAAAAATGAATCGAGCCAAGATACTGTATTTTCACAGAAACCCAAAGAACGTAATTTGGCAAGAAGAATAGTACTGTTAATTCTATCGAAAGCCTTGGTAAAATCTGTATAGACTGTATCAACTTGATAACGTTCTTCCAAAGCTCGCGAAACGTATTGTTTGAATTCCATTAAGTTGGTGATAGTGGAGCCACCACTGATAAATCCATGCTGTCTGGTCGATAATATATGCTGCGATAACCATGATAATTGATCCGCAACTATTTTATCCAGCAGTTTAGGAATAGATGACTGAATACAGATGCCCCTATAATTTTCGACCAAATCTCTAGAACCCTTTTTATACAGTGGAATTATAAAACTTGACTTCCATTTAGCTGGCACTATGCTAAGTTCTAGAGATTTAATAAATATAAAGTAAATTGGGCGACATAGAGAGAAAATGCAATTAAGTAAGAAATAGTTTGGAATCAAGTCGGGTCCGTAAGAATAGGTAGGTTTCAGTCTAGAAATTGACATAAATACATCTTCAATGGTTACCAATAGTTTACAATTTTGTACCTTAAGAAGAGGATTAAATTTAGATGATGCATTATTAGAATGGCTATGTGACAAGTAAACTGATGAAAAATAATGGGAAAATAAGTTGGCAATATCTAAGCCATTATCAGCGGTCGTATCGATATATCTCATAACAGACGGATAACCATCAACTTTATTAAAATCCTTAGCATATTTCCAGAAAAAATGGGGATTAGATCTTAAAGATGATCCGACCTTAGATAAGTATTGACTGTAACATATTTTGGAAATAATCTTACATCTATCTCTGAGACTAGAAAATATGATATAATCCTTAAAAAGACCGTATTGCTTATACCTAGTATGAGCTTTTTTCTTCTGTTTGGTCAAAGTAATTAATTCTTTAGACATCCACTTTGGGTAGTTACTGTCGGAATGACAGGTATATTTATAGGGTACAAATTTGTCAATTGCGTAGTGAAGAATGTCATAAAATGCATCTACTGTTTTATCTATGTTGTTATTTATAGATATGAAGTTCCAATCGATTGAATTAAAAAATATGTTAATAGAGTAATAATCAGCTTGACTGAAGAGATAAGTTTTTTCGTAAGTGTTAATACAATTTGAATTGGTGAGTGAAAATGACAAGGTATAAGCAATATGGTGAACACTTAAAGGAAGAAGCGGTTCGTCAGAAGCATCTAAAGTGATTTCTGACAATGAGGAGAAGCAAAGATCGAGAAGAACACTACGCGAGTTAGTAATAGTATTAATCTGTTTAGCATTCAGGTAATTGTAACAGTTTGCCAGTTCTAGAGCAATAACGCCATTGTGTGTTATTTGATCCAACGAACTACTCCAGGATACACCAGGAAGATTAAAATCACCAAATACGAGTAAGTTACTACATAAGTAACCCTCCATGATTTCTTCAAGCGATCTACAATGCTCTTGATATTTTTCCAAAGGAGAGTTAGGAGGGATATATACTGCGCCAATGATAATTGAAAAATTATTAATTTTTAATGATATAAATAAATGTTCAATTAAATTATTACAAGAAATAAATGATGATTTAAAAGAACGCTTAACAGCGATGAGAATACCGCCACCTCTAACTGAACCGTCAACAGATCTGTCGCATCTATATATATCATAATTAAATAGTTGTAATTGAGAACTAGTTATATTTTCATAGAGCCATGTTTCGATAATAATAATGATATCGTAATCATTCACACCAACAGCTAGAGATAAATTGTTAATTTTAGTTCTTAGCCCACCACAATTTTGGAAGTAAATATTTAGTTTTTTAACCGCTGAGTATGAGATTTATTATCAGAAACATTAGCAATGCAAGGTCTTCCATTTTTGTAGATAATTCGTAGGTTTGGATTACCGTCCGCTTTCCTCAGGTTTAATTCTTGTTTCAAAGACTTGTAATGTTCTATTTGTTTCGAAGTTCTATCCGGTTGAAATAAAAAAGTTCTATTGGAAGCATATGCATTGCTTTTTAATAAAGTTAGAGCCTGTTCTTTATCTGCAAGAGTGATTTTCAAGGGCCTAGGCTTATTGTTAAAGCCAGATTTTCCAAGACGAATCATTTTTAAAGGCTTAATGTTGATTTTACGAGATTCCAAAATATCATTAATTACAGCGTTATCGTGCTTAATCCGTTCATCACGAGATACAGAGGTTGATTCATTAAGATTAAAAAGTATTACATTAGAGGCACTGTTACGCCTATCCTCAATTTCTGATAGAATATCTTCAAATGACTCGCTGGATGATGATTTTAAGTTGACAATATCAGCTTCAAGAGAAGTATTTTTATGCTCAAGTTGTGATAGTCTTGTTTCAAAGTTGTCCAAACGTAGTGTAATTAAATCCCTCATTTCTGTCCTGAATGCATTAAATTGATCGATAATAAGTTTATACAACGGCTTGAATTCCACAGGAATGTTATCAGAAAGAGGCTCAGAAGTAGATTCACAGTTTGGACAAATCCAACTAACTTTTGAAGAAAGTATCCTGTTAATTTCAACTTCGTTCAAACCACTACATTTAAAATGGATGTATTTGGCGCACACGCTACTGCACTTTAAGTAAGGAGTGTTTGGCGTTACACCACGATCACACATCCCGCATAAATTAACCATAGTTGTGAAAATTAAATGAAAGCGCCTAATAAATAATATTTATAAATATATAAATGTACCGAAAAAAAGAGCAGGAAAAAAACAATGGACACACTCTTCACACCAACGCGGCCTGTCGTGGTGACTGATCAAAAGACGCACAAGGAAAGAAGGCCACGGATTGGTTAAAAAAATGTAAACACAGGCAAGAGTTAATTGTAAATAGTTTATTATTTAATATTTATAATGTTTATTATTTTTAAGGAAAATAAAACAAACACACGTTTTCACTGTGAGAAATCGTTTGTTTGTTTTCTTATTAACACCATGTTTGCAAATATGCAAAAGAAAAATAACCACACGTGAAATACATTAATAAATTAGAGATAACGCGAAATTATATTTCAATATTCGGCAAGGCCAAGGATTAACCATCGCGAAAAGTTAAGTAAAATTATTACAAGGTGTGTTTTATTTATTTTAAAATATTATTCTCACAAAATCTCATTTACGAAATCACCAGAGTGACTACAATTTCCTAATGTAATAAGCATCAGCGAAAAAATCTCTACAAATACCCTCAATCTAGATGTAAACAGAAATAGTTTTTCGGATTATTATGTTTATTTTAAATTTGATAAAGTTGTTAAATTATTCAATGAATATTTATTTATTTATTTAACGGATTTACCTTTTTACAAATCTACAATGTAATTAATAATATTTATGTATAGTGGATTGTTGAACAAAAATAAAGAAATAATAACAACAAGAATGGTCTTTTTTATTCTTTTATGATGTAGATAAAACACGTACCATAAATAATACTTTTGGTGGGGACTAAAACCATCAATGAATAAATTTATAAAGCAAATTGATTATTAAATTTAACTAAAGGTAATAAAGTGCATCCAACTTTTGTCGTTGTTCATTCTGTATGTTTTTTTTTTTTTCGAAGATACGAAGGGAAAAGGGAGGATGAAAAAATGTACATGAGTAAATTGACATCATTCAAGATTATTCCCTACGAAGAAATCTTAAATTTACGCAAACGTTACTAAAAAATCACAATCTAAGTATACATAACAATTACCAAAATAATTTAGAATGTGATGATAAATAATAACACTTGCAATAAATTTAACATTTTATGTTATGCTTTCTTTATTCAATTTTTTTTAGAATGTGATGATAAATAATAACGCTTACTACGGAATTATGATTTTTTTATTCTACCCTATTTTATTCGTTTAATATTTTCTAAAATGTCGCGATGTAAATTGGATTTAACATGTAATTATGGATTTTCGGTTTCCATAATTATTTTAGAAAAAAATTCTAATATTTTCTAAAATGATAATTAATAACATATAAAATTCATAATTGTGGGATTTTTCGCCTTCACTAATTATTTTGGAAAATATTAGATGAATAAAATATAGTAGAATAAAAAAATCATAATTCCGTACATAAAATGTTTAATATATAGCAAGCGTTATTATTTATCATCACATTCTAAATAAAAATGTTAGTTGTTGTATTTACACAGATTATGTTTTTTAATAAGGTTTAAGTTCTTTGTGTGGAGTAATTGTTATGTACCAGGGGGGTTTAACTCTTATGGACGATTTGGAACCGTTTCATTTTCTTTGTCTAACGCATCTCTATCTCATGAAACGTCGATGTACACCGCTGTCAGAGGCGCTAGTGGAAAATCTTAATAGGAAACTGTAAATATGGTAATTTTAATTTTAAAGTTGTACTATAGGTGTCAATAAACATGGTCAATGCACATTTCGGTTCCCTCCAATAATTTGCAACCTTTGCACTTATTTTCTGCTTGGGTGAAATAAGCGAACGATATTTATTAAATTATTTGATAATAATAGTGCGAGTGATAACAAGGAAGGCGAAACGCAGCGAAATATGTGAATTCGGCGACAATGGAGTGGAAAAAATATTTTTTCCATAAAACACGAAATAGTAAGTACACAACCTTACATTTTTTCCTTTATGATTTTTTTCACGTAAATGTTTTGTTTTGTGAAGGGTACGATTTTTAAAGAGGCTCATAATATTCGATTTATCAAAAAAATAAACGAAATATTTGGATTTTTTCTCAAAAAGTAAACAACATTCCAAATCTGGAGTCTTATATGTATTTGTATTTAATTAATTAAAACTGTATTTAATTTAAATATTAATGTATTTTTTTTTATTTCTGTTAGGTCTCCCTTCGAAGGCCAACAGCATTGATGGAATTACATCCAGAAGCATCCACACGACTCTTCTCCTAATATCATTAAATTGATGATCCGATCAAGAACCTATCAAAAATGATTAAGACTTAGGAGAATACCAACTCTTCAATTCTAATATATTAATTTATTATACATTTTATAAAATAAATATTTTAAATTATTTTTTATTATTATGTACATACCTTATTTTGAGTACATTTAAATTTGTGCATAATAGAGTTATTTATATCTTTAATAAATAATTTTATTATGCACATCGATAAAATATTCATTTTATAATTTAATATTATAATAATGCAAACATTTAAATATACAATTAAAAATTTGACTCCCGCATTTTATTGGCCAATGGTAGCGCCGCCTTTAGGTGTACATTGAAGGGTCGCTTTTTTTACATTGACTTGAACATCCGGTGATCCGTGTTATGTACACTGGTATCATAAGAAAAGGGCAACATTTATTATGCAAGAAGTAACAGTGAAAAAAAAAACAGTCAATTTCGACAATTTAGATAAAAATTATAAGTAAAATTGTCATGGCAGTAGTATACAAGTAATTTATTTAATTTATAAATAAATCAATTCACGATTAAATTTATTTCAAATTCGATAAATTTGTTGAATTAATAATTTAAATTAATGAATAAAAATTGGTTAACGATGTAGATGGAAACGTGTATCATAATATTTAAAAAAATAAACATATATTTACCTATTAAACTCTCGCAGCTTTATATCACCATCTTCTGAAACAATAAAAAAGAAAAAGTTCTAGTAATGATTTTCTTCAACTTTTTTGTTTTATTAGTATATTTTAAATATTTCTATTTATAATTATTACAGTCTATTCGTAAATAAAATAACATTTTTTTTTAAGTTTCATAAAATTTATTGTAGCAGTCTTTACAATAAATTTTCATTTGCATATTCTATTTTTTATTATAATTTTGTTTTAATATTTATACTGTTCTGTAATTAGGTCTTTTTTTTTCCTATTGGGCAGTAACATTTATTTATTTTTTTATATACAAACTTCATTCAGACAATAATATTACATAAGCTTATACATACATTTATATACTGCACCGCAAAATTAACGCAAAATTCGAAATTTCGTTTAAAAAATTAATTTTATTGTTTTTTTCCATTTTTTTTTCCGAAGTGGTTCCTAATAGCTACTTATTAAAACTAATTTGTTTATTTGTGAACAAAAAATTAGAAAATAAACAACAAACTGCAATAATACAAAAAAAAAATGATTCTTCTGATCCGCAAAATAGTGTTTAACAGTCGTACAGTTAGTCTTAATAGGGAATATTGCCTCCTCGAGCATTGATGACAGCTCGCATTCTTCGTGGCATACTGTCAATCAAACTTCTGACTTCTTGCTGCTCAATTTCTTCCCACACTTGCGTTAAAATAAGTTTTAATTCTGGAAGGTTTGCAGGGGGTTGCTGCAAGTCTTTAATCTTCTGCCCTACAATGTCCCACAGATGCTCCATGGGATTGAGGTCGGGACTTCGTGCTGGCCAGTTCATACGATCAATTCCCACATGGTCAAAGTACTGGTTCACAATTCCTGCGATATGCGGCCTGGCGTTATCTTGCATAAAAAGGAAATTATCCCCAATAAGTGGGGCAAATGGTACAACATGATGCTCAAGCACCTCTGATGTATCGATGTGCATTTAACCGACCACCATTAATGTGTACCAACGCTGTTGTTGCTTGCGACGTGATGCCTGCCCATACCATGACAGAGCTTCCACCATATTGCAAGGTTCCTCGTATGCACGCCTGGCTGTATCTGTCTGTCGATATACTCTTCTACGACGGTTGTCACTATACAGACAAAATCTGGACTCTTCACTAAACATTACTCTACCCCAAACAGCATTGTTCCAATTAAGACCAAACCATAAGCGCTCTCATCGGTGCTCTCTGGTTAACAAAGGACCTTTAGCGGCTTGATAGGGTCGAAGATCAACTTCAGCAAGTCTTCTTCTGACCGTATCCTGACTTAGTCGACGAAAATAGGTTAGAACAAACTGTTGTTGCAGGTAAGTGCTCGTTAGGAATCGTTGCCTTAAACTTTGAAGTTGCATAAATCTGTCTTCTCTCGGCGTTGTCATTCTTTTTCGACCCTGGCCGCGTCTTCTTTCGTGACGTCCTGTTTCTCTGAAGCGGGAAAGAACTCGCGATATTGTGGAATTAGCAACATGCAAACGTTGGGCAATGTAAGTTGCAGTAAACCCTTCTTCTTGCAGCGCCACTATAACAGCACATTCTTCACGTGTAAGATTTCTTGAAACTCGTCCAGGGGGATTCATTTTTGTTTTTTTCTTTACAATTTTCTAAATAAACTTCCAGAAATCAAAGAACGTACTTATGAAACGATACTCGCCTTTTTTAACAAGAAAACAAAGACCTGTTTGACAGATAATAAGGATTGTTTTTAATCTACTAATACATATTTCCAGTTTTTGTGATAAACAGAAAAAGAGAAGAAGGCTCAATTCAGGAAAAACAATAAAATTAGTTTTTTTAACGAAATTTCGAATTTTGCGTTAATTTTGCGGCGCAGTGTATTTACACAACAAGAAAACAAAATTATGTTAGTCTGTCTGGGCTATCGACTTGGGGTCTTTCTGCCCTTTATTTATTTAAAACATTTTTTTTTATTTACAGATAGTGTATTATAGAATTTCATCAAGTAAAATCGATTATTATTAAATAAAAATGATTTGAAAATAATTAATAAATCATTTTCACATTTAGCTGTGTGACCTTTGACTTACGTTACGTAAGTACGTTAAACAAATGCACATTAAAACAACTACTTCCCGGGCAAATACCCACGCGGGACATTGAATTACATAATGTACACCTGCTGTTGCATATCAATAAAATATTGCATAATGCAACAAATTTTGATCCGAGAAAAATTTTCCATAAAGCGAAAACAACAAAAAAAGGAACGTTTTTTTTTCTATTCGATTATTATTATTGTTATAAATGATCAATTTTAAAATATAAATCCATTTATTTATATTATTATTATTAATACAATTTGACCTCTATTTTTTTATAAGGCATGATTATATAATTTGATTGATTGATTGATTCTGACGATTTTTTTGTTATTGTTTAAACCAAAAGCACTCTATTATTTATACAAACGTAAATATTATTTTCATTAAAATAACATTTATATTTGCAATAAACACAAAGTTGATAAACACAATAACAAAAAGAAAACCCGTCGAGTTTATTTAAAACAGAATCAAAGTCACCGTTTAATCTAACTCACACGCGCGCCACACACATGCACAAAGCTAATCGAACTGAAAAGAAATTGTTTGAAATATAAAATAAATTGTCTATTTCTGACGATCAGTTCGGTCCATTAAAACAATCGGCCTTGAGTTTTAAATCCCGCGTGGCGTTTACGATTTCCGAAAAGCGAACGCGAGTCCTTGATGTCGGAAATTGTAGCTAATTATCCGATAGGTGAGTGTGATGTTTATGTGTTTCGGGGGTCTAAATAAAGCGAAATTCGAGGTTCTTCCGCCAATCGCCGAAACTCCTGGCAGCGAAGAGCCTCGATCTCTTTTTATTTCGACTGTTGGAATTCCAAGAGAATATTTTTTAAACTAGATTTTTTTATTAAATAAAAATGATTTGAAAATAATTAATAAATTATTTCCACATTTAGCTCTGTGACTCTGTGGAAATAATTTATTAATTATTTTCAAATCATTTTTATTTAATATATTTAAATAACTGTGACCAAGTGAATGAATAATACTCTTTTCTATTTCAATAGGGCTATATATGGATTCATACCTCTTAAAAATAAAGTATCTAAAGATACTTTATTGTTAGCATACTACAGGAATACTGTTTTCTATTTATAGATTATTTTGTTGGGGGGGTTGTTTAAAATTCAAAAAGTACTATTAACTAAATAAACTTTAATTAATTTTTGAAGCGTATGATTTTGAAAATTAAATGCTGTAGCATTTTATGTATTAAATTTTATTTCTTATTAAAGGATTCTTAATTTTACATTGAAGGGTAGATGAGGCATGCTACCATTATTAAACAAACTATCATTTCATATAATATTGCTATATCTTTCAAGCCATATACTTCTGGGCATATTGATGTTATCTATACCGACAGGTCAAAATTGATCAACCAAGTGAATCACAATATTTTACTAAATAAATTAAAACAATTTGCTTTTTTCATTAATGTATACTTCTTGTTTCCTCTTGTCTTCCCTAATGTGAAGTGTATGTTACTGTTAATGGCGTGAAATCAGACCATTACAAGTCTGGGGTTCTACAAGGATCTGTTTTGTGACCAGTTCTTTACAATATGTTTATTATTGATCTTTCAAGTATAAACATTTTTTATATGCTGAAATGAGATATATAATCACCTCTGGCTTTATACAAGGATCTGTTTTGTCACCAGTCCTTTATGTTTATTAATGGTCTTTCAAGTGTAAACGTCTTTTATATGCTGAAATCTAACTACAGAGGTGAGATTGTAATCATCTCTGGGGTTCTACAAGGATTTGTTTTGTGACCAGTTCTTTACAATATGTTTATTAATGATGTTTCAAGTGTAAACAATATTTATATGCGGTAATGTAAATTTATCACGTTTACTATAGGAAAAAAACAATCTTTTTATTTTCAATTATTCTGTCGGAAATAATATTTTGAATCACCGTGTACAGACTTTTGCTGCAATTTCATTCAAAGTGCCAGGATTTGCACTTGGTAATCCTTTTAAATAAACCTGAACATGAATTTAAATGAATATACACCGAGTCCTAGATAAAAATGCTCAACATGGAGATCTTGAAAACTTGGAGATCGAATTAAAAGTTAAAGACGCCATTTTGTAGATTTTAAAAAGTGACAATGAGAAAGTCACAATGAGAAAGTGCCATTATTTTTTTAATATCTTTTTAAATAAATGCAAAAAATGAAAAAAAAAAATAGAACATCCGAAAAATTGCATTTTTTTTAATTTGAAAAGGAAAAACAACAATGAATTTCTGCGATTGGCATGTATACATACTCTAAATAGTACAACTATTACCTAATTTAAGCCACTGTATCTTTTACTGTTTTCAAGATCTCCATGCTGTGCGTTCTTATATTGGACACGGTTTATATCATTATTTTGGGCAATCGATGAAGTAAGAAACAAAAAGGTCGTCACTCTAATTATTATTGTTATCAGTCTTTATTAGTCACAATTAAATGTGTAACTTTTAAATTTAACTTTACCGTATCTTAATTTAAAAGTTAAGTTTAATTTGCTATTTAGTAAAGTACAAAGCAAAATACAATATCTTAATTTAAAAGTAATCATTTATTTAAATTTGATTAATTAATTACTAATTATAGTATTAATTTGGAGCAATTATAGGAAGGATCGCCAGACAGTTAAAAAATTTCCCGAAAACAAAAATCGCATCAGTATTTTTTTCCCCCAGTTTCCCGGAAAGTCAATACAACATGAAATGGCCTCAAACAAAACGATATTTATTTTTATACGTTAATGATTTTCGACGAAACACACGCGGCCGGTGTGGTGATGTTGCGTGTCGGCGCATATAAATAACGAAATTATTGCCACCAATAAAATTTTCAATGTGAAACAAATCCATACGGGATTCTGACGTAATTAATTTCTATCAGGAAATACCTAAAAAAAGGGGAATTTATATGGAAATTGATTGTAGGCGACAAAGCTGGAATTTTCGATGTTGAGTATTGATTTGTGGCCTTTATGGAATAATTGCTGTGTAAAAATAAGAATGCTATTTTTAAAGAATGAAACTATTTTCAATTAAATATCAACTAAATAATTTTCCTGTAATTTTGAATGACATCAAATTAATTAGTCGCAAACATTACTAGATAATTGAATTTCTTATAACTTGAAAATTAAAAGGTCAAACAATAAAAAGTTAAATTAAATAGAAAGAATTATCTACTGCGATTTTTTAAAAAGTTATATACAAAATATAGTAGTATTACAGTATAGTACAGTATTTAATTTTTTTTAAGTTTACAAATTTTATAAATAGAAAAGAGTATTCATTCACTTGATCACAGTTATTTAAATATATTAAATAAAAATGATTTGAAAATAATTAATAAATTATTTTCACATTTTTCTCGGATCAAAAATTTGTTGCAATATGCAATATTTTATTGATGTGCAAGAGCAGGTGTGCATTATGTAATTCAATGTCCGGCGTGGGTATTTGCCCGGGAAGTAGTTGTTTTAATGTGCATTTGTTTAACGTACTTACGTAACGTAAGTCATAAATCACAGAGCAAAATGTGAAAATAATTTATTAATTATTTTCAAATCATTTTTATTTAATATATACAAATTTTATTTGAAACATGTTTCCACGCTAACGAAAAAAATAAACGAAATGTATTAACATTCTTTTGATTTTCTTTTATTAGGGCTGTTTTTGACACACAAGAATTTACACAGATAATATAATTATACTTAGTGACTTAAAAGACACCAAGAAGGGGTAGAAATTTTTAGATGAAACTTAGTAGAAATATTTACTTTCTTTTTTTTGTTAAGACTTAAAAACACACTCTCGTAGATCATATATTAAAGTAGAAGTAATTGATTAAAATTTTAAAGAAATTAAACAAAATATAAAGGTATTTTTTATAAATAATATGTTGGACGACCCCTTTTAGTTTCGCACCCTTCTAGCCATGGATTCTCTCTGAGGTATTACATCCCAGGCAATATGTAGTTTATGCCGGAGAACTTATAGTGTCTCCGAGTATTGGCTAATGTAATGATATGGATATTAAATAAAGTATCGAAAGATTAATTAATACATGTATCTGTGTCCACGTTTTTATTTTAACTGGTTGGTCATGGTTCAAAAACATTAACAAAAAAAGTACATTCCAAATCAGCTTATAAATAATATAAATTAAATAAACAATTCTCATTATGGCCGCTAGATGTAACTAGTATACATTATAAATCATATCATTACTGCTAATTGCTGGAGTTTTCTACCCATTATGTCCCCCACATTTCCGATGGGCCAATGATTGGATCTGAGTGGCCACAGCAAGACGGGTGTGAAGTTACCCATAGATTCCAGCCATAGATTATAAAATGTTTAAAAATCATTACTTTTGAAATTTTCTTTCGCTGATGTATTCGTTTTAGTTTATACTATAGATTGAAATAAGCAAACGCCGACAGCCACCCCCATCAACCCTTCCCCACCCCTAAATAACTTTCATTTTCGATTTTCGGGGTTGGTTTTTTGAGATAGTAGAATTATTTTTATTTAAACGTGTTCCCCATACATTTATTAGTAATACCAAGAAAAAACATTTTTCAAACCGGACCTCCATCACCCCCAAAAAAATTAAAATCTATTAGACACCTTAAATTTCCTAAAAAGCATTTATTTCGAATTATTTTTTCACTGGCTTACTCTAAGCAATTTATTTTATTTAATAAAACATGCAAACGCCTTAAGACACCCTGGTCAATCCCCTACCACCCCTTCCAAAATTTAAGTTCTTATTTTTCAAATTGGTTTGATCAGATTTTAGAATTATATTTATATAGTCGCATTCTCCATACGTACTTCAATAAGCATAATTCGGAAAATCTTTCACACCGCATATCCCTACCCCTAAATAATTTTTCACGAAAGTGTATAATTTTCGGGTTTGGTTTTAGCAGCCATAGATTTAAAAATGTTACTGGCGTATTCAGCATCCCTTGCTCTTCCATTTACGTTTAAAACATTTTTCAAACCGCTCTTGGATCAGCCCCCAGAGGGGTTCAAACATGACTTATATGAGAATTCCGATATTTTCAAATAAATTTTTAATTTTCGGGGTTGGTTTTAGCAACCATAGATTTAAAAATGCCACAGGCTTATTCAGTGTTCTTTGCTGTATTAACTGTGTGACACAGATTCAAGCATGGCTGCTTAGACGGTAACTTCGATTTTTGCCGAAAAACTCTTTTCAGGTTAGTTTTAGTAGCTATATATTTTAAATCCTTAGATGCTTATTAGGTATTCTCCATTTATAAAAAATAAATATGTCATCTCTTTTATTTAATCGTCTCTGGTGGGAAGATTCTTATACGAAAATGTTGATTAATAAATTATTAATAAATTCAATTGCTACGTCTATTTCAAAAATTTCGTAAATTTTCTTGAATAAATTATTAATAGTATGGTTTGATTCCAAGTTGTTTTCTAATAGTTTGAAATGGTTTTATTTCTATATAATTGACAGGTTAAACGTAACAATTTTTGAAATAATTGGATTTTTGTTAAAATTTAACTTAAAATTCAAATTTCAACCATTTGTGTTCAGGTTACATACTTGAAGTTTAGAAATGGATTTTTTTTTAAATTATTAAAATCGTAAAATATTTACAGGATGTTCCAAAAAAACATAAACAATTAAACAAGGACTTTAAGTCGGTCAAACCTTATTTTTTTTAATTGGAATGCGATATTTTTTAAATTGTTATTAAATACACGTTTTAATTATCTAATAAAGTTTCCTATAAAGCTCTTGGACAATCAGTTTTTGCAAAAAATGCAAACAATCGATTTTTATATAGTTCGAGGTATACTTTCGATTAATATTTTAATAATTTTAGTTTACTATGGAATTTAGAAATGTCAAAAATGTTTTGGTTGATCTGTCACATTACATTACAAAGTCATTCCACGTTATTTTATGATTTTGTGGAAATATAAATCGAATAATATGGACCTTGTATTCCGTAACATCCAATAAAACATTTTGATTACTAATTACCTATATTCTTGCCAGCCACAGTCTGCTAGAAATGTTAAATGCTATATATTATTTCACGGAAAGTTAATTCCAAATGATTCGATTTATTTTTTAATTTACCGCCAAAACGCCTCGACTTAGAAGCCTAGAGGTATAGGGATTTTTTGATGGCTAATTATATAGTTAATTTAATAGTATACAAATTATAGCATTTCATTTGAAAAAATAAAGTTTGACCAACGAAAAGTTCTTATTTAGTAAGTATTATTTTTGATCCACTCTGTACAAATTGAAAGGTGTAATTGAAAAATAAAATATGAATTTCGTATATATAAGCTAAATACTTCTCAAATTGTTGACATTTGAAAATTAGTTTTAGGTCCTAACGAACCTTAATGAAAAGGTGTTTATTTTGAACGTAGATGGAAACACCCTTTCAATTTTAATAGAGTGTTCCATTTAAAAAATACAACTTTGAAATTTTTATGGTATTATGAAAATATTTTTTGAATGTAGCCTAGACCCCTAGACCCCATGGAAATAAAAAATGAAAAAGTGGTGTACTTTGGCTAAAATACTCCGTTTCAAATAGAGGGAATAACCCGGTATAAATACGTTTATTAAAAATCATCATAGCTTGCAATTATTAAATATAATAAAAACAACAAATTGTTATTTTAGTATGAGTTAATTGCCTTTATTTTCTGCATCAAAATTTAAAATGCATACCACACATAAAAGGTTTGATTATACAAAATTAGCATCGTAATAAGATTATCACTGCAAAAACTATATATGTTATTAAATGCGCTTGAAAAGCTAAGCATAAATTCCGTATAATAAAATGTCATTACATTTCCGCTTTCCTTGGAAACTTGTTTAATGGTATGTAGAGTCGGGTCAGTTTTTGTTTGCAAATTTTAAAACTATTTTTTTTTTAATTGCTGGATGATAAGTATAACACTTATGATTTTATACCGGAATTTTTAATTTACAATCTTACATTTTTATACGACATTCAGGCCAAGTCAAAATAACAGATTTTTTATTTCAAATTAGTTTTTAACAATCATTCAATAATTAATTTCATTTTAATGTTAAATTATATGAATAAAATACTTTAAACTTTGTTTGTATAACACAAAAATTATATATATATATATTGTGACTACAATGTTAAATATTATGTTAAATTATACAAAATTAATATAAAAACTAATTTTAATCTATAAAGGAGAAATATTTATAAAATCCCCGAAATTCAATTGAATATATACTTTAATTTAATCTTACCCTCTAACATTTCTAATTCAATGGTTACTAAAACCAACCCCGAAAATTATCATTTATGTGAAAATATTGAAATTCTTGTATAAGTCGTGTTTAAACCCTCTGGGGGGCTGATCGAAGGGCGGTTTGAAAAATGTTTTAAACTTAAATGAAAGAGGAAGGGATGCTGAATACGCCTGTAACATTTTTAAATCTATGGGAGTTAAAACCAACCCCGAAAATTAAACATTTTTATAAAAATATCGGAATTCTCGTATAAGTCGCGTTTGAACCCCTCTGGGGGGCTGATCGAAGGGCGGTTTGAAAAATGTTTTAAACTTAAATGAAAGAGGAAGGGATGCTGAATACGCCAGTAACATTTTTAAATCTATGGCTGCTAAAACCAACCCCTAAAATTATACACTTTTGTGAAAAATTATTTAGGGGTAGGGATATGCGGTGTGAAAGATTTTCCGAATTATTCTTATTGAAGTACGTATGGAGAATGCGACTATATAAATATAATTCTAAAATCTGACAAAACCAATTTGGAAAATAAGAATTTAAATTTTGGAAGGGATGGTAGGGGGTTGACCAGGGTGTCTTAAGGCGTTTGCATGTTTTATTAAATAAAATAAATTGCTTAGAGTAAGCCAGTGAAGAAATAATTCGAAATAAATGCTTTTTAGGAAATGTAAGGTGTTTAATAGATTTTAATTTTTTTGGGGGTGATGGAGGTCCGGTTTGAAAAATGTTTTTTCTTGGTATTACTAATAAATGTATGGGGAACACGTTTAAATAAAAATAATTCTACTATCTCAAAAAACAAACCCCGAAAATCGAAAATGAAAGTTATTTAGGGGTGGGGAAGGGTTGATGGGGGTGGCTGTCGGCGTTTGCTTATTTCAATCTATAGTATAATCTAAAACGAATACATCAGTGAAAGAAAATTTCAAAAATAATGATTTTTAACCATTTTATGATCTATGGCTGGAATCTATGGGTAACTTCACACCCGTTAATTAACTCACATTCTATGATTCATATATCTATTAAAAGCTGCTTAGACTGTGACGGTAAAAAATAACGTATTCCTTTTTCCTTACAGAATAGCCTCAAAGTTAGACTCTTCGTAGAGCTCCATAGAATGTCTTGCAATGTGGGGACGGGCACTATCCTGTTGGAAGAAACAGATCCCCCAGCTCCTGGAAGAATGGAATGATATGGGATTCTATCACTTCATCAACATATCGGTAGGTATTCATAATTCCTCGGATAAATACTGAATTCTAAGTCCATAAACAATAGCAACAGAAAACTGGATGGCATCGTTCTCCACGTCTACCTCGGATCCTTATGCGACCATTGTGCATTCCCAAACAGAATCGGGTCACTGAAAAACACTCTATGATATTGTACTTACTAATGCAGTCGCATGATGCACCACTCCAAACGTTGCTATCGAGCCGTCAGCGGAAGCACAAGATGTGGTCGATAGGACTACAAACCAAAAGCTCTAATTCGTCAAAAACGGTACGAAGGGTGTTCCTTTTCAAATCATTAATAGACTATTGATCTTGTCCCTTAATCGGAGATGACCTTCTATAGAACATGCTAGATACAGTACTGCAGAGAATTGGTTACGGTTAAAACGATTAGCAATTTCTCTGAATGAAAAACCACCATCACATAAGCAACCTCTGTTCAATTCATATTGCTTTTATCACCATCGTTTGTTGTATTCTTATATCCTTAATATTTTCATATGTGGTTAATAATAATAATAATATTTGCACAGAAGGAGTCTGTGACTAACCTTTATATTTAGTCTACCAACTACTCGAACTACAAGCAATCAGTAGAGACGCACCCATCGGACTCCCCTTCATATGTGGTTTCTATTATAATTTTTTTTATAACATTCGCTAACATAGTTTTCATCGACATGATGCCAAATTTTGCACCAATGCAATTTCTAGGTCCACCGGAAAATGGTAAATAAGCATATTTGTGTCGTTTGGCAGTTTCTTCTGGAGTAAACCTATCTGGATCAAATTTCCATGGATTTTTAAAATATTCTTCGGAATAGTGCATTACCAAGATATACAATGTCAAACCAGATCCTTTCGGTAAAACGTATCCACCAACTTCCATATTTTCATCTATTTGCCTGAAAATAGTTGGCACAGCAGGAAACAATCTCATGGTTATCAGTTGTCGATAATTTTCACGTTGCCGTACAACCTCAAAACGCAAAGATTTCAAAAAGAAAAGAATTACAACCAAAAACAATATCGAAATCGACTTAATCATGCAAAAAAATACACCCGATAATTATTGTAGTAACAAGTAAAACGTCAAATTTGCCATGGCTACTGGATTATTTTGAATGATTTTTTTATGAATTTACTAGTTAAACATTCATGACAAGTTTGGTCCAAAAATTACTACATATAGAAACATATTATAAGTTTATGTAAGTGTAACAACGCGATATTTATATGGAACGTGATCAAAATAATCTAAAAATGAATTATATAAGTCTCCCAGTCAAGTTAAACATAGCATACTATGCACAATGACGCGTCTGTATTGGACGATTGAAAACAAATAGTCCGGCGGAACAATAAAAAAAACAACACTCGTGTCAACTTGTCTGGGAGACTAGGTATAGTATGCCGTCGTTTTCTGTTGCGCGCTTAGATCTCAGTGTTGTAAAAAACTTGATTAACACTAATTAAGCAAAGCTTAAGTTAAAGCCACGATTGAAAACCAGGATCTTAATGTGTTTAAGAGGGCACGCCTTCTGTACTATTAATGTTTAAAACACGCCTATTGTCGTTTGTAGACCACGCCTTCTGTACACTAAATCACGTCTATATATCTATTATAAATATGTCTAAATCATTCATATTAATAAGGATAAACCTCGCTGTAATAGCCGAACGCAATCGCTTAATGTTTATTAACGTATCTAAATCACCCTTACTAATATGTCGAAACCACGCCCACTATATCATTCAAGTTATTACCAGTTACACTATATACAGCAAATTAATGTGCGTGTTTAAATCAAGTCTAAAAAATAATCAAAACCGTAACTTCTACTTTAATATATGATCTACGAGATTGTGTTTTTAAGTCTTTACAAAAATGATATAAATTTATGTTAAAATCCAGGTAAATTCGATTTCAGTCCCGCCAGGAGGACTTCATGTGCCTACTCATAATCGCATTAAATGATAACGAGATTAAGCCGGAGGAATTACGGACTAACTGGAAACTAAGCGGCGCGAATGAGGATTTAAACGTGGCGTGCATTCACGTCCCGTATAATTTTATAAACGAAAGTTTCCTTAATCGAATCATCTGGTTTCGATTCGGATCGTTTTGTATAATTTTAAATTATATTTAAAAAAATGTTGGCTGAAAATAAAACTGAGTTTCTTCATTAAATGTGTAATTAATTGCTCACTTAACCCGCGATGAAACATTTTGAAATATTATATGTTTGAAATCAAAACACTTGGTATTATTTCACAAATTAACAAATTCTTAATTAAAAATTGTACTTTTAGTTTCATCTGTCTAGTAAAGATTCGGATGGTTTTGTATAATTTTAAATTATATTTCAAATATTGTTAGTTAAAAATAAAATGAGTTTCTTAATTAAAAAAATATATTTTTAGTTTCATTTGTCTATGTATTCAAACAATTGTAGAAGTTGTATATAAAGAAAGCAAGATATCTAAATTAAAGAATTTTAGAAGTATTTTCTACAACTTAAAAGTGTTAAACAGTGCGTGTTTATTTATTAAAAGTTGATATGGAGTAAGTAGCAGCTTCAACCATAGAATATTAAAAAAAATATATGATATTATCGGCCAATAGCGTATCACATATTCCAAAGTATTCGAAAAATTGATCTACGATCAAATCCATCTAATATTTCTCTATACCTATCTTACAATAACACGGATTTTTCCCCAAAACGTTGGACTACAGCCAATTTAGCTATAATTACGCATGAAATATTCAAATAATTATACTCTGCTGGACAACTTGATGTAATTTATACTGATTTTTCGAAAGCGTTTCACAAGATAGATCATAATGTATTATTGGATAAGCTTGGATACCACTCTCCTGACTTCCTATCTTTTAGCTTGTGGATTGTATGTTTCAATAAATAACTTTAAATCTGGTTCATAGTTACCAACTTCAGGTGTGCCTCAAGGCTTCATTCTAGGCCCATTATTATTTAACGACAAAGGCGTAACCAGGGAAGTTTTTTTAATGAATAATTAGGCATTAGCAATAATTTAAAATAATTTCTAGAAGGCTATTATTAAAAAAAAATATATTAAAATATAAACCAAGCATGAATTGTATCATATGAAGCCGAATACAATTCATTTCTTGTTTTTGTACTATTTGTAAATAAAACAATATTTATTAAAGTTTCAGATAATGCATTGTTGTAACACTGCTATAATTGTTTCACCAAGATAGGTCTTAACTTATTATTGGGTAAGCTTGGGTACTTTGGATTTTGTATAAATTCAACTACTTTCCTCGCTTCCCATCTTTTAGCTTGTGGATTGTGTGTTGCAATAAATAATTTTAAATCTAGTTCATAGTTTCCAACTTCAAGGCTCCATTATAGGTCCGTTATTACTTAACATCTTCATCAATGATATTTTTTTATTTATAAATAGAAAAGAGTATTATTCATTCACTTGGTCACAGTTATTTAAATATATTAAATAAAAGGTGAGGGCCGCTCTTTTTAATTGATTTAGTTTAATTTGATTTAATATAATTGATTCAATTTTGCTGATTGTATTTGAATTAATTTAATTAATTTATTTTAAATTACGTAAGGCATAGCTGTACTGACGAGGGATTGATCCCGAAACACGTGTCTGCAGATGGCCTTAAATTAAGTAACGTTCCTTTTGTTGTTTTTACATAAAATTTTTCTCGGATCAAAATTTGTTGCATTATGCAATATTTTATTGATGTGCAACAGCAGATGTACATTATGTAATTCAATGTCCGGCGTGGGTATTTGCCCGGGAAGTAGTTGTTTTAATGTGCATTTGTTTAACGTACTTACGTAACGTAAGTCAAAAGTCACAGAGCTAAATGTGGAAATAATTTATTAATTATTTTCAAATCATTTTTATTTAATATATTTTTTATTTATTAAAATGTCAACATTTATTATATGCTGATGACTTAAAGATGTATGTCATAGTATCTAATCGAAATGACTGCCAGCTTTTGCAAAATCAACTTAATGTTATATCCAATTGGTGCGCCAACAAAAAACTGAATCTCAATAGCAAGTTAGTATCTTTAAACAGTCTGATTTGATATTGTTTTTACGTTTAATTATCACGTACAATCAACTCTTAACATCTCCTGCAAAGCATTAGGATTCCACCATAAATATCCAAAGTGTCTTCATTACAAAGCAGAGGGATGAGATGTGGAAGTTACTAATTTTTAGTTAGAACATAATCTATACATAAATAAAAAAGGTAGATATCTATGTTTTCATTTATATTAAATTTGAATTCGTAACAAGAATATAAATTAAAATGCCTCTACCATGATATCACCCACAGATTTTTTTTTTTTCAGTCATTAGCCGTTGCCCAATTCGGAATGCGAATTATGTCATATTTAATATATGGGCATGAAATAATCAATGGCGATAAATTTGTTTCGTTTTGTTGTTCAAGGCTGAAAAGGAGATCGCGCCCCATTTATTATCCTTTTTTTATGTTGGAGTGCGTGTGAGTGAGAGAGCGAGTGTGCCAGCAACGTTGTGTGAGTCGTTGCAGACTGGATTCGGTTTGCCTTGACTTTCGACCTACGCCTTCCATTCGCGCCAACAGAAAAGAGAAATAAATAAGTAAATAACGAAACAAGGAGAAGAAACACCCCCGAAAAATCAATTTCGTAATTATGAGAGAAAGAAATCATATAATTATCCTTTCTAAAAACGAAATAAGGAAAGACATGTTTTTGCAATCAATTCTTGGAATATATTGAATTTGTTTTTTTTTGCATTAATCATTTAGTAAAACATTTTTAAAATTATATATTTTGTAATTTGAATTTCTTTAAATTAAATTGTCCTGTAATTGGTTATTCTGTTGGGCAATAAAGTATATATATATTATTATTATATTAATTTCGCTGCGCTTAATAGTTGAGCGAGTTACGTGGAGATGATGTAATTGAATTTGTTCCAAATGAACATTTCGATCACAAAGTGATCATTATCAATGGATATACACGTTTATTTCCTGCCTCTTACATACTACTTATTTTTATAATTTAAGGGAATAGCCCTGAATGTAAATCTTGTAAAATTATGTTGTGTGAGTATCAATAAAACATCTTCCAAAAATGTTAAAAAATGATTTTTTTAGCTGCAAATTTTTTAGTTTACAAGCAAAAACATCATTGACTTTGGACTTGAACAATGAAATAAAATCATCAATGTCTAGCACAAAGTAATGGCTTAAACCTACCAAATTATTGTTCTTATAAAATTAACCGATGCGAAGTTACCCAGGGATTTGCCCGGCTTCTCCACTACGGAGGAGGCGCGCCGGGTAAATTATTTATTTTAAAAGTTATTAACTTTTTATAAACGAATGAAAATTACGCAATTATACAATAATTGTGATAGTATATATCTTGCTTAATTTTAAAATAAATACTTTCAATTATTAGCCTCGGATCAAGACTTAGACATATCAGATTGAAGGTCCAAAACAAAGAATATTTACCGATGTGAAGTTACCCACGAATTTCCAGCCACGGATTTGCCCGGCACCTCCACCATGGCGGAGGCGCCGGGGTAAATTAAACAAAAAACACGCGTTATTACAAGAATTTAATGATTAAATTCGATAAAAAGTGCTAAATTTTTATTAACAATGTTATATTATTGATATATATTCTTACGTGAACACTTATTTTCGACTTTTTCAAGTTGAAGATGCATCAGATTTAAAGTCCAAAACGGCACTGTTTGATGCAATTTAAACAAATGTGTTTTATACCAGATTGTTGCTAAAGGTGTAAAGAATGATTTTAAACAATAAAATCAGGGGTATGCCTTTTGTAACTTTTTTAAATAATTTTTGAAAACAGCCACGAATCCCACGAAAATGTGTGTCAGATTCAAAGTCCGAAACGGCATTGTTTGATGCAATTTAAACAAATGTGTTTTATACCAGATTGTTGCTAAAGATGTAAAGAATGATTTTAAACAATAAAATCAGGGGTATGTCTTTTGTAACTTTTTTAAATAATTTTTAAAACCAGCCACGAATCCCACGAAAATGTGTCAGATTCAAAATAAGAAAATGGCATTGCTTGATGCAATTTAAATATATGTAATGATGCTGGAATATTAATTATCCTTTGATTTTTCTGTAGACTTTGAGACCCCTTACATACGAAATTATAGCTTAGAATGTCAGTGACGGCTTATATTAAATTTGGCCTACGATAAATATTCTATTCATTTGAAAAAGTAAAAACGATTTTTATTTTTTCAAAAAATATACAGGGTGAGTTTTTTTCGATGTTCTCTATGGGGATCTCGGAAACTATTAGAGATAGAAAAACGGTTAAATGGGGAAAGAAGTGTAGTTTTATAAGACGAATAAAATGACACTTTCAAATTATTTGAAAAAGTCAAGGGTAACTAGATATTTTGAAAAAAGTAAAATGTGTCAATTTTTTTAAATCAATATATCTCTATTATTATCATAGATAGAAAAAAACTGTAAAGGACAAAGTTGTAAAAAATTTGACACAGATTAATAACAAAAAATCAAAAAAAAATTTTCGCCCATATTTTGGGAGATATGACACAAACTTACCTTTTTTTAAATGGAAACAATAGTTGGCTATGACTTTATTAAAAGGGATATTTTTTTCCCTTTAATCCGATATAACATATGCCATAGTTATTTTTAAAATAAAATAAGTTACAGTCGTTTTTAATGTTACCATCCACCAAAAAATAGTTAGCCATGAAAAAGACAAAAGTAAAACAATTGAAGTTGTTTATTCTAAACACACATTAATTCATTTCCATATTTGTTTTGTTTCGATAAGTTTGTTTTGTATTTTTTTGGTGTTGTAAGTTTTTTTAAAGTGATACTGAATTTTTCCAACGAAGTAAAGCGTGATATGCTTGTTTGTTACATTCAATGTAATAAAAACGCTGCGGATGCTGCAGAACAATATTATAATCAATATATCGATCATCGGCAACCATCTTTACCAACATTCAGAAGAATTTACCACAATTTGGGTTAGTACGGATCCTTTACAAAGCCAAAACTTGAAAAAAAAAAACGAAATTAATAATGTTTCGGAAATAAACGTATTAGCGATTAGCATTGGCGATGATAGATCCATCCACATCGACCAGACAAATTGCAACAGAAGCAAGCATATCTCAACGGACTGTAATACGAGTTTTGAAAAAAACATAAATATCACCCATATAAGGTTTCAATTTCACAAAATGTGGTACAAAAACATGTGCCAAGAGGCAAGATAATACGTTCCCTACAAAAATAATTTGGACAGATGAAACGCGATTTACTAATTGTGGGATTTTTAACCGGCACAATGAACATGTTTGGAGTCAAGAGAATCCACGAGAAGTTGCACAACGTAGACCACAAATTAAATTTGGATTTAATGTATGGTGCGGTGTGTTCGGATCGAGAATTCACACATTGAATGGAAATGATTACCTTCGTTTTCTTCAAGAAACATTTGAAGATATGCTCGATGATTTAAATTTATCAGTACGGGCAAGATTGAAGTGGTTTCAACATGACGGAGCTCCACCTCATAGCACGTTGGCTGTGCGAAACTATTTAAATGATGCTTTTCCTAATTCATGGGTGGGAAGAAATGGACCAATCCTATGGCCACCTAGATCACCCGACCTATCCGTTTTAGACTTTTTTCTGTGGGGTTATGTGAAGAACAAAGTGTATCAACAATCATATCAATCCGTGGAGGATCTTAGACTAGCTGTACTTGAAACATTTTATTCCATTGACAGAAGAAAAGTCAAAAAAGCCACAAATTCGATTTTAAAAAGATGTACTTTATGCCATAATAATAATGGTGGACTTATTGAGCATCTTATGTAATATTTAAAATTTTCTTCTATTATTATTTTGATAATTTCGGAATTATTTTACTTTATGTTGCTTTTGACAAATCGAAAGAAAGATAATAAATTAAATATTGATTTCGTTGCTATAAACAACCGCAATTGTTTTACTTTTGTCTTTTTCATGGCTAACTATTTTTTGGTGTATGGTAAAATTAAAAACGACTGTAATTTATTTTATGTTAAAAATAACTATGGCATATGTTATGTCGGATTAAAGGGAAAAAAATAGCCCTTTTAATAAAGTCATAGCCAACTATTGTTTCCATTTAAAAAAAGGTAAGTTTGCGTCATATCTCCCAAAATATGGGCGAAATTTTTTTTTTGATTTTTTGTTATTAATCTGTGTCAAATTTTCTACAACTTTGTCCTTTACAGTTTTTTTCTATCTATGATAATAATAGAGATATATTGATTTCAAAAAATTGACACATTTTACTTTTTTCAAAATATCTAGTTACCCTTGACTTTTTCAAATAATTTGAATGTGTCATTTTATTCGTCTTATAAAACTACACTTCTTTCCCCATTTAACCGTTTTTCTATCTCTTATAGTTTCCGAGATCCCCATAGAGAACATCGAAAAAAACTCACCCTGTATACGTTTCGCGACTTTGGTATTTCATCGCATTGATTGATATTTTTGAAAATATTCGAATCAAATTGTGTTTAATAAATTAAAAAGAAATGATTTATTTCTTTTTATTTTTTATAATTTTAATTAAAATACATTTTGATAAATTTTTGTAGAATGTAGTCAATGGTTTAAAAAAGATAGGCCATTTTTAAATATTAACTTAATTTGGAAATATGTATTCAATGACATGTAATAGGTAGCAATTCGCATGTATTGTTTTTTAAAATTGGCATATCAACTATTAAATTTATTTCAACTGAATCCGTTGATACATCTTTCGTAGAGTTATTATCACTAAACGTCTTCACTTCACTTCAGTTAATATTATCTTCACTAATAACACAAGAAGAAAGTTTGTCATCTTCTAAATTATTATTATAAGATGTATTGTTATTAGAATGACTATTGATTTTAACAATTTTAGTTTTCTGCATAATTCTACGAATGGTACTAACGTTTTTTTTCTAATTATACGATATAATTTCCAACGGTTTTCGTACAAATTGTTGCCATAGAAATGAATAGTTGCTTCTTGTAAAAGTCTTTCCAATTAAAAATGTTGCAATATTTTCACTATTTATTGCCATTGTAAATACGAATCAAAGAATAGACTTTATATTAAAGTAAACAAACAGAAGAAATTAAAATATTGAAAAGAATTACTATAATCTAATTTATAACGAATAATAACTATACTAAATATAACTTATTATGTAGGCATTAAATTAAAAAAGGTATATATATATGTATATATATATGTATATATATATATATATATATATATATATATATGTGTGTGTGTGTGTGTGAATGATAATAAAAAAATTTAAAAATTAATAAAAATACAAGAACTAACCTAACCAAAAAAAAAATAAAAATTCTAATATTAACTAAAACAACAAAACTACTAGAAACAACTATTTAGCAAACTTAAATTAAAATATATAAAAACCGTAAAAATAATTAGAACAATCAGTGAATAATATGAGACAAATTCGACAACACAATACAGCTAAGGGATTTTCTGTAATCAAGCACTATAATGAACATTTTCCCATAGCTTCAAAAGAAGCACGGTACTAAAAACCGCTGCATTGGACGCCACAGCGACACGCATCGTGATTGGTCGGCGAGCGCTCTGTTAGCGGAATTGCACAGCGCATATGCGGGTGATTCAACCCCTTTCTCATTTTTTTTACAAGTTACAAAAGACATACCCCTGATTTTATTGTTTAAAATCATTGTTTACATCTTTAGCAACAATCTAGTATGAAACACATTTGTTTAAATTGCATCAAACAGTGCCGTTTTGGACTTTGAATCTGACACACATTTTCGTGGGATTCGTGGCTGTTTTCAAAAATTATTTAAAAAAGTTACAAAAGACATACCCCTGATTTTATTGTTTAAAATCATTGTTTGCACCTTTAGCAATAATCTGGTATGAAATTCATTTGTTTAAATTGCATCAAACAGTGCCGTTTTGAACTTTGAATCTGATGCATCTTCAACTTGAAAAAGTGGAAAATGAGTATTGACGTAAGAATATATTAATAATATAACATTGTTAATAAAAATTTAGCACTTTTTATCGAATTTAATCATTAAATTCTTGTAATAACGCGTGTTTTTTGTTTAATTTACCCCGGCGCCTCCGCCATGGTGGAGGTGCCGGGCAAACCTGTGGCTGGAAATTCGTGGGTAACTTCACATCGGTAGAATATTTGTCACTATTAAGGTACTTGTTTTTGTACTAGATTGTTGCTAAAGGTCTATTTAATGATCTAAAAGAATAAAATCGGTGGTATGTATTTTGTAACTTTTTTAAAAAATCAGCTACGAATTTCATGTAGATGGACAAAATTTTCCAAAACGAAGGTGTTTGTCACTATTTAGGTACTTGTTCTTGTTACCAGATTGTTGCTAAGGGTTTATTCAACGATTAAATACAATAAAAAATATTAAAAAAAAAACATTAAACGGTTATAAAAGTCGCTGATGACTTAAAAATGTATCTAATCTAAATGGCTGTCAGTTTTTGCATCGAATTGATGCGCCAAGATTAAACTGGATCTAAATAGCAAGTTAATGTCTTAAAACATCTAGGAGTCTGGTTCGATAATTATTCCGATTATCCGTTTTTGCTGTGCAAATTACAAATTATCAGTTTTTTTCGACTCTACCTATTACTTCATTAAATTCGAAAGTACTCCTTTTCGCATCCTCCTTTTCTTTTATTCAAACAAAAATATCAAACAACAGTTGCGAGATTAAGTAAATACTTTCACTAAACCCAATTATTTCCAATAACCATTTGCTATAACGAAGTTGCTCTGCCTCTAATAATATTATTAACGCAACAGTGGACGTTTGCTTTTGAGCGTTTTATGTAACGTTGGAGTTTCAAGTGCGATCAACCGGAACGGAAGAAGAAGACAGGAGTGAAGAAGTAAATCACCTGTGTCGTATTTACGGCTGATGAATATTAATACCGTGGACGCTTCCTCTTCCTCGTGCCTGTGCTTTCAGAAAATTAAATCTACATTTAGAAAATATTACACAGCTGGCATGTGTTGCGGATGAGTTTTTCTTCGAGATAAATCAATTTTCGTCCAATTGGGGTCGTAAATGGTTTAGGATGAAGTAGATCGTGTTATTAATGGCTATCATCGTTGGTGTCCCTAATTTAATCCAATTTTCTCTGCGGTTTATAGCACAAGTCGGCCTCTTAACTATAATAGATTCATTAACAATTATCTAGAACTTAACTATTGTATAAAAAATTGTGCTTTACGACTCTAATCGACTCGTTAATTTTAATTGAGTTATTTAGGTGATAATTCGAAAAACAAAAACGAGTGAATTATTTGCCCAATATGCTCGGTAAATTCCCATTTTTTTATAAACATTTTCTTGAAAATTTCTTTATAAATGGTTTAAACAATGCTTTTAGAAGCAATATCAAAATTGCGTGCCCATTTATGATTTGTCTATAAAAATTGCTTTGCTGACGATCGTTGTCTCGTGTTCGAAATACGACTCAGAATTGATTTTTTTTTATAGACAAACCATACACGGGCACACATTTTTGATTGTATATATTGTTTTTAAAAGCATTGTTTAAATCATTTCTAAAAGAAAATTTGAAAAAATGCACTGTTTAAAAAATATTGTTTAAAAAAATCGGTATTTTCCAATTTTATAATGTATGTAATACGAAGAATTTTGAATTTATAAGAGATTTTTGAATTTATAATTATGAGTAAACAGTTAAATGAGTTTTGTTTTCCTTTAAATAAATATTAGAAAAAAAATGTCTCAGTGTGTAGGCGCTGGGACGGATGTGAAGTTAGCTATAGATTTCAGCCATAGATTTTCAAATTTCATTATTTCTATAAATAAATAAAAAATGTTCTATGTAAATAAAATGTTGAATTAGAATTAACGAATTATGATAAAAGCACCCCAATTTTCAACCCTTAATATTTTTTATCAAACCCTTAAATAATAAAATTAAAAAAATCAAAGTGGAAGACATTTCTTTGAAAATTTGCTCAAAATGTTTTCTCACAAAAAGAGTTTCATTATAATTTGCAGAAATATAAGTTGAACTCTTTATTTTTTTATAAAAAAATACATTGAATTCTAGTTAATTTAAGATATTTCAGCAACTTGTTTTTCACAAATATTGAAACAAATACTCGTACAGAAGTGATTTCATTCAGATTCATTGATATCAAGTTATTTCGAAAATGCTTTATATTTAGTACACATTTTCAAGAACTGCCTGCAGTAAAATTGGCCGTTGCACGATAGGGATTTCTATGTAAATATCTTAATATTCGACTATAATTATTTTAGACAAAAAGTGCATTAAACTTTTTTGGAGAGACAAAAATTCGGAATCGACTGATATTACTTATTTTTATTTTATTTTTCAATAAACAATTAAACTGTTTAATTATTAATAGTAAATAAATAAAACAACCTTATTTAAGGAATCTTAATGGTAACTAGTTTATTAAATATTATTATTAGTTGGATCAAATGCACTACAATGATGCACTTTGGCAGACAAATATCTATTGTTTTTACGTCATCCATTCCAAGGCACCACATTTTTTTTTTCTGCCAAAGTATCAATTTTAATTTTCAATTAAACAAAATAAAAAAATAAAATAAAATGTACGGAGACAGATTATTTAATCTATAAAAGTGTTTAATAGACTTAATCTAAAATAATTAGGAAAGCAAATAATAGAATATTAATTCTTTTATATTGAAATCCTCATGGTGTGTCGGTCAATTCTACACCCTATATAAGTGAGGGTGGTTTGACTTTTACACAAACACAAAAGAAAAAGGAATACATTAGTGAAGCTTACGTTCAAAGTTTTACAGGAATATATTTGAAAATTATCCATTTTTGTTAAAATGTTGATTGGATTTCTAAATCATATTTACAGGATATCAAATTACATTAATTCTTTTAATTTGAAGTTATTTCAACAAATATTTGAATAACTTATTTAGGATGGTATAAATTTGTTATATTTTTTACCAATAAAATTATCTTAAAGGTCTGTTTATATTAAAACGTGTTTAATAATTATTATATTTTATTGTATTGATTAGATTATTAGTGAGCTATAACAGCAGTTAAATAAGAAGTATGATTATTTGACAATTTTTTATTTTTCAATTTCTTAAATCTTTTTTACACATCTTTTTAAAATTGAAATGTGGAGTGCATTGTGATTGTATTTTATTTTATAATATTTTAATGTGTGCTGAATCCATATTTGTTGCTAACTTTTTTATAGGAGACGGCGCACTTTGATTTTTTTTAAATTTTATTAATTAAGGGTGTGATATAAAATATTAAGGGTTGAAAATTAGGGTGCTTGTATCACAATTTGTTAATTCAATGTTTTATTTACACCCTAAAGTAAAAACAATCTATTTATCTTGAATATGTATAGAAATAATGAAATTTGAAAATCTATGGCTAACTTCACATCCGTGGCGCTGGTTCATTGCTGGATTCATTGCCAGTTTCTCGCACATATTTTTTTTTATTTAAACCAATGTATTTCTTAGATACATTTAATATTTATCCACCACTTACTTGACTGGCACATCTTGAGAGTGTCTGAGCCGCGGTGCAGTATTCGTGTTCAAGATCACTCCACACATCACGATTTTTTTGCTATTCACCACCTTGAAACAATGCGACAATTCGCTCATCTATTGATCGTCATCGTACACAATAGCACAATTATTTATAGATGTTGAATTAAAGATTTACGATTCCGAAGAATTACGTTGTTTTTCAGTCCCTCTTTTTTTCCGGAAATGCCGTAAGGGTCGACCTTAATGGCCGTTTTTTCTAAAGGGTATCCGCAATAACAAACACGGATGTGGGAAATCCCGCAGCTGGAATCAGCCCTGAGACACAAACAAACTCGAGGCTGGATTTATTGAAGTATATTCAAGAAAGGTATTAAAGTTCAATTTATATAATTGCTTTATAATTGTAATTTATTCTGTTATTAGATCTTATGAATCTGTTGGATAATAAATAAATATAAAATAGATTGTTTCTCATTCACTAAAATAATATTTAAATTACTATTAATAATAATAACTTTATTACAGTAATAACCATTTTACAAGATTTACATATAATTAAATATAAGTTTATTAATACGTTTAATAAGAGAAAATTCACGATATGACAATGCGAAAAGTGTGTACTTAAACCCAGATGATTAAATAAGAAAGACAAAAAGTGTGTTCACTCTATTATACAGAAATTAATACATTTAATAGAAATTAAAAAATCACTCATAATTACATTTTAACCTTAAATGTTTTTTTTTAATTAAAATTATTTTTAGAACTTTTAAAATATTGTATTATAGATGCTTTTAATAATAATAAATTTATTACCTAACAGGAAACAGTAGCCCAATTACAGGATAATACAAAATAATTTTACATTATAATAATAGCAAGACAAACATGAATATAAATATTAGAGATGGGCAAAGTCGATCTTTTCGATCTTTTTTGTCACTGCAAAATGAAGTTTATGACAATTTTCTTAATGTTAATTATAATATTTTATTGGAAAGTTTTACCTATTGATTAATAAACTCAATTTTATTATTATTTATTAACTTTAACTACTTAAAATTGGTTATTCAGAAATACTCGATTACTAAATTCACTCGATTTTGCCCAACATTAATAAATATAAATAAATACCAGTACAAATATCGATACGAAAAACAATAAAATATACAAATAAAGATTACAAATTGTAAAAAGAATTAGTAGCGTAATAATATCGACGAAAGCGTATCACAGAATATATCACAATCATAAAACCGTTCGTTAAAAATTCTACACATTGTGCTAATAGGAGAACGTAAACTAGACATATTTCGATTGAAGTGAACATAGAATGTTGGTTTATGTCGCCCGTTGAATACTAGAGCATGAAAGTTGATCTGGCTTAATATATCACTGCAGTCAACATGGTTGTGTAAAATCTTAAACAAAAATGAAATACTAGCTGTATGACGTCTTTGTTCAAGGGACTCAATGTTGACAATTTTAAAAAGCATATCAATTTTATTTATTGATACTTTATATTTATTGATAAATAAAATAACCTTTGACTTCAGGTTATTTTCTTTGCATTAGTGATTCGCTAGGCACCTTCTGTTGTCATAAATTAATACAAATGTATCCCATATTATTTTTATTTTTTTAGATATTTTATGAAAAATAATGTGGGACGCATTTGTTTTTATTTATGACCAACATAAATGAAATAAAAATTAAATCCTTCTATCCGTCAATAAATAACTTTTAAAAATTCTAATAATCTTAAATACTGTATAAGTGGATGATTAAAAATGTTATTTCTGTAAACGAAAAACATTTATTTACAAGCCGTCCGTTATCTAGGAATGGAATGAATGCGCCGGCCGTGAATAATCAGCGTGACTCACGTACTCGAGCACTATCTAGAAAAAGAAAATGTCCTAATGAATTTTGTATCTGCGCGCATAAATTTTCCGTCCGTTTTAACGGTCGCTGATAAAATTGTTTGCGAATAACAACACAAAAAAATCGCGAAGCAAACACCCATAGCTTTCTGCGAACGATTAAAAAAAACATGAATCAACAATTGATGACGAATTGGCTAATAACACAAACACAAATAGTTATAAAAATGCATACGTTTTGATGACGATTATGAATTTCTTATAAATTATTACGTCTCGTAATAATACTTATCTCCTTACACCTAACGGTAGAAAGGAAAAAGATTAAAAAAAATAATAATACTTATTCTAAGCAGATAAGCAAAAAATGTATGCGTAAGCTAGTTCATTCGCCGCCTGGAACACACGACAAGGATTTAGGGGATATTAGGTTGGTTTATATTTTTCTCGCTATAGAAATTCGCAAATGAAAAGAAACGACATATATTCTATAAAATAAGGCTTTGTTCATCGTTTTTCATTAAAAACTTTTAACATATTGATTCAGGAGGCTGCTCATTGTTGAATGTTCTTATTATACGTAAATTAAAACAATTTAAAGGCAAAGCTTTACTGATGAGTATTAAATCCCGAAACACGCCAATGTGATTATCAAAGGAAACAATACGGCTCCACTGTGTCAAAATGGAGCAAAGGCTTTCAAAAGCAATGTTTGTCCTCAAACCCACAGTCTCTTGTAGAATCCTGTTTATATTGTTTAGAAAGTCTGCTACTTTGTTAAAAATTACATGTATCATACATAATAGCAACAGTCACACTCATCTTACATGCCATACAAATAATTTTCTTTATCCAATCCATTAATACTCTTTTGGGGAAAGAAGCGCTGAATATAGAAGTTTTAAATTCTATAACCATTTTCTAAATTAAAAAAAAAAACAATGTGTTAATAAAAATAGAACTTTATAGCACAGATGAATAATTAGTGAACGAGATTAATTAATTAAAGTTGTTTCGGATTTCAACCGTGTTTTATATATGTGAGAGTTCAACGTTCAATTTAACGTTGCAAAAAATCGTATACGTCCCGTTGGAAAATTGTCTGCGATGTGACCAAACATATAAACGAATGTTTTATTGCATAATTGCTGCTACTTTATTTTTGTTTGTGCTATTATTTTGTTATCTAATACAGGGTGGGGTAGAAAAACCTATCCGATTTTAAAACGTTATAAAATTAAAACCACTCAACTTGACAAAAAAAAAATATTAACATATCGCAAATTTTATGCCATTTTTAAATTTAAGTTTTGAAAAGCAAATCACTCAAATGTCGTCCTTGGGAGCGAATACACTGATTTAGACGCTCGCGGGAGTTTTCCATGACTTTCACCGTCATTTCCACAGGCAATTGCCCGAGCAATTTACCTTCGATTAGAAGTAACCCCAAAGGAAGAAGTCACATGGAGTGAGATCCGGTGAGCACGGCGGCCAGCCAATATCACCTCTCAGAGAAATGAGGCGTCCGGGAAACATTACCCTGAGAATGTCCATTGATCGTCGCGATGTGTGAGCGGTTGCACCATCCTGTTGAAACCACACATTTTCTTCCATTTTGGGTTGAAGATTATTGTCCAGCATGAAACAATAGCGCTCGCTGTTGACGGTTTGCCCATTTTCACACACAGTCACTTTTGGGCTATGGAGGGGTTTCTGATGGATTTCCCGAGGATTTTCGTCACTCCAATATCGAAAATTCTGCCTGTTTACGGCGCTACAAAGGTGAAAATGGGCTTATCGAACCGCCGTTTTCGATAAACCGCTCAATAACAAAAATGTCATAAAACCGACTTTCTAACGGTTTTTACCCCACTACTCTACCTGTTCCCTCTTCTGAGAAAAAGGGTTTTGAAATCGTATAGCTTTTTCTACCCCACCCTGTATATACTAATTTTGTGTTACTTTTAAACTAATATTACCCTTCTATTTGATGTACTATATCTGTTGGGTAATAAATGAATAAATAAATGTGTCTTCAAATAGTAGATGTTTAGCACAATAATACAGCTGTTAGCTCTTGCGCGCCCCACCGGGACGATGCAATTTCGTCCAAGCGAGGATACCTAAGGGACACCCCCCGGCGAGAAACACAGTAAATTTTATTCAAATCGAATGAAACATTCGATAGTTATCAATAAAATATTTTTTTATTAATTTTTGTATTCATATTTTGGTCTCAGCAACCTAAGGGTAAGCCATTTCCAAAAATTAGCAGGACATTCTTTATATAATTGTTTTGTTTCACCAAAATATGATTATTTTCTCCGACAAGTTTCATTTCGTCGAAATTATCCTTGATATTGATGAAAAAAATAATAAAAAAATCTCTTTTTTTACACAATATTGGTGTTAAACACTTAAGGGATGATTTATTTGAAGAAGCCGTTTGGAAGAAATTGTAAGGTCCTGCCCCACCGTCCACGCACTTGGAAGGACCGGTGGAAGAGTTGTACCCTCGGACCGATAAGAAAAATCAGATCTAATGTAGAGTTTTAATTGGTACCACGGTATCAAGTATTACGTGTACATTTGCAAATAAAGTGTACTTGTTAAACAACAACGACTTTTTGGAAACACCAAACAGAGCATCCACGCTAAACAGCAATAATTTTAAATAAGGTTAACGACAAAATATCATATGTGCATTTCGGTAATAAACAAACAGCGGATTAAATAGTTTAGCAAAAAATGTTAACGTACGCCAGTTCGTTTATTGCCTGCAGCATACGGCAAGGTCGTCAAGCGTGCTCCTGGGCAATTCCGCACGCAACTGTAGGAGGCGTCGCCCAGTTGTACACTCAACGACCTTGCTGTATATTGCGGGCCATGTACGAACTGAGCGGATGCCTGTGCAACTATTTTGCCCACTCTGTGGTAATAATAATATATATTTGAGGAGAGAAATATTTTGATTTTACAACCCAGTTACTGTCCCTACTGTGATATTAAATTAGAAGAACAATGGGTGACATAACCAATTATACTTACTACATTGCATATGTAAGAAAGTCAATGCATTCGATTTAACCTGAGATCGGCTAATGACCTTAACAGTCGAAGCCGGTGAAGTGGGAGGGGTTTTAATAGGTAGGTCGTATTAAAAAAAAAACAACAACAAATGTCTATGTGACAGCATGATTTTTAGTAGGATTTATTTGAACTCCTATTATTTCTCTATAGTATCTAAATGACGGCATGCATTTTAACTTGGTTAATTTAAACCCCTATTATTTTTCCATAATGTCTATATAATGGTATGAATTTTAGCTGGGTTTGTTTGAACCCCAATTATTTTTCTCTAATTTACATTTTGGTATACTTTTATGCAGATTACCGAAGATATACATAAAATTCATTTATGTCATATTAATTATACATTTTTTCTTGTTAGGGAAATAAAAAATCATAAGATTTCTACATCAATCATTAGTAGGTTCAACAGAATTATAAGAGATTAATTTATTTAATTGGTAGGAAAACGTCCTCAACTGCATTTCATAATTAATCAAACGCCTCAAATACTTAAACAAATTTTGAAAAGTTCTTAACATTTATTTTAAGTTATTAATTGCAATAAGAATACGATGAAATTAGTATAATTTTCAAATATTCAAGTCATTGATGAGCACTGTTTAGAATCGATGTTATTACCTCTAAATGTTTAGCAAGGCTTTGTTTAAACATTAAGAAAATGCTGTATATGTCTCATTTGTAACTATAACTGATATTGCCGACATATACAAGGTGGACAGAAAAGGTGTGATAATCTACAGGTAAAGTGGTTCATTGATTAATTTCAAGCAGAAGATTTAAGTACAAAAATATTCTATTGTGGGTTATAACTCCTCACGAGCTAATTTAAAGAAATGTAAATTTGGCAACAGTGAATAAAACAAGTGTTTAATTTAATATAATGTAATAATATTTTATTCCTTTCTTCACTTTCTTATTTTTATCACTATACGTACATTTCAAGCACAACGTGCTCTTTATCAATAGTTTTTTATGTAAAATTGACAAATAAATGTTTAATTTAATAATAATCATAAATTTAAGAAATCTGAAAAAAATGTCAAATTTGAAGCATGAAAGATTAAACTAAATGTTCGAATTGATAACCATCCATTTCTAATCAGATCTGGAGCCTTCGTAAAATAGAATTAATTACCCCGAACAACATCTCTTTAGTAATTAATTCCACTGCAATACGTATTCTATTTATGACGTCTACATTTTCCACTGTAGGTGTTGCACAAACATTTTCTTTTAAAAATCCCCAAACGAAAAAAAAATCAAGTGAGCTCAACTCATCTATTTGTAAAATTCCTTCGTTCAAGTATTCTCTTGACAAAAATTTCAAGAGAATGGCTACTAATGGAATAATGGGCAATAATAAATATTAAATTGAAAAGTAGATGGCGCTTTGTATCACCTTTCCATATTATATATAAAAAATAGTATGTCAAAAGTTAACGAAAATGGATATATCTTGAAAACTATTAGGTTTAGGTGTGGAATACCTTTATACTTTCTGAAAAACAATAAAATTTCCTACAAGATTAGCTTATTGGATTAGGGTATGCCATTTAAAATAAGCATGAAATTTGACCATGAATATGTTTCTGGAGATACGTTGAATTACCAAAACCGTCTTAAGATTTTAAATTCCTCTTAATAGTCTAAAATATTCACCCATTAGTTACTGATACAAAATGTCATTTATTTTCATTCATCCATTTGAAAGTTATGATTTTTTTTTTCAAAACGTCAATTTTTCCAAAAATATTTAAATATTTCAAAAATTATTAGTTTTAGGCATATTCTTTTAATTCTTTATTTATTTACGGAAAATCACCTTTTTACAATTAATGACAATCTGTAATTACAAAATACAATATATTCAATTGTTTTGATAAAATTTAGACTAATAACTCACTTAGACTTGATCAAGTATAACCACTGAGTTTTCCAATCAGAATCAATAAACACAATAACAATAATAATGCGCAACGTGAATAAATATATAAGTAAATCAAATACACACAAAAAAAATATATAGTTACAAACTGCAAAAATTGAATTAAAATCACCGCAAAAGCCATACATATAAATAAACAAGTAAATAGAAGTAAACCTTACAAAAATAATAAAAATAATATAATTATACACATGATTATTCGGTAGCAAAGCAAATAGTAAAAAAAGATAATGTACACATCATTTAAAAGTAAAAAAAATATATATAATATGGTATGAACTAATTAATCATGAAAAATTCAAATCATTTTTACGTTAATAAAAACAATTACAGTGACAGGAAAAAAATGTAAATAGAATGTTTCTATAAACACAATAATAATAATAATATATGAACATATTATGAAAGATTATTTCATTTTTGATGTAGAATCTAAAAAAAAAAATACAGGGTATTCCATTAAAAAATACAACTATGATACGCCATGCTTTAAAGAGACGGCCTGTATATTTGAAACTAATTTTAAAATATGGTCCTAATACACCTACATATACCTGTGAAAGCCGATTTTTGAAAAAAATAAACCATTTAGCCGGCGCGCACGCTGAGACACCATATATATATATATATATATATATATATATATATATATATATCTTTATTCAGACTATATAGATAATTTCAACAATATAAATAATTACAATACATGTAGGTGTGAGTCTGCCTGGTCTTTCTGCCCTGTCGTGAATTTATGTTAAGTTAAAGAAAGATCTATGAATTAGCTGAATTGTCCTGATGATTTGCGCAAATGCATTGATGAATAGTGATTATAGGATATTTGTATTTAGGAAGGATATTAGGCTTGGGGGAATAGAGAATTTTGTAAGAAGGGGTAGATTATCAGAATTATTGGCAACTTTTTTACTTAAGGTTAATATACGCTGGGATATGGATGGTTTATATTATTATTTTATATTATTTTTATTTAAATATTAATTAATTCAGCAAGGTTTAGTTTGACGTCACTCTGGTAGAATCGCCGAAAAATTAAAATGTCACTATATGCAACGTCGAAATAACTGAATTATCGTATTAATATGTATATAGACTAAAACAAATGTTTAATAATTATTCTTCTCCTTTATATATACAATTATAATGTAATTAGCATTATATTTAAATAAATTAATAATTGTTCCTGTAAATTACTGCATAAATAAAATATAAAAAACGCCATCGAAATCTGGGTTATCTTTATTTAATCACGCACTAGATAGTTATGCCCCAGATAGTGGTCAACGTTTGTCCTTCAAACTGGCAAGCATTGCACAGTATTTATTTTCAAATGTATTCATTAGCACAAATTGTTTATGAATAATAATTTAAAAATAAATTATCAAAAATTAACTTTTTCATATATACAGAGAGGTATTTTTAGCAGTATACATATCCCCTATGTATACATGTAAAATACCCAAGTCAAAACGCATTAATGTATGTGTGTAGTTGCCTATAATACGCAACCCGAACGATCGATTCGACTAGGATAATTCAAAAAACAATTAAACAATTTTATTTATTTCAAGTTTATTGTTCTTCACTGTTACTTTTCTTTCAAATTGTCTTAATAAAATCTCTTAATATTTTTACCTGTAATTTCTCCATAATAATAAGTAGCGTATTTTTAATAAAAAAAGGAAATTGCTTGTGACGGTAACGCATGCAGTGATAGTCATAATTTATTTCGTTGCGTTTTTCAATAGAATAAAGAGAACGAAACATACAACATTCCAAAGAAACGGTTTTAGTTTCATTATAGTTAGAATCATCCTAACCGAGGTATTCGGCCACTTTGGATTCATTGAAAATATGTCTTATCCTCCTCTAGTACTGTTGGAATTGAAATTCGACTCTTTTTTTCGTTTGTATACATTTTCGATCAAATATTTCACACAATTTGAAGTTTAGCGTTTGACGTTTAGTTGTGTGTTATAGGCAACTAAACATACACACATTAATCGGTTCAATACGTTTGACTTGGCTTTTTTGCAGGTATACAATTCGCCTAATGTATACTATTAAAAAAAAAACATCTCTGTATATAAAATCATTATTTGCATAAAATTTTTTGAAATACATAATCTATTGACCACATTTAGAGTTATTTGCTGTGAATAGTTGAAGGCCTTTTTTATCAGCAGAGGATTTTTATCACCGAAATTTTGAGACGTTGGCAATATATTGTTAACGTGAAGTATAAATCATAATTTTTCAAAGAAATTTAGAACTTTCACAAAATGTAAACACACAAATGAGTAAATCGTGAAGTATTGTATAAACAAATATTAATTAATTGAATTGGATTATTAGAGTCAAATTTATTTTTACATATTGGGCGAATGAAAAGAAAACTATTGTTATGTTCCATAATTTTATTTTCAAATAACTGACATATGTTTCGATCTTCACTTCATTAATACAGTTCCATCAAGAGTGTAGCCCAAATAGTATTAACTTTATCTTTACGTACCAAATAAATAAACAAATAAACATAATTTTACAATAAATTAAAAAAAATATATATTTGAAAATAATAAATTATTTCCACATATAGCTCCGTGACATTTTGACTTACGGTACGTAAGTACTTTAGACAAATGTGATTGGTAATTTGCCTTTTTTTATACATATGTTTTGTAATCTTTTTAGAGCGTCACACTTTTCTTATAAAATTTTTAATATGTAATTATAATTGTAATTTGGAAATGGAGATTCCGTTAATAAAGTAAAACAACTACTTCTCAGGTAAATACCCCACCAGCCATTGAATTACATTGTGTACACCTGCTGTTGCATATCAATAACATATTGCATCATGAAACAATTTTTATTCCGAGAAAAAAATACTATTTTATATTTATTTATCTTTTCCAAATTTATAATAAACAGTATTATCATCAGGCAGCTGATGTTACATCATCACCCAGTGCTTTATTTGTGAAATTAGTTATAAGTAACATCTTTATCATAGATTTTTTAAATATACAAAAGCTTGGTTTACAAGCTTACACGAAAATAATTTTGCTGTAACCTAAAATGCAGATCTTGTATTACACACACTAAAATCTTGAAAAGTCAATTTGAAAGAGCATATTAAAAGAACAGACTTTAATACTTACATTAGTGAGACAACATTAAAGTAACATTACAGGTAATTAGGCGAATTATAAGTTGATCAATGTTCATTTATGAATTGTTAACCAAACTTTAAAAATAAAATCTTAAATTGATCTATAATATAAATGTGACAGATTTATGACATGATTGTGTATTTAAAAGAAAAGAGTATATGATATTAAGAGATAATTAAAGTGTGTGAACGAATACAATATAATACTTTTGTATAAAAGTTCACACATTTATTTGTAATGTCTCAGTTTCAAAAAATAGAAAACAATTTGGTTTTTTTAATGTTTTACATCTGTAAACCAAAAACATTGTTCGAAAATTGATTAAATCTTTCAAAAAATGAAGAAATTTAAAATCTACCAAACTTAATTGTATTTACAGCGCTATCTTATTTTTTTTTTTATGGCGAACTTATGCTCATTTGACACATTATTTCTATTTGACAGTATAATTAATTTGAATATACAATATTATCTAGAAACCGTCCAGAAGATTCGCACAAATTAATGGTGACGTGAGGATGTTTATAAAAATAATCTATTAATGTTGACCATAAAATAATTTAATTGTTCAGGCAAACTTAACTACCGTACAAGTATATTCCTACGTTCGTGAGAATAAACTCCTCGAGTTTCCCGAAGTATTTATAAAACTTTCAAAACTAGAAAAATCACGTCCCTCATTTTCCAGAAAATGAAAACACGGTAAAACATCCTCCTCGCTTATTTCCTTTCTTCCATTCAAAACTCACTTATTCTCCGAAACTCGCTTTGTTGTTGTCGTGAGAAGAAGAACACAATGGTTTCCTACCTGAGCAATCCGTTTCACAAACAAGAAAAAAGAAGATCGTTATCTTCTCCAGAGGCACGCCCTAGTAGCCTTAATGAGGACAGAAGAATGATTACCGAGGAAATAATTCCGGGTGTAACATCATGTTCTTTTTTTTACACGATTAACTTGAAGGTCGATCAACATGGAAGTGTATACTGTATTTAACAAAAAATATTCCTTGATTTTTTTGTTATTAACTTATTACAGAAAGGTTTCAGGGATATACCTAACGTAATAAAATGTAAACAAAAACTGGAACCATTATTGTTATTAGGGGCATAATAATTATATAATTATATGTACGGGGCTATTCTGTTTATTAATATCTAGCGGCGCCAATTATTTGTTTTCTTGTTGTTATTTTTTCTTTATTTTTGTTCTACAATCCACTATACATAAATATTATTAATTATATTGCAAAATCTAAATTTAACATATTTGTTATGTTCATAATCAGAGTCTAAGCAGATTCGGATTTATTTGGGGCTATTCCATACGAGAAATGTTAGGTTTAACGAGTACTTTATTAATTAAATTCAAATGAATGCATATCTATTAGAAAAGCTGCTTAGATTGTGATGATAAAAATAACGCACACGTTAAACTTAACATTTCTCTTACGGAATAGCCCCGAATATAAGGCCATCTGCAGACACGTGTTTCGCGATTTCATCCCTCATCAGTGGACGTTATTATATATGAGTTATTAATTATTTACAAAATCATATTGAAAACAATAATTATTTTTAATATTACTTTGTTTTATTATTGCCTCCTCAACACTATCAAAACCGGTTTTATACCCAATTTTATCGATCTGTATTTTTTTTTTTTCTGCGATGACTCATTCGTATTTTTCCTTCTTGCAATTACAATTCCCTTGAGATGAGAGATGCGCGCACTTGATGGTATTTAAATTTAGAAACGCACTCCCGACAGACGGATAAAAGGAAAACATTAGCATGACGGTTTCAATTCGCGGCCGGCAGTGACACACTTTTTAAAAAACTTGGCGCCCGATCAGAAGGATTATTAACCGGATCCGTAAGTCGCAAGGATAATTAACGCCGGATTAATATTGGCGATGATTGCGGTGCCGATAATAATTACAATTGCATTCGTGTTGAATAATTGTTTATCAGAAACATCTTACTAATCATCATTTTATATTCAATGCAAATTATAATTATAGTAAGGATTCTTCGAATAATATTTACTCATGCTATCATAAGTTATTCAACAAAAGAAAAATTAATAGTGTATTAGCAATATAATTTTAATAGAAAAGAGCAGTTTTTTTTAATTTGCGTCAAGGACGCGCGCATTGTTCGCGTTCTTCCCTGAACCTGGTCATTTTAAGCTAAGAGCGCTCAATTTAATTAATTTAATTGGTTTCCTTTATTTCGATTTCATTTTGATTTAATTTAGTTTACTTCAACATCTTTAAATTATGTAAGGCAAGCTGTACTGACGAGGAATAGATCCCGAAACACGTGTCTGCAGATAGCCATTTATTAAGTAACGTTCTTTTTTACTCTTTACTTTGAATTTTTCTCGGATCAAAAAATTTCTGCATGGTGCAATATGTTATTGCTATGCAACAGCAAGTTTCTATTATATAATTCAATGTCTGACGGGGTAGTTGTTTTAATGTGCATTTGTCTAAAGTACTTGCATAGCGTAAGTCAAATTGTCATAGAGCTAAATGTGTAAATAATTTATTAATTAATTCTTTAATTTTGTCGGCGTTAACTTGGTGGAACATTTTCAATATAGTATATAAAGAAAAGCATTCGAAGCATTATAGTCACGTATAAAAATTTGTTAAACAATGAATTGTATTTACTATTGTTTGAGAATGATTACCGTGTAATCGAAACTAATCACGATTATTAAAAAATCCAAGTGGTATAAAAAAGTAATTTTGTTTTCTTTATATGCAATTTATTATTTATGTTAAAATCATTTTTATTTAATTTAATATAATTAAGATAATTCTGGATATTTTATTAAAAATAAATCACTTCGTTTGTTTCACTTATTTATATTTTCTTGTTCATCTTCAGTGAAACAAACCAAGTGTTTTAATTTAATTAAATATCCTGAATTAGATCAAAAATGTTTCATCGCGGGTAAAGCGAGAAATTAATTAAGCATAATTCTAATGTGCGGTTTAGCAGAAAGATATAAATAGTCATTAATTAGTGTTTTATTTGAAAGGAATTTAACATCGAGGGAATTTGGATTTCTGTGGGTCTCCACTCTTCGAGAGCAACATCTGTGTTTTCTCGTCATTTATCAGCTGACCCAAACATATAAGACAAACATAACTTTAAGTAAATACTTGTGTGATTTAGGATCATAGTTATTCACGCTATCACATGTTATGCAACAAAAGAAGAAAAATCAATAGCGTATTAGTAATATAATTTTAATAGTACGGTTTAGTAGAAAGAAAGTCACTAATTCATGTTACATTGATGGTCTGATCAATGAACAATGCTGTATTATATATTACATTAATCTTAAAACATGCAGGAATTTCGTCACATGGTTTAAAATCTGTTTTATGCCCGTTTGCACCGCCTTGTTTAAGTACTCCTTAGTACTAGGTAATCCTTAACTCATGACATTTGGTTTGAACCGCGCGCGCACGATGTCTAAGGTCTCCTTAAATGTAAGCCGCCGATGTTGGCGGCTTAACTTCACTAAGGGTTCCTTAGCAATGACGTACGGCTGATTCTAACCTATAAATTATAAATTTATAGATAACGATTAAAGTAGAGAAAGTGAACGAATAATGTTATAAAAAATGATGAAATGTATACATTCTTAAATAAATATATTGTTTAAAGCTTCTTTTGATTACTATAATGTTTATAACTGTAATAATTATCCCAAATAATTGTGATTTTCTAAAATTAATAATAATTTTCTATGATTTCAAGGTTAGCAAGTGAGAATAATAGACGACATGAAGTTAGGCACTGACTATCAACTAGATTTTCCCCCAACTAAGGAGACCTTAACTAAGCGTAGATTTTATATGAGCGGTGCAATCCAATATCTACTATTCTTTCCTTAACTAAGGAGGCCTTAAAGTAAAATCGGTGCAAACGGGCATTAATAATTAGTTTTTAAAATAAATAATTATGAAAAAAAGGATAATGGTTAATATTTATGCTAATTTGTAATTTATATTTTTAGTAACAAAAACGCGTGCAATGAAAATTTCAATGATTTCAATAAATTCTACGTTCAAATATCTTTACATTCAATAGAAGTTAATTCCATTATATCTTACAATTTTTATCTAACTCGAATTAATGAGTTGGCATAATACGGAATAGGCTACGATATTTTTGTTTATTTAAAATGATATTTTTCTACGTAAGAGACAAAAATGTTATGTATTAACATTTTTAATTAAATTAATTAAATTATTAAATCCTAGATATTCACTCCTTTTAATTGAGTATTTCTATTTTTTGTATGTTATCTCTACCTGCTAAACCACAACCTTAGAGTTATAGAAAAATGTAATTTATAGAAAATATAAGCATTCCAATAAATGTAAATTACGGACACAAAGATCCCTGTATTATATTACACAATTTGGTAATCGGAGCTTTTCCGTATAGAAACTGTTAAGTTTAACGTGTACCTTATTTTTCATCGTGACAGTCTATGCAGCTTTTATAGTAGATATATATTTATAGAATGTGAAATTAATTAACATCTTTCAAGTTAAAATTAATATAATTTCAATAAGATATCACATACAAATAAAATAATATATTCAATGTCTGTGCGTATACTGCTAAATTTAAAGTACTTTAGTGACTACACCTAATTGCGTAATCATTATAAAACTAAGATTAAGTAATATTTATATTACATTCCTTTCTTCACACCATTATTTTAAAATACTATATGTACATTTCGAGACGGGTGTGAAGTTAGCAATAGATTTCAGCAATAGATTTCAAATTTATATTTTAGGCAAAGTATTACAGATAAAAATCCGAATTTCATACTATTCAGTAAAGGAAGGATCCCTTTAATAACAATGCATAATCTCGCCCCAAATTTTCAACCCTTACATTTTTAAAGTGCCCCTAAAATTAATACATTATTTAAATTAATTTTAACAACTTTCTAAGTGTTCCATAAGAAATAGAAGGCCATATCTGGATTCAGCATACATCAATTAACAAAACTAAACAATAAAATTAGGAACACCGCCCCCGGAACAAAGAAAAAAAAGCTTCCCCTAACACACACTTTAACCGAAATAATGATAATTTTCATTTCGATATTTGCGACAAACTATAAGTTCCATTAAAAATTTAAGGCCAAATCTGGATTCAGCATACATCAATTAACAAAATTAATCACTAAAATTAGGAACACCAACCCCGGAACATAGAAAAATAAACTTCCCTAAAAACACACTTTAATTGAAATAATGGTAATTATCATTTCGAGATTTGTGACAAACTATAAGTTTCACAATCATTTTAAGGCCAGATTTGGCTTCAGCATATATCAATTAATAAAAATAAACAATAAAAAAATAACGCACACATTAACCAAAATAATAGTAATTTTCATCTAGAGATGCGAGACAAACTATAAGTTCCATAAAAAACTGAGGCTATGTCTGGATTCAGCGTACATTAATTAATAAAGTCAAACCATAAAATTAGGAACACCACCCCCGGAAAATAGAAAACCGATCTTCCCCTAACACAGTTTTTAACCGAAACTATATTAATTCTCTTCATAGTGAAGAGAAAATTTCATATAGTAAAGAGCAAATGTGGTTACATTTTCACCATTGAGCAATCATTAAAAGTTTCCAACGACACACGGAACTTATAGTTTGTCGCAAATATCGAAATGAAAATGATCATTATTTCGGATAAAGTGTGTAGGGGAAGTTTTTTTCTATGTTCCGGGGGTGGTGTTCCTAATTTTATTGTTTAGTTTTGTTAATTGATGTATGCTGAATCCAGATCTGGCCTTAGATTTGTTTATGGAACTTACAGTTTGTCGCAAATCTTGAAATGAAAATTATCATTATTTCGGATAAAGTGTATAGGGGAAGTTTTTTTTCTATGTTCCAGGGGTGGTGTTCCTAATTTTATTGTTTACTTTTGTTAATTGATGTATACTACAGATATGGCCTTCTATTTTTTATGGAACACTTAGAAAGTTGTTAAAATTAATTTAAATAATGTGTCAATTTTAGGGGCACTTTAAAACTGTAAGGGTTGAAAATTTGGGGTGAGATTATGCATTGTTATTAAAGGGATCCTTCCTTTACTGAATAGTATACAATTCGGATTTTTATCTGTAATACTTTGCCTAAAATATAAATTTGAAATCTATTGCTAACTTCACACCCGTCATTTCGAGCACAGTGTGCGTTTTATTAACAATTTTTTTTATATAAAATTGACAAATAAATAAACATAATTAAGTATACAAATGTGATATATTTGAAATTAAGATAAACGTGAATTATTAAAATTTAAAACAACTGAGTTGTTATTGATAATGAGCACTTTGTGTCTCGAAATGTACATCTAACATAAAAATAAATTGTGAAGTAAGGAATAACAGTCTTTCAATTTGTGATTAAACACTTCACTTAAACTCAAAAAACCATTCAGTGATTGAAATTAATTGTTTTGATTTAAATTTTAATAAAAATAAATTGTGAAGTAAGGAATAACAGTCTTTCAATTTGTAATTAATTTCAATGTTTTTTTATTATATAATTTCGCACTTATCTCATGGTGAAACAGTTTTATGTAATAATTAGTAGAAATGGACAAAGTCGATCTTTTTTACACTGAAAAATGAAGTATATGTCAATTTTCTTAATATTATTTATATTGGGAAGTGTCATCTATTTATTAATAAACTCCAATTTATTGTTATTTATTAACTTTTGCTACTTAAAATTGATTATTCAGAAATACTTGATTACTAAATTCACTCGATTTTGTCCAACTCTAATAATTAGGATGTATTTTAATTAAGACACTCGTTTCACTATAACTAATTTGTTTAAGGGAGTTAAATCGAAATTTAAGTTTAGAGGAATTCTTGTCATTTCAATTGCTTCTAACAAGTGATGGGCAAGATCGATCATTTCAAAGGTCAATCAATCAATGATCAATCAGTTGAATTATCGAACCGCTCCAGCTGATCAGAAAGATCGAGCTGATCGAAAGGATAGAGCCGAAAGATCGAAGAAATTGATCGAGTCGATTGAGTTGATCAGAAAACCCCCAAAAAATTCCTTATGCAAAATCACTCCCTTAGAAAAATAAATTATTCCTTGATACGAGTGTGAAGTTAGCAATAGATTCCAACAATAGATTTTAAATTTAAAAAATCATTTTTAAAGGTTTTATCAAAATGTTTACTCTAAAATACTAACAATTTACTCAATTATGAGTATATTTACACCAAATCTCAATTTTCAACCCCAATTTTTTAACTGGTGTGAAGTTAGTAATTGATCCAGCAATAGATTTAAAAAATTAATATATTGGAGAAAAGAAAAGCAAATCGAAAAATGTTTTAAACATACAATTAAGAAAGGTCTAAATTAACACCACAGAAAATATAAACCCCTAATTTCCACCCCTTATATTTTTTCATCCCCATAAAAAAATATGTTTTTTCTCCAAGTTCGCAATTTTCCATAAAGTTCTTTTTTATCTCAAAATTATCTTCATTCCACGCTCTTTCAATATCAGAAATTAAAAAAAAACGTTTCGCCAACTCGTTCACCCCTAAAACATTTTTTTTACCCCGAGGCCTCAGTTATCGGCATATAGTTAAAAACTGTTTGTTAACATCATTATTTAGGGGTTTAAAATTGAGATTTGGTGTAGATATACCCATAATTAAGTAAATTGTTAGTATCTTAGAGTAAACATTTTGATAAAACCTTTAAAAATGATTTTTTTTTTAAATTTTTAAAATCTATTGCTGCTAACTTCACACCCGTTAAAATCATCCACTTCACGGTGGATCAATCCCCAAAATATAGCACCTGTAAGAACATCCTCTCTCTAAAATTTACCTGTTATTCATATTAAAACGTATCTGTAAAATCACAACCCCTCTTAAAAATAACTTCTTCGAAAAACCACCGCTGTAAAATTATTCTTTTAAAATCAAATTAATACACCCCCTCCCCGCAAAAAAAAACTGTCCGTATAAAGCACTTAAAAAAAAATACATCTTAAAAACATAAATAAATCGGCAAGGCCGCAAAAAATTTTGGACGTCGATAAATTATTAATTACGCTCACTTAACGAAAGTGAATTACCAAAAAAACAGAAGACCGCTTTTATTACAATATTTGCTAGAATAACATACTGATTTTGTTTATTTTCTACATATTACTCTATTTCTGTTTGTTAAATTACAATTGTGTTTATTAAATAAATTAATAATAATGATAATAATCTTTATTAACAGATATAGACAGAAAGTATACAAAATAAGTGATAAACATTAACAAACTCAAATGTATAATTTATATCTGTTAATTGGCTATCGACCAGTGGTCTTTCAGCCTGGTTTTTCGTACTTATGTCCTACTCATGAAAGAAGTAAATAAATTAATAAAGGCTATTTTACTTTGCAAAATAACTTAAAGAAATAGTGTGATTCACGGTCTAACCTAGACCGATCGATCATTGCTCGAGCCGAGCTGCATAACATGATCAATTTACTCCGGAAAATAGTCCGAAAAGATCGAGCCGATCAGAAAGATCGAGCTGCTTGAACAGATAAAAAAAAATGGAGCCGCTCATGGGGATCGAGCGGCTCGATCACCTGCAAGGATCGAGCAGTCGATCTTTTTTGTTCGATCTTGCCCATCACTACTTCTAACACAACCAATTATGGAGAATTAAGATTGATAATAATTACCGTTTTTCTTTATATGAAAAAAATTGAAAAAGTACAACGAAGTTAACGCCTCCAAAATGCAAGAGTTAAATTTAAGGTTTTTTTTTTTCATACAGTATAACCCTGATTGTCGAGTTAACAAAACGTGGGCCCCGTCTGATTCATTTCTAAAACATATGTCTACATCATAACTATAAATTCACCAGGTGTGAGTGAAAGGACAGGACGGTAATATCTGTTAAATCAATTATTTTTTAATGTTTATAGAATTTCATGAATCCAACCACACAAACACATTAATTTATGTATCTGTATTTTCGATTATCTAGTAGATTATAATTCTTAAATAAAATTTAACAGCGGAAAAAGAAAGTATTTTTGCATATCATAATGTAAAATGTATTATTTCTTTTGTTAAAGAAGCCAACACACATTTCTACTATTGAAAATAACTTTCAACCGGAAATCGCTCGTGTTCGAGTATGTAAGATGTTTTTTAAGCTGTATATATACCGTGAACAAAAAAGATAATATTAATTATCTAAGAGCAACAAAAAAAAGAAAACAATAATTATGACGGTTAAACCATAAAAATTAAAAACATTAAGGTTGCGGTTTAGTGGAAAGAGATAGCTATATAGTAAAATGGAAATAATCGTTTGAAAATAGAGCTATTCTTTTTGATTTCATAATATGAATGTGTATTTACATTTTTTATCTACCAAGTATAAAGTATCAGTCTAAATAAAAAATAAATCGTTAATTTTCGTGTATTACGTCAATTTACTAGTTTAAGTTAGAAAAGAAAATTGTAAGATATAATGAAATTAATAGGTCATGTCTGCTAAGTTATTTGAATGCAGAATTTAGTGAAATCCTTTAAATTTTCATTGCACAAGTTTTTATTAGCAAAATTTTAATTTAAAATTTGCTATAAATTTGATCAATTTTCATTGTTTTTCATAATTATTTTTCACAGAAACTAAACATTAAAATAATTTTTAATTTATCTGATGAAATTCCTGCTTATTTTAAGATTATTTTAATGTATAATACAATATTGTTTATTGATCACAACAACAATCTAACTGAAATTAGTGATTGCCCATATTTGTATAGCTATCTCTTTCTTCTAAACCGCACCCTTAAACTAATACTAGTTATTAAAATGAGCAGAATTTTATGGCATAATAACAAATACCTTGAATAAGAAATTTAATACTAATTTTCATAACAAAAAATATGACGGTTTAAACAATAAAACGCGAAAAAAGTAAATAAATTAAACAGTTGGATACTAAATTTTAAAAGAAGTAAAATTGAAATGTTCAGTATTAATCGTTTTAACAATTTAATATGAAATTACTACAGGAGAATAAACATAATAATAATTTTTAAGCTGTGAAAATAGTTGAATTGTTAGAAAGCAAAGAAATAATATATAAATATTTCAAGGCAAACTAATGAACTGCAAATAAAACTAGTTTTTATATTTAATAAAAAATAGACGTGGCATTTTTTTCCGTTAATAACTTAATTACGACAAATTGTAAAACTGACATATAAAACAATTTTTGACTTAGAGTCCTGTGTGTATCGGACTGAAATAAATTGTGAGAGGTTCATAACATATTCATCAGCCATGTGGCGAAAAAGCGAAGGTCTGGCGTGTAATGATATATCTTCGTTTATCACGAAATAATATTTAATAATAAAAGCAATATTTTTAAGCATTCTAAAAAGCTAAACAGTGACGAAAATTTGAGTTATTATTTATTGACCCTTTACGCATGCGATGTACTGTAAACATGTTGCTTTCTTATTATTTTTTTTTTTATTTGAGTGTTTAAAGTATCTCAAGAACGGAATATGATACTAGTAATAGTTAATAAAAGGAAATGTTGGCTCAATCCTAGTATACGTGCAAGGTAGATCGAGTGACACATATATACATATGTGTAAAGGTATGCTGAACTAGCGCCTCACATAGTTTCAACGCCCCCCTTGCTTCTCACCTCCCTTTCGGTCATTAAGACCTCGTGACGTAGACGAATTCGAATATTTTCGCGCGTACACGGGCGAAAACAAGCATAACCTATTTTCTCATTGCGTGCTTTCTACTTCTTTGTTTATGCCCGTTCATTGTTTCATTATTTAGTTATACTTTGGTCTTTCAGCGACCATGCGAAAAGTAAATTTAAAAATTGTTATCACGGGGCGTAATACATTAATTTGTTTGTCTGCAGGACATTACATATTTTTGTATTATTTTATTACGTTGATCCACACTCTTTTAAAATGTTGCACTCTTTAGGTTTTTACACAAACAAATGCACTTGTTCGAAGAGGTAATCCATACTATTGTAACTGAGTAAAAATGATAATAACTAAATTCATTACTACACTGTATTATTATAAAATAATAATACATTTTTTTAAGCATTCGAATGGTCACATCGTGACTGACATATACATTTGCTTAAACAATTTAATTAATATTAGTATTTTTTATTTTAGTAATAAATATAATAAAATAAAATAAAAATTAATTATATTAATATAACCTAAGGCCGTAATTTAGTTTAGTCGATAGCGACTCAAAACGAAGACGGAGCGATTCCAAACACCGGTTGATAGAGAGAAAACTCCGTTTCGATATCGTTTAATTTATTATTCGATAGCTATTTTAATCATATTTAACGCGTGCGCAGTAAGTTACTGTGACGTCATGAGATCCCTCATTAAATTCCCCCCTCTCTCAAATTTTCTATTCCATCTATCCTTTATACATATACTCAAGCGTCGTTGGTATACGTGCTACACTTCACCGTGAAGTTGGCCGCGTTACAGCGCTCATATCAGACGTTTCAAATCAAGAACGTGCAGCCAGTATAACACGACTTACAACCACGAGATGGCGATTACGAGTCACCCTAGATTAAATATTACTATTTATCATAATTAATAAATAATATTATGGATTATTCCACAAAAAAAGGCGATCCATAGGTTAGGAAAATAAAAGGTTTTGAAGATAGAAAGCGAACATTAAAAAGAGTTATTATATAAAAAAGGCGATCTATAGGTTAGGAAAATAAAAGGTTTTGAAGATAGAAAGCGAACATTAAAAAGAGTTATTATATAAAAAAAGGCGATCTATAGGTTAGGTAAATAAAAGGTTTTGAAGATAGAAAGCAAACATTAAAAAGGGTTATTAATCTATTATTGCATAGATTAAACGAAAAAAGGGAGGATAATTAACAGTTTAAACTAAATGAGAGAGAAAAATGTAGAGCACCATTCCGTTGGATGGCCATCTATGGTTTGCGTTGAGAACTAATGTACAAATGAAAACGCAAGTTCACCGTCGAACGTACGCTTAATGAATGACGTGCGGATGACGTAGTTTTGTGAAAATTAAATTCAATAATTTCCTTAATAAATGCCGTTTTAACACGATAAAAGCGTGTTGAAGTGTAACACTAGTGTAAATAGGTGCGGAAAATAACTACAGAATGGTTTTTATTGTGATGGAAATACGGAAAATCAGTGACATAACCTCCCGACTTTCGAGCTGAATTGTGAAAAAAATACAAGTCTAAACACCCGAAAACCACCAAAAATCAACTCCTAAAATCATCATAAAAATACCCTTTTATAGGGCTTTGTTTCGAAAATAATGAAATAAGAGGTGTAGCACCTATACTAGGATCTAACCGAAATGTTTATTTCTTCAAGATATACAACTTTTTTTGAAAGACTCTTCGAAGCGATCAACATTTGCTAACTTTTGGTTCAATAAATTTAGCCGTTTATGCGCTATGACTGAAACATTTTTCAAAACTCGATGGAATGGATTCAGGAGACCTAAAAACATTCATTGAAATTGGCGATTCGAAAATTTTTACGACCAAAATACTTCCCTTGGACAAGAGTGCGAGGAAAATAAAAAAATACTGTATACCTTTTATGAGAAAATTACGACTACATTCCCAAATTGTGACGAAGTTGTTCACATTTGAAAACTTCCGCTTTTCTAAATTACTGTCCGTTTTTCTTTCTTAATTGGTCATTCACCGAACTATAAATAAAAAACAATTGAATAGTTACATTACCTTGTTATGTAATTCAATTGTCAGTTACGTACGCGGCTATTCAATTGTTTATATTTTGTCTACTCCGTAGAATGATAATAAAACCATATAATATTATATGCTAGAAAACAAACGAATTAAGCAATTATATAAAAGATAAAAACCCCACAATTGAAATAACATGAGTGAATTCGTGCGATATAAACGACACACTGAAAAAAAAGTATCCACAAATAACGTTGCATCAATATTAAACGACATTAAACGGTAATATAAAATTAATGCAAGATTTTTTTATGTCGATTTGTTCATACAAATGTATGACATCATTTTTTTTTTAATTTTTAACTAACTAACCATCTTTATTCAAATGTGTATATGTATGTACAATAATATACAAAAATTAGAATTATATTCTGTAGATGATGAATCGGCTATCGACCGGATATTTATGCCAATAAATAACAATAATTACTATATCTATATCATATTTATGTGAAATAATTTGGGGCGTTTTTATTTATTCAATTCATTATCAATTATTTTGAAGGAGATGATTCAAAATATTATCAAAATCGTAGAAGATAATATTAATTAATAAAAACATCGTCCAAATTAATTAACATGCATAATTTATTGATATCACGCTTTTTTACAATTTAATGAAAACATACGCATTCATAATAAATTAAAGACGACGCAAGCGCCACCTTTGCCTAATTTCAAGTGGCCATCACTAGTTATCCATACGCTAGATGAATGGTGGCTGAACGTTTCATTAAATGTGAATACGCATTCATACTAATACAATAATATCTTTATTGAGAAAAAGGAATACAATAAATAAAGTTAATACATTTTTAAACAAAAATAAAAAGGTTCCCTTTTCACAAGGGCTATAGACAATAAAGTTTTTCTGTCCGGGGATGGATGTGGAACTGCGTTTGTTTCGATATCAAGGTGGGATACACATTCATAAAATTCCGCTTATTTTAAAGATATTAAATTAAGCAAAGTAAGTTAAACTGTAATTTATTTCTATTTGAATATTTTTTTTTTTTTTCATAAAAAAAAATGTTGATGGTACTTTCACCGGTGATTTCGGTTAAACGAGGTATTGAATAAATAGTAAATAAAAAGTTATTGTATTTCAAAGTTAAAGACAAATATTTAGAAGAATACTGTAAGTTAATTTCTTACCTTACAATGACTTTACACATTTTCTCACAGTATAAAAATTTTTTAGAACATTTTTGTAGTCGTTCACAAAAAAAATTATTCACTTACTGAAATATAACGGCATTTCGACGATTTATTTGACATACAAATTATTGTTTATTTTTATTTCGCATATAACATGAAAACCAAAGGTCATAGAATAAAAGAGCAGCTATATAACACAAATTATTTATTTTATTTTTATTTGAAAATGTTTTCTATCCGAATAACTTAAGAGGTAAAAACGATACAACAAAAATTAATAAAAGAATATACTTATTTCTTCAAAATATACAAATATTATTTGAAACATGCTTTGATGTGATCAACATTAGCCGAAGAATTGTGGAAAATAAAAAAAAAGTTAAGAGTAAATTTGCACTTAATGAATTTTTATTTTAACTAAACGCCTTTCAAACATTTGGGTTCAATCCATTAAGCCGTTTTTGCCATATCGCAGAAACACACATAAACATTAAAAAGACCTTAGAAAAAAAACTTAAAACGTATATATCCGTTGAAAATGACGATTCGATTTTTTTTATGATCACAATACTTTCCCTTGGAAATGCGGTCAATTTATCGTTTGGTTAAAAATTCGGTAATAAAAAAATAGCCAAATCAATTAATATACAGATTAATTGATTTAGCTCATTTTTTTCTTCATTATCTTAGTTTGAGACTAAGCAGGAGCGATCCACATAACATAAAGATCCAATTCTAAAATGTCAATTATACCTTATGTGCACTCAATCTGTGGACACACTGCATATATACAGTGAATAAAAAAAATAACATTAATTTTCCAAGAGCAATAAAAAAACAATAATTATGACGGTTAAACAATAAAAATGAAAAACATTAAACTAATACTACTAATTAAAATTAGCAGAATTTTATGGCATAATAACAAATACCTTGAATAAGAAGTTTATTATTAATTTTCATACCAAAAAAAATTGACGGTTTAAACAATAAAACATGAAAAAACTAAATAAATTAAACAGTTGAATACTAAATTTTAAAAGTAAAATTAAAATGTTCAGTATTAATAGTTTTAACAATTTAATATGAAATTACTATTTCCGGAGAATAAACATAATAATATTTTTTTTATTTAAAGCCCAATGTTTTTTTTTATTAAAAGCGACGTTTTGTATAAGTATTATTAAGAATTCATTACATCATTTCTTTTAACAATTAAATTCTTAAATTCGGAAACAATTAAATATAAAATTACTATTTCAGGAAAATAAACATAATAATAATGGATGAATATATCTGGATAAATCGTTTATTTGATTCTTGCAATTAATTTTACCATTCAATTGTTTTATTTAAAATAATAAAACAGTTAAACATTAGTAATCAAAATAAAACAATTGAATAATAAAACATTTTAAGTTTTTTTTTAGTGAAAAAAAACTGGAAGAAACAAACAATAATTATAGTAATTAAATTAAAAATAAAATAGTCAAATAATCTAAAAAAATGAAATTCGGAAACAATTATATATGAAATTGTTATTTCAAGATAAAAAATGGAATATAAAAAATACATTAAAAATAGAAGACTGTAGAAAACAATTAATAAAATAAATGTTTTTGATCCTATGACTCATTTAATTATTGTCTATTTGATTCTTAGAGTTAACTTTAACATTCAACTCTTTTTCTATAATTCAATTGATTTGTTTAGAATATAAAAGCAGTTAAACTTTAATAATCAAAATAAAACAATTGAAAGATAAAAATTATAAAACAATTGAATAGGGAAAAATACTTTTAATTTAATTCCTTATATTATTGTTTATTTAATTCTTCCAGTTTTTTTTTTTTTTTCACTATTGAACTGTTTTTTTACAGGTTAATTTATTTATAATATTAAAGCTGTTAACCTTTAATAATGAAAATAAAACAATTGAATACTGAAGTTATACTTTTAATTTAATTCCTAATTCATTCAGTTTTTTCACTATGAACCAGTTTTTTTACAGTTCAAATGTTTTATTTATAATATTAAAGCAGTTAAACTTTAAAAATCAAAATAAAACAATTGAATGGTAAAATTAATAAAACAGTTAAATAGTAAGAAAAATGTAAGAATCAAACAAATAATAAGCATACCAATTAAACTAAAAATAAAATAGTTGAATAACTGTTTCAAAAAAGTGAAATTGGAATTTACAACAAGCAACAATTTTACAATAGAATAAACAAACAAAAAACAGTTATATAGAAAATTAATATTTCAAGAGAATTTCTGAATAAATAATGTATAGAACACAAAATTAATATTAATAAATGAAACACTTTTTTACTTTGTCTGCATAACTCGGATTAATCAGAGTTATACAGACAAAGTAAAAAAGTGTTTCATTTATTAAAATTGAATTACAATGTATAACAAAGTAGAAGCCTCAACAATTAACAAGTTTACAAAATTAATAGTTGGACTAAAAAATTAATTGAAAATAACGATTCTTGTAATATTTATGCAAGATCAAATTTAATTGTTCAAGCAATTAAAAAAATCACTCTTTAACAATAAAAGTGAAAGGAGTAAACAGCACAATTGAATACTAGATTATATGTTAAAAACAAACGAATTAGGCAATTATATAAAATATTAAAATTGAAATGTTTAGTACCAATTGGTTTCATAATTAAAGTCGGTATAGTTAGGAAGATATAAATTACTATTTCAGGAGTAAAACATGAAGGAGTATATAACAAATCCATTAAAAATACAACACAAGAAAATAATCAATAATAACTAAAAATGATTTGCAATTGCTTTAATTATTATTTTACTATTAAACTAGTTTTAACAATTCATTTGTTTTGTTTAGAAAGTTAAAGCAGTTGAACTTTAACAAATAAAATGAAACAATCGAATAATAAAAATAATAAAATTTTTGTATCGTAAAAAAAACTGTTTAATTTTAATTAATCCTGAAGTATTTCAGGAGATAAATGTGGGAACAATCAACCTGATTAGGACAACCTCTTTCGGGGGAGGAGTAATTGCTGTAATTATTGTATATTCGATTTTTACAATTTTTGTTTTTTCACTATTCAACTGTTATTTTTACAATTCAATTGTTTTATTTAGAATATTAACACAGTTAAACTTTAACAATCAAAGTTAGGTTTGAGTGGTAAAAATTATAAAACTGCTGAAAGTTGAAAAACTGGAAGAATTATTGTATATTCGATTCTTCCAATTTTTGTTTTTTCACTATTCAACTGTTTTTTTTACAATTCAATTGTTTTATTTGGAATATTAAAATAGTTTAATTTTTAACAATCAAAGTTAGGTTTGAGTGGTAAAAATTATAAAACTGCTGAAAGTTGAAAAACTGGAAGAATTATTGTATATTCGATTCTTCCAATTTTTGTTTTTTCAGTATTCAACTGTTTTTTTACAATTCAATTGTTTTATTTGGAATATTAAAACAGTTTAATTTTTAACAATCAAAGTTAAGTTTGAGTGGTAAAAATTATAAAACTGATGAAAGTTGAAAAACTGGATGAATGAAATAAATAATAATTATAGCAATTAAATTAGGAATAAAACAGATGAATAATTGTTTAAAAAAGTGAAATTTGAATTTACAACTTTTACAATAGAATAAAAATATTGTATAGAAAACTACGATTCCAGAATTTTTGTTAAAATAATCTATATGATAGAATTAATAATTGGATTAAACAAAATTAATTGAAAATAATTTCTGGAATATTTATGTGGGATTAATATTTCTATCTAAAAAATAACACTTATTTTAATGTGGGTTGAATTTAATGTTTTTATTTTTATCTAAATAAGTGTTGTTTTTTTTTTTTTTTTTAGACAAAAACATTAAATTCGAACCACTTTGTACAAATGTGTGTTATTTTGGGGCGGCATTTAAGTGTTTAAAAGTGAAACAAACTACAAACATATTTAAGTGTGTTTGTATACGGGTGTAATTCGGATGTTTATATAACAAAAAAAATATATAAACAACACTTTAAACCTTGGAGAAAGACCCGCTAGATTAAATTGACCATATTGCACACATTCTGCACGCCGCCCATTATAAACTAATTGACACACTTTAACAACAAAAACAAAATCCGAAATGACTGTTCGGTTCGGGTTTCTCCACGTCGATTCCGCCGTAACACGGCCTGCTCTGTCTGTCAACAAGTAGGGAGAGGAAAAACAAGGGGGATAGTATTTGGGTGTGCCCCATCATCCAATAACCCTACCAAAAAAAAAAGAGGAAAAGCACGCGCGCCCGCAATACTCACCTCCAAAAAAGATACGTGCTGGTCTGCTATGCGTAATCACTGCGGTTTTTATATCCAAAGCGAAAATCCGGACGTCATTTAAACATGGCAAATACGATAAACAAAAGTAAATTCCACTGGGTGAACGCACAACACACTCGAAACTGATCGTGTTTTGTTTTAGCCTCTATCACTCGATTGTTACGTTGTTGCGGTTTTGTTTTTCAAATGGAGGTTGCACTGGTGTGGTCGGTTACACGGGGGTTGGAATCGCGGACACGGGGACACGTTTAAAATGGGCGCTGCGGCTTTCGACACGATGGGGCGCCATACTGAAGTGTCGGAGTGAAGGCTCGGCGATTCCACGGCGCCATTTGCAACCGGCGCACGCGCACCACGCAGACAGAGAGAGGAACACAACAATAGAGCGTATTTTCGTGTGGAAGTGGCGGGCGGACTGATTTTTATTTAAATCCCACGGTTTTTATCAAAAGCGACGTTTTGTATAAATATTATTACGAATTCATATTTAAATTGATAAGTATATTTTATATTCGTATATTGCAGGCTCCACAGTAAAACCGATGCTCGTATAAACATCAAGAAGCGTGTTCCAGTGGCGTGCTTTAGAGGATTCACCAGGGCACACGCGTACCAGGTCAATAGGTCCATATATATGAGATTGGAGATACAACTTGAGATCGAAGCGCTAAAACGGCGAAATTTTGAACACGTTTCGGGTACATGTGTTTTGACATATCAATCAATTTGAATCAGGGCTATTCCGTATAGAAAATGTTAAGTTTAACGTATACAGGGTCCTGCAACAGTGTGTCGGGCTATCCAGCGCCATTCCCGTGAAAAAAAAAACAAAAAATGTTTCGTACAAAAAATTATTGATTTAAGAATCTTTATAGCGTAAAATTATTTTCAAACAGGGTGTCCCAATTTTGCAGTATAACAAAAATATTTGTTTCTTTTAATGGAACACCCTGTATTTATTCAACTTTTCTAATGACATTTTTCAACCTCTACATTGTTGTCCATTTAGTTTTATATTATGTTACAGTGTTGCCAATTTACAATTTTTTCTTCAAGTATCATGCATAAGCAAGCTCAACTTTAAAAAATCGTAGCGACCTCGTTTTTTGAAGGTAAGAATAACTTTTAGCAAATATCTCAGTGTGGTTAATAAGCAACGTTTTATTAATGAGCAATTTAAATTTAGTAGTACAGGGTGTTCAGAAAAACATGCCAAACTTTGCAAATTTCAAAGCGGTATAACCCATTTTTTTTAATGGAATCGTCCCTATTTTAGGCCATTATTCGATAGGTCTTTTTAGTCTCTTCAATTGATGGGGCATATATTATGTCTAAACCCCATAGTTGTTGAGATATTCAATATTTTTCACAAAAGTATCCATTTAATTACATTTATGCATTCTAGTAGGCAGTGCTGAGACGAAACATGTGTCAAAATGTAATGTAAGTGTCAGTGTGACATTTGATTATGTCGAAATTCGAAACGTTAATTTGTGATTTGTAAAGTGATTCTTCGTTTCGTGGTAAAAGTATACAGCATATAATTACGATGAATTTCGAAAAAGACGAACTAGTCGATATGATTTTTGTATTAGAGGAGACTGATAGAAATTGTTTATTGGCGGCTAGAATTTACGAGACACGTTATCCCGACAGAAGACATCCGGAAGAGAAAACTTTTAGGAACCTGCTCAACAGATTTATTGAAACGGGAAGTGTACATTACAGAAAACAAGAAAGAACAAAACCTATCACCCATGAGGAAAACCAATTTTCAGTGCTCTTAACAGCAACTGAGCATCCCAACTTGAGCCAAAAAGACATCTGTGAAGCAACCAAAATAAGCGAGAGGTCAGTACAACGCATTCTGAAGAAAAATCGATATCATGCATATCATATTCAGTTACATCAAGAACTGAGTAATACTGATTTACAGTTTCGTTCCGAATTTTGTATCTGGGCAAGACTAAAAATACAGGAGGATCTTGCGTTTTTCCAATATGTTTTATTCACGGATGAGGCGACGTTCCATAACAGCGGATCTGTCAACAGGCATAATTTTCATTATTATTCAACTGAAAATCCGCATATTATGAGACAAGTTGATCATCAGCATCGATGGTCATTGAATGTCTGGGGAGGAATTATTGGAAACCATGTGGTAGGTTCACATTTCTTCGAAAGCCATCTAAATGGGCATATGTATTTGCATATACCTCAACATACAAGAAACAGGCTGTGGTTTCAACAAGATGGGGCACCTGCGCACTTCTCGCGAGATGTGAGGACATTTCTTGATGGTATTTTCCCCAACCAATGGATTGGTAGGAATGGACCCACTAGATGGCCTGCTGGATCTCCGGATATAACAAAAATTGATGTTTTCTTGTGGGGATATGTAAAAGAAATTGTTTATAAGGAAGCACCAACAACCCCAATGAATATGCAGCAACGAATTGTTAATGCTTTTGCAAGTATTTCACCTGAAATGTTAGGAAGAGTGAATAGGTCTTTTCAGCGGCGAATTAATTTGTGCCTAAATGAAGATGGAAAACATTTTGAACATTTACTGTAGTATCGTTTCTCTTTTGTATTAATAATTTTGAAGTATTATCTGTATTTATTCATCTCACATTGACTTTTACTTACATTATGACAGTTGTTTCGTCTCAGCATGGCCTACTAGAGTGCATAGGAATGTAATTAAATGGATACTTTTGTGAAAAAATTTGAATATCTCAACAACAATGGGGTTTAGACATAAGATACGCGCCATCAAATTGAAGTGAAGAAATAGACCTTTCGAATAATGACATAAAATAGGGAGCATTCCATTAAAAAAAAATGGGTTATACCGCTTTGAAATTTGCAAAGTTTGGCATGTTTCTCTGAACACCCTGTACTACTAAATTTAAATTGGTCATTAATAAAACGTTGCTTATTAACTACACTGAGATATTTGCTAAAACTTATTCTTACCTTCAGAAAACGAGGTCGCTGCGATTTTTTAAAGTTGAGCTTGCTTATGCATGATACTTGGAGAAAAAAATGTAAATTGGCAACACTGTAACATAATAAAAAAACTAAATGGACAACAATGTAGAGGTTGAAAAATGTCTTTAGAAAAGTTGAATAAATACAGGGTGTTCCATTAAAAAACAAACATTTTTGTTATACTGCAAAATTGGGACACCCTGTATGTTTGAAAATAATTTTACACCATAAAGATTTTTAAATCAATAATTTTTTGTACGAAACATTTTTTTTTGTTTTTTTTTTTCACGGGAATGGCACTAGGAAAGCCCGACACACTGTTGCATGACCCTGTATATAAGGGTTGTCTCACTCATGGATACATCCCAACATCATGGAGGAAAACAAGAGTTATATTCATCGCAAAACTTTGCAAAAACATCTACATGGATGCGAAGTCATTCAAACCAGCAAGCCTTGTATCGTTTCTATTGAAAACGATGGAAAATTTTGTGATCGACATATTAGCGATTATACACTCAAAAGTCAACCTCGACATAGGCACCAGCATATATACATAGCAGGAAAAGGAACGGAATTTGCAGTGGTAACAAAAATAGAACAAGCAGTAACTAACCAGATGTCCACATTGGAAACATTCATCGATATTGAAGGTGTCTTTGTTAAGGCGTCTTTCGCAAATATAGCGAAAGCCTTGAAGACGGCCAAAAATGATGGTATGCTATGTAACTGGATAGTAGGTAGGTGATTTTAACCTTAGCTGACGTGGAGATTCATGCTCAAGTCACCAGAGGGTGCTCACAGGTAGGTGTACTGTCACCCATAATGTGATCACTACTGGCAGATGAATTGATAAGAAAAGTCAAAAATCAAGGTTTATACACTGTACGATACGCAGATGACATAGCCATCTTACTCATTGGGAATTACGAAAACATCCTATGTAATGGGATGCAGGAAGCACTTAACATTGTGGAGCAACACGAAAGCACTCACAATAATACCAAGAAATAAAAAACTGGCACGATGGTACTACCAAAGCTATTCAATACAATACTAAACCTGGCTAAAGAGATAAAATATCGCGGTATCCTTATGGACTCAAGGCTGAACATAGAAGACAAGTGAAAAGGCAAGCAGAGCCTTTTGGCAATGTAAGAGAGCCATAGGCATAATTTGGTGTCTATCCCTGAAAATTGCTCTATGGATTTATACGAACATAATAAAGCCAATGCTGGAATACGGAGTGATAGTGTGGTGGCTCCGTATAAACAAAAGGACGGCAACGGCCAAACTTAACCATATCCAGAGGCTAGCCTGCATGTGCACATTAGGGGCTTTCAGGACAACGCCGACGGCGGCGATGGAAACACTACTCTCCTTACCACAAATTGATCTACACCAGGTATGGGCAACCTTTGACATGTTGAGGGCCAAACTTTAGCGTCCAAATAAAGTTTAAAGTGTGATAGATATTAGACATGAAATAATATGACAATGTTATTATAGTAAAATTTATTAAAATAACAAAATGAAATTTAAAAAAAATGGTACATTATAATTAAATCGTTAAATTTGCAATTGTTACAAACTATGAAAGTTAAATAGACCGAAATCAATGAGACACTTGCGCTTGAATTTTGGAAACTAATCCATCGATTTTTGGATTAATTCCACTGACACAAAGACGTAAAGAATTTTCCAAATTATCGTCAGTCAGTCTTGTACGATGTGTTGATTTATTAACTTTCATCAATGAAAAGAACTGTTTACATTTATAAGTACTGTCAAACGCACAAATCAATCTTCTTGCGAATTTTCTAAGCTGCGGAAAATTGTCTTCTTCTAGGTATTTTTTGTAGAAATCGTACAACTCTACGTCTTCAAATTTGGATTTTAGGAATGAGTTTTCTTAAATCTCGATCAACTCCATTTGTAAGTGTATTGGAGCATTTTGCGCAATATATGTTGTAGGGGTAAAAATAAACTGAAGCAGTCTTCCATGTTTTTGAAGTCGCAAAATCTGTTCGAAAATTGTTCCGACAGTAACTTGAGTTATTCAGCATATTGAGCATAAGCAATATTTTCCTTCGCAGAGAGCGTGTTGAAATGGTAACTGTTACCAGACTCCCACAAGCGTAGTTTGATCTGAAACGCTTTTAAATGGCTGTATAAATTTACTAATTGTCCTTGTTTTTGAAGTTTCAAATTTAAATCATTCAAATAGCCTGTAAGATCGACCAGAAATGCTAAGTCACATATCCATTTTGGGTCACTTAATTCAGATAGTGGTTTATCTTTTATTTTCATAAAGTCTGCTATCTCATTTCTAAGCTCGTAAAACCGTTTCAACATTTTTCTTTTGCTCAGCCATCTAACTTCACAATAATATGTTACGTCGTTGTATTCAGCTGATATTTCATCCAAAAACGCCTTGACGATGGTTAAGCCCTCGGGATCGAATAAAGTTGATGGTTTTTACTACCACATTCATAACATTCTGGAGTCGAATGGACTTAGAACACAAGTTCTGTTAGTGGATAATGCAATGAAGGACTATCAAATCATCTTTTTGCACATTTAATTATGTTGCTTTTTCATTCAAAATTTAGATGAAACCTTTACGTAAGCCGACCATAGAAGGTGCACCATCAGTGCAACCTCCAATTCATTTTGACCATGGCAAGCCAAAACTTGTGAATACCTTTTGAACTTTAATAAAAAATATCCTCTCCTGTAGTGGTTCCTTTTAGCGGCTGTAAAGCAAGCAATTCCTCGGTAACAGTGAACTCCTTATCAAGTTCTAAATTTCCTCGAATAAATATAGCCAGTTGAGCTGTGTCAGACAAATCGGTGCTCTCGTCTAATGCTATGGAAAATGATTCAAAACCATACGGTCAGTCAATGTTGTTTTAATATCATTAGCCATCATTTTTATACGTCGAACAACAGTTTCAAATTCGTTTTTCTTTTCAGGACACATAATACCGCAAACGGTCGTGTTCCGGAGAGCCCTCGTCGATCAGCCGTACGTCACGCTCGGGCTCTACGGACCGCTCAGTTCGCCGAATTTTACGCCTCGAGTTGCATTTTCATCCGTATAAGATGATGGTTGTTCAAGAATTGCAGCAAAATGACTACGGCAGACGGATGAGGTTTGCAGAAGCGATGTTGGAAATCTTGACAGATGACATTGTTTTGATAATGAGTGACGAAGCCCACTTTTATTTGTCAGGGGTGGTTAATAAACAAAACTTCCGCTATTGGGTCTCTGAAAACCCGCAACAGCTCCATGAACGACCTCTCCTCAGCGAAAGGGTCCCCGCACACCACAGACTAAACTATCGGCCGATAGCTTAGTCTGGTTGGGATGCATGTGCGCACACTAGACAAACTAAACTGTTTGGTTGGTTGTTTGTGCGCAGACTGTCAGATCAATCAATCGAGCAATCTGCACACCAAGCTCTGTACTGGGTTACAACTTCCAGTCAAAAGATGTTACCTACAGCTATTATTGCTGTTATAATTAAACGTAGGAAAAGACTGATGAAAAAGAGAAACCGTCAATATTGGGTGCATCCCATTAATAGTAATAGATTGGTGCAAGGACATTTTTACACGCTGCATCCTAAACTACTAGAATATCCAAAAAAGTTCTTCGCTTATTACAGAATGAGCATATCTAGTTTCAATGAACTTGTTACATTAATTGGATCATCAATAATGAAGGAAGATTCCAATTTAAGACGTGCTATACCGGTTGAGGAGAGGTTGAGTGTGACATTGAGGTAAGAAAAACACCATTTCTTAATACATATTTTTATTGAAACTAATAATTCATTCATTATTTGAAATTAATAATTTTATTATTTACAAATCTAATAAATCCGATCCATCTGTAAAACCTGAATAGTATGACTGCTCTGTATCATTGGAACATCCTGGTGATGAAATTTGAATCAGTAGTCTGAAACTCGTGAACCTTTGCCCCACGACGTGGTATAGGAAAAGATGGCAACGATTGCTGTACTATATTTTCGTTATACAGCGCTTGAGATGAATATTGACGACGCCTTGCTATTCTTATATTCTTAAAAATGTTTAGAATATTGATTTTGGCATCCAGCTTTTCGTCTGCGGTAAGAGACTGCAGTGAGGGAACAATAGATAAGGCGAAGTTTGTGTCTTCATCTTGTGCGCCGCGTAATGCTTTCAATAGTTCCTCATCCAAATCTTTTGCCGTTGCATTTGTTTTATTAATATTTTTCCGTCGTGGAATAGGTGTAGAAGAGGCATTTGAAGATTCGTTATGACTCTCTTCAAAATTTTCTTCTTCATTGTCTGCCTGTCCTAGGTTTCCTTCTGTTGGCCGATTTTCAATGCATGCAAGTAAGTATAATAATTTATCAAAGTAGATGTATTTACGTCTCTTGGTGGCGGCTTGTTCTGACTTTGTATTCCTTTGTGCATTCAATTCCCTACGAAAACAGGTCCGCAAATTTCCCCATTTCTTCTGTGTTTCGTGACCTGAAATTATACAAGAAATTAGGATTATTATTTTTTTACAGATATCTGGCTACCGGTAACAGTTTCAATGCGCTATCCTTTGAATATCTGATTGGAGCGAGTACAATACGATGTATTACTAAAACTACATGTCAGGAAATGTGGAACATACTTCAACCATTGTATATGGCTGAGAAGAAAGAAGATGACTGGATTAAAATCGCGGATGAATTTTATCACCGCACAAATTTTCCTAACGCCATTGGGGCAATTGATGGTAAACATATTCGTATGGTAAAGCCAGAATTCTCCGGATCATTGTATTATAATTATAAAAAGTTCTTTTCTTGTGTGTTAATGGCTTGGACAGATGCAGATTACAAATTTGTGTATGTGGACGTCGGATCTTATGGAACTGCTAGTGATTCAGAAATATTTCGAACATCTGAAATGGGAAAACGGCTTAATGCAAACCAGCTAAATATTCCACTTGCAAGAAAATTGCCCAATGATGGAGACGGAAATGCCGTGCCATTCGTTGTTGTAGGTGATGAAGCCTTTGGGCTAGGAAATCATATATTACGTCCATATTCAAAAAGAAACTTAAACTATCCTAAACGAATTTATAACTATAGACATACTAGGGCACGGCGAATGGTCGAATGCACTTTTGGCATTCTAGCCAATAAGTGGCGAATATTTCACCGTCCAATCGATGTAAAGATTGATTATTGTGTTCCTATTATTAAAGCTTGTTGTGTACTCCATAATTATGTAAGAATTAAAGATGGAGTACAATTCACTGATACACTCTATGAGTGCCCTATGGATAACTATAGTGACAATGGTAATACACACAGGCGAGGAAGAAGTAATATGACTGATGTGCGACAATATCTCGTCTTATTTTATTTCTCCGCAAGGATCTGTTTCATTTCAATATGACAAAGTGTAAATGTGCAATAATTTAATGTAACAATAGTAAAAATGTAATTATGTTAGTAATAATGTTTTGAAAACTTTAAAAAATATAACTTTATTTGTATACTTGCCTTGTTCCTTTTATCGTCGCCATCCAGTTCACTCCAACCAGGAACAACAATTTCACACACCTCTTCCCACAACTTTTTCTTTATATTTACATCTGAATATTCTTTTACGCTTTTTTTATATAAAGCCGGACGCTTTTCAATTTTACAAATTAATGTTTCTATTGCCAATTCATAAATTAGCGACATGGCCAAAAACGAAATAAAATATTGTAATTATGTTGATACAAGATAATAACTGTAGAGGTTATGAATGCGAGCTTCAATTCTGTACGTCAATTGACCGGTCACCGATTGAATAGTTGGCGAATGTGCGCACTCTCATTGTATTACCATAGCAATAAGAAGTCGGCCGATAGTTGGCCAACTTTTTAATTGAATGGGAATCAGGGAGCTTATCCAACTATTTTTCGGTCGGTCTATCGGCCGACTAAAATCGCATGGTGTGCGGACTCACATTAAGCGTTCATACTAACAAGCAACCGACTAAACTGTCGGCCGATTAAAAGTCTGTAGTGTGCGGCATCTCAAAAGGTAACTGTTTGGTGTGGCATTAGTCGAAACTTCATTATTGGTCCGTACTTTTTTCGTGAAAACGGTCGGACCGTCACTGTCAACACAGATCGTTACCTACAAATGTTGCGTGATTATTTTCTACCAGAACTGAGAAGACGACGTATCAACCTGAATACTGCATGGTTTCAATAAGATGGGACGACTTGCCATACATCAAGAGCAACAATGGGTTTTTTAAGGAACAGATTCCCTGGACATATGATTTCATTGCGAGGAGATGTGGAGTGGCCCCTCGATCACCTGACCTCTCACCATGTGATTACTCTTTATGGGGCTTTATCAAAGTACGTGTGTACATAAACCACGTACACTCGAAGCCCTAAGTGATACAATAACCCAAGAGATTGGTGCAGTTCCACGTGAAATGCTTCGGAGGAGTATGCAGAACTTCTCACAATGTCTTCAGGAGAGTTTCGCCAAAAATGGACGACACTTAACTGACGTTATTTTTCGTACTTAATCATTTTTTGTTTTCTTACTCTTAATTGGTTTGGTAATGGCAACATCTAAGGTACACATTCAAGAAATAGAATTTGAGTTTAAGTCAAAAATGAGTGAGTTACAGTTTTTTCAAATCTTCCATACCTCCCTGCCGGACCCTGTACAATACAAAGTGTTTTCATTATTAAACAATATTTCAAAAATATAATAAGTTTTGCGGTCGCAGTTCAAAAATGCTACACAAAATATGGTAAAAATAACTGTGAAAAGATTAATTGAAAAGATCAGGGAGACTGGATCATTTGGAGACGTTAAACTCACTGTTCGTCCAAAAATAAGCCGTTCAAATGACAAAAATCACCGTGCATTGCAAAATATCTGCGTCTCCATGCTTATAAAATTAAATTAACACAATATCTGAAGCCTAATGACCACGGATAGCGAGGAGAGTTCGTGGAATGAATTATTGAACATCAACAAGTGGATGCTGATTTTTGAGCAAAATCATCATAAGCACCTTGATGGCTTTGTTAATCGCCAAAATTATCGTGTTTCGGGTTCGGAGAACGCACATATGATTCTAATAATAATAATAATAACATTTATTTCCCAACAGATACAGAATACCCTATTACAGGAAAAAAAAAAGTATATAAGAACATAAAATAATAATATCAGAATAATAGTTAAAATACATATTCAATATATAGTAAAAAAAAATAACAGTAATAACAGATAGGATACGAACTAAACAGTGACATAGAATAAAAATCTAATATGTAATAAATTATAATGAAAATGACAAGTTTACCAATTATAGCAATTTTAACATAGTCTTAGATTAGAGATCGAGTTCGCATAGGATGTGGTGGAATCATGAAATATATCGAGCGAATGGTGTACTGAGTTGTATAATTTCATCATTAGTAATAATAGTGAGTTAAAATGGGCATTAGTATTTACCCTGGGACATCTAAGCAAGTGTGGATTTCTCGATGACATCCTAGGTACATTTATTTTGATACTAGATAAAAAATCTGTGTCGTCAACATATCCATTAATGAGTTTGTAAAAGAACAATAATAAGTGTATTTTGCGTCGTTGTAGAAGAGATTGCATATTGAAGGCCTCGTAATCAAAGTTACTGTAGTGTGGGTAATTTCCGGTAAGTTTATATTCGATTAAACGAACAAACCTTCTTTGCACTCTTTCTAAGGCTTGGACCTGCTTATGATGGACTGGTGACCAAATTATACTCTAATTTACTCCTTACAAAAGCAAAATAAAGCCTGGTGATAACAGATACATCTTTAAAATCAGTACATGTACGTTTTATAAACCCCAGCAGACTCATACTGGCTGCACAGATCTTGTAAATATGGGGGGCAAATGATAACTTGCTGTCAAATAGTACTCCTAAATCCTTAGTTATATTCGTGCGTGAAAGAATTGTGCCATTTATAGTTGTATTCGTTGATATTTTTTTACGAGTGTATGTCATACAGAAGCATTTATTTATATTCAGTACTAGGGAATTTGTCATGCACCAGCTTTCAACGTGGCCAAGATCGGTTTGGAGAATTTCCTGGTCTTCAGCCCCGTTTATTGACCTGAATATTTTCATATCATCAGCATATAATAATATTGATGACGAAACATTGTACACTATATCATTTATGAACATAATAAATAACAGTGGGCCCAAGTTGGAACCCTGCGGTACACCACTGTTGGGGCAATATTCTTTGGATTTGTGACCCCCCTACTCGACAAAACTCGTCCTCTCGAATAAGTAAGTCTTAAGTAGATTATTAGTTGTTGTGTCTACACCAAACATATCCAGCTTCTGCAAGAGTAAACTGTGACTAATGGCTTTGCGAAAATCTGTATACACTACGTCTATCTGCTTTTCATCATCCAGTCCATTGGATACATATTGAGTGAAGTTCAACAAATTTGTAGCCGTAGAACGTTTATTAACAAATCCATGCTGACTAGTGGTGATCTGATTTGAAATTTGGTTATATATTCTAATTGCTATAATTGATTCAAATAATTTTGCTATGTTGTTAATAATTGTTATTGGTCTATAATTAGTAAGAGAGTTTTTATCGCCGCTTTTAAAGATGCGAGTAACTCTGCATATTTTAAATTGGATTGGGAATATTCCTGTTTTTATGGATAAGCTATATATATGTGCAAGAGGAATTGATAAAACATTCACGCAATCCCTAATAAAAAACGCAGGGATTCCATCGGGCCCAGAGGTAGTTTTTGTTTTAATCTTTATAGCGGCATTTATAACGTCTAATTCAGATACTGATCCTAGGAATAAATTATTTGTGCTCTTTAACACAGAGGATATCGTCTGGTTTACTAAATTTTAAGTTATTCCTGGTCAATATACCTGGTATGCGAGAACAAGACTTTTTAGAGTTTACATATGACCATAACTTCTTAGGATCAGTGTTTATGGATCTTTCAATGTTAGTAATATATTCCATATAATCAAACTTAAGGGATTTATCTATTTGTTTTTTTAAGAAAGACATTTTCTGTTTATAAAAGCTCAGTCTATGTCTTTTGTAAAGCTTTCTATTGTGAATCTTTTTACGGATATTTCGAACCAGATCACGACCAACAGGATATTTACTACAATTCGTTTTAATTTTACGTTTAGGTACAAACCTATCAAACTGTTGATATAATATCTCATAGAATTTACTACACGCATCTTCGCAGGTAGCTAAAGCACTAACTTCAGACCAGTCAAGCTTAGCAATTTCGTTATACAATCCCACGAGGTCAGCCTTTTTAAAGTTAAATATATTCGGCAACTTTCAGACTTAAAGTTTACTTGGTTGGCCTGAGATTCAAATTCAGCGGATACGTTTAGGGCAGGGTTATGCATGTCTTCTTGAACAGCACAAACGTCGTTGACTATAGTACACTTAATATTTGGTGTTGCGAGAACCAGATTTAATATTCGATTGTTTCTATTACGAACAAAATTATGTTGTTGTAAATTATTGTATTTAATAAAATTTGTATATTCAGCAATAATCCCGTTCTATAAACCACTGTCCTCAATATAGCGAGACAAGCCAGGTATATTGAAGTCGCCACAGATAATGACATGTTCTTTATCGCTTATTAAACTGTCCAATCTATCAAAAATATATTAAATAAAAATGATTTGAAAATAATTAATAAATTATTTGATTTATTTTAACATCTTTAAATTATGTAAGGCATAGCTGTACTGACGAGGGATAGATCCCGAAACACGTGTCTGCAGATGGCCTTATATTAAGTAACGTTCTTTTTGTTGTTTTTGCATTAAATTTTTCTCGGATCAAAATTTTGTTGCGTTATGCAATATTTTATTGATATGCAATAGCAGGTGTACATTAAGTAATTCAATGTCCGGCGTGGGTATTTGCCCGGGAAGTAGTTGTTTTAATGTGCATTTGTTTAACGTACTTACGTAACGTAAGTCAAAAGTCAAAGAGCTAAATGTGAAAATAATTTATTAATTATTTTCAAATAATTTTTATTTAATATATTTAAATAATTGTGATCAAGTAAATGAATACTGTTTTCTATTCTATCAAAAATATGTAAATAATTATTGTTATTTTGTGCTGGTGGTATATAAATGCAAATGCAACATATATTAATAAAGTTAACAGCCACATTTACACCAATCACTTCAATTTCCTGATTGCTATTGGTATGTTATATTGTGATGCGGGGTAACAATCCTTGACAGCTATTAAAACTCCTCCGCCTTTTATAATAGAGCGATCTTGCCTTAACCACGTTTCGCTAAACATATATACAGAGAGGTTTTTTTATCACTATACATTAGGCGAACTGTATACCTGCAAAAAAAACAAGTCAAACGCATTGAACCGATTAATGTGTGTATATTTAGTTGCCTATAACATACAACTAAACATCAAACGCTAAAATTGTGTGAAATATTTGATCGAAAATGTATACAAACGAAGAAAAAGTCGAATTTCAAGCATGTATTACAATTCCACCAGTACTAGAGGATAAATAAGACATGTCTTCAATGAATCTAAAGTGGCCGAATACCTCGATTAGGATGATTCTAAAAATGATTAAACTAAAACATTTTCTTGGGAAGGTTGTATGTTTCGTTCTCATTATTCGACTGAAAAACGCAACAAAATAAATCATGACTAACACTGCATGCATTACCGTCACAAGCAATTTCCTTTTTTCATCAAAAATACGTCACTTATTATTATGGAGGTATTACAGGTAAAAAATATTAAGAGATTTTATTAAGACAATTTGAAAGAAAAGTAACAATGAAGAACAATAAACTTGAAATAGATAATTAGAATAAGTGCTAGAAATGACCATCAGAAACTGCAAGACAGAAACTCAAACGATCGCGAAAATTCTTCCATATTGTGCATTTTGATATTGTCATAAACAGAAATAGAAAATTGTTTAATTGTTTTTTTAAATTATCCTAGTTGAAGGAATCGATCGTTCGGGTTGATTTGACGTGGGTATTTTACATGTATACATAGGGGATATGTATACTGTTAAAAAAACCTCTCTGTATATCAAAATTAAGGCTTATACGTTGCTGTACAATTTGTGTGTTTTACTAACTAAACCTTTGACATTCTGATAGAGTATGGTTATGTTGTTGTTGTTCTGAATAAATTCCTCACTTAACACGTGTGAAACATAACAGACAAGTGTTTTAATGTGCTATCATTGTTAACACATGTGATTGTCGAGCAACAAATGCATCCACAACGTGTCACCGTTTGTTGCGGATTTAGGGCTGGAAGCATCATATTTGAAAATGAGTTAGTTAATTAATGAAATAAAAAACGGTTAAATTTGAACAAAGTTGTGCACAATTGTTTTGCAAGCATTTATAAATAACTGCTAGTTCTTTTTTAAATTACTTTCAACAATTCTTCTTAAATAAATCAACTGCATTCACAATTTCCTTCCACATCTGCTCCAGAGCATTCACAGGTTTTCGGATCAGTTTCTTACATACACCTGGAAATATTTCTACTTGTTCCGTAAAAGTCACAGTTTGTACCATCTCCAGTTTTTAAGAATGTCTTTCCGAAAAAAAAAAGATTTATTATATAAATATGGCAGGTGTTTAGTTAATATTCTTTTATGACATAAGCATACAGCCTGTATTGTTCGACGCTATAAGAATGTATTTATTTATTCAAATACACGGGTTACACCATTTTACATAATATATTATATTTTTGTAATGTAAATAATATTACTATTTTGTTTTTATTTTTTATAAAGGGTTTTCCAATAAGAGTGATATGATTTCTTTAAAAAAGAAAACACACTTATTGTTAAGGAAATTCAAATGTTTTTTATTTAATGAGAAGTACAATCGATACAATTAAGTTCTAAATAAAACGTCATTCAAATGGCCTCCACGACTTCTTCTGCAGGAACGAATTCGATGAACCCAATTTTCGAGCACTTTTTCCACTAAATCAAGTCGTATGTCATGAATAGCACGTTCAATATTGACTTGTAAAGCTTGAAGAGAGTCTGGTTTATTTCGAAAGACTAATGACTTCAAATAACCCCACAAGAAATAGTCTAATGGTGTTAAATCACAACTTCTTGGAGGCCATTCAATATCACAATTTCTTGAAATAATCGAATTTCCAAACTTTTCTCGCAATAATTCAATTATTGCATTTGCTGTGTGGCATGTAGCCCCGTCTTGTTGGAACCAAATGTTGTCAAGATCAACTTCTTCCAATTTCGGCCATAAAAAATTGATTATCATCGATCATACCGCTCTCCATTGACAGTAACGGTGTTACCATCTTCATTTCGAAAGAAGTACAGACCAATGATTCCACCAGACCAAACACCACACCAAACTGTCAATTTAGGTGAATGTAATGGTTTTTCTTGAATAATTTGTGGATTTTCTTCGCACCAGAATTGACAGTTTTGTATATTTACCGCATCACTCAGATGAAAGTGAGCCTCATCGGAGAAGATGATTTTCTTAAAAAAATCGTTATCGTTTTTAAGTTGTTCAAGGCAAAATCAGTAAAATCATGACGTTTACGGTGGTTCAATGGCTTCAGTTCTTGAGTGAGAACAATTTTATACGGATGCAAACCCAAATCCTTTTTCAAAATCCGCCAGATTGTGGTTTGAGACAGTTCCAATTGTTGAGAACGTCTTGGAATCGACAAATTGCGGTCTTTAGCAACACTTGCCTGAACGGCAGCAATATTTGCATTACTTCGAGCGGTTCTTTGTCTTATTGGCACTTTAACATTATGTAAAGAAAATGTACGCTCACAATTTTCAACAATTCGACGAATAGCGAGCACACTTGGACGATTATTACGACCATAAAACGGCAAAAGCGCACGAAAAGTTGCAATTGGAGAACGATTATTTTGATAATAAAACTGAATAATTTGTAAACGTTGTTCTTGTGTATATCTCTCCATGATGAAATTGTAAACACTACTGAATACAATGAAAAATAAATGACAGATCACTTCAAAGAATACATATATATTTAATTCAATATACAATACATGAAACAATTTAAAACAAATATATATTCTTAAGAGAAACGGCTATAGACCGGAGGTCTTTCGGCCTATCTTTGTCTAGTTCCTGTCGTTGATTAAACCGTGATGATTACTAACTGTCCATGTCTCGTCCTGGTTGATTTGATGAAATGAATTGATGAATAGTTAGTACTCGCCCTGCTCTTTATACTAGTTTTCAGGTTTAGGGAGTGTTTAATGAAAGTAAGTTTGGGATCTAGAGTTACACCTAGGTATTTGCAGGTGGGAGAGGGAGATATGGGGTGGTTATTAATTGTAATTTGGAATGGGGAATTATTGTGTCTATGGAAAGGAATAAGTAGTTGGGTTTTATTGGGATTTATTGATATTCTCCATTTGGCGAACCAGCTTTGTAGATCATCTATCAGCCCCTGCAGAGTTTTAACAGCTTTTAATATGTTTGGAGCGTGGGAAATGAGAGCAGTGTCGTCAGCATATAGCAGCGGATATACAGAGGTATTACAATAGTTAGGGTTAGGATTATATAGGTCATGGACAAAGATATTGTAAAGTAATGGAGATAGGGGTGAACCTTGGGGTAAGCCTTGTTTGGGATTGAAGCTGTAGGAGAAGGTATTATGGATCCTGACACTGATGGAGCGACTCGAAAGGAGACTGTCGAGGATTTTGATCAAGTGTGATGGGATTCCTAGGGAATGGCATTTGAAAAGCACTCCTCCATGCCACACTGAATCGTAGGCTTTCTTAATGTCAAGAAATAATATGGCTGATTTTTTGCCTTCGAGGTGTGCCATTTGGCAGTTGGATGTAAATATTGATAAGGGAATTATTTTTTATTATTCTGGAATGAATAATTTACTACAAATAGGACAATCAATTTAATCTTTGGATGGTGGAGACTGTAGGTAGTTATTTGTGGAAAGTGTGTTACAAGTAGGATTCAATCTTTATAGTAGCCATTGGAACGAAACACTAGCACAAAATACCGATAATTTAGAGTAATTTTAGTTTAATTAATATCAAGAAATCCTCCATAATATTTAATGCGCATTATTTGTAACGTTTAGCGAATACATTTTACAAACGAAATATCCCCAACTTGAATTCCATCCATTTATCATCTCTCACCGAGCAGAAATTGCACAATTCTCAAAGAGGCTTTTCTTAATTGTAATTACAATAATCACACGTTATACATACTCCAAAGGAATGGGACATTTATATATGTGTTTATCAATTTATTCATGATGTACATAAAGGAATAAGATATTAAGTGTCTGTATGTGTGCGCGCGTGTATTTGTGTGGTTAATTGGTACACATGTAGCGCACGAGTGTGAATTGTTAATTAAATACTTGCATTCCAGAGCTGTCGCCAAAACAGGGACACACAGTCAGACAGACGTACGAATGGCTTTAATTAATTCATCATCATTTTATCACGCCTCGTGAAATAAATAATTAATTATTTAATTAGGCGTGAACAATAAATTATCACAATGAAAAGATTATGGATGTGAATTTTTATTTTACATTGATTATGTTTTTCTATATTTATATATAAATCCAGTTTTTTAACAAGACCTTCCAAATTAAACATTTCAAGATTCTAATGTGATATCTTGTGATTCAAACTTGATCATGTGAAGGAAATTAAAAATAAAACAATTAAATTAAATGTTTGCATAATAGTCACTGCTTAAATAACAAATACTTGCGTACTTACAAAATTTTTTCGATTCGCCTGTTTAAATTTTGAAAAAGTTCTAAATTTATTTAACAATCGTAATAAATGGAAGATGACGCAAACACCATCTTTTACCTAATTCATGTGATGAGTGGTGGTTGAATATATATGTATATATATATATATATATATATATATATAAAGAATCTTTATTGTCAGTACAATATACATATAAATGTGAAAGAAATTAACAATAAATATTATTATTTTATTTACCGACAATCGGTAAACAGCCTTTCTGCCAAGGTGGTTGAATATTTTATTAAATTATTTAATAAGTTCCTCGACACCCAATACGGGTAAAAGAGGATAAGATTAAGAAAGAAAGATTTAATAAGTTATGATTTTCTTGTTGATAATAATTATAAATACAACACAAGATCCATTCTACCTTGAAGCAGGTGTTGTATTGTCTTCATTTATTTAATAAACTTACATGTTTAATTTTGAGAGAGAAATAACGATTTATCTCTGAAAATGTTAAAAAGTGATGAATTTCAATTTGCATACATGTGGATAACAAAGTTCAACTCGTTACACCAATCGCGGTGAATCAATCGATACAAATTGTTTGTCTTCGTATTCCAGCAATCAAACGCAAACAATTACCGTTAAACGATGATGCAATTACATTTTGTCGAGTATCCAACATTGTTTTCCATTCCTCAAATCAAATATGCCCGTGTATTAAATAACAAAAACAAAAAAAAACGAATTCCATGCTAATCACGAATCCCCGGTCATACGTCCTGTCATTATTTTGATTTCTAATTGAAAAAAATGTCCAGCAAAACATTACGCGTCAAGAGTAAAAGTGCAACAAGCGCAACTTTGGATAATTCCATGAGTCAGTATTCCGAGCAGTCAGAGTTATATTTAGGTTATCTTTGAACGTTGGATTCGTTCCTCATAACAAAATCGTAATTTGCTTTTAACAACACTCACGGGCACATGTGCGACTAGAAAAAAACACGTTAGTGCGGCACCGGGACATGCCGCAAAAGTGCCAATTTGTTTTGTTTGTGCTCGCGCGTTTGTTTGAATCACTACACGGTTTTCACTGAAATTTGATTAGAGTTTGTTTAAATATAGAATTAGTTTTTGCATTATGTGTAAACCTGATTAATAATTGTACTTCTTTGAATTTTTTCTCATCCAGTTAATATTGAAATGTTTAATAATAATAACTTTATTTGTATACGAAAGAATAGAATACAAAATATAAATATAAGAGAAAAATAAAATAAAATCTAAAAATGTATACATCAACTAAAAATATAGAAAACATAAATAATTTACCATGGTATACAAATCACGAGGCGGGTGAATAAATACGCAACTGTTTTTCCATCTAAACCTGTTAAAGTATAAACTACACAAATATCATGTGTTCTTATATTTTATTCATTTATTTCGGCCGTTACCATGTTAACTGTTTTTGTATTCTAATAGAAGTTCAGTTTTTATTAAAAGCTTCAGTCCTTCGTTCGTGCTGCTGTTTTCAATCTGTGTCTATCTCAACTTAAACCATCACAGGTTATGGGCCCAGATACGATAATGAGCGCATGAGTTTGAGATTCGGAATTTTGACATCAGAATTCATCAGCACCCTGACAGAACAAAGGATGACCTCCACAAATCAGCATTCGGACGACAACAGTCGTGTTGTGGCAGCTATTCGCAAGCTATCGAATGAAGACCAGTGGGAAACCTGGAAGTGGCAGATCGAGCTGTGTCTAAAGGAGCTGTGCCTCTTCACCATAGTCGACGGAACGCGCACGTGCCCTGCAGCACCAGTCGGCAACGCTGAACCATCAAATGACTATAAGAACTGGCAACGGGACAACGCCCACGCAGCTCGGATTCTGGGAATTGCTCTAGATGAAGAAGCGGCAATCTACGTCCGAAGGAAGACAGATGCGAAGGACATTTGGGAGACGCTCTTCTCAGTGTTCCAGCAATCATCTCTTCAACGTTTGTATACGTTATTTGATAATTTCTTCGAGATCATCAAAGATGAAGGCACGTCCATCACGAAGCATGTTTCTCAGCTGGCCAACGTCTTCGATGACATCCTCGCCGAATTGAAGAAGGCTAACCCGAACGCAAACCTCCCGTTGTCTCTGCTGCATCACCGTAGCTTCAAGACGCTTGGATCTGAGTACCAGTACTATCGCTCTACGTGGTATCGAATTCCAGAGGCTGAGCAAACCACAAAACTGCTTGTCGAGAATCTGCGGTCGATCGAGAGTTCTCTGTCTCAAGGAACACAGCAGACGTCCGGTGCCTTCTACGCCATGTCCCATCCATCGAAGCCGCAGAAGAAGAAATCAGCGCCAACGTCAGCATCGACGCTTCCAAAGGAGAAGCGTGCTTGTCTCTACTGCAAGAAAGTTGGGCATCTTATTGCAGATTGCAGGAAACGTGCTGCTGCCGAGCAGAAATTGACAAATGCATCTAGCAACTCCGAATCTACTACAAAGAGCAGCAAATCAGGGTCGTTCATCGCAACGAGCCTAGCAGTCGACGTAGACTTCGTTCCTGCTGACTTCTGGATTTCAGATTCTGGCACGACTCATCATACGACATCGACACAGAAATCTACATGACTCAACCTCAGGGTTTCGGGTCTGGTCGGGTGTGCTGCTTCAAGAAATCATTGTACGGCCTGAAGCAGTCACCTCGATGTTGGAATAGCAAGTTTCATTCCTTCATGAAAAACAACGGCTTCACACGTTCGACGGCGGATCCGTGCATTTACATTCGGAAGAATGAGACGGAGAAACTGCTTGTTGCGATCTACGTCGACGATGGTCTGATTGCTGGATCAACGCAAGATGCAATCAACTCATTTCTGAGACTGCTGACATCAGAGTTTAAAATCACTGTGGGCTCTCTTGGCTCGTTCCTGGGAATGCAGATCGAACAGACCCCGTCATCCGTGCGCATTTCGCAGAAGCCTTATACCACGAAAATACTGCAACGTTTCGGAATGGAAACTTGCAATGCTGTAAAGACGCCTGCTGATAAACAAGAATCAGATGAAGTTACTAAAGATGTTCTCGACAGCGCCGTCCCGTACCGATCAGCTGTGGGTTGTCTGCTGTATCTGGCGCTACTCGTCCCGATCTTGCGTATGCAGTATCCAAGGTTGCACGATCCATGGCAGCACCTACAACATCTGACTGGATAGCTGTCAAACGCATTTTTCGATACCTGCGTGGTACTACTGACATGGGACTTCTCTACAGTTCGACCGGCAGCGGATTACGTGCATATTCCGACGCGGACTACGCCGGAGACGTAATCACCAGAAGGTCAACGAATGGATTCGTCACTCTTATTAATGAGACTGCCGTCTCATGGACTTCGCAACTACAGAAATCCGTCGCGCTTTCGACTACGGAGGCAGAATTTGTATCTGCCAGCGAAAGTGCAAAGGAGCTGGTTTGGCTAAAAAGGCTCTTGTCTGAGATCGGTGAAAATTCTACTGTACCAGTATTATTCATTGATAACGCCAGCGCAATAAAACTCGTTAAAAAACTACGAATTTCACAAAAGGTCAAAGCACATTGAGGTGCGCTATTTCTTTATTCGAGAGTTGTACCAACGAGGGTACATAGATGTGGAATTCGTGCGCTCAGAGGATCAACTTGGAGATATGTTTACGAAGCCTTTGAGTTCTGTAAAATTCAATAATTTGTGCTCCAGGATTGGTCTTCATACCTGAATAAACGGTTTTCTTTGTTCCGTTTACGGGGAAGTGTTAAAGTATAAACTACACAAATATCATGTGTTCTTATATTTTATTCATTTATCTCGGCCGTTACCATGTTAACTGTTTTTGTATTCTAATAGAAGTTCAGTTTTTATTAAAAGCTTCAGTCCTTCGTTCGTGCTGCTGTTATATATTTGTATGAATTACACTTTTACGTTTAGATAATATTGCAGATCCATTATAATTGCACGTGTCTGCAGATAGACTTATATTACGTAACTTTTATTTTTTTGTTTTGTTTTTTGCATTAAATATTTTCGATTCAAAAATTGTTGCATTATACAATGTTTTATGGTTGTGTAACAAAAAATGTCTATTATTGATCATTTATTTTAAGTACTTACGTAACATAAGTCATAATGTCACTGTAGCTAAAGAGAAAATAATATATTAATTAATTATTTTCAAATTATTTCATTTAATTTATTTAAATAACTGTGACCAACTGAATAAATTCTTTTTCTATTAAATATTTTAGTTGGCTCAGAATTGTACATGTGTAAATAAAAAATAAAAGGGGTCCAAGCAGTGATCCTATAGGTACACCCTCTACAATATGGGTAGATATGGACCGATAATTATTATATATATACCGTTGATTGAAAATTATATAGATGCGAAACGCATATGGAGCGAGCGTATCACGCCCCCTTTCACCCGCACAGTTATTGCAGGCATCGACATGTGGTGACATCTAAAAATTTCGCGTAATCGTTGATGCTGTGTTGCCGCACATAATTTTATTTATTAAATCAGGCTTATTCCATCCATTCATTTCATGCCGAGTCGCAATTCAATAAAATATGTATGTTGCATTTAATCGAAAAAAAAAACTACAAAAAATATTGTTTTTATTTAATATATATAAAAAACATTAAATGTTCGTCTAGTTTCCAGTGAAGAGAATAAAAAAATGTTTTATTTACATCTTTGTGGTTATGCAAATTAAAAAAATTATTAGCAGTATCATAAATATTTTAATAAAAAGAAAATAAGTAATTAAATAAAATATTAAATTCTTCAGAAATTAATAGAATAATTGATTTAATATTTTTAAAATTATTTTTTTTCTAAAACGTTAAACTACATACAATTATAACCACAGTAAAATAAATAAAACAAATATTAAATTCTCCTAAAAAATGGACTAATAACCCCAAACTTTGGGAATTCAAAGATATTTTATTGGTAATTTTTTAGTATATTTTTATATTAGAAGAGGAAGAACAAAAAGCAGATGGCAAGATGAGGTGGAAGCAGATATCAAAAGTATAGGAATTAACAACTGGTAGAAGAAGGCAGAAGACAGGAAGAAATGGAGAGAAATAGCAATGGACATATTTAACACTGAGGCAGCACAATGAGAGAAGAATTACGGGGATTAATCCACCCCAATATAAACCGATTGTAAGGGCTTCAATCAGAAGTGGCGAAACTCCACAAGGAGTGTAGTGCCATATATATAACTTAAGTTACTTGTTGAGTGATTTGTGTTTTTAAAAAGGACACAAATCTTTATTGGGTACAAATTACAAATCAACGACGTGTTTGAATGCAGATAACAGATTGGTTTTATTATAATTAAATAAACTATTTATACAATAATAAAATACATGATCAGCATAAATGGCGTTAGTCATCTTATTCTATTATTAATTCACATTAAATAAATATAATACACAAATACGTAATTCATAATTAACAAAGACGCTATTATATAGATAAATACATAACAATACATAATTCCTCCACCCTTAGAAGGAAGCATCCCCTGGAAGCTAAACATTATTACTTTGCTGAGGCAATTTTCGCGATAATTTTCTCAAATTATAATTCTTATAAAGTCTAACAGAAAAATACAAAATAACACAGATAATTATTACATAAACAATAACAGTCCATACACTAATATTTTTGGTTAATATTTCATCATTATAAATTAAAGTTGGTTGAAGCGATGGAACACTTCCTAAATTCAAACTTCTCAAATTAATTTGGAAACCAGTATAATTAATATTTTTATCATTAAATATTATATCATTTAAAACTAAATGATTACCAAATGAACTAATTTGTTTAGTTATTTCTCGTCCATTGAATATAATTTTACATTCTTCTAATTTAAATAAATAAATTCCTTTTAGTTTTATTTAAATAAAAATACTTGTCCTTTCTCCTACTTAAAGAAGATCCTTTTAGTTTCTTAATTTCTTCGTCACGATTACATAATGATCGAATTTCTTCTATATTAGGAAAAACTCCTATATATTGATTCCCAAACGGTATTGTTTCAAAATGATTTGTCGTTATATTTAATTTAGTATAATAACAATTAATTGATTTTCCATTGATTAAAATGTCTTTTTCACATGGAAAATTTACATTGGTAACTAGTGCGTTTGAACATTGATAATTATCTGGTCCTCGAATACAAATATCCCTTAAAGGCATTATCTTATCTTGTGATTTTAAAATAAATTGAGTATTGTCATATATTCAGATTCATCTTGTGTTGGAATTGGATATAAGTAATATAAATCAAAAGTGTGTTCGTAATTAATAGGCATATCAAGCAAATAAATTATTTTAAAATTTTCTAATTTACAATGAACCTTAATTATAGATTCAAAATTTAAAATATTTTCAGATTTAACTTCATATGGCAAGTTATTTTCAAAATACAATTTTAATGTTTTTAATTGCATTAATAAATCGCTAGATTTAATTATATTTGGATGCAAGATTCCTAATTTACAAAATGAGATTGAGTTTTCAATTGAATCAAATATATTCAAAATTACATTATATAAAACTAATAATTGATTATATAAATCTTTAACATATAAAACATGTTGATATTCTATTTCCTTTTTAAGAACTATTGATAACTGCATTATTCTAGATTTTAAATTTATTTCGTTATGAGCAATATTTCTAATTGTATCATTACATTTTGAAATTACATCAGAATTAATACTATATCCAAACTTTATTTGTTCTTCCATTCTCTTCTCATTTAATATTATATGATTTAATATAGTATTCATTCTTTCACCATCATTATTATCTAAATTTCCTGTTATCACTTTTACAATAGATCCAAGACCATTTACAAGACCTCTATTATTTCTAATTCTAGGCATATCAGATTGTAAATTATTATTTTTTTCATTTATTAAATTCTTTGAATAATTTAGAGCTTGTTTATAATTTTTAAAGTCATTTTCATACTTAGAAATATTTTTAATCATATTATTCAAATAATCATCCTGCATATTCAAATTATCAAATTCCAACATTAATGGTTTCAAATCAAAATAGTGTACTATAGTGTGTTCACCTTTTTGTAATTTTGCTATACCTAGGTTTATGGGTAGTATTCCAATATTCTTTGTAACATTTTTAATTTCTAAATTGTGTACTTCTACGGCAACTGCGAAGAAGATGGACCTGGAATAGAATTGTCCCTATTAGTTTGATTATCTCCTAAATAAATTTGAATATTAATATTTGATTTGTTAAAAACATATTCTAACATTAATTTAACTTTTTCGTATTTTAAATTATCTAAACCACAACCGATTTTTGGTATTGCTAATTTATTTATATTATTGTCTATGCAGAACTTCTTTAAATTAAGTAAAGTATCAAACATACTTTCATAAGTAGGTTTATCAAAATAATTTTGTTTTGTAACTAAATATAAAATAAATCTATTATCATGTTTTAAATAACATATTTTACCTATTTCAGGTAGTTGACTTCTTAATTGACATACTTTCCCAAATCTCTTTTTAAATTCAAGTGCAATGCCAGCACTCATTTTTAAGTCAGCACTTACACAGTGTTCTAAAGAAAAATCCTTTGGAGAGAAAAATAAATCATCATTAATTTCTAAAATATTATTAGTAAATGGAGCATTTTCTTTTAATAAATAATTTCTAAATCCTTCATATGAAATTTGTTCTAATTTTTTACTAAATTTCCTAGGTCTTTTAATATTGGACAACTGAATTTTTTCAACAGTATTATGATGTTTTGTAATAATTTTAGCAGTTTTATTTTCATTATTTATAGATTGTATTTTTTCTTTCTTATATTTAGGTCTAGTTTTAGATTGTTTTTGTTTATTACTTATATAAATAGTATCAGGTTCATTTATTTTATTAATATATTTTTCTTTATTATTAATAATATTTTGATTAATATTATCGTATAAAAATTTTACTTTTTTTTTATGTGTGCTAATATAATTATTAATTAAATTAAATTCAAGATCCATATCAAAAGGATATTCATCTTTTATATGGCCAGAAATAATTTCAACTGGTTTTAACTTGGTAATTGAATGAATTGAATTGTTATATGCTAAAAGTACATAATTAATTTTATTTTCAATAGGTTCTTTCTTAAATGTATCTTGACTATTTAAAACGCGTAAATGTTCAACAATTGTTGAATGAAATCTCTCTATAATTCCGTTGGATTCTGTATGTGACGTAATAAAATGAAGTTTAATTTTATGAAGAGTCAGTAATTCTTTTATTACAGAATTTTTAAATTCTAAATGGTTATCGGATATAACTTGATTAGGAATACCATGATGTGTAAAAAATTTAATTAAATTATTTGCAACTTCAATTGCTTGATGCGAATTCATTTTATACAATTGTGCATATTTCGAAAATGAATCTACTATTGAAAGATATTTAACATTTTCTAAAGTCACTGAATCAATATGAATTATTTCAAATGGTTTACTAGCTGTGGGTGTAATATTAAATTTTGGTTTTACAGGGTATCTATCATATTTACTAGAAAGACATACATGACAACTATTAATATATTCCTGAATTGTTTTCCTCATATCAGGCCAATAATATTTCCTTTTGTTTTCTAAATCAATTTCATTAATTCCTCTATGATTTTTATTATCGTGATAAGTTTGAATAATTTCTAAAATAGAAAAATCATTCTCAACATCCTTTAATAATTTATTACATTTAATAAATTTAATTTGAGAGTTTTTAAAATACTTTTGCATAGTTGCACAAAATTTTTCATATACATCGTCTTCAAAATATAAACTATATTGAACGTTTGGTATAATATATTCTTTAATAATTTTAATTAAATCATTCTCAAAATCGTTAATAGATAATTGTATAAAAAGTCTCATTTTCTTTTAACAACTTTTGGTTTAGCAGGAGAATAATTAACTTGTGAAATAATTAATTGATTATTTCCTAAATTCACAGGTTTATCTGAAATTGGTACATTAAATATAGGGTCTTCAAAATTTGAATGAACAGTTTCTCCAATTTTATAACTATTTGTTAATTCAGTCTGAGGTGGTTCAACTACTAATGAACTATTTTCTTCATTATTTAATAAATCTTCCTGGAAATTCTTAATATAATAATCATACTCATTATTTGGAGTAAACTTAGGATTCCTATAATTAAAATTTTTTTCTATTTTGAAAATTTGATCTATTATTTTTGTTTGAGAAATTTTGTTTTTCTAATTTTTTACTAGTTTCATGTTGAAAATCATTCGTTAATAAATTCAACGCTGTATTTAAATCAGGAGGATTTCGTACCCTCATCTGTGATCTTATAGGTTCTTGTAATCCATTTAAAAGTGCTTTTAATGCATTTTGTCTAGCAAAATGATATCGCTCAAAATTTAAGTCTGGTACGTGATTTACTATATAAGCTAATTGAATGTTTAAGAGATTTTGAAGTCTATTATAAAATTCGAAAACAGTTTCTGATGGATTTTGTTTAATATTTGAAATTTCTTTATTCAAGGTAAAATGATCTCTTTTATCAGAGTAAGCATTCAATAATGCAATTCTCAACTCATTCCAATTTGTAATTGTATTAGAAGAAATATTTAAAGCAGCTTCACCTTTTATTTTTGACAGAATTGTACTCATTAAATACTCATTTTGAAAATCATTTGGATCTGCTATATTAAAAAATCTATTTATTAATTTTTGACAGATATCTAAAAATCTAGGGAGTAATTGTGAATCTCCATGAAATTCTGGAATCATTTGTAAATATTCCATTTTTAAAAGAGGGTGCTGCACTTGATTTGCATCATTTGCCATTGCAATTAAATTATTATTATTATTATTGTTATTATTGTTACTTAAATCTAATTCCAAATATAAATTCACAGGTGACCTTGACCTAAATGAATCTAATGAATTTGGGGTTGAATCTGAATCTAATTCAATATCACTTGAATTGATTTGCAAATTTCTAATTGACATTTACTTTTTTGCCTTTAAGAAAAATTTGTACTCACATTAACATCAATCCGCTAGCCATTAGTCCTCTTTTGGACTTGGTACTGGGTAATGATGCGTAGAGGTGATGATGATGATCCAGGAGGAAGTCCTTCAGTTTTGACACTCGATGTTTGGAGTAGTTTCTGGTACTGCACTCTCAGGATCGTTGATCATCAAAAATGAATAGCCCGATGAATCGTTGAAACGAAAGAAGTCTTCAATATTCCCTTGAATCTTCTTCAGACTATCCTACCGACTGCGCCACTTAAGTTACTTGTTGAGTGATTTGTGTTTTTAAAAAGGACACAAATCTTTATTGGGTACAAATTACAAATCAACGACGTGTTTGAATGCGGATTACAGATTGGTTTTATTATAATTAAATAAACTATTTATACAATAATAAAATACATGATCAGCATAAATGGCGTTAGTCATCTTATTCTATTATTAATTCACATTAAATAAATATAATACACAAATACGTAATTCATAATTAACAAAGACGCTATTATATTGATAAATACATAACAATACATAATTTATATATATAAGAAGTAATGTTTACTTTCATAGTATGAAAGTTAAAATTACTGACTTGTTGACAATTTTGATGAAATTTGACACTTTGTGCCTTTCGACATTTTCGTTACATAACCACCACCCCCTCCCATAATAATAATAATAATAATAATAATAATAAATAAATAAATTTAAAAAAAAATCATTATAATTAGTTACCACTTGTAAAAAAAATAATTTTTAAAATTTACAGAAAATGTTTAACCTTTAATAATTTGAAACGACCAGAAAAATATGTAATTTTCAACAGAAAAAAAAAATACAAATTTATTGAAAAGAATTTGAGAAATTGGATTTTCGAAAACTTTAAAAAATGCTGTTTTTAAGAAAAGGTTAAAAAATGTGATTTTTTTTGTAAATTATTGATTGATTGATCGCAAAGAAAAAGTAATTGACATTTTTTATACATAATTTGATTATTTTTCGTTCATTTCTGTCATTTTTTGAAATTTTCAGCTTTAAACATTTCGTCATTTTTTGACATTTCGTCATTTTTTAAATTTTCAAATTTTTTTCTGTCAATTTGTTTCAAAACACAAATGTTGAAAAACGAATACATTAATTTTTTAAATTTAATATTTGAAAATTTTGACAATTCATTTTTTGCTTTTTTGGTAATTTTAATGGCCATCGTTAATAAAGCATTATTACTGATATTATTTTCACTTTTAAAAGCAGATATTTCATGGTCGACGATGGTCATTTGACATTTTCAATGTTTTGATAATTAATTTTTTAACATAATGTGCATAATCGATATTTTTTAGTTTTCAAGTTTAACAGTTTTGACATTTTTTCTAGTTAATCAATTTAGAATTAAAAAAAAATAAATTAATTCTCTTGAAAATGTGCTAATCCGAAACTAGTCGAGAATTTAAAGTTATGTTATTCAATCTAATCTGTGTTTTATTGGTTGATTTTTAATAAATTATTCATATTTATTTCATACAACTTTGATATTTTTATGGTATTTGGAACACGTTTTATAATATGAAAATAATTTTAGAAAGTAACCCATACAGGCCCCTACAATTAAAATTTTAAAAAGTGGTGTACTTTAGCCACAATACTCCGTTTCATATAGCGTCAATAACCCGATATATACAAACATCTTTATTCAGACAATATGATAACAAAAATTAATAACAATTGTGTTAGTAGTTTATCATGGGCTATCGACCATAAGTCTTTCTACCGTATAAATATATTATATTACAATTATACAATTAATTTATTTATGTCCCAGATTTAATAAAACGTCTTTTGTTATGAAGTAAAATAAATGTTATATAATAAAACTATCTACCTCCCGCGCATATTTTTTTTATATAAAATCATTCACTTGCCAATTTTTTTCATTTTCATTTTCTTTGTAGTACACTAGGGCTTTTGATTGGCGCTAATTGAGTGGAATCAAAGGACGGATAGTGATATACGAATTTCGGCAGTTGGATCCGGTCCAAGCTAAATATTTACGTTTCCCTGGATGCGCGATTACATTCTGAACATCAAACATGTTTCTTATCGCGGTCGCGCGCTTATGACGGTTACAAAAAGCAAACATTTTACATTAATCAACTCGGAGGATGCGCACAAAAAAATACATAAATACGACATTAAATCGATTCATTATGAATGAAAAATTAGAAATTGACGATTTTTTGCAGTTTTGTGATTTATCAACCGTGTTGAAATATCATATAATCTCAAGCTAAGTGTCAGATTGTGGGATAATACTGTTATGAAATCGGGTTTGATAATTAATTCTGAAAAATTAATTAAAATGTTTATTTATTTAAAAACACTAACTTACTGATAATACAATTAATTAATAAACAACATATGAATGTGTTGATTTGTTGTTAAAATATAAGAAAAATTCTGAGAAACTATATCTATACTAATACAGTGTATCGATCAAATGTTCACAATATAAATTTGAGGTTTAGGGGAATTATCTCACCTCCACTTTCAAAACCACCTTCTTTAAGGCTGCGATTTTACGCCTAATAAACGGTGCGATTAACGGCAGAGCGTGAAGTGGTTTTTACAAAATGTGTGTGTTTATTTTATTCCAACTTTGATTTTTCAACCTAGCGGTAAACATCTGAACTACTAGATACGGTTCCACAATAAAAATGATGGCGTCGAACTAAATTTGTTCTCATTGACCATTTTATAGGATTAAGGAGTATATGAATACTAATATTATGATTGTATTAAATATTGATATTAAGAGGAAGACTTTCCGAGTATAATCAGATATATTTAATATAGATTAAATGTATTTTTGTAAATTAAATTATTTTTTGAAAAAATATTTTTTCCCTTTTTTTCGTTTTTAAAAAATAAAAATTATCTGACGTCGTTCATCAGTAAATAAGCTATCTGCCTGTATTTAATGTTTATTTTTTTATGACTGTATAAAATTGTTAATCTCTTAAAACGTAAACATATTGAGGATCGCAGCCTTAAGATTCACATATAATATTGATATTATTTTTAATAAAATCCCCTCTAATCTCATACAAATATCTCCCTTTATTTTAAAAAATGGCTAGACCAATTAGATCTAAAAAAAACTATACGTATGATTTGACCGAATCTTGGTTTTTGATGTTATTAGAATTTGTATATTTTTTCTCTTTTTTATTTATTTTATTAGCGAACTTTTGATTATTATTTAAGAGTACTCTATGAATTGTTCGTCACATATTCATCAGTTACGGCGTGAAAAGGCGAAACACTAACGTGTATAATAGTGTATCTTCGTCTAACACGAACCAATATTTAACTTTGTCTCTTACTCTCGTCCATTGGCGTAGAATCGTCTGGGTATGTCAGGAAGCTCATGCGCACATTGACAGGGCCAGGGTTATCCCAGACGACCGTCGTTCATCGCCAGCGTCTCGTCTCACCCCTCACCCCGCTAAACTGTAGTGTACCTATATACTAGACTATTTTATATCTCACTACGTGTCCTGTCGTTTTCCTTTCAAGCATGCGCGCCAAATTTGAATTCTAGTCGATCTGAACAATTACACACTATTTTCCGCAAACTATAAGACAGTTTGAAAATATAGATTAGATTATTTCATTATAATTAATTTATTGTTCCAAACTTTACTTGCTTGGCTGTTATTGCTTCTACTGATGTTAAATGTGTACATTTAATTTCCATTATTTAAATATAGTACAGTAAATTTTCATTAACATAAAATCCGTAATTATTAATTTCAGCACCAATAACAATTTTAAATTACTGGCTCATTTAATTTTACATTAATCAATTCGTAAATTAATTAAAAAATAATAGATATAATAATTATTTAAATATTTGATTACGAGCAGTAGATTGCTGCAATTTTATAATTCGTTCAAAATTTGAAGATTTAATTTCTTGCTAGACTCAATATACCATACAATATTGTCCTTCTGATTTATTGTGTTGACAGAAATGAAAATCCTTATTTCAATAAATAGTTTTAAAATATTTAAACATTGGTAGTTCATATAGTTCATATTATAATAATAAATATGAATGAATAGATTATTGAAAGTCTATCAATAAAATAAATAAATAAACGAAATTAAATGGAACAACTTTAAATTCACGACTAGTTTCTGGTCATGAGCATATTTTTCAGGAGAATTTAATTTATTTAAATTTCTATGTGTATACAATAATTTTAAAGAAAAAGATATATTGATTTGTGGGGAAGGAAAAATAATTACGGCCCAGTATTCGCTAATAAGGCGAAAAAAAAAAAAACTACTAAAAAATGTCCTTAGGATCATCATTGAATTATTTTGCTGAGATAAACCAGATTAATTAATTATAAATAAATTGTACTACTGAAAATGAAGTGAAAATTAATGAAATATTTAAATAAATTTTAAATTAAATTGAAATTAAAATTAAATATAAATATATGGTTTAATAATGGAATACTTTATTCCATATCGGACAGTTGTGTTTATAACAAATTATAGAGTTTATTAATACTAGACTTATTAACTTTTTCAGTTTTATATGTTCTATCATATAAGATATTACATAATTTATTATTACTTTTAAGTCCCACTCTATAGTTATTTTTCTAAATTAGGTTGATTTTTTTTTTCGGAAATTGCTCCAAAATAATTTAAACTTATATATTTTCTATTGGCTCCTTAAATTTCTATCTGAATTTAAAAAAGTGCTTTCACTAAAAATCATCCTCAAGATTTAGAAACTTGAGGATGATTTTTAGTGAGATTTTTCCACATTTTTAGCAAATGCTGGAACAAAATTATTTAGCCATATCAATATACCTTTGTTTATTAAAAAATATATTATAAGCATATATTAAATAAATTTTGAATACTCTTGACTAGCGAAATTTTCAATAGAAACATGCAGGCGTTTCGTACTAATTTGTCTGAGTTACTAGGTTACGTACGCTATCGTTTTCCATCGCCTACAATCGCTTAATTTTTCTTAGAGCGCATGCGCAAACGTATATTTCCACAATAATTCTGTGCCTACGCTACTGCATTCAGGGAGGCACCATCCCCACCTCCAAAAGTACGACGAGCATCGCAAATTGCGAGCCTTTGAAAATTATCATTGAAAAATTGTTGTTTTTTAACCAAAATATTAAACATATACACTCGAAATTAACCAATATTTTGGGTATATTTATTTTCGACAATTCTTTATCTAAGTTACGGAACAGATTGCTTTTCATTATTTGATTTATTTATGAAGTTATTTAGGTATAAACTAGAGGAAGCATTTCAGGTAACTTTTTTTTGCACTTTGTTATATCGCAAAAACCACAATGGACAAAATAAATAAAAATTAATTAATAGGTAACGTTTTCTAATCATGAAATCACTCCTTAGGTGAAAATAATTTAAAAAAATTGTATAATTAACTTTTAATTTGGGTTAACAATTTACATTGAATTCTCCATAAGCGCCCACATACACATAGCCCTCTTAAATTTAATAATACAGCTATGTACTCCTGTAAGATATATAGTAATTACCTTTTTTAAACAGGTCAAGTAGAAGAGACATAGACGGTTTACACAACTAAAAATAAGCAAAAAAGTTTATATAAACATTTGTCCTAAAATGGTTCGATAATGAGTTAAATCATAACAAATGTTCAAAATGACCTTCAAAGGCAGCAACATGAGTTGATGAGCTCGTCGTATCTGGATCATGATGAATTTCGAATTTGCTGGCATCCATCTTCACTCTACGTTGAAGATCCTCAATATTTTGAATTGAAGTATAATATACCATCGATTATAATTTCCCCATACGTAAAAATCGAGAGGATTTAAATCGGGAAACCGTGCAAATCACGCCGCAGGTCCACCATAACAAATTCGCGTGCACCGCCATGCATGAACCACATGCGTTTTCTAACATTTAGGCCCGCTTCTACAATTGATAGTTACACTTTCGGTAATTTAACGTAGAGTCAAACCTTGGGAGGTGATTCTACAATTGTGAGGTAAAGCGTTATTAGGACGAACGGAGTGGTACCACTCCGGTATTTTCACCCGTGCTCGGAGCATGAGATAAACCTGAAGTGAGACCGAGCGCGCAGCCGCGCATCGTCCAGAAACGTCCTTAATGTTTTGGTTGGTTATGACTCGCTCGTATTGTGGATTTTTGCTTTGTTTTATTGTATTGTTAGTGATTTTAGTGTTTTGTTAAATTTTATATTGTTAGTGTACATCGTGTTTAGAGCTTTTTTAGTACAGGTTCAGTTATTTGTATTTCATAAAATAGGTTATGTTAGATTGCTAAATATTAGCTTTTATTCGGGGCTATTACGGACAGAAAATGTTAATTTTAACGTGTATGTTATCATCACAGTCTAAGCAGCTATTGTAATAAATATGTATTAATAAAATGTGAAATTAATTAATAACGTACACGTTAAACTTATTAAAAATGATTTCCTTTTATAGGGGTTACTGAAGGGTGAATGCATAACGTGAAAATATTATTATCATCGTTTAGGTAGTTTTTAACTCTTGTTAGAAACATGCATAATATTAGATAATTTGTTCATGTCAGTTTTAATCTTTTTATTGGAACTTTAAAATTGGAAATACATGTATAACCAATCAAATTTAAATAACTGTATATTTTTTATTGTTTTGAAGTCAAAATTATTAATTATTTATTGTTGTTACATTAGAAATAGTTGGTTGATATATTTATCTATTTTATAAATTAAAAATTATCTAGTTATTAATATCTATGGTATTCTTCAATTCTTTTATTTTAAATAGCTGTGACCAAGTGAATAAATCTTTTTTTCTATTGTATTTGAAAATCGTTTTGAAATCTAAATTAGATTTTTAATACCGTTTTATATAGTTTTGAAATTAAATTTATATTCTTTGTGGTATTTATCAAATTTAACCACTAAAGAAAACTGTATTTTAGAATTTTAGTAGTTGAGCTTCCGACCGCAGTTGGCGCGATTATTTATAGAGTTGTCAACATTCACCATCTCGACTAAGTTTTCTATGGTTTTGACGCCAGCTGACCAGCTGGTCGCGCATGCGTATTTTTGTCAACTGATTGGTAAATTTGAAACGATTGTAGAATCGGATCGCTGCTTACTAATCAGTTAAACTAAAATACTTAATACCGAAGGTCTACGCTGCCAAAGCTATTACTATCAATTGTAGAAGTGGCCCTTAGTGGAACATCTTTCAGCAAATCTGATGAGTCGTTTTCTAAAAAATAACGATAATTCTGCCCAGAAAGTCGTGGGGAAGTACAAAAGGACCAGTCAAGAAGTCGTTCACATTGTTTCTCACACATTTGAGGTTGCGGTTTAGTAGAAAGAGATAGCTATATAGTAAAATGGAAATAATCGTTTGAAAATAGAGCTATTCTTTTAGATTTCATAATATGAATATGTATTTACATTTTTTATCTACCACGTATAAAGTATCAGTCTAAATAAAAAATAAATCGTTAATTTTCGTGCATTACGTCAATTTACTAGTTTAAGTTAGAAAAGAAAATTGTAAGATATAATGAAATTAATATCTCATGTCTATTAAGTTATTTGAATGCAGAATTTAGTGAAATCCTTTAAATTTTCATTGCACAAATTTTTATTAACAAAAATATAATTTGAAATTTGCTATAAATTTGATCAATTTTCATTGTTTTTTATAATTATTTTTCACACAAACTAAATATTAAAATAATTCTTAATTCATCTGATGAAATTCCTGCTTATTTTAAGATTATTTTAATGTATAATACAATATTGTTCATTGATCACAACAACAAACTAACTCAAATTAGTGATTGCCCATATTTGTATAGCTATCTCTTTCTTCTAAACCGCACCCTTAATAAAAACTGCGCTTGATGTCTGGATTGAATAATAGCACGAGGGTTTTCTTATTATTGTTACTGGTGTAAATTATAAAAATGGACGATACCATTTCTTGTAAAGCCAGCTTCATCACTAAAGAGAACGCACTTAAAGACAATCGGCGGCGCAGTAACTATGGTTGTTACTGACAGTAAGCTTCTCATGGTAGGAAGTCATTTTCACTAAGTCCCTGTACTCTTTGCAGGTGGTACGGATAAAGATGATTAATTCTTAAAATCCGCACACACTCATACGATCGACAACTTCCGCCAATGCAATTCTTCTTTCGTCAACAATATACAACACACGTTCTTCCAAATCGAAAGTTAGGACTACTGGTTTGAAGGATCCTGCTTCCCTTAATCTAATATGAAGCCTTTTGAACGTTTTTTCATATGGTAAACGTCGGTTTTGGAAACGGTCTAAGTAAAGTCTTCTTGCTTCTGTTCTGTTACAATGTAAAAACCACACATTAAATGCATGTTGGATATCTCTTCGAAAGAATAATCTGCAATTTTGTACTATTAATTAAAAAACAGTACTAATTACAAAAGACTTAATCAACTGTCACGACTCAAAATAAAAAAATCGGACTGCCTACTTAATATTGATCTGAAAAGCTTTAAGCAAATTTCTTTAAATTCAATGCTGTAACTCAGTAACGATCCATTTTAAGACATATATTAATATAAACTTTTTTGTTTATTTTTAGTTGTAGAAACCGTCTATATATATAGCCAACCCAACATTTTTGTAACACCCTGTATATTGACTTTTAATATACACTTTATTATAAATTGATTGATTGAGTTACGTGAAGATCAAATTAATTCGACGAATAAAGCACTAATAACCTTTCTTCACACTTTTATTTGGATTATTTATTTTAAAGGATTAACTTAATCCATTGATAATGGCCACATTGTGACCGAAATGTACCGGGTGTCCAGATAAGAAAGGTCACCGGCTATATCTCAGGGACTAAGACTTCTAGAGCTTTCAAATAAAAAATATGTTAATAAAAGTGACCATGAGAAAATGTTGGAAATATATTTCAAGTTCGTATCTCTTCCAGTAGGGGGCGCAATGAACAGTGGAAAAATAATATTGCGATTATCTCAAAAAAAAGTTTAATAAAGACATCATAAAACTACACTTTTTGAAATCACGATAAGTTCGTGAAACAAAAATGTTACAGGAATTTTTTTCTTACTCTTGAAATAAAGGGCAGGGGAAGGTTAGAATTTATAAAGAGCAAATGTCAAATAACTCTTTTGTTTTTTAACCGATCTTAATGATTTTAATTTCATATGAAGGAACTTATCATACTGATTAAAACAATTGACAAAAATCATAAAAATAAGTAATTCAGTCGCCGCTAGGTGGCGCCAACTTAAAATTTAGATTATTTTCCTATTTTTCTCAGAAATTTCAAATGGAATGACATATTTTTCTTAATGTTAGTAGAAATAGGATTAAAAAGTAAGAAATTTAATGAAAACTGGAAGTCTATATCTAAATCCTATCAGAAGTTATAATTAAAAGAATTTTTATAATTAAAAATTATTAATGTAAATTTTAAAAATTTTATGTGTTAATTTAAAATAAATGAAGTTATAATTTTAGTTGTAACTTCATTTATTTTAAATTAACACATAAAATTTTTAAAATTTACATTAATAAAAATTACATTATTTTGTCACCGGTAGGAGGCGCTTTTTAATTTTAATAATATTTTTTTTTTTTTTTAAATAAATAAATATTTCTTATAATGCAGGTGAAAAGAGTATCAAAACCAAATGGAAAAACATTTTTAATGCCAAATTTATATCAAAATTTTGTCTTTCAAATTGTCAAATGACTCCACCGTCATATAATTTTATACAATTAAATAAGCAGCGGCATCCACTCTAGCAATAGCAGTATAACTATTTCTGAAGTTTTTGCATTTCAGATCCAAAAAATATCACTTTCCTCGTTCTGAGTCTGAATTGATAAAAAATATTTTTTAATTTGCCTCAAAATTAAAAATCTGAACATTCGGCAAATCGTGGTGACCAAAAAAATAGGCATCCCCATCTATTCACCTCTCAAGAAAGAGTATATTCAAATAATTTAGCACGCTTTAGAAAATGCCCCCTGGTGTTGATAAACTAATTCAGTTTTGTTGTTTTTGTTATAAATTTTATTAACCTCAAAAAGTTTTCCAATGACATTTGAAATTTTCTTTTATATATACTTTTATATATAACTTGTGATAGAATAAAGGTTTTGAGATGCGGTTTTCACCAAATTTCTTACAATTTCACGCACTTTCTATTGATACTAAGAAAAATCTATCATTCCATTTGAAATTTGGAAGAAAAATGAAAAAATTATATTTATTTAACTTGGCGCCACCTAGCGGCGACTGAATTACTTATTTTTATAATTGTTGTCAATTGTTTTAATCAGGATGATAAATTCTTTCGTATGAAATTAAAATCATAAAGATCGGTTAAAAAACAAAAGAGTTATTTGACATTTGCTCTTTATAAAGTCTGGCCTTCCCCCACCCTTTATTTCAAGAGTAAGGGAAATATTTCTCTAACATTTTAGTTTTATAAACTCATCATGATTTCAAAAAGTGTTGTTTGCAGATGCCTTTATTTGAACTTTTTTTGAGATAATCGCAAAATTATTTTTCTACTGTCCATTGCGCCCTCTACTGGAAGAGATACGAACTTGAAATATATTTCCAACATTTTCTCATGGTCACTTTTATTAACATATTTTTTTATTTGAAAGCTCTAGGAGTCTTAGTCCCTGAGATATAGCCGGTGACCTTTCTTATCTGGACACCCGGTACATTTGGTAATCCAAATAAAAGTGCGAAGAAAGGTTATTAGTGCTTTATTCGTCGAACAATTTATTATTGTCATATTTTTACTTTATAGTAATTTATTATAAATGAAATAAATTTTCTGTGTTTTCACCACTACTTATTAATTTAATTACGATTCTGAATATGTCTGTCATTATCAATTACTAATAAATATTTGAAATATACAGAGTTATATTTATAGAAAATTAAATGAATATTGTGCTACCTCAATTTGGTCGTTCAGGTGATGTACGTTTACATGGACCAAAATTTGTAAAATTTGAATGTCTTTGTAACCGCGCTTGAAATAAAAATCAAAGACATAATTAAAATGACCCGAGTTAATTATCGAACCTGATTTCTTTGAGTTTAATTCACATATTCTGTATATTTAGAAATAAATATTCTTGTGGCTCCTCTAATATTACAATTAATTTATTTACGTCTAAAAACTAATAAAACACTAACAAAAGTTCAATTATTTTGTCCTGAAATAAAAATCCCGGGTTAATTATCTAAGTATAATACTCTTTCTATTTATATTAATAGCCAGCGAGACATTTATTCAAATCCGAACCGAGAGAAGTTTTTTGTGAAATTGCGATAACAACAATGCAAGAAAGCACGTCCTCCTATGCCCGTCATTACCATCACAGCGCGCGGCAGATGAGGGTCGCTCTTTTTAATTAATTTGATTCAATTATTTTCGTTTAATTTTATTTAGTTTTAATTTAAATTGAATTAATTTGGTTTAATTTAATTTAAATTGATTTTTAATTTGATTTAATATAATTGATTTAATTTTGCTGATTGTATTTGAATTAATTTAATTAATTTATTTTAACATCTTTAAATTATGTAAGGCAAAGCTGCACTGACGAGGGATAGATCCCGAAACACGTGTCTGCAGATGGCCTTAAATTAAGTAACGTCCCTTTTGTTGTTTTTACATTGAAATTTTCTCGGATCAAAATTTGTTGCATTATGCAATATTTTATTGATGTGCAACAGCAGGTGTATATTATGTAATTCAATGTCCGGCGTGGGTATTTGCCCGGGAAGTAGTTGTTTTAATGAGCATTTGTTTAACGTACTTACGTAATGTAAGTCAAAAGTCACAGAGCTAAATGTGAAAATAATTTATTAATTACTTTCAAATCATTTTTATTTAATATAATTATCTAAGTATTTTTCTATTTATTTATCCAGCATTTTCTTTAAGTTTTTCGAAATTTAACGTCCAATGTTCCCCGTGATTCCTGTTTACTTCTATTTATTTTTAATAATACATTATAATACAAAAAGAGTCTTGCGAAAAAATGCGTGTAAGTGTGGACTCAAATGATTAACACAACGAATGCATTATTTAAAGATAAATTGAGTATTTTTTCGTTTGCTCAGTTCAACTGAGTGCTAATTTGTGACCCATAAGATTTACTAGTTTAAGTAGCAAACAGACCTGTAATTTATGCATGCAAAACAACTCAAAATTTTTATGTTATTTCTTGTACTTCCAAGAATTTTATATATAAAATTTGGAAATATGTCAAATATTAATAGAAAAATGATTTATTCACTTGGTCACAACTATTTAAATAAATTAAATAAAAAAAATGAAAATAATTAATTAATAAATTATTTTTTCTTCTGCTGCTGTGACATAATGACTTATGTTACTTATGTCAAATATCCTGACCAGATAAAATAAAATATAAAATTGATGCTTGCTTCGCTACACTCTTGATGGAAACGGATATTAATATTTGTTAAAAATGATACTTGTTACATAACTTGTTATATATATATATAAAAATATGGGAAACAACAAGTGTCATTCTTTATCAAATAAAATAAAATATGTTTGGGAAATACATCAAATATCTTGACCAGATTGAATACAGAGCATAAATATCAATGTAGGGAACCATAAAAAATATATGGGAGTTGATTTTAAAAAATCGGTGAACTCAATACACTACTGTTGCACAATTAACACCCAAAACTTGCTTAAAAGGAATCAATACCTAAAATGCGACATAAGAAAATACATGGTTACGTTGTGATAAAATATCTCAAATACGGTTTAAAATAATGAAATTTTATTTCGGCCAATCAAAATAATGTAGGGTGGCCAGAAAAGATGTGATAACCTTCAGGTGAAGTGGTTCATTGATTAATTTTAAGTAGAAAATTTAAGTAAAAAAATATTGTACGGTTCTTCATTAACACTCACGAGGCCATTGATATAATAAATATATGACTAGAAATCAGTAATATTTTTGAAATATTTTGATTTAAATTAATTCTATTAACATTCAGCTAAACATTTGGAATGTTTATTTAATGATAAGTCGATTATTACTTATGAAATAAATATGAATACAACCAATAAAACACAGATTAGATTGAATAACTTTAAATTCTCGACCAGCTTCGGGTTTTCTATGGATATTTACATGAATCTCCTTACACTTAACGGTAGAAAGGAAAAAGATTAAAAAAAAATAGTTTAATTGTGAGGCAGGCAAAATAATTTCGGTCCCAGCATTTGCTCAGAAGGTGAAAACAAAAAAAAAAAACACTAAAAAACCATCCTCAGGATCATTATGGAATTATATTGCTAAAATAAAACAAAACTCGTTTTTTATAAATAAGTTGGATTGCTAAAATTAATAGAAATATATAGATTATATATATGGTTTAATAATAGAATAAAGTGAAAAGTAGTTTTTATAATAAATCATAAAGTGAAGAACATAATAGATCTACTTGTTCATTTAGAAGTGTTCTAAAGTGTTCGTTATATCTTATATTAAAATTTCGGCTAGTTTTTCCAATATACACACTATTACAATTAGAACATATAAGTTTATAAATACCAGATTTGTTAAATTTTTCTGTTTTATCTTTTCTATTGTATAATATATTACCTAATTTATTTTTACTTCTAAATCCTATTTTGGAATTTTTTTCTAAATATATTTGCAATTCTTTCTGAAATTTCTCCAAAATAAGTTAAAGCTAAATATTTTTTATTGTTTTCTTTAATTTTTGGATAAATTTCAAAAATTGCTTTCTTTCTGAATTCTTTATTAATTAATTTTTGAATTGTGTGATAAGGAAAACCATTTTTTGCAGCAATATTTCTTATTAAATTTAATTCATTATTGAATGATTGTTTTGATAGTGGAATTTTGAAAGCTCTATTCACCATAGAATAATATGTTGATAATTTTTGACAAAGGGGGTGAAATGAATCAAATGGGATAGTATTTTTGTTACTGGTTGGTTTTCTATAAATCTCAAATTGTATCTGATTGTGTGTATAATAGTAAGAAGTTGATCTTTTTGTTTAACTAAATTTCTAAAGTACATTTTATGTGTTGGTTTAAAGAATTAATATATTCTAAAAATGAATTTAAGTTTTCATTAGATCCGTCAAGGCATGCAATAATATTATCAACATATTATCAACAAAATTTGTATGTTTTTTTTTGTAAGTGGATTTTTAAAAATTGTTTCTTCTAATGTTTATAATAAATGTTATTGAATTGAAAATAATTTTGATCGATACATAATTTAAAAGAAGAAAGTAATTCTTCTTTAATAATTGGATTAATATTATTTTTATCTAAAATATTTTTAATAATTTTAACACATTCACTTGAAGGAATACTAGGAAACATATTCGTTACATCAAAAGAAACTATTTTTGAATTTAAAGGTGTTTTATAATCTTTTAATTTATTTGTTAAATCTATATTATTTTTAATACTATATTTTGATTTATAATTTGTTATGTTTCTAAAATATTTACTAGTATAGATAGCTAAGTTTCTGCAAGGTGAATTTATATACGAAACAACAGGTCTGATTGGTAGGTTTGTTTTGTGAGTTTTAATTAAACCGTAAAGTTTTGGAGCAATAGGATTTTTTGTTATATATATATATATATATATCTTTATTCAGACTATATAGATAATTTTAACAATATAACAATATAAATAATAACAATACATGTAGGTGTTAGTCTGTCTGGGCTATCGACCAGACGTCTTTCTGCCGATTTTTTGTTATTATATTAAATTTATCATTTTTATTAAAAATTGATTTTTTTATAGAAATTGTTTAATTTCTCCTTGATATTTAATTGTTGGTTCTTTTTTTAAAATAATTATACATACATAAACATCTTTATTTCTGAGATTGGAATATACAGTTACAATACAATACGTTCACAATATAATTCCAACTCTGAAACTGGCTATCGACCAGTGGTCTTTCAGCCTAAATAATTATATTTTCTTGATTAATGAAATTATTCACTTTTTGAATATATAATTCTTTTGTTAATATCACAGTTGTGTTAGATTTGTCAGCTTTTGTAAAAACTAATGAATTTTCAACTGATTTCTGTTTAATTGACTTTATTATTTTGAAATTAGTTGAATTAGAAGAGAAACTAAATGGTTTTATGGTTTTTTCGATTTGATGTCTATCATAATTGAATTATTTTTTCATATTTAATAAATTTAGTTCACATTCTGCAACGATATTTTTTAAATCATTATTGTTTTTAAAATCAAAACAGTAATTTTGATGTAGTGATAAAATTTTTAATTCAACATTGGAGAAAGTTATGTTAGATAAATTAATTACATCAGGTGTTGAATTGTCTCTAATGTTATTTGAATTTAATCTGTTATTATTATTATTTATTACAATAAAGACACTAATTCATCACTTCTAAATGAACAAGTAGATCTATTATATTCTTTACTTTATGATTTATTATAAATACTACTTTTCACTTTATTCTATTATTAAACCATATATAATCTATATATTTCTATTAATTTCCATTTAATTTTAGCAATCCAACTTATTTATAAATAACTAATTTTGTTTTATTTTAGCAAAATAATTCCATAATGATCCTGGGGATGTTTTTTTTAGTGTTTTTTTTTTCACCTTGTGAGCAAATGCTGGGACCGAAATTATTTTGTCTGTCCTACAATTAAATTAAAATAAAAATTAAAAAATCAATATATCCATTTCATGTAAATATCCATAGAAATTTTAATAAAACAAATTTTAAATTCTCTTGAAAATGGGCTAATAAGCCGAAACTAGTGGAGAATTTAAAGTTATTCAATCTAATCTGTGTTTTATTGGTTGATTTTTAATAATTTATTTCATACAATATGAACTACCAATGTCTAAATATTAAAACCATTAATTCAATTATTACTAGCAATAATTATACATAAAATGTTAAAAACAAATTCTAGTCTCATATTTAGGTTATTAATGGCCTCATAAAGCTTATTGAATAATTTGCCAATACTTTTTGTATGTTTCATTTCATTTAATTTTTTAATTTAATTATTTATTTTAAAAACATTTTTTTTAGGTTTCTCTACTTAAAATTAATTAACAAACCACGTTAACTGAAGATTATAAAACCTTTTCTGGCTACCCTGTATTATTTAGATTTTTTTATTCACTGGCGTAACCTAAATATCTATTTCTAAAATTGGTTTTTATCACATTAAAAAAGGAAATTCAACGTTTTTAGTAATCATTATTCTGAATAAAAATATGTAAAAATATTGAATTTCGATTATTAACTAGTATAGATACATTGGCACGCAGAAATCGCCCGTAAAACATGTAAACTATCTTAAATTTGCATATATAGTGGAATTAATAAAAACATATTTTTCAGTGCCTCATGGAGGAGCGAAATTATGTTTATTACGAATAGAAATTTTCTCTAAATATCATACTATTAATATTCCCCCACAAGAAAAACAAGTGCTCTACAATCGGGAAGTAAAACATTAAGCACTGTCCAGGAGAAAAAGAGACGGTATAAGAGAGAAAGTAAACGTTATTCTTGTGGGAGAATATGAATAGTATGATATTTACAGAAAATATCTATTCATAAAAAAAAACATACCTCCATGAGATACTGAAAAATATGATTTTATTAATTTCACTATATCTGCAAATTTAAAGTAGTTTGTGCGCAAAAAATATACAAATATACAAACACTATGCATATGTAAATATCATGTTTACTTCTCTTCTCCAGTTTCCTTTGTTTAGTTTAAAAAATACCATGTACATTTATACGCCAATTTGTATTTTGCTCTCTGCTTTGTTTCTGCTACTCGTTGTAAGCGAAGAACGTGTGTGACATCCGGTTCCGGTTTGCAAGTGGTGTCTGGAAATACGTCCGAGACGCCAATTAAAAGCGGCGCCTCGTGGAAAATTTACAATTCGCTCCACTTACTCCACAAACAACTGAAATTAAAGCCGCGCTCCGCGGTGTATTTCAAATGCTAGCTAGACTCGCCTCTCCCTGTGGCTTATAGATGAAAAACAGCAAGCAAAAAGTGACACCAGCTTATCTAAACGTATACCACATTGGTTTATGATTTATCCCACATATGGGATTATGTCTGTAGTTTGTAAATAGATTATTTTTTTAATAGTTATTATTTCGTTTTTGTTTTCGCGGAAGGATTTAGGACTTCTTACTATTAATAATCTAATACAAATGAAATAAAAATTATAAATCAAATAAACATCTTACTGAGCACACATTTTAGTAATCTTTCATCAACATGAAAATAACATTTAATATTGTTATAAACGTTATAAACGTTATTTTTTTGTTTGTTTTTAATCAGTCAGGCACTTTAGGGGCCTCGCAAAATGGACTATTTAGTGAATGTATATTGCAGGACGACTCAGGTCTCAATTATTATATAATATTATGCCGAATCGATAAAATCTGTGTTAGGGGGATGAAAGACCTCCGGTCGATAGCCGTTTCCCGTAAGTACATTGTATATATATATAGATTGTTGGTTTTAAATATTCTGTATAAAAATATAAATTTGTTGGTTAGTTTTGGAAATAAAGATAGAATTTAAAATGTATAATGTTATAAGTTAAAGAAAAATGGAGATCAATTATTGTATTTTTTTCAAAAATCAATGCAAAAGTGTAGTCCCCTGTGGATTATTTATTTTTACTTCAAGCATTCAGTACTGTTGTTGCGCATCGCACTTGTCTATTGGCGAATGTGAGATGGGGAAGTCCCGCTATATTATATATAAAAAAACCTTTATTGGCACAAAACCACTTAAAACCACAATATAACAACCACAGTTATAAAAAGACAAAACAAAAGGTATTCCTTATACATATTCAGAATCTTTTCGCCCTCTTCTTCTTTTCCCATACCAGCCTCTTCAATATCTCTACGCCAGCCCCATCCTCTCTCATCCAATCCACAAAACTCCTGTTCCCTTCCACCCACTCCCTACATACTCCCCCACATTCTTCACTCATATGTCTCCACGTATCCTTGCCCCTACCACACAATACACATCTAACATATCTCTCTCCCATCCACACTTTTCTTCCTCTCTCCTCCGATCCACACCTTGCCCTTGCAAGCAGGATCCTTTCCTCCCTCGTATAACTACCATTTTGCAAGTAATCCGGAAGGGACCAATTCACCTGCCACCTTTCTCCTGCATCTTCACCTCTCTTAGCTTCACTCTCATCCACTCTCCGACATTTACCCCTCCTTCCAGCCACTCATTTGCCAACACCTCTGACATCCCTGCCCTCTCATACATTTCCCTTCTCATCACACCCATTTTCCTTTCGTTCTTATACTTGTTTCCCACACCTCCTTTACTACCCTTTCACTCCCCAACTCACTCAATCTCCTTTTGTACCTCACCACCCTTTTCATTATCTCCACATGCATACTCCATCTATTCGTTTCCTGCAGCAGAATTTATCTGGGGGTCGATTTTTCCACCCCCAGCATCTGCTTCAGGAAATACATCTGCTCTCTTTCTACACATTCATACTCACACACCCTCCATACTTCCACCCCATAGAACAATATTGGTTTTATGCAAGCATCCCACAACTTACATACTAACACTATATTTCCCTCAAACCATTTTCCCCACTTGCCTCTTATTACCCCCCAAGTTCTCCTTGCCTTTCCCTGAACCCATCTCGCATGTTCCTTGTATCCCCCAGTACTCTTAAACATAAACCCCAAATACTTAAATCCATTCACCCTCTCAATATTATATATTTAGTATTCTTCTGAAATTAATAATTTTTTTTCTCTATCATTATGGATACAACACAAAACCTCTCAAAAATTGACCAACTTTCAGAAGTTTTTTTATATATATATATTTCAATAACAGAACATAATGATGTATCTATAAAGATCAAAGTCCTTTTCTGAGTTTAAATCTGTAGCTGTTGTACCGCAGTTGGACTTCAAACTGAATTGTAAATACAATTGAAAAACATAACATTGACTTATCTAAATGTAGGAGATATGGTTACGATGGTGCCAATGTAATATCTGGTATATATGGAGGGATACAAACCCTTATAATAATAATAGTTTTAATTCCATAAAAACATCCTCTAACAGTTTTTCGGCTGCATTATATTTGTTCTGGATGTTCGCACTTGGAATGTACAACAATGTCTTGATGAGGTCCTTGGGACGTGAAAATTTAATTTAGCTAATAAGTAACAACAATCAATTTCATTATGCACTAGTTTCACCAGAAATTTAGCGCTTAAAATATCTCGTCTAGAAGATAGCGAAGATGTGTTGTGGCGTATTAATAATTCAATATGGTCAAAGCCCCTAATAGGATACACACCATCCAGATTGTAACTAAGAAATTTAAGAAATTTTCGTTGAACTTTGTCGGTTATTATCTGATGAGCATAGATCGGAGACCATATAATAGAGGCATATTCAAGTTGGCTAACAACAAAAGCGTAGAATAAAGATTTTAATGTTTCGATGTTGCTAAAATATTTTGAAGTTCTCATTAAAAATCCAAGAGAACGATAGGCAGTAACAGTAATTAAATCTATATGACTATTAAAAGTCATATGCGAGTCAAACTTTACACCAAGATCCTTAATAGATGTTCTCTGTGACATGCACGCACGCCCCCATCCGCCCTTAACGAGATCTCTGCCGAGAGAACCCATCCCAACACCGCACTCCTTAAAAATTAGCGGGGTCTGAGAAGACCCTGTCTCTTCCTCTCTTCTCCTCTCCCGCTTTTTCTCTCCGCCATGCTGATTGGGTCCTCAACGGATTCCCGTCACATTTGGATGGGGAGTTTCACCTCTTTTACCTTTCAGTGTATGAGGTCTTCTTTCTTTCATGGCTTGGTTTTATTTCAACTTTTTGCTTTTTTTCATTCTGTCATTTTATATTGCTTCATCTTCTATTATTGCCTTCGCCCACTCATTAATCTTAATCTCATCTAACTCGTTCTCTCTGAGTTTGATTTCCAAATTTCCATAACCATCCTTGATTGTCTTTCTAGCAATCTTTCTGCTTTCTGTTCTGCATCTTTTCATAATGTGCTCTGAATCTTCTTTTTCAATGCCACATTCGCACATTCCATCTGTTTCATTTAATTTAAACCTCTGTATGTATGCCTTTATATTTCAATGGCCAGTAACTATTTGCACTGCCTAGCGATTTAGTTTCAGTCTTTCGTTTCCGACTTTTCTGCAGTATGTATGCAATATTCTGCCTCTTTCTTCTCTCTCCCATTCTTCTTGCCATCTTCTTCCTTCCTCTTTCTCTCTTTCCTTTTGCCTGTCCTTCTGACTTTCTCTTCTCCATTTCTGTCTCCTATTTTACCTCTTGCTGCCAGTCTAATAATAGCTTTTTCTATTTCAACTTCTTCCACTGTTTTCTGACAGTTTCTTTTTGCCAATCTAATTCTGATTTTCTTCCCCTCTCTATTGCCTTTCTCCATTTCTCTTTGAATTTCTATCACACTACTGTTCTTCGAATATCTATTTTTAATCGCCATTATGGCCGACCTTGACTCGCTTTCAATCTTGATCTGATCTTCTTTCAACTTGTATATTTCTTTCATGGCTAATTTAATGCCTACAATTTCGACCTCATGCCTATTTGCTTCTTCGATTTTAGTTTTGCCAATTTTTGTTCTTTCTTGTTCGTTTATAATCCAACCAATTCCGATCGTGCCTTCTTCACTCAGTTCTGTTTTTATTAAAATTTCTGTTTCTTTTCCTTTTCTCTCACCAGATTTTCCTTCTGCATCTTTTTCTTCTATTTCTGCATTTATTTCATATGTTGGATGCACTCCCTTAGCCCAACTTTTCTTTCTTATTCTGTCTGTTTCTTCGTATTTTGCTCTTATCACGTATGCCGTTCTTGCTTTAATGTGTAACGGTGGAAAACCCGTAATCACCTGTAGAACCGCATTTGATGTTGTTCTGTAGGCTTTAGTTATTGCTATCATGAATGGTCTTTGTATAGCATTTAAATGTCTTTTGATCCTTATGTCTTTGCCTCTTTTCCCCCATATTTCCTTGCCATACTCTATGGCCGGCAGGAAAATTCTTTGGTAAATTACTTTTAACATTTCTTTTTCTTTGCCCCATTTCCTTTTGAAAATTCCGAGTATCTTACTCGCAGCTTCCGCCATTTTCTTTCTTATATATTTCATATGCTCTATAAAATTTAAATCTTTATCAATTTTAATACATGATTTATCATGTTTTTCTGTTCTCTGTGACAGTTGTTGTTCATTAATTTTATATATAGATAACAATGGGGATTTTCCTCGATGAAATACCATTGAATAACACTTATCAACATTTAGCCTTAGTCCGTTTGCATCACACCAACTTGCAAGGATATTTAAATTATTTTGTAAAACTTCTACGTCTTGTCTAGTCCTTACTTCTGAGAAAATCTTAATATCATCAGTATAAGCAAGAACCGGACAATTAAGTGTAATGAGTAGATCATTTATAAAAATAATAAACATAAGTGGCCTAAGATTTGAACCCTGTGGGACACTGCAAGATGCCAGGTATTCACATGATCTGTAGCCGTTGTATGATACATAACATAGTCGATTACTAAAATAAGACTCTATGAGCTTGACGGAGATAGACCCATAATGTCCATCTTTTTCAAAAGCAATTTATGATCAAGGGTATCAGACGCACGAGAAAAATCTGTATATAATACATCAACTTGACCACGTCTATCTAGGATCTCACAAACGTATTGGGTTAATGATGCCAAGTTAGTAACTGTGGAACGCTTTGGAACAAATCCGTGCTGTTGAGTAGATATATGGGGACCTATGTTAGAATAAATATCTGTATAGATCACCTGCTCAAATACTTTTGCAAAATTCGATAGTATGGAAATACCTCTGTAGTTCGTTAATATTGATTTGTCCCCTTTTTTATACACTGGACATATTCTCGCTCTCTTCCACATATCCGGAAAAATACCCATATTAATGGCTTTATTGATAATTATAGTTAATGGTTTTGATAGAATGTATCTGCAGTCTCGCACAAGGAAGCTCGGAATTAAGTCATCCCCCGCAGTAAATTTGTTAGAAAACTTGGACATAATTTTAATCAAGCGATCTTCAGTGGTTTCAGCAAATGCATTGACAATATCTTGTGGATCAGTGAAGTCCTTTAAGTTGTTACTCAGTTTACAAGGTATTCTGGACTGTTGTTTTTTACAATTTAAGAAGTTCCATAATAAATTGGGATTGTCCTTAATGTTACTTTCAACATCTGTTAAATATTTATTATATGCTTCAGCAATTAAGAATTTTGAGATGGTCGCTTAAATTCATTTAAATAAATGATATTTTTAGTATTGAGCCATTTCTTTCTGAAATATATTTTATTTTTTAGATCGTAAAGAAATGATGCTTTATTCTCTATGAAAAAATATATATAATAATAATATCATTTATTGTGTCAATAGCTATAGATTTACACTTGTCAGTACATTCATAGCTTAAAATAAGTATATTCATTTAAATTAATTATAAGTGTAGAGCAGAGAAATACAAAAGAAAGGTAATATAATAACATTTGTGACATTAGCAATTGTTACATTATCGTAAATAAAAATAAACAGACAAAATTAAAAATATTGTGGAAAATAGTAAATTACATACATTAGTAAAAAATATAACAGTAATAATAAATAACGCGTTAAAATAATAATTAAGACAATAAATAACATGTTAAAATAATAGCAGAATAAAATAGTAAATATCACAGTCTACATTTTAAAATCCAAGTTTAAAAATTCGTCCCAGCTGTAAAAAGCCTTTTGGATTAACACAGAGTAAATATATGTTTTGAGTTTTGGCAGCGACAAGTCTTTGATTTTCGAAGGTAATGCATTATAGAATTTTACCTCGTAGTACCTAACACCAGCCTAAGATTTTGATAATCGGATAAAATTTTGATACATTTGATCACTTTGCCTCGTGGAGTACATACTTGCACTTTTACATGGTTCATATAGATGGCTATGTTTTCTTACATAGAGGATGCATTCTTGGATGTATAGACACGGCAGTGTTAATATTTTCCTATCGATAAATGACCTTTGACAGTCTTCAAGATACCCAAGATTATCAATAATACGCAGGGCTTGCGCTGTAGGCCAAATATTCTATGCCGGATTGTCGAGTGTTCCCATATAAGCAACCCATATAGTACATGAGGATGGAAAAGTGAGTAGTAAACTGTTATTAGTACTTCTTTTAATACTTGTTTGGATAACGAACGCATGCCGAATAAGCTTGAGCATAACCATGAGGCAAGAGCGTCTCCGTGGTTTTATCATATTAAATTTGAGGTTACGTGTAATCCTATGAATTTCACACTATCAATTTGAACATTTTTTCAGAGAGAAAAAGTTAGTGTGACTGATTCATTGTGGTTTAATTTCATTTGGTTACTCTCAAACCATTTCGAAGCTGTTAAAAGCACTCAGGCGCAGGTTTACGTACACCTAGAACTCCTTATTATTGTTGTATCGTCCGCGTATAAGACAGCCCTATTCTCACCAAGCATACGTGGAAGATCATTTATATATATTAAGAACAGCAGAGGTCCTAGAATAGATCCCTGCGGTACACCATGCAGGATAGGCAATGCAGACGGAGTAGTGCCATTTAATAGGACGTGCTGTTTACGGTTTGATAGGTACGACATTATTAATCTACAGCTATTTGGCCGTATGTTGTAAAAATATAATTTCCGCAGACAGAAAGACCGATGGTCGATAGCCATTTTCTGAGGTTTAACTAGAGGTTTATGATTGTAATGTAAATATTGTAATGTAATTTAACGTATTTCTCAGAAATAAAGGTTTTTTTATATATATAATTTCCTCAGCAGAATTTTATGCGATATACAATCAAAAGCCTTGGAGAGGTCAACAAAAGAAGCTCTACATACTTCCCTTCCTTCGAAGCTGTCACTAATCATTTCAATTAACCTATTTATCGTATGTGTGATTGAGCGGTTTTTACAAAAGCCATATTATTCTATGCAGAGTAAATCATTGCTCTCAAAGAAGTCTGCTAATTGTGATTCAAGCACCTTTTCAAAGACTTTTAAAAATACTGGAAGCAGCGATATTGGTCGATAATTATTTACTTCTGACATATCTCCTTTTTTATGTAGAGGTATTACGAGTCCAATCTTTAGTGCATCTGGGAAAACATTTGCTCGTATGCATTTGTTTATATATTAAGAACAGCAGAGGTCCTAGAATAGATCCCTGCGGTACACCATGCAGGATAGGCAATGCAGACGAAGTAGTGCCATTTAGTAGGACGTGCTGTTTACGGTTTGATAGGTACGACATTATTAATGTGCAGCTATTTGGCCGTATTTTGTAAAAATATAATTTCCTTAGCAGAATTTTATGCGATATACAGTCAAAAGCCTTGCAGACGTCAAGAAAAGAGGATTTACATACCTCCCTTCCTTTGAAGCTGTCACTAATCATTTCAATTAACCTATTTATCGCATGTGTGATTGAGCGGTTTTTACGAAAGCCATATTGTTCTATGCAGAGTAAATCTCAAAGAAGTCTGCTAGTTGTGATTTAAGCACCGTTTCAAAGACTTTTGAAAATACTGGAAGCAGCGATATTGGTCGATAATTATTACCTTCGGACATATCTCCTTTTTTTATGTAGAGGTATTACGAGTCCAATCTTTATTGCATCGGGGAAAACATTTGCTCGTATGCATTTGTTTATAAGTTTGGTTAGTGGTGAAATAATCTTCAATAGTACTGATTTTATAACGTCTACTCTAATACCATAGATGCCTCTAGATTGACTGGGTTTCAATTTGTTTATAATTGCACTAACCATTATCGTTGAAACCTCATTAAATTAAAAACTATTAATCCGAACTGTGTAATCGTTGCACATCAGTGAAATCGGATCTGTTTCCGTTGAGGCTATGGAGTGTATAATTTTTGAAGAAATGGTTGAGAAGAAATCATTAAACTCATCTACAGATATGGTGAGGTTAGAATTGCATTTTGAATGTGTGTTTCTATTGGAATTAATTATTTTCCAGACAGTTTTTGGTTTCTATTGTTTCCAAAAATTCATTATTATTGCAGAGCTTCCTTGAATATATGTGATGTTTGTATGTTAATCGGTATCTATTTCGAATGTTTTTAAGTTTTGAGTCGCCAGTTTTGTTATAAGCCTCGCTGATGAGCGCGAGTGTTCCTCATGTACTTTAGGTTTGTATTATATCAACGTATACGTTTGGTGTTCATTGTGTGATTTGTTCTTTTTTCAGAAAAATGCTGATCATAATGATATTTGAATGTATCTAGAAAATGATCGAAACTTGATGAGGCATCAGTTGTTTCTATTATAAAGTCCCATTTTTGATTTTCCAATGAGTGAAAGAGAGAATACTTCCCGTTTAATATAATGGGGCGGATAATTGTGAGACCTGGTTCTTTATTTTTTGAACACTTTCGTTCAATATGGAACAAAAATCCGGTGTGGTCAGAAATACCAGCTTCTAATGGCTGAATAGTGTTGTACGCATTGCGATTCGAACAGACATTATCGATACAATTATTGAGACGTGTGGTTATTACAGCTCTATATAAATTAAATTTAATTCAACTAAAAATGACGAAAGTGTCGATTATAAAAGCATAATACATGTGCATGAAAGTTACGATTTTATAGTATTAGTCACTTTTTTATCAGCTATTTAAAACCATCAATCCTGTTTCTACAGTTCGAACATTTTGATTTACAAAAAGCTGGTATTGTATTAAAATGTCTTAATAAATCTTCTGGGCAGACTGGTAGAACTGAGAACACAAATGTCATTCAGCGGATTGTAGACGAATCTAGAGATCTAGAAAAAGAGTGGAATATAACACCAATTCTCTAAAATAAAAGACGCAGGTTAAGGCTGCGGTTTAGTAGAAAGAGATAGCTATATAGTAAAACGGAAATAATAGTTTAAAAAAGAGCCATTCTTTTGGATTGAATAATATGAATATGTATTTACATTTTTTATCTACCAAGTATAAAGTATCAGCCTAAATAAAAAATAAATCGTTAATTTTCGTGTATTACATCAATTTATTAGTTCAAGTTAGAAAAGAAAATTGTAAGAAATAATGAAATTAATAGGTCATGTCTGCTAAGTTATTTGAATGCAGAATTTAGTGAAAACCTTAAAATTTTCATTGCACAAGTTTTTATTAGCAAAAATATAATTTGAAATTTGCTATAAATTTGATCAATTTTCATTGTTTTTCGTAATTGATTTTCACACAAATTAAACAATAAAATAATTTTTAATTCATCTGATGAAATTCCTGCTTATCTTAAGATAATTTAATGTATAATTCAATATTGTTCATTGATCACAACAGCAATCTAACTCGAATTAGTGATTACCAATATTTATATAGCTATCTCTTTCGTCTAAACCGCACCCTTAAAGAGGATTTCTGAGCCGGAATCATACTTTAGAATCAACATATATTATGGCTGTTTAGACCTAAACTAAAATAAAATTCCAGAGCTTTTGTGATCTAAATAATGCATTCCAAATTTTACAACCGGATAATCGAGTTTCCTTGACAAATGATGTCATAAAAATGGGAGCATTAAAACTTGCTACCAAATACAACAATTATTTTAAAGATAATAATGATCTAATTAATCAGTTTTCAAAACTGTTTGAAATCGGAAATTAAATTAATTAATACAATTAAAGAAATCGCAAAACTATTATTAATAAATTTCAATGGCATCGCTTCTTGCTTCCCGGAGGTTATAACAGGATGCTTATTATTTTTGACCCTACCTGTTACAACGACAACAGCTGAAAGAAGTTTTTCTATATTAAATAAAAATGATTTGAAAATAATTAATAAATTATTTCCACATTTAGCTCTCTGACCCTTGACTTACATTACGTAAGTACGTTAAACAAATGCACATAAAAACATCTACTTCCCGGGCAAAAACCCACGCCGGACATTGAATTACATAATAAACACCTGCTGTTGCATATCAATAAAATATTGCATAATGCAACGAATTTTGATCCGAGAAAAATTTAATGTAAAAACAACAAAGGAAATGTTACTTAATATAAGGCCATCTGCAGACAAGTGTTTCGGGATCTATCCCTCGTCAGTACAGCTATACCTTGCATAATTTAAAGATGTTAAAATAAATCAATTAAATTAATTTAAATACACTCAGCGAAATCAAATCAATTATATTAAATCAAATTAAACTAAATCAATTTAAATTAAATTGAACCAAATTCAATTTAAATCAAAACCGAATAAAATTAATTAATTAAATTAATTAAAAAGAGCGACCCTCACCTGCCGTGCGCAGTGATAGTAATGACGAGCAAAGGAAGGACGTGCGAAGTTTTTCTAAGCTAAAAATTGATAGAAACACATCTTAGAACATCTATAGGCCAAGAAAGGCTATCGGATATTATCCATAAAAGAGAAGAACTTACAAAACTGAAGTCTTTACCGAAAAAAGGCAAAAAAAGTACCTACGTAACAACTAAAACATTTGTTTTTCTTTAAATTACATTTTTTAATACGTGTAGTTGGTTTATTTATTTTTAAATATATTTTGTTTATGTGTTTTAGAGTATTTTTTTTTATTTTCCGAAAAAGGCCGCCTGAGAGAATTTGATACAGGGCCCCCACAGGGCTAGCTACGCCCTTTGTTAAATTACTTTACAACTTCAAAAAATATTATTATTTAATAAAATTTTTAAAATTGCTACACAATCGTATTCATAATTTTACATACTCTCTCTAAATATAGAAAAGTAACTTTTAAAAACCTGTTTTGGTATTCCTAATCGAGAAATATTCTTCAACTCCCGTTTAAAATTGAATTATTATTATTATGATAATGTTAATTATACATTATCATAGTAATAATAACATAATTTTTATTCAAGTTTGTTGTTTAATTCCACTCGTTTTTCGAACAAAGAAAATCTTTTGTTCGATGAACCAATATTTGTTAATTTTTAAGCAACCACAAATATTTTACATTGGTGATAAAAAATCGCTTTATTTCGAAGATACGACCAACATTTTTATAAAATATCACTCCCTTCAGAACTTCATTAATGTCTCTGCAAAAGCTTCAGATATTTTTAAAACCCACATAATCATCACCACTTTAAACAACTGCATTAAAAATCGATGAATCTACCAAAAATAACTTAATACCAAATCCTCCGAATTGCAGAAATATGCCTCGCAGTCCCTCCCTTATCCCCCGGATTCGAATCCACCCTCACTTAGGGCGCTAAATCGCATTTTGATTACTCGACAACAATAAAAGGGATAAGCAAACGCAACATCCTTACCCTAAGTTCGTTGCGGAATTGCATTTCCTCGTTTTTCTCTCTCCCCATTTTATTGCCCAATCCTGCGCAACTCGGTGTTATTGCAAAGAAAAACAGCAATAAAATTGCTTAATACGCCCGAGAAATCGTAAATGAAATAATTGCGGAACATATTAGGGTCTAAAATGGAGCTACGCAGTCAACTCAGAGATAATCGATAATGTTATTGCTACTTCCAAACGTGCATTTTTAAAGAAGAAAATGTTAAACAATTTTAAAATAGTAATAAAAAATATGGCAATAGCCTAGGACAGACAAACCTTTATTTTAGTAAAAAATGTAATTGTCTTAATAAAGATATTTGTATACGAGTTGCGTTTAAAAAGTAATGTGTTATTATTACTATTTATTTATTTCTCAGTTTATACACTGGTTTCTTTTTTTTAAGAATTAACGGTATTATTACAAGTTTTAATTGTTAATTATTGTTATCATTATTATTAATATTGTGTTGGTGTACATGTCCCACCATATATTCACAATTTAGAGTACATAACATACTTCGTTTGTTTTTGACAAATAAAAAGGTTATACGTGTTTTGTTGTGCTCGTCTCGATTTTCTATTATTATGATAAATGGAGCAAAGAATTTGCATCAAATTTTGTGTGGAAACTGAAATCAAGTGCTTTAAAACATTTGAAATTTTGACAGTGGCGTACGGTGCGTCTGCTCCAAGTAAAAAAAAAGGTTCGCAACTGGAACAAACTCTTCCAAGATGGCCGAGAAGATGCCAACGACGGACCTCGGTCTGGACGTCCCAGCACGTCAACAATAGAAGACAACATTCAACATGATTGGATCGTCCAAGCTTTGAAGAAAATTGTATTTGAAAATCGTCGAATTACCATAAGAGAAATTGCAGAAGATGTTGGCATATCAGTCGACTCGTGTCATGCATTTTTTTATGTTTTGGGTATGAGACGTGTGCCAGCGAAGTTTGTTTCGAAACTTCTGAATTTTAATTAGAAGAACCGTCGCATGAGCATTGCTCAGAAGCTCTTGAATAACGTCAGTGATGATCTTGATTTGCTCAAAAGGGTCATAATTGGTAAGGAATCGTAGATATATAGTTATGACGTCGAAACCAAAGCCAAATCGTTCGATTGGAAGCACCCAGTAGAGTCAAGACCGTAAAAAGCACGCCAAATCTCATCAACTCAACAATTAAATGGACTTACCGTTAATAAACAATAAATAAACAATAAACTGTAATAGGTTTGCTCACTATTTTTTTTTTTTCGACTACCGTGGTGTAGTGCATCGGGAGTTTTTATCTTACGGCCAATAAGAAGTCTTACCTTGTAGTTATGCGTCGTTTGCGAGAAGCGATAGGACAAAAAATGTAGAATTGTAGAAAAAATATTCATGGCTTTTGTATCTCTATAATGCACCTGCTCATTTATTATTGCTTGTGAGAGATTATTTAGCTAAAAACAAAACGACAATCATGTCTCAGACACCATATTCATAGAATTTGACCCCCCGTGACTTTATCGTGTTGCCAAAACTGAGAAAATTGATATTTGCAACGATTGATGAACAAAAAACTGCATCGCTATGAGGACTGGAAAAAGCGTTGGCACAAGTGCATTGTATCTGAGGGGGATTACTTTGAAGGGGACAATACGAATATTGATGAATAAATAAATATTTTTTCATAAAAATATAAAGTCACCTTATTTTTTGAACACACCTCGTATATACAAGGTGGCCAGAAAAGGTGTGATTATCTTCAGGTAAAGTTGTTCATTGCTCACGAGGCCAGTGATATAATAAATATGTGACTAGAAATCAGTAATATTTTTGAAATATTTTTATTAAAATTAGTTCTATTAACATCCAGTTAAACATTGCTAATGTTTATTTAATGATAAGTCATTAATGGTTTTAATATTTAGACATTGGTAGTTCATATTGTATGAAATAAATATGAATAAATTATTAAAAATCAACCAATAAAACACAGATTAGATTGAATAACTTTAAATTCTCAACTAGTTTCGGGTTATCAGCCCATTTTCATTTTCTCTTGAAATTACTAATCGACTTATCATTATATGAAATAAATATGAATAAATTATTAAAAATCAACCAATAAAACACAGATTAGATTGAATAACTTTAAATTCTCAACTAGTTTCGGGTTATCAGCCCATTTTCAAGAGAAAATGAAAATGGGCTGATAACCTAGTTGAGAATTTAAAGTTATTCAATCTAATCTGTGTTTTATTGGTTGATTTTTAATAATTTATTCATAAAAAAACAAATTCTAGTAACATATTTAGGATATTAATGGCCTCATAAAGCTTATTGAATAATTACCCAATATTTTTTGTGTTTTATTTAACTTAATTTTTATTTTTTAATTTATTTTTTTATTTTAAAAACTTTTTTTTAGTCTTTTTTTACTTAAAATTGATTAACGAACCACTTTAACTGAAGATTATCACACCTTTCTGGCCACCCTGTATATAATAGAAAATATTATTTATGTACTTAGAAAAAATAATTTGAAAATAATTAATTTACACAATTAAATAATCAATTAATTATTTTCCCTTTAGATACTGCGACTTTTGACTTACGTTACGTATGTACTTTAAAACATACATCCATTGGAACAACTACTTTTCGGGCAAATACCTCGCCAGACATTGAACTACTCAATGGACATTTGCTATTGCATAACAATAATATATTAACGAATTATGGACGGTGGAGTCTTCTACTTCGTTACACATATTAAATCAATTGAATAAAACACTTTTAACTTTTTTTGTAAAATAAAATAATAATAATTATTATTATTTTATTGTGTTATACAAAGTTAAAAGTGTTTTATTCAATTGTATTTAATGAATTTCCGCCAAGTTATCCCCAGCTTAAATATGAATACAGATTTTCTTAAAAAATCGCTGGCAAAGTGTACGATTTTTTAAAATAATTTTCTTAGTTAATACATGTCGATTTTTTTAATACAATATTTCCAAGCATAAAATAAATTATAAATTTAGTCCTGGTTGACACAACATCTGATGCCTTAACTACTACTTGATCAAACTGCATATTCACAAGTAAATAAAAACACAATAGTATTTTAGTTTCTCTGTTTTCTTTTGTATTATAGAAACACTGCTATAATTGTTTCGCCAACACAGTGGCATCATTAGACATTAAATAAATCAATAATTGTAGCAGTGTTTCTAAAATAAATAAATAAAAATAAAACTAAAATGCTATTTAAATTAAATAAAATGAAACAACCCACACACACACCCACCCAGTTGCAATTAGAAAAAGGGATTGATCGAATTTTATTGATCATTGCCAGAAATTTCCCTTGTTTAATTTCATTGTAAATTATAATACTATTGTGATTTATTTAATTGTATATATTGAAGAAAAAAATATCGGAGTCGTTTTTTCTTTTATAATTTGATTGCAGTCGGAGTTGTTGATTTTTTTTAATTATAGAGTCGAAGTCGACTGCTCAATCCAAAGACTCCACAACCGTGGTCATAACAATGTATGAATAGAATATTATGAGAATAATGCATGAACATAATAATAGCACAGAATAGAAATATGGTGTTTCTTGAGGAATATGACGCTAAATAATGTAAATAATAATTATAGATATTGTTTTATACTTATATGTAGCACATATATATGTATATATACAGGGTCGCTACAAAATATGGAAACACGGCTCTCACGTGAAAACGGCTGAAAACATAACCATCAAAATTGGGATTTTTAAATGGGATATTTTCTTGAACAATTTGGCGTGAAAAAATCAAAAATGATTCTCAGAATTTTCACATACGGACGCCATCTTGAATTTTTTTTAATGGAATTTGATTTTTTTTATTTTACAACTTTTATAGTTATAAGGTCGGACAACCATATACCTTTTTTTTAAAAATACTTGTCTTTTCATCGATAAACCGGACTTTGAAAAGTATGGAAACAGGCAAACGAGTACTTTTTCTAAATGCTGCAATACCACAAATGCATGTTCTATTGTTGATCAATACTTAAAAAAATATTAAACAGTCAAATGAAAAAATAAAATATTAAACAATAAATGATTTTTTATTTTACAATAAATGTTCAAAGTGCACTCCATTAACTTCTTGGCAGCAATGAATACGCTGGACAAAGTGTTGTAATGAACTAGTTAAAATATTAGGACGAATATTTGCAATTTCGGTTCTTATGCGTTCTTCTAATTCTTGTATATTGTGTGGCCTGTTGTTATAAACTCGATTTTTCAAATATCCCCACAGGAAAAAAGAGTTAAAGGAAAAGGGGAGTTAAATCGGGCGACATAGCAGGCCATTCAATTGTTCCTCTCCTGCCTATCCATTTGCCGGGAAAAGTTACGTCTAAATATTCACGTACTATTAGTTCGAAATGAGCTGGTGCTCCGTCATGCTGAAACCATATGTTTTCAGCTGGATTAGCCTGAGTTTCATAATTTGGGAATATTTGTCTAAGTCTGGGAATAACCTGTTCTTGCAAAAGCTGTAAATATGTTTCAGATGTCAAATTGCCATTAATAACAAAAGAGCCGATAATATGCTGCCCAATTATACCACACCAAACATTATTTTTTTTGTGGACGCTGCGTATGAATCTGCTCCATCCAATGTGGATTTTTGTTTGACCAGTATCTACAGTTATGGCGGTTAACTTGTCCATTTAAGCAGAAAGTTGATTCATCGGAAAAGAGCACACGGTTAATAAAATTGGCGTCCTGGTTTATCATATTCATCATTGTTTCGCAGAATTCAATTCTGCGATCAAAGACATCTTCATTCAATTCTTGTAGCAGCTGAATTTTGTAGGGATGATACTTTTCAATTTTCATTATTTTTTTGAACTGATCTCCTGCTCATGTTGTTATTGAAAGCCAATTGCTGCACCGACGTTTTTGGATTTTCAACTACATCTATCATAAGATTAAATGAATTTTCGTCATTTGTAACAGTTTTGGTCGTCCAACTTTTGGACGATTTTTAACAGTTCCAGTTTCATTAAACCTATTCCATGTTTTAAATGCAACTGACCTGGAAATAGGTGCTCGATCTGGATGATTTACGTTGAAAAGATTAGCAGCTTCGGCAAAGCTTCGTTTTCTATCCCCACACCCAATCATCATGAGAATCTCTATGCGATCCGTTTCACTCAAATGTGGCATTTTTGCAACAACCAGTTACTTACTAATGTTTTTTACAAGTTTGACAGGCTAATGAAAACTGTTTTCAAAGGCAACTATTTTTTTAAGTTGACATTGTTAATTTTTATGTTTAAGTTTCGACCAAAAATAGAATATTTACAAAACAAATGAATATGAAAAAATAAAAAATGCAAGTTGAAAGCCTTAACGTACTCTAAACCTTTGCAAAATTTCAGGACATTCCGATAAATCGTTCTCAAAATATTTCGCTGTTTCCATACTTTTCAAAGTTCGGTTTATCGATGAAAAGACAAGTATTTTTAAAAAAAGGTATATGGTTGTAATCAGAATTATAAGGTCTATAAAAGTTGTAAAATAAAAAAAATCGAATTCCATTTAAAAAAATTCAAGATGGCGTCCGTATGTGAAAATTCTGAGAATCATTTTTGATTTTTTCACGCCAAATTGTTCAAGAAAATATCCCATTTAGAAATCCCAATTTTGGTGGTTATGTTTTTAGCCGTTTTCACGTGAGAGCCGTGTTTCCATACTTTATAGCGACCCTGTATATATATATCTTTATTTCTGAAGTTGTACATAGAATTTTTACATTTAATATTTACAATCATGGTTGATAAATACATCAGAAAATGGCTATTGACCATCGGTCTTTCTGCCTGTCTTTGTTCTGCCTGTCCTGTTCTTATCGTTTTCTTTAATTTTCATGATTGCTACCGTCCTTGTCTATATGGTTCGCTAAGATTGATGAAATAAATTGATGAATTGTTAATGATGGTTTTATAAATTTTGGATGAAGATTAGGGTTACGAGGAATACAGAGGTGTTCTACAATGGATGTTATGTGTGGATTAGCCACATATGTATATAAAACAAAACCTATAATTATTATTTATATTATCTAGTTTCATACTCATCAAGAAACACCATATTTCTATTCAGTGCTATTATTATTTTAAGGCCAAACAAACTTTATTTACATATTATAACAATCTGCGGAGGAAATGGTGTTAATTTGGAAGTTTCCTCTTTGTTTAATTGACACCACGCGAAATCGGGTCGCGACTCCATTAAAATCATTTTCTGAAAACTTTTCATTCAGGTCAGGGTGTAGTGGTGATAATATATTTATATATTTTGTGCTGTCGGGCGGCGGCGCACCCCGACAACCCCCGTGGGCATAAATCAGGTTGGCCCAACCCAACAGTGCCGTCTTGCTTTAATCTATTAAATATACTGTTCCCACCTCAAGACCTGATCGTTTTACTAAAGAGAAAGGGAGAGAAACAAAATCATATAAATACGAAATCAATGACAGATAATAATGTTTATTTGAACATAAGAAATATATAAAAATAATATTTTAATGTAAAAATAACAACAATATTTTATAATTATTGTGGATGGTCATATGATTAGTTTTATATCTGTGAAGAAAAATTTGGAGCACAATAATTACTATATAATAATAATAAATTTATTACCCAACAGGCAAAAAATCCAATTACAGAGCAATAAGTACAAACTTTATATAATATGCTATTAAATAAGACGTATATAAAAATATAAAGAATGACATTTTTAAATAAAAATAAAATAAAAATTAGAATACAATTGCGACACGAACGTTTTAAATAATAATGAATCAACAGTCTTATAAGTTAAATTCAACTACAGAAAGGACTGCCTTGAATTCACTCAGACTAAAGTTAAATATGTCACAATTAAAATAATTATGAGATTGGCAGATTCGATGCATTGGAGAGAATTCAAGTATATTAGAGCGTGCATTAGTTATATAGAAGGGCGTGCAACATCTACTAAATAACCTAGGTACATTAAAGTTAATTTTAAATAATAGATCGGAACAATCGATCAAGGTAATTTTGAATAGAAATACTTGACCTAGTGTATTTTTCCGTGTTAATAGTGAGAAACCATCAAACTCATTCAAAAGCAAGTTATTGTTAAAACCCTGTGGAGGATATATTCCATGCTTTTTATACCACAAGTACGTGTAGAATTTACGTTGAATGTTCTCAAATGATTGCTTATGAGTGTGATATATTGGATTCCAGATAATCGAGCCGTATTCCAGTATAGATCTTACATACGAATTATATAGAACTTTTAGAGCTTCAGTATTTTTAAAAGACTTAGTGTTACGAATGATGAACCTGAGAGTTATGTTGACTCTGCAAATTATTGAATTATTTTGAAATTAAAGTGAGAATAAAAAGTGACACTAAGGCCTTTAAAACTTGTAAGTTTTTCTAAAGGTTGATTTCCAATATTATATGTGAATAGTATTGGTTTAATTTTGCGTGAATAAGTAACTACTTTACATTTAGTTACGTTTAGAGTTAAATGATTAAAACAACACCATTCAGTAATTAAATCGAGCATATTTTGTAAATTTAGACAACAAGAAACTGTGTCAATATTAGAAAATATATTAAGATCATCGGCAAACAGTAAATGGTTACAATTGCTAGTTTAAAAAAATCATTGTAAGCTCAAAAAACATTTAATGATTTATTTAACAATTAATTTTGTTGAAAATGGAAGGATCCCAAATTCACACTATTATGAAGTATGAGTTTTTACGTGGAAGTATGGCAGATCGCGCGAGACATTAATATTGTATTTGGCTCTAGTATTACTACGCAGCAGACAGTATCAAATTGGTTCGTCAAATTTACCAGTATGAAATTTGACGAACCAATTTGATTTTAATTCCGCAAATCCATCACGTGGTCGCGAATCAACGGTCAATAATGACGAACTAAAGGTCACCGTTGACTTTGACCCATCTCATAGTGTCTACAAATTGAAATTTGGTGTTAGCAAATAAACAATATTAACTCATTTAGCTCAAATCGGTAAAGTGAAAAAGTTCGACAAGTGGGTTCCACATGAACTGAGTGAAACACAAAGGCGTTTGGATGCTTGTTTGATGTTGCTTTCTCGTCACAAATCTGATCGATTTTTTTTAATTTAACTGTCACTTGTGATAAGAAATGGATCCAATATGACAATCCCAAACGTTCAGCATTGTGGTTGGACAAGGATGAATCACCAAAAACACTCCAAAACGTAATATTCATCAAAAGAATGTCGATGTTTGGTGGTCTAGCGCAGGTATGATCCATCATGAATTTCATGAAACCTAGTTCATTGATCACAGCAGAAATATATTGCAACCAACTGGACAAAATGATGCAAAAAACTTAAAAATACAGCCTGGATTGGTCAACAGATCGACTTCTATTTTATTGCATAATAATGCTAGACCTTACACTGTACAAATGGCTATGGCGAAACTACAGGAATTGAAGTTGGAGCTTCTTCATCATCCTCCATACTCACCAGTCCTAGCTCCCACTGACTACCATGTATTCTGCAATTTAGACAACTTTTTGATAGGTAAACAATTAAATTCCAACAATGCTGTAAAACAGGCCTTCTAAGAATTCATTGGCTCCCGTCCGCCAGAGTTTTATACCACTGGCCTGAACAACCTGGCGAAAGTGTATTGACAATATGGGTACATATTTTAATAAAAAAAATAATTTAATGTATTTGTAAGTTTTCAACCAACATTGGCTTTTTGTCTACAAATTTCATCCTTAAAGATCTGATATAAACTTTTTTTTACAATATAAATCAAATGAAAAGAATTTGAAAATAATTAATTATTAATCAATCATTTTCCCGTAAGTCAAAAAGTCACAGTAGCCTTTTTGACTTACGTTACGTAAGTACTTTAAAACAAATGCATATTAAAACTAATTGTTGATGTATCATTGAATGAATATGAGATGCTTGAAGATCACCATAAATTCAAGCCAAATTTCAGTAAAGCTAATTATGATAATATCAATAACTTTTTATCATATGTGGATTGCTCCTATCTATATAATTGCACTGATATTAATAAGGCAACACATATATTTTATGACATTATTTACCTTTTAGTAGACCTTTATGTGCCGAAGATACGTAAGAAACAAGATTGCTATCCGAACTGGTTTTCGAAAAAAATAATCAATTTGATAAAATCTAAAAAGGAAGCCCACAAAAAGTGGAAACTTTCTTCTCATATTTCAGATTACAACTCATTTACAAATTTTAGAAGATTGTGTAAAACTGAAACTTTTTTATGCTACAGACAGTACTTGGAGAATATTGAACAATCTATTCCCTACAGCATTAAGGCATTCTGGTCCTTCGTTCATCAAAAGAATAAATCATCAGGGATACCCCTAATTATGTCCTACAACGAAGATAGTGCTTCGACTGGTCAAGAAATTGTAAACCTATTCGCAACTTACTTTTCTTCGGTGTATAAAGCAGATACCGTAATTGCCTCGGACTTTGAGTCTAATGTAAGACCTAATCTAAATAGCATATCTATAACTACTGACCAAGTGTTACATGAACTCTCTCGGTTAAAAATCACTACCAGTCCAGGCCCTGACAACATACCTTCCATATTCCTTAGAAAATGCAGTAATTCACTATATATTCCACTACACCAATTATTTTGTTTATCGTTAAGTTCCGGTATCTTTCCTGATAACTGGCATTCATAAGTCCAATTCATAAATCAGGCGCTAAATCTAATGTCAAGAATTACATACCCATCTCCATATTATCAGTAATACCTAAAATTTTTATATATAATCAATTTTTCAGTACTTTTAAAAATGTCATTACCGAAAATCAACACGGATTCTATACTAGCCGTTCTACTCAGACAAATCTTTTAATTTTCACTGATTATATAGTACGTGCTTTCGAAAATGGAGCTGAAGTCCATACAATATATACGGACTTCAGCAAAGCCTTCGATTGTGTTAATCACTCAATATTATTGCATGCATACTTATGGTATAGGTGATCCCTTACTGAAATGGTTAAGATCTTATTTAACCAAGAGTAAATTAAATATAATAAATTTGTAAAGATTAATGGATTCATGTCTAACATAATATGGGCATCATCAGGGGTTCCTCAGGGTTCTCACCTGGGACCACTTCTGTTTTCGATTTATCTAATGCACTCACTTGCCTCACTTACTATTCGCGGACGACTTAAAGATTTTCTTTCAAATTATCAAATGGCATGATTGCTCTATTCTACAACATAATCTGTTGTTAATTCAGGACTGGTGCACATCTAATGATATGTCATTGAATATAAGTAAATGCCAGTTTATGCCATGTTCATGCTTTAAAGTGCCAACATATTACAATTACATATTGAATGATATTCCTCTTTGTAGAGTAAATAATTTTTGGGACCTTGGGGTGTTGTTGGACTCTAAACTGTCCTACAAGTTACATATTGATCATATTGTAAACAAAGCAAATAAATTGGGTTTATAAAACGATCTATAGCAGGTTTTAGTAACATACGTGCTCTAGTCATTTTTACAATGCACTAGTCAGATCACACTTGGAGTACTGCTGCCTTATATGGTCACCATTCTATAAAACTCATGTGGACAGGTTGGAGTCTGTACAACACAAATTTTCTAAGGTCTGGTATATATCTTACTCCCCAGCAATCATGTCAATATGTTGGGCTTGTGGAACTTCATAGTCGCAGAAAGTTAATGGACATCTCATTTATGTACAAATTACTTAATGGGATGATTAGCTGTGAACATCTGCTAAACATGATAAAAATCAATGTCCCGGGCCGAGCTTTAGGATCAAACGATCTTCTACATATTGGGCACTATAGAACCACGTACGCCATGCATAGTCCCATGTCACGCATTGCCAGACATGTAAACACTGTCGCACCATCACTGGATTTCTTTGGAGATACTATCAGCTCATTTAAGTTCCGTCTTGCGCAGTCAATTTAATTTGATGTACTAGTGTTCGATTTGCGCGGTATTAAATTATACGTTAATTTATATGTACTTCTTAGTATAAATAGTATTGTGTTTCTATTATATTATATTATATTTACTTATATATTGTATTATCTATTTTTGTTAAATATTGTATTCAAAAAGGCTTGGCCCTCAATAAATAAATAAATAAAAACAATTACTTCTCGAGCCTATACCAGACATTTAATTACAACAGCAAGTGTCCATTATTACTTGATGTTGCATAGCAATAATATATTATATAATGCATTTTTTTTTATTCGAGAATATTTAATGCAAAGAAAAAAAAAACATTTTACGTAATATAATGCTATCTGTAGACACGTGTATCGGGAGTACAGTTCTACCTTATATCGAGCGTATAACAAAAATCGACGACGAGTTGGCATTTGAAATCTAAAGTCATGTCTGAACTAAAATCACACGCGCACGCGTAAAATACTGGTTGTCATGTTGACCGCAACCAGTATTTCACGCCTGTGATCTTAGTACAGACATGACTCGAGACTTTCAACGCCAACTTCGTCGTAGAGTTTTGTTATATGCTCGATATAATTATAAAATTGTTAAATTAAATTAATCGTACTGTCCCGGATGCGATCTTCGGTGTAAATGATAGTTTGCCCTTTTTAATGCAAGTGTATGAAACGTGTTATTTTTGATCTAAAAATGGTGATTTTTAGCAACTATTAAAATCGAGATATCATTGTCTATAAGGACATTTTTAAGTTAGTACTTATTTGGTGCAACTGTAGATGTTACACATGACCAAATGGACCAACGTTATTTTTCTTTACGTTTAAATATTACACTTTGTTATAACCAACTCATCTAAGGCATTGCTTTATAGCAACAACCGTGAGCAATTCCTTAGCTGAGTTGGTTATAACAAAGTATAATATTCAAACGTAAAGAAAAATAACGAAAGTCTAGCTCTACATTACTGGAAAATAAATTTCAAAATAATTTTAAATAAATATTTTTAATAGTTATTATCAAAATCCGTTTTCTATTTAATAAAGTTAGATTATTATTATCAATCAGGCAGAAATATCAATGGTCGATAGCCCATGATAGCCTACTAACACAATTGTACCGAAAGTCCAGATAAGAAGGGTCGCCGGCTATATCTCAGGAACTAAGACTCCTAGAGCTTTCAAATAAAAAATATATTAATAAAATTGACCATGAGAAAATGTTCGAAATATATTTCAATTTCGTATCTCTTCCAATAAGGGACGCAATGAACAATCGAAAAATAATTCTGCGATTATTTCAAAAAAAGTTAAAATAAAGGCATCACAAAACTATACTTTTTGAAATCATGATGAGTTTATAAAACAAAAATGTTACAGAATTTTTTCTTTTAATCTTGAAATAAAGGGTGGGGAGAGGTCACAATTTATAAAGAGCAAATGTCAAATAACACTTTTGTTTTTTAACCGATCTTAATGATTTTAATTTCATACGGAGGAACTTATTATACTGATTAAAACGATTGACAACAATCATAAAAATAAGTAATTCAGTCGCCGCTAGGTGGCGCCAAGTTAAAAAGAATATAATTTTCCCCTTTTTTTTACAAATTTCAAATGAAATGATATATTTTTCTTAGTATCAATAGAAAGTGAAAATGTAAGAAATTTGGTGAAAACCGCATCTCAATACCTTTATTATATCACAAGTTATATATAAAAGAAAATTTCCAATTAAAAATTTGAAAAGTCATCGGAAAACTTTTTGAGGTTAATAAAATTTATAACAAAAACAACAAAATTGAATTAGTTTGTCACCACCAGCGTAATAAATTATTTGGATATACTCTTTTTAGGGAGGTGAATAGATGGGGATGCTTATTTTTTTGGTCACCACGATTTGCCGAATGTTCAGATTTTTATTTTTGGGGCAAATTAAAAAATATTTTTTAACAATCCAGGCCCAGAACGAGGAAAGACATAATTTTTTGGATCTGAAATGCAAAGACTTCAGCAATAGATATACTGCTATTGCTTGAGTGGATGTCGCTGCTTATTTAATTGTATAAAATTATGTGATTGTATTAAATATGACGGTGGAGTCATTGGACAATTTGAAAGACTAAATTTTGATATAAATTTGAAGATGTTTTTCCATTTGTTTTTAATATTCTTTTCACCTGTATTATAAGAAATATTCCTTTATTTAAAAAAAAAATGAGAAAATTATTATTAAAATTAAAATGCGTCCCCTACCGGTGACAAAATAATTTAATTTTGTTATTTTAGTTATAATTTCATTTATTTTAAATTAACACATACAATTCTTAAAATATACATTAATAATTTTTAATTCTAAAAATTCTTTTAATTATAACTTGTGATAGGATTTTAATATAGACTTAGGGATTTCACTAAATTTCTTACTTTTTAATCCTCTTTCTACTTTCTTTCTTAATCTTATCCTCTTTTACCCGTATTGGGTGTCGAGGTTCTCTTTCTACTAACATTAAGAAAAATATATCATTCCATTTGAAATTTTTAAGAAAAATGGGAAAATTATCTATACTTTAAGTTGGCGCCACCTAGCGACGATAAAGTTAGTTATTTTTCTGATTGTTGCCAATAATTTTAATCAGCATGATAAGTTCTTTCGTATGACATTAAAATCATTAAGATCGGTTACAAAACAAAAGAGTTATTTGACATTTGCTCTTTATAAATTCTGACCTTCCCTCACCCTTTATTTCAAGAGTAAGACAAAAATTCTTCAACATTTTTGTTTCACGAACTTATCATGATTTCAAAAAGTGTAGTTTTATGATGTCTTTATTAAACATTTTTTTGAGGTAATCGCAATATTACTTTTCGATTGTTCATTGCGCATCCTACCGGAAGAGTTACGAACTTGAAATTTATTTCCAGCATTTTCTTATGAACACTTTTATTAACAATTTTTTTATTTGAAAGCTCTCATAGTTCCTGAGATATAGCCGGTAGCCATATTGTTATAATAAATTTTGTTGTGATATTGTCATATTATGAATCAATTTATTAATTCTCTACAAATTTATCTTTATAAGAACAAGTAATTACTCCCTTGTTAGATTCTTTAACAAACACCAATCAACATCCGGTTCTTTGAAAACCCGACACGTTTGTGTTTTTTGTTTGTTTCCCATGTAGTTGCAGGGCGAGTAAATCCAGTGGACAACCACCGGTCGGCTGGACTGATTATTCCGAGTTACAGGATGTAAGCGCCTCGAACGAATGCACACGGCCGAGAGGGGAAAAGCAAAAAGCAAGAGTAAAGAGTCGTAGGAGGAGGAGGAACGATGATTACGCGAGGCGGACAATGCGGCGGAAGCGGCACCGAGGTCCTGGGGGGTCATTCCTATCAGTTCAATTCAAATTAGCCAAGGATGGAAAATTTTGGGCGTTCGTTTGTACCTCGCGTGGGATTCGAATGTGGACTACTCTGAGGGTTAATTTTGAATACATTTATTTAATTCTCTTTGTCATTTTCTTACGAAACTCTAAAAATGTATAAAATCATTTCGTCTGATATTAGAGCATTAGTTAAAATATTGAGAAAATCGTAAGAAATACTTGACTGAAAAAAACTATATATTTTACATACAATTAAAAAAAACAATTTTAAATGCATTCATTTATCGGAAATATTTGCGTGAAAAGTTATCCTCTGGAAACGGTGTCACATTTTACGAAGGTCGCGACTTCTTGACAGGAAAAAAAAGTCAGAGGTTGTTGAGAGGTAATTGCCGCGAATTATTAACGACGAGGACGTTATTCCACTGTGAATACCAACAACACTCACTTGCAATGAAGACGATCTTTGTGGGAACGCTTGTATTGAACTTGAAAGTTTTAATTAAAGATTGTTGTTTATTTTAATGGTTGGCATAAATCAACTTAAACTCAACTTATGGAATCACGGAAGAGAATTTAGACGGAATATATTGTTTGTTATTATTTACTAGTGATGCGCTGGATCGAACATGATCACTGTTCATTTTTTTTTATTTATTGGAACAGTATGATTTTTAGAAAACAGTATTCATTCACTTGGTCACAGTTATTTAAATATATTAAATAAAAATGATTTGAAAATAATTAATAAATTATTTTCACATTTAGCTCTGTGACTATTGATCAAAATTTGTTGCATTATGCAATATTTTATTGATGTGCAACAGCAGGTGTACATTATGTAATTCAATGTCCGGCGTGGGTATTTGCCCGGGAAGTAGTTGTTTTAATGTGCATTTGTTTAACGTACTTACGTAACGTAAGTCAAAAGTCACAGATCTAAATGTGAAAATAATTTATTAATTATTTTCAAATCATTTTTATTTAGTATGATTTTTGCTCAACGTATTCAAACTAGTGATGGGTAATATGGATTATTTTAAGAATCGATTTATTTGATAAGTACAAAATATAATGAAAGTATCATTTCAAAATACCTCAACAGTAATTAAAATAATTTTGTTTTAGTTTTGAATTGAATTATATATCTCACACAAACGATAAATTTGCCATTCAATTATTAAAAATAATAATAAACTTTGTATTCGAGGTCCCTAAACAAACTTCGTCATCCCCTAAATCCTTTACATAATCCCTCCAATACCCTACTCTACAACACCACCAAAATGACTACTATTTGGGAAAGAATGCTGTTTTTCACAGAAAATATTTCTACGTTGAAAATAATTTCAAAGATATTAAAAAATGTGCATTCCCAGAAACCCTAACATTACCCCTAAATGTAAATTCTTCCATTAACAATATTTGATTACATTACTCTATTAAACCCAGTCATTTAATATAATTGCTCTTCAAAAAGAAGGGTAGAAAGACCTATGGGCGATAGCCCATTATAGACAACTGTTTACAAGCGCTGCAATATTAAACAAATGCAAATATATGTTTATAATACTCTGTATAAGTAACAGACTTATACAGAGTATAAAGATATTACTGTTTCTCTCTTATTGAAATAATCAGTTATTCCTATCATTAATTTGAACGAAGTGAATTATTCAAACAGCTCAAATTCTTTGAACGGTTCATTCCAACGATCAGATTGAACCGAAATGATCGAAAATAAAATTTATTTAAACTGAATATTTGTGCTTTCTGTTAATTTTATACCAAACATGTATACAATGCAGTAAAATATTAAAAAAAATAAAAAAATGCTGACAGGATCGAATTGTTTAAACGCATCGAGTTATTCGTACAGATTAATTTGAACTGTTTGATCTGTTCGAATAATTCGATCCGTTTGTACCGGGTGTCCAGATAAGAAAGGTCACCGGCTATATCTCAGGAACTAAGACGTCTAGAGCTTTCAAATAAAAAATATGTTAATAAAAATGACCATGAGATAATGTTGGAAATATATTTCAAGTTTGTATCTCTTCCAGTAGATGGCGCAATGAACAGTCGAAAAATAATTCTGCGATTATCTCAAAAAAAGTTCAAATAAAGGCATCATAAAACTACACTTTTTGAAATCATGATGAGTTTATAAAACAAAAATGGTATAGAAATTTTTCTCTTACTCTTGAAATAAAGGGTGGGGGAAGGTCAGAATTTATAAAGAGGAAACGTCAAATAACTCTTTTGTTTTTTAACCGATCTTAACGATTTTAATTTCATACGAAAGAACTTATCATACTGATTAAAACAATTGACAACAATCATAAAAATAAGTAATTGAGTCGTTGCTAGGTGGCGCCAAGTTAAAAAGAATATAATGTTTCTTACAAATTTCAAATGGAATGATATATTTATCAATAGAAAATGCGTGAAATAGTAAGAAATTTGGTGAAAACCGCATCTCAAAACCTTTATTCTATCACAAGTTATAAATAAAAGAAAATTTCAAATGTCATTGAAAAAATGTTTAAGGTTAATAAAATTTATAACAAAAACAACAAAACTGAATTAGTTTATCAACACCAGGGGGCATTTTCTAAAGCATGCTAAATTATTTGAATATACCCTTTCTTGAGAGGTGAATAGATGGAGATGCTTATTTTTTTGTTCACCACGATTTGCCGAATGTTCAGATTTTTATTTTTGGGGCAAATTAAAAAATATTTTTTTATCAATCCAGGCCCAGAACGAGGAAAGACATAATTTTTTGGATCTGAAATGCAAAAACTTCAGCAATAGATATACTGTTATTGCTAGAGTGGATGTCGCTGCTTATTTAATTGTATAAAATTATGTGATTGTATTAAATATGATAGTGGAGTCATTTGACAATTTGAAAGACAAAATTTTGATATAAATTTGGCATTGAAAATGTTTTTCCATTTGGTTTCAATACTCCTTTCACCTGTATTATAAGAAATATTTCTTTATTTAAAAAAATGCGAAAATTAGTATTAAAATTGAAAAGCGCCCCCAACCGGTGACAAAATAATTAAATTTTGTTATTTTAGTTATAATTTCATTTATTTTAAATTATCACATAAAATTCTTAAAATTTACATTAATAATTTTTAATTATAAAAATTCTTTTAATTATAACTTGTGATAGGATTTAAATATAGACTTCCGGTTTTCACTAAATTTCCTCTTTCTACTAACATTAAGAAAAATATATCATTCCATTTGAAATTTTTAAGAAAAATAGGAAAATAATATATACTTTAAGTTAGCGCCACCTAGTGGCGATAAAGTTAGTTATTTTTCTGATTGTTGTCAATAATTTTAATTAGCATAATAAGTTCTTTCGCATGACATTAAAATCATTAAAATCGGTTAAAAAACAAAAGAGTTATTTGACATTTTCTCTTTATAAATTCTGACCTTCCCCCACCCTTTATTTCAAGAGTAAGAAAAAAAATCTGTAACATTTTTGTTTCACGAACTTATCACGATTTCAAAAAGTGTAGTTTTATGATGTCTTTATTAAACAATTTTTTGAGGTAATCGCATTATTACTTTTCCACTGTTCATTGCGCCCCCTTCACTTTTATCGACAATTTTTTTTATTTGAAAGCTCTAGCACTAATAGTTCCTGAGATATAGCCGGTGACCTTTCTTATCTGGACACCCGGTACAGTTAGTCCAAACGAAATTGATCGGATATAGTTCGACCTTTTATTCCAACAAGCTTATTCGATCCTTGAGATTTTTGATCTAGTCCATCAATATTTACGATTATTTTCTAATTCGAAATTATCGAATTACAAAAATAATAGATAGATTTATAAAAAAAACAGAAACAAACAACTACATAAGTATTTTAATGCATAAAATAAAATTGATACAAATAAATGGTATAAGTTGGAGTTTGTTGACAATCTATCAAAAGATATAAACCGTAACTTTAAAGGATATAATTTTGATATAATAATGCCCAACCCAAAAAACCTACAGAAACTTTTTGTGAACAACAAATCGGAAGTGAACAAGTCTGGCATATACGAGGTAACTGAGGAAGCTATGATTCTGTGTACATAGGACAAACGGCAATATTAAATAATAAAATTTCTAATGGACTGGCACAACATTGTATTGAGCCTAATCATTTTTTCAATGACTTTGATTTCCGAATTTTTATTTCACGTAAGAAGGGACGTGATTTAAATCTGCGAGATGGTCTACATTAACAAACGCTTAATAATATCCATGAAATATGGAACTCAACTCTTATTACTTGAATTATGTCCTCATAATTTGCATATAACCTGTATATACAGTGTGAGTTTTTTTCGATGTTCTCTATGGGGATCTCGGAAACTATAAGAGATAGAAAAACGGTTAAATGGGGAAAGAAGTGTAGTTTTATAAGACGAATAAAATGACACTTTCAAAATATTTGAAAAAGTCAAGGGTAACTAGATATTTTGAAAAAAGTAAAATGTGTCAATTTTTTGAAATCAATATATCTCTATTATTATCATAGATAGAAAAAACTGTAAAGGACAAAGTTGTAGAAAATTTTACACAGATTAATAACAAAAAATCAAAAAAAAATTTTCGCCCTTATTTTGGGAGATATGACACAAACTTACCTTTTTTAAATGGAAACAGTAGTTGGCTATGACTTTATTAAAAGGGTTATTTTTTTCCCTTTAATCCGATATAACATATGTCATAGTTATTTTTAAAATAAAATAAGTTACAGTCGTTTTTAATTTTACCATACACCAAATATTAGTTAGCCATGAAAAAGACAAAAGTAAAACAATTGCGGTAGATCATGAAAAAATAAATAGTTTTTGTTAAAAACTTTTTATTGTAAGACCTTTAGGTTTCAGTTTATAAGCCGAAGAATTTCGTCTACCTTGTAAATTCTCTTAGAAATAGACAATTATTTTTATAATCTTTTTTATGTTGGCTGTGGAGACTTTAGTTATTTAAATACTTATTTTAATGACAAATAAAACGTCAAAATGATTTCAAATTGCAATAACATAGAATATGTTGCCCGAATGAATGAAAATAGTTAAGAAATTATATATTTATGGAAAATGTGCGGAAATTTTATCAAGCCATTGTAAGGTAATAAATAACAAACTAAACTATAATATTCTTATAAATACTCGACTTTAACTTTAAAGGACAACAATCCATTTTTTATTTATTTATTATTTACTGTAAAATGTTCATTCAAAAACGTATTTTACCGAATTCATCGAGGGAAGTACCATGATGGACACATCACCATTTTTTTAATATAAAAAAGTCGGAGAAATATAAAAATAATGAAACAAATGTTTTAATTAATCATCTAATTATTTTCTATTTCTTCTTCCTCACGAATTTTTGTTAATTTTTTTAACAAGTATTTTTCTATTCATTATAAAAAAAATGTTCACATAAAATCTATTTTAAACTATCATAATCTTCAACAAAAAAATATCATTCCTCCTGCAAGTAAAATCAAAGGTTGCTTTAATAAAGAATATATTAATATATGTCGGGTGTGTCGGAAAGTCCTTATTGTTTTTGATGAATTAGGCTTGTCAAAATTATGGAATAAAATTATTTGATATGTGTGTAATTTAATTCTACTCTCATTAAGCTTCAGAAATAACTGTAAATAATAGAATAATAAATTACATTTCTGTGAAAATGTCGAATTTCGTGTCTGATAACAAGCGTTTGCGGCATGCATTGCTTCTCTTATTTCACAAAAAGAAAAATCTGCTGAAAGTTATTATTCGCTGATAGAAACTGACGGAGAGCAAAAATGTGAGAAAGTGCGTATATGGAGATTTGACTTGAAATACAGTAATTTTAAGTCAAAATCTACATTTACTAAATCTAAAAAATGTTCTAAAACGTAAACTGTTTTAGAACATTTTTTTTAATATGACGGCATTTAACAGAATAATAATTATTTCAATAATTAAAGTCTCCACAGGCAACATAAAGAAGTTTTAAATTAATAATATTTATTTTTTCAAGATCTACAACATTTATTTGAAACATTTTCTATCCGAATTAAAGAATGAAAAATCACTAAGAGTAAAGTTGCACTTAATGAATTTTGATTCTAATCAAAGGCTTTTCAGTTCATTCCACTGTTATAAAAACTTAGATATAACGTTTGGGTTCAATCTGTTTAGCCGTTTAGGCGCTATCGCGGATTCACACAGACATTTTTCAAAACTCGATGGAATGGACTCAAGGGACCTCAAAGCGTTGAAATTGGCAATTCGAAATTCTTTCCCTTGATGATATTCCAGGTATTTACCAAGGTCTTATGTATGGGGCAAAGTGAAGCAATCTTCAGTTTACTTGGAAACGTAGAAGTTTGAATTGACAAATTACAAATAATTGAAAGAGGAATGCAAAAAATACAAGCAGAATCCTTAAGAAGAAAGGCTGGTAAGTTGTCATCACCTGAGGATAACTTGTTAGAGAGATTTCATAAATATTTTAAGATAGTTTCAGTTGAAATTTGTGAAAAAGAAGGTAAATTAGAAAATATTTCAGAACTGGCATTCTCCGATGGAGGAATAAAAACAAATTCAAAGTGCTTACGAAAACCATTTGAGATATCATCAGGCGTTTCATAGGATTCATCATTACAAGTCATTCAGGCAGGTATAAATGAAAAATTTGATTTTATTGTTCTAATACAAGTCCAAAACTGCTTTGGATTAGAAGAGAGTTGGGTTGGGTTTCGGTAGTATTTATATTGGACTCATAAGCAATTTTGATTTTGGATTTAATAACTGACCTGAGTTTCTTGAATGTAAGATCAGAATTGGGATTGTTTTTCCTACATTTACCAATATGCGCTAAAGAAAAAAAGACCTATGATTTCACTAGAAAACCACTTCGGATACTAATCTAGTGTATTATTAATTTTATTAAGGCTGCGATCCTTATGATGAACGACATCAGATAATTTTTATTTTTTAAAAACAAAAAAAGTGATTTTTTTATAAAAAGTATTTGTATACTTGTTAATCCTATTAAATAGTCATGAGAACAAATTTAGTTGGACGCAATCATTTTTATTGTGAAACAGTATCTAGTAGTTCAGATGTTTGTCGCTAGGTTGAAAAATCAAAGTTGGAATAAAATAAATACACACATTTTGTAAAAAACACTGCACGCTCTGGAGCTAATCGCATCGTCTATTAGGCGTAAAATCGCAGCCTTAAACTGGTATAAGCCAAGAAAGGCACATGCATTGAGTATAATAATTACTTTTTCGCACTTGTACCCAGTTAAACGTGGACAATTAAAATCTCCCGCTAGGATAATGGGGAAGTTATTAAAATTAATATTTGCCTTATTAGGTCAAAAAATAACTTAATTACGGAAGTTGGTACGTCTGGATAAATGTATACGATAACAGTGTCCTGCATCACAGCTCCCGTCTTCAATGGCTCAGTTACTAATTAAATTAGGACTTTGAAATTTTGGAAACTATATTTGGATTCTAGGACGATTATATAGGGTTTCCCAAAAGAGAGTTACGGCATGGAGATATATATTTTTAAATTACTTGATATACATTTATCCATAAAATTTTAAATGATGTATTATACTATTATATTAAACCATGGTAAATTTTATAACAATCGAATGAATCATTCAATAATAAAACTTTTTTGTCTTTAAGTTTGAAGGTTCTGACTTAACAGTTAACTTTTGCATATAGATAAGTTTACTTAAGAAACTTAGCCCAGTTTCTGCAATTAAACCTAGCCTCTATCTCTTATAATAAGCGAGATCCCCATGATGAGACTCGAATTTGAAACATCCTGTGTAGATAACATCCATAAATTTTCAAAAAAAGTATAAAATGTGTAGTATCTAGAAGTCAATAATTCTAATAAATAACTTTTTCATTTTTCTTAAAACCACTGCTTGATTTAATAACCGGCTTAGGTATTTGTTAGAGAAAGAATTGTTTAAATAAATATTTATGTTTGTACTTATTTTCTAAGTCATTAATTTATGTAGCAAAAGAAAGAAAAATGAAATTCTATACCTCTCTCTCACAATGAATAAATTTATTTGTGCAAACATACAGTACAATTTCGTTAGATAGCATAGAATTTTCATTTTCCGTCAAAACAAATTTTAGAAAAAACAGAAAGACCTTTGGTCAATGGCCCAGACAAACTAACATCAAAATGTATTGTAACAATATTGCTCATCAAGCCACTGTTTGGCTCCAACACGAAATTCCTTTCTAGCCATTTTCTTGAAAATTGCTAGAAAACTGTGGTCACTAAAACCACTGCAACCTTTAAAGTGTAAACCATAAAATGTTGATACGTTCTGTCTGAAGGTTAATACTATCCAGAAATTAAGTGACTCTATCAACAATGCTGCCATATCTGTATCACATCGGGGTCTCTATTTTATATAAATGTTTGCATATATAGGATATGTTTAAATTGGCACAATAGCGCAGAGTATCATCTATTGCCTCATTTCTAAGTGGCATAGTCAACGAATGACCATCACCAGTTATTCAAATGCTATATTAACAGTGACGGTTGAACAATTTATTCATAGAATTTAATTTTGTGAATAAAGATAGTTATACCCTGGCACTGTCCCTACTGTGATATTAGTTTCTAAGGATAATAGGACAATGCCTGACATCGCAAATAATTGTAACAATAAGAAATCAAGTCAGTGCATCTAACAAACATGAGACCGGCTAATGACCTCAGTAGTCGAAGCCGGTAAAGTGGGAGGGGTTTTAGTGGGTAGGCTTCCAGCCAACACCAGACTGGAAGGAGTCCCACACTTCGTCCGTAACTGGATTTCCCCTTCCACAGCCCAAAAAAATATATATAGTTGTATATATCTCTTAATTATTTTCACCATCGGTTCTTTATTAAATAGAAAATAAGGGGGAATGATATTTTTAGTGGAAGATCTAGAAACTCACAGGGCTTAAAATCATTAGAGATAAATAGAACGTACTTACGTAACTGAAGTCAAAAGTCACAGAGCTAAATGTGGAAATAATTTATTAATTATTTTCAAATAATTTTTATTTAATATCGTTAGAGATTTTAAGGACATTTGTAACGCTATTTTCTAAGACATGTATTTATATAAAAATGCAAATTAAAATAACCTTCCTATAATCAATTTCCCACCTCAGCTGTCAGAACTCATTTCATCATCCAGTTGACAAAAAAACTTCCTATAGTCTGTATCCTATTCCGATTGTTAAACAAATCATCCAGTTGATGATGCTATTAATATATGTACCAAAAGAAGGAATATACCCGGTTAATAATTGACAAGAATATTCACAATTATCATTTAGCAGGACTTGATATGGCACTACCGGTTATTTATTTATTATTAATTAAAATTAATTCGACTTATCTAAACTGATATAAATTATTGCAAAAAAATTGTAAATAAAAAATGTATTACAACGAAAATTTGAGAAGCCGTTTCATATAATAACTAATTATTCATCATTACTATTAATAAATGGATATATAAAAAATTCAAAGGATGTATATAGTATCTCTTTTATCTTTAATTGCAGACAGAGTTACGTAAAATGTTTATCATTTTTGCGCATTCCGACGTGTGTGGATGTTTATTAATGTGGTTGGTGTTGGCTGGTACAGAATAATAATTCCGACCTTGATCTTGGTTTCCTTGTTATTATTTATACAAAAATAATTCACTGGCACACATTATTTCTTTATTGTTCAATTAATCCAAACAAAAATAATTGTTGCTCCTTTCTCATGAAGCAGGATATTCTATAATTATGCGAAAGATGCGTTTTCATTGTGAATAATTTAATTAAAAAATATAAAAATATACTCTTCTTTATCTGAATACAAGAATCACATGTTATATTATATTTTTCATTGAAACCGTTATTTTCAGATAGAAATAATACTTAAAAACATTTATTATAATAAATATGAATAGGGCAGAAAGTTCTCTAGTCGATAGCTTAGACAGATAATTGTAATTGTTTATGTTATATTATTTTGTATTATCATAGTCATAGTCTGAATAAATGTGTGTGTATGAATGTATATATAAATAAATTATTAAAAATCTACTAATAAAATAAATGAAACACTTTAGTTTGTAAATTAAATTCACTTGGTTTTGTTTCACTTATTTGTATTTTATTTTCTACTAGTTTCGGCTTAATGCCATTATCAAGAATGATGTACGAATGGATTACTTCGACTAGTTTTCGGTCATCTCTAGTCGAGAATTTAAAGTTATTCAATTTAATCTGTGTTTTATTTACTTTATTAGTAGATTTTTAACAATCTATTCATATTTATTATAATAATATGAACCACCAATATTTAAATATCAAAATAATTTAGGAATAATTACAATGAAATTAAATAAGGAAAATTTTCAATAAAATTCGGTCAATCTCTTTTTTCCAACTGTAAAAATTACTTAAACAATAATTTTGACAATTATTTATTGAAACAATTACTTCCCGAGCATATATCCCGTCGGACATTGGATTACACAATACATATTTGTTTGTTGCATATCAGTACCACTATGCATTGCAACGGTTTAAGTCGAAACAAATTAATGTAAGGAAACCATAAATAATAATTACAAGGTTATTTGTAAACAAGTGTTTCGGGATTCATCCCTCATACAGCTCTGTCCTGTAAGACTTGAGTTGTTAAACAATTTTTACGTACCGTCTTTACCGGGATCTCAGATGAAAATGATCGGACTCGGTGAAGGACGCGTGCAATGTGCAATGAATAAAAAATCTCGACTCGGCGTGCAAAAAAAAACAGCATTGTTTTCAATTTTTCGTTTTATTTTATTTAATTAGGAATAAATTTAATTTATTTAAAGTTATTAGTAAATCTAATAGTCCGACCTTTTCTACTAAACCGCAATTTTAATAAAAATTACAAACCAGAATTATGTTTAAGCCATTGCACAGTGTTTCGAACCGTGGACAAAAATCGAAAAAATGAACTTTTAATTTTTGTGATTTTTGAACGAAAAGTGTAAAATAGATAAGCCATTAGTCCATAAACTGTGTTTAGTTTTCTTATAAATTATGACAATTACCTAGTAAAGAAATCACAAACCGAGGTAATGACGAAGCCGACTATCATATTTTATATGATTTCATTTTTGTACATTTTTCAAAGCAGTACAAGTATTACAAAGTGTTTTCAAACAAAGTTATAATGCATTTTGTAGCCCGTGATATGTAGTTTGAAATGCTATTTGAGTATTTTAATTTGGTAATTGATTTATTGCGTTATAAATTTTTGAACATACTAATAAATTTTATATAAAATTAAATAGAAAAGAGTATTATTCATTCACTTGGTCACAGTTATTTTATTAAACAATTTGTTAATTATTTTCAAATCATTTTTATTTAATATATTTATATAAAAATTTATACGTTTGCAAACTTTGAAGAGACTTAAAAAAAACGTATCAAAACGTTTTGGGGTGATGACATTTTATTATTAGTACATTAATATACTATCGAAATTTATAAGGTTCATCTGCTTCTGTCTGCTCCTTCAGCAGTTATATATTTTTTTATCAGGCTAGGTATCGTCATATATGTGGTTACGCAGAAAGGATCGGTTTATAGTTATTTCACTGTTTTATATATAGAACTTTTTTAGCTCTATGTATTATAGTCGATACTTTACACGAAAAAATATTATTAAATATACACTGTGTCACATTTAATGGAACTTTGAAATTTTAAATGAAGCATCCTAATATATTAGGGGTGGTTATGACTTTTTTATCGGAGCTAACTTAAAATACTTTAAAAACAATTGTTTACGGTCTTCTTCCATCTACGCCATGCTATATGTAGGTAGAAAAGGCCGATTATTGAATACAAAGAACGATTAGCATTAATATCAGTAATGGCTCGCATTAGTTATTACTCGGTATTAATGATCTTATTACCTGATTGTACTTAAAAAACTGTATAAATAAATCTTGATAAGTGCTTAAACTAGGTGTTGTAGTCGAAACAGAATAATATATTAACTTATAATCAAGTAACGAACAAATAGATGACACAAATATTAAACAACAAACGTCATGATGATAGTTAAGCAAAGTGCATCATGTCCACTAATACGCTTCAACCCGTACAAGGTACACAAAAAATATTCTTAATTTTATCACTTAAAAATATTTGCAAAAAATATATTTGAATAATTTTGTTGAGTATTTTTTTCTATTAGAATTATGATCGTTTCTTGATATATTCTATTTTTTAGCCATAAAAAGAAGTTTTCTTGTTGACGTGTGGCTAAATAAAAAAATAATCGCAAGAAGTATGTAACCGATGAATTATGTTCACGTTCAAATATAAATGAGTGTGTTGGCCATATACGTGAAATATTGAGACTTCAAGTAAGTTTTTCTGTCTAGAAATGGATAAGAAATGGAAAACATGTTCAAGATCTCGTGAAAAGTTCATGTCAAGAAATGTGGGTTGGCTGCAAGAAACGTTTACCGTGCCACAGTATATACGTGAATATCTTAAAGGTATGCCTAAACTTCAACCAAGACCCAGTGTGAAACGACCACGTGGAAGACCTCCAAAACCCTTCGAAGAGGTTTCCCTGAAAACGAAGAGCCGCAGCAATAGCTTTAGGTAGATCTTCAGGCGAGCTGCAATTGGCTATGGAAATTGCTAAAAAAACCGAAGTTAAAAGTACGAAATCTTTAACATCTCTTGAGACTCTAGCATTAATTTTGGATTTAGTTTTTTCAGCGAGAAAGTATAAACTTTTACGCCTTTAAATTAAGGCAAATGATTTTCTAAAAACTTGTAAAACCTAGCAACTTAAAGAAATCTCTATTGGTCCTGACCGTGCACCGATGCAAATTAATATTCTAAACAATGCAAGAGATGATTTAGAGATGAGACGTCGTAACGGTGAACTATATTTGACAATTAAGTACATCAAAGGTATTCCCAAGGTTGTTCGTTCTTCAACGCCACAATGAAGCATACGCCCAATAGGAAGTGTTACCGCATATTATCAAAACACCCGCGGTTTGAATACAAAGCTTGAGAACTTTTACAATAATGCTAATGTTTGTGATTATGACATTATTATCATTACAGAAACATGGCTCAATTCTTCTGTCTTTAACAGCGAGATATTTAACATTACATTTACAGTTTTTAGAGTGAATCGTAGTGTTAACTTAATAGGGAAATCTAAAGGGGGTCGATGCTTGCGATTCGTAATACTTTTAAATCCGAATTGATATGTACGAACCATCTCAATAATCAAGTTCCTAATATTGATTTTCTCATATGTAAATGTAGAATTGTTTCCAAATGGCTGTATATTATTGTTGTCTATATTCCAACGGACACCTTGCTAGACGATATTAAGCTCTTTTTTGACTTATTGGCACAATTTCAATTTCACAATAACAAAATAATGTTTATAGGGGATTTTAATTATCCTATTTCCAGTAATTCTTCCACCATCTCTCAAAAAGAAGCTATTATTAATAATTTCACAAGTTAAACCTTTAGGCAATATAAATCAATTAGATATACAGCAAATAATATACTAGATTTGGTTTATTCAAACACAATTTGTGAAATTAATAAAGCCATTGATCCTTTAACGAAAGAAGATGATTATCACCCTGCATTCACATTTGAAATTCAATGTAAAACTGAAATGTCTAAAGTTAATAATACTTTTTCATTATTTAATTATAAAAAAGGAAATTACTTGGGGCTATACGAATATCTGTGTAAAATAAACTGGAACGAAACATCACTTTTTTTTAATGTAGATTTAGGCTTTAAATGGTTTTATGACACTGTGAACAATGCTATTGCTAAATTTGTACCCAAAAAGAAAATGAAATCTCAGTCAAAATGTCATGCGTAGTTTAATGCTGAGTTAATTAATCTTTTAAATGAAAAACGTAATCTTAGAGTAAACCTTAAATCGAATAGGTTAAATACTATGCATGGCCAGCAGTTTACTAAAGTTAGAAAGCAGCTCAAAATTTAATCGCATCAGGCATATAAACGATATATATGTAATATAGAATAAAGCATTGCATCAAATCCAAGACAGTTTTGGTCTTTTGTTAACTCCAAAAGAAATAATACTTCGAGAATTCCTTCAAAAATCACACATAATAATAAAATACTTGGTAATCCCAATGAAATACTTAATGACTTTCGTGTTTTTTTCTCATCAGTGCATAATATGTCTGATCCCAATCTTCAAACATCTGATTTCAGTGATGTCCCAACGTTTTATTTCACATACACTCCCGAAATTGTCTACGATATTCTCAAAAAACTTCCTAATATCATCAGGTGATGACAAAATTCCTTCCTTTTTTCTAAAAGACTGTGCGAAATTATTCTGTGAACCTCTTCTCTGCATTATTCAATCTAGCCATTAGTTCGAATACTTTTCCTCAATGCTTAAAAATTACTGCTATTTGTCCAAAACCCAAAACAATGCATTATCTTAATAAAATTGAAAATTATCGTCCCTTAACCATACTTCCTCATATCGCAAAAATCTTTGAACGTTTGTTATATAATCAAATTTTACAACATATTAGCCCATATTTATCAATCCATCAGCATGGCTTTGTTCCTAATCGATCTACAGTCTCAAATTTATCTATAATAGCTCACATCATAGCTCAAGTTATAGACGACAAAGGCCAAATTTATGTCATTTACACAGATATGTCTAAGGTCTTTGACAAAGTTCCCCACAATTTATTATTATTAAAACTCATTAATGTTGGATTTAATGACTCGGCGGTGACTTTAATAACTTCATATTTACATAAACGCAGAGCATATGTGTCAACAAACGGTTTTAAATCAGATGATTATTTCCCACCATCTGGTATACCACAAGGCTCTATACTAGGGCCCTTGCTATTTAATGTATTTTTTAATGATATTTCTGAATATCTTCAATGTCAACATTTAAAGTATGCTGATGATTTAAAGATATATCCAGCAATAAAAACAATCGATGACTGTCATCGTTTACAAAATAATTTAAATAAAATAGTTTCTTTTTGTAGGAAAAATGGGTTAGAGTTAAATATAAAAAAAATGTAAATTTGTGTCTTATTCAAAAAAATCAAATGTAATAAATTATAGTTATAATATCAATGGTGATCTTTTAGAACGTGTTATGGTATTTAAAGATTTAGGATCAAACTTTTAGTTTTAATTACCACATAAATTATATTGTTAATAGTGCATTCAGATCATTGGGTTTTGTATGTCGTAATGCTTCTCAGTTTGTAAACATAAGTACCTTAATAACCGTGTATTCTGCTTTTGTAAGGACTAAGTTGGAATATGGTGCTATGATCTGGTTTCCGCAGAATCAAATTCAAATAAAGAAACTTGACGATGCCCAGTGCAAATTTTTAAAATTACTTTTTTACAAAATTGACGGCACTTATCCGGAAAGAGGATTTGATCATAATCTATTACTAAATAAATTTAATATTCAGTCTCTTGAAGGTCGGAGGTACACTATATGTGTAAAATATTTATATAATATTTTGCATGGGAAAATTGATTCACCTTTATTTTTAGATAAAATTTGTTTCCGTATTCCATCTTTTCCGAGTAGACAAAAACCAACTTTCTTCATAAAAAAACATTGAACTAATGTCGGCTTAAAGTCACCTGTCAGCATTGTGTGTTCGTGTTTCAATAAAATATCAGACTCTACAGATATATTTTATGATTCACTTAACCAAATAATTAAAAATTTACAAAGGATACTTTAAGTTGGTTCATTTGTTTTATGTTACTTATGTATACAGTTATGTTATGTTTGTATTAGTCGTAACTGCAACTTTAACTTTTTTTATATATATTTTTTATTTTGTCTTGTAATTAGAAAAATATGTATTTCCTGTTGGGCAATAAAGATTATTATTATTATTATTAATGCTCTACATGAAGATTGCTTTCTAACTCCATATAGTCTTAATAATCTGAAAAAGGCGCTTCTTCCATTACAGATTGAAATAACCGAAACATCAGCTCAGGTAAATTTACAAGAGCTCTTAGAATTGATGTCGAAAAGTATTTTAAATATCGCAAAAATAAATTCAGAAGGCCTTAAAGATTTTAAATTAATATGTAAATGGGGGTTCGACGGCAGTTCGGGATATAGCACTTATAAACTGAAGTTTGAAGATGCGGAAAGTACAGATGAATACTTATTTCTAATGGCATTAATTCCAATAAAAATGATAGAATTGTTCACAGGGAATGAAATTTGGGTAAATAAAAGAACATCGTCCACACATTTTTGTAGGCCAAATAAATTTATTTGTGCAAGAGAGACTCCTCACCATAGAAAATTAATAGATATAGAAAGCCCACTCCCATGTTACGGCCGAAACTGCGTTTAGCGCCTCTGGTGGTCCTTTCACCGTACTAAAATCTCGCTCAAGCGACCAGGCGGGAATTGCCTATATTTAAAATTACTTGTAATTTTGCCAATACAAATTATTCAATTTCTGAAAATAATTTATATGAAATTAAAATCTTTGGAATAATAAAAAACAGTGAGATATATTATATCCAAACATTTTAATTACACAACAATTATTTTCAAAAATTTAATTAATTTATATCTGCAAAAGAATATATATATATATATATATATATATATATATATATATATATATGTTATTTAAAAACAAAAATATATATAATACTACACTTACCTTAAATATGTAATGTAATAAATAGGTTTGGAAAAAGAAATAATAAATATAAAAAATGTATTATAAATGTATATGTATTTATTAAATATCAAGTTACAATAAATGATTCTTGAACTATCTGGTACCTATAAAAATATACAAAATACAATAAAAACATAAACTCTTTTCCAAACCACCCAAGAGGTAGAGCTATTTGGCTCACTTTTTTTAACGTGGTATCCCCAGTAGGTCTAATCCACATGCCTATAACGGACATATACATAGTCACAACACATTTATTTGAACTAAATTAATATTATAAAATAATATATGTATATACAAAGATAATTAAACATTAGAATTATATTTCCTCCTCTTGCACCTCTTCTTTGCATATTCCAATGCCTGATTGTAAACGGAGTCCCTTTTCCTTTTCATCACTCTGTCATCCTTGTTCATCAGAACTTTATTTATGCCATTGCACCAATTATAGCAACATAACTTGCTAAAATTGTAAACTATTTTCTTAATCATGTCAGTGGTATGTTCACAAATTTTAAAACTATTATCAATATGGCATATTGTTGGAAAAAGCTTCTTGAATACAGTGTAACAATGAGCAAGTCCTTCCATTAATTGAGGTGTGCAATATTTCAATTTTTCAGGAATACTTTCAGTGAACTCTTTTTCTATTGTGAAGTTGTGCCATTCATTTCGTGCTTTCTTATCTTTACACAGAATATTATTCTTGCACGTATCACATTTATAATAATCTCCTAATTTTGTCGTGATAAATCCACTGATGTATCCTAAACACAGTTTATCAACTGGTGAATATCTTTGTAATGCTTGCACAGGATAATCATTGCACTGTACTTGTTCACTTGTAACTTCACTTCCTTGAGTAATAAATTCTTCTATTCTCGAAAGCATATTCCAACTGTCGTCATCTTTGCAGTTGGCTCCAATAGAATGGATTGTTACTAAATTATTAATTAAAAGGCTTCTATATGAATTAATAAATGTATTTGCTCCAGGATTTTCATTTGGTCCAGAATGTTGACGAATTTGGCCAAAAATATTCTCTAAAGAATCTTGATTGAATGTCCTTGGCGTAAAGAATGAAATCTATCCTTGCAGAAAATCTTTCCTCAATAATTCCATTCCTTTAAGTGTTACAATCCAATTTTTCAATGATGGTGGAATAAATTTCTCTGTAGAGCCTTCCTTTTGAAAGTACATATTTGATAAATTTTTCCTCGCTTCCTTCCAAAATTTTAAGTGAGGTGAGGTCTTAGAGACTGCACATTTAAATATTTTTCCATATTTTGGATGTAATGTCTGCCCATTGCAGCTATCAAACAGTTGGTCCCAAAAATATATAATTTGAGAAGTTTCTTTTGCTCGTTTTTCTAAGAATGATCCATCTTCAGCCTGAAGTGAAGTTCTAGCAAATATTCCAATTGCAGAAGCTACTGTGTGACTGAGAACTTGAGTTGCATGTGCCACTTTCATTTTCGACATTTTATTTTCGTAAATATGTTTGTCATTTATTTTGGGCATCATTCGAAGTTCTCCACTATGATTATCAATATTGTATGCCTGCTGTATGTCTTTTCATTTGCACACAAACCTTTCATCATTTGATTTCTCCCATATAAGATTTCTTCTTAACAAATTGTTACGAATTCCTTTAATTAAATGAGGAACATCATAAAGAGGAACAATTTTGGAGCCGTTGATATTCAAAACGAAATCTGTTAGGGTCTCTCCATTTCTCATAGCTTCTTCAACTGATCGTTGGTGTAAATAATTGATAGCGGCCACATTTGATGTTCCTTGATCACAAACTGTCGATACTACACGCAATCCACATTCTTGACATTTTGTTGTTACTTCTTTTATGGTTCTAACCAAATGAATGGTTTTCATTCCACTTGCAGAAAATCCATAAAATATAGGTTGCTTCCATTTTTTTGTTATACCTTTTATCATGAATACAATAACACTGTTCGCAATTAATTTGGAAGTTCTTTCTCCAAAGTGTTGAAAACCTATTACATTGCCAGTGTGAATATTCATTTGTAAATGTGGTTGTATTGACATTTCATCAAACATCAATATGCAATTTCTTTCGTGACTTTGTAGTTTTTCAACACTTTGCTTTAAATTATTAAATATAATATCATTGAATCCCGGCATTACAGGTACTTCTTCAACATTCTTAATACTGTATTCCTTAATGGCAAGCTAAACAATTTAGAAAGCAACCTATACATTTTTGGACTCTGCTTATAGAATGTTACTCCTAATACCTTATCTTTCAGAGTAAATCTTCTTCCGTTCCAAATTTAGTTGGCTTGTTATAAATTGCTTCACTGTGGGATTTATATCCAATGTAGCCATATCAATTATTTCACTCCTAGACATACTTTCATATGAATCCAACCGTTTTCTTAAGGTATGTTGTTTATTCCTAAGTACAGTATAAGCCTTTTTGAGACGAGCAGCTCTCTTGTATATTTTATTTGCCTTTGGAGTTAGTGTAGCAATTTTTCCAATTCCTTGAAGTAAAGGCGGTGGTGTGGATGACAATATTTTATTTTCAATTCCTTTAGTTCTAATAATTGTATCCATTGCATGTATCGAAGCATCTGTTATTTCTGAATCAGGATCATCAACTAAAAACTCTTGCATCTCAGGAATTTTTTCTTCAACAATCTTTTGAGATCTCGGCAAAATTAATGTGGGAATAGCATTTCGTAAGAGTAAGTTGTTACTGAGGCGATTATTCTGTGCAAAATGAATATGGCATACTTTTCTGGATTTGTAAATATTATCCGAGCTTAAGCTGTTCAATGTTTCATTATTGCATGCTTCAATCCATAACTTGAATCTTGCGAAATCCTTTTCTGGATTTGGAAATTGGTGTCTCGGAGATGTTGTATCCCTACACTCTTTAATCACGCATTTCCGATATTTGGGCATTTTTACGTGTATTAAAAAAAGCACAAATAATTTAATACACACTTATATTAACACTAACACTACAATATAAATTAATTAAACAGTAAAACACTAAAAATCTTAACACTAAAACACAAATATTTTTCACAAAAATACTAAGATTTAGAACACAAAAACACAGATAATTGAAAATATAACTAACCTTTATACTCTTGAAATACAGATGGTTGTATTTTCTTCTAAGTAATTGCTAATTTTCGCTTCAAAATGTGGAATTGCGGTTATAACCTCCAATATGAAAGCGTAAATTCACAATAATGAAAGAACGGGAAGAAATAAATCATAGAAAATGTAGCAGATGGCATATCTAGGTATGTTTTCTATGGCGAAAGCGCCCCCTGATGGTCCTTTCACCGTACTAAAATTATATTATAAACAACTCCATAAGAGTGGGCATACCCTGCTCCTCACTTAGTGCGAAATGAAGAGGAAAAGATGCGTAAAATAATCAGTGATCTTAAAACCACAAAAATATCATGTGATTTTGAATGCTCCGTTTCATTTGAAATTACTTTTCACAATGATAGATGGAAGTGTAAGTAATACACTTTCAGGTACAAATGCTACGGCTAAATGTATTATTTGCCAAGCGACACCGAAACAAATAAACGAAGAAAGTATTTTAAATAGACCAGTTAACGTAGCAAACTACAGTTTAGTTTGTCAACTTTACATTGCTGGATTCGTTTTCTTGAATGCCTTCTTCATATTAGTTATCGCTTACCTATTAACCAATGGCAAGTTAGAAGTGTAGAAAATAAGCTAATAATGAAGGAAAATAAAAAACGCATACAGGGTTTATTGAAAACTAGAATGGGACTTCAAGTTGATAATCCAAAACCGGGTTACGGATCTTCTAACGACGGAAACACAGCTAGGAAGTTTTTTCAGAATCCTGAAGTCAGTTCTGAAATAACAGGAATTGATATAGACATTATTAAAAAAAAATTCTATTATATTAAGGGTGCTAGCTAGTCGTTGCGATATAGATTTAGTTACATTTAAACAGTTATTGAGTGACACTAGAGAATTATATTTAACATTATATGAATGGTATTACATGCCGAATACCATTCATAAGGTTTTAGTTCATGGGTGTGACATACTTGCTTCTTTTGATTTACCTATAGGTCAACTGTCTGAAGTCGCATTAGAGGCCAGACATAAAGAGGTAAGAAAGAACCGATTATGTCATACCCGTAAATCGTCACGTATACATTCAAATACAGATTTAATGAATATTTTATTATTAACATCCGAGCCGTTAATATCATCTTTAAGGAATGTAAGTACTAAAAAACATTTTAAAGCGGACGATGATATTCAAATTTATTAAAAAATCTTACGGTTTTATATAATGTAGACATTGATAAATCAACATACAGAGAGTTTTCTGTAACACCGAACATACTAGAATGTACTCAATGTAAATTTTCCTATGTTCCATGTGTACTGGAACGCATCAAAGCATTATGTGCGATGTGATTGGCTACGATTTCTAATAGTAATATAGTCAACCCAATTTACACTATTTCCGTCAAAAATAAATGATATTTGTCAACTATTATGTCAAGTGCAACATGTATAATTATGGATATTTTACTTAACCGCAATGCATACCATAAAAATCTTCTCCTTTGTATACATTATTGATATGTAAAGATGTCCAACTCTTCTGCTTTAAGAAATAGAACAGTAAATGTCACTTGCTTGTGATAACTGACAAGTATAATACATTTTTGGCGTGGAAGGGTGTAGTTTGGGTTGACTATATTATTTTTAGAAATAGTAGCCAATCACATCGCACTCAATGCTTTGATGCGTTCCTGAACAAATCGAACATAGGAAAATTTACATTGAGTACATTCTAGTATGTTCGGTGTTACATAAAACTCTCTGTATATGAGTGAGTCTAGCGACGAAGACTCCTGTGAATGATATTTATTCTTATTTTAGTTTAGTTTTTTATTAGACTAAGAATAATTTGTTTTATTAATTGTAATATCTTTAAATACATGTATATAAAAAAATATTTTTATCAGTTATATAATAATAATAATGTAGTTTTTTTTAACATTTATACGAACATATTGTATGTTTTAAAAGATGTGTTATTATTATTTCCTTTGGTATCTTCCACTATTCATGTATTGGTACCTTTTATAATTTTATAGAGGTACTAAATCGAAAATGATAGCAATATAATTTATTAAGCTATAAACAAACCCATAAGAGTATATTAAATAAAAACACATATACAAAAAAATATATCACATTTGTTATTTGTACCACTCTAAGTAGTACAGTGAATCAAAAATTATTGTAATATTTTAAATACCTTTTAATATTAAATATAAAATATGCGACATGAATAAAGACAAATTATTAAAAAAACGAGATATTGATACTACACTTATTACTATTTTAAAATTACAATTTTGATACAAATGTCCTAAATTTGTTTTCTATAATGGTATTTTGCAAAGCTCTCAATATAGAGTTAGAATATGTGACAAAAATTAACATCGACTTTAGATTAACATACTAATATTAATTCTTTAAATAATAGTTAATAGTTATAACACAAATTGTGTTAATTTATCAAACTCCGATACAAAATGTTTAAGATCGAAAAAAAATATAAAATGGACCTGCACAGGTTGTTGTACATCAGACCTAACAGAGCATATAATCAGTCTAAAAGATATGATACTGAATCTTCAACAGGAGATTTCTGAATTAAAAAATGTAAATGTGAATAGTACTATTAACTCAGTTTCTTCTGATGATATAATCGAATCTGTACTAACCGAACTGCAGGAGCAAACTAAAAGGTCAAAAAATATAATTATTACTAACATCCCTGAGAATACTAACATTGAAACTGAACAAATGGACACAATAACCGCCATAAATAAAATTTACCCAAAAACGATTACTCCTAATTCAGTAAAAATGTTCAGATTAGGCGTTGAACGCAGAGATAACAAAGCCCGGCCATTAAAAGTCATATTTAAATCGTCTGATGTTGCTCAGGATATTATTCGTAACGCTAAAGAGTTGAGAAAATATCCTGAGTATAACAACATATACATAAATAAAGAATTAACTCCTCGACAAAGTGACAGGAAAAAGAAAATTCTGCAGGAATTCAAAGTTCGTCAGGAAACCGAAGAAATGTCTTTAAGATATGAAGATGGATTGCCGCGGATTGTTAAGAAGAAAAAAAACGTAGCCAGCCCCAACAGAATTTATTAAGATTCTATTACCAGAATGTGCGCGGACTAAACACAAAAACTTTTACCTTCTACAACAATCTTTTGGAAGCAGATTTTGATGTTTTACTTCTAACGGAAACGTGGGCTAACGATACGTTGAAGGACTCGGAGTTGTTTTCATCATCCTACCAAGTTTTTAGAACGGATAGACAAACAAGTCGTGGAGGTGGTGTTTTAATTGCCCTTAGGAATTATATTACTTGTGAAAAAATTTGCGTGAATGTTGACAATAATATTGATGTGACTTGTGTACGTGTAAGAATTTTAAATAAGTTATATTATCTCATTGTTCTATACGTTCCGCCACAAACGCCTGTCTTTGCTTATGAAAATGTACTTAATGTCCTCGAATATCAGTCAATATCTGATACGCCACTCATTCTAGCTGGTGACTTTAACATTCCCAATTATCCAAACACGCAGTGCCCAAAATCTAACATTATATCAAATTTCATTAATTATTATTCGGCCACTCAAGTAAATAACGTACCAAATATCCACGGAAGGACTTTGAATCTTGTTATAAGTTCTAACGGTATTAATTGTAGAGTTGAGCATTGCGTATCACCTCTGGTTAATGAAGATAGTTATCATCCTGCGTTAACTGCCACTAGTTATCACTTCTTATCTAATTTTAAAAAATTTTACTCAAATACTGTTCATTACAATTTTCGTAAAACAAACTTTCTTCTGTTGTATACGCTTTTGTGTGACACAAACTGGTCATCAGTTATCTCTAACGACAACGTTGATCTGGCATGTAATGAGTTTTACTCTATTTTAAATAACTACATAAACATATGTGTACCTCGTGTAAAAGAAAGATGTAAAAAATACCCAAGTTGGTTTACAAGAGTAACTATTTGTAATATTAAGCGGAAAAATTATTGGTGGAATATCTATAAACGTCATCCTACCCTCTTTAACAAACGGCGTCTGTCTACATTTCGATCGTATGTTCGAAATAATATAAAACATGATTTCAAAGAATATATGTATAAAACTGAATCTGAAATTAAACGCAATCCAAAGAAACTTTGGACATTTATTAATGAACGTCGATCGGTTACGCGGATACCAGGAATAATGAAGGAGGGTAACACGTCATATAGCGATTCACAAATCATCACTGATGCATTTGCTTCGCATTTTGCTGCTGTTTATGGTAACAATGATCTGCCAATTTTTGAGAGTTTCATCTTGCCTGATACGCTATCAATTAAATCGTTTGTCCCAAAAGATTATAAATGTGCACTTAAAAAAACTAAACCTAATTTAACCATGGGACCAGATAATATTCCAGCAATGATAATTCGCGACTGTGGCGGCATTTTAATGGAACCTTTATTATATTTATATAATCTTATATTAACTACGAACACATTCCCTAAAGTCTGGAAAGTATCAAAAATTATACCGGTACATAAATCGAAAGCGATAGATGATATCGAGAACTACAGACCCATATCTTTGATATCCAACTTTGCTAAAATCTTTGAAGTAATGTTATACAATTCTATATTTCATCATTGCAGTAAATACATAACACCAAAACAGCATGGTTTTGTGAAATGCAAGTCAACATCGACAAACCTCTGCCATTTTACTGATTTTGTATCAAGTGCTTTAGATGAACGCCTTCAAGTAGACGTCATTTTTACAGATTTCTCTAAAGCATTTGATAAAGTGAATCACAAGTTATTACTGAAAAAACTTGAACATTTTGGCCTTGATAATAATCTTGTATCATTATTGCAAAGTTATCTGCATGGAAGACTGGGTTATGTTGAATATAGATCTGTCAAATCACATACATTCGCTTGTAGCAGTGGGGTACCGCAAGGTTCTAACCTTGGGCCATTGTTATTCGTTCTTTTTATTAATGATATTGTCACACGTTTCAACTCTAGCTGCTTACTTTATGCCGATGACTTGAAGATATTTAGCAAAGTTGGTAGCCTATCTGTCTGTATTAATCTACAAAATGACTTGCAAGTACTTCATGAATGGAGCATTGAAAATGGCTTGCATTTAACTGCATCCAAATGTAAGTCAATGGCATTTACCAGGAAACAAAAAACTATCATTTTTCAATATAGCATTAACGGAACTACACTAGAAAGCGTCTCTACTTTTCGCGACTTGGGTGTGTTTTTTGACAAATAACTAAACTTTTCACACCACATTGCTTACCTGACCAAGTCGTCATATTGCATGCTCGGATTTCTGTTAAGAAACACAAAACAATTTAAAACCTTAGAGCCCTTAATTAACTTCTACTATGCATATATAAGAAGTAAATTGGAATATTGCAGCGTTGTATGGAATCCATGCTACCAAACTTACATCAAGGACCTTGAAAATATCCAAAGGAAATTCTTGAAATGCCTTTATTATAGAACACATGGACAATATCCTGTTCAAGGTTACAGCACAGTTGAACTTGAAAAGGAGTTTGGCATAATATCTTTGCAAAATAGAAGACGTATGTCTCAGATTATCTTTATTTACAAATTAATTAATTACAAGCTGCATGATTCTTACCTCTTATCTAGGCTAAACTTTGCTGTTCCCAGGTCAGGTAGTAGACATAAAAACATATTTTATAATATTCGAGCTAACACAACACACTATTTCAACTCACCCGTCATGTCTATGTGTAACTCGGTAAACATGCTACCTCATGACATTGATATATTTCATATTAATTTATCAATGCTAACCGCTCGTTTAACATCATATTACATGTCGAATAACACTTAATTATTTGTTCTCTTCTCATTTTCTTTCTTTTCTTTTTTTTTTCTCTTCAATTTTTTTAGTTATTAAGTTAGTATAATTACTGTATTCTAAAGTATATACATTGCTATATATAAATGTACTGCGCCTATATTATATCGCGCTATAATTGTATTTTTTTTTAATTTATCCTGTTATTAGATCATGTGAATCTGTTGGATAATAAATAATAATAATAAATAAATAAATAAATAATAAATATATATAAATAAATAAATAAGAAATAATAAATATATAATTACTGTATTCTAAAGTATATACATTGCTATATATAAATGTACTGCGCCTATATTATATCGCGCTATAATTGTATTTTTTTTTAAATTTATCCTGTTATTAGATCATGTGAATCTGTTGGATAATAAATAATAATAATAAATAAATAAATAAATAAGAAATAATAAATAGTATATATATATACGGTACTACGTTAGTATTTTGTTAAAAATAAAAACATTGATAGCATTAAATGCAAACTATTAAATTTTACTACTTTTATCTCTTATAAAATGTTCATATCATTATTCGTTTTCGGGATATGGGTTTTTGTCCATCGTCCCATTCACTCGAAACACTGTGCGTCGGGTCAATTCTGTTAAATATATTTTTTTAATAGTAGCACTTCCTTTTACACAGATGTTACGACATTTTAATCTTTTTCAGGTACAGATAGATTTTTCTGAATGATTCGATTTATCCGAATGACATAAATTTCAATTCTCCGACAACTAGCACGCCGATTGTTTTGCCGTTTTCCTAAAATAAAAACATTGTCGATTTCGATATTGCTTCGCTCGGACAAAAGCGAGGACAGGAAGTCGTGGCGCGATCGCTACCGTCTCGGTCGTTTCCTCTTCAGGCCCGTGAGGAAGAAGAAAAAAAAAACGAATCCACAGTCAAAAAGGGGGGGACTAAAAAGAGCCTTAATCACTTTAAATTGCTTAAAGAGGACGGAAGTATTACCGAAGAGATTACTTTCTAAAACCTTTAGACAGCGCTCTAAACGTTTTCAATGGTTACAAATATTTCTGTGTGAATAGAAATATTGTTAACGGGAAAAAAATCAACGATACACCGAGAAGATGGTTATCGTACTTGTAAATGGTTGTGCAGATGGAACGATTGGATTTTAGAATTTGAAGAATGTTAATTTTTGTTTTCAATTCAGTTAAGGATGTTCTATAATATAATTATTTATTCAGAGGAGATGCGTAGTAAATATTACAAAAAGACAATAATTTAAATACTAAAATGTAAATAAAGTAAAATAAAATCACTTGGATTGTTTTACAAATAATTATATATTAACTCAACTAGTTTCGCCTTTTACAGCATCATCAGAGTGTAAAGGACAAGGTTTTCTTTATAAATTACTCTTAACAATGCTATAAAAGGCGAAACTAGTTGAGTCAATATATAATTACTTGTGAAACAAACTAAGTTAATTTAATTTTACTTTATATATATAAATCTTTATTGGCAGATTATTTTTAACAAAGTAATAATAATAAATGAATACAATAAATAACTAACATAAAAATAAATTCTTCTGCCAATTGGCTATCAACCGTTGGACTTTCCGCCAATTTTACTTTATTTACCTTTTAATATTCAAAATGTTTCAAAAAGCAATAAGTAAGAAAGTTATTCAAGAAAAATTTAAATATTTTTGAAATAATCCTCTAATCACATAAATCAGCCGCTGGCCGATTGTCAGCCTTACTCATTTTTACTTTCCCGAATCCCGGATCAATGGAATATTATAGTTATTCTTCACAAAGCTCCGACATCGATTGCGAAGTTGATTTTTTTAGTCGATCGAAAAATCTAAATTTTCGTCATTTGAGTTTCAAAATATATTCTATTAGGTATAGTATTTTTCAAGCTCTAGTGCTGAGCAATAAAAAAATATCTCGAGTACCCGCAATAAAAATACAATTGCTTTACAACATTGTAAATTTGTAACTAACTACTGCGCACAGTGCGTGATTTATGGGTAAGAAAAATTTTCTACCTGCGGCTGTGCATCGAATATTGGAAACATCGATCTTCTTAGTTTCTACGAATACAGCACGGCGCGGCGCACAGTGTGATCGCACAGCTCTTGGTAGAGGGCCAACAGAAAAATCACAATTTTTCATATTTATAAACGCAATTCGATTCTAAATACTTCAAACTGTCAATAGTGATATGTTATTTACCATCAAATATTAAATTGTTAAAATACTGAAATGAGCAATTTTGAGTTTAGTTATAAAAAAAACCCCACAGCTACACGCTCTACTCAACATTTTCTTATTGCTTAATGTGTTATTTCAATATTTTGAAAAATGTATTGCCAACTTTTACTGTAAAATTTACGGTTAATTTTAGAGAGTTTGATGCCTACGCGTCATAGTTTATTTTAAATTAATATAGTAGCCCTTTTTCCAAATATTTGTATATTTTCGGTGAAAGATATGAAATGAATTATTGTATGAAATATAAAAGTTATAATAAATAAATGAATCGTGAGTGCGAATAGCCGTATTTGTGAGTGCTCCGCTTTTAACTGCCTGTTCCTTTATCAACTACACCAATTATTTTCGACAAACTATACTGAATCGATCGTTCCGTCTTGGTTCATATAATTTTTTATTTATCAAAATCGTAATATTTTATTGAGTGATTTGATTATAAAATCATAAAATATGTAACCATAAACTGAAAGTAACTAAATGTCATAATTTATTCAGGTATGTATCTAGGGGGCGATTCAAGAGATTTTCAAGTCTTCAGGGTGTGATTTTAAAAGTTTTAACATTAAAATAGAAGAATATAAACAGTCGTATTCACTTTACTTCACAGATTTTATTATACTCTAAATGTATATTTCATATACTACGTATAAATTATAATTTGAACATGGTTTCAAAAGCCACTCACAAGAAGTTGAGAACGGTCTATGTTGGTGTTGAAATTCATTGGTGTTTCAGTTTCTGTGTCATATCGTGCAACAACCGCCCCCTCCCTCCACATAAAAAAGACTAACTGAATACGCTACTGTATTTAGTCAGCCAGAAAAATGCATAATTTACTAAACTAATATAAGAAATTTCAAAATTTTGTCAAAATATTAACTAATCATAATAATAACGTTATTAATGTTACGCCATTGAATTCAAAACATTATACAAAATATGGCAGTAATAAAACTTGAATATAGTCATCAATGATCATATTTAGCAATTCTCTCAAGATTCCATTACACCATATTAATATTGTCAGGGATTTCTCCACAACAGATCTCTCCAAATAAAAATCCGACAGTTACTTTCTGTTCCATATGTCCCCCAACAAGTCCTTCCACAAGGTTCCCTATTATCACCTATCCTTTACAACCTTCTAGTTCATGACCTTTATTATAACCCAGATCACAAATTTATTAATAACTCCGCTTATCCACTTTTATGTGCTGACAACACAGCATTGGTAGCACACGCCCCTACAATCCCCAAAGCACTTAATCGACTACATACTAACTTGGTTTGCCAAATGGTGTATTTCATTAAATTCTAATAAATCCCAACTTTTTATTGCTAATACGTTTCCCTTTACAATTCTTATAAACAATTATACAAGTCGTCCCTCTATTTCCTTTGACCCAAAACTTACAATCAAATCTTATTCCATGATCCTTAATGCAAACGTCAAGCAGATGGCAGCGCAATTCAGAGGCTTAACATACCGATCGCAGAGAATAAACACGAAAACTACTGTAAACATTTACAATTTGTGACATCTTGCTTGATTATGCTGCAATTATTTCCATAAACCTCATGCCTTGACCCTTCGAAATAAGTAAGATCAGCCCTCGTTAAATGTTAGATCAGCAATCCTTATATACCGGATCTGTGAATATTTTCGATTTTTGTTTTTAGGTTATTATTTATATTTTAGTTACTGGTTTAAATGCGATAGTAATAGAAACAACGATTTATTTAAATAAATTAAATAAAAAGAATTTGAAAATAATTAAAAAATTATTTCTTCTTTAGCTACTGTGACATTTTTATTTGTGTTACATAAATACTTTAACAAATGCCCAATAATGGACTTTTTCTGTTGCATAACCATAACATATTGTATAATGCAATAATTGCTTTTGCTGTAAGTACGCACTTAACATACATTAGCTTACTTTCGCCATGCCGCTTACACGTGAGCAGAAAGATGACCTAAAAGACATTGTTAAAGAAGCAATAAAGGATTTTTTGAAGGACGACAAAATGATATCTGGTCTAATTCAAACAGCCATCACCAAGGTCAGCGCCGAGCTCAATGATAAATATAATCCACGCATATCTCTGCTGGAGGCCGAAAATAAATCATTAAAAAAACAAATCGATCAAATCGAACAAACAGCACGAAATTCAAATCTCAGAATAATAGGCTTAAAGGAAGAACCCAACGAAAATTTAAATAATAAACTTAATGATCTTTTCTCTACAAAAATAAAAATTAATGCTAAAATAGATATAGTTAAAAGTTATCGATTGGGAAAATCCAAAACGAGTCGCGTCGTAGTAGTTAATTTATCCTCCTCTGAGACAGTAGATATGATTCTAAAAAATCGTCACCATCTTAAGCAGTCTGGTATAATGATGACCAATGATTTGACTCCAACAAGATACCGTTTACTCAAACAAGCACGCGAAAAACTAGGTGCTAAGAAACCAGGCATTCTTAGCACCTAGTTTTTCGTTGGAATGGAAAAGTCTTTATCTTGCGCCCAGGAGAAAATGGAGAAGAATCAAGAACAGTTATTCATGATATCTCTGATCTAGAAGTGTAATTGATAATCTATGCTATTGTAAATACACCTTTACGTCATGCATGCTTTTACATAATCATATTAAGTTCTGAATAAACTAATGCATGCTACCCAAAAATATTACTTTTATTTAGAGTGTTTTACGCAATGGAGTTCTCACATATAGAAAAAATTTCAGTTTAAATTTACAATTTATTTGTTTTCTTAGTAATAAGTATGAATACAAATATTGGTCTTTGTCATATAAATATTCGCTCAATCAATAGTAATTTTAATAATTTTAAAAACCTAGTTTTATCACTTGATTTTGATATAATAACTGTATCGGAAACATGGCTTCACTCTGATTTCGACATATATTGTTTCAATTTGGAGGGATACACATTCTTACGAAAGGATAGGGAATCCGGGCGCGGTGGCGGAGTTGCCATCTACATTAGATCAAATATACACTTCGAATCTTTAACTTTAGACTCCACAAACGCCTTAAAACAGTTATGGATAAAGTGCAAGTTTAATAACAAATTGTACTGCGTCGGCGTCCTATACAGACCTCCAATATCCCAATTTCGTGTATTTATGGATAAAGTAGAAGATACGTTTTCTTATATATTGCCACAATGTGATGATCTTATATGCTTAGGTGATTTAAATATTAATTTGCTGAACATCAATTCCACCACTACGGGAAACTTTCTTGACCTTCTTAATGCATACGGGCTATATCAAATAATAAACCAACCAACGCGTGTAACTGGTCAGTCCAACTCTCTAATCGACTTAATCATTTTGTCCAACAAAAACTGCTGCACTGACTCCGGTGTAATAAACGTTTACGACATAGCCGATCATGATATGATATACTGCAAGTTATTTTTCAATAATAAACTATATGTAAACATAGTAAAATACAGAAAGTTTAATAACATTGACTTAAATACTTAATGTCACAGACGATATAATTTCTGCAACTGATAATGGTTTACTAACATCTATCGTACTGTTGGACTATAGTAAGGCCTTTGACACTATTAATCACGATATCCTTTTAGCAAAACTCCACTACATAGGACTTGATAATTCAGCTATAAATCTAATCAGCTGTTTTTTAAAAGGCCGTACGCAGTTTGTACAAATTGATGACCTAGTATCAACTACTAGCAGTGTAAAAGCTGGTGTTCCTCAGGGGGCCAGTCTTATTCTGTATCTACACCTCTTCTTTAAATTCTGTTTTAAATCACTGCTCCGTAAATGTATACGCCGACGACACACAACTATTACATTCTTTCCATATTAATGATATTTCCACCGCAAACCTCAACATTAACTCCGACATCAGTAAGTTGGTCGAAACATCTCTTAGTCATTCACTTTTAATAAATCCATCAAAGTCTTCAGCTATGCTTTTTGGTCCAAAAAGACTGATAGGAATAGCTAAATCACAATTAGAAATAAAAATAGGTGATGTAGTACTCCCTTTTGTGGATTCTGTCCGAAACCTAGGTCTTGTGATCGATGATAAGCTACGGTTCCAATTACACATTAATAGATGCATATCTCGTGCATATATCAATCTAAAAATGATTTTTTCTAACCGTAACGTGTTATCCCAAAAAACTAAGCGACTGCTTTGCGACACTCTGGTACTCAGCCACTTCAACTTTGCAGATACCTTATACAATGCCTGTATAGACTCCGCAACAGCAAAACGCATACAGAAGGTTCAGAATGCCTGTACTAGGTTAATTTTTGGTATACGTAAATTTGATCACATCTCGGGTTAACTTGAAGATCTCAACTGGCTAAATATGGCTGAGCGCCGACTGTTGCATTGTTGTGTAACATATAAGAAAATCGTTGAGAAACGTGTACCTCCCTATCTCTATAATAAGATAGTGTATCTATCAGATGTTCACAATATAAATTTGAGGTTTAGGGGAATTATCTCACCTCCTATTTTCAAAACCACCTTTTTTAAGAGATCTTTCACACATAAGATTTATAACATTTATAATAAAATCCCCTCTAACCTCAAACAATTATCACCCTTCATTTTTAAAAAAGCCATGGATCGACAAATTAAATCTAAAAAACTATGTGTATGATCAGTGAAGCTTGGTTTTTCATCTTACTTGAATTTGTATATTCTTGGTTTATTTTATTGGCGAATCTTTAATTATTATTTAAATTTAATAATACAACTATGTACTCCTGTAAGACATATATTATTATTATTATTTTAATCAGGTTAAGTGGAAGAGCAATATAGTCATATTGACTAATTGAACTTCGCCTGTTCTACATTATATATTATTTTTCATTTGTAACTTTTTTTCTTTCAATAAAGACAATTTATTATTATTATTATTTTATCGTTTTCTCAAACATGTTGGTTTGGTTTAGGTATCGTTCAGACGGGATTTTACCAAGTCTGAGGATATGTATATTAGATTTTGTTGTTGTGTATTATTATTATTATTATTATATAATATTTTTGGTTTGTACTGAATATTATTATGATTTTTTCCATATCTCGTTTAATGAAATACATTTTTTTTTTGGAAAAACTGTTCTTAGGTAGGCTTGATGCTTGTACTAATCTGGAAATCCCTGTAATTAGAGATCTAGTTCGTCTTGTCTGACGAGCAAATTGTCACTTTATCAACAGTTGCCTTAGTGTATACTTCGCTAGTGTTTTTCTTTTTGGTACTTTTTTGTTTACGACGACTACGATACTCTTACGGACTTTGATTTTTAATAGTGAATTTGGGATTTTTTGTATATAACGACCTTGCTTCTACTACGGATTTTGATTTGTGATCTGTGATTTTTAATATTATGAACTTCTTACGACGTCTTCGCTAACTGTACGGATTTTGATTTGTGAGTTGTGTGATAACTAGAGCTCTGTTTTTTACGGTGACTTCGCTCCTACTACGGCTTCTGATTAGAAATTTGTGTGATATTGCAGTGACTTTTAATTTGTGACTTGGGTGAGTGTAGTAAATAGTTCTGTGATACTACAGAGTTGGACGTTTGAGATACTAAGATATACTACAGACTTCATAGATTAATCAGAAAAAAATGTGGCGACCTTGGGACCTGAACCAACACCCAAACCAACATATTGATGAGCAAATTAATGCAGTCAATATTACAACGAAAATTTCAGTAAAAAAACAAGGTAAGTTTTTCCTACAAAAACGCCTGTTTTCAGCACTATTTCAGACTGAGATATACAATGCATTCTTCTAAATTCTAATTAAATTACAGTTATAGAAAAAATAATGTTTATATTAAACGCACTTTATATACAAAATTATTATTTCATATTTTCTATATTTCAGAATATATCTTTAAAAAACTGAAAATGCAGTAATTATGTGGAGGGGGAAATTTCTGCTAATAAAGATAAAATTAAATTTAATTAAAAGCTATTCAAAAACTTAATTCTTAATTGTAGATTAATTATATGTTTTATCTTATTACTTTTTAGAATTTAAAATACGCACGAAAATCTGTGCGAAAATGTTTGCTTTTTGATCAAGTTGTAGACAAATAAATTTAGATAGCACAGAAAACATTTAATATAATTACTTTTACTTTAGTTATAGAATTACCCACTTGCCGTCCTCTTCGACGGAACAACGGAGTAAAACGTCAAATATTTACGTATGATGCTAACTAAATAATAAAAGACATATATCGAGGTGTTAAAGACATACTCGGAGTTGCCAATTTTTTGGAGGTGACATCACATTTAACTAATACATCCACGAGATCAGATAGTTAAAGAAACTACCGGCAAGAGAAAAAAGCCGCAAGGATAAAGGTGTAAAAAAAATTACACCAAACATTTTTCATAAAATAAGAAAAATAACGTATAAATCTATTAAACAACAAAAGGCTCCTACACTAGCAACTAACAATAATATTTTAAAGGAGAGAGAGATCATATCATGCAGTCCAACAACGTTGTGGAGATCACTAAAATGCAATGGTTTCAAGTTCACTCTTATCGATAAAAGGAAACATCTAATGGAGAAAGAATAAGTAAGGAAATGGCGGTATGAATATTTACAGGAGATTCAAGATTACAGAAACTCTGGAAGAAGTATTTATTATTTGGACGAAACGTGGTTCGATACCCACGATACATCGAAAAAAATGTGGTCTGACCAGACAGAAAACTGCGTAATGAAAGTTCCCCCATCAAGGAGGAAAAGAATAACCATATTACACTGCGGGAATGAAAATGGTTGCGTAAACGATTGTTTACTACTATCAGGGAAACAAATCTCAAAATGTCATCTTGACTATCATGATGACATGACAGCATCATTATTTGAAAATTGGTTCATAAATAATTTAATACCAAACTTAGCTACAAAATCAGTAATAGTTTTAGATACCGCTTCTTATCATAGTCGCCAAATTGACAAAGCACCCACAACGGTAAATAAAAAAGATGAAATAGCTAAATATTTATAAGAAAATAATTTGTTTTTTGAAGAACATTATACCAAATCCCAATTGATTGAAGTTCTAAATAGTCGTAGTAAAAAAAGAAAAACATATAATATCGATCAATTGGCAGAAGAACACGGACATACAGTGGTACGTTTACCTCCGTACCACAGTATTTTTAATCCAATTGAGTTAATATGGGATTAAAAGGAAATGTGCGGAAGAATAATGTAACTCCAAATTTAAATAAATCAGTAATAGATTTAGTTAAAAAAGAAATAAAAAATATATCTGCCGACCAGTGGTCAAGATGTGTTAAACATACAATACGTATTGAAAAAGAGTATAATACGTTTGATTCAAATTATCAATTTATTATAAATACACAAGACTCTGACAGTGATGACTCAGATATAGATATAGACAATTAAAATATTAATATAAACAATTTTAAAAATGTTATAAGACAACGTTGTAGACAATAATAAAGTAATGTTTTTCGTTATTTGACATATAATATTTTTTAACCCTTTGTCTGTGTGATCTAGTTATTTTGTTTAAATTTAAAATGAGATGAACTAAAAAGCATTGTAAAGAAATTACGCGCAAACATCCTTGAATAGCTAATTGTAAAGATGAATTTACTTATTAAATATTAGGGAAAATGCTGCGACGGAGACATTTTTAGCCTTAAGATATTTCTTGTCAGAATACCGACAATATGGAAACATTTTTCGCAGGTAGAAACCCTCTGAAACCAACCCCCTATAAATCATTCCTAGTGCAATAGCGGCTACAATTTTAAAGAGGCATTGTATTTTATATTGGCGGCACTCGAGATTATTTTTTATTGCTCAGCACTAGAGCTTGAAAAATACTATAGTATACTTTGTTTTAACCAAATATGAATTTATTTTTTTGCAGAAAAAAGTGTGAAAACCACATGTGCTGAAAATAACAATAAGGAATATAATATTATTAATATTTAATTAATTTAAATTATATACAGGGTGGCGCAAAATTCCGATGAAGTCCAATATCTCAGTTATTAAGAAATATACAAAAAAATGTTTCTTATATTATTTGTAGCTACTATAAAACTTCATATTTTAAAATTAGTTTCATATGTACAGGATGTTCAATAATCACGTGACGTATCAAACATATGTTTTTTAAATTGCATGATGTATTTTTTATGAAGATTTTCGATTGTACGTTTACAAATAATCATTTTTTATATAAGATTTAATAGGTCAATTTTTCATAGTTTAAAAGTTATAAACAAATGAATGTTGAAATCGATAGATGTTTAGAGCCTAATATTTCGATAATGAAAAATGAAATAAACATTCTGTCAACGCCATACAAATTCAAAAATACTTAATAATAAAATACTCTTTTTTTCTCTTAAAACAATTTTTATATACAAGGTGAAGCAATACGCAAAATTATTTTTACTTAAATGGGACACCCTATATTTTTTATGCTATTTTAGTAGAAAATTGATCACTCTTAATATTTTATATAACACATTAAATAGCTACCATTTACAGTTTTTGAGATATTTAATCTCAAATACAAATTTGGTATAGAATTTTTATCCAAAGTAGGCCGCACCAGAACAACTAATTTATTTATTGTGAAAGTTATGCTTAATATCATATTTAGTAAGTAAAGTACATTTTACATTATATTTTGTAACACTGGTGCAGTTAAACATACTTCTTCAATAAATGATTAATTTAATTGTTAAAAACTAACAACAACTATATTTTTTGGTTATTATTCGAAAAATATTTAAAATATTTCTATATACTTGTTAAATTGATTTATTTAAACAATTCATGTTGACTGAAAAACCGAAAATAGATACTAAGTGAAATAATAAAATACTTATATCATCATATTTTGTTAGTATTAACATTTTTATGTATTTATTTCACACACTCACATCATTTTTTTTTAATTCAAACATTTTACAATTTTTTCTTAAAAAATGTGTCCCAATAACCATTATAACTCGCTAAATAATCGTCGAGCAACTTTATATTTTGCATGCGCCTTTAAATATCGATTGTCATTTGAATATCCTTTTAGGTTGGGAAGTAAGTATGTTATTAAATGTCAGAAAACAATTATGAATTGCATTTGTTTTAATTATAGCCTACTTAAATTATAGATTATAAGCGAAACTTATAATTTTGTACTTTGAATTGAAATTGTTAAAAAATGGTAACAGATAGGGGTATAGTTTATTATACAAAAATTAAAGATCAACCAATTTTCTACCGAAATAATGTAAAAAATATAGGGTGTTCCATTTAAGTGAAAAAAGGAAAAAAATCATTTTGCGTATTGTTTCATCCTGTACACAACATGTGCTTTATGTTAACAAACGATTATTCCTTATATTATTAAGCATTTTTTTCAATTAAATTGCGTTAACAGAAAGTTTACATCGTTTTTCAATTTTGAAAAATAATGCCCTAAACTTCCATCGATTTCAACATTAAATTGTTTATAATTTTTAAAATATTAAAAATTGACCTAATAAACCTTATGTCAGAAATGATTAATTTTAAGCGTAGAATCTAAAATCGACATAAAAAATATAGCATTCCATTTAAAAAACCATATGTTTTATACGTCACGTGATTATTGGACACCCTGTATATATGAAACTAATTTTAAAATGTGAAGTTTTATAGTAGCTACAAATTATGTCAGTAATATTTTTTTTGGAAATTTCTAAATAACAGATATTGGACTTCATCGGAATCTTGCGCCACCCTGTATATTTCTGTGCAGAGAAATTTCATCGAGTTCATAAAATAAATCGTTACATTGAACTAATTTAAATGTAAATAAATCGAATAAACGTCTTGCTACTAATAGTAATAAATTTGTTCTTATTTGTGCATTAAACAACATTATGATAAAATTTGCATTCACGTGTAAAGTGAATCAAATTAAACCGCGAATCATTTCGTTTGCACCGTTTACCTTTCGAGCGCATTAATAATTTATTCCTTACGGTTTGTCTCCGCGTTTGCAGTTTCTAACTATGCTTTGCATATCTACGCGTTTCTGCATTCATAACTGTTTGCGTCTGCATGGAATATGATAATGAAATATGCAAGCTATGCGAATTTATAAACACGTGATACTAAATGTGCCAGTGGTATTGATGTTTTGTTTAATGAAAATCTAAAAGAAAAACAACTTTAACCTAGAAATATTGTCGCTTATTATGTTATGGAGAACTAGTTCGTGTAGTGTTTAATTATTTTAACTGATTTGTGATTTTCCCGTACTCGTGGAAATTTCTCGTTTTGTCGAAATAAGTTTTTACCAGGATCAATAAGCTTGCAATATAATGTAAAGCTTGTTAACTAATCGGGGCTAATCCGTACGAGAAATGTTAAGTTTAACGTGTATATTATTAATTAATTTCACATTTTATGAATATATATCTATTACACTGCTTAGATAAAAATTGACGTACACATTAAACTAAACATTTTTCTTACAGAATAGCGCCGAATATTAAAAAAAAATACTTATTTAATATCAGCTTTTTGGATTTTAGTTATGGCTATGAAAGCGATGAACAACATACATACATTTGTAATTCATTTAATGTAGAAGTTAGTAAACTTATTTGGAATAAAATTTGTTTAAAATTCAATTGTATGCAACTTGTATTAAAGACAATTCTCAAGAAAAAAACACGAATGAACAACAATGTGTGTGATAAAAAAAGAAAATTTACTCCGAAAATTAATAACAACAAAAAATCCGAGGAGAAAGCAAAATTCTTCAAATCTTGTCAAGTTGGGTTAAGTAAGGTAAATCATTTCCTTTGAAAACAAAAAAAATAAAATAAATAAATTGCTTGATAACGAGCGTAACTCACTCATTTTGTCAGTTATGAAAATTTGTCTTGAATTAATTATATTTTGTATTAAATTTTCAGTGAGTTTTATTTGAAATAATGTTTTTTTTATCTGTCATTCATATTTTTAACTATTGCGAATAATTTGTTAATCCTAACAATTATAATATGAAAAATACAATTTAAAATCCCTTCTCAGCAATTTTTATTTGATTTTTTTTTGCCACTGTCGGAAGTTGAATTTTTCTCTGATTTTCCGTCGATTCAATTTTATAATAAATAACAAACGTAATTTTAACAGATTTCCATGAGATTCGTTTCAGTCATGTTAATCAACGTTAGGATTTCGTATTTTGGTGGAAGCTGGGGGACCCCCTCGCAATCTGCGCACATCTGTCCGACGAGCTAATAATCGAAATTCTAAATTTATCGCCCTTTCCCATCCCGCGTTTCACGAACAGATATTTCCCCTCCGAACGTCAGAACTAAACAACGTGACTTATTTTCGGGACGCGCTCATGTTTCCCATTCGAATTGCAATAAATCGTTTGAGGGGAAAAAGGAACACGTGTGTAATAATAATATACAATTATATAATCTATTGATATGAACATTTAAATTTAAAGAAGATAGTGTTTGTAATTTGAGCTGTTAGAGTAAGATTATTCTCGTATTATTTTGTAATTCAAATTAAAAGCTTAATTTGTTGATTATCTAATAAAAATGTAACCATTCAATTAACTCATTTTTTTATTAATAATCACTAATTAAATAACAAATACTTGCGTTCTTACGTAATTACGATCTGCACATATGTATGTTTATTTTTTGAGGAAGTTTTAAATTAATTTGACAAGTTATGATTTACACGTCATGCTAATAATCGATTACCAACGTCTCGTAAATTCAAAAACGAAAATTCCTTGTTGAAACAGGCTTACAACTATACATAGCAAACACACACTAAATTATTCATATTAAATAACATATGGTATTAAATTTCTTGTTTCAAAATGCAATAGTAATTTTATCATAAAAAAATTAAAACAAAATAAATCAATTATCAGTGTTTTATAACATAGCATGCAGATATGAATATTTTCAATCATTCATAATTGCCTAGTAATTATATTATATACGGGGACTCCCGTATATAAATATTATTATTAAAATCTAAATTAGCTTAGTTTGTTTAGTATAACCAATGGGTTGTTTGCTTCATGATAGTATAAAAAAGGATTTTCTTGAAGTAGTCTGTGAATTTCTACATTTGATCATGTAGCGTTATCGAAGGAGTGGAGCAGGAAATTCAAGAGCAATCAGTGCGCGTTTGAACTCACTGGGGATAATACATCATTATTGTCGTCGCATAATTAAAAAATGGTGATATGTCCATCATGGTACTTTCTCCGGTGAATACGGTCAAATAAGTTTCTGATTGAAAATTTAATAGGAAGCAAAATGATTAATAGAAAAAATTGATTGTTGTCTTTCAAAGTTAAAACCGAGTATTTAGAAAAAAAAATCATCATTGGTAATAGGAATATTTCTGACACTGATCCTAATGTCGTTACTTCAAACTTTAGGTTTTCTATGCTTCTAACTTTACATCAGCCGAAAGACGTCAATGGATCTATGTCGGTAGATGTAGTCCTGAATCGACTGTTAACTCTGTCCTAGATTATGTTCATAACGTCTTAGATATAAAGGACGCCAAATGCTTCGAACTTACTAAAAATCAGGATATTTGTTCTTATAAAGTAGGAGTTAAAGAGTTGCTTATAAAGACTTTACTGGATCCATCTTTGTGGCCAACTGGTTTGGCTGTAAAAGAATTCTTTCCTCGTCGCAGTAATAAATATTCTACAGGAAATTTTCCAAGAGGAAACTCAGCCGACCTACAGATCTGAACAATGTATCTAATATTGCTGCTGATGGTATATCGTTGTACTATCAAAATGTGAGAGGTCTCCGGACAAAACTAGTTGACTTCTTTAACTCTTGTTTATCTGAGGATTACACTATAATAGCCCTTACTGAAACTTGGCTACATGCATCTATTGTAGATAGTGAGATAATTGATAGCCGTTTTAACATATATCGTAAAGACCGTTCAGCTGTAACTAGTAAAAAAAAACAGAGGCGGATGTGTTTTTCTTGCAATTAGGAAAAACTTAAAATCGGCTATATTAGAAAATGACGACACTTTGGAACTGATATCTATAAAAATTAATATAGATACCGCTAAAGTTATAATATGTTGCTGTTATATTCCGCCAAATTCTGCATTAAATGTATATGAAAATCACTGCATTATGTTTGATAAACTGGTGACGGATTATCCTGATTATAAATTTATTATCATTGGTGACTTTAATTTGCCAAATATCACTTGGATCAACGATGATGAGAACTGCGGCTTAATTCCAACGAATATAAGTTCATCTGCCGAAATGTTATTTTGTGACTGTCTTAGCTCCTTAGGCATGAATCAATTTAATGGCATTAAGAATGCGTTTGGAGGGACATTGGATTTATGTTTCTCTAATTATGATTATTTCTCAGTGAGTAATTGTTCTCCTATAATTCAAATTGTTCAAATTGATAGATATCACCCACCATTAAATGTTAATATTATTGTAGATGAATATGATGCTTTAGCTGATAGTACTAAATATAAACCTGATTTTAAACGTGCAAATTATCGGAGCATAAATAACTTCTTTTCATGTGTGGATTGGTCTTATTTAAATAAGTGCTCCGACATTAATATTGCTAGTCAGATTTTCTACGATATAATTTATTTTGCAATTGATCTGTATGTGCCAAAAAAACCTGTAAAGTTAGAATACTACCCTGCCTGGTTTTCGAAAAAGTTAATTGTTTTGATAAAATCTAAAAAGGAAGCTCACAAAAAATGGAAACTAACCTCAAATCCCGCTGACTACAATTTATTTAAGTGTATTAGAATGCAATGTAAAACTGAATCAATGTTGTGCTACAGACGTTATTTGGATAACATTGAACTTTCCATTCCGCATAACATTAAGTCTTTTTGGTCTTTTGTTCATATTAAGTATAAATCATCTGGCATCCCAATGAATATGACCTATAATGACGTTAGTGCTACAGCAGGTGACAACATATCAAATCTATTTGCGAAGTACTTTTCTTCTGTATACAATCCAGATACTGATGAAACACAAATAAATTTTATTCCTAATTTAACTACAAACTTAAACAGCTTGTATACAACTCCCGAGCAAGTTTTATTTGAACTGTCAAGGTTGAAAATTACTTCTGGTCCTGGTCCTGACAATATTCCTCCGACATTTCTTCGTAATTGTAGTACATCACTTTATAATCCACTATACAAACTGTTCTCTTTATCACTAACTTCCGGTATTTTCCCTGATGAATGGAAATTATCATATGTCCACAAATCCGGTTCTAAATCCAACGTAAGTAACTATAGACCAATTTCTATACTGTCAGTTATACCCAAGGTGTTTGAGAAATTATTATATAATCAGTTGGCTCATGCTTTTCGCAATATTATCACCCAAAACCAACATGTTTTTTTTAGAAGTCGTTCCACACAAACGAATCTTCTTGTATTCACGGATTATATTGTCAAGGCTATCGAAAGTGGAGCTGAAGTGCATTCTATTTACACAGACTTCAGCAAAGCTTTTGATTGCTTTTGATCTCAGATACATTTTACGCAACGTCCGGTGTACCCCAAGGTTCCCATCTGAGACCATTACTATTCATCATCTTTATTAATGACTTGTCTGAAGTACTTACCTGCCCGCATTTACTATTTTCAGACGATCTAAAGATATTTTTGAAAATCAGTGGATCAGATGATTGTTCTACTATCCAGAACAATTTGGCTTTAATTCACACTTGGTGCATTTCTAACAATATGAAACTTAATATTAATAAGTGTCAGTTTATGCCTTTCTCACGTAGTAAAACACCAGTAAATTTCATCTATAATTTGAATGGTATTCCACTTAGTAGGGTGAATTACATAAGGGATCTCGGTGTATTATTGGACCATAAACCGACCTACAATTTGCACATTGACCACACTATAAATAAGGCCAATAAAATGCTAGGGTTCGTTAAGCGGAGTACGAGTGAATTTAGCAACATACATGCCCTGGTTACCTTGTACAACGCGTTGGTAAGATCGCATCTAGAGTATTGTTGCATCATATGGTCACCGATATATAAAACCCATGTGGACAGATTAGAAGCGGTACAATACAAATTTGCTAAAGTTTTGTCATTCAAACTTAGCACTGCGGGAATACACCTTACACCCCAGCAATCCAGTGCATACGTTGGCCTCGCTTCGCTGAATACTCGGAGAAAGAGAATGGACCTCGCATTTACATTCAAATTACTGAATGGGCGAATTGACTCTGAATATCTATTAAATTTAGTCAGTATTAATGTACCAAGCCGTGAATTGCGATGTAACAACTTTTTGTACGTGAATCACCACAGGACTAATTATGGAATGCATGGATCCATGACGCGGATCGCAAGAAACGTCAACAGCGCGGGTTCTTCAGTAGATGTTGTTGGGATCTCCTATTCGACTTTCAAAGCCCAGCTAAGACATATTGAATAACTGGTCACCTGTTATGTGTTATTTGTTTATCTTACCTTGTGCACTTTGAATAATTTATGTATATATCATGTAAAAGCAGATAGCGTTAAATAAAGTATTATTATTATTAAAAATTATAATTAAGTGTGTTATTTCTTACCTTACAATGTGTTGAAATCATTTATCCACACTCTTCTTCATTTTTTAAAACTTTGCGAATGTGCTGAATATGACGGCACTTTGACGTTTTATTTGTCATTAAAATAATTATTTCAATAATTAAAATCTCTAAGGGAATTTATCAGATAAATGCTTATAAAATGAAAACCGGAGGTCCTACAATAAAAGTTTTATAACAGAAATTATTTATTTTCCAAGATCTAAAACTTTTATTTGAAACATTTTTCTATCCGAATTAAAAAATGAAAAATTGCTAAGAGTAAAGTTGCACTTAATGAGTTTTGATTCTAACCAAAAGCTTTTCAGATCATTCCACTGTTATATAAAGCTTAGATATAAAGTTTGGGCTTAATCCATTTAGCCGTTTAGGCGCTATCGCGGAAACAGTTTTGAAAAATGTCTGTGTGTCGGTGCACAGACATTTTTCAAAACTCGATGGAATGGACTCAGGGGACCTCAAAACGTGCATATTTGTTGAAATTGGCGGTTCGAAAATTTTCACGATCACAATACTTTCCCTTGGACAGGGGTCCGGGGAAAGTAATAAAACACAAATTAAATTGAATAACTTTAAATTCTCGACTAGTTTCGGGTTCTCATTATGATAATTACTAATTAAAATTGCAAATGTATTCGTTATTCTTCACGATCTGCTCTTTTTATGTTTATGTTTTGACGATTGCCAACGTCTTAAATATTAAGTAATAAAAATCCCCTGCTACTGAAACAGACCTACAAAATATTTAAAAAAACAAACTTTAATTATAATAAATTGTATTGAAAAAATATTTTTTTGTTCGATGATTACTTTCTTCCTATGCAAAGAAACAAAAGGAAAGTCATTTGCACACAACGAAAGCAAACACTTTTGCCAATGCAATGTACTATATATTGAATCTATTTACATTTCTTTTGTTTAAACTGAGATAAATTAACAAGAATTGTAATATTTAATCGATTTATCACTTTCGCATATAATTTCTTACATCAACTAGACTAATTGCGCAAACATTGAAAAAAAAAATCAAAAATCGCGATCCCCTCAATTGACGGGAACAAATTTCTAAATTGCGCACACTTGCATTTACGCGCAGGTTACTTCAACTTGCACAATGCTGCATTAATTAAGCTAATAACGATCGCCGGTTTAGATATCCACGTTCCGGTTCAGAACACCAGGAATTCTGTCAAAGTCGGCCTCTCTTTGTGCTCGACGAAATCGTTTCCCCATTCTGCCCGTACGCACTATAACGTTGGATTCGTAATTGTGTTAACTTTGACTTTATATCCATATTAACACAAACACATACATGCACACTCACTTTATATTTATAACCGTACATGGTCGCAAGAGAGTTATTATCACATCGTGCTTTTAAGGTAAATTTTCTCATGAAACTCATAATTTGAAAGGGCTTAACGAGTAAACTAAACTGTGAGAGTTCATTTGTGTCTCGTAGTTTATAATACTCTTCTCTCTGACATTATTGTAACTTAAATCAGTATGTTAGTGATTGGCGAAGGATTCTTTTTGTATTTACTATATGAATAGAATACGAAATAATCGATTACTTTCGATAATCGAATGATAATTTTATCATTTCTGAGAAATATATGACTCAAAACTCAAACATAATCGTTTTAGTTACTGTTTCTTTAATTAAGAAAGAAATAACTGCGGAAATACAACAGGGCGAATCGAATATAAACCGATATTTAATAAGGTGTTCCAAGGACGTGCAAAACAATGTACAGAAAAATGGCTAATTAGAAATTTGGTAGATACTGACGTATGTCCCGTTAGATTTTTTAGAGAAATGATGAAGACACCCTGCACATATTATAATTGATCGGCTCTTATTTACACATAATCCTAGGTGGATGTTAAAAAATACAGCTGAATGGTATACAAATATACCTGACACAGTAAATACATTATCAAAATGGACAAAAGAAAAAAAGATTGGACTCAAAACAGACTAAAACAAAAATATTAATCACAGCTTGCGACCTACTGCCGTAACATCTTGCTCAAGCCGGCTTCTCCGAACAAGAGTTAATGAAAGTGGCTGGTTACAATAACTCAAATTCATTAAAAACACGGTTATATTACGTGGAATATATAGAGAGTTTATTAGTTGTAGTACTAGATTTATGGAATATGAGGCAAATTTGTGAGAAAGGAAAGAAAACTGATAGCTTGTATTTTCTTATATTATTTGTATGAAGACATATTTTTTTTGCATAATGTTTAATTTTGTTTGCTAATATTAATTTATACTTTGTTCTCTTTTTTTCTGTTTAAATTTAACTAACTTTGCTTGTACTCTTCTTATATTATGATTTTGATTGTACATTTTCCCTTGTTGGATTCTTCCGTTGGAAAATAAAAATTATTATTATTATTATTAAAGTCTTTCTTTGATGTGAGTGATGTTGATAAGTTCATACAGAAGCAGAATTGAAGGTTTATGTAAAGGATTCTGGGATTGTCTGATTTTAGATAACAGTTTAAGGGCTAATCTATCGGCGACTTGCATATTTTTCAGGGTGATTGGATGGGGATGTTAAGGATAGCTGCGTAATCTAGTAAAGGGCGGCCACCATAAATATATACAGCTGTCTTCGTACTAATACCAAATTGTTTGTAAGATAAGCTTCTAAAATGTGCTGGAATATACTTGATATTGGATTTTAAGGTAATGGAATGATTATTGAGAATATTAAATGCAATTTATATAAACAATACTTTAGTTGTTAATTGTTGAGGCTTCTACTTTGTTATACATTGTAATTCAATTTTAATAAATGAAACACTTTTTTACTTTGTTTGTATAACTCGGATTGATTTTATTGTTGACTATAGTTTCGACAACCTTAACGTGTCATTATCAAAACAATATAATTTTGATAATGATATTCATTTATTAAAACAATACTTTAGGTTTTTCAAGACTAAAAAACTAGGAGCATATATCCTTTAATGTTATTTTTCTGAAGTTTCAATATTATTATTGGTAATTACAGCATTATAGAAATAATAAATGAGCAAAGGAATACAGACATAAGGCAATATTTGTTTCTTTCATTCAAACGAGTGGTGCGCCTTTAAAATTTCGTTTAAATTTAAAATTAGCATTTTATTTTTTATTTTATATTTCATTCTCTCCATATATTTTATTTTTATCATATTTATGATTAAAATTATTTTATTTCACGTGTTTTGTTTATTTTTTTGGAAAAGTCGAGATAAATAATTGTTCTCGGTCAAATTTAAAATCGTTAATATTATTTTTTTCATTTATACATATTTATAAATTCTGAAAGAAGATTCCGTAAATAAACATTAAATAAACAAAAAAATAAACATAATCCTTTGCGTCATAAAGCAATTTATGCGAACGGGTCCTTGACATTCGCCCGAGAATACACAAATAAAGCAAACAAAAATGTACGGAGGCGGAAAATGTTGCTTTTTTCCTCCCTTAATCGTTCGAAAAGTTTCCCATCGGAAAAGCGAACGAAAAACAAACGTATTCCTCCCGCGAGGGACGAGCATTTAAATTTCCGAATCGATAAAGTACGCCTCGCGTTAAGTTGAGCCCATCTCCAGAGGATTTTCACGAAAGGAAATATGAAAATACGGACTCGCGAGGTAGATATTTTCTAAGAATAACGTTGGAATTTATTGGATTTTAAAAATATTTCCCGATTTAAAGAGGCGTCTTCGGGTTTATAAAAATCTCTTATATTAAATAAATTTTATTTATAAATTTAACGTGTTTTAATTAACTTTAAATTCTATATATGTATATATGATGTTGACGCGGCCATGTATTCATGAGAATTTTACATGTAAAACATTTTTTTAGAAATTCCTGCTCCCCTATTTATTTTAGAGATCGCGTCAACACCCAGTATACACTTTCCTGTATATCCAAATCGGTTTATTTTATAGACAAAAACATATGTGGCTACGAATATTATAAAAAAAAATAAATAAACTAGTTCATTAAGTGTTCAAAATGCCCACCACCTAAACATAAATCTCCTCTATGCAAGACTCTTTGGTAGAGCAGACTACTCTCATGCAAAGTTGTACAGGCCCATCAGTCTCATGTCGTTTGTACTGAAGACAATAGAAAAGATTATGGACAGGCATATTAGGTTAGATCCCAAGATCAATACGCCTATCTTCCAGGTCGATCAACAGAGACAGCTCTCAGCCAACTAACAAGTAGTGCAGAGACTGCTCTGGAAAACACGGAGATCTTACTTGCTGTCTTCTTGGATATAGAAGGTGCATTTGATAATACAACCTTTAACTCCATAACTGCTGCCTTGAGGAAGCGGGGATTGGAGGAAACTAGCTTCAGGTGGATTGACTGCATGCTAAGACAAAGGATGGTTTTCACAACGTTTGCTGATCAGACACTGGCATCCAGGGTGGCTGGTGGTTGCCCTCAGGGAGGAGTTCTCTCACCCCTGTGGAACCTGGTCATGAATGGATTACTAGTGGATCTCAGCAACGAAGGATACGCTTCCCTAGGATACGCAGATGACCTAGTCATCCTCGTTAAGGGAAAGTTTAATAGCACGATCATAGAGCGTATGCAACGAGCACTGAACGTGGTGAGTAAATGGTGTGATAGAGAAAGACTGAAAGTCTCACCCTCTAAGACGACCATTGTACCATTTACACGCAAGAGGAAACTCGAGGGCCTAGGACCTCTCTTTCTAAATGGTGGCAACCTTGAAATATCGGGTGAAGTGAAATACTTAGGAATAATCCATGACTCCAAGCTCACCTGGACCTCGCACATCTCGAAAATTAGACGTAAATCGGAAATTACCCTTGCGGTAATTAGACGAATGTACGACAGACAATGGGGACTCAGACCACGGATAGTACACTGGCTGTATACCAGAGTGGTCAGGCCTGCAATCATGTATGCTGCTCTGGTGTGGTGGCCTAAAGTCAAGTAAAACACAACCAAAGAAATCCTCAGCAAGGTTAAAAAACTTGCTTGTATCAGCATAACAGGGGCTATAAGAACAACGCCCACTGCTCCATGGAGACAATACTAGACCTCACTCCACTCCATATAAGAGGCAAGATTGGTACTCTACAGGCTACAGTTATCACTGGTCAACATAAGAGTTGATACGCCACATAAAAGACTCCTGATAGTCATAGGGGGACCTCTCCTGCAAATGAGGTCGGACCATATGATTGTCAGGTACCTTGAAAATGCACTCTTTAAAGTCACTATTCCAGACCGTAATGGATGAAATGGTTTTAAAGATAATATCCACAAACAAGGCATGATCTGGTATACGGACGATTCCAAATCAGACATAGGTACTGGATCAGAAATATACAATGAAAACAGGATATGCCCAATCACTGGGCGGCCTGGCATCAGTCTTTCAAGCAGAAATATTCGCAATTATAAAATGTGCGAAAACAATCATAGAGAGGAACTGCCGAGACAGACACATCTATATCATGTCTGATAGTCAGGCGGCACTGAACGCTCTCCAGAGCCAAAAGACTTCATCCAAACTGGTATTAGACTGCTTCGACACACTGAATGACCTGGCCAGACAGAACAAAGTCACACATGTCTGGACGCCGGGTCACTCCGGTATCGAGAGAAATGAAAAAGCTGACGAGCTAGCAAGGCAGGGAGCTACCATATCATTTATGGGACCTAAACCTGTCTTGGGTATAACAAAAAAGTCGTGTCGCCTAGAAGTCAGAAAGTGGACTCGCAACAAACATAAGGAGTACTGGGAAAACAGACCAGGCCTAAACCACAGTAAGGCCATTATAAAAGGACCTAACTTTAACCAAGTTGCAGGACTACTGTCATTAAGTAGGGCGCAGCTAAAAACAACCATAGGAATGCTAACAGGCCATATGACTGTTAAAGAGTACCTAAGAAAAATCGGTCTACATAACGGCGACACTAGCTGCCGGCTTTGTAATGTGGCACCGGAAACAGTAATGCACATATGCACGCTGTACAACAAAAGACGGATCATATTTGGGAACAGTCAAATGGACCTGCACAAGTTAGTGCAGAGTATCGAGTTCGGAACAGTTGCGTGAGTAAGGCAATATGGGGTAGTACAATAAGCCACCTAGGTTGCAGTGCATCCGGATTCGCAAGAAAGACGGCCCCCACAGGAGAAAAAAAAAGATTCCTTGAATGCAAACACGTTTCAAAACATGCCGATTTAATTTACGGCATTCAATGCAAATCTATTTTTCAGATCTTCAATATCATTTAATTGTGTCTTATGAACCCTTTCTTTTAAATATAATCATGTATATTTTTTCTTGATTCGCTCCTGCAGGTGAACCAAGTTGTTAACACACACTTGATATATGAAGTTTTTTAAAAATCGCCACAAATATCACATGATCTAGGAGGGAATTCATGTTCAGTGTTTAAATTGATAATGCGGTCATCAAAGAATTCATGTAACATTTCAATAGTGTCTGCAGCAGTGTGTGCTCTTGCTCCGTCTTGATGGAAATATCCATATCTTAATTCTTCATCATCAAGTTGTTCGATAAAGGGGGTCAGAATTTCTTCTCTATACCGTTCACCTGTTAGGGTCCTATTACGCATCTGCGACTTATGGCGCACCAAACGCCAATTTTTTGGGGATGTAGAGGTTCTTCGACATAAAAATTCTCGGGCTTTACAGCACTCCACATCCTCATATTTTGCGAATTAACGTACCCGCTTAAATAAAACCATGCTTCATCTGTGAAATAGGTTTTAACAAGGAGATCTTCATCAAAGTTTTGAAGGAACCATCGGCAAAATGTAACTCTTCTGGGATAATAAATTCTATGTAGTTCTTGTACGCAAGTTTATCGATAAGGGATCCTTCTTCAAAATTTTCTGGCAGGTACCAATTGATACTTCAGTTAATTGTGAAAGCACATGAAGTGAAGTTCTAGGTGAATCTTCTATTATTTGTCGCACATTTTCAATTAACTCTGGAGTACGTTTTGTTGCCAATCCAGTACCTTCCTTCCTACCAACACTTCCAGTGTCACGAAAGACTTGTACAGCACGCCGAAGAGTACGTCGAAAACAGTTGTCATCAACGACAAGATTGGGAAATTGATTTCGAAATTCCTCCAAACAATCGGGAACAGAATACTGCCACTCTCCACCAACTTTTCGCCCATTACGAAAATAAGATTCAATCATAAACGTTTTATGTACCTTATAAAACATGTTTACGATTTAGGGGTTATTGACAACTCACTTATCAACATGAAAACCAGTATTTTACGCGTACGCGTGTGATTTTAGTTCAGACATTACTTTAGATTTCCAATGCCAACTTCGTCGTCAATTTTTCTTATACGCTCGATATATTAGAAAAGCTGCATAGATTGTGATGATAAAAAACTGCTTAGACTGTGATTAATGTACACGTTAAACTTAACATTTTACTTACAGAATAGCTCTATGTATGTATACCATATTTTTCTCCTTTAGAATACTTTGATTTTTTATTAAAAAAATAATATTACTAATATAAGTAACCACACGCCACAGGTTATATTAATTTAACAAATTGAAGTATTTTATTTAATAATAATGGTGTTAAATTAGTATTACAACATACAGAAATTTCATGAAATAAATTAAAAATTATTTTAATTAAATTGATATTCCTTTTAAATTAGATTTATATCTATGAAATTGAAATTTCAATGTACAACATTGAGATATAATTTAAATTAATTAAATATAAGTGGAAAATAAACATCTCTGATAAGATTTGAACCCATGCCCCCTGATTTCTAGACGAGTGTGTTATTTTAATAATTAATAAAAACAAAACAATATCAAAATCAATGAAAAAGAGTTGTAATCAACTTATATGTTTAGTTTGAAGTTCCCAATTCTCAAAACATATATATATAACCTTTATACCCTTTCGAGTGTCGGGTCATTCTTAATATATATACAGGGTGGCGCAAGATTACGATGAAGTCCAATATCTCAGTTATAAAGAAATATACAAAAAAATGTTACTTACATTATTAGTAGCTACTGTCAAAATTCACATTTTAAAATTAGTTTCATATATACAAGGTGTCCAATAATCACGTAACGTATCAAACATATGTTTTTTAAAATGGAATGATATATTTTTTATGAAGATTTTCGATTCTACGTTTAAAAATAATCATTTTTTATATAAGATTTAATAGGTCAATTTTTCATAGTTTAAAAGTTATAAACAAATGAATGTTGAAATCGAATGATGTTTACAGCCTAATATTTCAATAATGAAAAATGAAATATACATTCTATCAACGCCATACAAATGCAAAAATACTTAATAATAAAAGAAATACTCTTTTTTCTCTTAAAACATTTTTTTATATACAAGGTGAAGCAATACGCAAAATGATTTTTTTCTCTTTTTACTTAAATGGGACACCCTATATTTTTTATGCTATTTTAATAGAAAATTAATCACTCTTCATTTTTTATATAACATATTAAATAGCTACCGTCTACCGTTTTTGAGATATTTAATCTCAAATACAAATTTGGTATAGAATTTTTAATCAAAGTAGGCCGTGTCAGAACAACTAATTTATTTAGTTGTGAAAGTTACGCGAACACAAATATAAAATAATTTAGTGAAACGAATAATCAAGTGTATTAATTAAAATACATCATAATTCATACATATTTTTTTTACCACGGGATAAATGAGAATTTAATAAAAAAAGTAAATAAATATTAAGCTGTAATTATTTTAATACGCGATAATATTGAAAATACAACAATTTTAATAGGTATGTTCTTGGCTGTGCGTCAGGATCCAGGTACAACGAATCTTCTTATCTCAGGAATGCGTTCTCGGAGTGAGTCGTCGATCGTTTTTTTCTTCTTGATTTGCGATAATTGCGCTCTTGTATTTCGATTCAGTCGTCCGAAAACGCGCAATGTTCACTATTCCGGTTTAATTTTTAACGTTAGAAATTATTAATAATTAAAAACGCGATTTATTTTTGTTTATAAACAAGTGTTAATTAGTGAGTGGTGGAGGTGAGTTGGTTTTCGATTCACCAGGAATGGGTTAGAAGTTATTTTTTCTATTAAGGTATGTTAATATTAATAATTTATTTTTAAACATATTTTACGACTCCTATTATTATCATCAATTTATTCTCCAAAATTGCATTTGATTAAATAATTTGGTATAGAATTTTTAACCAAAGTAGGCCGCGCCAGAACAACTAATTTATTTAGTAACTTTCAACGCTTAATATTATAATTAGTAAGTAAAGTACATTTTACATTATATTTTGTAACACTGGTGCAGTTAAACATACTTCTTCAATAAATGATTAATTTAATTGTTAAAAACTAACAACAACTATATTTTTTGGTTATTATTCGAAAAATATTTAAAATATTCCTATATGCTTCTCAAATTGATTTATTTAAACAATTCATGTTGACTGAAAAACCGAAAATAGATACTAAGTGAAATAATAAAATATTTATATCATTATATTTTGTTAACATTTGTATGTATTTATTTCACACATTCACATTTTTTTTTAATTCAATAGCATTCAAACATTTTACAATTTTTTTCTTAAAAAATATGTCCCAATAACCATTATAACTCGCTAAATAATCGTTGAGCAACTATTTTCTTTATATTTTGCATGCGCCTTTAAATATCGATTGTCATTTGAATATCCTTTTAGGTTAGGGAGTAAGTATGTTATTAAATACCAGAAAACGATTATGAATTGCATTTGTTTTAATTGCCTACTTAAATTATAGATTATAAGCGAAACTTATAATTTTGTTCTTTAAATTGAAATTGTTAAAAAATGGTAACAGATAGGGGTATAGTTTATTATACAAAAATTAAAGAACAATCAATTTTCTATCGAAATAGTGTAAAAAATATAGGGTGTTCCATTTAAGTGAAAAAAGAAAAAAATCATTTTGCGTATTGTTTCACCCTGTACACAACATTTGCTTTATGGTAACAAACGATTATTCCTTATATTATTAAGCATTTTTTCAATTAAATTGCGTTAACAGAAAGTTTACATCGTTTTTCATTTTTGAAAAATAAGGCCCCAATCTTCCATTGATTTCAACCTTAAATTGTTTTTAACTTTTAAAATATTAAAAACTGACTTATTAAACCTTATGTCAAAAATGATTAATTTTAAGCGTAGAATCTAAAATCGACATAAAAAATATAGCATTCCATTTAAAAAATCATATGTTTGATACGTCACGTGATTATTGGATACCCTGTATATATGAAACCAATTTTAAAATGTGAAGTTTTACAGTAGCTACAAATTATGTGATAAAAAAATATCTTTTTGTAAATTTCTAAATAACTGAGATATTGGACTTCATCGGAATCTTGCGCCACCCTGTATATATATATATATATATATATATATATATATATATACAGAGAGGTTTTTTTATCAGTATACATTAGGGGAAGTGTATACCTGCAAAAAAACGCGACTCAAACGCATTGAACCGATTAATTTGTGTATGTTTAGTTGAATATTTGGCATATGTGTGTTCAGTTGCGTGTTATAGGCAACTAAACACACATTCATTAATACATTTGACTCGCGTATTTTGCAGGCACACATATGGGAAATGTATACTAATAAAAAAGTTCTCTGTATATATATTCAATGATCCTTTCTACCCAAAACAGAGAGCGGCTTATTTACGAAGTTTGACATACAAGCAACATAGCATTAGCACTAAAACTGTAGTCGCATATAAAATGATTCATCGCCCTCTGTTAGATTATGATTATTTAGAAATATATAAGTAGCAGAACGATCAGCCCTGAGAGTGCTTGCAAAATTAATACATCCCACAAATCCCTTTTGTGAACCCTCTAATCTTTTCCTATATGAAATATTCCAAATACATCCCACTAATATTCGGATTAAATGGTTAATCACGATTAAGTCTGAAAATGGCTTGCACCTAGACTTAATTATGATTAACACGTATAATTTCACGTTGATTGAGGATAATCGTGAAGTGGTTTACAGTTGATAGAGATCAGAGAAAGAGATAGTTAGATTTGATTCAAATAACCAAGTGCGAATTTAGAATCAACGAAATTGATACTTTATAAGTAAATGATCCAATTAATTTTTGATTTACCTTAGCTTACAAACATTACAAACACGTGCTTCGACTGTTTCTAACTTAAGGACGTGAACGTTACTAAAATCCCACAAAACAGAAATAAAAATTGCTAGGAAAATGCGTCCGATCTATTTATATTCGGTGGTCCGATTAGTTAATCGACGTACGGTGCAACAAAAATCTGCCGATTAAAGTTAATCACGATTAACTAATCTGAGAATTTAATCGAACTCGGTGCAAGTGGACATTAGATATTAGCGATTGACTCTAGCTGACAGTCAGTCAGAGGTGTCGAATTACATAATACACTAAGGACAATGATAGAATTTGCCAAATACAGGCAGAAAGACCTCAGGTTGATAGCTATTTAGCAGATAATTTTCACATAAGAATATTTTCTTGTATATTATTAATTTGGGGCTGAAAGATCACTGGTCGATAGCCAATTAACAGATATAAATTATACATTTGAGTTTGTTAATGTTTATTACTTATTTTGTATACTTTCTGTATATATCTGTTAATAAATAATATTATTATTATTATTAATTTGCTATATCTGTCAATACATTTTACATTCATCAGGATACTAATATAATATGAATTACTGAGTGCCAATGAATATACAGCTATCTACTAAATCGCACCCTTAATATCTATTCAATTGAAAAACATTTCAAATTAAATGTATGGGTATTTTGTCCTAAAATCTAAGGTTTTATCACAATTTTAAAAATATCATCATTTTTTGTTACAATATTTTTAAATACAAAAAAAGGCTTTTAAAATTTCACAAACTTCTTTTTTCATTAAATATTAAAAATGTAATTAAGTATCAGCCTCTATAAATAAATTTATTTTTTGTTTTCCATTTATTGTAGGAGTAGTACTAAAATTCACACTTGTTTCAATGCTGCACGTCTATTTTTAGAAACTGTGGTGGTTTTGATTAAATCGAATCGAACGTCTGCAGCCCTCATCCCCCCCGGCCCGCAATTGACCTAAAAATATGAAAAACAGGGCCGAGAATCAGACTGTCAGAGCGCGACATTGACCGAAATTAACACTTTTGTGTGACAAACTATAAATACATACCAACGTTCGTTTAATGTACTGAATTACAGCGCTTGTCGTGTTTGGTTATTTATTAGTAATCGTAATAGAAGTGTCCAATAGATGTTTATTTTACAAATAAAAGTCGACTGGATAAATATAATAGGTTTCTGAAGGCAAATACAATAATTTTAATTGATCTCATTTTTGTTTTATATTTATGAATAAATCATAAGTAATATTTAGTTGTATTACAAAAATAAATTATTAAATATCAGATCATCCGCAACGTGAAGGGCCCCGTCCGCGAGGGAGACATCCTCACCCTGCTGGAATCCGAACGTGAAGCCAGGAGGCTGCGATAAAATAATATTTGCAATCCAAGCTGTTATTTAAGTCAACATCCACCTTACTTTAAAGTTTTACATTGTAAACCACCTACAATAAAATATGTAATATAACATTTTCAAAGTTAAATATCTTTATTACGATACGTTTGTATAATTGTTTAGAATAGTACATTTTTAATTTGATAAATGGCTATCGGCATGTAGCCTTTCTGCCAAGGTTGATGATTTTTATGGGTGTTATGGGCGTATTGTGAGGTGATAGTGATTTGTAGATGAGAAAAGAAAAAAATATATGTTTGAGGTAAAGTTCTGGTTATAGTAAGTGATCAGTTGGAACAGAGTTTGTGGGGGATTTATGAGTTTTATTAACGTAGTCATTTCGGGGGATGTAGAATTGGGAGAGAATTTCGAAGTAGTTTAGTTCGCTTTGGAAGAATCTTTTGGATAACTAAAGGATGCGTTCATTGATGGGAGTAACTGTGGTCCGGTTATAGAGGAAGGTATTTCATGGATTTTGAAGCGGGCTAAGTGGGTGTCTGATTTTTGTAAGCGATCTGAGGGATGCGCGTTCGCTGACTGCTATATTATGAAGAGTAGGATTGGGAGAAGTCGTGAATAGGATGGAGCTGTAGTCTAACAGGGGGCATATCATTTTGTAGATTTTAGTTGCGTTTAAATTATGAAATATTTTATTGTTTAAGATTCAAAATATTAATTCGCAGCATGAATTGTACGTTTAATTAATTTAATAAGTTAAAAAAATATATATAAGGCAAAGAGATTCGAGGGATGAATCTCGAAACACGTATCTGTAGATGGCCTTATAATATCTAACGTATTTTGTTCTCTGTGTGAAATATTCTTAAATTATTTTTTTTGCATTATGCAATCATTTGTAGTACAACAAGAAAAGCAAACGTGTGAATCATCTTTGTTTCATTTTATTTAATTTAATTGAAAACGATGCTGTTTTTTTCTCACGCCGAGTCGATGTTTTTTTTATCGGAGCCGATAAATCCGCTCAATGCGCGCGTAAAAATTAATTAAAAATTGTTTAACAACTAAGGGCTTACAGGGCATAGCTGTACTGATGAGGGATGAAATCCCGAAACACGTGTCTGCAGATAGCCTTGTAACTATTATTTGTTGTTTCCTTTCATTAAATAATTTCGACTCAAACCGTTGCAATTCGCAGTAGTACTGCTATGCATCAACAAATATCTATTGTGTAATCCAATGTCCGGCGGGGTAAATGCTCGGGAAGTAGTTGTTTCAATAGATGTTTGTAAAACTTACAGTGTAAGTATTTTTTTTTTGCAGTTGGAAAAAGGGATTGATCGAATTTTAAATAATAAATACTTACACTGTAAAGCTTACAGTGTAATTATTTTTTTGCAGTCGGAAAAAGGGATTGATCGAATTTTATTGATCATTGCCAGAAATGTTCCTTGTTTAATTTCATTGTAATTTAAATAACTGCAAACGCATCTTTGTTTCATTTTATTTAGTTTATTGTATGGTTAGTTCTCGGGTAATTAAAAAAAATATATATATATTTTTAAAGATGGCCTTATATTATCTAACGTATGTTATTCTCTGCGTGAAATATTCTCAAATTATTTTTTTTGCATTATTATGTAATCATTTGTGGTACAACAAGAAATATTAATTGTATAGTTAGTTCTCGGGTAATTAAAAAATTTATATTTTTAATTTCGGAAAGTTCCCCGAAAAGTAGTTGTTTTAATAGATGTTTGTATTTTGACTTACGTTACGTAAATTAAAAAGATGCAGTAGTTAAAGAGAAAATAATTAATTTTGAAATTGTGAAAATTCAAATATCAAATTTATATACACATATCTTTATTCAGACTATACAGATAATTTTAACAATATAAGATAAATAATTACAATACATATAGATGTTAGTCTATCTGGGCTGTCGACCAGAGGTCTTTCTGCCTTGTCATGAATTTATGATGAAGTTAAAGAAAAGTGATTCGTGCAAATGAATTGATGAATGATGATGGTAGGATGTTTGTATTTAGGAAGAATATTAGGATTAAGGGGAATACTGCATTTTGTAAGAAGGGGTAGGGGTAGGCATTTTTTTTTACTTAAGGCTGGGATATGGATGGGATTTCGGTGGATTCAAAAAGGTATTCGTTGGAAGGATTGTAGAGTGGGTTGTTGGGACAACTGAGTTTGGTAAGGATTCATAGGGAGGATCTTTCGGCAACTTGGAGGTGATAAATAGTGAAAGGAATGAGGATAGCACCGTAATCTAACATGGGCCTGCAAATAGATTTGAATATATATGAGTGGCGGTTTTAACGGATATACCTTGTTGCTTGTACGTAAGAAATCTGAAATGCCTGTCTCTGTTTTGATTTTTCATTTTATATTAAAGGATTGTGGTTTGAAGGAGAGTTTGGAGACGAATAGGATGCCTAAATATTTGCATGTGTTGGAAGGAGAGACTAGGATATCCTTGATGGCAATTGTGATTAATTGTGTGATTAATTTTCATGCGTCATTTTGAGCTTCAGGTTGTACCGAGTCGACGGAAGTTTTTAGTGATCGTTGGGCAGATTGCTATCTTTTTATTTAATTACTTTAGTTAAATTACAAAAATGAAACCATTATATATAAAACTCACACTGTCGAAATTTAAGTCACATAGTATAGTATAGTATTTATGTAAAATCTCTCTATATATATAATTAATAAAAAGTGGTAAAAAAGACATAGTTTTCTTTTCATTGAATTCCATAAAATATATTTTTTTTATTCCAAATATTAATTAAGATAGATGTTTACTTAATTAATATTTAGAATTGAAAGCAATGAAATATTTTATGGTTTCATGTCGGTAATTCAACTAAAGTAGTGTTAAATTAAAAACTAAAAAAAAAATTAAACAATTAATTTAATTTATGATTGTGATGTTGACAAGTTTTTACCACGCAAACCCATACCTGAAATAATATTATTGAGTACAGCAACAATTTATGTTAGGAATATAATTTTAAAAGAAAAATAGCACTTGTGGTACATGGCTTACCACAAGTGCCATTTTTCTTAAAGACAATTTAATGAAGAATGTCAATCTTAAAAAAATCAGGTCAACTCATTTTAAAAATATATATTTTTTTCCGTGAGATAATAATAATAATAAATCTTTAATAAAGGAAAATCCTTTGAAGACAATTATATTATAAATAGCTTAGAAATACAAATACATAATGTATCTAATAATCATTGACAACAATTCAATTGACAATAAGTCAATAATTATCGAGAACATTCTATACTAATAATAATTTGTATAATTAATTGAATACAGAATTTAAAAAAAAGCATACACATTAAACTTGATGGATAAGTTATTAATGTGTATGCTTTTATATTAAAATTTACATATTGCATAATTTTTAAGTGAAATCGTCAATAATAAATATTAAATTTATAGAGTGTGGTTTACAAAATCACACATGCTATTATTTTCCATCACCTACGCATCTCGCAAAAAATATGTTTTTTAATGGAAATTGGATTTATTAATTAAATTAATTATTATATATATATAAACATCTTTATTCAGACCGCACAATTACAATTCTTTACAAATATTTATATTTACAATACATATTGATGGGTCAGTAGTCTGCCATGGGCTATCGACCGGAGGTCTTTCTGCCCTCTCATGAATTTATGGTGATTTGCAAATAAGAACTTTGCTAGCTAGCTGAACTATCATGTAAATGAGTGATGAATTGTAACAGAAAGATGTGTATGCTTGGGAGGGATATTAAGGTTGCGAGGGATGCAGAATTTAGTAAGAAGGGAATGATTGTGTGGGTTATTATTATTCACCTGAAGAAGCAATAAATTTGCGAAACAATTGTTGTGAAAATAAACAAACTTTTTGACAATCAAAAGTTATTTAGAATTTTATTTATACAAAGTGAATATGGATTTTCAACACCTCAACGCCTTATCAATCAACTTATTGAAACACTCTAGTGATAGAGAATTAATCAAGGCATATTTAAAGTTACATATCAAATTAGAAAAAGTATTTGGTTTTTACATCAGTGTAAAAAACATAGTATTACGCCCACCCACATTAAAATCAAAACGAATATGAAAAGTGACACCGCCAAAAGAGCCACCCAAAAAGGGAACGAAACAGTGATCCGAGAAGAAATTGCCCAATTACATACCAGAAGAAACACACTTTCGGGATTCCTTAAGGTATGTCATTCAGAATTGCATTACAGGCTTCACAACATCGAGTTTGATTTATTAGATTTCAAAATAAGACAAACAACACACAGTATAACTTGAAAAAAGAAATTAATCGAAAAGAATAAACTCAAACGATTAATTAATCAAAAACCAATACCTCAACCGCCAAGTAATTCAACATGTGAACATAAATTCTTTAGTAGATTTATAAACTTAACTACAACAAACTTTAATAATAAAGAAACTCAATTGCTTCAAAAAGGATTTAAATACAATATTAAACCATCATTTCATCCCAATCATTTAGAACAAACATCTATTGAAATCGAACTAGCTTTATCAAAAACAATAGTCTATATAACAAATTTAAATTTTCAGAACTCATTAAAAATGCAAAAATTAATAAGAAATCAACTAATAATGAATTAAAAACAGCCATCAACATAAAAAAGAAATCAAACACCATCAAAATTATATTTACAAAGGCAGATAAAGGCAATACAATCGTAGCCATGAATGAAAATGATTACATAAACAAAATACAAGAATTTGTGTCCACAAATGAATTCAAAAGTCTAAATGATAAACCAACCAAAAAATATCAAAAAACGATCAAGGAGTCGCTTAACGAAATCCATCTCATTCTTTCAGAAAAAGAAAAATATTTCTTAACAAATATGAATCCTCAACCCCCAAAATTATATGGATTATTAAAACTACACAAACCAAACAATCCTATAAGACCAGTCGTATCTTAATGCACCATGTGAATTTATTGCCAAAAAACTCAACTCTATATTAACTGAATATCTAAATTTCAATCCAAAACACTCAATTAGAAATAGCATTGAACTAGTAAACAAAATTAAAAACAACGAAATTCCACCAAATGCTAAATTTATTTCATTTGATGTTACAAACCTATTTATAAACGTGCCACCGTTAGAGGTAAAAGAGATAATAATAAATAAATTAAAACATAAAACCGTCAAACCGATAATAATAAATGAAATTGAAATACTTTTAGACATTTGCATTATACAAAATTATTTACAATTTAATAAGGCAATATTTTCACAACCAAATGGCCTAGCAATGGGAAATCCCCTAAGCCCTTTACTTGCTGAAATATTTATGGACCATCTCGAAGAAAAAAAATATGCAAATTAAGTCAATTCCATAATTGCATTTATTGTTGGAGGTATGTAGATGATATACTGGTACTATTCACAGGGACCGACCGATTGTTAAAAACTTTTTTAAATAGCCTATATAAGATCCATAAAAATATAAAATTTACTGTGGAAATAGAAGTAGAAAAATCAATAAACTTCCTCAATTAAAACGTGACAAACAAACACCATTTTTCTATCTTCCACAAACCCACTCACACTGACTGCACAATAAACAATAAATCATTTCACCCATTACAACATAAACTTTCTGCATATAGATCAATGATTCATAGATTATTTTCAATACCCATGGATATTACAGATTTTAATATTGAACTAAATATCATTTACAAAATAGCTGAAAATAATGGATTTCAAAAAAATATCATAGAGAAATTAGTAAAAAATAAAGAAAACCAAATAATAAGAAACTTAATCAGTCCCTCAGTCAATTCAAAAAATAATAATAATTATGCCTCTATTACTTTTAATGGAGCTTTATCCAATAAAGTCAGCAAAGAAATGAAATAAAATAGATATTTAAAACTAACAATAGCCTGGGTAAATTAATTAAAAATAATAAAGACAAAACAAACAAACTCGATCGTTGTGGAGTATATATGCTTACATGCAATGACTGCCCAAAAATATACATCGGACAAACAGGACGAGCTTTTGAAGAAAGGATTGCAGAGCATAAGAGTGCATGGGAAAAACAAAAAAAAAACACCTCAACCTATGCGAATCACCTGCTCTCCGAAAACCACAACTTCAATCAGGAATTCCAGATCCTCCATACAGAGAAAAAAGGAAGGAAATTAAACCTACTGTAAAACTTGGAAATCAAGAGATTCGAAAAAACCGGCATCCTACTCAACGAACAAACAGAACTGTCAAACTCCCCACTACTTAAAATATCCACCCCACCTCAGTGTCAATAGTGTAAATGTATATATAGATCTAAGTTTTATAATTTTACTGTAAACTTTCATTCACCTGAAGAAGCAATAAATTTGCGAAACAATTGTTGTGAAAATAAACACACTTTTTGAAAATCAAAAGTTATTCAGAATTTTATTTATACAAAGTTTGTTGTAAGAGATAATATACGCTGGGATATGGAGGTGATTTGGGTGGATTCATTCAGGAATTCGTTAGAGGGATTATGGAGTGTACTATTAGGATGCCGAAGTTTCGTAAGGGTTCTAAGGAAGGATCTTTCAGCTACCTTGAGATGATATAAGTATGAGGGTTTTATGTGATTAAAGAGGATGGATCCATATTAATTATTATTTTTGTATCTTTAATATTTTAGCTGAGCAATGATTTTTCAGACACCCTGTATATTTTCCAATTTGCTTATTGAAATTGTTCACACTGTAAGGAAAAAAAAGAGAATGAAAAAAAGGTGGATGTAAAAGCGTAAATAAGTTCATCCCATTTAAATCCGTAATTATTTCGCCCCCGTAAAGTTTTTAATGGAAGCCTCAGCTGAGTTAAAAGCAACTTTACGTCCCGAAACTGGCGGAATAATTTACGCTGCTGGATTTGAACATACGCGGAATGTGCCCCTCTTGTTTTCTTTTTCTTGTTTCGCTTCGGATTCGAATTAATCATTTTAAAATAAATATTAAATAAATAAATATTAAATGCAGATAAAAGGAAAATATAAAGAAAAAAAGCGATATCTGATGAATAATAATAATAATAATCTTTATTAACAGATATATACAGAAAGTATACAAAATAAGTAATAACCATTAACAAACCCAAATGTATAATTTATATCTGTTAATTGGCTATCGACCAGTGGTCTTTCAGCCTTCTGATGAATACTTTAATATATCTTGAATATTTTCACTTTTCCCATATGCCTAATAAGGGAGAAATATAGTTTTTATCAATCTTTTACTCTTTATTTACAAATTTATTTTTGCATTTTACCATCTTAGGAAAACGGTTTAGACAATATAAATAAGTCAAAAAAAAAGCAAAAGAATTCAAGAGATATTTATATATGCATACAGGGTGTCTCAGTGTGCGCGCCGAGTAGCTTTACGGCTAAATGGTTTATTTTTTCCAAAATCGGCTTTCGCAGACCTATGTAGGTCTATTAAGACCATATTTTAATATTAGTTTCAAATATACAGGGTGTTTCATAAAAGCATGGCGTATCATAATTATATTTTTTTTCCAATGAAATACCCCATATGTGTTTCTGGAGATACGTTGAATTATCAAAACATCTCAAGATATTAAATTTCTCTTAATAGTCTAAAATATTTATCCATTAGTCAAAAATACTGATACAAAATTTCATTTGTTTTCATTCACCCATTTGAAAGTTATGATTTTTTTTTTCGAAACGTCAATTTTTCCAAAAATATTTAAATATTACAAAAATTATTAGGTTTAGGCATATGAACATATTATGAAAGTTAACCTTAATTTTGATGTAGAATCTGAAAAAAATATAAAATAATGGATATTCCATTTTAAAAAAATACAACTATGATACGCCATGCTTTTATGGGACACACTGTATATTTGAAACTAATTTTAAAATGTGACCTACATACGCTTGCGAAAGCCGATTTTAAAAAATATAAACCATTTAGCCTGTATATTTTCTTATTAGAAAACTATTCGTATTTTCATGAAGAAATTATAAGGAAGTAACAAAGATTTATTTGCATTAAAATTAAATGATTCAGGATGATAAAACGCTTGAATGGTTTCACTTAATATTAATTATTTAATTAATTGATATTAAATTACTAATTTAATTAATTTGAATCTTTTACTTTTAATGCAAATAAATCGTATTTATTGTTATTTTCCCCGGACCCCTGTTCAAGGAAAGTATTGTAATCATAAAAATGTTCGAATCGCCAATTTCAACGTTTTGAGGTCCCCCGAGTCCATCGAGTTTTTAAAAATGTCTGTGTGTGTATGTTTCCGCGATAGTTCATCAACGGCTAAATGGATTCAACCCAAACGTTATATCCAAACTTTTTATAACATGGGAAAGATCTGAAAAGCTTTTTCAAATCCAAACTTATTAAGTACAACTTTACTCTTAGCGATTACTCATTTTTAATTCGGATAGACAAATGTTTCAAATACAGGTTGTAGACCTGGAAAAAGTAAACATTTTTGTTATATAAGCGGGAGAATTTCATCTACCTGATAAATTCCCTTAGAAATAAACAATTATTTTTATAATCTTCTTTATGTTGGCTGTGGAGACTTTGATTATTGAAATATTTTTATTATTATGTCAAATAAAACGTCAAAGTGCCGTCGTATTTAATACATCTTTCGCAAACGCCTCTAGCTTAAAAAAAATTGTATGTAAAAATGTTTTGAATCTATTGTAAGGTAAGACATAACAAATAAATTGTAATATTCTTCCAAATACTCGGCTTTAACTTTAAGAGACAACTAAACATTTTTTCAATTAATAATTTTTCTTTTTCTATTAAATTTTTAATCAATAACTTATTTGACCGAATTCACCGGGGAAAGTACCATGATAGGCACATCACCTTTTTTTGTAGTATAATGCCATTATGAAAATACGAATAATTTTATTATTAGAAAAAAATCCTATAATTGTTATTAATTAATATTAAGTGAAATAAATCGAGAATTTTTGTTTTCGTTGTATTCAGAATAAAAAATCAATCAATTTGAATTTTTAAAGATGGTGTTCCCATCCCTTAGCGGCGAAGTGGTAGGGGATTGAAAAGTATATGTTATGATATTATTTTAAAAATAAAAATCGAACTGTCAGAGCATTCTTGTGAAATATTTTTATTTATGATTTTATAGAATTTATTCATTACTTTTTGTAAGAACTGTATAGATATTGTTACGAAATCGGGTTTAATCAGACTTGGAATTAAGTAAAACAATGTTTATTTATTTAGAGTACACTTAACACATTTATTTACACACATTTATTGTCACTATTTATTTATCACGCGATGTTGAGCACTCGAACGTTCGTGACAGACTGACTGCCTGCAGCGCCACTAGCGCTCACTTATATAGCGTGCTTGTTTCTCGAGCTTTCCGGAACATTCGATGACGCCACGTTTACCGTCGCGCGCTCTGTGGAACGTTTTACAGTGATGTTTCCAGTTTCTTCTTTTACTTTCTTTACAATAGAATGTGTTGGGATCGGGTTATTTCAGGAAGCTTACTTATGGATTGTAAAATCGGTTCTTAATGTAATAATAAGTTATAACAAATGAATTATACACGCACGTTAATTAATGGCGACGGCCATGAACACTCTCTTACATAGTGCCAACCTACATAAAATATATTTTCCAACACTCCCAAAAAATACAAGTTTTATTTTAACATTATACAATATATCCCCATATTTAATCTACAATATTTTTGTTTTTCGGTTGTGACTGCTTTTGTAAGGTTGTCAGCTACCATTTCTTCTGTTGGAACATGTTCGATTCGAATTGTACCATCTTCCACTCGATCTCGAACATAATGGTATCGGACATCTATGTGTTTCGTTCTCGCTTGGTATCCATCTGACTCTGCTAGTTTTATTGCACTATTGTTATTACATTTGAGGTTGATGGAAGATGATGCAGTTTTACAACTGTCGAATTCATCTCTCAATTGCCTGAGCCAGATTGCTCATGGTTGATAAATACATCAGAAATTGCTATCGACCATCTGTCTTTCTGCCTATTTTTTATATTATGTCTTGAGTTGTGAACGCCAGCGTCATATACTCTGCCTCAGTGGTGGATAGCGCCACGGTTGATTGCCTTTTCGATGCCCATGATACTGCTCCGTCTGAACATTTGAATATGTATCCAGTACATGACCTCCTTTTGTCAACATCCGACGCCCAGTCTGCATCACAATATCCAGTCAGTTCATCCTGTGCAGTATAATGTAATTTATACTCAGATGTCCCTCTTAGGTAGCGACAAATACCTTTGACTGCCGTCCAATGTGCCTCACTATGGTTTTTGTTGAATCGACTAACATCTTTTACAGCAAACACGATGTCAGGTCGTGTTCTTTGAGCTATATACAGTAAACTCCCCACGGCTTCTTGATATGGAACTTTTCCAACCAAATTGTTTACAAACCAAAAACTATCAGTCGACATGGACTGATAGTTTTTGGTTTGGGTCACTTGGTGTGCTTATTGTATTACAGTTGGACATGCCAAACCTTGCTAACACTTCATTTATATAGTTTGTTTGGTCCAACGATTTTTCGTTGTCTTCGTAACTAATATTTAAACCGACAATGTTTTTTGCAATTCCCAAGTCTTTCATTTTAAATTCATTTTTTAATTTTTGTTTTACACATTCCCTGATTTTTATCTTTCCAAAAAATTAAGAGATCATCTACATAAATAGCTATTATTATTTTTTTATTTTAACTGTAGAAAATGCACGGATCCACTTTTGATTTTTTTTAGACCGAACTTCACTAACATTTTTGATAGTTTTGTATTCCATTCCCGTCCACTTTGCTTCAGTACGTAGATAGCTTTGTTTAATTTACACACCCTTTTTGTTCCATCATTGTAGACTTCAGGTTGTTCCATATAAATTTCCTCCTTTAATTCTCCCTGTAGAAATGCTGTAATGGCATCCATTTGATCAATTTTGAATTTATATTTCGCAGCTAATGTTATCAAGAACCGTATTGATGTGTATCGAGCTACTGGAGAATATGTCTCTGTATAATCGATGCCTGGTTTCTGCGAACATCCTTTGGCAACTAGCCTCGCTTTATATTTTAAAGTTTTTTCATCACCCTTTTCTTTAAATACACACTTACATTTTACAGCTTTCCTGTTTGCTGGCAAGTCTACGATATCCCAGGTATGATTTTCCTTTAAGGATGTAAGTTCATTTTCAATAGCCCTTTTCCATTTATCTGATTTTTCACTCGCTAATGCTTCTCGGATGGTGGTGGGATCCCCTTCCCTTTGATTTGCTTCTGTCGCATACAGAAAATCTTCCATTTTCTTCACTGGTTTTAGTGAGCGTACAGATCTCCTTGGTTTATCTGCTGGTGTTGATGTACCTGCTGCTTCTGGAACATAGTCTACATCACTTGAGTCTTCTTGATCTGATACACTTAATTCTCCATACCCATCTGTTGAATTTCCAACTTCTTCATTTTGAACTTCATTTTCTCCCACTAAAAATTCATTTTCAGGTTCTTTTTCTCTCATTAAAAATTCATTTTCAGGTTCTTTTTCTCTCACTAAAAATTCATTTTCAGGTTCATTTTCTCCCATTCCGGACATCATGCATCTTGCAGACTTATCTTCAATTTTATACACTCCTGATTGGCAGCTTGAATGTAACAAAAGTTCATTGTCTTTATTGTATATTTTACACCCGTATTTATCAAATATTACTTTATTGTTCTTTTCAACAATTCTTGCCACTGATAATAAATTTACACTAAGTTCTGATACTACCAGCATCTTATCAACACTTATTTCACTGTCATTTATCCGCAATGAAGTGTTCCCGATACCTGTAATGCCCAATTTAGTATTATTCGCGACCGTAATGTTTTTAATGTCACAAGTTTCTTTAGTTGTTATACAGCTAGGTGCTGAAGTCATATGATGCGTTGCACCACTGTCTATGTACCACTCATTTATTTTATTTTGCCGCGAACAAAATCCAGCGGTAAATGCACCTTTGCATTGTGCTTTCACGTCCTCTGTTTTGTCTTTGTACCTTTTTTCACGACATTCCGATGCTTTGTGATTCTTTTTTCCACAGTTTTAGCACTTAATTGTTTTTTTAAATGGTAAACTTTTATTATACTTTTTATTTCCACTCAGGAAAGCACTGTTCGATTTATGGTTATTATCCGCTTCCAATAACTTTGATTTTATTGAATCACCACTTATCTTAGTATTACTACTCTCTATTTCCACGATTAAAGGTTTGAAATCATCTGTGAGCCCTGCTAGCAATATTGCACCAACCCATTCTTCTGTAATCGCAAATCCAACACCTTTTAATTTGTTTGCCGCTTCTATAACGTTGTTTACATATTCGGCCATACTGTCAACATTTTCCAGCCTGAATGTGATGAGTTTACGTAGCAGACCAATTTGTGGGCTTAATCCTTTGTCGACGAATAAATTCCCAAGAGCGCTCCACCCGACACACGCGTTTTTTGCAACTTACGCTTATTAGCTTTTTCGCCTGCGTCCATAACCTGTTGGGATCGGTTTATTTCAGGAAGCTTACTTATGGATTGTAAAATCGGTTCTTAATGTAATAATAAGTTATAACAAGCGAAAGATTATACACGCACGTTTATTAATGGCGACGGCCATGAACACTTTCTTACATAGTGCCAACCTACATAAAATATATTCTCCAACAAAATGTAAAGTTAATTAATAAAGTACATGTTAAACTTAACATTTCCCGTAAAGAATGGGGGCTACATTGTGTCTTATATGAGGATAGCAGGACCTAATTGAAAACATAGAAAAGTTGTAATAGATTGAATTTGCGTAAAAGTAGAAATGTTACGAGAATTCAGTTAAATTCAAGCGAGTAATAGGAAATAAAAATTATTATTATATCTCAGTCAGTAAATACATTTAAAGTGTATATACATTTGTTGTAATACTCCTGGCTGTACATGTTTACAATATTTAGTATTATAGTAATACTATTATTAGTAATATTATTATTAGTATTAGTAATATTATTAGTAATTATATAATCATTACCACTGGATCATTTTATGTACACTTAATCCACTAAATTGCACTACTTTATATATGTTTCCAGCTACAACGATTTAGTCAACCTTTCATTCATGCGGTAGAGTCAGATAATTCAGCTTAGACTTTTCTTATTACGTTTCACAAGAAAAATATCGGTCGTATTTTTAGACATACGTGAGGTCAAAACGTCGTGTATTGTCGTCCCAGCGGCGGACTCGAATAATCGAATTAGATCCACGCTATCGGTCCCTCTTCCAAGTAAATCTTATTACCCCAGGACGAACGGAGACCGTTTATTTATTTCCGATATGCCCCATATTTCTCGATCCCACGGGACTTCCATTGTAAATACAGTAGTAAATAAAGTAATCCAATAAAATCCACAGCAAGCAAACCAATAAATGTTTTTAAGAACTTTTTTTTTCTTGTTAATATTATATTATAATGAAAACACAATACGATTAGTTAATAGCTCATTTGGGAAATAATTTAATACCGAGCTAATTATGGATTTAAAGAAATTATATAAACTCAATTGAAATCAAGATTTATATGAAGCAAAAATCTCTAAGTTTGTGCAAAATTCGTTTTAAGAGTGAGTGTTGAAATTAGTCGGAGGAAATCCCTTATTGAGGCATTCATATAGATCATTCATTATTTGTCATTTAATAGAGACCATCAGGTTCTCTTTCAAAAATCAAGTAAAATAAATTTATTTTTTATTAGATATTCACAATTAGTCGAGATATATATGATATAAAATTGAATAATAATAAAAAATATATACTTGTATATTTATTAGGCTCTTGAATGAAATTCGATCAACAACAAGTACAAATACAAACAACCTAACCTAACTGTTAAATTCGATGGTTATAACATTTCTCTACTTAAAATGTCAGATTTCCATTTAGTATTATTGAGTTATTTAGTGTATACACATGCTAATCGGGACGTTTAAAAATGCATTTTCGACATGCCGAAGCCCATCAAACACTTTTAGAAATTTATGGTGATGTTGCTCCATCATATCCCAATTGTTGGTTTCGATTTCAACGATTTTAATGTTGTGCCTTTAGCGTCAATGACAAAAAACAAGGATGAAAAAATGAATTTCAAGACTTATTGGACGAAAACCCAGCTTAAACTCTCAAAGAATTTGCAGACCGTTTAGCAGTTGATTCATCAAAGTTTACCTGTAGTGGGAATAATCCGAAGGGAACGAAAATATCTACCACATCAATTGACTGAAAATGCCATTTGAAAACGATTCAACTTTCATTGCTTGCAAAGCAAAAAAGAATTGTTTTCTGTAGCGTATTGTTACTGGTTATCATAAGTGGATCTACTACGATAATCCCAAGTGCAAATAGTCATGTGTTACTCCACGAGAGCTATCAACAGCGACACCGCAACAAAATATTCATGGTCATAAAGTCTCGCTATGGAAATGGTGGGATCTGTAAGATGTAGTGTCCTACGAGCTGCTAAAACCTAATGAAATGAATCTCTTACTGCAGATGTCTACCAACGTCAATTAAACCATTTTATGGTTGTAGAAAATATTTTTTTTTTATTATAATTTTGATTAATATATTGTACCAATTTTTCTGAATAGAGATCTTTTTATAGTAAAAAAATATATGATCAAAATACATGCAAGCACTCAATGGATCAAGATTTCCATGGTCTAGTATAAGGAACAATATATTTAGAATGAATGATTAATCTATGCGACAGGAATCCACCAAAGTCAACGCTATATCCCAACGTATAAAGAAAACCTTTCCTAAAACTTGCAAATAAGCTCTTTTAATCAATCCCTTCTTACAAAATTCTGTATCACCCGAAATCCAAACATCTTTTAAAATATATGCGTCCTACTCTCACTATTCATAAAATTACTATAAACTTTAAGACAGTTCAGCTAGCTAGCATAGACATTTTTTATTGCACATTATAAATTGAAAACAGGATAGAAATGGTCGATAGCTTAAGACAGACAAACATCTCCAATTTAATGTATATACTTAATATTTGTAAAATGTATGTAATTGTCTGAATAAAAATATTTATATAATTCTACGCGACGGTCAATTATTTTTTGTCCTTGGATCTTGGAGGCGTTCCCTTCGTGGTACATTTTCAATTTTGATATAAAGAAAACACTTAACTTTTTTATACCACTTTTATTTTACTTTAGTGACTAGTTTAAATTACACAGTAATCATTATCAAACTAAGTACTTAAAAAATGTGTTCAGGTGAAATGTTAAGGATGGAAATTCCCGGATTAATTTTGTTTTATAGATTTCAGCGCCTTTGAGTAATTCCATTATTATACGTTTTTCGGTTAGGTGGATACAAAACTATAACATTCTTTGGTACAATCAGTTCAAAAATGAAAAATCTCTTTAAAAAAAACGAGACATTGACATTGTTTTTAGATCAAGCACAAAACTTTGTAACTCAATATTTAATTCTAAAACTCCAATAAATAAGATGTACAAATCTGGAATTTACAAATCAACATGCCAAGATTATAAAGGAGTGTACATGGGGTAATCAGGTCATAATTTTCAAACTAGATTAAAAGTACATTACAGATCTTACAATTTAAAACATACAAATTCAAATTACCTATTAGAAACAAACCATAATTTCGGCAAAGGTGTACTTTCCATAATCCACCTCACTGAAAAAAGTATAAAAATGGATTTACTCGAAGGCGCTGAAATTCATAAAACAAAAATTAATCCGGGAATTTCTAACCTTAACGACCAGATCGACCTAATGTACACCCCCCTCTTCGAAGCACTTTAGATGTAATAACATTTTTTTTAAGTACTTAGTTTAATAATGATTACCGTGTAATTGAAACTAGTCACTAAAGTAAAATAAAATAAAATTATACCACAAGAAGTTAAGTATTTTCTTTATATCAAAATTATATTTAGGTTTATTACTATTTTTGACAAATTATTATTATTTATAAATGTTTTGGAAATTTAAACTTGCCAGTTCAATTTCCTTAAATCAAAAATGATTTGATATTTTATTTCCCATTTTTTACGTAACTCCATATTTTGATTTATAGATTCTTAGATTAAAGTAAAATCTAATCGATAGTAATTCTCCTAATCTCTTGATGAAACCAAATTTTCACATTGGGAGAAGTAAAACACTTATTATGTTCCATTTCTTTAAAGAATAAGTGTTTTACTTCTTCCAATACTTAAAGTCTGTTTTAATAATATGATCTTTCAAATTTGTCATTCCGAGAATTTTGTATGTGTAATTCAAGCTGTGTGTTTTAGGCTAGGGCAAGAGTATTCAAGTTTTATCTTGTAAACCGGGTTTTCCATTAGTTGGTCTTGTGAAGGGAAAGGCGGCAATAATTTGGCAATTCAATTTTATATAATAATCACTAATTAAATAACGTTCTTGTAAAATTTTTCACTATTTACTTCATCGTGCCTGTAAACTTTGATACAGTTTTATATAAATTTGACAAATTATAATTAATAAATAATCGATGGTTGACACTATTGTGAAACATAAAAATCGTTCTTTCATTTACAAATAATATATTATGATTAATATGTCACATTGACAAATCATTGTTAACGCGATAAAAATGCCCTGCTGTTAAAAATAGATCTACTACTGTTCGCTGGAACCATAATAAATTTGGACATATTAAAAAAAATATTGATGGAATTATTATTTAATTTCCGTGTACACGGAATAAATGTTCACGCTAAAGGATTGTATAAAACTGATTTACACCATTAAAATAGGTGAATCTGGTAACAAATATTGGCGCGAAATTCAAATCTAATGGAATATAACACACTGCGCGGGAAAATAATAGAATAAATTACAATAATTTTTTCAAGCAAATTTTTAATAACTTCACTCGATGGACCCGCGTTTTTACTCATTGTATAATTATAAAATTAAAGAAACATTAAGACGGAATGAAACTGTAATGGCGGACGCTTGCGCAGCTGTCCTTCTGATGCATGTCACGTTTCATAACCCTATATACAGCAATACTATTTAAATTCTTATTTTCTAGGTATTCAACATTACAGTTAAGTGATACAGTTTAATTTATCATCAATCATGTTATTTAAATGTAGTACTCCAATATTAATCTTAATAATACTACGCTTATGTCGACAAGCAAAATGACAGAGAGAACTAGACAAAATAAAGACGGAGAATAGAAAGTCTCCAATGTTAGTTTTCCCGCAATTTCAACCAAACACTGAACAACGTCAAATTTGCTCTATCCTTCCCTGCTTGTAATCTTAAAAAACAGACTATAGATTTAGTTAAAAAACAACATATAAAATAAAGGCACCCAAGATTGTCATAAGACATAGTGACATTGCTTTTCTTTCAGAAATATCATCGGATTCATATATCGACTGTACTCCATCAGGGATCCATGATATCACCAATAAAGCTATTCAAAACATATTACCGGAGAAGTCAAAATTTAGATATAACCAGACGTGTTTAAAATTTGTAGAGTGATGTAAAATAAAACAAATTAAGAATTGTTTATTTTGTTATTTTCAAACGTTTTCAAGCCAGAAATCTCTGTGGTCTACTTATTTAATATTAAGGTCGTTTATGCTTTTTAATACATAAAAATATCGATGTTTCCAAATTTACCGAATTAACTGCTCGCATAAGAACTAAATTAAAGGCATTACAGAGTGATGAAATTTATTCATGAAGTACCAGATTGATTTCTACTAATGAAGGTATGTATTGTAACGAAAGTGAAAGAAGAAACTGGAAAGATCACTCTGGAATGTTCCACAGAGCGCGCAACGGTAAACGAAAGTTCCGGGAAGTTCGAGAAACAAGCACGCTATATAAGCGCGCGCTAGTGGCGCTTCAGGCCCATCACGAACGTCCGAGTGCTCAACATCTCGTTATAAATAAATAGTGACAGTGTGATGTAAATAAATGTGTTAAGTGTACTGTAAATAAATAAATAGACATTGTTTTACTTATTTTCGAGTCTGATTAAACCCGATTTTGTAACAGTATTATAAATATTCTTATATTTCATTTTAGTTATTTTCTTTGTTCTAAAGGTAGTTGTAATAAAGGGAATTTCTAGTGCTTGTCGCAGAGAAGAATTTTGCAAAATATTCATTGATAACATTGAATTTAAACAAAATGTGGTATTTGTTACTGTTCCAGAATGCAAAACTTATGTTACTCGACGATTTGTAGTAATGGATACAGAATCGATTAAGTTATTACGTAAATATAATTAACTAAGAATAAAAACACACAAGAGATTCTTCTTAACTTACAGAAGTGAAAAGTGTGTCAATTCACCTGTTTGTCTCAACACGATTGGGAAAATACCCTGCCAAGTTGCAGAATACCTAAAACTCCAGGCTCCTGAATACACCGGCCATTGCTTTCGAAGGAGTGCAGTTACTAGCGAAAAATGGTGGTGATTTGTTAACGGTAAAAAAAAATAGTGGATGGAAGTCTTCAACCGTAGCTGAGGGCTATGTCGATGATTCCTCATAGAATAAAATTAACATTGCTGAAAAAATTATGCAGGCAGGACTTTCATTTTCTAGCAGTAGTATTTCATTCGCACAAACAATAAATAATACTAAATATGGTTAAAAATCGGGGGACATGGGTTCAAATCCCATCAGAGATGTTTCTTTTCCACTTATATTTAATCAACTTAAAATATATATCAATGTTATACATTAAATTTTTTTCGATTCATAGATATAAATATAATTTAAAAATAATATCTATTTAATTAATTAATTAAAAATGCAACATTTGCATTTCTATTCCATTATTATACTTCAGATGTGAACATGAAGCGTTGTGTATCGTTCTCGGGCCCATCATATCCATTGAAGCACTGAATGGAGATTTGATATCAGATGTCTCTGTGGTGTGGTTAGTAACGCACTCATCTATAAATCGAAGGACATGAGTTTAAATCCTATCAGAGATGTTTATTTTCCACTTAATTTAATTAATTTAAATTATATCCATTTCTTGTACACGAAAAAGTTTTTAGTTTCAATTTTAAATCGCACAAATTGTACAATTAATAATAATAAATAATAATGTAAAAAAATACTTCATACGTCTGGACTTGAGTTGGTAATTTTGTTTATATATTATCTTTTATTTAATAAAATGTGTTTTTAAAGTTATTCTCAGTTGCTTTTATTTACATTAATTTTTAATTTATTAGTTTTATGTCATTCGTAACATTAATATTGTCACTCCAACCAAAATGTAAATAAAACGCCTTAAATACTAGAAATTCGTAGTATGATGCTAATATTAGATAAATCGCATAAATATTTTTAATGTGAGTTCATATAAATTCTTCACTTCAATTAAATATTATATTGTTTTTATTTAAGTTACCCATGCAACTTAATCCCATATTATTGTATTTGTTTGATTTCCTTTTTTGTAGATATGTCCATATTAGTTTTTTTCTCTCTTTATTTTTTCTTATTATTATTGGTTTTTCTTTACGAAGATTTTCTCCGGAGGTCGGAAAACTTTTCGTATACATAATAATCTCGGCGGGGTTTGCTGACGGATTTCGGATGAACTTTTTCCCCGGCCGCGTTTTCCATTAGAGTAACTAACCCCGAAGTTTTTTCGTCTCCCCCTCGACTAAAACTGCGGACGGACGTTGATGTATCGGAGCCGAATTAACGATTCACTCGACGGAACAAAGTGGAATTTATTCACATTCCGTGCTCGATAAGGTTTACCTCTAAGCCTACTCTTTTCTAACTTTAAATTTAATGAGAAAGAAAATGTTGCTGAAAAATTCGTTTAAATAATGATTGAATTGTTGAATTTGATCGGAGAAAAATTATTAAAATAAAATGAAACGAACCAAGTGTTAGATATCAGTTTTTTTTAAATATGATCTATGAAATTTGTCCTTATTATTAATATTATACAATGGGAGCTATTATGTAAGAGGAATGTTAAGTTTAAGTGATATTTATCATTACAGTCTAAGCAGCTTTTGTAATAGATATACAGAGGTTTTTTTATCAGTATACATTAGAGGAAGTGTATACCTGCAAAAAACGCGAGTCAAACGCATTAAACCGATTAATGTGTGTATGTTTAGTTGACTATTTGGCATACGTGTGTTCAGTTACGTGCCATAGGCAACTAAACACACACACAGGTACACATAGGGGAAATGTATACTTATAAAAAAAGCTCTCTGTATATATATATATATATATATATATATACATAGAATGTGAAGATAATTAATAACATACACTTTAAAATTATATAATATTATCTTATTAATTTCGAAAATTCTTACTTTACTTTCCAATCATTCAATCATTCTTTTATATTCAATTACATTACATAACAAAATTGAATAATTCTTTGTTAAATTATCTTTACCAAAGTAGCGCAAAGTTGAAATATCGAGCGTATTTTATACGAGCCAACAACGCGCTGACCTTCGCGCCCGGAATAATTTATACGGCAATTCCAGGCGGAAAGGGCGCACATAGAGACCGGGAAGGGAAGATTTAACCTTTCTAGACTTTTTTTTTAAGATCCGCTTTATTTTTAGAGAATTTAATAAAGCCGACGCGGCGTGAAACTGAAAGTGCTTCCCACACGGCCGAAATTTATTGTTAATGAATATCTGGATTTCGGCGGCGAATGTAAATTCGCATTCGGCATTGGTAAAAGTTCAGGATATTCGGAACGAAAGTGAAATTGTCTGTGTGAGTGTGATTTTTTGTAATTTATTGTGCAATTAGTTGCTAATGTGGTTTTGTTTATAATTTCGCGAATTATATTTAATTTGATGTTAATTGTGTGTACGGTTTGTGAGAAGAAAATAATGAGAACGTACTTAAAACATTTTAAATTCTTTACTTTCAATTAATATGTTTATTTTCAAATAATATTTATTTTTTGAATACCCACAAAAGTTAGCATCGTAGAGGAAATAATTCACTGGTTTGTATTATATAATTATATACTCAAGTTATATTAAATAAATAAAAATAAATTAAATACACACATAATAAACATCTTTGTATACCTCGCAACCCCAATATCACCCCAAAATATAAATTTCCGACAATAACGTTATCGATCATTACGAGTAAGCAGACAATGACAAGAACAAGACAAATAAAGGCGGAAAGACCTCTTGCCGATTGCCAATTCGTAAAATTATAATGTATACAGGTTGTTCTAAATTAAGTGCGAACTCTTGCTAACGTTATTATTAGTTGAGCTAGAGAATCGGTTAAATTAGCAAACCAGTAGTAAAATTTCTGGGGATTAGAAGTGCGTGATCAGAAAGTAACACCTACTAGCATTTGATAGAAAATGGTATTTTGAATAAAAAAAGGTATAATAGACTATTGCGAAAAAATTACAAATAACAAAGTTTTTCTGTTTTCAATAAAATCAAGTTGCTATAAAAACAAAACACTAACAAATAATAATAAAATCGTTTGTTATAGGTTTGTTTACCACCCAGATTTAAACCCCAATTATGATATATGGAATAAAAAATGGTGATGTGTCCATCATGGCACTTTCCCCGGTGAATACGGTCAAATAAGTTTCTGATTGAAAATTAAATAGGGAAGCAAAATGATTAATAGAAAAAAGTGATTGTTATCTTTTAAAGTTAAAGCCGAGTATTTAGAAGAATATTGTAATTAAGTGTGTTATTTCTTACCTTGTCACGTTGGCACACTACTCAGTTCTGCTAGGTGTAATTCAATGATCGCCGGCCGACCTGCTCAATGAAGATGGCGTGGGTCGTATTAGTTTTATTAATTTTTGGGCGCCACGTGATTTTATGACGACGACCATCAACAGAACTTACCCACAAAATCACGAAAAATTACTATTCAGTTACCAAACACATGGGCCATAAAAAAAATACTTATTTTTTTTTCCAAAAATAAAATAAAATACTATTTATTTCTCCCAAAACAAATTAAAGTTAAATTAATCTTACAAAAAAACAACTGTATATAATGTAAATAATTTTGAATTTGAATTAAGTAAATTATAAATATATATATATAAAAAAAACAAATCATTCTACCAACAACAAATATCTCAACTTTTACTCTTGACTTGACTTATAGAGTTTTCCCCCAAAACAAAATTACATTTTTTTTTTCCTGAAGTCCTAGACTTCAATTTAAACACACTAAAAATTATTTATAACGGACCGTTAGCGCTAAGGGTATACCATTTTATTTTAAATATTCAATATATACTTAAACCTGTTTAGTTAAATAGAAAGTTAAATTATTAAAGACACTCTATATGTACAGTCTTACAAACTGTCCGATACGCCACTGTTTTTTTTTTTTCATAATATATTAAAAAAAAAAATATTCTAAAGATTCTAATTAACAGATTAAAAAAAACGCGGATATTGAATTAAAAAAAAAACGGATATCAAATTGCTTATCTTTTACTGATGTGCTCCTGTTCTGTCACCACGGTTTTCTACGACTCCACCACTGACCTTCCACCAATTAACGTCCAACCGTCCAAGCAAAAATCAGCAGCCCCACCACGAAACGATGGCAAATTTGATAAGGAATGAATCCAACGAAAATTTCCGTATTCCGTCAAATTTCGGAATAATCCGAAAAATCAAATTTAATCGAAACCAGATTAATTACAAAGAACCTAAAAGCATCCACATGTTTTAGATATTTGCATTTCAACTGCATAAAAAAAACAATTATTTAAACAAAACCCTGATAGAAAATGTACGTAACACATCAAAAAAAAACATTAAACAAAATCCTGATCGATTGAATAACGAAAATTGAACATACCTTTGATAGTGTGCGGTTCTAATAGAAAACTTGAATTGGATTTGTTGAACTTCAACCAAGACTTAGTATTTTATTTCCAAGATGTCAATGGAAACGTGTTCTTTTTTTTCCTTTTAATGGTGAAATAATTAATCCACGAAGAGTGTGAAGTGTATTTGTTAAACCAACAAATCACACAAATTATTTGAGTATATTTTTGCTACTATTCGATTAAAAATCGAGATTTTAAATAGTAATACGACTATTTAAAAAATTGCCAAAACGTGACTCACATTCACCATTAAACAGGGAAATATATTTTTCACCTTCTCGCTTTACCAGGAACGCGCTGCGCGAAACCCCAATTATCAAGGATGCGCGGAAGAATTCTTGCACGCGCGCATGTACGACTTAAGAATTCGAATTTAACAAATAAATTAGCAATAGCTAATATAATTGCATACATTAAATACCAATAAAAATATTAATAACATTTTATATCGTTACAATTCCCCCTTTTCTCTCCCGAGAGAAACTTCCTCAAGAATTTCTCGAGCAACAAATTCCCTAACGAGTTAATATGTTTAAACTCCAAACATCAAACAGACATACAATAAACTTAAATAATAAAATTAATCAACCCTCGAAGCTAAATCATTGCTATAGGGTTTAAGATCCTTAGCATTCCACACACCTGCTTTTTTGTTGTTCTCATCTATCAACAAATAAGTCCACGGAGATAATTTAGTTTTAATTCTGAATGGACCAACAAATTTGGGTGCTAACTTCGCTGAAAAATAATTTGCTGCGTTTGATAGCTCGAAATTTTTCCGAAGAACGTAATCTCCTATTTCGAAACTATCAGACCTTCTACGTAAATCGTATTGTTTTTTGTTACGTTCATAAGCATTCTTTAATTTATTTTTGATATTCTGAAACAACTCTGTAAACACTGACGATCGGTCAGAAATTTTAGAACGATCAAAAGTAGTAACCTCGCCATAAGAAATTTTATGGTCAGACCCCATTAATACTTGTTGACGACCAAAATTTATGAAGTACGGTGTGAATCCAGTAACTTCATGAGTTGCTGTTCGAATTGCACAGCCTACTTTTGCCAACTTCTTATCCCACACTCTATGATTTTCACCCACATATGATCTTAACATCGTTTTTAAAACCCTATTAACCCTCTCAACCGGATTGGTTTGAGGATGATAGTGAGAATTATATCTACAACGAACTTTATAGCTCTTACATAAAGATTTAAATAAACCGCTTGTAAATTGTTTACCATTATCAGTCAAAATTATTTTCGGAACGCCATATACGAGAAACACCTCCTCTTCTATTTTCTTGACTACAATAGAAGATGTAGCTTGACGAATTGGATAAAATAATGAAAATTTACTAAAATAATCAGCAACTACAAGAATATATTGATTACCTGCCGAACTCTTAGGCAAAGGACCTACCAGGTCAATACTAACCATCTGCCAAGGTTTATCAACGATAGGTTGTGATTGCATCAAACCTCTAGGTCTTTTCTGTTCCGGCTTTGTACGCTGACACACATCACAATTATTCACGTATCTAGAAACATCGCATTTCATCTTTGGCCAGTAATATTTTTCTGCCAGTCGATGATAGGTTTTATAAATTCCGTTATGTCCAGCAGTTGGAACATCATGACATTGTTTCAAAATTTCGAGCCTTGAACATTTTGGAATTACTTGTTTCCAATTATCGGATGATTGTAACAACTTATTAACTAAAATGTTACCTTTAACATATTTATACAATTGTGTATCTTCAACTCGCCATTGAGGATATTTTAATGGATTTTCACGAACTAAATTAATCATATTATTTAACCACTTATCATCAACGTTATCCGATTTCACACAATCAAGCATAGGTACAGTTCTGGATAGAGTATCAGGGACAACATGCTCTTTGCCCTTACGATGAACTATACGGAAAGAATATTGTTGCAACCGAAGTGCCCATCGAGCTAATCTTCCTTGGGGATCCTTCAGATTACTCAGCCAAACCAGTGAATAATGATCTGTTACGACAGTGAATTCTGAACCCTCTAAATAACATCTAAGCTTTTCTACTGCCCAAATGACAGCGAGGCATTCACGTTCGGTAGTGCTATATTTTCTTTCCGCCTTTCTCAGAGACCTACTTATGTAGCAGATGACATGTTCAACTCCATTTTCAACTTGTACTAATACAGCGCCGATACCAAAACTACTAGCATCCGTCTGCAATGTAAAAGGTAATGAGAAATTAGGACATCTTAATATGGGAGCTGTAACTAATGCACTTTTAACTAAATCCAACGTTCTATTACACTCTTCACTCCAAATAAACTTAGAAGACTTTTTCAATAAATTAGTCCATGGCTGTACTAAGTCAGCAAAATTAGGAATAAATTTCCTGTACCACGAGGCTAAACCTAATAAGCTACGAACACCAGAAACATTTTTAGGGATAGAAATGTTTAATATCGCTTGTACTTTCTCTGGGTCAACATTAATCCCATCTTCATTAACAAGATAACCTAAATACTTCAATTCCTTCCGACAAAATTTACATTTATCACGTGATAATGTTAAGTTGGCATTCTGAAGTCTCGAAAATACTTCACGTAAAATTTGACAGTGTTTTTCAAAAGTCGGCGTTACCACGATTATATCATCAAGATACACAAATACAAATGGCTCAAGATCGGGACCTAATATATTATCAATTAATCTCTGCCAAGTTGCCGGAGCATTATGCAACCCAAAAGGCATTCTCTTAAATCTGTACAAACCTCTTCCAGGGACAGTAAAACTGAGATAACCACGGGATGATTCCGCAACCGGGATTTGCCAATATGCAGATTTGATATCGAGTGATGACATAAACGATGCATTCCTTAACTTATCAAGAATCGCAGAGATGTACGGCAATGGATAGGCGTCTCTTTTAGTAACTGCATTTAATTTTCTAAAATCAACACAGAATCTATGTGTACCGTCTTTCTTGGGCACTAATATTACAGGAAAAGACCAAGGAGAATGTGATTTCTCGATTATGTCATTATCGAGCATATCATCTAATTCTTTATCGATTAACCTTTGCATATGAGGCGATACTGGGTAATATCTTAACTTAATTGGTAAAGAATCAGTGACTATTTCATGTTTTACAGCATTTGTACAACCTAACTTAGTTCCTATATTTACAAAATATTCGTCAATAATTTCATCTAATACAAGTTGTTCCTCTTTCAACAAACCACTTTCGGACTGAATTGAATCTACTGAAATTTCTTCAGCAAACTTCCACACGTCTTTAGACAAATCCGGTATAACACCCATTTTCTTCCAAAAGTCAATTCCCAGAATTAAATTATGATTTACATCAGGCACAACTAACATTCTTACAATTACTAACTTATCGATTAACTTTACAGGGAGATCAACTACACCTAAACACACACACGTATTACCATTCGCTACTTTTATATCTACAATATCACTATCATTTATTTTTAGACCTAACCTTTTTAACTTTTCCCATCCAGGCCCTCCTAAAATAGTATTAGTGGCGCCAGAATCTAATAAACCGAATAACTTTACACCGAAAATATCTATACCTAAATATGGACGCTGATCATAATTTACGTGGGACAGAATATATTCTAAAATTGGTTGAAATTTACAGGTTTCAGTCGGTTTTTCTGTAGCACTAGGTAGACGACTCACTACCCTGTATTTATTACTTTGAAGCCTTCTTTACCACATTTAAAACATCTAATATTACTTCGAGACAAACAATTTGTAGCAATATGGCCAGGTTGCTTACAATTCCAACAAGTTCTTTGGCTAATTTGATCATTTTTACTTGAACTACCTTGAGGTTTGTGTTCAGCATAAGTGTACGCTAAATCAGGCTCTAATACTGAAGAACTTCTTGGAGGTGCTACATATTCACGCATTGTTGCTTGACTGGCTTCTATTTTTCTGATTATCTGTAACAATTGTGATATACTATTAATTTCAACAAGGCTAAGTGGCATTTGATATACAGGCAAAACATTTTTAATAATTATTCTTAGTTGACTACTTTCAGACAAAGGAGTAGTTAACCGTCCAAATAAATTCTGCATTACGGATAGATAAATGCCTATGGACTCTTTTGGCCCTTGAGTACGCGACTTTATTTCCTCAAACAACTTTTCGTCGTAATCATGACATTGAAATTCTTCACGTAACCCTTCGACTAAATCATACCAATTATTAAAATATTTTCTATTAGCTCGATACCAGATTAACGCGTTTCCGGAAAAAAGATCAATCGCCGATGTGAATAAATTTTGTAAAGAAATTCCCCTAGCTAACCTCAATTCATCTACTCTCTCTAAAAATGCATTCAAGGATAATGTTCTTTGCTCTCCAGAAAAAGTTAAACTCCATTGACGAACAGGTACTGGTTTAACATTATGTGAACTATTTACATTTTCGTCACCATCAGATACATCAGAGGAAGAACAATCTGGCTGTGCTCCATCTTCATTCAAATGTAAAGAAGTTAAATCTAAGATGGCACTTTTATTCAAGGTTGACTGGGCTTTAATTTTCTTAGTTTTTACCTTTAGATCAGAAACATACGAAATAGATTGTACAAGTAGTTTTGACTTTTGATCCTTCTCATTGGCTGACTTTGCAGGCAATCGATGGATTCTATTAAAAATATGAGCTAGTTTGGAAGTTATCTTTTTATACGCTGAAGATTCTTTAAAGTCTGAAAAATCATCAATCAACTCCTTAATATTTTTATTTTTTTCTACAATAGCAGTATGTTCTTCGTCAAATGTAAACGGATAAGTAGGAAAAGAAAATGCATTAGATTTTTCTAATTTAATTAAACTCCGCAATGTTTTACGCTGTGTCTCAACATACAAATTTTCATTCACACCTCTAACTTTTAATTCATGTGTAAGTTCATCTTGCGACAATCTGTTTAATTCCATTTTGAAATCCATTGTCAGTAATCAATTCAAAATCAAAAGTTAATAAACAAATTTCTTTTTTTTTTATATATATATATATTTCTATTATATGTTCTGCTCACTTTCAAGCATACGTTACTCATACATTGTATTATTTGATTCCCCGTTTCAATGCCTTTAATTTATTCTATAAGACAAGTCAAGTTTTATATATACTATTTAGGACTTATACAATTGAGGGCCTATACTATTTAGGCTTGTACTATTTAGGGCCCCACGTTGGGCGCCAAAATGTCACGTTGGCACACTACTCAGTTCTGCTAGGTGTAATTCAATGATCGCCGGCCGACCTGCTCAATGAAGATGGCGTGGGTCGTATTAGTTTTATTAATTTTTGGGCGCCACGTGATTTTATGACGACGACCATCAACAGAACTTACCCACAAAATCACGAAAAATTACTATTCAGTTACCAAACACATGGGCCTTAAAAAAAATACTTATTTTTTTTCCAAAAATAAAATAAAATACTATTTATTTCTCCCAAAACAAATTAAAGTTAAATTAATCTTACAAAAAAACAACTGTATATAATGTAAATAATTTTGAATTTGAATTAAGTAAATTATAAATATATATATATAAAAAAACAAATCATTCTACCAACAACAAATATCTCAACTTTTACTCTTGACTTGACTTATAGAGTTTTCCCCCAAAACAAAATTACATTTTTTTTTTCCTGAAGTCCTAGACTTCAATTTAAACACACTAAAAATTATTTATAACGGACCGTTAGCGCTAAGGGTATACCATTTTATTTTAAATATTCAATATATACTTAAACCTGTTTAGTTAAATAGAAAGTTAAATTATTAAAGACACTCTATATGTACAGTCTTACAAACTGTCCGATACGCCACTGTTTTTTTTTTTCATAATATATTCAAAAAAAAAATATTCTAAAGATTCTAATTAACAGATTAAAAAAAACGCGGATATTGAATTAAAAAAAAAACGGATATCAAATTGCTTATCTTTTACTGATGTGCTCCTGTTCTGTCACCACGGTTTTCTACGACTCCACCACTGACCTTCCACCAATTAACGTCCAACCGTCCAAGCAAAAATCAGCAGCCCCACCACGAAACGATGGCAAATTTGATAAGGAATGAATCCAACGAAAATTTCCGTATTCCGTCAAATTTCGGAATAATCCGAAAAATCAAATTTAATCGAAACCAGATTAATTACAAAGAACCTAAAAGCATCCACATGTTTTAGATATTTGCATTTCAACTGCATAAAAAAAACAATTATTTAAACAAAACCCTGATAGAAAATGTACGTAACACATCAAAAAAAAAACATTAAACAAAATCCTGATCGATTGAATAACGAAAATTGAACATACCTTTGATAGTGTGCGGTTCTAATAGAAAACTTGAATTGGATTTGTTGAACTTCAACCAAGACTTAGTATTTTATTTCCAAGATGTCAATGGAAACGTGTTCTTTTTTTTCCTTTTAATGGTGAAATAATTAATCCACGAAGAGTGTGAAGTGTATTTGTTAAACCAACAAATCACACAAATTATTTGAGTATATTTTTGCTACTATTCGATTAAAAATCGAGATTTTAAATAGTAATACGACTATTTAAAAAATTGCCAAAACGTGACTCACATTCACCATTAAACAGGGAAATATATTTTTCACCTTCTCGCTTTACCAGGAACGCGCTGCGCGAAACCCCAATTATCAAGGATGCGCGGAAGAATTCTTGCACGCGCGCATGTACGACTTAAGAATTCGAATTTAACAAATAAATTAGCAATAGCTAATATAATTGCATACATTAAATACCAATAAAAATATTAATAACATTTTATATCGTTACAACCTTACAATAGGTTAAAATCATTCCTCCACACTCTTCTTCATTTTTGCAAACTGGAGGCGTTTGCGAATGATAAGTTGAATTTGACGGCACTTTGACGTTCTATTTGTCATTAAAATAATTATTTCAATAATTAAAATCTCTAAGGGAATTTATCAGATTAATGCTTATAAAATGAAAACCGGAGGTCCTACAATAAAAGTTTTATAACAGAAATTATTTATTTTCCAAGATCTAAAACTTTTATTTGAAATATTTTTCTATCCGAATTAAAAAATGAATAATTTCTAAGAGCAAAGTTGCAGAGGACCTCAAAACGTGCATATTTGCTGAAATTGGCGGTTCGAAAATTTTCACGATCACAATACTTTCCCTTGGACAGGGGTCCGGGGAAAGTAAAAAAAATGAATTCTAGGTAGAACGTCAAAGCCTTACACTAACAATGCACGTCACTAATATATTACACATTTTATATTGAAAAACTATTGTAGTAATACAATTAAGAAGGTTTATATCGATTAAGTAGTTGATGAACCTCCACAAGAGGGACGCACCTTGTCGTGATGTGGGGGCACGAAAGGGTGGTAAACCTATGAGCGGGGTGCCAAGATCTGGGGTACCTTACAACTACCCCAGACAAACTTTCCTTGCAGTGGCAGCCTCCTTCGTAGAATTACTTCACTCTGTGAACTAGACCTCTCTTCGTCAACTCTTCTTTCGGGTTCTCAATCTAACGAGCAAGTCGAGGTTGAGAACCCAAACATCTTTCATCTCCCTATCACTAACCTTCCTATAACCTTAATAATGGATATTAAAAACGCCGACCATAGTCTCCAGGTGGGTACACCCAAATTTCACCCCGCGTATGCGGGCCGCTCCATCGGATCTGGAGGGGGCAACTATCCGGAGGATACCCTTAAAGAGAGCAGTAGCAGCAAAGCTGCAGGAAACACCTACAAAAGGAACAAGAAAGAGGACCCATAAGAAAGCCGTTAGGCCTTCTATAAGGATCTACAGAGATAGGCGTGCAGCCTTTAGGCTACGCCGTAGATTTGAGAACATTCCAGGGGCTGACCTGACCGAAAAGGACAGGGAGTCTCTGAAATGGGCTCAAAAAGTCATAAAAGAACAGGGGGACAGGTCTCCCAAGTCCGAACAACCTAAAAGGCAGCGGTCACAAGGAGTGACCCCCCCTGTTGCCAAAAGGCCTAAGATAGGACAATCGCTTAATGTGGTGGTCCCTGGCCGCTCATTCAGTGACATCCTCAAGAATTATACTGTGTGGGCTGTCATCGACAAAAACCACAAACTGGGAACCATCACCCCGCAAACTGGAAAAAGGTGGAGTTGGCACTACTCAAAGTGTACAAGGAGGTGCTCGAGGAAAACTCTGACATCCCGCTAAAATGCAAAGAAGCTGGCTGGCATCAAGGGCATGAAAAGTTGGTGGCTTGTGCGGATCAGAGATCTGCTGACCTGTACAAGGGACAAAATCCCTAACAGATTGAGATGCAGGTCCTGGATCCCAGCTGAACTGGAGGACCCGGACACCATCCATGAGCTAAACAGGATGAGTAACCCGACAATGTCAGCTGATGTCTAGGATATTGCCAGGATGGGAAACAGAGAGGGCGACTCGAGGCAGGTACTTATTACCATAAATAAGGAATCGATCGCCCTCCTCGAAGAAAGAGGAGGGGTGATCAGCTACGGTTTCGGCTTGATAACCTTAAAATTGTACTCCTCTGATACAAAAGAGGGGATAAAACAGAGGAGGAAAAGGAGAATGAAGCAGGAGGAGGAAAACCAGCCAGTGCCCCTCTCATTAACACTGACAGCGAACAGCTGACAGTGGCAGAGAGGATGGGCAGGCTAAGGACCCACTTCTACGCCTCCACATCGACAGTCGTAGAGGGGAGTGACTTAGACTCCGATCTAACCCCCTCTCCAGACTCGGACGATGACCGGAATGAAACGATCATCGAAAAATCCCCTTAGGAATAATGTTGCAGGTTATCTAGGTGAACCTGCACCATTTCAAAGCTGCTTCGGCTGCGCTGATTATGCACCTGAAAAAGAGCAGCAAATGCGTGGCACTCGTTCAGGAGCCATGGGTCGTTGGTAACAAGATCTGTGGACTAAATAACGGTGAGTACACTATTATATACAAGAAGAGACAAGATAAACCAAGAACATGTGTGCTAGTAAGCAATAAACACAAAGTTTACCTTCTCTTAAATTTCAGTGACAACGACACAGTAGCTGTAAGCATGGAGCACCACTCCAAAACTTGGTGGATGGTGTCCTCCTACATGGCGTATGACCTTGAGTCACCCCCTGAGGGAGCAAGGAACTTGGTAGATGCCATCAACCGCAAAGGGGTAAGTATCGTTATTGGTGCCGACGCCAATGCCCACCACCAACTATGGGGAAGCTCGGACATGAATAGTAGAGGTGAGTCATTAATCAATTTCATTCTTGATACTAACCTCTCCATTTGCAACAAAGGCGATGAACCAACATTCATCACCGCAAACAGAGGCGAGGTTCTAGACATTACGCTAGTCTCAGAACCTGATACGCGCCTCATTAAAAAGTGGAAAGTAAGCAATAAACACTCTTTTTCAGATCATAGGTATTTGAAATTCGACATGGATACAATAACTCCAGCAATTCTCGTACCGCCGAACAAAAGAAACACCAACTGGAACCTGTATAGAAAAATCCTAGCAGAAGACCTACAAAAACAGCTACCTCTAGTACCAGACACAGGGGAGGAGTTAGACTGGTAGATATCTTCACTGACGCGTGGAACAAAGCCTTCAAGGCAGCATGCCCATGCTACCTTAAAATGGGCCAAAATAAACTACCCTGGTGGAACAAGGAAATCGCATCACTGAGAAAGGAGGCGAAGGTCACTGGTGATTGGAAGCCTTACAAGGACAGCCTCCGCAACTTTAAGAAAGATACAAGGAAATCGAAAAGAGCCTCTTGGAGAAAATTCTGCAATGATATTGGAACCACATCGGAGGCAAACAGACTGAGAAAGGTGGTAACGGGGATTGCAGTAATCCTGGGCTTCCTTATGAGGCAAGACGGAAGCTGGACCTCATCGTGTAAAGAAACCCTAGAGGTACTGATGGAAACCCACTTCCCAAGAATCGAAAAGGAAACCCTCGACACAAATAATAACCGAAATAGCCGACAGATAAGGAAAATCCTAGGCTCGGATAGAATATTATGGAGCTTGAGAAGCTTCAAACCTGGATTATACCATCTGGTACCACCGATTTAAAGGCGGTACCAGATGGTACAATCCTAGCCGAGCTACAGAAGGCAGAAGACATAGTCACTCCTTGGCTGGAAACCATGTTCGAAGCCTGCTTGAATATTTCTCATATCCCAAAACAATTGAGGGAGATAAATATAGTATTTATTCCCAAAGCAGGGAAAATTACACACTCTGAACCGAAGGACTATATACCAATCAGCCTATCCTCCTTCTTACTCAAAACCCTAGAAAGACTAATAGAAGCATACCTAAGGGATACTATTAATCCAACCCAACATGCGTACACAAAGGGTTAAACAGTGGACACGGCACTGCACACCCTGATAAACCAAATAGAGCAAAGCTCTAGAAACAAAGGTTATACATTGGCGGTATTCCTGGATATAGAGGGTGCCTTAAATAATATTAAACCGCAGGAAATCATATCATACCTAAAAAGACTAACAAATGATGACCCACTATGTGACTTCATAGGCAAGCTGCTCACCGAAAGATACATTAATTCGATGATGGGCATCTCGAGTCTAAGAAGGCAAGTGAATAGAGGAACACCACAAGGAGGGATCCTCTCACTACTTATATGGAATCTAACACTAAACAACCTTCTAAAGGAGTTGAAATGCACTGGATGCAAAACAATTGCATATGCAGATGATTTGAGAATCACAGTCTCTGGAGAACATCTCACATAATTCATGCAAAATGCACTGGGGTATGTGGAAAGGTGGTGTGAAAGATATGGTTTAGGGATAAACCCTCGCTCGACGGAGCTAGTGCTCTTCACTGGAATGCATAAACTACCCAAATTCGAGACACCTATACTGGGAGGAATAAACTTAAAGTTAGGAGAGCAACCAAAGTTTCTGGGCATTATTGTCGATAGAAAACTAAATTGAAAACCCAACATTGAAGAAATAACAAAGAAAGCGATGGTGGCACTTTACTCTTGCAAGACGGACGTGTGTGGTAAATGGGGTATGAAACCTAATATCATCCACTGGATCTACAAGACCGTGGTACGACCTATGAAGCTCTGGTATGGTGGACAGCTACAGAGAAAAAGTCCCACCTGGTCACATTGGGGAGGATACAAAGGGCGGCATGTCAATTAATTACAGGAGCCCTAAAACAACCCCTACGAACGCGTTAGAAATGCTGCTAAAGCTGGCTCCCGTAGACCTATCATGCAGACAGTCTGCAGCCAACACGGCAGTAAGATTAAATTCACTAGGGCTGCTGTACACCAGCAAGCATGGTCACTCGAGGGAGCTAAGAAAGCATTCAGAACATGGCAAATAGGAAAATGTCTGATCACGGACTATTTGAAGACATTGTACTGTTCACTTATAAGATCGACTTCAAATTTGTTTATTGCTTAGTACTCCTAGTTTGGCGAAAGTTCGCTTCGATTCTACCAAATTTCCATCTATTCATTGGCGGTAAATGGGGATACATTTTATTAAATGCACGGCATGTCCTCAGTACAACCCTTTGGCATTCGCCTTGAATGTAAAATAAAATATCGTTGTTAGAGCATTTACCTATAAGATTAATTTTAACTTCAATTCACAGATAAACTAAGCAACAACAATACGATTGACGTTTTGATTCAAACACCAACTGTTTATCTAAATCAACAAACAGGTGTTGATTATATTCTAGACCCATTTGACATTGTTACCAAATCGGGTTTAATCAAAATCGGAAGTAAGTAACACAATGTCTATTTATTTATTTACAGTACAGTTAACACTTTTACTAACATCACACTGGTTCTATTTATTTATAACGAGATGTTGAGCACTCGGACGTTCGTGATAGACTGATTGACTGCAGCGCCACTAGCGCGCGCTTATATAGCGTGCTTGTTTCTCGAACTTTCCGGAACTTTCGATGACGCCAAGTTTACCGTCGCGCGCTCTGTGGAACATTCCAAAGTGATCTTTCCAGTTTCTTCTTTCACTTTCGTTATAATATATTACCTTTCCATTGTTTTTAAATTTCACTGAATATTAACGTATTTTTACAAACATCTTGATATCACAAAATCAAACATATGTAAGGGGAATTATACAAAGTGTTCCATTTAAAATAATCGAGATTTAATTGTTTAAAGTTGAATAAATGTGAGGTGAAATTTTAAACACTCTATTTTATTTTTCCACAACCAACATGGCATCCCTTAGATTTTTTTGTTCGGAGATACAGACTTTTAAGTGAATTAGGAAAAATACTAAATTTTAACTAAATGTGAAGTATCTTGAAAACGGCTAAACTTAAAGGTTATGTTACTTACAGATGTTTTTCATATTTTTTTGTAGAATCCAAATTCATAATAAAAAATATAGCATTCTGTAGTGTTTAGTTCATATTCGCGCTAAAAGTCTGCGTGAATACGCAGGTTTCTGATTTTGCCGGAACCGGCAACGCTGTATTTTGGCTGTAACATTTAACATAGTGTGAAAATGTCCGCCGTGCAGGCAAAGCGAAATAAGAAATAAAGTTCAGTTATATTAAAGAGTACTTAGTTATTATTAATTCTTTTCCCAAGTTAAATGAGACATTACACATTCTATTTTTGTTGTTATGAATTGATCTAATTTAGTTGGTGTATACCAACGGTATAAGTAGTATAATCTTGAAAATATATAACAGTCGTCAGTAGTATTAATGACTGTAAACAATTTAATGTCATCTACATACATGAGGTACCTACAGTAGAAATTGGAACATATTCCGTTTATGTACAAGTTGAATAGTAGGGGTCCAAGAATCGACCCTTGAGGAAATACTATTATATAAAATATGAGCATTAGATTTGTAACATGTTGAACTCTATTAAGTAAGTAGCTTTTAAGAACATTAACAATAATTGTGCAAATACTGTAATTTTTCAAGCAAGTAATTAACACATCATGTGGAATACGATCAAATGCTTTGGTTAAATCAGTATATATGACATCACCGTATTTACTATTATCATTAATGTTCATTAGATTTGTTTGAGTAGACCGTTTTCTCATACATCCGTGTTGCTATTCAGATATTGATCCCTCAACCCGTGCATAGATTTCTTGAACCAAAAGGCATTCAACGATTTTAGAAAAATAATTATATTGCGACTTCATTTCTTAAAATATGGGATTAACGTAAGTAATTTTCCAGCAATCTGGTTTTTTTCCTTTTGATAGCATGGAGTTCAAAAAATTATTTAAGGGCTCTACTATATATTGAGCACAATATTTGAGGAAAAATACTAGAATCAAATCCACATTAATAGTTAATTTATGTTTAAGTTTGCGCAGTTCAGCGTATATAACAACAATAATGTAATGTAAATAATATTTAAAACGAATACAGATATTATATACAGGGTGGTGCAAGATTCCGATGAAGTCCAATATCTCAGTTATTTAGAAATTTACAATAAAATATTACTGACATAACTTGTAGCTACTGTAAAACTTCACATTTTAAAATTAGTTTCATATATACATGGTGTTCAATAATCACGTGACGTATCAAACATATGATTTTTTAAATGGAATGCTATATTTTTTATGTCAATTTTAGATTCTACGCTTAAAATTAATCATTTCTGACATAAGGTTTATTAGGTCAATTTTTAATATTTTAAAAGTTATAAACAATTTAATGTTGAAATCGATTGAAGTTTAGAGCCCTATTTTTCAAAATTGAAAAACGATGTAAACTTTCTGTTGACGCAATTTAATTGAAAAAATGCTTAATAATATTAGGAACAATAGTTTGCTACCATAACGCATAAATGATTTTTTTCTTTTTTGACTTAAATGTTCTTTAATTTTTGTATAATAAACTATACCCCTATCTGTTGCCGTTTTTTAACAATTTCAATTCAAAGTAGAAAATTATAAGTTTCGCTTATAATCTATAATTTAAGTAGACTATAATAAAAACAAATGCAATTCATAATCGTTTTCTGACATTTAATAACATACTTATTTCCTAACCTAAAAGGACATTCAAATGACAATTGATATTTAAAGGCGCATGCAAAATATAAAGAAAATAGTTGCTCGACGATTATTTAGCGAGTTATAATGGTTATTGGGACACATTTTTTAAGAAAAAAAATTGTAAAATGTTTGAATTAAAAAAATGATGTGAGTGCGTGAAATAAATACATAAAAATGTTAATCCTAACAAAATATAATGATATTAGTATTTTATTATTTCACTTAGTATCTATTTTCGGTTTTTCAGTCAACATGAATTGTTTAAATAAATCAATTTAACAAGCTAATAGGAATATTTTAAATATTTTTCGAATAATAATCAGAAAATATAGTTGTTGTAAGTTTTTAACAATTAAAGTAATCCTTTATTTAAGAAGTATGTTCAACAACAACAATGTTTCAAAATATAACGTAAAATGTACTTTACTTACTAAATATGATATTAAGCGTAACTTTCACAACTAAATAAATTAGTTGTTCTGGCACGGCCCAGTTTGGTTAAACATTCTATACCAAATTTGTGTTTGAGACTAAATATCTCAAAAACGGTAAACGGTAGCTATTTAATATGTTATATAAAAAATGAAGAGTGATCAATTTTCTATTAAAATGGCATAAAAAATATAGGGTGTCCCATTTAAGTAAAATGAGAAAAAAATCATTTTGCGTATTGCTTCACCTTGTATATAAAATTTTTTTTAAGAGAAAAAAAGAGTATTTCTTTTATTATTAAGTATTTTTGCATTTGTATGGCCTTGACAGAATGTTTATTTCATTTTTTATTATTGAAATATCAGGTTCTAAACATCTATCGATTTCAACATTCATTTGTTTATAACTTTTAAACTGTGAAAAATTGACCTATTAAATCTTATATAAAAAATGATTACTTTTAAACGTAGAATCGAAAATCTTCATAAAAAATATATCATTCCATTTAAAAAAACATATGTTTGATACGTCACGTGATTATTGAACACCCTGTACATATGAAACTAATTTTAAAATGTGAATTTTGACAGTAGTTACTAATAATGTAAGTAATTTTTTTTTGTACATTTCTTTATAACTGAGATATTGGACTTCATCGGAATCTTGCGCCACGCTGTATATAAAGGGAAATTTAAATATAACCTATTAATTGTAGAGGCTTTTACTTTGTTTGTATAACTTGGATTTTTATTGTTGCCAATGTACAACAGTAACGTGTATTAAAAATAGCTGTGACTAGTCGAAAGGGTCTAGTAACCAAGTTCATTATCCTCAATTCATATCCTTAACCTTCTCATCCTTTCATCTCCCATCGTTTAAAAACAAGTGGCATGCATTGTAAAAACAAAAGCTTTTTTTTACAAATGAAATAAATCCCTCACTGTATATGAGTATTGCTTGCCATAATTATCACGTGGTATTTTTTTTTATACAGGGTCGCTACAAAGTATGGAAACACGGCTCTCACGTGAAAACGGCTAAAAACATAACCACCAAAATTGGGATTTATAAATGGGATATTTTCTTGAACAATTTGGCATGAAAAAATCAAAAATGATTCTCAGAATTTTCACATACGGACGCCATCTTGCATTTTTTAAATGGAATTCGATTTTTTTTATTTTACAACTTTTATAGTCCTTATAATTCTAATTACAACCATATATCTTTTTTAAAAATACTTGTCTTTTCATCGATAAGCCGGACTTTGAAAAGTATGGAAACAGCGAAATATTTTGTGAACGGTTTCTCGGAATGTCCTGAAATTTTGCAAAGGTTTAGAGTACGTTAAGGCCTTCAAATTGCATTTTTTATTTTTTCATATTCATTTGTTTTGTAAATATTCTATTTTTGGTCGAAACTTAAACATAAAAATTAACAATGTCAACTTAAAAAAATAGTTGCCTTTGAAAACAGTTTTCATTAGCCTGTCAAACTTGTAAAAAACATTAGTAAGTAACTGGTTGTTGCAAAAATGCCACATTTGAGTAAAACGGATCGCATAGAGATTCTCATGATGATTGGGTGTGGGGATAGAAAGCGAAGCTTTGCCGAAGCTGCTAATATTTTCAACGTAAATCATCCAGATCGAGCACCTATTTCCAGGTCAGTTGCATTTAAAACATGGAATAGGTTTAATGAAACTGTTAAAAATCGTCCAAAAGTTGGACGACCAAAAACTGTTACAAATGAAGAAAATTCATTTAATCTTATGATAGATGTAGTTGAAAATCCAAAAACTTCGGTGCAGCAATTGGCTTTCAATAACAACATGAGCAGGAGATCAGTTCAAAAAATAATGAAAATTGAAAAGTATCATCCCTACAAAATTCAGCTGCTACAAGAATTGAATGATGACTTTGATCGCAGAATTAAATTTTGCGAAACAATGATGAATAGGATAAACCAGGATGCCAATTTTATTAACCGTGTGCTCTTTTCCGATGAATCAACTTTCTGCTTAAATGGACAAGTTAACCGCCATAACTGTAGATACTGGTCAAACAAAAATCCACATTGGATGGAGCAGATTCATACGCAGCGTCCACAAAAAATTAATGTTTGGTGTGGTATAATTGGGCAGCATATTATCGGCCCTTTTGTTATTAATGGCAATTTGACATCTGAAACATATTTACAGCTTTTGCAAGAACAGGTTGTTCCCAGACTTAGACAAATATTCCCAAATTATGAAACTCAGGCTAATCCAGCTGAAAACATATGGTTTCTGCAAGACGGAGCACCAGCTTATTTCGGACTAACAGTACGTAAATATTTAGACGTAACTTTTCCCGGCAAATGGATAGGTCGCCCGATTTAACTCCACTTGATTTTTCCTGTGGGGACATTTGAAAAATCGAGTTTATAACAACAGGCCACACAATATACAAGAATTAGAAGAACGCATAAGAACCGAAATTTGCAAATATTCGTCCTAATATTTTAACTAGTTCATTACAACACTTTGTCCATCGTATTCATTACTGCCAAGAAGTTAATGGAGAGCACTTTGAACATATATTGTAAAATAAAAAATCATTTATTGTTTAATATTTTATTTTTTAATTTGACTGTTTAATATTTTTTTAAGTTTTGATCAACAATAGAACATGCATTTGTGGTATTGCAGCATTTAGAAAAAGTACTCGTTTGCCTGTTTCCATACTTTTCAAAGTCCGGTTTATCGATGAAAAGACAAGTATTTAAAAAAAGTATATGGTTGTAATCAGAATTATAAGGTCTATAAAAGTTGTAAAATAAAAAAAATCGAATTTCATTTAAAAAAAATCAAGATGGCGTCCGTATGTGAAAATTCTGAGAATCATTTTTGATTTTTTCACGCCAAATTGTTCAAGAAAATATCCCATTTAGAAATCCCAATTTTGATGGTTATGTTTTTAGCCGTTTTCACGTGAGAGCCGTGTTTCCATACTTTGTAGCGACCCTGTATATATTAAATTATTTATTTCACCACGATTTAACGAATTATTTATTATTTTTATTATTATTAATGGATTACCATAAAGTACGGATCGACACAATCTTCTTAAATATTTTTTTAACATTTTTTTGTGCTTTAAAATTAATTATTGCGTATTATCACTTAAATGCTTGTGAAAATGATTGCCATTTAAAATGATGTTGATCGCTCGTATAAAATACCCAAAGGCGTAAAACAAGTCGCGCAATTTTCGAAACGCACACCTGAATAAGCGAGGTGGGAATCGGGGGGTTTAAATATTAATTAAAATTTCATCCTGTAAAGTGAATACTTTCCTCTGGATGGGATTAATTGCTCCTCGTTGCTCGAGGGATGAGAGATAATGCAGTTTAGAGTGATGAAAATTTGGAAAAAAAAGAATTAACGGAAAAGTTGTTGAAGTGACATCCAGTTTTAACGTAAGTGTCGTCCGGAAAATTTTCTCGTACTCACACTAAATTCCCGACTAAATTTAATGCTTGAAAATAGAAAAAAAGTGAACTGTTTTGTGTTGTAGGCGTTAACTTTATGTATAAGTTAAATAGACTTGTAAATAAAACACTTTTTAAACTTTGTTTCATCACTGTCTTTTACAATTAATTATGTGACTATAGTTTCAACTATCTAATAGTCATTCTCAAACCAAAACTATTTAAAAAGTGTTTTATTTACAAAAAAAAAAGGTAAATTAATGTAATTCGAAAAAAAAAAAAAAAAAAACTTTTAAATTCTATTGAAGTAAGGATTAAATATCTTTTGTATTGCAAAGAGAAATAATTGGTAATCAGCGAAAGGTGCGTTTAGTGGAAAGTATTATAACATACTTTAATCATAACTCATCTTCAAAGCTAAACAATGGTAGAAAGACCTCGGGTCGATTGCCTATGAAAGGACAACCTCAAATTATATACCGTATTATACTATACAATACTGTACTTAATATAATGTAAAAGTCCTTGAATAAAGATATTTGTATATATATTATACAAGATAGCTGGAAAAATAATTATATTTATCATCCACGAAAAACCACAAACCGGACAAACATACATTTCTTCAAAAATGATTAAAATATTAGGGGGACCGGAATGTAACGTCGTTTTACTTACATTAAATTCAAACAACAAAATTGTTATCGATATTTAAATTTAATCAATAACATAATCACTCTCATTTTCTAACACCTTTTGTTAACTAGTGTGTAAGTTTTCAATCCCAGATCGATAAAAATCACCAGATTTCTCATAAAAATATCTGGACATGGCATTATCAACTTCTTCAGGATTTTTAATTTGTTTTAAACAAAAAAAAAACGATCGAAACAAGTGAGAATCAGATGGTGCAATATCAGGTGAGTACGGTAGGAGCCGCAATACTTCCCATCCTAGTTCATTAATTTTTGTAGGGTTCGTTTTGCGCAGTGGAACGATTTGATAATGTTAGTTTGATAATGACATAAAGTTAAAACGTGTTTTCACTAATCCAACAACGATGTATAACGAAATAAAAGCTTTAACAAGTAATAAATTAAAACCCTACGTAAAACATCATCATTATTTTATCTACAAAAATGCGCTTTACGACCACTAGAAACATTCATTCAAATATTTAATTCCGTAATTATTTTAATTACCAGTTTTCTGGGACTCGTTTAATATTTCCTACCTTCGTGCTCGCATATGCCTACGCGCGCGTAATTAAAATTAAAGAAAAATGACACGATCTCCTCTTTAATATTACGTTTTTTTGTGTGTTCATTGTTCTGTGCATTTGGGTTCGTTTCAAAGCGAGCCTCATTGGGAATTGGCCCGTTTTATCGGCACGAATGTATTCCAAGTCAGTCACGAAAAACATTGAGACGCGTAAAATATTATTGCCTTATAATTATGTCTGCTTTATCGCTATAATTATTTAATTACTTGATCACAGTTATATTTTTAGTATTCATTAATTTAAATATTGTATAATAGAGATTTTTTACTAGGCCTCATGGGCAAATTGAAGGAACGTTTTTATAACGTTAATGGGTTTTATATAATTTCTGATGAAATTTAATATACAGTGAGTTAATAATGAAAGGAAAAAAAATTAATCAGTAGGCGATTATTTTATAGAAAAGCGCTCGGACAGATCGATTAGTATTTTTAACTGCACATCTTTTTGACTAAAAAATACAGTGTGTCCCATTAAAAATGCCGATGCAAAGTTTCCTGTTGTAATGGGACGCAATTAAGTTTAAATGACAATTTACAGTAATACATCACACAAATAATGACAATATAAGAATAATAGCCATATAACAAATGTCAAATGGCTGACTTAGCATCAAATAATTGACACCGACAATTCGCCGAAGGTCGGCGATTAGCGATCGTGTGTGCACGTCTCAGAACCAGTGGCCTATATTTTCTCATATAAAACTTGGAATTCATACAATTGCGAAACTCCGGTGAGCCATTTCCATACTTGTAATACATCTTACGGAATAATTTGCATATACTGAAATTTAAAATTGTGCGTGCACTTTACACTTTTTGGTAAACATCACCTAGCTAAGTGCGTCGCAGCTGGCCAACGCAGTTTTTTTTTGTCTCTCCACTCTCGGTCACTCCACATGGATGGCATAAAATATGCTGAATACTGATAGATATTTTAAACACAATCATTTTAACTTTCAAGTGACTTTCAACTACCTAAGAAAAATTAACTACTTTGTAAATTAACATCTGTCCTTTATAAATTAACATCTGTCCTAATTCTACCCTGTGTTTATCATTTGTAATATAATATCGAACCTATTCCGTGGCCTTATCTTGTGTGTCAGATCAAGTCTTCACAATCGGCCCTGTGGAGTGAAAAGTGTGAACACGTTTTGTTTTCTCTCTCCATAACCCAAATAACCTTGATCCATCAAATAATCATAGATTATAAATAATGTCTTTTGATGGTATTTTGCAAAATGTAACAAATGAAGAACTATTTAAATTAATTACTGATACATCAGCGGAAATAAACTCTAACATTAACAATATTAAAAAAACCTCGCACTAAAAGTTGAAACTTTATTATCCGAAAATGCAAATTTAAAGTTAAGGATCACCTTACTCGAAAACGAGAGGCGAAGAAATAACACACTAGTCTTTGGTATAAGAGAAAATAATGAACCACTATTAGAGTTCACTCTGGCGAAATTAAATGCATTAACTGGGATCGTTTTAAAACGAGAAGATGTTAACAACATTTACAGAATTGGCAAAAAACCAAACAATCCTGTACTACTACAATTCACTTCTCAGTTGCGTAAACGAGAACTATTTGCCAACGCGCGAACACTAAAAAATACTGGAGTAAACATTGCTCATGATTTATCTCCGGAGGATCGGGAAATAAACAAAATTCTACGGAAGCATCTTTCAATCGCAAAAACTAAAAATCAGAATACATTCATTAAGAACGGAAAATTAATAATCGAGGGTGAAGCCTACACTTTTGATCAGCTTGAAGATCAAGTCACTAAGCCTGATAGTGAACTTGAAACATCTTTGCCTCAAAGTCTAAATAGCTCAGAAACAACTGTGACATTAACAAGAAATACATCTGTGACAAACTCTCTAGCCAATTCTAACAGCGAAAACATTCGTACTTCAACTGCACCTCCTACAAAAACTCAACACGGAGCACATAAACAATCCAAACTTGAAATGTAGAGTCAACCGGATTCACCTGCCAATGCTAAACAAAGTGATAAACCACGCTCCGGCTCTTCGTCTTCGACATTTATAAAAACAAGAAAGCAATGTTTGGCATATTCTAACAAAAGTGGTACTAAGTAATATTAAAACTTTTTTTGTTTTGTTTTTGCTTACTTCCCATTGATTGTGATGAGCCTGTTTGTACATTTTTTTTTGTTTTTTACTTTCCCCGGACCCCTGTCCAAGGGAAAGTATTGTGATGGTGAAAATTTTCGAACCGCCAATTTCAACAAATATGCACGTTTTGAGGTCCCCTGAGTCCATTCCATCGAGTTTTGAAAAATGTCTGTGTGTGTGTCTGTGTGTCTATGTGTTTCCGCGATAGCGCATAAACGGCTGAATGGATTAAGTTCAAACTTTATATCTAAGCTTTATATAACAGTGGAATGACCTGAAAAGCTTTTGGTTAGAATCAAAACTCATTAAGTGCAACTTTACTCTTAGCAATTTTTCATTTTTTAATTCGGATAGAAAAATGTTTCAAGTAAAACTTTTAGATCTTGAAAAATAAATAATTTCTGTTATAAAACTTTTATTGTAGGACCTCCGGTTTTCATTTTATAAGCGAAAGAATTTCGTTTTCCTGATAAATTCCCTTAGAGATTTTAATAATTATTTTAATGACAAATAAAACGTCAAAGTGCCAGCACGTCAGTACATTCGCAAAGTTTGGAAAAATGAAGAAGAGTGTGGAGAAAAAAGGATATTAACACATTGTAAGGTAAGAAATAACATACTTATTTATTTATTTATTTAAATCAACGGACAAGTCCAGTTACAGATTGATTACAAGATATGAAACATTGCAAAATAAAAATTAACACTAAACAATAATGGAAAAGACAGTAGACGCAAAAATACAAACAATATGAGCGCAAATTATTCTAAATTATTCTAAATACTCAACAACACAGTCAAAGAACGCCTTTGATGATATGCTATTAAAAATGTCAATATCCGGATGAAGTGATAAAACATTATTAAATAATGAACACATTGAATATACTGGGGACTTGAGCATAATATTTGTATTTGGGATTGATAACTGGAAAAGACGTTTCTTCCTTGTATTAACAGGCACACTAATATTAATTCGTGCAAGTAAGTCAGAGCAATCCATACGATTGTTGAGTATTTTATACAAGGTGGTCACTGTATGTGATTTTCGACGATTTTCTAAGGAATGTAAGTTGAATTCACGCAATAGTTCAATATAATTATAATCAGTCGCAGGATATGAACCAAACTTCTTAAAGTGAAGATATTTGACAAATTTCTTCTGGATGGCCTCGACCATCAAAGAATATTTTGCGTAGTATGGATCCCAAACGCAACAGGCATATTCAAGTTTTGATCTTACAAACGAATAGTATAGAATTTTAATGGCATCGATATTCTTAAAAGGTTTAGTGTTTCGTATTATGAAGCCTAACGAGCGATTAGCGGTCGATACTACTTTCATGACATGACTATTAAACGATAGTTTCTTGTCAAATAACACTCCCAAGTCTTTGAAAGTCTCAACATGGGATAATACAGAGCCATTAATCATATAATCGAACGTTATTTGAGACTTATTCCTAGTAAAAGACAGTGTCTTACATTTTAAAACGTTTAAAGTGATGCTGTTGTTCTTGCACCACGTTACTATAAGGTCGAGATTATGCTGAAGATACACACAATCATCTAAAGTATTTATAGGATGGTAAATTTTCAAATCGTCTGCAAACATTAATATGTTATGATTAACTTCATCAGCAATATCATTTATAAAGCAATTAAACAGTACCGGTCCGAGGTTTGAGCCTTGGGGGACACCCGAAGTGGCAATAAATTGATGAGACTTAAATCCTTTGTATTCTACAAATAACAGTCTGTTGGTAAGGTAATTGTAAAGCAAATTACAAAGGTTTGTTGAGAGCCCAAATAGGCTAAGCTTATATACAAGTATACCATGATCGATTCTATCAAAAGCTTTTGATATATCGGTGTAAATTACGTCGACTTGGATACGGTTGTCTAAATAATCCGAGAGAGTTTGCGTCATTTGCAAAATGTTGGATAACGTTGATTTATTAGGTCTAAACCCATGTTGCCTAGAAGATAATTTGTTATTAATGTAGGGATTTATGAATTTACATAATATCAACTCAAAGCATTTAGCAACATTAGAGATGATAGCTATAGGCCGATAATTAAGGACATCTCTTTTATTACCAGATTTAAAAACGGGTACAATGCGCGTACTTTTCCAGCAGTCAGGAACGGTATTGTGAAGGAGACATAAATTAAATATATGGGATAGAGGAAATGCAAGCATATTGCGGCAATCCTTAAGTATTACCGCAGGAATACCATCAGGGCCCGCGGTGACTTTATTGCTTAGCTTACTAAGGGCATCAATTACTAAATCATCTGTAACCTTAGAAACGCTAATAAAATCATTTACAGTGTTAAGGTTATTATAAACAGCATTAATAACAGGTTTAGTGGAAGCAGTAAATGTTTTAGAAAAGTGTGCAGCAAATGCATTCACTATATCGAGAGGTGAAGATAGAGAAAGATTTTCATATTCCATGACAGGAGGGATAGAGGATTCATGGCGGATGCAATTGATAAAGTTCCAGAACTTGCCCGGTTCCTTGGAAATCTTGGTTTCAGTCTCACTTACAAAAGAGGTATAATCAGCTTTGGAAAGCAGTTTTATTTCTGACCTTAATTTAGAGTATCTAATTTTAAAGAACTGGGAGAGAGGATTCGAATTTTTTAGCTTCAAATATTTATTTTTCTCCCGAATCTTACTTCTAAGCTTACCTGAAAACCAAGGCGGAAATTTACTAGGACTTATAGGAACTAAAGGGACATTATCATGAAATACTTCATACAGTTTTGTGTAAAAGAACGAACACGCATTTTCTACAGATTGGATTGTAAAGATATCAGACCAATCGATTGCAAGAATTGAATTGTATAAACCAATAAAATTAGCTTTTTTAAAATTGAAAGAGCGATTAGAGACATTATTTTTGAATATTGCCGATGAATGTGTATTACTTGTATCTACAGACAAACCGATATTAAGTTCAAGCGAGGGATGGTGTTTATCTTCAGCAATTAGAGGATCATGAACACGACTAATTACACAATGTGAATTACTAAAGACTAAGTCTAAAATACGATCATACGAATTGTGAATTATATTATATTGTTCGAGCCCAAGAAACTGAATACAATTATATAAACATAAATTAGGTTGATTTAGAGTTGGATTAGTTACATACTCACTTAGATTGAAGTCGCCGACAATTACTATATTGCTATAGAATAAAAAATTCAGGTTATCGAGAGTTGCAGTAATAGTGGCGACCTGATTTAGTGAAACCGGCGGACATACATAAATATTAATAATGTAAAGAGTGGCGTTTGAAATTAATATTTTTACAATTAATAACTCGATTTTATTTGAAGAAAGTATAAAGTGGTCAACAGGTATTTCTGAAGCGTTTATCGAAGAATGTACAGCCACTAAAACTCCACCTCCGCGTTTCTTCTGAGACAAGATACAATCACGGTCATTACGAAACACATTGTAATTATTTCCAAATAGTTCACAACTGGACACATTATCAGACAGCCACGTCTCAGTAAGGGCAAGAATAGGGAAATCACTAACAGCGGTATTATGATAAACATGGTTACATTTAGAATTTAAACCGCGAACATTTTGATAATATATTTTCACCGGTACACTTTTATTAACGAAAATTTGTAACTTTCGATCCATTACGGGTATCATAACGACGGAGTCCAGGTCGCGCAGAGATAGAATTAAATAAAGTGCCTGTCGGAGAGTTATGCGGAATCACTTCAGAAGTTGTACCATCAGAATCAGCTGCAGTAGATTGTATAAACGAGCTCATGTCAAAATCATCGTTGAAATCATTGATGGAGATGATCTTACCGCCGACTCTTAAGGAATTACCAACAATAAATGCGTGATGACCAGACTCACGGGCAATCTTCTTGTACTTCCGAAGTGTTCTTCGAATTGAACGCTGCTCAGGAGTAAGATCTTTATTGATATAAATTCCCGTCCCTTTTAGTTTCATAGCATATTTTAAAACGTTGTGTTTTTTGTCTGGGTTGTTGAATTTAACCAGAATAGGACGCGTTTTTGTGTTTTTAGAACCCAAGCGGCGGGTATTGGCAATATCGTATGGCGAGAGTGTGACGTTTAATTTGTTAACAAATAAATCATTAACAACGTCAATTATAACTTCATTATCGTTTTCCGTTAGACCTTCAATAATTAGATTATTTGCTCTCAGTTGCTTATCAAAATTATTCAAAGAGTTGCAGATTTCTAAATGCTCTTTATTTATGGAATCGAGTTGATGTTTCAAACTCGCATTTTCTTTGCGAAGAGGTTCGATTATCGTATTGATTAAGGCTGTGAAGTGATTCGTAAGATCATTAGTTATATCGGTTTTCAAACGTGATATTTCAGTAGACATTTGCTTTAATAATTCCTTGTTGGAAATATCAGCCATTTCAACGAGAATAAATAAACAACTAAGTTAACACAAATAATTGAGGATAAGGTATAAGACAAGGGCACCCTTCACACTGCACGGTCCTTCGCAGTGGCTAACTAATACAGCACAGATATGGACCACGGTTTAAACAATTAAATGTAACAGAGAGAAGAGAAGGGATTAATTGTATTGAATATTAAACGAAATCGAAATCGAAAGGTCGAAACGATAACAAACAGATAAATTATTAGTATTTGTCCGATAGCAGTCAGTGTACACGTACCAAAAAAGTAAAAAAAACAATAAAAAAACAGCGTGACTCATACACTCAGCAATGTGTATTATTGCAATTTGTTAATAACTAAATTACTGGAGAACGAGTAAATAGAACGTAATAAAATTCTAACAGTATTTAGTTATTGTGATGAATAATCGTCTCACCGAAGATGATAATTATCGACAGGGGATAACACAGCAAAAATCACTTTAAAAACGCAGCACTAACACAGCACGTCTTTTCTTCTTGCACGTTAAATTCATTTTTTTTTTTCACTTAATTATAATATTCTTCTAAATACTCGGTTTTAACTTTGAAAGACAACAATCAATTTTTTCTATTAATCATTTTGCTTTTCTATTAAATTTTCAATCAGAAATTTATTTGACCGTATTCACCGGGGAAAGTACAATGATGGACACATCACCATTTTTTAATTCGGATAGAAAAATGTTTCAAATAAAAGTTTTAGATCTTGGAAAATAAATAATTTCTGTTATAAAACTTTTATTGTAGGACCTCCGGTTTTCATTTTATAAGCGTTTATATGATAAATTCCTTTAGAGATTTTAATTATTGAAATAATTATTTTAATGACAAATAAAACGTCAAAGTGCCGTCAAATTCAACTTATCATTCGCATACGCCTCCAGTTTGCAAAAATGAAGAAGAGTGTGGAGGAATGATTTTAACCTATTGTAAGGTAAGAAATAACACACATAATTACAATATTCTTCTAAATACTCGGGTTTAACTTTAAAAGATAACAATCAATTTTTTCTATTAATCATTTTGCTTCCCTATTAAATTTTCTATCAGAAAGTTATTTGACCGTATTCACCGGGGAAAGTGCCATGATGGACACATCACCATTTTTTTTTCTTGTTTAGGTGCTAGATATAATTGTTGTACAAATTTAATTTTCTGTAAAGGAGATATATTTAATCGTTTGCAAATTTTTTTTTTAATATATTTTCATAAATATCTAGTTTATATTTATATTCATTGAAATGAGGTTGGGGCATATTAATATACGTTCATTATTGCCTAAAATTAACCACTTGCGGCAAATTCTTTTTAATTATGATTACACTGTGTTTGCAGTCGGCGAGACTTGGCTATCTGATGGTGTCGATGCATAGCATTGAGGGATATTTTATTCTTCGACGTGATCGTCCACGTAGGGCTGGTGGTGTTTGCCTATACATTCGCAACAATTTGCGATACAAACTTATAACTAGTGATTCATCTATTGAGCAACTATGGATTTCGGTTGGTGATACCGCAATAGGCGTACTATACTGCCCTGAAACGATTCATTGCGAATTGTTTGTCAACCAGCTTGATGACAGTATCGATGTAGCATTTGCAATTTGTGAAAAAGTAATTTGCTTAGGTGACTTCAACATTGACATGATGAAAACAAATGATCTCAAAACATCAATCTTTGGTTCCAGTATTAACTCATTAGGCATGAAACAAATAATATCTAAACCTACTAGAGTAACACTCTCTACTGTTTCCTTAATTGACCTCATAGTAATCTCAGATAGCTGCTTAGTGGAAGACTCTGGTGTAATAGACGTTGACTTTACTGATCACCCTTTTAAGCCTACACTTATAACCTTTCGCGATTTTAAAAACTTCAATCATGATGACTTAATATCTGAACTTAATTCATCATCCTTGGATAAAGTTTTCTACCAAAATGATATTAACGATAAAATTAACACACTAAACGATTGCCTTCTGCACTCCTTCGATAAATTAGCACCATATAAAACTATTACGATTTACAAGCCCAAACCACCCTGGCTGACTGACAATATTTTATTATTGATATCCCTAAAAAAGCAAGCTAGAGCTAAATTTAACAAGAATAGAACTGCTGATAACTGGGAATATTTTAACACTAAACCTACCACGACGGGTCAAATGGCCCATTTTAAACTTTTTGCCAGAATTTCTTGTAAATAACATTATCACATCGCCATTTGCCTTTACGACTTTTACTAAAAAATACATCGAATGTGTTTTTCAATATTTACTCCTCTCTTGTTAATTGTTTTATCGAGAAATATATGTAATCTGCCCTAACTACCGCAACGGGTCATGTGACCCGTGCAAAGATTCATGTGATATCATGAAGATTTGTATGTGTGGTTGTGATACAAAACCATTGCATTAGACATTTTTGCTATTGCATCATATATTTTGTTGTATTGTGTTATATTTGCTGTTGGCTAACGAACGAATAGCGAATTTCATTCTCCTCCAAGCGAGCATTACAGCAAGCATTTCAAGTTATAGTGCTATTTTGCGAGTCAAGAATTCTTATTTCATTATTTTACCAATACTTCTTATCCCAAAAATGTCGAAACATTCAAAATATTTGAAATCATTGGAAATTATAAACAACATAGATGAAGAGTGTTCGGAATTTAGTGAAGAGCTATCTGAAAATGAAGTGAATAGCATAGAACAACATGATGACTCATTTGACATTACGGATGAATATGAGTCCTCAGAAAGTGAAGACGAGAATATTTTGAATATACGGAGAGGACAAAAGAGAAAAAGACCTTTATCGAGTTCAGAAAGTGAAAGTGATGTGGAAGACCGATGTATCGAAATTGCGGCTGATGGTACAATTTGGCAAGAAATAGAACAAGGCTCAACACCTGGACGATTGCCAATTCATAATATTTTTAGGGAGGTTGTAGGCTCGACAGCATATGCCAAACGACATATTATGAAGGGCAAAGTGAGAACTGCATTTTCCTTGCTTATTGCCACTCCAATAATGCAGCACATAAGAAAATGCACAGAAGAAGAAGCCTGTCGAGTATTGGGAACTAAATGGAATCTTACTCCTGCAAAAATAAATGCATTTATTGCTCTTCTATATGCACGAGGCGCATATCAGGCAAAGAATCTGAACATCTCATATCTATGGAACAAGAAATGGGGACCCGCTTTTTTTTCGGAAACCATGAACAGGAGTGATTTTTGTGAAATTATGCGGTTTATCAGGTTTGATAAAAAAAGTCAACGAAGCCAGCGTTTACAAACAGATAAATTTGCTCTAATCTCTGAAGTATGGTACAAATTTATCGAGAATAGCCAAAATTGTTACAAGCCTGGGGAACATGTAACTATCGATGAACAGCTTTTCCCAATCAAAGCGAGGTGTAGGTTTACGCAATATATGCCGAACAAACCCGATAAGTTTGGTATCAAATTCTGGCTAGCATCTGACGTCAAAACCAAATACATTATAAATGGATTTCCATATTTGGGAAAGGATGAAAACAGAGGAGCTTCATCTCCGCTTGGGGAATTCGTTGTTCTCAAACTACTAGAACCGTTCACAGGATGCGGAAGAAGCGTCACTACAGATAATTTCTTTACGAGCGCATCACTAGCTGCAAAATTACTAAAGAAAAGAACCACTATTGTTGGAACTATCCGCGCAAATAAAAGAGAATTACCAAAATTCGCTAAGCAAGCGAAAGATGGTATGCCACGCTTCTCAACAAAACTATATAAATCAAGTCATTGTCCATTTACCATTTACAAAAGTAAGCCAAACAAAAAAGTGCTTCTATTAAGCTCAAAGCACAAATCTGTAAACATCGAAAAAAACGGTAAGCGTATACCTGAAACAATTAGATTTTACAATAATACTAAATATGGTGTAGACATGACGGATCAAATGGCAAGAAAATACTCCGTGAAATCAAAATCGCAAAGATGGCCTGTGCAAATTTTCTTCAATATTCTTGATCTGGCTGGAATCAACTCTTGGGTTTTATACAGAGAAACAACCGGCGAAACAATTTCGAGACAACAATTTTTATTCCAATTGGCTGAAGAACTAGCCGAAGATTTTCAACATGAGCAAAGGAAGAAAAGGAAATTATACAGAAAGCATCAACAAATTCAACTTCGGATTCTCGTGTGCAAATGCGAAAAAGGTGCCAAATAGGTTTTTGCAAAGAAAACAAAACTACGAAAATCTGTTTCAAATGCAACAAATATGTGTGTGGAAAATGTGCCTTCGAGAACCCAATAATTTGCAAAATATGTGGTGAACACAAATAAAGTATATTATTTTTTTTTCTAAATTTAGTATTCAATTGAAGAATATTTAATTTTTTTCTTGTATTATTTTTATGTTTTTTAAATTTAATAAATAAACAATTTTGAATACTTATTTGAAAAAAATTGTGCTAAATGATATATTTTTCGCTATACATAGTAATATATATATAAGATTTCAAAGACGGGTCTTTTGACCCGCTGTGTTAGGAATAGGTATTCATGAAGTATCGGTAGGTTTAGTGTTAAATCACTTCGCAACTTTACAAACATTGCAATAAAAAATGAAAAGAAAGCATATATAACATATAAATTAAAAACATCGAATCCTAGAACATTATGGCGCGAATTAAAATCTTTAAATATTGTCACTACTAAAAGTAACTGCGTTTCCATACCGACTTCTCTTGGAGACGCAGATGTTATAAATGACTATTTCATAAACTCAGTCCCTTTACCCAACGTTAGCTGCAGCAACATTCCCGATTATTACAATAATATCTTGCTCTGTGATTTTAAATTTTCTTAAGTTGAAAGCACAGAGATAACTAAAATTATTAGCTTATGAACTGTGGAGGCTTCTACTTCGTTATACATGTTAATTCAATCAAATAAAACAGAGTTTGACTCTGTTTGATACTGGCAAGTTGAGTTGCCGAAACTGCAGTCACAAAAATAAAAAATAGTGTGTTATACAAACAAAGTTAAAGTGTTTTATTTGATTAAAATTATTAGCACCATTACTTCTAAAGCTCGAAGTGCTGATAATATAAATATTCAACTTATCAAAATGTGTTGTCCATTTTTGTTACCATTCTTAACTAATATAATTAACACCTGTCTATTGGAGAGTGTATTTCCAGAGTCATGGAAGAAATCGGTGATTACACCTTTACCCAAGAATAAAAATCCAACTCTACTTTGTCATCTAAGACCAATTAGTATTCTGCCCTCTCTTTCTAAGGTCCTAGAAACAATTATGTGTAATCAATTGAAAAAACATTTAGTGGACTATAAAGTATTACCTAAAGTTCAATCAGGTTCTAGAGAAGGTCATAGCTGCACTACAACTCTTCTGAAAGTGACAGATGACATTCTGTATAAAGGTTTAATCACTGCATTAATACTCTTAGACTACAGTAAAGCCTTTGACACACTAAATCCTATGATCTTAATTTCTATACTCCATTATATTGGCCTTGATATATCCGCTATAAATTTATTCAAGAGTCACTTACTCGGGCGCTACCAGGCAGTGAAACTCAACTCTACTATATCTTGTTTTAAACCCATATTAACAGGTGTCCCTCAAGGGTCCATAGTAGGTCCCATCTTATTTACAATATATACATCTCAAATTTTTAAGTGCATCCGTCACTGTAAGTAGCATATTTACGCAGATGATACCCAACTATATTTATCCTTTCCTTATAATAATGTCGCTAATGCTTTAGCAATGATAAATGACGACCTTGACTTGTTAAATGATGTTTCCACGTCTCACTGCCTCGTACTAAATCCCCAGAAATCATCTTGCCTTCTTTTCGGATCTAAAAATAAGTGTGCTGAACTAATTGACGTATTCACCCTGCACATAAAATTTTTAGTGAAATAAAATTGAAAATACTAATCGACCTGTTAGAGTATTTTTCTCAAAAATAATCAGGAGCCATTTAAATGATTTTTCCCTTTCATTATGAACGTACTATATATTGAAATTATAGTTTTGTTTTTGTGTGAAGTTCCGCACTTGCATACCTCACCATCGTGCAATTCAATATCTAGGCAAAGTATTTGCCCGGAAAGTAGTTGTTTTAATGGATTTTGCATTATTTAAACACGTGCGTTATGTAAATAAAAAAAGTTGGAGTAGCTGAAGGGAAAATAATTAATTAATTATTAAATTGCGTAAATCAATTATTTTAATTTTTTATTTAATTTAAATATTCACTGCGACCGCGTTAAAAATTACATAAAATATTGCAATATTTATTTTAAGGATTTGCCAATTGGCTATCGACCAAAGGTTTTCCCACCTGCATTTTTTATTTACGGGTTTTTTCCATTATTATTAATAGAAAATAGTTCATTCACTTATTTGATGTTTTTTTTGTTCAAGAAGGAAAGGTACTCCTTTAAACGATTCTAGCTTCATTGTCAAAAATGAATTTATTAAAGTGAATAAATTATTAAACATGGCAGAAAGACCTTTGGTCGATCATTTTCTATCTTCCCTCGTTTCTATATGGGTTCCAACGGATTTTCTGAGAAACCCTACTTCTTTAATAGCCCTTTCATCCTCAGCTAGGACTTGTAGATTCTTGAACACACAGGAGTATCTGATACCTCTTCGAAGAACTTCCTGTAGGAATCTATTTTTGAAAGATGTGTTAAGATCAAAACGAATATATCTATGGTCTGATAATAATGGCTCTTCTGAGATGTGCCAATTCGTAAATATGGCTCACTTTACTGGTGCAAATAGTAAGATCAAGTACTTCCTTGTGGGATTTTGTGAATGGTTTTGTTTACTTTAATTTAATATTAATAAGTATTTGATGCGTGTTGTCGTCGCATCCTAGATGAGTTGGAGTATACCTCGCTGTATAAAACTTGATAAATATCTTATCGATTCAATTAATTAAATAAGTGTATGGAAATGAGAATTTATCCTGTAGCAGAGTCTATTGGTATATGCCCAAAACGGTTCGCGAATTCATAAAAGGTCAGTTCAAATCTTCATTGAGATTATTGGATATGAATATCCACAAAATAGTAATTAATTGCACTTTCACCGAATATTTGGGCAGTTTCGAAATTATATTTATTGCTAGCTAGCATAGATTTTTCTTTAACTTCATCATAAATTCACGACAGGGCAGAAAGACCTCTGGTCGATAGCCCAGATAGACTAACACCTACATGTATTGTTATTATTTATATTGTTATATTGTTAAAATTATCTATATAATCTGAATAAAGATATATATATATATATATATATTGCCTCAAAACAAATGTTTCGCTACTCAGTAGCCTTATCAGGTGACGATCATTAACATCTTCACCTGATGACAACAAATGTTTCGCTTTTCAGGTAAATAAGGCAGTAAGCTCTAAAAACTTTTGTCGAGTGATCAAATTTGTATGTCGTTTCGCATTATCCTGTAATAAATCTTTGCGTTCATTTTGAAAAAGTATTTTTTATTTCTTTAGAATACACTCGCTGCATTGAATATCTAAATTAAGAAAATTATAATTAAAAAACATTTAAATGCGTATTCCCTTGATATTAGGTTCTTCTTTAATTTTAATGGATAACTCGGATGCTCCAGCAAGTAATAAATGTCTTGTCCTGTTTTAATAATTTACATTAAACGTCGCCGGGACTCGGAATATCATATGTCATTCGAATGGCGGCATAAATAATGTTAATTACGTGGAACGTTATAAACGGGAATCAGTTTATCGTGATAATGGGCCGCGGATGAACGTTTAGCCTATTATGAAATTCCATAGACTTTCATGCGTTTTCTACGAGTTAATTTCATAATGAAAGAAATTCACTTTGTGAGTAATAAAATTATAATGGCTATAATGACAAGAGAAAAGCATGTTGGTTATTATATAAAAAATCACTGAACTATTTAATATATTTATATTTTAAATATTTAAATATTAAAATATACAATTGATTGTTGAAGCCATTACGTTGTGAATAATTATTATTATCAATATGAAAAAGAAAATCAACAAATTATAACCCTATTATACCATTCAAAATCACCTCACGAAAACAAAAACATAGTCACTATTACATATTTTGGTAAACATAGTTATAAGATAACGAGGCTATTAGAAAAATATACCCTTATGTCTTTAAAATAGAAAATAAAATATCAAATATGTTATTTAATAAAAAATCTAATAATGATGTGTTTTTTCGGTAGGTTTAGGGTTGTTTTATGGTGGGAGGGGGGAGGTTAACATTTCATAGATTGGAATGTTGGTTTTAATTTCTGAGGTAGAGTATCGTGGAACTTTCGGTTTGAGATTTATGAGCGGCTGAATGAGGCAGAGTCCGAAATTCCAATAAGAAATACACGCGAGAGACATTCGGCTACCTTGAGAGAGTAATACATTTTAGTATTGTAAATGCTATGAACTGATGTACCCGAAAATATAAATAACAATTTTTTTAAATGAAAATTGACAATTTAATAACATTTTGCAAAAATTCCGTCTTCACTGCCCCACTCTGTACAAATCAAATACAAATCGTTCAAGCTCCAAATTTGTGCTAATTTTAACAAAGGATATTAGTACAAGTCATGTTTTATTTCCGTTTTTTTTTTTAATTAATATTCATTATATTTATTTTTAATAAATATACATAAATTAACTTAACTGTTCCACGATTTGTTTTTTTTTTTAATAATTTATTTTATAACAACGACGATACACGTTCTAACTCTAATACGTATCTGAATTATTACAATGGAAAATACAATTTATATTAAAATAAAGTAGCGAATAAGCATAAGATAATAATTAACAGAGTAAGCAATTTACATATTATGTATAAGTGAACAATTAATTCTATTCATAATAATAAATGAAGTCCATTGTGTTGACGTCAGGTAATTCCTCCCCCCTTAGATTCTGGCGTCGCCAAGAAATTGGAAGTGGACCCTGGAATCTTCTTGTCCTTGATTTTTTCTTCCTTGTATCCATCTGATGATGAAATATGCAGCGATGATGAAGACGGCAATGTACAGTATTGTAGTCCAAATGCTTGGTGTTAAAATATCAGATTGTTGAACCATATAACGCACCGTTTGAAGTTGACTGTTATTCCATTCAAGTTTTATTTTTTTAATTTAATTTGTGGGTTGTTAATAAGGAGATTCCAATAGTAGATCACAGAAATCTAATTTGGTGATTTCTGAATTTGATTTTACATCCATTATCCTTGATTAAATGGATGCCAATTAGGGACGTTGTATGAGTTTCCTTCTGGCACTCGACTTTGATGTTTTCTTTGTTTGGAAATACTGCCAAATATTGATTTATATCCGAAATGATTTCCAAGTGATTTGAACTAATATTTAATTTAGTAAACTGGCAATTCCGGTTGTCTTCATGTAGTAGATTTATTTTCTCGCATTCAGATGATCCGGACATTGATATTTATTACCTTCGTTATACAAGCGACTCAGTGGCCAAATTTTATTTTCAGCTTTTGATTTGATTAAGTATTTGATATCAGGTATGATAGCAACAAAGTCTGATTCGATCCTTATAGGAACCGGATTTAAGTGTAAAAGTTCAAAATCGTTTTCATAATTAATTGGAATTGAAAGGGAATAGTTAATTTTTGTATTTTCCAATTTACAATTTATCTTCATGACCATTTCAAAATCGAATATATTTTCAACCTTAAGTTAAAAAGGGAGTAGCTCATTATAATATAATGATATTTTTTTCAATTTCTTTATATAGTTCATTTGGCCTTATAATGCTAGGGTGTAACAATCTTAATTTGCAAAACGAAATAGAATTTTCAATATCTTCTAAAATACTTAAAATTACATTATATAATATAATAAGTTGATTAAATAAATCTTTAGAAAATAATATATTTTGATGTTCTACTGCATGTTTTAGAAGAACATTTAATTTTAAGATTTTTGACTTCAACATTAATTCATTATGTTCAATATCGTGTAGGGTTTCTTTAAATGTTTCAATAAGTACTTGATTTATGCTATATCGCATTTGTAATTGATTATTAATAGTTTTCTGATTTAATTTTAGGTGATTTAATATTTGGTCAATTATTTTCCCATCATTTGTATCTAAATTCCCGGTAACAGTTTTCACTATTGTTTAAACAGACCTCTTTTATTTTTCTATTGTAATTGAAGTTTAATATGAAAAATCTTATTAGAAATTTTGTTTTGAGTATATTTAATTGTTTTGTTATAATTATCAAATATTTTGTTAAACGTTGATATATTTTGGATGGTTGAAATTAAAAATGAATATTGTCTGTTTAGCTTTTCAAATTCCTTATATACAAGCATTAGGTCATAATAATATACAAAAGTGTGTTCAGTTTTTTGTAGTTTAGCGGGTCCCAAATATACAGGATATATACCCAAATTGTTCGTAACATTTTTTATTTCTGCACCTCGCGTCAGCAAGACGAAGATGGACCTGCAAGAGAATCATCGTCTATAGTTTTCTTTAGATAAACATGCACTTTAATTTTTGTATCATCGAAAGTATACTGTAACATTAATTTTATTTGATTGTAATCAAGTTTATTTAGACAACGTCCTAATTTTGGTACAGCTAAATTTATAATTTTATTTTTTATACAGAATTGCTTTAAATTAATTATTGTATTATAGAAATCTTTCATTATTTTCTTCTATATTTTTATTTAACAGTTTATCTTCACTAAACATATAGTTTATAAAATCTTTATACCTTGGATATTTATAAGTTTGAAGTCTAGGTTTTTTAATATTTGATAAGTGAATTTTGTCTACAACGTTATCATGTTTAGCTTTAATTTTTGCTGTTTTTAATTCAGAGTTTATTTCTGTAATATTCTCTTGTTTATATTTATTTTTTTGTTTTTGCCTGATTTTTTATAAATACTTTGATTGAAATAGATTTAGGTAGTTCTTCACGCGTTTCATTATGTCTTGTAATATTTTTTTCTTTATTTGTCTTAAGACGTTCATTACTTTTTTCATAAAACAATTTCATTATATTCAATATCAATATTAAACGGGTTAATGGCATCTAAATGTCCTTAAATTATTTCGGAAGGTTTAAATTTCGTTGCGGAGTGAATATAGTTATTATTTGCAAGAAGTGCATAATTTATTTTATATTCTATAGGATCTCTCTTTGAGGAATCTTGATTATATATATGCTCAATAATAGTAGAGTGAACTCTTTCAACAATTCCATTCGATTCAGAATGTTGAGAACTGATAAAATGTAATTTTACTCCATGTATTTCAAGTAATTCTTTAATTACTGTAGTTTTAAATTCTAAATTATTGTCTGAAATATTTTTTTCGGGTATACCGTGATGCGTAAAAAATGCAATTAGTTTAATAGCAATTTCTATTACTTGTTGTGAGTTTAATTTATAAAGTTGTGTATATGTTGAGAAGGAATCTATTATAGAAAGAAATTTAACTTTTTCTAAAGCAATAGTGTCGAATGCACTATTTCAAAAGGTTTCGCAGCAGTTGGAGTTATATTAAATTTTAAGTTTAAGCATAGAGTAACTAGTATACATTATATATACATATTTTATCCTCTTTGGTTTAAGGGTTTCCTATCATATTTACTAACAAGACAGATTTCACATTGATTAATAAAATTTTGAATTGTTCGTCTCTGGTTATGCCAGTAGAAATGTCTTTTAATTTGTGCTTCTGTTTCATCAATACTACTATGATTACATTTTCCTTCATGATACATACGTATTGTCTTGTCTTGCCCTGTCTATTTCGTCATTGCTTCCTACATCACAAAGCATTTCAGTACATCTAATTAAATTACTCGCAGAATTTTTAAAATATTTTTGCATTGTTGTAGAAAATTTCTCATAAATAAGGCTTTCAAAATATAAATAATATTTAATATTTGGAACTACATATTCTTTTATGAATTCTAATACATTCTTATCAAAATCTATTTTTGAAAATTGTACGTTTATACGTTGTTTTTTTATTATTGAATAATAACCTAACTGTTGGAGGCGAAGGGGCATAATTTACTTTAGAAATTATAATTTGATTATATCCATAATTTACAGCTTTTTCTAGAATGGATATATCAAGAATAGGGTTTTCAACATTTGTGTGCGCTGTATCATTATAAAGAATTTCATTTAGTTCATTTTCATCTATATTTCTGAATCTCCCTTTTGTGCTATTTACATTTGTGGTTTCTAATTTTTCAGTATCAACATTTACATTAATTTCTATCCTAGACAAAAACTCTGCATTTTTATTTAAAGCACCTTTTTATATACTATAGTATAATCATATTCGGAGAGTTTTAATTTCCACCAGACTAATTTTGAATTGGGCTCTTTTATATTCATGAGCCACTGAAGGGGCTTATGATCACAAACTATTTCGAATGTTTGACCATATAAATATGGTCTAAAATATTTAAAGTACCATACTATGGCAAGACTTCTTGCCATAGTATTTTTTTCAATTGTTGAGTAATTTATTTCAGATATTTGTTGGTGATAATGTAGTAATATTTTATACCTTTCTTCACTTTTTTTATTTTTACTATATGTACATTTCAACAACAACAACGTGCTCTTTTTCAATAGTTTTATGTAAAAAATAAAAATAAAATTAATAAATAATAAAAATAAATAAATAAATAAATATGTAAACAAAATTTTAATATACAAATGTGATGTGTTATTAAAAAAATTAGATAAAGATAATTTATTGAATTAAATCAATTAATTTTAATAACTTGTTATTTAACGGAGTTAAGACGAAATTTAAAAGTTTACTAGAATTTTTATACATCTCAATTGTTTCTAACATATTTAGTTTTGGAGAATTTATCATTTTTAAAATTTTTAAATTGTTTAACGAAAATTTATGTCCAAATGTTATTATGTGGTTAGCAATTGCGGATTTTTCTCTGTTTTTTATTTTTGAATAATATATGTGTTCTTTGTATCTTGTTTTTAAATTTCTTTTTGTTTGTCCAATATATAATTTCTCACAGTTACAGCACTGTGCTGAATAAATGCCACTTTGTTCTAAATTGTTAATTTTGTTAAATGTATTTCCTAATAAAAATTTTGTCTTAGTTTTAGAATAAAATACTGGTGTTAGGTTAATTTTTTAAATAATTTAATTAATCTATAATTTAATTTAGGTTCATGAATAATTTTAACAATTTTTTTATTTGTATTTGTTTCATTGATTTTTTCTAATTTTGTAATATGATTAATTAAATATTTCCTTTTTTTGTTTGTTAATTATTTTTTTAATTATTGAAACATTATAATTTAGAAAATTTGCAATTATTTAAAGTACGGCTTGCATAAGCTATAAATAAATGGTTTACTAAAATCTGGATACTGAAGCAAGGGTTCATTCGTAAGAACATTTTTACATAAGTTGAAACAATTTTGATAATCAGAGTCATGTATATTAATAATTGCATAATTTCTTTTTGTTAGAGGTTTTGATAATTTTGCAAAATCCTTGATAAATTTTCTATAGTAGCCCAATAATCCAAGAAAAACTTTAATTTGTTTAACAGTTTTTGGAATAGTAAAATTTTGAATGGCTTTATTTTTTTTCTGGATTTGGTTCAACACCTTCAGGAGTAATATGTCCTAAATAAGATACTTCTTTTGGTAAAAAAGCTGTTTTTTATGGTTGTATTTTTAAATTTGAATCCCTAAAACGGTGAAAAACTTCTTTTAATCGATTTACATGTTCCTGTAAACTAGTACTAAATATAGTAATATCATCCATATACACAAGGCATTTAAAAAAAAAAGAATTTATTTTATAACAACGACGTTACACGTTCTAACTCTAATACGTATCTGAATTCTTACAATGAAAAATACAATTTATATTAGAATAGAGTAGCAAATAAGCATAAAATAATAATTAACAGAGTAAGCAATTTACAGATTATGTATAATGAACAATTAAATCTATTCATAATAATAAATGAAGTCCATTGTGTTGGCGTCAGGTAACTTATATATATATATATATATACTGATGAGAACCTAATGTCTATAATACTAATTGTGATTAATGCATTTCAAATATTAATTATTTGTGCTGCTCTAAATGAATGTCTTCAAGTCTATTTTTTAATAAAAGTGACAGTGATTAGATCAATCGTTAAAAAATCTTCCCCATTCTCCTCCTCGCTTTCTGTTAATGTAATAAAATCCGTATGCAAGAATGAAAGATCCAGCTGCATCCGAGTGATTACTTAATAAGAAAGAAGGTCCGAGTAATTGATGTGGGTATGTGGGCAGCCGGTTGCGCTCCTCGCATCAACAACAGCGCGTATATTACAAAAGCGAATCTGACATCATAATCTCGACAATAACGAAACGAGATTTTCCTTTTTATTAACGTCGAATTGTATTAATATTCTTCGGTAATGATGTTAATAATTTAGAAAGATATTTTGTAAAAGTAGATTTGGCACCATGCGATTTCTTCTTATGGTGTCACCTGAAGAGCAAAATTTATAAAACCCGCCACCAAAATATTAATTATTTGAGGAATGCAATATTCGAGGAGTGTAGGTTGATTACGAACAGACAGTTGGTAAATGTTTGAAAATCGTTTTACAATGGGATAGGGTATTATTTAATGCAGAATGGAGATTTATTTATACTTTAAATTTTAAAGTTAATTAATGTTTTTGTTTAATCAAATGTATCTTGAATTTTCAACATAAATAAGAAATGCAACTTTAAATTAATACGTTTGTCATTAAAAGAGGGGAAAAAAATCTTTCAGTTTATATCACTATAAACCCTTTATGTTAAAATGGGAAGCTGCAATCTGCGAAAAACCGTTTCTCCTATGTTCGGCATGGAAGTATTCACTCTGTATATATAAAATTTAATTTAATTTAACTTTAACAAAATAAGCAGTTTGAATGTTAAAAATTCTGACATTGTTAATCATATTTTCATTCTTGCTTTATATAACTATTAATTTTACTGAAACATGTAAAACAATAAATTTCAATTTAAATATGATCATTTAATTTATATTTGTAACATAATTTTTGGATCCGTTTAAAACAATAAAAAAAATTAAACAAAAGCGATAATTCATGGGGTTTGAATTAATGCAAATACACAGCTGTGCCCCGCAATTTATTATCATTTGTACGAATGAAAGGACGCCCCCAGATAAATATCATTTTATTTATTAAACGCCCTTTCTCGCTTCTTTCATTTTTCATCGCGCATGTCGCGTTTTGTTGCAATTTAAATCAACGTACGCGAGCACGCACACACACAGACACATACAGATAAGTATGGAAGTGATAAATAAACTCGGTCAGATGGTTTCGTGATAAATAGATGTTTATGATGATTTATTATCAGTGATGTATGTGTGCGATTGAGAGGAATTCTCTCCTGGGATAAATATTTATTTAATAATATTATTTGATTGAATTATTTGTTACTTCAATAACTCAGTACTGCAGACACGCATTTTTTTAATTGCAGCAACAATCTTCCAAGAAGTTTTTAATAGTGTTGGATATAGATGGATAAAGTCGATTTTATCAATCTTCTTCAGGCCCGCACCTAGCAGTTTCGGCGCCGTCGTGCAAAATTTGATATGCCGCCTTTTTTAATTATTAAAGAAAACGCATTTTAGGTATTAAAGAAAGGAACATAAGTAAAAATATAAGAAAATTAAATAAACGTGTATAATATATATAAAAAATTGCATTTTTATAAACATAACATAATATGTAGACTCTGATATAAACATAAACATTATAAATAAAATATAACCATTTTAAACACAACGATAATTACATGTATAGTGAAATTATATAAAAATGTATTATTCAATAAAATAAAAACATTAAAAAAACTGAACTTTTCGAGCTTTTGCTTTCGCAAAATCATGAATTAATGTATAAATACTTAGTTCGTTTAGTAGATCAGATTCTATAGATATAGTGGCAAGATTATTCAATCTGTTTTGGCCCATGGGCGATCTTAAACAATTTTTTATAAGTTTTAGTCTGGAAAATGAACACTCCGCAGTTGCAACAGACACCGGCATTGTTAGTAAGATACGACGAAGTATAGTTATGTTTGGAAATGAATTCGTTAAATTATTATTAATTAAATAATTTAAAATTCCTTTTGGAGAATGCATGGAATTTATATTTATTTTATGTAAAAATTGTAATTCTTTTACAAGCTCTAGACCAATAATATCGCGTTCATTTTGTTTCTCATGTTAATATCATCTTCACATTTTCACACAATTTTATTTGTTCTTGTTCAGAATAATCTTTGAATTTATCCAAATTCCATAAGAACTCAAAATTTGTTGCATATGAAGATAAACTTTGGAATCGTTCTTCCATGGAATTATTTATTATATCTAAAGTATGGAAAACACAATTAACTTTAAAGTTTAATGTTTCGTCAATTATTGATTCATCATCGCCTTCATAATCAAACAGTTTTTTTATTCTACGTGGTCTCAAACCCCTAAGAACGGAAAATTGTGGATATTGTATTACTAAATTATTGGCCATTTCTTTCGCTTTTTGTAGGAGCTCATTGAAACCTTCGTGAAATCGATATTCATTTAAACATTCTTTCAAATTACCTAAATATGTGCAACACTCACTTACATTTAATTTAGCTCTCTGAAGAATTTTACTTACTATATTAAATTTACTTAAAACATCGTGCCAAAAAAATAGAATACAAATGAATTCAAAATGCTTCGATTTATTCGCTAACGAGACTGCTAAATGTTTTACACTCTTTTCGAAGTTTCCTTCACTTATTTCAAAGAGCGCATCATACATTTCGCCAAGATAGTACCTTAAATGTGTTATGGCATCTATTCTACTAGACCAGCGAGTGTCAGATAATGGTTTTACAGTTAATTGTGTTACGTTCTTCTTAAGAACAGACCATCGTTTGGTGGAGGCTGAAAAGAATACAAACAGTTCTTCAACCAATGAAAAGAAATTAATTGTATAATTATTAGACTTTGCGGCGTTAACTGCTCGATCTTTGCTAGTGATCGAGCCGCTCGATCTTTTTGATCGGCTCGAGCAGTTCGTTCTTTTTATAATAGCCATTTATTTACTAAATACACCTGCAATAAATTGTTTTCCGCTTGGTTGATTTAAAGGACACAATTTGCAGGGATGACTTTTGAAAGGGGTTGTAATTGTATTCATACGTTTCACGGCGTAGATTTCTAAGAGAGCGATTTTTGAGTACGATTTTTTTTGGGGTTTTCTAATCAACTCAATCGGCTCGATCTTTTTGATCAGCTCGATACTCCAACTGATCGATCATGGATTGATCGATCTTTGAAATTATCGATCTTGCCCATCACTAAAAATTTTTTTTGTAAGCCATTATGCTTACCACGCATATTCGCCCCATTATCGTAGCCTTGCCCCCGCAAATCATTTATATTTATACCCTCTTTTTGTAAAAAGAAATTTAGTTAAGCCTTCTCCAGTTGTGTTTTCTATTGGACAAAATAGCAAAAAGTGTTCTTCTACACTAATTCCTGAACTTTTTAAATTAACTAACCGTATACCGACAGAAATTTGTTCTTGATGGCTAATGTCAGGGCTACAGTCCAACAAAATTGAAAAATATTTTGCCTTTTTTGTTAATTCTACAATTTTGGTTTTAATATTATCGCCCATCATATTAATAATTTCATTTTGTATTTTATCACCTAGATAATGTTTGAACTTGATTTTTGTTTAGGACCGTTGTAATGCTCTGTCATAATTGGGTCAAATTTCAAAATCATTTCCACATATTTAAAAAAAATGCCATTACTTTTCTGAAATAACTTGTTACTACTTCCAAAAGCTAAGTTTTGCTCACTTAAAAATTGAATTATATAAAAAATTCGTTCAATAATGGAACGCCAATATTTGGTTTCTCTGTTTAATACGTTTTGAATGTCTGCATCGATTATTTCATTTTTATTGAATCGTTTGGTAAGATCGAGCCATTTTAAAACGTTTTCCAAATGTAATTTACTTTTTTCATGAATTTGTAAATGTTCACTTAAATGCTGCCAGTTATTATAACCGTTTTCATCATTGAGTCGAATAGATTTAATTTCACTATCGTAAAAAATTTTGCAACAATAACAGAACACTGAATTTTTTTTCTTCAGAATACAGTAGCCAAAAACGTTCATTTTTTTCTTTGTTTGGTAAAATTCTGTGGAAATATTTATTCGAAAATTTACGTCCCGACGTGCTTGGATAAATATCCATTTTAGTCTGATAATAAGAAGGTCCACGTTGAATTATTTCTTGGATATTTGTTGGATTTATTTCTTTTGGCCACAGTGCAACATCTTTAGATATTTGTTTTATATCTTCTGCTGAGGTTGTACTATATGAATGAATGAATCCGTCTGCTGTGGAACATGATGGCATATTAAGAATATTTATTTCTTGCACTGACGACTCGGTTACACTTGGAAGCTGAGAAACTTCGTTTTGATTGAGTGGTTGTAGTTGAGTTTCAGGCTTTGAAAAATAATTTGTAATTTTAATATGTGACCTTTGTTCTTCTTCTCTCTTCTTTTGTAAACTTTGCCACCCAAAATTCTTTTTTCTCTTTTCTGACATAATGGCGAATAGCGACTGTAAAAAATATTTTAATAAATATTTTTTCCGTTTCATTTATATTCAAAAATATTATGATCGTAGTATTTTCAAAATTCGTTTGCTCTACATATGATTTTTTCTGTATGAATATAAAATCAATAATAATTGAATCGGTGATTTTAGAAGGAACTATGTCCATATATTTACATTTCACTTATTAACCGTTTGTAGATGTCACATGCAGGACGATTCAGTTAATCAATAACAACTCATTTTAATGCCTAAATTGTGCACATATCACTAATGATAAAAGAAACTGGAAACAAATAATTGATAAGTCGTGTTTCTTAGCTTTCCGAAAATTCAATAATTGAGAGTAAATTCCATTAAAATATTACCGGTATAATTGTTAATGATATTTTGAAATTTTGTTTAATTATTTTCTACATTTCACTATCACTTCAACCATTACTGACTATTAATTGTAAAATAATAATATGGGTTGGGGATTCCGCGAATTTTCGACATTAGCCCTTTTAGTACCAAGCTTTGGATATAAAACAAAATAAAAAAATGCACAAAATGCAAATTAATCGAATATATTATGATATAGGTGATGTTATTTAATTGATTAACTGCCGATGCTGGGTGTTTATTAAATGTACAATAATTTAATTGCTGATATGGTTAGAGCCTGGTTCTTAATTCAATTAATCACTATATATATTTTTTATTTTATAAAATTAAAAATAATTATTAATACTTACATGCTGCTCGTCAGAATACGAAAACAATTTTCACAAAATTTAACACAAATGCAATGACTGGCTTCGACAAGAATTGGATTAGAAATGAGTGACATTATTTTAATAATGCATTAAAGCATTGAATTATATTTATTTAATGCATAAAAAGTTCAATTTGATACAAGATAAATAAACCTAAAAACTGCTGCAAACGCTGAAATCCCTTATTTAACGAGATGTTTATAAAACAAACAACTCACGCCTAGAAGAATAACAGCGAGATACAAGACACACGCATCTTGTCTGGCGATATCCTAAAATTATAAATGATCCGAAATAATAATGGCTATAAAATCAAGTGGCATGCGAAGTTATTTAATAAAACAAATATGCAATAACTTTTTTTCTGGATTAAAATGTAAAGCAAATAATTTTTATATAATTTTGAGGTGTTCTTTTGCAGCGCAATATTTTAAATTGTTTTCAGCCGTGACCGTAATTTTAGTAGTATTTATTTTTATGTAAAATCAAAGAAGTAACAGGTTAAATGTTATTGGATAATGTTCAATGATTGACCATTTTGGCACCGCCGCGAAATACACAAAAACTTGAAATGCAGTTTTAAATTGTCATTAATAAATACTTATAATAATTAGAAAATATTAATTTGATTGAGGGCGTCGAGTGCCCAAAGTCAATAATGCACAGGAGCAAACGTAGAACATTTTAATTGAATTGAGGGGGATCCAATTTAAGGTTTATAATTAATGTCTCTATTATTTTCATTGCTCAGAGTCAATATTGCCCAGAAGCAAATTTAGAAATTTTGAATGAGAATTTTAGAAGAGTTTATTTAAGGTTTTACATTTTTCTATTATTTTCATGGACGCCAAGTGCCCACAGTCAATAATGCACAGAAGCCAATTTAGAAAATACTAATTTCGTTGAGGGGGCGTCCTATTTAAGGTTTATAAATTTCTCCATTATTGTGATGGGCGCCGAGTGCCCAGACCCAAAGTGTTCTTAGAGTTCGGGCGCGCCTTCTTTTTTTCTCGGTGTCGATTATTGTTATTATTGTTTTTTTTTTTTTTGAAGTCTTGGAAATTTTGGAGCCCCTCTGGAGCTTGCGCCGTCGTGCAATGCACGACTTTGCACGTATGGTAGGCGCGGGCCTGATCTTCTTTGTCACTTCAAAATAGGTATAGGGTTTTTTTGTTTAGTTGAAGTTATTAAAGGGTTAGCCGTCAAACGAGCTGTCATACTGCGCGCGATAAAGCACATTTTCAAATTCATGACAAAAGAAATAAGCAGGATTTGCGTTATTGGTCTGCTGAAAATTCGCATGTTTTTCGAAAAAGGGACTGCATTCTGAAAAAGTTACAGTTTGTTGCGGCATCTGCTCAGCTGGAATCTTGGGCCCATATTTTTTATAAGATGAATTGGGAAATGCAGTAATTGTTAACAGTGCACGATAAAATTTATTTTGAAAATCAATCATCGATTCGCGCAACTTATACAGGGTGTCTCAGCGTGCGCGCCGAGTAGCTTTACGGCTAAATGGTTTATTTTTTCAAAATCGGCTTTCGCAAGCCTATGTATGTTTATTAGGTCCACATTTTAAAATTAGTTTCAAATATACAGGGTGTCCCATAAAAGCATGGCGTATCATAGTTATATTTTTTCTAATGGAATGGCCCATATTTTATATTTTTTTCATATTCTACATCAAAAATAAAGTTAACTTTTATAATATATTCATATGCCTAAACCTAATAATTTTTGAAATATTTAAATATTTTTGGAAAAATTGACGTTTCGAAAAAAAATCATATAATTCATCCATTGTGTCATATCTCCCAAAATATGGGCGAATTTTTTTTTTTTATTTTTTTGTTATTAATCTGTTTAAAATTTTCTACAACTTTGTTCTTTACAGTTTTTTTGTGTTTTCAGAAAATATCTCCGAAACAAGAAACTTAAAAAAAAATGATCCAAACAAAACATGATTGTATCGAAGGGGGTCATAATAACATAATATTGGTTTTTCCATAGATGGCGCTGTTGTCGCTAAATCGAGGTCAACTTAGTTTTTTTAAATGGAAACCCCTACTTTTTATTAAAAAATCATATTCCTTGTTAAAAAATGAGAAGAATTCACTCAGCTCCCTTTTTTCGTCAGAGTGATAGATTGACTGCAACTGCAGCTAAAATATCAACTTCGGCATTCTCCTGGGTTACGGTGCGTCTTCGATGTCTGGTTCGTTTTAGGCTGCCAGTATCCACAAATGAGTTGACGATCCGAAGAAAAGTCATGTGACTCGGATGATCTCGATCAGGATACCTCTCCGCGTACAAGCCACACGCATCAAGTGCATTGCGTCTAGCTTCACCATACACGAAAATCACGTCAACCTTTTCCGCGATAGTATACCTCACCATTTTAACGTCATGTTTTAACAACATAAGGATACTTATTTGAATCGTTCACAAGACGGCAGACGTTACAAAAATTAAGATCCAAAAGGAAAGGCTAGTTATTAAATTTACGTCACATTTTTTTTGCATCAAACGTAACCAATCACGAAAAATCTTTTACAAAAAAAGCAAATTAATGTAACGTACATTATTGGTGATTTTAGACGCGCATGTTCGCGGGTGTGCACACACACACACAAATGCGCCCGAAGTTCGAATACACAAGCGTCCAAATGCAACAACTTCTTTTCGCTTTTACAGCTCCATCTATCACTCTGGCGAAAAAATGAGCTGAGCGAATTCTTCTCATTTTTTAACAAGGAATCTGATTTTTTAATAAAAAGTAGGGGTTTCCATTTAAAAAACTAAGTTGACCTCGATTTAGCGACAACAGCGCCATCTATGGAAGAACCAATATTATGTTATTATGGCTCCCTTCGATACAATCATTTTTTGTATGGGTCATTTTTTTAAGTTTCTTGTTTCGGAGATATTTTCTGAAAACACATTAAATGGTCCACCCTGTATATTGATTTCAAAAAATTGACACATTTTACTTTTTTTCAAAATATCTAGTTACCCTTGACTTTTTCAAATATTTTGAATGTGTCATTTTATTCGTCTTATAAAACTACACTTCTTTCCCCATTTAACTGTTTTTCTATCTCTTATAGTTTTCGAGATCCCTATAGAGACCATCGAAAAAAACTCACCCTGTATATAAATATCTTTATTCCCAAAAGTAACCAACACATTCTTAATTTTATACGGAATATTTAAAAATAACAATTTATATATACAAGGTGTACAGAAAATAAATGAAAAGCTTTAGGTAGCGTGACTCTTTGACTAATTTTTAGATAAAAATATTAACGAAAATAAGTCACACGGTCCTTCCTTAAACCTCAAGGGCCACTTAAAAGAACTATACCTTTGGCAACGCTGGATCAAACAAGTGTTATTAAAAAAAATCATACATTTCACATGTCAAATTTGAAGTTTAAGATCAAAATTATAGAAACTGTTCAAACTGGTATCCATCAGTTTCTAAACAAATCTGGAGCCTCCGAGGAATAGAATTTATTACCCGGAGCAACATATCTTCTGTAATTAATTCAACTGCAGCATTTATCCTGTTTATAACTTCTACATCATCCTCTGGAGGTGTTGCATACACCTTTTCTTTTAAAAAGCCCCAAATACAAAAATCGAGTGGATTCATATCCGGTGATCTTGCTGGCCATAGTATTGGTCCATTACGTCCAATCTATCTTTCGGGAAAATGTTCATCCAGCCACTCTTTAGAAATTCGTGCACTGTGAGCAGGTGCTCTATCATACATGTACAGCATATTGTTCAATAAATTTATTGGAACATTTTCTAGAATTTCTTCTAAAACATTTACATATTCCAATGCATTTAATCGAGTTGGAAGAAAAATTGGTCCAATAACACGTAAATTTAAAATACCAAGCCAAACATTTACCGAAAATTTTCTTTGATACCCAAATTCTCTGACCATCCGCTGATTTTCGTATGCCCAAAAATGAAAATTATGGCTATTAAATACTCCCTTCCGCGTAAATGTACACTCATCGCTCCAAAGAATTCGAAATAATAAGTTAGGTTCCTCTTGAATTTTGTTTAAAATTGTGTTACAAAACGCTTTTCTATGCACATTGTCATTTTCATACAATGGTTGTACTTTTCGGATATAAAAAGGCCTTAACAGATTTTGTGTTAGCACTTTATACACTGTTGTTTGGCTGGGAACATTTAATTGCCTGGCTATTTGTCTCGTACTGGAAGTAGGATCTTCATGAACAGCATCTAGAATTTGTTCCTCTCCTCCAACTGAACTGTACAACGCACCCTAGATCTACCTCTGTTCACGTAATTTGGAACAAATTTACCAGATTCACTAAGTCTCTGGTCCAATTTGCGGAATGTATTACTACATGGGTGTTGTCGATTTGGATATCGTGTTCGATATTCTTCTCTTGCCACGTTTGCATTTCCGTTGCAAAATCCAAATACCATGTACAATGGCGGCCGACGAAATGTGAACGATATTTTGTTGTCATAGAGAAATTGTCTAATTTTGTACAGATTTATCAGAACTCTTAACAGTGGCGTAACTTAGGTTTTAAAGGACTATTATTCAATTGCTAATTACAATGCTAAACATATTTATTCTTAATACAAGTAGAAATTATGAAATTAACATTTTGTAGGACCACCATTTGCTGTGATAACTTTTGTCAAACGTGTACTCATGGATAAAACTAGATTCCTCATATTGTAGTTATCAGCCAAATCCTCTCATGCATTTTCAACAATTTCGTGAAGTTCATCTGCATTCCTAGGTCTAAAATCTCTTGTGTAAATCTTTTTTTGTAGGTATCCCCAAACATTCTCAATTGGATTGAGATCAGGGCTCTTCGCAGGCCAAGGCAATACTTGGATGCGGTGCTCATTTAGCCACTGGGTCACAATTCTTGCTGTATGGATAGGACTATTGTCCTGTTGAAATATAAAATTTTCCGGAAATATTTGCGTTACTGAAGGCAACATTACATATTCTGAAATATCCCTGTATTTAATAGCATTTAAATGGCCATCTATTTGCCAAATTATTCCGGGTCCGTTTACACTGACCCAAGCCCAAAAATTAACAGAAAAACGACCACTATTTGTTATTGGACGGATGAATCCTTCTTCATACCTTTGGTTTATTGGTCTATAAACTCGTAGGCTCCCATTACTACATGATTGAAATACTTTTTCGTCAGAAAAGACGACTGAGTTCCAAAAATCATCCCCGCGATACACAAATTCGTTGGCAAACTCCAATCTTCGTTGTTTATTGTTTTCTGAGAGAAAAACTTTCTTGGCTGCTTGAAAATTTTGTAGACCTGCAGCTTTAATACGTCTCCGAGCAGTTCTAGTAGACCCCGCAAAACCCGTTACTTCTCAAGCATCTAAGGCACTATCAAATGGATTTTCTCTGAGATGATTCACCAATGCAACATCCTATTCTTCATTAGATGTCCTTCCTATTCCAATTCGGGGTGGCCTTCTTAAATCTTGCCTTATTTCAAATCGCCTTTTCAAATTATGTAAAGATAGATGTCTAGGCATATTTTTGGATGACTTTTATAAATCTGTCAATAAAATGTTTGTTTTCGTACAAACGCGACGCTCCTGATTAAAAGTCATATTCACATAGCTAATAAACATCGTTCACATTTCGTCGGCCGCCACTGTACATATCAGCATATTCGTTAAACGAATACATCGTACAAAAAAAAACGCGTTGGAGAGTCACTTGAATAATTGAAAATTTACGTAGACTTTTTTCGAATAAACTAATGTCAAATCAATCAAATAAACGTCAACATTATCAAATTTGCAAACGAGCGTGCGTCGTTGCCAGATCTATTTTCATTAAAAGAATGCTTCTGATGAAGTTATAAAATTGTAAAAATATCCGATTTATTAATCATTTACATCAATGGAATTATACACGTGTCTAATTGATTGTTAATGCTATTGATTTTTTACAAAATATTTAAAAAACAATACTAATTTATAGTCACATATTTAAAATTCCGAAGACTTCGTGAGCCTCAATGAAGAACCATACAACATTTTTTTTATTTGGATTTTCTATTAAAAATTAATTAATGAATTGATTTACCTGAAGGTTTTCACTCATTTTCTGTACACCTTGTATATATACAGAGAGGTTTTTTTATCAGCATACATTTGGGGAAGTGTAAAAAACGCGAGTCAAACGCATTGAACCCATTAATGTGTGTATGATTAGTTGACTATTTGGCATATGTGTGTTCAGTTGCGTGTTATAGGCAACTAAACACACATACATGAATGCATTTGACTCGCGTATTTTGCAGGTATACATAGGGGAAATGTATACTGATAAAAAAAGCTCTCTGTATATACAATGTACTTCAGGGAAACGGCTATTCATACCTTAGAAACAACTGCAATTGTTTTATAAATGTCATTGTTTCATGGCCCACTTTTTTTGGTGTAACTGAAATAGAAAATTTGTAATAACTCAGCTATTTTAAAAATTAAGTATGTCATGTGGTATATCAGATTAAACAGAAAAAAAAAACTGTATTGTGATGACAAAACCAACTATGGGTTTCCATTTAAAAAATATATATAAGTTTTTGTTATATTTCGAAAACTAATGACAGCAAAAAATATTTCATAAAATTTTATTATTTAGCGTAAAATTATCTAAATCTTTGCTCTTTACATTTTTCTATCGCTATTAATAACTGAGGAAAATCGATTTAGAAAAATCGACACATTAGACATTTTTTAAAATATCTAGTTACCCTTGACTTTTTTTAAATTGTACAAATGGATTTTTATTCAGCTCGTAAATCTGCACTTCTTTGCTCATTTAAACGTTTCTCCATCTCTTATAGTTTTCGAGATCCCGATAGAAAACACGAAAAAAAAAAACTCACCCTGTATAAATTTTATATTTGGGTGATAGCAACACCGCCTATCAAAGTACAACTCTCGGAACGTCCTTTCCATTTGACTTTGTCATCTGGTTAGTCTGTTCTTATATATGTCAGACCGGGCATTTATTGAGTGACCTGTTACATCATATAAAGTTACTAAATTTAATTATATCGTTGGATTTTTTTTTTAATAATATCTTGTACATCCAACTTTGGCTAAAATGCTCACAAAACAATCTGAAATGCCATTCACCTGTGAGCACTTGCTCCAAGGATTGATATTTGGAATGAGCTGTTTGATCATCGCTCCAGCCACATGCTTTTCATTAATTTAACGTAACCCCATGACTGTGATTCAGTGGCTATACCTTAGCACCTATGCAGATGATTGTCAAGTCTTCTGCAAATATCTATATCAAATTAATTTTATATAAAAAGTAAATATAAACTTTTAAATTTTAAAAAAGAAAAGTTAAAAGTATACAATGTGCATTATACAACATATATATACAGTGTGGAAATTAAGTAGCGGATAAATTCGGTAACTCCGTTAATGTGTATGACAGAGAAAAAATCTAAAAAACGTATAGCGGTTAAAATCACTGCACATGTGAAAAATATTGTTTTAGATTTTTCAAAAAAAAAATGTAAACGCTGTGACGTCATCAATATTTTTTCAAATGGTACTGTTCAGGATCTTCCAAAAAATGGCTGCCCTTTGACAACATTAACCGAAGATATGCAGCATAATATATTACTGGAATATGAAGATAATCCGCATTCAACTAGTCGAAATATCGCGTTAAACTACAATTTGAGCCATACTTCGGTACTGAAACTTCTAAAAAAGCAGAAATTTCATCCTTATAAGGTAAAATTGGTCCATGAGTTGTAAGCCACAGACTTTGATCTTAGGCAAAAATTCTGTGAACAAATGATGGAAATATGCAATCGTGATCCAATGTTCTCGCGGCGTATAATATTTTCGGATAAAGCAAGTTTTTCCTTACATGGAACTGTCAACAGGCAGAATTGTCGATATTGGACTAGACAAAATCCAAACTGGATGCATGAAGCTCATACACAATATCCCCAAAAGCTCAACGTATGGGCAGGAATAATCGGTGACAGGATTTTAGGGCCATTCTTTTTCGACGCTAATTTGACTGGGGAACGATGCCTAGACTTTTTACAGTTTGAATTAGTACCTGCATTAGTGATATTATTTCCGAATGAACACGACCCTGACATACCAAACAATAATATTTGGCTGCAACAGGATGGTGCTCCGCCACACTATGCATTGGATGTGCGACGTTATTTAGACGAAGTGTTCCCAGGAAGATGGATTGGAAGAAGAGGTCCAATTGAATGGCCGGCTAGGTCCCCTGATCTAACGCCATTGGACTTTTTTCTGTGGGGGCACTTAAAAAACATGGTATACAAAAATCGACCTAATCATTTAGAGGACCGTAAAAAAAGAATTCGGCATGAGTGTAGTTTAATAACGCCTCAAATGCTTCAAAACGTGGTGAATGAATTTTATTACCGTCTTGGGTATTGTCAGATGGTGCATGGTCAACAGTTTGAACATTTAATATAATTGTCCAAGCCCTAATATGTTTTGTTTGTTTTAAACCCCGATAACTAGGATTAGTCTGTTAATTTAATTCATCTTTACTTTTTTTACTTTAAGACCACTTTTCTTGTATTTTTTCTTATGTAAGCTATACAAAATTTTATATGGTTGAAAATCTATTAAAAAACTCTACCGAAATAAAAAATTAAAAATATAGGTTGTCATTTGAAAAAAATATTGATGACGTCACAGCGTTTACAATTTTTTTTTGAAAAATCTAAAACAATATTTTTCACATGCGCAGTGATTTTAATCGCTATACGTCTTTCAGATTTTTTCTCTGTCATACACATTAACGGAGTTACCGAATTTATCCGCTACTTAATTTCCACACTGTATATATATATATAAACAACTTTATTCAGGCAATTACAAAAACATTTATATACAATACATTTATATGTTAGTTTGTCTTATTAATTACAAATTATACAAATCTTATATCTCCGTTTGAAGATGTACTGCCGCACTCATCAAGTGTCTCAATTCCATCCTTAATTTTGTTATACATTTCATTCCTGATATTTATCAAACTACTCCGAAATGCTTCTTCATTACTTTCAAATTGAGCCTCGGTTATTTTACCTTGAAAGTGGCAGTAGAGATTTAACCTAAAACAATATTTACTTATAACAATAATAAAGTTCATTGAGAAAACATCTTCAAATAAAATTTTATTGCTAAAGTGCATCAATATTCGTATATTAAATATGCAATTTAAAAACAGGCAACAGAAAGAGTGTTAATTCACTTGGTCACAGTTATTTAAATAAAAAAAATAAAAATAATTTAAAATTAATTAAAATGTGGAAATAATTTATTAATTATTTTCAAATAATTTTTATTTAATTTATTAAAAACATGCTACCCCAATATCTTTGAAAATTTGCCAAAAAACGTTTCTATGATATGGAGGAAATATTTTGACGGTTCGAAATACATTGGGGTGGCCTATTTTTAAACTAACATATTTAATTGAGTCTTTTACATCGTTATACATTTTATTACATTTAGTTAATTTCGCGCATTTTTAAATCTTTAACAATGCCAATCCAATATTACTTGTCATTTATAGCCCAGATTACAAGTTAAAATTATTGCAATTATAATCACAGAAGAAATAATACAGTTGTATCATTAAAGTTTTTTAAAGATAACACAAGCGCTAACACAACACAAGATCCCTTCAACCGTCTTCATGAAGCACGCCAGATGAATAGTGAACATTTTATTAAATAAAACAATTTTTATTTTAAATGTAATGTAATGAGTAATTTAGAACAACCTGTATATCTCTCTTTACTTAAGTGATTTTTTTTTTTTTTTCAAGTGAAAATAAAACTATATTAAGGACCGATTTACAACCCACCCGGGAATAAGAAAAGAAACGAGAAAGATGATTCATATAATTAAGTGTATCTATCGATTCACAAAACAATCCGTTTTCCGTTCGTTCTCATCCCCGGTCGATTGAAAATCGGTCCTATGAAAAATTATTAAAACTTAAAGCCTAGTTTTTCACAGAACACAATATAAATATACAAAATTTCTACGTACATTTTTTTCCACTTTACTTCATCATTACCGCACGAGTCATCATCGCAGTCACCAAAAAGGTATTCATCCACAGCATTGGCAACTTTTAAAAAAGCCGCTTCGTTCTCGCACACGGTATGTTCACAAATTAAACTCCAATATTTTTTTTGGTCCACTTCTTCTTGTTTGCAATTATTGATATCATCATTGGATGGCAACCAACCTTTTAATTCGCAATCGGATTTAACTCCGTATTTAATTAACAAAAAATACACGAGTAGAAAGGAGGCTATTCTCGACCCATCCATGTTTTTGGGCGTCGGTTACAAAATGATGTCTATCTTATTTCCACAATTATAATCTAAATAATCAGAGATTTGATTATCTGTGTAGATAACAAGATTAGATAGTGTATATTTTACAAATACATAGGATTAGATAATTGAATAAACAATTCATTTATAAATCGAAAAATTAATTGGATGGAAAATATTTTGAACAAAATCATTTACGTCTTTCATATTCAAAATATTTTTTTACATAAAAAAGTGCTTTATATCAGAAAATCTATATGTGTAGATAAAAAGATTAGATAGTGTATATTTTACAAATACATAGGATTAGATAATTGAATAAACAATCCGTTTATAAATCGAAAAATTAATTGGATGGAAAATATTTTGAACAAAATCATTTACATCTTTCATATTCAAAATATTTTTTTACATAAAAAAGTGCCTTAGCTCAAGTCCAGCTTAAAACAGTTGGGTTTTTACATATAATATAATGGCGGGAAGGTTTTCAATATTGTTAGGTACGTCTTTTATAAGTAGAGTTGCAAAGGTCTTCCATGTCTCTTTGATTTGTTCTGGATTGCTTGATATTTGACCCTCTTTATTCTTACATTCTTACACAGACAGTTCTTAGGTTTATATCCTTGTCTCATCTGTGTAATGAGTTGGTATGCGCTGCATGTTTTGTTTTTCTGTCTTTCTCCATTTCTCCAAATACAAGATATTTTCTCTTCTGCCTGCACAATTGTCTGCTACGTGCCTGTTTTTTGTTAATTCTATTTTTTTCCTCTGGTTTTTTTATGTATGTTTTGTATGCTATATTTCTATCTTCAATCGCTTGCCTGCATTTTTCGTCAAACACTTTTTTTTTCTTTCTTTATGTGTTTCTATGCCTAGTACTTGTTTCGCTACGTCTAGGGAGGCTGTCTTTAGAATTTTCCAGGTATCTTCTACGGAGGTATCGGTCGCCCTCTCTCCTTCCAATCTTTTTTGTCAATTTCTTCTTCAAACTACTTCTGAGCGTGAGGTATCTTCAGGTTTCCTGAAATTATTTTTACCTGTGTTGTTTGTCTTTGTTTTCTTTTCCGATTGATTCTGCTTCTGAAGGAAGATTGTAGTAGCATGTGGTCGGAGCCACAGCATGCGCCGCATCTGCTTTTCACATATAATACACTAGTTGCCCCTCTTTTGTTCATTAAGACGTCATAAATTTGGTTGATGGTTACCATCCAGTGAGATCCATTTGTGAATACTTTCTACAAAATTTAAACTTAGCAATGACATCAATAATGTGGATTAGGTTAGGTTGTAGTGGTAGCCTTTGGCTCATTTAGGCCATTGTTTTACCGCAGTAGGCAAGGTGATTTCCCTCTTACGATCTTGGCCTCCCATCTTGAATGATACGAGAATTGTAAACTCATCCCAGGAAATGAACTTCATTCTCTTTTAAGCCGGGGAATTGACTAAGGAAGTGCAGAACTGTCTCTTTGTTTACTATACAGAAGTCGTGATCAGAGCTTCTATATGAGGACGGGTTAACAACTCCCACCACCGTTTTTCACACGATCGGCCGTAGTCGTGGAAGAAAGAGAGAAACGGTGTGAAATGCACGATTAGAGGACGTACGTTAATTTTTCATGCATCGTTTTAGAATTAGCGGAATTGCTGAAGACCGCGTCCTCTCAATCTAAATAAACACTTGAGACACGTTTTATGGTTGATTTGTATATTTCTCCATTTATTCGAAAATTTCTTCTACCGGCCGGCTAAACGTTGCCTTGGAAAATTTAAAAAGTTATTCATTTCAAAAATTTTATTAAAGATTATTATTATTGTGTAGTTTTCGATTAATATTAATCTACACTATGAAAAATCATCTTTCATTTAATTTATTTTATAAAACGAAACAAAAACACGGTATTTTTTTTTATTTATTAAATTAATGTAATTATAATTTCGTTTACTTTTATTTAAAAGTATTAAAGTATTTTACTCTTTCAATTTAATTTCTCAAAAATCTGTGAGATATGTATTGAAACATTTTTTGAAAGAATCAATTTTGCGGTTCATTACTGCAGGTTCGTGTACAGGGTGCCTCACCCTAAAAGTATATGGATTATCTATTGATAGATTTTAATGCAATTTTCACTGTTTATGTAAATCAATATTCTCTTATTAATTTTATATTTTCAAGATTTTACCACTTCCGATTATACCGGAAGAACGTACAAGCTTTGTTATTTTAAATGGAACCCTATATTTCTGATTGAAAATTTAGATTTTTATAAAATTCGTGTAACTGTTTTCCTGACATAGGGTTATTATGTCAATTTTTGATATTTAAAAAGTTATAAATAATTTAATGTTTAAATCGATTAATTTTTTTGGTCTTGCATTTCAAAATTGAAAAAAAAAACAATTAAATTTTCTGCCAACGCAATATAATTGAAAAAATGCTTAATAATTGAAAGAAAAGTAGTTTTTTATCATAAAGTAAATTTTATATACAGGATGAAACAATGCGCAAACTGTTTTTTTTTTTATTTATTTAAATGGAACACCCTATATTATTTATGAAATTTCGATGGTAAAATTGTTTGTTCTTCCATTTTTATATAACAAACTATACTTCTATATATTACCGTTTTTTTTTTTAACAATTTCAATTCAAAGTACAAAATTGAATGTTTCGCTTGTAGTCTATAATTTAATTAGGCTATGACTAATACAAATGCAATTCGTAAATGTTTTCCTACATTTAAAAATATATTTAATATAAAGATAATAGTGTGTAAACAAATTTTTAGGAGTTATTTTAAAAGGAAGAAAAAATCTAAAAATTTTAAATGTTATTCAATAGAAATATTTGACATGAATAAGTGAATTACATACGTAGACATTTTAATGGAGGACAATTTTAGTATTAACAAAATATTAATATTCAAGCATTGAATTATTTTACTAGGCTTGTTGGTACACCTTCTGTTTTGCAGCCTACATAAATTATTTAAAAAATAATTTTAATAAGCATTTGAGAATATTTAAAATATTTTTAGAATGACCAAAATATATTTTTTGTTTCTAATATTTAAAGTATTTTTATTGAAGAAGTATGTCTAATAGTAACAGTGTTACAAAAATAACGTAAAATGTACTTTACTTATTAAATATGATATTATTAAGTATAACATAGACAACTAAATAATAAAAATTTGCGTATTTGCATTTTGATTTTAAATATCTCAAAAATAGTCAGGCCCATTTTCATTTTGAAATGGCATACACAAATATAGGGTGTTCCATTTAAGTAAAAATAGAAGAAAATCATTTTGTATATAGCTTTACCATGTACACAAAAAATATTCTGACAGAAAAACGAATTTGTTTGCTGTATAAACAATTTTTAATATTTGTTTCTATAAATAATTTCAGCATGCATGCGATATTATTTCATTCTTTTGTGATTTTTGTATTATTATTTGTCTAGCATTATTATAAGTTTGTAAAATTGTAAAAAGTTTATACATTCAAATAAATAAATAAAAAATAATAAAAAAAATAAAAAAAAACCAATTGTATAACGTTATCAGAATATCTATTTCGTTTTTAATGTTTGAAATATAAGGTGTTAAACATTTTTCGACTTCAACTTTCATTTGTTTGTAACTTTTAAAATAAAAAAAATCGACCTAATAAATTTTATTTAAAAAAAAGTAGAAATCATTATAAAAATATATCATTCCGTTAAAAAATCATATGATTATTGAACACCCTCTATATATGAAACGAATTTTAAAATGTGACGGTCAACAGTGGCTAGAAATTATTTAAGTACCTTTTATTCTCGTATTTTTTTTTTTTTTTTTTTTGAAAAACATATTGGACCTCACGGCAATATTGTGCCATCCTGTTTTAAATTTACTAGACTTTGCTGTTAATTTGAAACACAATGAATAATATATTTAAACTGTTTCTACATGAGAATATTTTCATTCTTGTGACTTTATTCTATCTTCAAGTATAATACTTTAAAATGTTGTCTAAAAAAAATGATGATTTTCATAATCATTTAAAAATCTCAAAAACTGTTACACGAAATTTGTAAAAATTAACACGTAGAATATAAATTTTCAATAAAAAATATAAGGTTCCACTTCAAATAACAAAGCTTGTACGTACTTCCGGTATAATCGGAAATGGTAAAATCTTGAAAATATTTTAATTTAGAAGAGAATATTATTATTTTATTATTTATTATTTTATTTAATTGCTCAATTAAAATGTAACAAATCAGTACAATACATAATATATAAGGTATTTGAAAAAACATAGAGAATTAAATAAAGTACAACTTAAAAATAAAAATATATATCCCCAATAATTATCTGCTAATTTGTCGAAGCTTAATAGCTTGTAGACAAATTCGCAGTAATTTAATATTACAAAAAAAGAGAATTGATAAATAAAAAAAAACACTATATTCAATTATATGTAAATGAAACATTTTTAAACGTTATACTTATTTGCACTTCATGTGTCATGTCCATCAGGACATACATTCTATCTTCCAATGATAAATGACACATTATCTTGGTTTGAATTTGCCAGAAATCGTTTAATATTTTTTATAAAATTCTTTATCGAGATAGTAGTGTGAGAATGTAATAGGTTACTCTCCAGCAAATAATTATACACGCGTGGTATATTGTATAAAAATGTTCGTTGCCCAATAGCCTTTCTGGTTAGTAGGGTATTTGAGAAATTATTCACTTTGTTTCGAGTTGAGTAATGGTGTTCTGGTTGGTGAAGAATTGTAGGTTCATATCTATGAGTATGCAAGTATTTACAAAGACTCAAAAAGTACAACTGATTTATATTAAATACCTTAGCATCTATATATAGTTGTGTGGTTGGATACAGAATCTCTTTTGATAACATAATTTTTAATATCATATTCTGAACCGCATTTATTTTTTTCATATACACTTCACTTGCGGAGCCCCAAAACAGTATACCATAATTTAAGACAGATTGGATAAAACCGTAATAAATCGTCAATAACGATTTTTTGTTCAGTACACATCTTATTTTTTTGAACATATAAACAAATTTTCTGATTTTAAAAACAACACTATTAATATGATCATTCCAATTCATATGTGAGTCCAAGATTAGACCCAAGTATTTGGTTGACGTTACAGAAGTTATTTTAATGCTACAATTACAATTTTGACTATTACAATTTGGTTCATGCAATGTAATACTGTTAGTTGCAGGAAGGCAATTAATATACGAACCAAATGGGAGAAAGACCGTTTTTTTCAGATTTAAGCATAGATAATTATTATCTAACCAATATTTAATCCTTGACAAATGCAATGAGGCTATTTGAAAAACCTCTTCCCATGTCCTACCTTTAATATACATTACTGTATCATCGGCATACGATATGCATTTGAAGTCTGTATTTATTCCTAACAGTTCATTTATATATATTATAAAGAGTACCGGGCCAAGTACTGAGCCTTGTGGTACCCCGCATGTGACTTGTCGTTTGGTGCTCTTTACATCATTTATGCTAACTATTTGGAATCTATTAGTCAGATAACTTTGAAGCAACTGCAGTGCTAGGCCCCTAAACCCGAGTAAATCCAGTTTTTCATACAGCTTAGAATGGTTAACAGTATCGAATGCCTTGGCCAAGTCCAAGAAAATACCTATTGATGGTGTTGACAAATCTAAATTTCTGTATATATTCGATGTTAACGTAGCCAAAGCATCTGCCGTTCCTAAGCCTTCCCTGAATCCAAACTGGTTCGGGGATAGTAGGTTATGTGTAGTCAGATATTTTTGCATTTGCAATTTTATAATTTTTTCAAAAATTTTTGAAATGCATGATGTAAGCGCAATGGGCCTGTAATTGGACATGATATCGACCTTACCGGTTTTGTATAAAGGTATAATTAAAGTAGTTTTCAAACAGTCTGGGAAGCACCCCTCTGATAGACATCTGTTTATTAAATCACTAAGCGGCCCACATATAAATTCAGAAACCTGCTTCAATATTCTTACCGTGATACCATCTATCCCGGGACTTTTATTAGAATTTAAGTTTCTAATTATAGATGTAATCTCGGTTTCTAATACAGGAATAAAAAAGAACGACTTTTCAAAATTACTCACATTGCATTCGTACAGCGGATCAGGATTTATACTATTCATAATATCAGTAGATACGTTAACAAAATATTTATTGAATTCATTTGCTATTTCTAGGTCTTTCACTACAGTTAAATTATCGCAAGTAATAATTCTGTTTATTTTAGTTTTTGCTTTCTCAATGTTTACAGACTGTTTTGTTATTTTCCATAATTCTTTAATGCTTTTCGTATTATGAATTTTCTTTTGAAAGAATATATTTTTTTCCTTTCTAATAAGAGTGTTTACAACATTTCTTATCATTTTATACTGCAGGTGTAAGTCATTGTCATTTTTATTTTTTAAATAAAGTTTGTGGATTGCATCACGTTTCTTAATTTCAATAATTATTCTGTTAGTCATCCATGGTTTTCGTTTTCTAGATATATTGGTTTATATAAACAGTGAAAACTGCATTAGAATCTATCAATAGAAAATCCAAATACTTTTAGGACGAGACACCCTGTATACGAACAGTAATGAACTGCGAAATTGGTGCATTCAAAAAAGGTTTCAATATATTTCTCACAGATTTTTGAGAAATTAAACTGAAAGAGTTAAATACTGTAATTCATTTCAATAAATGAAAACGAATTTATAATTACATTTATTTAATAAACCAAAAAGATATGCCATTTAATAAAATAAATGAAATGAAAGATAATTTTTCACAGTGTAGATTAATATTAATCGGAATCTTCGAAATTATTATACTTGTCATTGATAAAATTTTTGAAATGAATAACTTTTTAAATTTCCCGGGCCAATTCAAGGCAACGTTTCGCCGGTCGGCAGATGAAATTTTTTAATAAATCTAGAAATATAAAAATCATCCATACAAACGAAAAAAGTGCCTCGAGTGTTTATTTATATTGGGAGAACGCAGTCATTTATGCGGTCTTCAGCAATTCAGCTGATTCTAAAACGATGCATGAAATATTAACATACGTTCTCTAAACAAACACGGCAGACCGCTTCTCCGACTTCGGCCGATCGTGTGAAAAACGGTGGTGGGAGTTGTTAACCCGTCCTCGATATGGAAGCTCTGGTCGTGATGCGATTTTCCCATGACTTTCCTGTGATTTCCTATGTGCCAGTGGCCGGTTGTAATGCCTACTGTCATCCTAATATCGATTCTGCATGGCGCAATTAACCTTTGACTGTCAAGCTTCGGCCATAATTGTCTTGTTTCCCCTTCTCTTATTTGCTAGGGTTTTAATAAATTCGCCTAGTACCATCTTAAAGTTTTTGTAAGATGGTTTCATATGGTGTGTAATAGGCGGGAGTTGTGTGCCTTTGTGTGCTAACTGATCTATGCACCACACTTCCGATAGTCCAAAATATCGTTTTTTTTAATTTGGTATTTTTGGATACTTTATAGGTTGCTCCGACGATCAGTGATTTCTATACCTGTTCCATCTGCTCCGACTTGTACCTGGCGGACTAGCAAGAGTAGGATTCGATTGCTTAGACCTGTTCCGGACCAGTCTGATTAGTTATTGCAGGTGGACTTGGTTGTTCCGCCTGGTTTGAGTGCGAGCTGCTATTGGTTAGTAGAGAACTACAATTGAACTACATTTTTACAATGCACGTGTAACGGAACTCTACGTTACGCGTGCATCGTAAAAATGCCGAAAAAAAATGCTATAAAAGCAAGTCCGGTTACTCTAAGAGAAGGAAGAGAAGGTTTTTGGGTAACCAATATTCGATCGAAAACAATACTTCGCACGTGAACATCTGCAGAAAAATTTAGCGGAAGTTATAAAGATATTAATCATACAATGCAATCTTGCAGCAATCACACAATGCAATATTACCAAAGGCGGACATTTTAATCTTGTAGCAATATTGCATTCACATTGCTGCAATAATCTGAAATCTTGCAGTGCAATATTTGTTAAGCGGTGTTGGGCTTATTCTTTAACTCAATGTCGGGTCCAAGGAAAATTCCAGCGATGTTCAACAGATAACATTTATTTACAGACGTATTTACAGACAACTTAATGGTACCGTGGCACTAATCGGTCTCTGGTCTTAGGGTGTAACCGCCCTTGAAGAAACCTCCGATAAGCGGAGGCGGGAGGCGCGCGCAAGCGCTAACAATATTTATGCAATCTTTCTGTAATCTGTTTGTGCTGTATGGGGTGGGCATCTGTGAATACGACTGGCTGGAAGCGCAAAAGGAGACGTGTGCTGCGAAACATCATGGAAATGCGACAAAAATGGAAGTAAATGCGGTTCAAGAGATTTTTGACAGGTCGCAAGAATTATAAATATAGAATTATTTAAAGTGTGAAATACAAGTATTACGTTGGGGTTGGCGACACGAAGACGTTCAAGGCACTCCTGGACATAAATCCTTATCCCGATCTGACGGTGCCGAAGAAAGAATTTATTGGTCATGTTCAGAAACGGATGCGTACGAGACTTCGCGCAGTGAAAAAGCAGAAGAAAGGCATCGATGAAAAAGATAGTAAATTGACTGATAGTGTGATCAAGGAATTAACAATTTACTATGAGTTAGTAATCTGATGTCATCCTGATTCTATCTAGGAGATGAAAGACGCAATGTGGGAGACTTTTTTACTTTCCCCGGACCCCTGTCCAAGGGAAAGTATTGTGATCGTGAAATTTTTCGAACCGCCAATTTCAGCAAATATGCACGTTTTGAGGTCCCCTGAGTCCATTCCATCGAGTTTTGAAAAATGTCTGTGTGTTTCCGCGATAGCGCATAAACGGCTAAATGGATTAAGCCCAAACTTTTATATCTAAGCTTTATATAACAGTGGAATGATCTGAAAAGCTTTTGGTTAGAATCAAAACTCATTAAGTGCAACTTTGCTCTTAGAAATTTTTCATTTTTTAATTCGGATAGAAAAATATTTCAAATAAAAGTTTTAGATCTTGGAAAATAAATAATTTCTGTTATAAAACTTTTATTGTAGGACCTCCGGTTTTTTATTTTATAAGCGTTTACCTGATAAATTCCCTTAGAGATTTTAATTATTGAAATAATTATTTTAATGACAAATAAAACGTCAAAGTGCCGTCGTATTCAGCACATTCGCAAAGTTTTAAAAAATGAAGAAGAGTGTGTATAAATGATTTCAACACATTGTAAGGTAAGAAATAACTCACTTAATTATAATATTCTTCTAAATACACGCTTCTAACTTTGAAAGACAACAATCAATGTTTTTTATGAATCATTTTACTTTCCTATTAAATTTTCAATCAGAAACTTATTTGACCATATTCACCGGGGAAAGTAACATGATGGACACATCACCATTTTTTCTATAAATATTCATCCGATGACAATCCGCAATATGACAAATATCCATATCCAGCAGGCAGCGACAGGTAGCGAAGGCTACTCAGCCATTGAAGAAGTCCGATTTACGAGGTCTTGTGAAAGGAAGATCTTCTAAGTAGGTGCTTGGGTGGTAATATCCAAAATTCAAACAAAAGCTTAAACATTTGCGTTTAGAAGCTGGCACATAATTACCTCAATTGTGGAGCTAAAAAGTGTGCATCTCAACCTTTCTGATCACCTGCATATTTAATGAAGGATTCACCTTTATTTAGAAAGTAATGAAAATAATGGAGATCAACATCGGCTTACAATCGATGGGGTGCGGATCGACGAGAAGAGCGCGAGTTGCGCGGAACTTCACCTCAATCCAACAGCCCGGGGAGATTCCACCCTGCAACGACAATATGATCTGCAGGTGCAGTAGGTTTTCTTTGAAGAAGAGGAAGGAATCCTCTACGAAGCTGAATATAAGTAAAAATCTGAAAACACTCTCGAAATTCGTCTCGAAACTTGAAACGTATTTTTTCTAGAAAGCACTTTTTGTCCGCTTCATTTTTAGTATTTTATTAGAGATGCACCGAATATTCTGCAACTATTCGGTATTCGGTATATTCGGCACGTTTTTCACTATTCGACCGAATACCGAATAGTTGGCGTTAATATTCGGCATTTGCCGAATAGTGATGCGTTATGTAATTATACAATTTAAAAGGTAAAAATGAATCATTTAAAACAAATTTGGCAAAAGAAAACAAACTCGTGTATTATTTATTAATAAATTATACAATTTAAAAGGTAAAAAAAGAATCATTTAAAACAAATTTTGCAAAAGAAAACAAACTCGTGTATAATTATTAATAATAATGAAATATATAAACTTATAAATGATGATATTATTCTTATTTTTAATACATCTATTATAAATCAAATATTATATTCAAAATTTATTAGTGGTAAATTGTGGTGCAGAAATACTAGTTTTTCTGCATTTGATGGCAATAGTCGGTTTCTTTTATCTTCATATACGTTCCCAGCTTCTGAGAAAAGTCTTTCACTATAAACACTGCTCGCAGAAGCAGACAGATAAATGGCAGCAAATTGTGTTAAATATAGGTATTGATTTCGATTGGGTGCCCACCAAGTATAAGGATTGTCATCTCTTGCTATGCGTGCAGTTTCCAAATAACTGTCAAGTTCAGTTGCAATATTGTTTCTCTTTTTAGGAGATTCACTATTATTTTGCTGTGCTGCGATCTTCTTCACTTCATTATAGCAGTCCCCAAAACTTAAATGAGTGTCAGACTCAAAGCTAGATTTGTTATCAGTCCTAATATTATTTTTATTCGCAGGTGTCACAGCGTCAATATCAGTATCGCTGTCAGTACTTGATTCGTCACAACTGTTTTTTAAAGCTTCTAGCATTATTAACTGCCGAGCCTTTTTAGCTTGATTCTGGCCCATGAAAAAAACTCGTTTTAAACCTTGGATCGAGTAGAGTAGACAGCAAATACAACTTTTCTGTTTTGAGCTCGGCGAAGCGGTTTTCCAGCTCCGCTTTAATAGCAAGTCTTGTACTCTGCAATTTGTTGGTGGCCCATGCAGTTTCTTCTTTATTTACATAGCACATAAGCGTTTCTACATGTGTTATGGTCTCTGACACACAGGGTAAGCCTAATCTTATGATTTTTGTGATCTCCTACAACGGTTGTAACAGTCTCAATATCTGTTGTAGAAGTTCCCATTGCGATGAAGACAAATTGGGAATATTTCAATTATCCGTTAGATACAATGAAATAGAACGCTTTTGCTCGAGCAGTCTTGCTAACATATAACAGCTTGAGTTCCAGCGCGTGATAACATCTTGAACCAACTTATGTTGCGGAAGGCTTAACTCTCGTTGAATAGTTTGCAGTTTTTCTTGCGCTGAATTCGAGTGATTAAAATGGGTTACGATTCTTCTTCCTGCACTAATCGTTTCAGTAACTTCAGTCTGGATTTTTAATGAATTGACGATAACTAGTTGGAGTGTGTGTATGAAGCAGGTAATAGATCCATACCCGGTATTTCTCACACCTTTAACCATATTGGCACCATTATCATGTATAACAGCATGTATTTTGGATCGTGGAATATCCCACATAGATGAAATTTCCATCAAAGCAGAGGCAAAATTTTCTCCAGTATGTGGTCCTGCGAAATGCTTCATGTTGAGAATTGCATGGTTTAATTCAAACTGATCATTGAGCCAATGGCCCGTAAAACTCAAAAAACTGGCGCCAGTATGGGTACACGTCCACATGTCAGATGTAATCGATATTGCATAATTGCTTGTTATGTTATTTTTAATTTTATCAACAGTTTTTTATATATATCAGGTATTATGTTTTCAATAAAGTATGTTCTGCTAGGTATGTTATACCGAGGTAGAGCCTTCTTCATCAATCTCATAAATCCTAGTCTCTCAACCATAGCTATAGCTTCGTTATCTACTGCTATCATTTCCCCTATTAAGTAGTGGTATTCTTTGGCCCTCACATCATTTATGTCCCACAATTTGGACTTCTCTAGGCATTCTGATAAATATGGTTGCTTAAACTTTAAAAGTTCTTGATTGGTTGCTACATCAACTGATGAGCATTCTTGTAGTTTTAGAAATTCGTGGTTATGTTTATTTCTTACGTGATTAATCAATCCAGTTGCTGTGGCTTTTCTACCTTCTCTTCCACGCGAAATCTTTACATCGCACAATCAACACTGGACCAGCCTAGTACTCTCCGTGCACTCCACAAAATACTTCCATACAGGCGATTTTTTACGGAAGACTGACTAAAATGCCGAGCGCAATGCGACAGCTAATGCCACGTGGCCACTTCGCTGATCTGCCGAATGGTTGCCGAATATTCGGTATTCGGCACGTTAAATCCGCCGAATATTAGATATTCGGTTATTCGGCAAAACCGATATTCGGTGCATCTCTATATTTTATTCCCCTCATTTTACTACGGAAATTGAACCACTTTCGTTGCAAAATGTAATTTGTCCGAGTGCTTCAAAATTGAAAAATATGCAAAAATCGATCCTTTTTTTTTACAGATGGCCGCCATTTTCCCATTTTTCGATAAAATATTTCGCCCAAGGTTCAACATTCGTAGAATTTAATGTAGATTCATAATTAATACCTAATTTTATGTTTTAGATTGCGAAAAGTGCCGATACCTTTCCGGCTGCATAAGCTTAGACGCCGGACATGGTCCCCCCTTCGGTCGCCATTTTAAAAGGGATATATATCAACCTTATAAGTTAAACATTTACTTTATGCACTCCAATAGTTTATAAACAAGAGAAAAAAACAAAATTCCAAGTGTTTTAGTTTTCCCAAAAAAATATCATGAAAAATCGTGAATAATCGGCCATCGAAACTGTAATACTCCCGTAACACATATGAGACAAGTTTCAAAATCATATTTAAAGTTTTTATTGAATAATTATTATGTAAATGATTATTATTTTTAGCAATATATTCCGTAATATCAGCATGTCGACAATTTTTATCACTTCTTGTGTGGAGATTTTAATAACACTTTGCGGGTCACGCTGACAAGAAGTCAACAACACTCTGAGGTCAAACTTTAACTTATACTTGTATTCAAACTTTACACAATTATTACATTTATCACTAATAATAAAACCCCTACACCACCATTATGGTAGATGGGGATTTTAGATTATATATATATATATATATACTAATAATAAAAAGGCAAAGATATCTGATCAACCCAAAGGCCAAATCAGTTCTGCCTCAAAAACAATATCAAACTTAAAACTAATACACAATGATAGGGGATGAGACGTGTGCAAAACAAGTTATTAACTAATATCTTTTTGTATCAATATATTTACACAGCCATTAGTCAGTTGAAAACATTTCTTGGAAATCTAAAATCTAATTTCTACTCCTTAATACATTTACTTTTCAATAATGTTCAAAACAAGAATTACTGATTGATAATTTTATATGTTAAATACAATTATATCGAATAATACCATAAAATACTAAAAAATGTTTACAACAGAATATTAGATACCTTGCCACGTCATTTATGTGAATTTCAGGTCCGTTCATTGACTGCAGAAATTCCACACTAAAAAAATCCACACACACGTTACGCACATAACTTCCTTCAAAATCACTTGCGAAAGTGTGTGATACAAACAATATTTACGAGCGTTTTTACCACTTTTTCTTTATTTGCGCAACGCCATTTTTGAAAGAAGCCATGCAAGTCGCATGCAGCGGCAATGTTTTTTTGGAATAAGCCATGCAAATCAGGCTCGATCCGAAACCAAAAATTGCCCGTTGTGCAGTCTGGTGTTACTCAAACATTATAGTAATCAGCATTTCCTGTGTTTTGTGTTTATACATGCATACGAATGCAGAGAAGACTTTCTCACAATTCCGTGTGCACGTACCGTAACTGACGATTAATTACGATAAGTGACGTGAAAAAACAATAATAACATTTAAAAGATTATGTATGTTCTCAGTTGTTGGGGTTATTAATTACATGCACAAGGAATTGGAAATTTAGTTGGTTTGTTAAAAAAAAACTAGATGTAGTTAAGTAAAAAGTGTATGCATAGAGCCGATTCAAAACGTTAAAGAACCTCCTAACGTGTTGAATTGGTTATATTAGTATAGTAAGCATCAAGAACATATCATTCAGGGTTTATCAATTGAATACAGTATAATTAAATCATAAATATTATAGAATTCAACAAAGGTGATAACCTTATTGAAAAAGCATCGATAGGAGAGTGTTTGTTGATCATTTCTAAGAAAACGAAGAACAGGTATGAAGGCACGTATAATTTGTTTAAAACATGGCGGCAAAAATATGATTTAATTTACTTACCGTACCAAAATAGTTAAAAACACTTACCGATGCCTAAAATTACTTATCGATAAGTTTTTCTTTAGCAACCAATAAAAGTAAGCAACCCCCACTATCAACAATTTCGGTAAATAATCAAAATAAAGATCTAGCTTAGCTAGTTGGATAAAAAAATATTTTCCAAAATATAAGTTTATTAGAAATATTGGACATTTTTATTTAATAATGAAACATAACATCATTCATATGACTACCACGGCTAGCTTGTATTATCGATTGCTGGATTCCAATCGCACGAATGCCAACATTGATTTCGTATTTTAAGGCATCAATCGTCTCTGCATGGTTAGCGTAACACTTATCTTTAACGGCCCCCACAAAAAAAATGCAATGATGTCAAATCACAGCATCAATATGGCTAATTAACACCACCATTTTGGCTAATTATTCAATTTCCAAAAACAGTGTGTGAAAGATCAATGGTTACATTGGCCGTGGCAATTGGCCCCATCCTGTTGAAACCAAATGTAATCATCCATGACATAGCTTCTGTACAGTCAGATGACAATCATTTTAATTCAGTCGTGTGTCTACTGTCATAACGATGCAAGAAATCCTTTTTATTTCACTTGAACAGTTCCAAAACAACGCTTTGAATTCTCGACATGTTGTTTCTGGTCCAGTGTGAGGAAACACGGCACCCACTTTGAAAGCAACTTGCGCATGCCCAAATGTTCATGTAAAATTAAAATCATTTTAAAATAAGACCCGTCTTTTTATTTCAATAATACATATCATGTTATTTCAAATACATTTATTTTTTAAATAAAGTAATTTATAAACAATTCGTAAAGACAATAACTTTAAAATAAAGTGTGCACATATTTGAAAATACATCTCAATAAATGTTATTGAAATAAAGTGAAAGTAAAACCACCCTTTTTTGCGTATAATTTTGTGTTCACACACGTTTTACATGCAAGTGCCGCTCGTGCGTTTTCCTTCAATATAGTATGTAGTGGGATTGTATGTGAAAGAATTTTGTTGTGATGAACAAAAGACAAAGCTACAATTTGCCGTCAATAATAAGAAGAGCAATAACTGATTCACATATTTCATTCCGGCGGATGAGCATTGAATGCTTTTTTATACAGGGAGTAGTTGAATAAATCGGAACGTGGGATGATTTTCAATATATTTTTTATATTGGAATATTATTTTTCCTATTTTTAGAATAAAGATGTAAATTACTGGGTGTCTGTATTTCAACAGAATGTATGGGGATCTTGGATGTTAGAGATAAGAGACTCCGTTAAATTTGGCCAAAGTTGTTAATTTTTGGGCCCAATAATAATCTAAAAACAACACTGAAATACCTTTATTTATTTTCGAGATATTGTCAAAAGCCTATCAGGAGTACAAATAAATTTCCGACACTTTATATCAAAAATTAGGAATTTATTGCGAAAGAATGGTACATTAAATTTTATTCAAAGTATTGGCTATCAATGTTGTAGTATGGCCAGGAGGTCCACGTAATTTTATCTTCGAGTTAGCGTAGTGGATCCATTTTTTATCACCTGTAAAAAACCCTTTCTTATATACCTGGCAAGCAGTATTTCGCATGTGCACAATCGGCATTCAAAGTCTCTCGGCTTCAGTTCATATGGAACACAATTTCCTTGTTTTCCAATCATTCCCAACGATTTTAAACGATATAAAATAGCTTGTTGGGTCACACTGTAATGTAAGTGCAAGTTGTTTTTGTATTTGGCACGAATATTTCTTCAATAATGCTTCCAATTCCATATCTTCATACACTCTCGTACACACTACGGATATTTTTATTTATTTTTTCAGTATTCATAAATTTATAAAAAAAAAACCGAAAACATAATGAAATAAAAATGGCAATTTTTACGAAATTAAGAGTTTACATAAAATTAAACAAACAATAGTGTGTTATTAATTTGTTGGCTTCGGACCTAGGTTTTTTTTAACTTGGATTTAATTGCCGTTTATTGATTTTTCCACCAAAAATCTATATACAAAAATTTACCGTTAATCCGAAATTCATCTTCAAACTTAAACAAAATATTATTTATTTTATTGATAACGATTGAATGCGTTATCCGATTTGAATGAAATTTACTATCGTTTAATATCACAATATGACACATCATCTGAATTAATATGAGTACCATCACTTAATGATAAGTGTGAAATATAACATAACCTATAAATAAATACCTCAATATCTCTTTAATTACAGAAGAAATAATATTTTTAAAAATATTACTTGAATGTGAATGTTTGGAGTATTTTTTGTCTCTATAAATTTTGTTAATTTCCCCAGTTAGGTCGAAAAAAATAAAATGTGAAACAATTCTTTCTATTTATTTGGTAAAATGCGAATCTAGTTACCAAGAAAACGTAAATAAATGTGACTTATTAATGTAATTATTACATTAAATATTTGCTATAAATTTAGTTTTTTTTAATCATTACTTATTTATTATTATATTAATTTTAAATTTTATTCTCTTAGAAAATAATTGTGTCGAGAATGCCTTGTTTAAATAAGTAATGATTTTATAACTGAATTTATAGCAAATGTTTAATGTAATAATTACATTAATTACAAATAAGTCACATTTTTTACGTTTTCCGGGTAACTAGATTCGCATTTTACCAAATAAATAGAAGGGATTAATTTTATTTTTTGCCACTAAAGTGTGCAATTTATGAAAAATTATAAAAAGTTAAAAAAACACTCCAAACATTCATTCAAATAATATTCTTAAAGATATTATTACTCGTCTTAATAAAAAGATATTTAAGTATTTATTAATAGATTATGTTATATTTTAACTTACCATCAAGTAATGGTATGTGTTATATCATCATATTAAACTATAGAAAATTTAATTCAAATCGAATAAAGCATTCAATTGTTATTAATAAAACAAATAATATTTTGTTTAAGTTTGAAGATGAATTCCAGCTTAACGGTTAATTTATGTATATAGATAAGTTTGGTTGAATCGTCATATTTTGGTCCCAGGAACCTGAGGTTAAGCCATTTCCCAACATTAACAGGACACTGTATAATTAAAATAAAATATAATTTAAAAATAATGAATTGTGCAAATAAAAAATGTAGTAAATACCTAGGTTACATTAAATAATAAGTGAAGATAATATTCCAATATGAAGAAATAAGCAAAGAATAAAATCTTGTTTCATTTTATCTAACTACACCTTTTATGAATTTATTATTTAAATATTTTATTTTAAACTTATTACAGAGTAACTACCACCAGGTTTTTTTGCAAACATGGAATTGCAAAAAAAAAATTTGTTTGAACGAATCAGAGGATATCATTACAAATTATACAGATGTAGACACATCAGAAATAAATCAAACAGATGCCGAGGATCTTCTGCAATTAAAAAATATATATTAAGTTATTATTACTGACTCTACAAAGTAAAATAAAAAGTGAATATATAATTTCATTATTTTTTCCTAATATATATTTCATACATTCTGGTGAGACTTACCAATCATTAAAATATTTAACAATTGATGACGTAAGAGCCTCAATTCCCAATATTGAGGCCTGAATTTCGCACCAAATTATTTCACTGAAGGAAAACAGAAGTAAATAAGTAATAATATATAAAAATTGCTTTATTTTTAGTTTAATACTAACGATGAAACATAACATATAATGAATCAAAAGTTACTTCATGGTTAAATTCACAAAAACCAAATTCGAGTGGAAAAGCATAATTTGCTTGTACATCCAAGTTGGCAAAGATATGTTAGAAATCAAATATTTAATAAAACGATATTATCATTTTTTAGGATTTCTTGAATGAATCAAAGAAAAGAAAAAATATATTGGAATTTTATAAATTAATGAGTGTTTAGACAAATCAAAGCTGGATGTTTTGATAAAGATAATTTTGGAGAATATACATAGCAATTCCGTGTATTTGAGCCCGAAGGATTATCCCTCAATTCTACAGGAAATAAAATATTCTATGTGTTTCCTATTAAAAAAAATGTAATTTATAATAAAATGTGTAATGTTTATTTATTAATTATATGTTCTATGTATGTTTCTAGTTCAAACATTTATTTTATAATAAAATGTATAATCATCAATTAATTATTTAGTTTTATTAACACCACTGGCCATTAAACTCAATTAAATGATTCTTAAATTATTTTAAATATGTAACGATTTTAATATTAGAATTATGCCAAAATAACGATGCTCATGTTTAAAATTTTAACAATTTTTGAAATAAAAGGATGCTGTATTTATTTCATACTTAAAGTATTTTTAAATCAATAGCATTCACATTTGAAATAAAAAGAAAGTGCTTTAGAAATAAAAGAGCAATCCTTTTGAAATAAAAGGATACAGTATTCATTTCAAAATGACTGTCCTGATGATTCATTATGATTCGTTTTTAATTTAAAAAACAGACATATTTGAAACAAATACATAATCTTTTTGAAAATGCATTGTAAAAAATTTAATTAACAAGATTCATTAAGGTTGCGGTTTAGTAGAAACAGATATTTATATAGTAAAATGGAAATAATCGTTTAAAGAGCCATTCTTTTGGATTTAATAATGTGAATATGCATTTACATTTTTTATCTACCAATTATAAAGTATAAGTCTAAATAAAAAGATTAATCGTTAATTTTCGTGTATTACGTCAATTTACTAGTTCAAGTTATAAAAGAAAATTGTAAGATATAATTAAATTAATAGGTCATATCTGCTAAGTTATTTGAATGCAGAATTTAGTGAAATCCTTTAAATTTTCAGTGCACAAGTTTTTATTAACAAAAATATAATTTGAAATTTGCTATAAATTTGATCAATTTTCATTGTTTTTCATAATTGATTTTCACACAAACAAAACATTAAAATAATTTTTAATTCATCTGATGAAATTCCTGCTTATTTTAAGATTACTTTAATGTATAATACAATATTGTTCATTGATACCAACAGCAATCTAACTCGAATTAGTGATTGTCAATATTTATATAGCTATCTCTTTCATCTAAACTGCACCCTTAATGGAGCAAAATCATAGGTTAATCATTTTGATAGAAAAAGAATTTATCAAGATCAACACTAACCAACTTATTCATATATACGGATTACATACATAGAGCTCTAGATGTTAATTCTGAAGTCCATGCAATTTACACGGACTTCGGCAAAGCATTTGACTCTGTCAATCACGTTATTCTCACTAAAAAAATGCAAGCGTATGGTCTATGTGATCCTTTATTGAAGTGACTTGTAGCATATTTGTCTGGAAGGAAACAATTTGTAAAAATTAAATCCTTTCTCTGAGAACCATATGTGTTAACATCTGGTGTTCCACAAGGATCCAACTTAGGACCGTTATTGTTCATTCTTTTTATAAATGACCTGTCGGAATCACTAAGGTGTCCTCATTTGCTTTTTGCCAATGATTTAAAAGTGTATTTCACCGTGAAGAACAGGATTCAAGAGGATATTGACTCAAATGGTGTGCACTGAATGATATGCAGCTCAATATTGACAAATGTAGTTTTATTTGTTTTTCACGCAAGAGGCAGGGAATGACATATGATTACAGATTAAATAACTTAACATTGAGCCAAGTTTACTTAGTGAAATATCTCGGGATCATGCTTGATTCAAAGCGCCACCTCGTCTTTGTAGTCAACAAAGCTAATAAGTCGCTAGGATTCATCAAGCGTGTTCATAAGATCTAGTAGATGTACGCACTTTTAATATCCTCTACAATTCTCTAGTTCGATCACATTTTGATTATTGCAGAACAATATGGTCACCTACATATGTCACTTATGTTAATAGGATGAAAAATGTGCAAACCAAGTTTATCAAATTCATGCCATATAGATTGGCCCAAAAAGATATTCACTTAACATCCGAGGAAACAATGGCTTACTTAGAACTTACAACATTGCAACATCGAGGCATCGAATTAGATATGTGTGTTCTTTATTATTAAAATTATAAACTGCAAAATAGATTGAAACTATATTGTCAGTATGATTAAGTATCATGTACCACCTAGACATGTGCGTAGCCACATCCTACTGCATAATGCATTTTGTAGGATGACTTTCGGTCTAAACTGTCCTATGACTCGTTTAACACGCACGGTTAATAACATTTGTGGCAGAATTGATTTCTTAAACATGTCGATTAGGTTAATTAGGAGGAGTCTTGCGGATATTGTACACTAAATGTTAGCTTGCCCACATACATATGTATATGCATATTTGTGTAATTTATGTTTTTATATTCTTAGTCAAATTGTAAATGGCTGGTCCGTTCAATAAAGAGTTATTATTATTCACTTGGTCACAGTTATTTAAATAAATTAAATAAAAAGAAACCTCGACGATAAGATTAAGAAGAAGAAGAAATAAAAAGAAATTGAAAAATAATTAATTAATAAATTATTTTCCCTTTTAAAACTCATTTTATTTAATTTAATCTTTTTAATATTTTTGTGGACATTTTTAGTTTTCAGAAATGACTGCCGTTTTTAGGCGACTAGAAAGTTCAGCATCATCGGTGCTTGTGCTATCACATTTAAATTCAGAATACCAATCAATTGTTGGACTCCAATCCCATGAATGGCAACATCGATTTTGTGTCTTAAGGCATCAATTGTCTTTGTATGATTAATGTAACACTTATCCCACGAAAAAAAAAATGCAGTGAAGTCAATTTTGGTTAATTATTCAATTTCCAAAAACTGTGTGAAATATTGACAGATCAAACATTGATTGATGTTAGTTGTGGCAAGTGGCCCCATTCTGTTGAAACCAAATGTCATCCTTGGCATACTCTTCAATTTTTGGAAAATTCTTAGATTCTGCGGCTCATTGTTCAATTTTATTTATTTATTTTCTTTAGTCTTATATAACATCGTTATATGTTCCTTTCTACTTCTCAGTGTGAGGTGGCTGTTCAATTTTACAGAATAAATATAGCAGCGGTGGCTCAAATTCTGATATTGATCAGAACGATCTCTTCAATGAAATTTAAATTTTGCCAATGTTCATCGACAATTGTACTGCCCTATTACAAATTTTGCACTATCAGTTTTCTAATAATTTAATTTCAATATTTCCAAATTTATCTACCGCTCTAAGAAATTATTTAACATTGCCAGTTACAGTGTCACAAAGGGAAAAATCTTTTTCAAAATTGAAATTGATAAAAAATTATCTTAGATGGACATTAGTAGACTAACCAATTTAGTGTTAATTAGTATTGGACACAAAATGCACATTGAAAGCAGTGACATTGCAAAAGCACAAAAAGTGGATTTTTTGTGAATGTATATTTTTGTTAGTTTTAGTACGTGTTTTTGTCTGTAAATAAATTATAACATCACAAAATGTCTATTCCAGTCGATACGTTTTTTATACCAAATTGTTAATAAACATTATATTACGGGTCTTTATGTATAGCAATTTTCTATATTAGTTGAGGTACCAGGGTAATACTCGCACCCTGGCGCAGGATAGGTTAAGACCACCACTGGTAAAATTATCAACAGTAATTGCACAAGTGCATTGGAAATTATCAGTAACAAATTTACACGATTCCGACAAATGAAATCGTCAGACCCGATCCCATAGAGCGAGATACCCCATTAAGCAGTACGACTGTATTTATTGAAAGAGTGCAAACTTGCGTAAATTTCCAATGCACAAGAGCTATTTATTAAACTATATCCCAACAAATATTATATATACAGGGTGAGTTTTTTTCGATGTTCTCTATGGGGATCTCGAAAACTATAAGAGATAGAAAAACGGTTAAATGGGGAAAGAAGTGTAGTTTTATAAGACGAATAAAATGACACTTTCAAAATATTTGAAAAACTCAAGGGTAACTAGATATTTTGAAAAAAGTAAAAAGTGTCAATTTTTTGAAATCAATATATCTCTATTATTATCATAGATAGAAAAAAACTGTAAAGAACAAAGTTGTAGAAAATTTTACACAGATTAATAACAAAAAATCAAAAAAAAAATGTTTCGCCCATATTTTGGGAGATATGACACAAACTTACCTTTTTCTAAATGGAAACAATAGTTTGCTATGAGTTTATTAAAAGAGCTATTTTTTTTCCTTTAATCCGATATAGTTATTTTTAAAATAAAATAAGTTACAGTCGTTTTTAATTTTACCATACACCAAAAAATTGTTAGCCATGAAAAAGACAAAAGTAAAACAATTGCAGTTGTTTATTCTAAACACACATTAATTCATTTCCATATTTGGTTTGTTTCGATAAGTTTGTTTTGTATTTTTTTGGTGTTGTAAGTTTTTTAAAGTGATAATGAATTTTTTCAACGTGATGTACTTGTTTGTTACATTCAGTGTAATAAAAACACTGTGGATTCTGCAGAACAATATTATAATCAATATATCGATCGTCGGCAGCCATCTTTACCAACATTCAGAAGAATTTACCACAATTTGGGTGAGTACGGATCCTTTACAAAGCCGAAACTTGAAAAAAAAAAAAATTAATGATGTTTCGGAAATAAACGTATTAGCATTGGCGATGATAGATCCATACACATCGGCCAGACAAATTGCAACAGAAGCAAGCATATCTCAACGGACTGTAGTACAAGTTTTGAAAAAACATAAATATCACCCATATAAGGTATCAATTTCACAAAATTTACATGACGGTGATACCAATAAGAGAATGGTCTTCTGTATGTGGTACAAAAACATGTGCCAAGAGGATAATACGTTCCATACAAAAATAATTTAGACAGATGAAACGCAATTTACTAATAGTGGGATTTTTAACCGGCACAATGAACATGTTTGGAGTCAGGAGAATCCACGAGAAGTTGCACAACGTAGACCACAAATTAAATTTGGATTTAATGTATGGTGCGGTGTGTTCGGATCGAGAATTCCCGGCCCATATATTTTTGATAACACATTGAATGGAAATGATTACCTTCGTTTTCTTCAAGAAACATTTGAAGATATGCTCGATGATTTAAATTTATCAGTACGGGCAAGATTGAAGTGGTTTCAACACGACGGAGCTCCACCTCATAGCACGTTGGCTGTGCGAAACTATTTAAATGATGCTTTTCCTAATTCATGGGTGGGAAGAAATGGACTAATCCTATTGCCACCTAGATCACCCGACAAATCCGTGGAGGATCTTAGACTAGCTGTACTTGAAACATTTTATTCTATTGACAGAAGAAAAGTCAAAAAAGCCACAAATTCGATTTTAAAATGATGTACTTTATGCCATAATAATAATGGTGAACTTTTTGAGCATCTTATGTAATATTTAAAATTTTCTTCTGTTATTATTTTGATAATTTCGGAATTATTTTACTTTATGTTGCTTTTGACAAATCTAAAGAAAGATAATAAATTAAATATTGATTTCGTTGCTATAAATAACCGCAATTGTTTTACTTTTGTCTTTTTCATGGCTAACTATTTTTTGGTGTATGGTAAAATTAAAAACGACTGTAACTTATTTTATTTTAAAAATGACTATAGCATAAACGGAAAAAATAAAAAATATATATATATATAATCTTTATTGATAAAAGTAATACAATACCTATATATAACTTAAAATATTACAATACATGCTGTAATAGTTTGCGAAATGGCTATCGACCAGTGGTCTTTCTGCCTAACAAATATTATATTTGTTGGGATATAATAAATGAAAAACAAAGAAAACTTTAAATTTTTATTTTTTTGAATTTAATTCTCACTTATCCCATGGTGAAACATTTTTATGTAATAATTAGGAAGTATTTTAATTAAGACACTTGGCCGCTCATTTCACTAATATTATATTTAAATTCCGACTAGTTGTAGAATATAATAATTATTAATTGCACAATCATCGTATACTGTATTTTACTTTTCAGGTTCACTTGTTAGTGAATTACTTCTAGAGGTGTACTTCCAAACTATGTGTTTGCAATCATTTTTATAGCATTTACAAAAACTGAAGTTCGTAAATTTTATTTGATAGTAGTTTGATGTTCAGTTTATGAACATTGAATTGGGAACCAATCATGTGCCGAAACGTACAACAAATAGAGAACCAATCAGAGTGCAAAAATTGGACTCTACATGAATTTATAATGGCGGCAACAACGATTTCTAGAAGCTGATTAGTTTTAATTCATTTTCTCCGCCTTTGGCATTTCTGGATATATTATAGCATGTTGAACAATATTATTTAATTCAATTCTTGTTAAGTAGTATTGTTCAAAAATATGCTTCGAAGTAAATTTAATTTGTATCTTTAACTTACTACTCCATCATATTACAAAAAAAACTACTACTCATCATATTACAAAATTGATGATTCTAACTTATGATTTTAATGTTTCTCTTTGACAGCTGCAAGGTTGGGAGACGAGATAGAGTGGACTGAACATGATTGGATCAAATAGCCTTAAGGGTGCGGTTTAGAAGAAAGAGATAGCTATACAAATATGGGCAATCACTAATTAAAATACATTAAAATAATCTTAAAATAAGCAGGAATTTCATCAGATAAATTAAAAATTATTTTAATGTTTAGTTTCTGTGAAAAATAATTATGAAAAACAATGAAAATTGATCAAATTTATAGCAAATTTTAAATTAAATTTTTGCTAATAAAAATTTGTGCAATGAAAATTTAAAGGATTTCACTAAATTCTGCATTCAAATAACTTAGCAGACATGACCTATTAATTTCATTATATCTTACAATTTTCTTTTCTAACTTCAACTAGTAAATTGACGTAATACACGAAAATTAACGATTAATTTTTTATTTAGACTGATACTTTATACTTGGTAGACAAAAAATGTAAATACATATTCATATTATGAAATCCAAAAGAATAGCTCTATTTTCAAACGATTATTTCCATTTTACTATATAGCTATCTCTTTCCATTAAACCGCAACCTTAAGAAAATACAAATTTTAATAAATACTGAAAAAAAAATAAACAAAATCATCAATATGTGATTTTGTTTAATTTTTTTTTTTTTTTTTCATATAATGAGCACATATTCAGATTTAACTGTAACACGTAATAACTAACACCCTGAGTATTATAATTATCTCAGGTTGAACCACCCTCCTCCCGATTTTTGTCAACTTTAGTTGCACCCATCAGTGAATTAACGAATAATAGGATGAACCAAACAAAAAAATCAATCACTCTAATCAGCTAAGGATTTTTTAGTAGTGTCAATGCAGTACCCGTCACTTTATATCAATTATTATTTTTACCGTATCTAAATTTATTATAAAAAGTATAACATTTCATTAAAAAATAAACCGAGTGCCGATCCGACCACTCAGTAATAGCAATTTACTTATAAAATCACACTTTTGCAGTTTTATTTTAGAGCAAAAGCATAAGATATCAAAATTGTTCTGAATTTAAAATACTATATGATAGGTCCATATTTATTTTCAAAATAGTACTAATGGTAGAAGAAAACGAAGATATAAATTAGTAATAATTTGAAAAAAATAACAATAGCCATGATATTAAAACAAAATTTTTGCGTCATCAACATTGACTTTTCGTAAAATCACACTCCGTTTCAATATTTAAGTGCGCATTTCAATTAAGTAATTCATAATAATGTGTTAAAACAATTTGCTGAAAACATATTTCTGAAGTGGTTTTATTCCAGTAGTAATGTAAATGAAGTTTGAAAGATCTTTGCTGGTTTATATCCTGATCGGCTGATAATCGGTATTTCCACGATCAAAACGTGATTTCAAAAAAAGCAAAATATGGATCCATTTTTACACCCTGCCATCCCTGTTTGAAGCATACTTCAAATATAGCCGAGGAAGGAGAAATTGTGCGAGATAATGTAAACGAAATAAACGTTATTGCTACGGCCGTTGCTAATCCTCGCATTAGTATTCAGCAAATTGACGACGATTTAAATTTGCACAATACATCCGCTCTTAAAATTTTGAAGAAGAACAAGTTTAAATATTACAAGTTTTCGAACCACCAGGAGATTTTTGAGCCAGACAGGTATTTTAGAATGGTTTTCTGTGAAACACTAATGGAAATGACCAATGTGGATAGATATTTCATTAACATTTGTTTTTCTGACAAATCGACTTTCATCATAAATGGAGAGTCAAATGTACAAAATAATCACTATTGGGATACGGATAACCCGTATTTGATGATCGATAATCATTTCCAATATCCGCAATCAGTCAACGTATGATTAAGAATATACAGAGCTAATATTATAGGCCTCTTCTTCATTGATGGGGGAAAATATCCTAAGCTGCTTCAATCGGAGATTGGCCCCGCCATAAATGCTGTCGCAGGAGAAAATGTAGTATAGTTTCAACAGGATGGATGTCCTGCACATTTTACAAGACGTCACTGAGTATTAAAATATTTGCTATTCAAATACCTAGATAGGAAAAGGCGGACCGGTGAATTAGCCAGCTTGTTCACCACACATCACCAAACGATTTCTTTATATGGGGTCATATAAACAACATATATGTTGCTAGACATACTAACATTATGGTTCTGAAAAACAAAATTATGGAAGAATGCAACAAAATAACCAACCGGCAACTTGCAAATGTTTGCAGAAATTTTTATGATAAACTTGGTCAATGTTTAGCCACTAATGGAGGTCTATTTGATTTTATTATAAACAACCGATAGTTGTTGATGATGCAAAATTTTGTTATAAAATCATGGCTATTATTTTTTTGTTTAATTATTACTAATTTATATCCTTGTTTTCTTGTACTATTAGTCCTATTTTGAAAATAAATACGGACCTATCATACAGCATTTTAAATTCTGAACAACTTTGATCTCTTATGCTTTTACTCTAAAATAATTAGGGGAGCGGGAAACTGCAAATATGTGATTTTACATGTAAATTGCTATTACCAAGCAGGCTGATCAGCACCTGGTATATTTGTCCCATGATTATTGGACATCCTGTATATATGAAATTAATTAGTTTAAAATTTTAAAACATAAAGATTTACTATAGCTATAAATTCTGTAAGTAAGATCACAATCACTCAGAAATGAAAATGGAACGGAAAAGAAAAATCATTGGATTTACGTGTATCGATCCACAATCATCCAGGAAGGGGCCTCGTATACAATTCGTTTCCGTTCTCATTCCCGGTTCCAGGTGAGAAATAAATTAATCGTTTAAAATGCCACTTTTGGTCAAACCATAGGCACGGTAAATATTTCACTGGCCCTGTGAATAACTTCTCGCTGAATTTCAGTGAATCGTTTCATCATTGTAATGAATATGCCCCTTGGTTTAATGAAATTTTGTGATACGCTGGATGTTATCGATAGTTTCAGCTTTCATTCAAAGAAACTCCATAATACAAAAATAATGTTTTTTTTTTGTTTCGCCAATGTGGTGTTATTATCAGGCAGATTATTAATCATCTGATAATGCCATTGTGTTAGTAAATCAATCGTTTTATTTACAAATAATGTACGCTGGATGTTTTAAAAATTCAATAAATAATATAAAATACTAATCAGTAAATGCTTCCAAGATCAGAAAAAAAAACATTTTTAACACTTTTTATATATTCTTGGGAGAAATTGTGTAAAAAAATTCACCATAAAGTGATTTGTGTACATAATTGCATCTTGTGAAGAAAACTTACAATTTTAAAAACACAATTAACAGTAGTAACGCTCTTGTTTGTCTATTTGTTTACACAAATATATTTTTTGAGGTTATGTGATGCACAAAATAAAACCCATTGCTGCCTTACTACTTCTCTACAAAAATTTAAGTCTATGATTAAAACAAGTAAACTTATTTCATTATAAAAGGTCTGTTCGTTTCTTCTGTACTGAATTAAACTGAGTGTAAGTTTATAATGTCACCCATAAAGTTTACTATATATTTATATTTCGAGCAAATCTTATAGTAGATCATTATTTTTATTTAACCTTCAACTTTGATCGAATATTTTCGCATGTAAATTTTATTTCAGCCACGATTTTATGTGTGCGAATCAGAATTACGAATTCAAATGAGTCGAGTATAAACGAAATTGGAGCAAACTATTGAAAGAGAGAGAGAACTCCAGCTCGCTGTCTCTCTAATGAAACCGTTTTCTATGAATGAAATTAATACCGTCTCGTTCGAAATTTCCTAGCTGATTTCTTATGGCTTTTAACTATCTCTTTTCTGTGTTTTATAGTCTGGCACACCAACAATTCTGAAAAACCCCTTCGTATTATTTATATCTGGGAATTAACTTCAGGTTGTAATACTTATATATAACCTTATTATTGTGTACTACCTTGGTTGTGAAGCCTCACTTGAAATTAACCTGCGAGCCGCCGTTAATTTAAAACATAAAAACATCAAATGACACATACAAATACGCTTAAATAATACGAAGAAACGTGTAAATCCGCTAATAAACGCAAAACAAAACTCAAGTGAAATGAGGCCACCTTTAAAACGTAAACATTAACCACCTTGGTGTTACCTCTCCTTTAACTTGCCCGTTGAACTGCGCATGGTTAAACCACTGGTAACGTCCGGTTGTCAAATCCGACACGTAAGTCATAAAAACGCTTAAGTGCATGCTGTATTTTTCGTTATGGATAAGACTAAGACTCGAACGAGCAATTTTAGGCCAGAGGAGACAAATTTACTCATCGAACTGGCTAAGAAATATAAAGACTTAATCGGTGAGTAATTGATTGTGGAATTTTTATAACCTAAATGTGTGATTAATAATATCGGTGTGATGTGTATTTAGAATGCAAGAAGACCGACACAGTTTCAAATGCGAGGAAAGAAGCCGCTTGGAATAAATTAGCAGTGGAATTTAATTTTCAATTCCACACGGATAGAACGGCTAAGAGTTTGAAGTGCAAATGGGATGGATTAAAGAAGTTAGCTCGGAAGGAAAGTGCGGCACAAAAACTAAATGTTTTTCGAACTGATGGTGGTGCTAGTAGTTCTCCGTTTATTTCGGTGAATGAAAAGGTGTTGAGTGTAATTTGCAGCAGTACAACTGATACGACGAGTAATTGCGATGATGGTAATCGTAAGTGTTTTTTAAATAATTTTACTTGAATCAAATACTTTATATTTTCTTATTTTCATTACATTTTATTGTAATTTGAAAATTTTAATATTTCAAATACACCAAAATAAATTATTAATGTTTTAGCTAGAAGTTTCTGGATTTTGACTGGAGTTGGAGTCGTGGAGTCAAAAATCAGTGACACCAATGACTTTAATAAATTTTAATAACTCATTTTTACATTTTTGAAACATTCCCACTGAGCAAAAAGGACATAAAAATGTTGCACCAATGTTACATTAACGTTTAATGTTGTTTTTAATGTTGATGCAACGTTATTTGTGAACATTTTGTTTAGTGGGTTACAATAATATAAGATTTAAATAAAGCAAATATATTAAATTTAAAATATATATAATATTATACTTTATGGCCCAACAGAATAATAAATTACAGGATAATTTAATATGACATCCAATATATCTTTCTTTCTTAATCTTATCCTCTTTTACCCGTATTGGGTGTCGAGATATCCAATATATACCAGATGTTAATGAACAAATAAGATCATTTATGAATATAATAAATAACAGAAATGAAGAAAAACCCCGACGCCAATTGGTAAAAGGGGACATCGATTATATATACATATATATATAAATAACAGAGGTTCTAGATTTGACCTTTGGTGAACCCCAGATGTTGAGATGAATATATCAGATTTATATATGTTATAATAAACATAATTTTTCCTTACATGAAAATATGATTTAAAAAGATTGATAAGAATCATAAAATCCATTTACAAGTAATAACATCTGACCTCCGCCTGGCCACGATTATCCAGTACTTCACTTATGTATGGTATAATTACAGCAAAATTTGATACTGTAGACTGTCTTGAATTAATTCATGCTGTTGTGAAGAAATTAGCGATTTTACTTGTAAATATACTAGATGGACCACGAATAACGGCCATTAAGTTTACGGGGTTTCTGACTGGGGAAAAATTTGAAAAAAATTCTATATTGCACGGGTGAATGCGATCACCTCATGGAAAACATTTTGACTTTTTATCACTTCCGGTTGTACTGGAAATGGCTACCAACTTTGTTATTTGAAAAATAATATTTTTTTGGAGGCCCCGTTAAATTGCCTATATCTTCATGTGGATTTATGTCCACATAATTCTCACAGTTTTTCAATTAAAAATTTATTAGTAAATTTCAAATATTTCCTTGGTCAGGAACCTCAAAAAATTTAATGGCCGTTATCATGGCCCACCCTGTATATCTTTATATACGTTCTGTTCAAAAACTTTAGAAAAATTGGATAGTATTGAAATTGGCCTATAATTACTTAGCTCGTGTTTGTCACCTTTTTGAAATACTGGACAAATCCTTGTACACTTCCAAATTTTGGAAATGTGACCGTTTTAATTGAAAGATTTATAATTACAGTTAAGATTTGAACAAATATTAATCGACAATCATGAATGAGAAAACTGGGTATTTGATCATCATCACTAGTGAATTTGTTTTTTTAATTTACCTAAGCTGTCTGACTCTTTAAACAGCAATGCAGAATTTGTGGTACAATTGCAATTTATACATGTTATAACAGTATCTTTAGTTTTTTTTGTGAAAATACATTTATATATTTTTTTGGAAAATGCATTCACAATATATATTGGGCTCAATATAATCAACCTGATCATCACAAATACAACCATAAATTTGAGAAACAGATTTACTGCTTATAAAATCACAAAAAGCATCATCTGGTAATTTATTCTCAGTTCCAAGTAAATAATTTTTATAGGCTGTATCAATTTATCTTTTAATAAGTCTATGTATACGAGTAAATTATGAATAATGAAATGAGGACCCACGCAACAAAAATATAAACCCCAAACGCAAATTTCCCACTATAACACTTCATGAATTCATTACATCTCTTCACAACATTAATGACGGTTAAATACCCGACAATAACTTCTGACTAAGACAGTTAGATATCATCATACTTCTTTCATGAGTAGGACATAAGTACGAAAAACCAGGCTGAAAGACCACTGGTCGATAGCCAATTAACAGATATAAATTATACATTTGAGTTTGTTAATGTTTTATACTTATTTTGTATACTTTCTGTATATAACTGTTAATAAAGATTATTATTATTATTATTAAAATGAGGAATTGTTAATTTTCGACTTGCATCTGTATAATTCTTTTAATTTAATAAAATACTTTATTTCTGGTGTATACTGACAAGGGAAAGATACCTTATTTTAAGTAACTTGAGGAAATAAAATATTTAAAATTGAATAAAGTTTTAAATAAAATGTATCTGTTCTGCTCCGTGTTTAAGTGCTTATTTCTTTAGCAAATAAACTCAAATTAGTGCTTAGTGTTGATAAATCTCTATATGTTCCTGATAACAATCAGTGCTTATTACTTTTAGTGATTAAAACTCCTAATTGATTATTTTATTGTGTGAGACAGTGGAATTTTCCTATGTTCTATTACTTATTTTTACCTCTGTATCTCTAGTGTGACCTTTCCGTGGTCTATCTCACTCCCAACTGTTTGTGCTTATATTTTGTAAGTCTTTACGATGGACCGGGTAGTGCGAATAATTGTTTTTTTACTTTGCTCTCCCACACTCTCATTTAATTATTTTAATTAACTGATCTAATATCAAGTTGCGTAATCTGCAAAACTGTTCTACATCCTAAGGCCTTTAACACTGCTACCAAGTGCAATGGAACCTGTTCTAAATGGTTCTATGGAAATTGTATTAAATTAAGCGTGGATGAGTTGAAATATTAAATGATAGTAAAAAATAGATGTGTAAAATTGGTATCGTATTTAACTCTCTCAATACTTCTTCCGAAACAGTAACGGAACTTAGTCGCTTAATAGACGCTAAATTTGATGATTTCAAAAACCAATTGTAAATGTTATTTCTCAATCTGAACAAAAAGATAGACACGGTTAATGAAAAAGTTGCCGCTCTAGAAAAAGAGAATATGTATCTGTATAGCGGACAGACCGGAAAAGATGCAAAAAAATGATAGACATATGGACAGAAGAAATAGACAAAAATGGGTATGAGCATAAATACGGACAAAACAAAAATAATGGAAATAAAAGGGTGCAAGAAAGATAACAACACAGAGTATGCATGCAAAGGAACAAGATTGGAGAAGATAACTAACTAAAATTATTTAGGAACAATCATTAGCAACGACGGAAAAATTGACACAGAAATTACCAACAAACGTAAGAAAGCAAACAACATCTACAATGCGATAAACAAGACAATTCTAGGCAAAAAAAGGAATAAATTCAAAAACGAAACAACATATATACAACAAAATTGTAATCCCCACAGAGCTATTCCACAGAAACAATGACCATACTACCGGTACATAAAAATGAATTAACCACGATAGAAATGAAATTCCTGCGAAAAATATCAAACGTCACCAAATTTTTGATAAGAAAAGGAACGAGGAGATATATGCCAACTTAAAACAGGACACAATAACAAATAAAATAGAAAAGAAACAACTAAATTGGTATGCCCATGTACAGGAGAATGGACAACTATAGACTAACAAAACAGGTGCAGCAAACAACCATGGAAGGAAAGAGGAAACCAGGCAGACCCAGGAAGACAATGAACAATATAATTAATGAAATAGGAGAGACACATGGGAAAAGCGCAGAAGATTTAAGAAAAATCGTGAAGAACAAACTGTTATGGAGGAGATGGCTCGATAACGAGTACCTGACGCCCTAAGGGGCAACAAGGGAGAGTAGAAGAAGAAGAATCTTTCAGAAATAAAGAATCAACAGGTTGCAATGTCTCAAAACCATTTAGATGTTGGTCTCATCTCCGATGAAATCGCAGAACAAAACAGACGTGCAAATAATGTCATTCTATTCAATGTCCTCAAATAGAATGAACATGGCGATATGACAACAGTGGCGGATATTCTGACAACTATTGTTCCAAATAGAGTAATACGCCTAGGACAAATATCTAACAAAAAATGCCATGCTGGCATTAATATAAATAGAAAAGAGTATTCATTCACTTGGTCACAGTTATTAAATATATTAAATAAAAATGATTTGAAAATAATTAATAAATTATTTCCACATTTAGCTCTGTGACTTTTGACTTACGCTACATAAGTACGTTAAACAAATGCACATTAAAACAACTACTTCCCAGGCAAATACCCACGCCGGACATTTATTAATCAATTATTTGATTTAATCATTTCCATGACATATAATTCAAAACATAAAATTTCTCATTATACTTATTATTTCTACACTTAGCTTTTGTACTTTTCATATAAATTGATTCTTTAAATAAAACAACTCCAACTCAGTTAACAACCAGAGCTAGATTTTTTTTAATTTTTAATCATAGTTTCAATTCAGGAGTCAGAGTCGATTGCTCAATTCAAAGACTCCTCAGACCTGGTTTTAGCACAAATCAATTTCTTTGGTCATTCACACCATTAAATGACATCATTAGTAAAATCTGTTGTTTTTTTTATATGACATTTCAAGAATTTATTGTGTGTAATTCAAGCTGTGTGTTGTAGGTTAGGGCGAAATTATTCTCAAGTTATGTAGTAATTCATGTTTTTAATTGGTTGGTTACGTGAAGAAAAATGTAGCAATAATATAGCAATTCATTTAACTCATTTTTTCATAATAACTGGTCAAATAAGAAATATTTGCATTCTCATGAAATTCTTCACAATTCCGTCACTGAATTTTTTAAGACATTAGCAATCGAATTAATATGACTTAACGTTTTAAATAAATTTAAAATAAATTTAATTAACGTTTTAAATAAATTTAAAATATTCTCAAAATATTAATAAAAAGACACAAATAAATGGAAATAAAGTGCTATTTTTTTGTCTAATTTATAATTGTGCTATCTTTCCAATTATGTTATTCATATCAGGTAATCAACGCAAATTGCGTTCAACTACCAAGACATTGTACATGGAACGCACTGGTTTGATGAGGTGTGAAAGAAAGGTGTTTTATTAAAAAAAGTTATTTTGAATTAATTTCTCAATTATCCCATGGTGATTTTGAGGAAAGGGGACAAAGAAAGCGGAGAGGTAGACCAAGAAAAAGTGGTAATGGAAGATATTCAGCATGGTGATAAAATATATAAGGTGTTCCATTTAAAGAAACGTTTTGTTTTGTTAATGTCTTTAAAACGTGATATTCTTTTGTTTTTCTGATTTCATCGGTAAATTTACTACTCCTTTGGTAATTTAACCGACTCTCAAGCTCAACAATAATAACAATGGTGCGCACTTAATTTAGAACAATTTGCATAATAATTTAGAAAAAACCTAATTTAAATTTAGCATAAGTTTATATAATATGTTACAGTTATAAAAATAGAGCTTCCAGAACCAGACGAACTCCATATTATTGACGGCACGGATGAGGAGCAGTCTATTGATATAAAAGAAGAAAATATTGACGTAAGGATTAAAAGTTGGTTAATAATTTTCTTTTATTCATCTTTTTATTTTATCCTAGACAAATGAATGGAATTCATGGTTAACTCCTTCAACAAATACACCAAATATTGATACTTTATCAAACCCCACTGTTACAACAGGTATTTTTTTATTCACAAAGTTCTATTCTAATTTTAATAAATAAATTATTCTTCAGAAGGCGAAGACTCAGTTAATCCTACAGTAGTTAACGGTAAGTGTAGTTCTGTATGTTTAAGAGTATTGAATACCACTTGCTTTAAGGTTGCGGTTTAGAGGAAAGAGATAGCTTTATAGTAAAATGGAAATAATCGTTTGAAAATAGAGCTATTCTTTTGGATTTCCTAATATGAATGTGTATTTACATTTTTTTATCTACCAAGTATAAAGTATCAGTCTAAATAAAAAATAAATCGTTAATTTTCGTTTATTACGTCAATTTACTAGTTTAAGTTAGAAAAGAAAATTGTAAGATATAATGAAATTAATAGGTCATATCTGCTAAGTTATTTGAATGCAGAATTTAGTGAAATCCTTTAAATTTTCATTGCATAAGTTTTTATTAGCAAAAATTTAATTTAAAATTTGTTATAAATTTGATCAATTTTTATTGTTTTTCATAATTATTTTTCACAGAAACTAAACATTAAAATAATTTTTAATTTATCTGATGAAATTCCTGCTTATTTTAAGATTATTTTAATGTATAATACAATATTGTTCATTCATCACAACAACAATCTAACTAAAATTAGTGATTGCCCATATTTGTATAGCTATCTCTTTCTTCTAAACCGCACCCTTAATAAGTTGCGTGAAGTTGTACTGAATTTCACTTAAAAAAATACATAGAGTAACACTTACTTCACAATTATTTTTATTTAGGTAAATGTACAGTTTAAATGCCAAGCACTCATTATCAATAGCTTACTATCATGCCTAAATTTGAAAACCATTTTCCTAGTAAATATTTCATATATTAAAACAAATTTGTTACTACTGAATTTTAAACGATTGTAGGAAGGCCTACAAGATTCATTTTATTTTATTTGATATTAAAGAAATAAGTTACCATAAGTCATAAAATTAATGTAAACATGAAAAACTAACCTTTATTGGCATTATAACACACATCATAATACATAATATACATCTTGACATTTCTACCTTCACTCTGCTCTTTTTCTCCCACCCCGGCTTTACCAACTAGAGTTAGAGTTACACCGGCCGATGTCTCTCTCTCATCCACTCCTCCACCCTTCGTCTCCCATACAACCACTCCTCTCGCACCTACATAGTATATATTTGTTCTTCTTTTAAGATGTATAAAATGCCTAGTTATATATATTTTCCAAAAATTATCTTATTTAAACAAATTTGACATCGTCTAAGCCACACCCCCTCATGCGCAAACATTGAAAATTTTATTATTTTTTCGCGAGATAGAAAATCTGCGAGAGTATTCCATTAGGAGGAAAAATTTGGAAAAATATACACAGATTTGCCATCTCGCGGAAAAATAATCTAACTTTCGATGCTTTCACATAAAGGGGTAGAATGTTAAATTTGATTAGATAAGAATTCGAATATTCCGCATAGCATATTTTTTTTTTAAACTTGGTACCCATTAGGGTTCAAAGTTTTGTAAAAATAAACTACTCGCACAAATTTGCCATCTCACGAAGAAAATATCTGATTTTCAATGATTATAAGGGAGCGTGGCTTAATGGATGTTAATTTTTTTTACATAATAATTCGCATATGCCGCATAACATTTACTCTTCTTAGGTCTTGTTTTTTCGAAATCCGTAAAATACCTTATACTGGGATAAGAAGGAAAGTAGGCAATACTAGAGATCCAAGAAAATCGTATACCGCCTGTAAATTCATAGTGAGTAGTGGGGATGCCATCAGGGCCATCTTTAGATAAAAATTCGCTAAAACGATAACAACCCGTTCTGGCGAATTTTTAACTAAAGTTGGCTTCGCATCCCATCTCCAGTTCCCATCAAGAATTAATGAAAATAAGCGTTACTCTCAGATCGTCGTTATCTTTCTTGTGAATTTTTACCTAAAGGTAGCCCGGTCTCAGCTATTTTATGATTTTCGCCGGAATAAGACAAATAGAATGATAATGACCCAGTAAGGGGAAGAAATAACGAATGGTATTCAATTATCTTAAAAACATATATTACTCTAATTAAAATTAAAGACTGTTTTTATAGTGACTAGAAAAAGGAAACGGATGCCAGGAAGGATCTCGTTAACGAGAAGAAAAGAAAAACAGGTATACGAAAAATTGGCTCTAAAGAAAATCGAGCTGATAAATTTGCAAATAGAAATTTTAAAGAAGGAAGCGGAGAGAAAAGAGGCAAGAGAAGCGGAAAAGCACAGATTGTATTTGGAAGAAGAGGAGAGAAAAATGAAGAGAGAAGCAGAGCGGGAAAAGCAAGCACAAGAAAAACACGAATTAGAAATTAAATTAATAAAATTAAAAATAATTTGCAAATAAGAAAAATTGTATTAAATATATGTATGTTGGATAAACTGTAATATATTTTTTATATTTAAAAAATTAAATGTTTTGTTATTTTAGTAATTAAAAATAAAAAAAACACACTATTTTAATCCATAGTACAATTCTACACGATACAGGGTGCTCATTCTCCACAAAGGCGGATCCATTTCCGCAAGATACATTTGTTGGTTTGCAGTTTCGTTGTACGATTAAAAATAAAACACGACGTATGCTTTGATGTTTTTACGTTTACTTCTAGAGAACGAATTAATAAAATATACATATTTACAAGTTTATAAACAAGTTACCCTCAAACGGGGTTACGATCTTATACTTCCAATGGCTAGAAATATTAGTGGGAGAACAGCGTCAAATAAGGAGAAGATTATGAAACGGAAGATAAAAAGGTATATCGGCAGTAAGAAATTATTTTAGAAATTTATAAACTTTTACATTTACATTTCTTCAAAATATATACAAAAGGATTAAAAACGGTTATTTACATTTAACGGAAACTAAATTGCACCTTAATAAAAATGTGTAGAAAGAGTCTTTCACGGTCGCTGATAATTGCGACTATTGAGATGCGATAACATTCACAAGAATTTGATAATCGCCACAATACTCTAACATAAACAGCAAATTGAAAGATGTTGGAGCCTCAGAAAATTGACAATTTTTCAAAAAATAATCCCTATAGTATTTTGGCATATTGCCAAATAAAGAAGCTATAGAAGCCCCAGACAATTGGAAATATGCAAAAAAAAACTGTGGTAGGATAAATTTCTGAGGCTTAAATATATTTATTAAATAGAAATGGCCTAGTAGCTAAGGTCATTAATCAATAAAACGAAGAATCCATCTTCATTACTAGGGATTCAACACTTATAGTTTAATTTCACTCTTATGTGTTCCAAATTATTCCGTCCATTTTGGGAAAATATAAAATGCAATAGTATTAGTTATAGTATTAGTTATCAAACTGTGCCCTTCGCCCACGGAACCAGTGACCGCAATTGTCAGCGAAACGTTTAGATTAAATTTCAACAGACCACGGCCTAATAGGCCGGAAATCAACAATTCTAAATATTAGTTTTTGTACTTATTAATTTAAAATGCCCCCAAACAAATATTGATAACCCATAATTATCTGTAGGAAAATATCCCACTAAGGAAAATGGAAAATTAAAACATTGCATTAATATTACATTTACTTTCAATGTTGATGCAATATTATTTGTGAATATTTTGTTTAAGGGGATATTATTTTAAAATAATTTAATAAAAAGAGTATTCACAGTTATTCAAATTAAATTAAATAAACAGAATTTAAAAATAATTATTTATTAGTGTATAAATACTCTTTTACACCTCACAATGAGAAGTAGAGAGGAACATACAACGATATTATATAAGACTAAATAAATAAAAAATACTGTTTTGTATTATTAATAATACCGTCGTTTAATTAAATTAATTTAAAAACTTTATAGAGCTTTAGTGATTAGGAATGAATCCCGAAACACGTGTCTGTGGGTAGCCTTATATTACGTAACGTTTTTGTCATTGCATTAAAAATTCTTAAATAAAAAAAATGCAAGTTATACAATATGTTATTGTAATGCAACAGCAAATGTTCGTTATGCAATTCAATGTCTGGAGGTGTATATGCCCGAAAAGTAATTATTTCAATAGATCTTAGTTTATAAGTCTATAAATTGCAGAGCAATTGAAAGAGAATAATTAATAATTTTTAACTTCTCTTTCTTTAATTTAATTTAAAGTAAAAAAAATAGTATAGCAATTATGAAAATAACTAAGGGATCGTAAAATATCTGCATTACTGTTTTGATATAATATTTTTATAATAATATATAACATTTCAAATTAATAGATTTGAAACCAAATAAAACAGCAATCGGCTAACGGTCAGAAGCCTTTCTGCCAGAAAGGCCATAGTATAGCCATTATGAAAATAACCAAGGGAGCGTAAAATATCTATGGTTCTATAAATAAAATCACTTGGAACAATTTTCACAGGATCGGATAATCCCCTCAATATCCATTAATCTATTCTCTATTTTTTTGTACAGTACATATTTATTGAGACATTCTACATAATTAATTAATATAGGTCACCCTGTATAAATATTATAGGCGTTTTTAAAATGGATTCATTAAAGTCACATTTCTCACTTTGAGTTTTATCATTATGAAAAGTGCCGGATAAGCGTGGAATTTAAGGTTATCTCTGGACTCCAGGATGTAACGCCAGAGAGAGGGCAAAGTTTAAAAGGGCGTTTATTTTAAGTAACAATGCGTTACGAACTCGTCTAGATTTTCCGCGTTGGATTTGAGTACGCTTTTGCTGTCTTTCAGTTTTAAAAAATATTTTTTCACCTCGATATTATTATATTTTTAATAATAAATGTAAACAATGGACACTAAATATGATTGAATATTATTATTATGACATTAATACTTTTTTTTAATTATGAGCGTAATTCATTTTTATATAGTATCATCATAAATATTATTCATTCAAATTATGTTTTTTATTGTTTTTGATTTATGACCCTGGCATAGGCGATAACCATAGCAAGATTTTAAATGTATTTTCTGAATATCGTTAATTTTGTTCCTAAATTAACATAAAGTCTGTGTGTTTTCTTTTCATATGACCAAGTTTAAGGTATGATGGTAATTGATTAATCAAAATTCTTATAACTTTATCATTTTGAATTATATTCTCACTTATCCCGTAGTTATACATTTTTTATATAATAATTATGACTTATTTTAATTAATATGTAATTAATATGTAGTTATACATTCTTTATACAGGGTGAGTTTTTTTCGATGTTCTCTATGGGGATCTCGGAAACTATAAGAGATAGAAAAACGGTTAAATGGGGAAAGAAGTGTAGTTTTATAAGACGAATAAAATGACACATTCAAAATATTTGAAAAAGTCAAGGGTAACTAGATATTTTGAAAAAAGTAAAATGTGTCATTTTTTTAAATCAATATATCTCTATTATTATCATAGATAGAAAAAAACTGTAAAGGACAAAGTTGTAGAAAATTTTACACAGATTAATAACAAAAAATAAAAAAAAATTTTCGCCCATATTTTGGGAGATATGACACAAACTTGCCTTTTTTTAAATGGAAACAATAGTTGGCTATGACTTTATTAAAAGGGCTATTTTTTTCCCTTTAATCCGATATAACATATGCCATAGTTATTTTTAAAATAAAATAAGTTACAGTCGTTTTTAATTTTACCATACATCAAAAAATAGTTAGCCATGAAAAAGACAAAAGTAAAACAATTGCGGTTGTTTATAGCAACGAAATCAATATTTAATGTATTATCTTTCTTTACATTTGTCAAAAGCAACATAAAGTAAAATAATAATAGAAGAAAATTTTAAATATTACATAAGATGCTCAAAAAGTCCACCATTATTATTATGGCATAAAGTACATCTTTTTAAAATCGAATTTGTGGCTTTTTTGACTTTTCTTCTGTCAATAGAATAAAATGTTTCAAGTACAGCTAGTCTAAGATCCTCCACGGATTGATATGTTTGTTGATACACTTTGTTCTTCACATAACCCCACAGAAAAAAAGTCTAAAACGGATAGGTCGCGTTTCATCTGTCCAAATTATTTTTGTAGGGAACGTATTATCCTCTTGGCACATGTTTTTGTACCATATACAGAAGACCATTCTTTTATTGGTATCACCGTCATGTAAATTTTGTGAAATTGATACCTTATATGGGTGATATTTATGTTTTTTTCGAAACTCGTACTAGAGTTCGTTGAGATATGCTTGCTTCTGTTGCAATTTGTCTGGTCGATGTGGATGGATATATCATCGCCAATGCTAATACGATTATTTCCGAAACATCATTAATTTAGTTTTTTTTTTTCAAGTTTCGACTTTGTAAAGGATCCGTACTCACCCAAATTGTGGTAAATTCTTCTGAATGTTGGTAAAGATGGCTGCCGACGATCGATATATTGATTATAATATTGTTCTGCAGCATCCGCATCGTTTTTATTACACTGAATGTAACAAACAAGCATATCACGCTTTTCTTCGTTGAAAAAATTCATTATCACTTTAAATAACTTACAACACCAAAAAAATACAAAACAAACTTATCGAAACAAACCAAATATGGAAATGAATTAATGTGTGTTTAGAATAAACAAGTGCAATTGTTTTACTTTTGTCTTTTTCATGGCTAACTATTTTTTGGTGTATGGTAAAATTAAATAAAAAAAATAGCCCTTTTAATAAAGTCATAGCCAACTATTGTTTCCATTTAAAAAAAGGTAAGTTTGTGTCATATCTCCCAAAATATGGGCGAAAATTTTTTTTGATTTTTTGTTATTAATCTGTGTAAAATTTACTACAACTTTGTCCTTTACAGTTTTTTTCTATCTATGATAATAATAGAGATATATTGATTTAAAAAAATTGACACATTTTACTTTTTTCAAAATATCTAGTTACCCTTGACTTTTTCAAATATTTTGAAAGTGTCATTTTATTCGTCTTATAAAACTACACTTCTTTCCCCATTTAACCGTTTTTCTATCTCTTATAGTTTCCGAGATCCCCATAGAGAACATCGAAAAAAACTCACCCTGTATAACAATTATGACTTATTTTAATTAATATCAATTTAATTATTTCCTTCACTAATGACTACTCTTCGAAACTATTCGGAATTCAAATATAAAATTTAGGGAAATATATAACCAAGTGTATTAATTAGAATAATTCATAATTATTATAATTTTATTATCAAATATCTAACTTTCAAATAAACTTAGAACTTTCTCTAAATAAAAACACACAAAGGCGCAGATCATGAAGAATTTTGTAAGACATAAGTATTTACTAATTAATCCGTGGCTATTATAGAAAACTGAAGTCATGTTTTCTATAATAGCCACGGATTAAATAGTAAATACTTAATTAAATTGTTATATGATTTTTCACATAACCGACAAATCAAAAGTTTGTATTAAAATTTAACATGAGAACGCTGAGCTTTAATTAAATTCTTGAATTGTAAAATTTGAAACGTCATATTAAAAAAAATAGACTTTATCTATTTAATACAGGAAAATTAGATCTTTACAATCCTCACCTCCAACTGCAAACAGCATACCTCGAAGGCAGAAAATCCGTCGTTTTATTCCTAGACGTAAGGAAAGCTTATAAATCTATATGGCATCGGGGTGTGCAGTATAAATGTCATGCATTAGGTATCCCTAAACACCTTATAAATATCCTAAAGAATTTCCTGTCTAATCATTCCTAAGATCCATTCCTACACTATCAGGCATAAACAAAGCTTACCTCAATGATTTCCTCTATCCCCAATTCTATACAACATTTACGTACACGATATTTACAACCACAATCCCAAATATCTAAACCCTTCCTTGTACCCTTTATGACAACACTCACCTTATCTCTCCCACAATTTTTTATTGATGCCTTAACCTATGCCAGGTTTGACCACAGCCATTTCTCGTGTGTAGTTATATACAGACTCCTGCATCACAGCTCCCGTCTTCTATAGTTAAGTTAGTAATTAAATTAGGACTTTGAAATTTTGGAAACTTTACATGAGTTTTAGGACGTACTTCGTGAAAATATTTTTAATTATACAGGGTGTCCCAAAAAAGACTTACGGCATGATGATATTTTTTTAAAATTACTTGATATACATTTTATTCATTATTTTGATGCCTTTTATGATTACCTACACACCCCTAAAATTTTATTGAAATCGGTTCAGTAATACCAACCGAAAAAAATAAAAAATAGAAAAAAAATGGTTTTGCGTGAATGGTTTAAAAAATTAATAAAAAAATAAAATAGAATCTTATGAATAAAATTATACAGGGTACTTATTAAATAAGGTCTAACAATCGTAAAATTTTATTTATATGAATTATACAGGGTGTCTAAAATTTAGTGTCAAAGTTTTCAAATTTGAATGTATTTTATTTTTCTTATTTCAAATTGGAACCCCTGCATATTTTTACATCGTTCTATGCAGAATTAGAAAACAAACATTTTTCATCCTATCAACTCAACCTCAATTCCCAATAAATTAAAAGTTATTTGCAAAAGACTGTTTTCCTCGGCTATTTCAATAGCCATTTTGGTGAATAAAAATCAAAGGTTGCTTTGAAAAACATTTGCTTTTACATTGTTAACTTCAACTGTCAAAGTGACATGAGTTTACGTTAGCTCTAGTAATATTAAAAGTATAAATAATTGTTTGCTTAAGCTTTTCATAAACAATATTTTTTGACAACGAATTCAATCGAGATGATCTTATAGGAATGATTCTCATATTTCTAAAATACAGAAAGAACTCGTTTTCCCCTCCAACTACACAAGAAAACATGCAGCAAACAACTAAAGACGTATTTCAAAATATTACACCCGACCTATTACAAAGACTAGTAAGGTAATTTCATGTTCGTCTTCATTTGTGCCTCCAAAACAATTGAAAACATGTCAAACATAAGTTCTACCTTGTAATTTATTTTTAGAAATATTTTTATTCTATCCTTTTAATGTTATGACTAAAACAATGTTTTATGCAAAGTTTAATACTTTCATAATGTGTCATTTAGATAAAGATCTGTGAAACCTTTAGAACTGTCGTTATAATATTTGTAGTTAGATGACATGCCTGTCAATAGAATGTTTTTTCAAAGCAACCTTCGATTTTTATTAATCAAAATGCCTATTGATATGGTCAAAAAAACAGTTTTTTGCCAATAACTTTTAATCTGTTAGGAATTTAGGTAGGGTTGTAGGGAAGAAAAATGTTTGTTTTTTAATTCTGCATGGAATGATATAAATTTCAAATAAGAAAAATAAAATACATTCAAATTTGAAAAGTTTGACACTAAATTTCGGATACCCTGGATAATTTATATAAATAAAATGTGACTATTTGGATTGTTAGACCTTATTTAACTAGTACCCTGTATAATTTTATTCACAAAATCCTAATTTATTTTTTATTATTTTTTAAACCAATGGCGCAAAAGCATTTTTTTCTACTTTTTAATTTTTTTTTTTTTGGTTGGTATCACTGAACCGATTTCAATAAAATTTTGTGGGTATGTAGGTAATCATAAAATGCTTCTAAATAATGAATAAAATGTATATTAAGCAATTTGAAATCATAATATAGAATACTATATAATATGTGGCGATTTTAATTTCCCATATTTTAAAGAATATCTGGAAACCAACAACAATGAGCATCCAAGTCTAGATCCTTTGTTAAATTTTATTAATTTCAATTGTGTTAAACAAGTTAATCATATCACTAACTCTAATAATAGACTTTTGGATTTGGTATTTATATCTGATAATATGGACGCAAATCTAGAATATTGTTTAAATCCTCTTGTGAATGTTGATAATCATCATCCAGTATTAGACGGACTTTTACAATTTAAAACCGAAACAGTTACTAAATTTACCCCTAATCCATCAGAATCTAAGTATAACTTTAGATGAGCAAATTTAAATAATCTTTATGAAGATATCTACAAAATTAATTGGTCTTTACTTTATCAAAGTAAAAATATTGAAGTCGCCTATAATATTTTTTATAAAAACCTGTGATAAATATGTGCCAAAAGGCCCTTTTCGTTGTTCTACTAAATATCCTAAGTGGTTTAGTAGTGATTTAATAAATGATATTCGTCTGAAACGTCGATATAGAAGGCACTATTTTAAGAATAAAACACCTTTAAATAAAAGAAAGTTAAGAGATTTAGAAACTAAGATTAAATCTAATATAAATACTATGTAAAGATGTTACTTCGAAGAGGCCGAGCGAGACTTACAAAGAAAACAGAAAAAACTATGGTCCTTCATTAATAGCAAGAATAATAAAAGCAGAATTCCTGGAGTCATGAAATCAGGGACAAATATACTAAAACATGAGCAAGAAATTGTTGAAGAATTTGCAACCCACTTCAGTAACTCATTGTAAATGACCCAGTATATCTGGTACTAAAAATATATTGTCATTTCAAACAAAAATGGGAAATTTCACAACCTCCGAAGACGCTGTACTTAATAAATTGAAACAACTAAAATCTAGACAAATTATGGGTCCAGACTGTATACCGGAGTTTTTGTGTAAAGATACTGGGATTTTGATTGCTAAGCCGTTAACCCATATTTTTAACCTAATATTAAGTACTGGTATTTTTCCGTCAATATGGAAAAAGGCAAAAGTTACACCGATTTATAAAAAAGATGACAAATCAAATATACTAAATTATAGGCCGATATCATTACTTTGTATATACAGAGAGGTTTTTTATCAGTATACATTAGGCGAACTGTATACCTGCAAAAAAACTAAGTCAAACGCATTGATATGTGTATGTTTAGTTGCTTATAACACACAACTAAACGTCAAACGCTAAACTTCAAAATGTGTGAAATATTTGATCGAAAATGTATACAAATGAAGAAAAAGTCGAATTTCAAGCGTGTATTACAATTCCAACAGTGCTAGAGAAGGATAATACATTTAAATGAATCCAAAGATTCCGAACACCCCAGTTAGGAAGATTCTAAAAATAATTAAACTAAAACATTTTCTTTGGAAGGTTGTATGTTGCGTCCTCTTTATTCTATTAAAAAACGCAACGAAATAAATCATGACTACTTTTTTCTTTCCCTTTTCTTATCAAAAATACTTATTATTATGGAGAAATTACAGGTAAAAAAAGAGATTTTATTAAGACAATTTGAAAGAAAAGTAACAGTGAAGAACAATAAATTTGAAATAAATAATTAGAATAAGTGCTAGAAATGACCACCAGAAACTGCAAGACAGTAACTCAGACCATTATGCATTTCGATATTGTCATAAACAGAAATAGAAAATTGTTTAATTGTTGTTTGAATTATCCTAATTGAAGAAATCGATCGTTCGGGTTGCGTATTATAGGCAACTAAACACATACATCAATGCGTTTGACTTGGATATTTTACATGTATACATAGAGGATATGTATACTGTTAAAAAAACCTCTCTGTATAGTAAAGTATTTGAAAGCATTATTACAGATCATATATACAACAAAACTTATACTAAAATTAACATCAGGCAACATGGGTTCATGAATAAGCGATCAACTCTTACAAATCTGTTTAGATTCACCCAAGAACTCTATACAAACATGGAACAGCATCTCCAAACCGATGTAATCTATACAGACTTAACTAAAGCTTTCGATCGTTTGTCGCATAAAATCATAATCGAAGAGCTTAAAAAGTACGACGTTAATGACAATATTATATCTCTTATTGATTCATACCTAAGGGATCGTGTTCAGTATGTGGAACATGAAAGCCACGTCTCCAAGGAATACCTAGTTACAAGCGGGGTGCCCCAAGGTTCCAACCTAGGCCCACTGTTGTTCCTGTTGTTTATGAATAATGTCTGTGATATTTTTGACTGTGATTTTTTAATGTATGCGGATGATCTAAAACTTTTTCAGTGCATAAAATCTGCCAGTGACTGCGATGTTTTACAAGAAAATTTATGTCGTTTTAATAAATGGTGTTGTGAAAATGGACTAGAAAAAAAATGTTCCGTAATTTCGTTTACGAACAAACTCAATTATATTGCATATAATTATGACATAAGTGGCCAATCCATTGAAGGGACTACGAAAATCAAAGATCTAGGCATTGTATTTGATCAAAATTTTAACCACATGTTAATAAGATCGTAAAGGATTGTTCAAGAGTGTTAGGATTTATAATTAGATCTACAAGAGAATTTAGAAACGTAAATATATTAATTACTATATATAAATCTCTAGTCTTGAGTACGTTGGATTATTGCGTTTTGGTTTGGGAACCCTCTTCGCAAATGCTCCTAAATCAAATAGAAAATGTACAGCGCAGATTCTTGAAATATCTGCACTATAAAAATACTAGGCAGTATCCGCCGAAAGGATATCCCTACCAATATCTTCTAGATGAATTTAGCATGATATCTGTCAGGAATCACCACATATATTTAAACATGATTAGTTTATATAAACTAATTCACAATGAGTTTGATGACATGATGCTGGTGTCAGAAATAAAATATCATGTCACTACTACACACATTCGAAACTCTAGAACTTTTCAATACACAAGACCCCACACTTGCCATTACACTAATTCACCATTATTAAAACTGTTAAAGTCCTATCATAATATACAACACTCTGTAGATATTTTTGATGTTTTTGAGCGATATAATGAAAATGTCTTAAATTGCGTCGCACTTTGATATTTTGTTTGTTATGTACTCTTTATGTTATTGTAACTACTCTTTCAATTAATTATTTCGTCTCATTTCATATTTAGTGTATTATAAACTACTAGTAGACTTTCGATTAAATTTGTGTAATTATTTAGACTGTACACTGTAGCACATTGTTTGTAAGTTACCTACATATGATATTTCCATTATAAAGTTTTACTTGTTTGAAATAAATTATTATTATTATTATTAATAATTTTAAAAAATAAATCATCATGCCGTAACTCTTTTTTGAGACACCCTGTATTATCAAAAATATTTTCCTACCTAAGTAAATTTTCCAAAAATTCAAAGTCCAAACTTAATTAGTAACTGAGCCATCAAAAACAGGAGCTGTGATGCAGGACCCTGTACATTTGCACATATATTTTAGACGTATAAATAGGAATTGACAGGAGTTACTGTTAGCCAGTGAGGGCCGTCATAGCATTCAGGTTTGTACATACAGGATTAGGCCCATGGAAGGTTTTCACTAGAGTAATGATGTGTTAATATTTAAATCCTTTTAAAATTTCAGGTTATTGTTTTTAATATGTTTGTATAATATGGTGTAAGTTTCGGTTGTTGCATTATAAAGAATATTTATTAGTGATGTAGGGAGTGGTGATTTTTTGTTAATTAATTATGTAATCAGGGACCATAATCATGATTACGACAGGCTAGTGTAATGTTTTTAATACCTGCGTCATCTACTCCACATGTATATATTTCGATGTTGATTGGATAGGCATTTTCATTAGGTGCGTAATTTGTTCGGATTCTTGTAATAGATGTTTCGAACCATCTTGGAAATATGGGTTTATCAACGTGGTAATAACTTGATGTAAGTTTAGATGAAACAGTCTGTAGTGTGATTTGACGTTTTTTGACTTTCCATTGTTGCCTCAATGTTGATTTAATAAATTTCATTATATCCTGTCTACTTATTTTCGTGTATGGAATGGTTTGGTCATTTTCTCGGTGGTGTATAGCTAGTTTATCTGCAATTTCATTTCCTTGGATTCCAGTATGTGTTTGTTCAGAGAAATTGTATTTCTATATTTTTGTCTATTAGGTGTTGGATATAGTTATATATTGCATCAATAATTGTATTTTTTTTATTTTTGTAGGTAATATAATTCAATAGCTTTTAGGCTACATACGAAATCCGTACATATTATGTAGCTGCTATATCGCTCTTTCTCTAAAACAGTTTCTATACTTTTATATATTGCTATTAGTAGATATTAGAAGATAGTGTAGTAACTATCTTCCTCATCGTATTTTGAGTGGAGCAATTACTCAAAATAATTACTAAAGTAGTAAGCACTCTATAAGCACAGTTAGCCGACTAACAAATTTTGTTCGTTAAGTGGAGAATCTATCAATCCTGACAAGACCCAACTCATTATTTCTTATCACCGATACACTAATTCCTCGTACCGAATATATTACAAAGACTAGTAAGGTAATTTCATGTTCGTCTTCATTTGTGCCTCCAAAACAATTGAAAACATGTCAAACATAAGTTCTACTATGTAATTTATTTTTAGAAATATTTTTATTCTATCCTTTTAATGTTATAACTAAAACAATGTTTTATGCAAAGTTACATACTTTCATAATGTGTCATTTAGATACACTAATTCCGCGTACCGAATAACTCCGATATATTGAATGCCAGTACAGCAAATCTCATTACCATGTATAAATGGAATCTAGTAAAATTCGAAAGAGCAAACAACCACATTATATTCAACAAAATTTGCCTTAAAGAAAAATTAAAACCAACATACATGAAGGTGCAGTGCAATCACCGATCGACAGAGTCAAAAAGAGTAGTGGAAGCAGCGTATCAGTTATGGATTACATTCGAAATGAAGAAATGGTACAGACAACGGGACATCCTAGCAGAACTAAGGAAACTAGTACACACAAGACTCATTATTCATCTACATCCAATTGAATTTGACTTTATCGATACCACATTTCGAGAGGAAGCCAAGATTGCATCGTATGAACATTCAGAGAAACAGAAAGTTAAAGTATATAAACTACGCAGTGAAAAATTCAACAAAATACAAAACAATAGTGATAAAATTAGTGCCAATAGTTGTGGTAAGCAAAATCATGTTAAATTCTTTCCTAGAATCATGAATCTTACAAACACCCAATTTAATAATGTAGAAACAGAGTTGCTTGAAAAGGGATTGAAATACAACATACACATAGATAATAAAACTAATCAAGAGACATTAGGAATAAATGCAGAAACTATTTGTAATCAAATATTTAGAGATGAAGAACGATTGATTATAAAAAATAAGACTTCAAAATTAATAAAAAAAATATAAGTCACACTATAAGAGTAAAGCACGTAATTATGACAAAAAAAACAATAACTAGCATTTGAAATAAACTAAAAAATAACGATCTAATATTATGTAACGCGGACAAAGGTAACACCATAACAATTTTGAACAAAACAGATTACATTAAAAAAACAGAGGACTTATTAGATACAGATACCTTTTGCAACAAACAAATTTCAAAATGAATTTAAAAAAGTTTTAAAAAATTGCAAACTTTTAATTTCAGACCGAGATAGATTCAAATTAACAGTGATGAACCCAAAAGCCCCAACTCTTTATGGATTACCATAAATTCATAAAAAAAATGTTCCAAAAATATATAAATTGTGTAAATTTTTAAATAATTTAATCCCCACATTCATAGATTTAAAACTAAAATATTCAATAAAAAACACAATAGAGCTAATAAATAATTTAAAAAATCTACCAATTCCCCACAACGCAATGAAATTATTAATTTCATTTGACGTCAAGAGTTTATTTACCTCAGTCCCGTTAAATGAACTAAAAATAATTATGGAAAATGAAATAAATAAGTCGAAAGAATCAAATTTAAAAAAATCGGAACTCAAATCTTTTGCGTTAGTCAATGTTACTTTAAATTTAATATTTTTTTTACACAATCTGACGGCTTACCCATGGGATCACCTTTGTCTCCTTTACTATCTAATATATATATATGGATAACTTTAAAAATAATTTATTCATAGAAATAGAAAGTAAACAAATTTATTTCTGAGCAAGATATGTTGACGATATATTTTGTATATGGACAGGTACAAACAGACAATTGGAAACATTTACAAATTTCATTAATAAAATAAACAAAAAATCCAGTTTACAGTTGAAAAAGAAACGAATAACAGCCTCAATTTTCTTGATATAACAATCATGAAAACACTTAATAATACACTGTCGTACAAAATATATAGGAAAGAGACTTGCACAGATGTTATTATAGCACAATGTTCAAACACCCATAGTCAAATTAAATTCAGTACATTCCACGCCCTTTTACACAGATTAATTAATATCCCTCTAAGTAAAATCGATTTTGATATTGAATCAAATACAATAAAAACGATCGCAATTAATAATGGCTACACTGAAGATATAATAAATAACATGCTGAAAAGGAAACAACAAAAACAATTGCGAAAATACTTTCATAATGTGACAAATTCTGATTTAACTACATGGAATAGATTAGAATACATTAAGCCATTGTCTATACAAATTAAAAATAATTTAAAAGGAAAAAATAGTAACATGATTTTGACAAGCACAAATAATTTAGGAAAATTAATTGTTAATAATAAAATAAAAACAGAAAATTGTAAATTGAAGAAACGTGGTATTTATGAATTAAAATGTGATAATTGTGATGCATTGTACATAGGACAAACCGGCAGGTCTTTTGATATCAGGTTAAAAGTACACAAAAAAGACATAGAAAATAAAAAACAAACCACCGGTTTTTCTAAACACTGTATCACATCCAATCTCCACTTTTCTTCAAACAATTTAAAAATTCTACACACAGGTAATAAGAGATTAACGCTTAACTATCGGGAGGGTTTAGAAATTTCAAAAGCAGGCGGGTAAAAACGTGGTCAATGACAACGAAGACCTTTGGAATTCCCGATATTAAATGCCCTTATTACCTAATAAAACGTAAATCTGTTTTATATTCCAAAACAAATCCATTTGCACATCATTCTTGATAATGGCATCAAGCCGAAACTAGTAGAAAATAAAATACAAATAAGTGAAACAAAACCAAGTGAATTTAATTTACAAACTAATATACCCTATCTCGCCATACCTATCTGTAAGTACTTGGGAATAAACCTAGATCCTAAATTAACTTTCATCAATCACTCCCAAAACCTCAATGCCAGCGTTAAGAGCAAGGCTCGACATTTACACTTACAAAAATCAAGACATTTTAGCAAAAATAGCAGTACACATATATAAGATAAGTTATATCTTAATCTTAACGTCCTTAAGAAATTTGAAAGTCGACGAACACTTAGATATTAAAGTTCTTCAAAAAATTAGACCTAATGATCCTCTCCATAACCTTTCCAATACTTTCCGCTATAAAATATGCAAAATTACCACTATTAAATACAAACTTGAAATTAAGTATGAACATAGTTCATATTGTCAAACACCTCTGTATGCCTCGTGAGTCTAACATTAATCCTAAATATGCCCACCCTTCACTAACAATTCATATCATCAAATTTGGAGAATATACTCAATAATGTTAACAATCATGACGATTGAATAAAACTACAAGAACTGGACAGAGACAGAAAAAGCAGCAGTCGAAAGCCATTTTATTAGGCTTAACAATTTGTAAATAAATGTAATGATGCAAATATTATTACGTGTTTTAATTTAACTCTTAGAAATAAAGATTTTCTACACATAATAGATCTTTAATAGGATAATAACTAAATGGTGAATTTCCTTTAATAAAGTTTATTATTTTTACTTCATACGATAATATTAAATATATCCCTTAATTAGTACAATGTATGTTAGTGCTTTTTTAAAGTAATTCTTTACATAAAAGTGTCTCATTGTATATAATTTTTATTAATTATACTTCCATAATTAATGCTAACATACAGTTTCAGCTGTTTTTTTAGTAGGTATATTTTTTTAAAGAGAAAATAGCGTTGATTTTGTCCATTAGTATAATGTTTCCACCCCTCGTGGCTTCCCTTCCAGCCGGTTACGAATGGTCTTAGTCAACGCGAACCGCCGACGACGCCAAAGTGTTGATTATTAAAGAGGGTGAGGGTGGGTCGTGTGCCTCGGGTTAATTTTAGTAATGGAAATAGCGAGTTTATTAACCATAACAGGAAAAAGAAAACGAATATGCGTTTTCATGAGCAACTGCCTGAAAATGCAAAAATCAACAACAAATTTTAAGCTCATCAGTAGACATAAAATGAATCATAAAATTAAATCTAGAACAAAACTAAACACGTGAAAAGAAATCAATAGCAAAAGATACGTTAAATTCATATACAATCCGACAATTTGTTACCAAATAAACAAAGTATTTGGTAAATTTAATCTAACAACCGCGTATTTCAGTGAATCTAAAATAAAATATTATTTGAATGCCTTTAAACAAAAGCGATCATTTACACAAATCCGGTATATATTCATTCGATTGCAACAATTGCGATAAAATTTATATTGGTCAAACTCAACGAAATTTAATTAGGAGGTTCAAAGAACACAATTATCACATAATAATTCAAAACTCTGATAAATCAGCAATAGCTTTCCAAAATTTCCAAACCGGACATCAATACACATTACACAATTTAAAATTATTAAAACAATCGAGCAGATTCGAATTAAACATGTTAGAAGCAATAGACCTATACAAGTGTAAAGACAGATTATTAAATTTCGATTTAAACCCACTGTTAAATCTCGTTCCGAAAAATAACTGCCGTCCACCCCTCTCACAGTAATACTAATATCGATTCACAAATATATACCCGACATAATTAGTTTTAGGTATAGGGATTACCGTATATAAACAATTGTAATTAGTTTTTAAGTATTCAGTAATTGAAATGAGTACAAATAACAGTGAAAACAAATAAGTAAAGAAAGGAAATCAAATCGTGTTTTATTAACACAATTTGAGGACATTTTATGTTTTTTTTTAATTAAACGCACTTTCAAAATATAATTTTGTCCTTTATTCGCAACAATTGTTTCGCACGCCTTTGCGGCTTTTTCAGGCGAAGAATTATAATTGCACTAAGGTCTTACAAATCTATATATACAGTTTGTGAGCGGTTACAATAGTGGGGGTAAGTTAAATAAATTTAGTTTATACGGTGAATTTGATAGATCTGTTTGATCGTTTAATAATGTTCCAGTAAAATGTCTTTTATTTATTTCCATATGTTCTATTTTCAAAGTGTAGAAATTGTTTTTCCCCGAATCGGTGCTGCTGCGTATGTCGATTTTCCTCTTTGGATTTCCAGGTCTTTTTTTGTGTTCGTCTATTCTGTCTTTTACTGCTCTTCCCGTTTGTCCTATGTATACTTTTGGGCAGTCTTTACAAGTTAAGGTTGCGATTTTGTAGAAAGATATAGCTATATAGTAAAATAGACATAATCGATTGAAAAAAGAGCCATTCTTTTGGATTTAATAATATGAATATGTATTTACATTTTTTATCTACCAAGTATAAAGTATCAGTTTAAATAAAAAAATAAATCGTTAATTTTCGTTTATTATGTCAACTTACTAGTTCAAATTAGAAAAGAAAATTGTACGATATAATGAAATTAATAGATCATGTCTGCTAAATTATTTGAATGCAGAATTTAGTGAAATCCTTTAAATTTTCATTGCACAAGTTTTTATTAGCAAAAATATAATTTGAAATATGCTATAAATTTGATCAATTTTCATTGTTTTTCAAACGAACTAAACATTAAAATAATTTTTAATTCATCTGACGAAATTCATGCTTATTTTAAGATTACTTTAATGTATAATACAATATTGTTCATTGATCACAACAGCAATCTAACTCGAATTAGTGATTGCCAATATTTATATAACTATCTCTTTCGTCTAAACCGCACCCTTAATACCACTTTTATCGTTGAGTTCTGTTATGTCTTTATTATTTTTAATTATTTGTCCTAATGTATTATTTGTTTTAAATGATGGAATAATATTTTTATTTTTAAGCATTTTTCTGATTTTTAAACTTTCTTTTCCTGTGAGTGATAGTGACGTATAAATTTTGTTATGATTATTATTATTATTATTATTACCAGGGTAAATTTCATTTTTTTTTTTTTAATTTTTTATATATATATAAATCTTTATTGGCAGATTATTTTTAACAATGTAATAATAATAAATGAATACAATAAATAACTAACATAAAAATAAATTCTTCTGCCAATTGGCTATCGACCGTTGGTCTTTCCGCCTGATTTTGTAGGCGTCTGTCCTTGTCAGTTGCTGTGTCAAAAAGGTTTTGATCGCTAATGTCGTCCATTGTCTTGTAAATTGAATTTACTCGTCGTGATCACTAAAGTCATGAAATGATGAAATGAAATCATGAATGGTGATGGTGAAACGTTTACGTTTGGGAGTGATATTTTGGTTTCGGGGAATGCACAAAGGGTGTAGGAGATTGTAATTGATAGGGTTTGAGGCAAATTTTTCGGCTAAACGGGCTAGGCGGGTTTCGATATGGGTGACTTTTGTTAGTTCGTAAAGGAGAGGGTTGGAGGGGTTGTGTAGTGAGTTTTGGGGGTGTCGGATTTTGGTCAGCACTCTAAGGGCAGATCTTTCTGCGACTTGTTTGTTTTTAAGCGTGGTAGGGTGGGGGTTGTGGAAGAGGATAACGGCATAGTCAAGTAAGGGGCGGCATATCACCTTGTATATGTGTACGGCTGTTTTTGTACTGATGCCTTATTGTTTGAAGGTCAGACTTCTAAAGTGAGCCGCCCGATTCTTGACTTTCGCTTTGAGGATTTTGGAGTGCGCTTTGAAGGTGAACTTCGGGTCAAGATGGATTCCTAGGTATTTGCAAGTGGTTGAAGGAAGGATAACTTGGTTATTTATGGAAATTGAGAATGGGGAGTTGTTTGGTCGGTGAAAAGGGATCAGGAGCTGGGATTTATTGAGATTTATGGAAATTCGCCATTTCGCAAACCATGTTTGGATAGTGTCAATAAGACCTTGTAGAGTGCTGAGGGCTTTTGGTAGTGTGGGAGCATGTGCAATTAAAGCAGTGTCGTCGGCATACAGGAGAGGGTAAGCAGATGTATTTAAATAGTTAGGATCGGGGTTGTAGATATCATGAACAAGGAGGTTATAAAGAAATGGTGATAGAGGGGATCCTTGAGGAAGGCCTTGTTCAGGAGTATAGGAGCTGGAGAAGGTATTGCGTATCTTAACTTGTAGGGATCTGTTGTGAAGGAAACTGTCTAAGAGGTTGATTAGGTGTGGAGGTATGTTAAGAGAGTTGCACTTGAACAGCAATCCCCGGTGCCAAACGGAATCAAACGCTTTTTGGATGTCAAGGAATAATATGGCAGATTTACGACCTTCGAGGCTTGCTGTTTGACAGTTGGACGTGAGGATAGATAAAGGTAGAGTTGTGGAGCGGTGTTCAAGAAATCCAAACTGGTAGGGAGGGATAAGGTCAGCTACGTAGGACATGAGTTTATTTTTAATAATGGTTTCGAACAATTTTCCGAGGACTGGGAGAAGGGTGATGGGGCGATAATTGCTGGGATCTAGTGGGTTATTTCCGGGTTTAGGTATACAGGTAATTATACCTCGCTTCCACTCCAACGGCAAAACCTGGGTGGAGTATATGTGGTTAATTATTTTTAGGATGTAGGTGTGAATGTTTGTTGGAAGGGATTTGAGGATGAGCCTAGGAATGTTGTCATAACCAGGTGCAGTGTTTTTGCCCCTTTTGAGGTTTTCAAAATATTCTTCCTCCTTTATAGCGTCATTTGGGGAAATAGGTGTTTGGGTGGTTTTAAAAGACATATACCAGGAGTTTACATTATCAAGGAATTCATTGTCATAGTCTGTGTGGTTTGTCATTGTATACGAGTGTTTGAAGTAAGTTGCAAAGATGTTAGTAATGTCAATATCGTCCGTCACTGTATTTTTTGTCATAGGGTCAGTGATCTTTTGGATAAAATCGTTTTTCCGGTACTTACTGAGTTTTTTAATCTCATTCCAGTAGTGTTTACCATGCAGGTCGTTTATTTGTTCACACGTTTTTATCCAAAGATCACTTTTATACTGTGTAATCATGGTATGTATGTCCTTATTTAGTCTGTTGAATTTTTGTTTAAGTGTCTTATCATCAGTCTGTCTGAAGTCTCTGTATAGTTGTCTTTTGTATTTTATTAAATGGAGAATGTATTTAGGAAGGTGATATTTGTAGGGCTTTTTGGTTATGGTTGGTGTGTTTTGTTGGATTGCTTTAGATAAGGTTTCTAGGAAAAGGGAAATCGTGGTAGGGTTAATGGATTGATTTTCGGAGATAAATTTAGTCATTGCGTCGGTCACTTTCGTAATGTCACAGTTTTTGTAGTTTAATATAGTCTTGGGAACAGATGGAAGAGGGGAGCAAACATTAAGGGAGAATTGGATGGACATGTGGTCTGAACATAAATCAGGGACGAGGGTGACATTATCTATAAGGTGTTCTATGTTGCTTGTACAAAGAAGGATATCGGGAGTGGTCGATTGATTGTTTGACATGATGAATGTGGTTAATTTTTTATTTAATATATCTTTGATTATTTTTTGTTGGGAAACCGTTATTGATTGTTATTTTAAAGATTATGTTTATCTCTTTATTGTAATTATTTTTTTATATTGGGATATTGATTAGACGATGACTCATACTGTTATAAGCGGCTAATTTATGATTTAATGGATGATGTGAATTGTTGAGTCTGTGTGAGTAGGTTTGTGAAAGATGGCAAATTCATGTTTATTATTATTTTTGATTATGGTTAGGTCGAAGAAATTTTTTTTATATATATATATATATATATATATATATATATACAGCGTGAGTTTTTTTCGATGTTCTCTATGGGGATCTCGGAAACTATAAGAGATAGAAAAACGGTTAAATGGGGAAAGAAGTGTAGTTTTATAAGACGAATAAAATGACACTTTCAAAATATTTGAAAAAGTCAAGGGTAACTAGATATTTTGAAAAAAGTAAAATGTGTCAATTTTTTGAAATCAATATATCTCCATTATTATCATAGATAGAAAAAAACTGTAAAGGACAAAGTTGTAGAAAATTTTACACAGATTAATAACAAAAAATCAAAAAAAAATTTTCGCCCTTATTTTGGGAGATATGACACAAACTTACCTTTTTTTAAATGGAAACAATAGTTGGCTATGACTTTATTAAAAGGGCTATTTTTTTCTCTTTAATCCGATATAACATATGTCATAGTTATTTTTAAAATAAAATAAGTTACAGTCGTTTTTAATTTTACCATACACCAAAAATTAGTTAGCCATGAAAAAGACAAAAGTAAAACAATTGCGGTTGTTTATAGCAACGAAATCAATATTTAATGTATTATCTTTCTTTAGATTTGTCATAAGCAACATAAAGTAAAATAATTCCGAAATTATTAAAATAATAATAGAAGAAAATTTTAAATATTACATAAGATGTTCAAAAAGTCCACCATTATTATTATGGCATAAAGTACATCTTTTTAAAATCGAATTTGTGTTTTTTTTTACTTTTCTTCTGTCAATAGAATAAAATGTTTCAAATACAGCTAGTCTAAGATCCTCCACAGATTGATATGATTGTTCATACACTTTGTTCTTCACATAACCCCACAGAAAAAAGTCTAAAACGATGATACTTCTGAATGTTGGTAAAGATGGCTACCGACGATCGATATATTGATTATAATATTGTTCTGCAGCATCCGCAGCGTTTTTATTACACTGAATGTAACAAACAAGCATATCACGCTTTTCTTCGTTGGAAAAATTCATTATCACTTTAAAAAACTTACAACACGAAAAATATACAAAACAAACTTATCGAAACAAACCAAATATGGAAATGAATTAATGTGTGTTTAGAATAAACAACTGCAATTGTTTTACTTTTGTCTTTTTCATGGCTAACTAATTTTTGGTGAATGGTAAAATTAAAAACGACTGTAACTTATTTTATTTTAAAAATAACTATGGCATATGTTATATCGGATTAAAGGGAAAAAAATAACCCTTTTAATAAAGTCATAGCCAACTATTGTTTCCATTTAAAAAAAGGTAAGTTTGTGTCATATCTCCCAAAATAAGGGCGAAAAAATTTTTTTGATTTTTTGTTATTAATCTGTGTAAAATTTTCTACAACTTTGTCCTTTACAGTTTTTTTCTATCTATGATAATAATGGAGATATATTGATTTCAAAAAATTGACACATTTTACTTTTTTCAAAATATCTAGTTACCCTTGACTTTTTCAAATATTTTGAAAGTGTCATTTTATTCGTCTTATAAAACTACACTTCTTTCCCCATTTAACCGTTTTTCTATCTCTTATAGTTTCCGAGATCCCCATAGAGAACATCGAAAAAAACTCACCCTGTATATATATATATATTATATATATATATATATATATATATACATATATAACCGATGTCCCCTTTTACCAATTGGTGTCGGGGTTAGAAATTTATTATATTGTTTTTTTTGTTTCCATTGTAAACTTTATTTTTTCATGTAATGAGTTTAACGATTTAAAAATCTACGTATCTGTACCAGTAGATACACTTCTCGACATTAGGGAAGTTATAAACACACAAGAATTCTCGCAGAAAGTTGTGCAAAAATTATATATAAAAGTTTCGCTATAATTATATATATAAAAATATTTTTCCTATTTTACACAAATAATTATTGTGAAAATAAGAAGAGCAGACAATTTTTACAATCGTCCAATACAAACAGACGCGCCATTGTGTAGAATGCTATGCTTAACATTATTGGGAGACTGTTTTATATAATTATTTTCTAGATTATTTTGAACATATTCAATATATTTCTTGAGAGAATTCTCGCAAGAAATATATTACAAAAATCGCTATATTGCACATGCACAAACTTATTATATTTTTCTACATATAACTATATGAATTTATGCGAGAATTCTTGTGTGTGTAAAACGGCTCTTAGGGATTTCCGTCAATTTGTTTTCAAGTTCACTCATCAATATTTCGGCCAACAGGAGGCTTAGTGGGTTTCCCATCGCCCCCATATTTAATTAAAATAAATCCTTAAAATGTTAACAAGTATGTACTTTCAAAAATTAACAGCCTTAGCATTAAAATTATTAAAACATTTGAGGAGATAAATTAATCGTAAAATATTACGCTAAGAGCAAAAATTTTATGGTCGATAGCCATTTAACAATTAATTATTTTTTGTGCTACATGCTTAATGAATTATCGTTATATTCTTGTGAACTTAATTGTTAATAAAGATGGTTATATTTATATTATGCCAATAAATTATAAAAATGTAGAAGCAATGTTTTGGTTTTCATTTTAGATTTTAACTATTCGCCTAAGACTAATTAACCAGATTAATTAATTATAAATATATAACTACTGAAAATTAATGAAATATTTAGATAAATTTTAAATTAAATTGAAATTAAATATATGGTTTAATAATGGAATACTTAATTCTATGTCGGAAAGTTGTGTTTATTACAAATTATAGAGTTTATAAATACTATACCTATTAACTTTTTTAGTTTTATCTGTTATTATATATTACATAATTTATTATTAATAAATTTATAGTTATTTTTCTAAATATGTTTGCATTTTTTTTTTTTCAGAAATTGCTCCAAAATAATTTAAACTTATATATTTTCTATAATATTAAAGGATAAATCAAAAACACTTGGTTTGTTTCACTATTTGTTATTATTTACTCGACTAGTTTCGCTTTTTACGGCATTATCAAGAGTGGATTACAGAGGAAACCGACTGGCTTATATATAATCAAGTAATAAGGGATTTCAAAATTGGGGAATTCCAAATCTCCTCGTTGTCGTTGACGAGGTGTTTTCCGCCTTTTATGGCTTTATTTATTTCTAAGCCCTCTCTGAGATTTAAATTTAGTCCCTTATTACCTGAGTATAAAATCTTAAAATTACGAAATTCACATTTATCGTTGACGATGCCACTTGAAATTAGGCAAAAGATGGCGCTTGCGTCGTCTTTAATTTAATTAATTTCGTTTTCCTTGTTTGCTTAAACAGGACAAGTTCGCCTTCCTTTAGTGGACGAAACAATGATTCTCGGTCGTCTACCTTGTAGACCCAAATCGTTGACGATGCCACTTGAAATTAAGCAAAAGATGGCGCTTGCGTCGTCTTTAATTAATTATGGTTTATAATAATGATAATTAATATCTTGTTATTTATTAAAGTAATAATAATTTCCTTATTAATGTTTGTTTTATATAATATTGAAATGAGAAAGATTGGTAGGTGATATGACTTTTTTGTTATTTTTTTTTTCTGAATTAGCAAACCAAATCAAATTAAAATTATTAATTTACATTTATAATAATAATAATGATAATATCGTTATTTGTTCAACAGGTGAAGCCAAATTAAAGGACATAATATTCATATTATTACTTACATATACAATATTTAAGCTAAATATGATAACACAAAAATGATGTAAACTTAATGAATTTTACTATTTTTCTGTATGATGTGTGTTTTTCAATACACTCTGTATAATATTCTATGTTCTAATAAATTTAATAATGACGGAGATGATTTTTATTCACTTGGTTGCAGTTGTTTAAAATAAATTAAAAAGAATTTTGAGGCCGTATTCCGAATGGCGCATATGTAGCATATGTTACGATTGGATCATTTCACTCATATGCTGCAGTTTCGCGCCTCTAATAATTTGAAATTTGGATTTCATGGCCGATGTATCGAGGTGGTGCAGACTATGCAGGTATGCGCATTAAAGTCACGCGAATAATCATCAAGATTGGTAGAGTACATATCGAGTACTGTCGACGGAATTATAAACGGTTTTAAATCTTTGGACAACTTAAAAACTGTTTGTTGCTTCCAAAATAAATATCCAATTAAGTAATTCTTGAATAAAATGTAATAATAGTTAAATATATCACCAGAGTCTGTCTATTTTATTAAACAAGGAAATTCAATGATTAAATACGTTGTAAATTCATATTTGTATATCCCCAATTGTAAAAAATGTATTTTGACCAATGTAGAAATGTACTGAACTGAGAGCATTCATTACGTTGCTCTATAAAAATAGAGCTGGTGGTAAAAGGGGCTGGTTATTAGTATTTTGAGATATTAGGGGAAGCTTCATTTAATTTTTGCGGTAGAGCCGCCACTGAAGTTGATAATTCACTGCCCTCCAACCGTTCTGATTGAGATTGGTGTATATGCGCGCATACCCATTCGGTAAGCTATTATGTAGAAAACCAAGTTTCGTTCATATGCGCTATTCGGAATACGGCCTCAGTCTTACATATAAACAGAATTATGAAAATAATTACTTAATAGAAAATTAAACATTATTTTCTCTTTAGCTACTGCAACATACATAAGTTTCTAATAAGACAAATATCCATTGAAACAACTACTCCCCTGCCAAATATCCCCGTACGCAATGGACATTTTCTGTTGTACGATAAATAACTGCGCGCACTTTGTCCGTTACTGGGCACGGTCATAAACAAATGTGATCGCAATCAAAACAACACAATTAATAATTAACTTATTATTAATGGTGTCGTCTTATATTTAACAACTTAAGGGTTTATACGGCAAAGCTGTACTGACTAACAAGCGCTTGTAGATGACCTTATATTACATAATGTTCTTGTTCTTCATATTAAATATTATCAAGTGTTACATTATGCAATCATTTGTCGTGTAACAAATATTCAATGTTTAATCCAATTTCCGGCGGAGTATCTGCCAGGAAAGTAATTGTATTAATGTTCTTTTATGTACTTTTGTTATGTAAGTCAAAGTTGCAGTAGCTAACTATAAAATAATTATTAATGTTTATTAAATAATTATGTTCAAAATATCTTTTATTTAATACAGCTTAACGGTTTGAATAGTAAAGCTATACTGAAGATGGATACATTTTGAAATACACATATGTAGATAGAATTACATTACTTAACGTATTGTTCTCCACATTAAATATTCTTGAATAAAATAGTGTAGCATTGCGTAATCATTTGTCGTGTAACAAACAAATCCAATGCCCGCAGAATATTTTTCTGGAAGTAGTTTTTTGAATGTCCTTTTTAAGTACTTTCTTTATGAAAGTCAAAGTTGCAGTAGGTAATTATAAAATAATTATTTATGTTTATACAATTATTATTTTCAAAATGGCTTTTATTTAATTGAACAACTAATCGGTTTGTATGGTAAAGCTGTACTGACGAGGGATAAATCTCGAAACACGCGTCTGTAGAGGGCTTTATATTACACAATGTTTCTTATTTTCCAAATTATATACTCCCAAATCAAAAATTGTTGAATTGCTCAATCATTTGTCGTGCAACAAATGTTCATTGTGTAATCCAAAGGCCGGAGGAATATTTTTTTCTGGAAGTAACCATTTTAATGTCCTTTTCAAGTACTATCATTCTAGAAGTCAAAGTTGCAGTAACTAATTATAAAATAAATATTAATGTATATCAATTATTTTCAAAGGTATTTTTTTTTTTTTAATTAATTGAAATTAATTTTGATACACCAACTCTCCATACCGAATTACTATTAATAACTATCCTATCCCTTACCTGTGGGTGAGAATGATCCTAATAATTCTCTTCACAACCCCGTTTTCTATTACGAAACATGGAAAATAGTGGAACACAAACTTAAAATCTTTTACCTTTCCAATCCTCACATAGTTTTCCTATTATCAAACACCTCTGTATATCTCCTAAGCCTAACATTATTCCTAAATATGCCCATCATTCACTAATAAAATCGTTTTTGCAGTAAATTGTAAAATAAATATTAATGACATATTCACGTACATACTGTGGCATAGTAAAAGTTTCTTGCAGCCAACCCACATTTCTTGACATGAACTTTTCACGAGATCTTGAACATGTCTTATCCAAATTACGAATTATAGAGGCTTATATTTTACTTCGTTATTCATTGTGTAAAATTATAATAAAACATTTTTTAACTTTGTTTTGTATAACAAAATTGTATATTTAATGGCTATAGTTTCAATGTGCACTTATCAACACAAAAGATTTATAATAAAACACTTTTTAACTTTGTATAACAAAATTTCATATTTAGTGACTTGCCATTACCAGCAAGTATAAATTGTTGAAACTATAGTCACTAAATATGAAATTCTGTTATACAAAGTTAAAAAGTGTTTTATTATAAATTTTTTGTGTTGTTGTTTTTTGTTGTTGCGTGAAATGAAAATATATAGAAGCCACAGCAAATTGACCGAATTGAAATTATTTATTTATTTTCCCGAAATTTACGTCCTCCACGGACACTAGTCAATAACTGATATCCCGACGATAATTAAAGAAAAGGCCAACAAACCCGATCCATGCCGGTGGAGGGTTGAACTCCCACCGGGGAATCGATCCCGATCTACAATCAAACGTTTCCATTCCGGGAATTGGATGACCTCATGGTGGCTGGGACATGGCGAAAACTCGGTTTTAATTGCCCTTTTGTGTACCCCGCTGTTGAACGGGAGGGAGAAATATGGACACGATTTATCGGTGTTAATGCCTTTTTCCGGTATGAAAGCGCGGAAGTTGTGATGATGTATTTATTTATTTTTATATACATTTTTTTCTTTCGACGTTTCGTGTTTGCCTTCCTGGTGGAGTTTATTTTTATGTTATGAAGGGTGGAGTGTATTGAGGGGTGTAAATGGTTTTGTGCGCAGTATGATAAGTCGTGCGGGTGTATTTCTTGTCAAGCTTTATTTGACCGATGATAAGACGCGTTGACTGTAAACGCAATAGTGTATAAAAAAATCTCCGCAAATCGTTTCACGTCTTACAAAGTTAGAGTCGAAAAAGTGCGATAATACGCGTACGCTGCGTTTAAATGCGTTTGATGCTGCAAATATTGAAAATTAATGCACAAAATATATCATTCTATTAAAAGTCGCCGAAATTTCAATCTCCTGAAGGACCAAATTGAAATAGCACGATATTCACTTAATTTTCTATAAATATGAGTTATGACATTTAGATATTGGATACTACTTGAAAAAGATAATTTGCCTATCTTTCAATTACATTTCTGTATATGTTAGTAGATTTCCTTTTTTATTAAATTCACAATGCGACATTTGTATTTTACATTTAAATGAAATAGCTGCAGTTCTAAAAACCTAAACATTAGTAATAATGTAAAGACTTAATATGCGTAGAAAGAATTCTGATGCAAAAATATTAATGGAAAAACATATTTTATATACAGGGTGTCCCGTTAATATTGGGAAATGGCTTAACCCCAAGTTCCTGAGACAAAAATATGACGAATTAACCGAACTTATCTGTATGCATAAGTTTTTTATTATTAATTTTGTCAAGTATATACACACGTGCATAGCTTGCTGCTGGTTTTGTTATCATTACTGATAGTTAAAGTGAGTGAATGGTGGTGAAATTTACATATATTTTACCCGAAATTAGTGTGCTTATGATGGTGTAAGTGGAATGATTCGTATTAGCGAATTGTTGATTTATTAAAAAACACTCGAGCTGGAGCGTGGTTCGATATGTAGTTGTATCGAACCACGCTTGGAAACATAAACCACGGCTCTAGGTCATTGCTCTCTTTTGCTATATTTAATGAATTAATGGAATTTATTAATTTCATCGTTTTTTTTATTTTAAATTAGTATTTCCTTTGGTTACCTTTGTTTGGTCAATTCGTGTAAGTGTTGTTAGTTACCTTGAAGGGCCCCTAGGTGTGAAGAGTGTCCATAGTTTTTGTTCCTTTATATATATATATATACAGGGTGAGTTTTTTTCGATGTTCTCTATGGGGATCTCGGAAACTATAAGAGATAGAAAAACGGTTAAATGGGGAAAGAAGTGTAGTTTTATAAGACGAATAAAATGACACTTTCAAAATATTTGAAAAAGTCAAGGGTAACTAGATATTTTGAAAAAAGTAAAATGTGTCAATTTTTTGAAATCAATATATCTCTATTATTATCATAGATGGAAAAAAACTGTAAAGGACAAAGTTGTAGAAAATTTTACACAGATTAATAACAAAAAATCAAAAAATTTTTTCGCCCATACTTTGGGAGATATGACACAAACTTACCTTTTTTTAAATGGAAACAGTAGTTGGCTATGACTTTATTAAAAGGGTTATTTTTTTCCCTTTAATCCGACATAACATATGCCATAGTTATTTTTAAAATAAAATAAGTTACAGTCGTTTTTAATTTTATTATACACTAAAAATTAGTTAGCCATGAAAAAGACAAAAGTAAAACAATTGCAGTTGTTTATTCTAAACACACATTAATTCATTTCCATATTTGGTTTGTTTCGATAAGTTTGTTTTGTATATTTTTCGTGTTGTAGGTTTTTTAAAGTGATAATGAATTTTTCCAACGAAGAAAAGCGTGATATGCTTGTTTGTTACATTCAGTGTAATAAAAACGCTGCGGATGCTGCAGAACAATATTATAATCAATATATCGATTGTCGGCAGCCATCTTTACCAACATTCAGAAGTATCACCGTTTTAGACTTTTTTCTGTGGGGTTATGTGAAGAACAAAGTGTATGAACAATCATATCAATCTGTGGAGGATCTTAGACTAGCTGTACTTGAAACATTTTATTCTATTGACAGAAGAAAAGTAAAAAAAAAAACACAAATTCGATTTTAAAAAGATGTACTTTAAGCCATAATAATAATGGTGGACTTTCTGAGCATCTTATGTAATATTTAAAATTTTCTTCTATTATTATTTTGATAAGTTCGGAATTATTTTACTTTATGTTGCTTTTGACAAATCTAAAGAAAAATAATACATTAAATATTGATTTCGTTGCTATAAACAACCGCAATTGTTTTACTTTTGTCTTTTTCATGGCTAACTAATTTTTGATGTATGGTAAAATTAAAAACGACTGTAACTTATTTAATTTTAAAAATAACTATGACATATGTTATATCGGATTAAAGGGAAAAAAATAACCCTTTTAATAAAGTCATAGCCAACTACTATTTCCATTTAAAAAAAGGTAAGTTTGTGTCATATCTCCCAAAGTATGGGCGAAAAATTTTTTTGATTTTTTGTTATTAATCTGTGTAAAATTTTCTACAACTTTGTCCTTTACAGTTTTTTTCTATCTATGATAATAATAGAGTTATATTGATTTCAAAAAATTGACACATTTTACTTTTTTCAAAATATCTAGTTACCCTTGACTTTTTCAAATATTTTGAAAGTGTCATTTTATTCGTCTTATAAAACTACACTTCTTTCCCCATTTAACCGTTTTTCTATCTCTTATAGTTTCCGAGATCCCCATAGAGAACATCGAAAAAAACTCACCCTGTATATATATATATATATTGTTAATTGAATTTATTAAAATAATACAATGGTACTTATTTGTGTTGCTTGCAACAAAAATATTAATTCTCGTTCACCATCGAATAGGTGTGTTAAATGTAATGACTCGAAGCATGTATACTGTTTTAATTCTGCTGAAACTGCCTGCGATAACAATGAGCAATGGATTTGTTGTAAATGTTTAGCAAATAGCGGAGAAACTGCTATTACTTTACCAATTCTTGAATCAACCGTCACTTCCATTGTAAATGCTCAACTAGTAATATTTTAAAATCGTATACTTTCTTCTTTTCGCGATGAAATGCGCAAATTGACTGCAGAAATGCAGATCTTACGCAATGAAAATCAAGTATTAAAAGATGAAATACTTCACTTAAAAAATCTGACAAAGCTAACTGTTTAGAAGACATCATCCAAGAAGTCGAGGATCGTAGACGTAGATCATCTAATGTTCCAGTTTTCAATGTTCCGGAGCCAGAGGGGTCTAGTAAAGAAAAGAAATTGAAAGATCAGCAAACGTTGCAGTCACTGATGGGTAATGAGATGGATAAACTTTGTCCTCGTGAAATGGAAAAATTGGATTTTTTTTTTTGGAAAAAAAATTGGAAAAATTTTAAGCAAACCTAGACCTATTAAGCTTACCTTTAATAATCAACATGCTGCTATAAAATTGCTTAAGGCTGCTAGAAACATTGATATGGTACCAGTTCGATTTTCAAATGACAAAACCCCTCAAGAACGTGAGCACTTGAAGAAACTACAAGAAGAACTTGCCGCGCGTCGTGAAAATAGAGAAAATATCAGAATTAAATTTATCAACGGTTCACCTTCTATCATTCCATCATCAGGTACATCGAGTAAAAAAAACTGAAGATTTACTATTTTAATGCAAGTGGACTACGTTGTAAATTAAATACTTTGAAGTTAAACTATAGAATTTGTAATTTTGATGTAATAGTTATTATTGAAACTTGGTTAGACGAATCTATAGTAGACGGTGAACTAGGTTTGTCACTATCTTTCAGAAAGATAGATCCATTCTGACTAGCAATAAATGCCGTGGCGGCGGAGTATTGATTGCTGTGAAATCTGATTTTGAATGCTATAGTGGAGTGTTGTATTGGAATTAATTACTGAAGAGATGTTGCTCCGAGTAATTAATTCTATTTCACGATGGCTCTAAATTTGCTTAGAAACGGTTGGCTATCAATTCGAATATTTACTTTAATCTTTCATTTTTGATGTATACTTCAAATATAATATTTTTTCAGATATGTTAAATTTATGATTATTATTAAATTAAACACTTATAATTATATACAGAGAGGTTTTTTTTATTAGTATATATTAGAGGAAGTGTATACCTGCAAAAAACGGGAGTCAAACGCATTGAATATAATTTGAAGTCTAGCACGATTGATTTAATTGGCACATGTATGTTTAGTTGCGTGTTATAGGCAACTAAACACACATACAGCAATGTGTTGACTCGCGTATTTTGCATGTATATATAGTTTCCCCTATATACTGATAAAAAAAACTCTCTGTATATATATATTCATCCTGTGGGGGGGGGGGGCGTAATTTCTTTTTACTAAAATTTTCTGTTTGATATTAATCAATGAACCATTTTACCTGAAGAGTATCACACCTTTTCTGGAAACCTTGTATATTTTGGTTACTATTTAAAATTTATTTTTATTTAATATTGAGAAATAATTGATTAGAAAAAGATAGATGTTTTTTATTGTCTTTTTTGTTTTGAATTGGCAAACCAAACTACACTCAAATTAGCTTAAGTTATAGAATTTTTTTATTGTTGAAAATGCTCTTAATATGATTTTTCGCATAAAATAATCTCTAGCATTACATGCAGAAAAACATCGTGAATCACTCTGTATAATCGTAAGTAATTATTGGGTTTACCACCGTAATGTATGTTAAATAAATCGATTACTCCCCGTCGAATTATCAGATGTTAGCAATTATCTAAATTAAATTTGGTGTTCTCGTCTGCGGGTAAACAGTTGGCGCGCCCCGCACGAATCCACCAGATCGGAATGAGTAATTCGGCTTCCCTCCTTTCCTCCCCTTGTTTGGGCATCCGCACATTAATACGGGTTAATTTATATTATGTGTGGAAAACGAGACCCTCCCAAAAACTACACGCGGGGTGAGCATATTGAGGACGCGCCCCGCCCGAAATATTTACACTCACATCGATTTTCAGGAAATTTATTAAAATAAATAAAATCCAATAATTGGGATATAATTGTGCAGACACAAATTTACTGTACGTTTTGTTTTCATACACATTATACAGTAATAACTCAATACAACGAGGAAGTTCAGCTCAAAAAAGCTCTAACTCGAAATGAAAATAGGCCATAAAACTATAAGGTCTTGATATATTAGCTCGATTTGTTTTTTCAAGACCAACTGAAGGTTTGGCCTATTTTTTCGATTTATTCAATGCGTAACTTAATAAAATGGATGAAAAATCGGCGGAAAGACCTCTGGTCGATAGCCCAAGACAAACAAACTCTTATTTTAATGTATATACTCAATGTTTGTAAAAATGTAATTGTCTGAATAAAGATATTTGTATATATGGATGAAGTGCAATTAGATATCTTCAGCACGTTAATTTTAAAATTCTTTAAGATATTTGTTGGTGAGTACGTGAAGTTTCTTCACTTAATGTAGTAATATTTTATTCCTTTCTTCACTTTTTTATTTTTATCACTATATGTACATTTCAAGCACAACGTGCTCTTTTTCAATAGTTTTATGTAAAAAATTGTTTATTTGTCAATTTTACATAAAACTATTGAAAAAGAGGACGTTGTGCTTGAAATGTACATATAGTGATAAAAATAAAAAAAGTGAAGAAAGGAATAAAATATTACTACATTAAAATTCTTTTTTGCTGCATATAATGAAAGTAGGTCATCAAACTAGCAAACCCTCCACAAGGTTTTGCTATATTAGGTCCTTCTGAAGGTTTGGCATATGTTAGGTTATTTTTTTTTACTTTTTCAATGTGTAACTTAATAAAATGGATGAATGAATCAAGTGAAATTTATATTTTTAAGCATGTCAATTTTAAAATTACTTTCATTTATTGGATATCAGTGTTTCAAATCGCAATTTTAGCCCAAATGTGGCAACGTTTAAGCATATCAATTTTTAATTTTCTCACTTAGGTACAATTTAAACACGTGATTTTTTCACAGTAAATTTAAAACAAATAATATTTTATTCTGACTAGTTTCGATTTAGACATCATTTTCAGAGAATAATATAAATGAAAGCCGACATCAGTACATATACAAAAAAAAAAGATTAAATCAGGAACACTTACCTGATTTAATCCAATTTTTGTTAAGAAATTAATTAAAGAATAATTTCCATTTATTGGACTTCATAGCTTCAAATCGCAATTTTTAACACAATTTTTGTAACGTTTACAGTATATATTTACATTTTAAGCCAATTTTCCCAATGTAATTTTCATTCAGAATGCTATTGAATGAAAAAGCTAGAATTTATCGGATTCAAACAATCATTTAATCTATAAAAGATATAATCAAATCGAACTTTCGTTTATCAAATTAATGTTTGTCGTTCCCGATCTTTTTCAGTTAAAATATGGCTGTTTATGTCCCAAGCCAGTCCAATTCTGACATTTACATCCTTTATTAATCGAATTCTCATTGTTTATATTTCCTGGTTTTAATTTGACTGCCATATTTCCACTAATCAATCAAATTCTGACTGTTTCTAAAAAATATCTAACAATTTCTCTTCATTATATAATTCAGGCTAATCATTTTTGTTTCTGACACTTCTAACACTTGAAGCGAGGATCAGGTATGCCGAAATATGTGAGAAAAAAAAGATGCAAGCCGTGGAAAGAACAGCCGAGGAAATGAAATTATGTAAAAATGAAAGGAAGATATGGAATATTTTAAAGAGAGGTGAAATGAGGGGTCGTATGGGAGTGTCTCTGCAAGAATGGACAGAAAAATGTACTGTAATGAGTGGGGAGCCGTGTGGGGTAGGTGAACAAGAACAGATAGGAGAGATTGAAGAGTTCACGGAGGAGGAAATAGAAAAAGCGTTTGATGAGGTGAAGGCTGGAAAGGCTGCCGGACTTGACGGATTAAAGGCAGAAATGTGGAAGGAGATAGGAAAGGAGGGAAAGCAGAAGTGTTGAACGTTGCTGAATCAAATGTGGAGAGGAGAATCTAAGTTTCCAGAGGCGTGGCGTGTGGGGGTTATGTGTCCGGTTCACAAAGGAGGAGATACTTCAAGTTTCAAAAATTATAGAGGGATATCAATTATGTGTACCGGGTACAAAATTGCCATGACTGTGGTGAAAAATTGACTGGAGAAAGAAGTGGAGACCAAAGGATTGCTACCAGAGACGCAAAGGGTTTTTCGAAAAGGGAGGGGAACAAGGGATCAAATCTTTACTCTGGCAAGGATGGTGGAGAGAGTGTTGGAAGAAAAAGGCAGTATGTACGCTGTTTTCTTGGATTTGAAAGCAGCGTATAATACTGTACCGAGGGATAGATTAATAGTGTGTTTGAGAAGGAGAGGAGTGAGTGCGGCAACGGTGGAATGGATTAGACGAGTGTACGAGGAAACGTGGGTAAGTGCGAAAGTAGGAGTGAATGTGTCAGAAAGATTTAGAATTTAGACGGGAGTGAGGCAGGGCTGTCTGCTGAGCCCTTTGTTATTTAACTTATACATAAGTGAATTGGAAGAGGTTTTGAGAAAAGGGCAAGCGGGTGGGGTTGTGATTGGAAAAAGGAAGGTATGGATGCTGGCGTATGCGAATGACATGGTGCTTGTGGCGAGAGAATGTGGAGGAATAAAAGAAATGATGCGAAGAGTAGAGAGGTATATGGACAAAAGAGGACTACAAGTGAATGTAACGAAAACTAAATGGATGCGTTTTAGGAATAGAGGAAGAAAATGTAGAGCGGGTGAATTGGAATGGAAGGAAGATGTGATTGAAAGGATGAATGAATTTAAGTATTTGGGCTTCATTTTAAATGCACAGGTGGATACGGGGAGTACGCTAAGTGGGTACAAGGAAAAGCTAGAAAAGCATGGGGCATGGTGAGGAAGAAGTGGGGAAAGTGGTTTTCTGGCAACTTCCAATTGGCGTGTGCGCTGTGGGATACATGTGTGAAGCCCATTTTGCTTTATGGTGTGGAAACATGGGGAATAAGAGAGTACGAATGCATTGAGAGAGAGCAGTGGTGGTTCCTGAAGCAGATTCTTGGGGTGGAAAGATCAACCCCTGGGTACATTCTGCTGCAGGAAACAAATAGAGTGAGTATGCATGTGGAGGCAATGGAGAGAGTGGTGAAGTATGAAATGAAGTTGTGTGAATTGGATAATGAGAGATTGGTGAAAGTGGTATGGAGAACGTGTCTGGGAATAGGGCGGTGTGATTGTAGGATCGAACGAAGAAGGATGTATGAAAGGGCAGAAGTGTCGGAGAGAATTGTGAATGAGTGGTTGGAGAATGGGGTAAATGTGCAGGCATGGATGAAAAAGAAATGGAGGGAGGTGGAGATGCAAGAGAGGCAAGGGTGTATCGGGAAGTGCATGGTTGGGTGCCAGGGTACTTAACTAATAGTGATATCACAAGTGAAGATAAGATTACCCTGGCACGAGCGCGATGCGGTTCGGAAGAGAGGGGTAGGAAGGTGTGGATGGGCGAAAGATATGGTAGATGTGTGTTTTGCGCTAGTGGGAGGAATACATGGAGTCATTTGGGAGAAGAGTGTGAAGGGTTATCTGAGGAATGGCTGGGAGGAAACAGGAGAGTGAAAGAATGGATGAGAGAGGATGGAGCTGGAGTAAAGATTTTGGCGAGGTTGGGTTGGGAGAAGGAGATAAAGAGAAGATTAGAAAATATGGAATAGAATGTATATGTTGAGTTTGTATTTTGTATGCCAATAAAGTGTTTTTTCTAACACTTCATTCTTTCTGATTCTTGCCAGTACAATTCTGGTTTATTCTAAAAGGTTTTAACAAACAGTTTTTATTATTTGTTGAATTCAAAGTGATTCTTCCATTTTCTGATGTTTGCCAGTTGAATGTTAGTACTTACTTTTTAGAAATTAAATTATGTTAAACAGTCAGTAGTTCGATTAATAAAGAATTTTCAATCTAATTTTTGTCCTTTATCAGTCTAATTGTGATTAATACTGTCTTTCTTTTCGAACAAATTTCGGCCTTTGAGAATTTTTTTGGACACTTTATTTTCTTAGTCATCTAATTTAATTAGTATCTATCTATATTAGTTTTTACAAGGTCATTTTTTTCCAATTCGGTTGTATTCTGGGGTATTTAAATTATTTCTGTTTCCATATACAGAGAGCTTTTTTTATCAGTATACATTTCCCCGATGTATACCTGCAAAATACGCGAGTCAAATGCATTAATGTATGTGTGTTTAGTTGCCTCTAACACGCGACTGAACACACATATGCCAAATAGTCAATTAAACATACACACATTAATCGGTTCAATGCGTTTGACTCGCGTTTTTGCAGGTATACACTAAGGGGTAGTGTATACCTGCAATGTATACTGATAAAAAAACCTCTCTGTATATTGAATTCACGCTTTTATTCTGAGCTATTCTGTAAGGTAAGTGTTATGTTTAACATATACGTTTTTTTATCGCCACAGTCTATGAGCTTGTTTAATAGAGAAATATATATATAGAATATAAATTTAATTGATAACGTAAACGTTCAACTTTACATTTCCCGTACGGACTAGCCCCGCATGTCTATATTACCATTCTACATCTAATAATTGCAAAACTCTCAGAGGGTGTAAGCCAGTGCTTCTCTAAAGGGCTGTCGTGAGTTTTGTTTGATAATCTCAGTGTGTCGCAATCTAAGAAAGTTTTAATACACATCCAATTGATCCCGCTCCATTATAATGTTACGCTAACAATTAAAAAGTGTCATTTGTAAATATACATATATCTTTATTTAGACTATAGAAAATTTAACAATACAACATAAATAATTACAATATATGTAGGTGTTATTCTGTCTGGGTTATAGCCAGAGGTCTTTCTGCCCTGTCATGAATTTATGACGAAGTTAAAGAAAAATCTATGCTCCTAGCTGAACTGTCTTGATTTGTGCAAATGAATTGATGATTGGTGATGGTAGGATGTTTGTATTTAGGAAGGATATTAGGGTTACGGGGAATATGGAATTTTGTAAGAAGGGATAGGTTATCAGAATTATTGGTATTTTTATTTAAGGCTAATATACGCTGAGATATGGGTGGATTCATAAGGATTGCGGAGTGGGTTGTTGTGAAGTGTGAGTTTGGTAAGGATTCTTAGGGAGGATCTTTCGGTGACAAATATTGGAACGAATATCATTTGTATTAAACATTTTTTATTTGTTTGTTCTTTGGAATTATAATTCTTTGACTATTGCGCAATGCTTGTAAAACTATATTCGTTAATTCAATAATTTGCAGATTATTCAACTTTCAGGAAAATGGCTTACATTAATCACCCACTATTGTATTCAGCTCTATCGGTGATTTATTAGTCTGACAAGAGGGGAGTGCAAATTTCATAGTTTCAAGGGTGGCCGGGCGTCGAACCGACGATTGAAACGTAAAAGTCCGCCGTCGAGCGCCATTGATTCCATCGCATACTTAACGGCTTTCGCTTGTCAGAAGGGAGACGTTGGCTGCCGGTGCGTGGAGCGTCGCGACGCCCGAAATAATGCACCCCAGGACTTTTTTTATATTGTTTTCCGCTGAATCCGGGCGAAAGAGTCGTCGATTTACATTTCGTCTGGGGCTTTCAAGCGGTAATTTCTTGATATGTATCCCCTATACAAAAGCACTGTAAACAAGTCGACGGAGTATTTTTCAATATGTGAAGATTTAATTACATTTTGAATTGAAAATAGCAAATATATTCTCTTATAATATTGTTTATAATGTAAGAAAGAATATGTATTGACGGGGGACAAATCCTGAATCACATGTCTGCAGATGGCCTTATATTACGTAACGTTTTTTTTTATTGGTCTTTGCATTAAATATTCTGCAAAACGAAAATTGTTGCATTATACAATCACTTGTTATGAAATAGTAAATATACATTGTGTAGTTTAATTGTTGCATTATACAATTTGTTATTGCTATGTAACAGCAACTGTCCATTATGTAATTCTTGTCGGGAGGGGATTTCGCCTCTTTAAAAATACAAACAAACATCCATTGAAACGATGTTTGTTTGTATTTTTAAAGTACTTACGTTATGTAAGTTAAAAAGTTGCAATAGCTTAAGAGAAACTAATTAATTTTTTAATTGTGTAAATTAATTATTTTCAAATTTCTTATGTTTAATTTAATGTTATTTAAATAACTGTTATCAATCAAATAAATACTCTTCGTCCCTCACTACAAAATTCATGTTTCGATCATTATATGAGAGAGTCCTTCTCAGGTCACATTTATAGAGAAGATTCTAGCTGCATCAAATATTAATAGAAATAGCTGCGGTCGGCTCTTCGTCCACGGAACCGGAGAAAACATTCAGTTGGATAAAATGGGAAGAATTGCACAATAGTCGCGTTTACTGTAATTCGAAACGTTGCTATTTAATTGCATAGATTTGGACATTGTTCCGAAGTTTCTGGGACGATATACGTTCCAGAAAATATAAGCTCATCGGATATGTAATCACATGGAGAAATCACTACTTTACAAAATGATATACGATACACATACACAGATAATAATAATATCTTTATTGTTCAACAGGTTAACCCAATTACAGAACAAATCAAATTAGAATATAAATTCATACAAACAAACAAACAAATATATATATATATATATATATATATATATATAAATACAACAGAGGAAATTATTGAATATTAATAGATATAATACTAAAAAAATAAAATCAATGAGAAAATGAATTATTGTACTATAAAAAGTTATCACTGAAAAATTTATCGCAGCAGTTATACAAGCAATTATACCATGCAGCAGGTTCGAAGTAAATTTCGCACAACGAAGGTCTCTTCTGTGAGCAAGAGAGTCAAAGTCATGTCGTAGAAGCAGCTCTTCCTGGGCAATTCCAACCTCCGGGTATGATTGATCAATTTTAAATGAAAGAAACTTTAAAAATTTTCTATGAATTCTATCCAGCAAAGTAAATTTCGCACAACGAAGGTCTCTTTTGTGAGCAAGGGAGTCAAAGTCATGTCGTAGAAGCAGCTCTTCCTGGGAAATTCCAACCTCCGAGTATGATTCATCAATTTTAAATGAAAGAAACTTTAAAAATTTTCTATGAACTCCATCCAGCAAAGTAAACTTCGCACAACGAAGGTCTTTTCTGTGAGCAAGGGAGTCAAAGTCATGTCGTAGAAGCAGCTCTTCCTGGGAAATTCCAACCTCCGGGTATGATTGATCAATTTTAAATGAAAGAAACTTTAAAAATTTTCTATGAACTCTATCCAGCATGAGCGACTGATAGGTATAAATAGGAGGCCAGATTATGCTATTATATTCAAATTTACTTAAAACAAATGCGAAATATATAGCTTTTACACAATCAGTATTTTCAAAGTCCCGAGTAGCTCTTATTATAAAACCTAATGCCCTGGATGCGCTAGAAGTCACAGCTGCAAATTGATGCTTGAAAATAAACTCAGAATCAAAGATTACTCCCAAATCAGTGAACGTATCTACTTTAGAGAGCATACTGTCCGTAATATAATAACGAGAATTTATAGGCGCCCGAGTGCGAGAGTAACTCACAACACAGCACTTGCTTACATTGAGTGTAAGGTTTACTCTCGTGCACCAGTCCACAAGGACATCTAAGTTATGCTGGAGAATACGGACATCATCAGTTGAGTTGATACTATGATAGATCTTCATGTCGTCAGCATAAGCGAGCACAGGGCAAGTTAATATATTTAAGAGATCATTAATAAAGATGTTAAAAAGTAAAGGGCCGAGACATGAACCTTGAGGCACACCAGAGGTTGGATTAAATCCGTTATAGAACACGTAACATATTCGCTCGGATAGGTACGAGTGAATAAGGTTGGTGACAGATGGTACAGTACCAAAGACCCCAAATTGATGAAGCAGAATTTCATGATCAATGACATCAAATGCAGGTGAATAATCTGTATATATCACATCGACTTGACCACGAGAGTCAAGAGTCTCAGCTATATACTGAGTTATTGATGCTAAGTTCGTCGTTGTAGACCTATTGGGCATAAAACCATGCTGGAACGGTGAGATAAAGCTGCGCACGGAATTAAATGTAAATAAATGTGTAATGCAATCTCAAATTCCTTAGCAAAATTGGGCAATATAGAAATAGGACGATAATTGTTAAATAGTGATTTATTGCCCTTTTTGTGTACTGGACAGAGCCTAGCGCGCTTCTACGAAGTAGGAAAAAATAATGAAGAGATAGACTGATTAATAATAATGCTTAGTGGTTTAGCCAAAATATATCTACAGTTATGAATTAAAAAGCTTGGAATTTCATCATCCCCGGCGGTGAGTTTATTTTTAAAAGAGGACATGATGGCAATCAATTCAGACTCAGTAACTCTATTTATTTTAAATGAAGAACTTTTATCGTACCAATTCAAAATCAGTAATACTTTTTGTTGGAGTGACCTTAAAGAAGATGGATCGTTTGTACAGCGCTGAGCTGTCGAAAGAGAAGACAATCAAAAGAAAACGTTTGAAAGCTATTCTTGAAGCCAGTCCATCCTGACACTGGACACAGCAAAGACTATGATATACATATTGTAGACTAACAAGGGAATTTGAAATTAACCCAAACCGACCATGATTCCATAACTCGGAAGCCAATATGATGAATAGTCTTGTTAACCAATTAATATCCCCCCTTGATTCCAATATCGATTCAGTTACTGCTAAATTGACATTTTTTCAGGTGAATACCACATTAATAGTACATACATATTCCACCGGACACATCAGCAAAATCTTTATATATTTTTACTTTGCCCGGAACCCTGTCCAAGGGAAAGTATTGTGATCGTAAAAATTTTCGAATCGCCAATTTCAACAAATATGCACGTTTTGAGGTCACCTGAGTCCATTCCATCAAGTTTTGAAAAATGTCTGTGTGTGTGTGTGTGTGTGTTTCCGCGATAGCGCCTAAATGGATTAAGCCCAAACTTTATATCTAAGCTTTTCATAACAGTGGATTGATCTGAAAAGCTTTTGGTTAGAATCAAAACTCATTAAGTTGTTAAAGGATGGCGAAACGGATCGCCACTTAATGGCTTTTGATAATCCGATTGGGCACAGTAGGTAAACGTGCGTTTGGGATAAACTCATTTTAATTATTTTGGGAAAATAAAATTGAAAATTTTATTGTGACCGGCAAAAAATGTTTGCCGGTAATAAAGTGCAACTTTACTCTTAGCGATTTTTCATTTTTTAATTCGGATAAAAAAATATTTCAAATAAAAGTTGTAGATCATGAAAAAGTAAATAGTTTTCGTTAAAAACTTTTTATTGTAGGACCTTTAGTTTTAATTTTATAAGCGGAAGAATTTCGTCTACCTTATAAATTCTCTTAGAAATAAACAATTATTTTTATAATTTTTTTATGGGGGCTTTAAAATAATTATTTAAATAATTATTTATTTAAATAATTATTTTAATGACAAACTAAATTATAATATTCTTAAAAATACTCGACTTTAACTTTAAAGGACAACAATCCATTTTTTCATTTATTTTTTGTTTACTGTTAAATGTTCTTTCAAAAACGTATTTTACCGAATTCATCCGGGAAAGTATCATAATGGACACATCACCATTTGTTTAATATATTAATGATTATGCATGCAACAAACTTTTAGCATTAATTATGTAATGTAATCTCGTTTATAAGAATAATGAACGAATATTGGATAACGTGTTTTACAAAAGAAAATTTATCCAAACATATATAAACTATAAAACCCAAACGTAAATTCCGCAGTCTAACTCTTCATAAATTCATCACTTCATTTCACAACATTCAAATTAGTTAAGTGATGCATATATGAGACAGGGACTTTTGACATGGACAATTAATAATCATCACATTTTATCGGAATATTTTGATAAGGACGAAAACACAAAATCCAGGCGGACAGACTATTGGTCGATAGGCAATTGGCAGACTTTTACAATATACATTGTAATATTTTATTTTATATATAGATATGGTATTACGTTTGTCAAAAAATATTATGTATATATAGAATAATATATTCTACAAAAAAGTAAAATGGGGCTGCAATGCTTAGTTTTTCATTTTCACATTTATTTTATAATGTATTGTAACTTATACAAGGTGTACAGAAAATGAGTGAAAACCTTCAGGTAACTCAATTCATTAATTAATTTTTAATAGAAAATCCAAATAAAAAAATGTTGTATGGTTCTTCATTGAGGCTCACGAGGTCTTCGGAATTTTAAATATGTGACTATAAATTAGTATTGTTTTTTTAAATATTTTGTAAAGAATCAATAGCATTAACAATCAATTAGACACGTGTATAATTCCATTGATGTAAATGATTAATAAATCGGATATTTTTACAATTTTATAACTTCATCAGAAGCATTCTTTTAATGAAAAAAGATCTGGCAACGACGCACGCTCGTTTCTAAAAGAAAAGGTGTATGCAACACCTCCAGCGGATGATGTAGCAGTTATAAACAGGATAAATGCACACTTGTTTGATCCAGCGTTGCCAAATGTATAGTTCTTTTAAGTGGCCCGTGAGGCTTAAGGAAGGACCGTGTGACTTATTTTCGTTAATATTTTTATCTAAAAATTAGTCAAAGAGTCACGCTACCTAAAGCTTTTCACTCATTTTCTGTACACCTTGTATATTTAATTTCCAGTACTGATTTTGCTCTTGTTCCTGAAGATAATTATCATCCTGCACTGGAAATTATGTTTTCATATAACTCTAAATGTACTCCGCCATTTCGAAGCAACAATAATATGCGGTTAAATTTTCGTAAAGCTAACTTTTCTGCTTTGTACAGTGACTTTTGTGTATTGGATTGGAATACTTCAAATGAATGCACAGTTGTTGACGAAATGGTTTCCAAATTTTATGATATACTGTACTTCGTGTTATACAAACATGTTCTTACATATAAACCTACTAATAGTGATTATACGCCCTGGTTTACCCCTATTATAAAACGAAATCTTAAACTAAAACTCTATTATAGAAATATGTGGCTTAAAACAAAAAGAACGCACTTTAATATTGAACTCAAGAGACTACGTTCAATTAAATTAAATAAAATGAAATGAAACAAAGATGATTCACACATTTGCAGCTATTTAAATTACAATGAAACTACGTTCACTAATTAAATGCCAGATCGCTGAAGCGTACTCTGTATTCGTGCATGAAACTGAATCTAATCTTAAGAATAATCCCGCAGATCTATGGAATTTTATTTCTAGTAAACGTGGAACAACTCGTATTTCTAGTGTAATGCGAAATGAAGAAGTGGACCTTTCTAATCCCCATGACATTGCAAATGGATTCGCTGATGTCTTTAATTTTAAACTCAACCACACTCACTCTATTGATCAATTGATGTTGAACAATGATTTTAGTATTAATTCTCCGTTCTTCATAACTAAAGTAGATGAGTCGCAACTAATTGCCATCATGGCTCGTTTTCTAAATAAATTTACAGCAGGCGATGACAATATTCCAAGTTTTCTTCTTCGTGACTGCACGTTCATTCTAGCTACTCCATTATGCACAATAATAAACTTGGCAAATTCGTCGTGTACATTTCCTACTTTGTGGAAACGTGCTAGACCGGTTCATAAAAAAGGTGAAAAGTATATTCTCAGCAATTATCGTCCAATATCCATTTTGTCCAATTTCGCGAAACTTTTTGAAATTGTACTACATAGTGAAATATTTAATGGCGTTCGCAGTATGATATCTTCATATCAACATGGATTTGTGCCCGCCAGGTCTACTACAACTAATTTAGCTACAATTTCTCAGTATTTAGCTGATTCTTTAGATGCTCGTGGTCAGGTGGACGTCATTTACTCTGATTTTTTCCGTGCCTTTGACGCTATGGACCATGAGATACTGATTTGCCAACTTGCTGCTTTGGGTGCAGTTCCTGCAGTTACTAACCTCATCAAGTCCTATTTATCAAATCGTTCCTGCTATGTGTTCTATAACGGCTTCATATCTTATGAATTCTCTCCCGCCTATGGTGTTCCTCAGGGCTCTTGTCTAGGACCACTACTTTTTAACATTTTTATAAATAAGTTATTAAGTATGCTTACTTGCCCTGTCTTGGCATATGCGGATGACATTAAAATCTACCAAAAAATCAATAGTACCAATGATGTCCTCACTCTTCAAGACAACTTGGATATAATCGCTGAGTGGTGTGACCGTGTTCATCTTTACCTCAACATTAAGAAGTGCTGTGTAATGAGCTATTTCCGTACACACACGTCAGTTGACTCTTCATATCGCATTTCCGGAAACGTATTATCGAAATACACAACTTTTAAAGATTTAGGTATCGTATTTGACCGCCAACTTACTTTTAAACACCATATTGAGTTTACTTGTGCAAATGCCTCTGAGACATTAGGTTTTATTATACGCGTTAATCGTGACTTTCGCAATATAGATGCTCTGAAAGCTCTATACTCTGCGTTTGTTTTAAGTAAATTGGAATACAATACTTTAATATGGTTTCCCATCTATGTCAGTCATTCGCTATTCCTGGACCGCATTCACCGACGATTTTTGAAATTTCTTTCATTTAGAGCTGACCAGGTATATCCTACTACAAGACGAACTTCTTCAACGTCATGGCATGGATTTTCTTGTCTCTAGAAGACTGCTGCTGCTGTACGAGATTTATGAAGAAATTAATCGATGGGAGAATCGACTGCCTGGATATCCTAGCTCAAGTGACATTTATTGTTCCTGCAAAACAGACAAGATTTGCCTCTACGTTTAGATTAACGACCTCCAACTCAAATGTCCTGAAACGATCACCAGTGCATGTACTGTGCAAGTGCTCAGAAGAGTATTACGAAAACATTTTCATTTAAATGCTAAATGTATATATTCACCGTCACTCAAAATATAACGTCTTTTTTTCTCTTATTTCATTTGTATTTATGCATGTTTTTCTATTGATATCTCGTATTATTCTGTAATTGGGTTTCCTGTTGAACAATAAAGCTTATATTATTATTTAATATTAAATAAATATAAAAATATAATCTTTTTAAGTCCTTCAATATATAAAATATATACTGAAAAAAGGGAATCAAATTTAGGCATGATATCTATTCATGTCAATAATAAACCTTTAATCGTTAGAATTGACATAAAACAGCTGTTCCTTTAAATGTTGTCAATTACTGTATTGATTGATTCGATTCTTTACGTATCACCTCGTGGCTAACAAAATAAAATCCGACATTTTTTCTACATATATTGAAAAAAAAAGTTGTCATTACTGTATTTGAAATGATTATAGAAAGAAGTTAAAATGTTTGTATTTTTTATTTTTAAATAATATAACAAAAAAAATAATTTAAACGATTCTTTAGTATATTTTTATTTTATTTCAATCTACTAATTATTTCCTCATTCCAACTTTTCTCACGCACTAAACATACAGATTTGATTAAAACCGTGTACGCATACTGTCGATGAAGTTGATAATAATAGAACCATCTAGTTAGTTAGGTGGTTAGTTAAACGGGTGCGTCGACCTCGGCGGACGATAAAATTTCCCGGCCTGGCGTTTTCCGTCCTGTCCGTTTTCCTGGCCCTCCGAGAATAGCAATGAAAATAAATCCAAGCCGCTCGTTCGTTGCAGAGAGCGCGGTTTAATTAGCCGACGATGTTTACACGATTCCCTCTCCCCATCCCTCGTGCATGAAGGGAAGCAGGATCGAGTGGCTGAAAAGCGATTAAAGCGAGCGAGTCTCAGTTGATTTTAAAACGCGCGAACAAAAAATGTAACAGAAACGAGAATAACAGTTATAAATGGAAGTAGCAGAATAAGTATCGAATACAGATATATTGAAAAGCTAGGAGAAACGATAAGTTTAAGATAAATAAATTGTAATGAAAATAAATAAATAATTCATGATTAAGTGCCTCTTAATCTTGAATTATTTATTTCTTTATTGCAAATCGACCTTGAAGCTTTCTTATGGGATTACTTAATAAAAATGGTAATGTGTCCATTTTTGAAGTTATAGAATGAAACACTTGGTTTATTTCACTTAATATATAAAAAAACCGTGTTTTATTTGATATTTTTAAGATTTTCAATGTTGTTGGGGGTATAAGTGATTGTATTCGAAAACACAGAATTTTGTAAAATTCATAAATGGTGTTAGGAAAATAAACTTTATTTAAATCTTTCAAAGTGTAGCTGTATGATCTTTTCACGTAAAAGAAATTTACACTATCATCAGTCAGATGAATTAATCATTTGCCTGATGATGCCACTGTATTGATGAAGCAATTGTAGCATTGTCTCTACAATAATTTTTGTGAAGCGTTCAACGGAAATTAAAAATTACTGAATCATATTAGTAAATTATTGAACATAAAAATATGCTCACATTGGGAGTTTTTCAATGCAGTCAATATTAATTACTTGTTGGAGACATTGGCATATTTGAAAAAAAACGTAAGTAAAGGCACAATTGAAAACCTGGGCAATAGGGATTTACTTAACAAATATGTTCGATAATATATTGAATTAGGATTTACTTGATTTATTTAATAAAATGTTCAATAATGAAATTTAAATAAATATACGTTACCTGAACCTCTAGACAAGGAGAATTGTTTATACACATATAATACATTTCCAATGCATATATTTGAATAAAGATATTAGTATATATTTAATTTACTAATTCAATATATATTCAAACATACATTTTTACAAAAAAATAAATAGACAGAAAAAATATTAAAGCAATTCTAAGGCTTAAAATAATTATGTCAATTATTTTTTAATCGATAAAGATTACTGGATCCAATTTTATTTTAAATTCCTTTTAGTTGCGTCTAAGCAAATAAAGTGGAATATTGATTCAGAAAAAAAGTCCAATTATGTATTACAAATACAGTTTAACCACCACTTGTCTAACCTTAAACTCATTCCTTTAAATATCACATTAATTTATAGTTGATTGGTTAACATTTAAGCGCCCATCTAAATGAATAAACATAATATCCATTTTTAAATCGAATTAAAATAAAATAAAACATATTTTTGCAGTTATTAATAAAATTAAACAAGGAAAAATTACTGGCATTAAAATGATGCATATATACATATTCTTCTCATTGTTCATATGTTGTTCTTATGAAAATTATTTTGTGGGTTAAAATAAAATATATTTATTATTAACAAAATAAACACTTTTCAAAAGTGAACTTTGCACACAATTCTAAAAATATAAAGTTTTGGTGTAGTCTTTCAAGATTAATTGATCATTTAATAGTTAATTGGTAATAATATTCTAAAATGGATTTTTAGCAAGTTCTTAACTCCATATTTCTCCCTTTCATATTCTTTACTGTTCTTTTTATAACTATGGATTTCTTTAATAAAATGTTCAACCACCATTCATCCAGCATATCGGTGCCATATGAAATTAGGCAAAAGATGGCGCTTGCGTCGTCTTCCATTTATTATGAATTTGTTTATTTGGATTGTTGTATTTAAACTATAGAGTTGGAAAATATAATATTTGAAGGAAAAAAAAAACTTTAAAAGATTTGAGTGTTAATTTTGGTAACCACTGAGCATTCGATGGAAATATTAATAACATTTGTAAATGAAAATCTCAGAATTTCTTAAGCGTACCTGTACAGATTTTAATAATGTTAATGTTATTAAAAAACTATACTTACAATCTTGAGTTAGCGTCTATCATATGGTTACCTCAATATTACATATAGTAAATTACAAATCGTTCCGCCAATATCCATTGTTTTCGCTTACATACGAAAACCGTTTGTCAATTTTTAATGTAGACTCTCTTGAACATCACCGAAAATCTTGCATCTATATTGTTTAATCGTGGTGTTTCTTGCGATAATATGGACGATGCAAACATTTTAAATATTTTTATATATTGAATATTTGTGTTCCACGGTGAATGCACATTATATAATGCTTAAACTAGGTCACGTACGCATCAAAATTTGCCATTGAATAGGAGAATTTTACTCACTAACAAACTAAATGTAAGAATGATTTTAAAATAATTAATAAATTATTTTCACATTTAGCTCTGTGACTTTTGACTTACGTTACGTAAGTACGTTAAACAAATGCACATTAAAACAACTACTTCCTAAATGTGCTAAATGTGAAAATAATTTATTAATTATTTTCAAATCATTTTTATTTAATATATTTAAATAACTGTGACCAAGTGAATGAATAATACTCTTTTCTATTTAAACTAAATGTAAGTTTGAATTTTAACATTTTTTTCGAATTTTGAAAAAAATCCTTCATAATTTTTGATAATAATAGAAAAGTAAATACTCTTTTGTATATCATTATTATATACTCAGTTATTTAAATTAAATCAAATATAAATAATTTAAAAAATATTTTACTCAATTGAACAATTAATAATAATAATAATAAACTTCATTTGTGGAAAAAAGATATATTGTATTGTACATTATAACTATTTACAGTACTCTACAAACTTTAAGGGGAAATTCAATTTGTACAATAAATGCTCAACTGGTCTTCCATCTAAACCTTAATATAATAAGTACAAAATATCAAAAATGAATTGTAAATCGAACTCATGAACTAGAGACCATCAACAAAAAAGAAAATAACAAATATAAAAAATGGATAAATTAAATAAATATTAGTAATATGTAAACTTATATATTATTGTATGAACAAGCACTCCTAGCAGTACATATTTAAGAAAGATTTATATTTTTAATAATTAAATATATTTATTTCAGCTACTGTTATCAACAAAATATTTATTAATTTAACACAAACATTATATAATTTATACTACCTTAAATAAAATTGCACTAAAGCAAATGATAAAATATTAAACAAACACAATAATTAAAGATATAATTGATTGGCATATCAAAACATACGTGAATGTAGTTGCCAACTTGAAACGAGTTCAAAATTTTGCCACTTTAGCGCTGCGATCGTAAATTAACTCTTCAATAGTTATATGAGTATAAACAATGTATAGAAAATACATTTGCAATTTATAACATTGTTGAATCGCCATATTTTTAAAATTAAACATTTGTTTGTGATGTATGCGTTATCTTTACAATATTAATTTAACAATAATAATTTTAAATGATAATAACAAAGTATAGTTTAGAAGATTATATAAATATACGAAATTAAGTAACTGTATATGAACAATTTACAGTTACTTAATCTTTGTGTAATCTTCTAAAAATAATATAATGAAAGTGATATAAAAAGGTTAAATGTTTGCTTTATATTGAAAACATGGAATTAATTTAAATTTAAAAATTAATTTTACATTTTTCACTCTTTTTTCCTTTCTACCGTTAGACGTAAGGAGAATTAAAGGTAATACCATGCTTTAATTTTTAAATTTAAATTAATTCCATGTTTTAAATTTTGATATAATTTTCAATTTCAATTTATTGACTTCCAGAAAGAACAATATTTACAATCATGGGTTGGTCCAAATACATATATATATATAATAATTTAGTTAATAAGAGCTTACTGGCTAGGTTATGTATATAAAACTTATTTTTTAAGTACATAAATAAATAAATAATTAAAAATACATTAAAATAGATTAAAATATTAAATATAAAATATAAACAAAACATTTAACCTTTTTATACCACTTTTATTATAAATTAACTTAAAAATACTTTTTATTAACTTTAAACTACTTATGTAACGTAAGTCAAAGTCGCAGTAGCTAAAGAGGAAATAATTTATGAATTATTTTCATTTTTTTAATAACTGTAACCAAGTGAATAAATACTCTTTTCTATTACATTTATTTTACTTTAGTGACAAGTTTAAATTGCGCAGTAATCTCTGCTATACTTGAAACTAGTCACTAAAGTAAATTAAAAGTAGTATAAAAAATGCTAAGTCTTTTATTTATAACAAAATTAAAACACGCACAACAAAATAAACGCCTCAACAATCCAAGAATTCATCTTCTAAAATATATTACTATTCAAATATGAACTATTTTTTTTAGTAAAGCAAACATTGTCCACAAAATAAACAACTATTTACAAAAACCATTACGTAATCGTTTAATTATGTCAAAATATAGCGGTCAACTTTTCAAACAGCTATAAAAAGTGATTGTTCAAAAAGATTGTGCAGATCAATCACTGCATCCCTGGCGGGAATCGAACCCGCGACCTTTGGATTAGAAGTCCAACGCGCTATCCCCTGCGCTACAGGGACTGTACATTCGGTATTTCCAGCGTTCACTGATGTATTTCAAGTACAGTTGCTGTCAAAACCAACATAACTGATAACAGAATTATTTCGTGGTTTGCGATAACAGAACATTTTTATTTCAAAATTTAGTATAAAAACGTACAGGCAAAGATAATTATAATTCAAATGGAAACCATTTGGAATTATTATAATTTTTCTTTTTTGTTGACTTAAATCGATTAAAATCATTCAGATCGCTTTATTGCGTGTTATGTTTAATATTTATTTAATATTCTAGAAAAGTAGTGAATGAAATCGACGTTAGATTATATTCATAACATATTTATATTACTTATTTAAAGTTGCTATGTAATAATTAATAATGGTAATTAATGCAGATATACATATTTTATTATTTATATTTAACATTCTTGTATACATAAAACAATACAATAGCAAGATTTAACTCTGCCTGAATAGTATCACGTCTTTTCTAGCCACCTAGTAAAGCAACTAAAAAAACTATTAAATTATCTAATATATATTATAATAGAAAACAGTATCTATTCACTTGGTCACAGTTATTTAAATTAAATAAAATAAAAATAATTTGAAAACATATTTTTTTTAATTTTTGACTTACGTTACGTTACTTCAAAACTAACATTCATTGAAACAACTTCTTCTCGGACAAATATCAAGGCAGATATTGAACTACTCAATGATTATTTGCTATTGCATAATAAATAATTGTATAATGTAACCATTTTTTATTCGAGAATATTTAATGCAAAAAACAAAAAATGTTACGTAATATAAGGCCATACGCAGACTCGTGTTTCCAGATTTATTCCTTATCAGTACAGTTATTATACTTTTTTTAAGTTGTTTAATTAATTAATGTAAATTAATTATTTTCAAATTATTTTTAGTTCATTTAATAGACATTATGTTAGTTACCTTTATTTCTTTAGTTGATTAATTATGGTTAAGTTGAATTATACTGGTAAGATTAAACAAAGAAATTGTTTGTTTTTTCCTGTATGTGTGATTTACTAGTGTTGGCCATTTTTTGTGTGTTTTCAGTATTTCGTATTCAGTCCATATAAACAATTGAAATTTAATATTTTTGTTTTGGTTTAAATTACTTTAAATATTTATTGCACTTGAATTGAAAATTATAGTGTAATTAATTAATGGTTTAAGTGGAAGAACAGTAACAGATAATGCTGACTGAACTTCGCCTATACCTTTATACATTTTTTTCTTTGTAAAACTACTCTTTAAATTTAATAAAGACGTTTATTTTTATTACCTCTTTCTTAATTAAAATATTTAAATAAATATACAGTTCTTTTTTCTAAATTCCGTGAGTTCTGGATTCAACAAGTTCTGTTTCATAAAAAAACGTTACTTATACTTTGAATTCCCCTAACTAGGTAGTTTAAAAAATGTTTGTTTTGTCACTATCTTGAAAATGCGATCCTCATTCATCGTTTAATGAACTTTCCATTAAACAAAGAAAACTTTGAAAAAGAAAAAAAATATTTTAAAAAGTATCGCAGCCAACAATGGTTATAACCCTAATTTAATTGAAAAAATGATCAAAAAGAAAAAGCAAAAACAATTATTAAAATATTTTTATAGCGGAACATCCTACGAAAAAGGTAATTGGTACAAATTGGAGTATATAAATGGACTCTCGAATAAAATTAAAAAAACCTTGAAAGGAAAAAGTACGAATATTATTCTGACTAACTCTATGAATTTAGGAAAGATTTTAATTAACAATAAGTTAAAAAGCGATAATAATCATTTTAAAAAAAGCGGAATATATGAATTAAAATGTGATGATTGTGATTGTATTTATATCGGTCAAACTGGTAGATCATTTGAAATTAGACTTAAGGAACACAGAAAAGACATTTTATATAATAAAATAACTACTGGATTTTCAAAACATTGTATAGCTGAAAATCATTTCTTCAATAATAATAAATTCAAATTATTACATACAGGTAATAAGGGATTAAAGTTGAATTATCGGGAAGGCCTCGAAATAAGTAAAGCTGTAAAAGCCGGAAAAAACGTCGCTAATGACATTGAGGAACTGTGGGACTGCCCGATCGTTAACGCCCTTACTACTGAAAATACCGACAATAGGATTATATAAATAACTGTAAAATATCTTGTACATTTATTCTTGATAATGGCAATGTGCCGAAACTAGTCGAAAATAAATATTTTTTGCGTGTAAAACAAACCAAGTGAAACTTACTTAACAATCCCTAATAAGGAATATTCCTTTCTAATATTATTAAGGCGACAAATATAAATTGTATAATATAGTTATTTAACAGTATGGCATATTAATAAAAACAATTAATTTAAGAGCTTAGGACATGTAAATGGAAGTAAATAGGTATCGATTATGAATAAATGAATGATTAATGCCCGTTTGCACCGATTTTACTTTAAGGCCTCCTTAGTTAAGGATTCCTTAAAAGTTAAGGAAAGAATAGTAGAGATTGGATTGCACCGCTCATATAAAATCTCCGCTTGGTTAAGGTCTCCTTAGTTGGGGGAAAATCTAGTGGAAAGTTAGTGCCTAACTTCATGACGTCTATTATTCTCGCTTCCTAACCTTGAAATCATAGAAAATTATTATTAATTTTAGAAAATCACAACTATTTCGGATAATTATTACCGTTATAAACATTATAGAAATCAAAAGAAACTTTAAATAATATATTTATTTAAGAATGTATACATTTCACCATTTTTTTATAACATTATCGCTCGCTTTCTCTACTTTATTCGTTATCTATAAATTTATAGGTTAGAATCAGCTGTACGTCAACGCTAAGGAAGCCTTAGTGAAGTTAAGCCGCCAACATCGGCGGCTTAAATTTAAGGAGACCTTAGACATCGTGCGCGCGCGGTGCAAACCAAATGACATATGTTAAGGATTACTTAGCACTAAGGAGTACTTAAACAAGGCGGTGCAAACGGGCATTAATGGCATAATGTAGTTTAAATATACATTTTGTATTAAAATCGTTCACACGTTTGCAAGTGTTCCGCATTTTATCGATTTCATTCGGCTTTTTTTATTATAGGAAAATATTACATAATTATTTAAACGACCTCGTATCTTGTACTGCATCTTAGAAAATGAATTACACGAGAATCCATAATATTTTGAATTGATTTTTTGCGTGGAGTTTTCCGTCTGACCTTGTCACGCTCATTTTTTGTGTTAAAATACAATGTAATGCTCTGATGTCACTGAACTTAATAAATAAACATTAAAGTTTGCATAAATATACATATTAATTGAATATTAACAGATGGAATAAACTCATTTTTGTTTACTATTCTGTGGAATTTGAAAAACATTTCGGTGAAGGTGATTGCATATATACAAGGTGTACAGAAAATGAGTGAAAAGCTTTAGGTAGCGTGACTCTTTGACTAATTTTTAGATAAAAATATTAACGAAAATAAGTCACACGGTCCTTCCAAAGAGGATATTATCCTTATAATAATATCCTCTTTGGTCCTTCCTTAAGCCTCACGGGCCACTTAAAAGAACTATACATTTGGCAACGCTGGATCAAACAAGTGTGCATTTATCCTGTTTATAACTGCTACATCATCCGCTGGAGGTATTGCACACACCTTTTCTTTTACAAACGAGCGTGCGTCGCTGCCAGATCTATTTTCATTAAAAGAATGCTTCTGATGAAGTTATAAAATTGTAAAAATATCCGATTTATTAATCATTTACATCAATGGAATTATACACGTGTCTAATTGTTTGTTAATGCTATTGATTTTTTACAAAATATTTAAAAACAATACTAATTTATAGTCACATATTTAAAATTCCGAAGACCTCGTGAGCCTCAATGAAGAACAATACAATATTTTTTTATTTGGATTTCCTATTAAAAATTAATTAATGAATTGAGTTACCTGAAGGTTTTCACTCATTTTGTGTACACCTTGTATTTTCTTGAAAATACAACAGATGGTGATCATCTATTGTATTTACAACAAAATGTATATGCAATCACCTTTATTGTGATATTTATACATCCAATGGGTAAAATACAATACATTTTTTTGCACTGTCTTATATGTCATGATCGTCTTTTAGTTGTAGATGAGAGATGAGATAATAATAATAATCTTTATTCAAATAAATAAATAAATAATCCAACAACAACACACAATCATATTAACAAAAATACTACCGCGTACTGCCTATTGCTATTTTATACTGAAATGGCGTCAGAATAGCTGGGATTAATTTCTCAACAGAAAAATTCCTCTATAGTATACGGTTCAATTTCCCGCAACATATTTTTTATATATCACCGGATTTAATTCAGCTTTCGCAAACAATTGTAATTTATTGTAAAGCTGTAGATACAAGTAGTATTTATGTTTAGGGTACATAAGCGTGCATTTATTTCTTGTTGTGTAGTAATGTTCGTTAATATTTGACTTAAAATAATGAAAATACTTTTAGACAAATAGCAAACATTCCAAATGAATAAATAGTAGATTCAGGATAGCTGAATTTGGGAGAGATATTTCGAGTTTCAGGCAGAGTAGGTTTAATCTTGGTTTAAAGGATAAGGTAATTTTTTAAGGCAATAATTGAGGCAGTTTTTGGAACATTGAGATTATGCCATATCCATATTGGGTGGATTGTTTGGATGGCGATTTTTTGTGCGTCTAATGCATCACTGTCTTTTTTTAAATCCATGTGATATTTCCATTCTTGGGACAAGGATTGTAATTTGTATTTGAAGTTAAATATTTGAATGATATAATCGACAAGAAAATATTTCTTCATAATTACATTATAAGTATAAAATAAAGAATATTTTAGGTTTGCACTAAATAGTCAAAAATTCTAAATCCATGTTTATTGTCATATTAATTTTCATGTGTATTGAAAATGTATTCCCAATAATATTTAAAAATAAAATAAAAAAATATAAAAAGAGCGAAAATAATTTTAGAGTAAGCATCGCTCTAACAACCTTTTTAACAAAAATAATTATTTAAAATCTGTTGTTTTTTTTTAATATGACTTTCAAAAATTTAATATTACAAGAATTTAGTGTTTATAATATATATATATATATATATAATATAAAATCCCCATCTACCATAATGGTGGTGTAGGGGTTAGTGTTTATAATACCGCCTGTATTATAAGTTTTAGGTTAAGGCAAAATTATTCTCCTGTTATGGTGAAATGTGACTATATTAAAACAATTCAATTAATTGCGTTTTGTATAATAGTCATTGATTAAATAAATACATTACATTTCAAAATTCTTTGCAATCTCCTGAATCGTGTGTTTAAAGCTTACGTGTTATCCGGCAACAAATGCGTATGTCTTATTCACCTTAGAAAGAAAAAATAAACGATACAGTTTTTACTGCTTTTTCGCATTTTTTTGTGTACGATAAGTAATAATAATAATAATAAATGTCTTTATTTTCTTCAGATATGTTACAATACATGTTACATTGAAGAAATATAGGCGAAGTTCAGTCTTTAGTCTCGCTGACTATAGAACTGCTTTTCCACTTAACATACCTTAATTTAAGCATAATTATACAATATAATGTACTACGTACGCATTACAATCATATAATAAAAATTTAAAAAATGAAAAATATATCCCTATAAAATGTGAAATATTAAAGCGCTAATTTACCGTCTTTCAAATTATGACATATTTCACGCTTAAAATTAATCAATGTGAAATTTTTTATTTTTGTTGGTATTTTGTTATATATTTTATATATATTGTAGGAAAATTACCGTTGATAGAGAGCTGTTTTATGCAACCGGGGTGAAATAGTACCTATTGACTTCACATTGATATTATGAACATCCGATCAAAAACTATCCTGTTATAAAGATATTCAAGTTTGTAAGAGAGCATAATTTTATGATAAAACGTACAGCAAGTTGTTCATATTTAGCCAATTTATTTCTTTTATCTTGTGCGAAATGTGATTATACTTCATAATACCCAATATCAAACGAATAGAAGAGTTTTGTAAAATCGTCCAAGCAAGCATTGTAGATTACATCACTAAAGTTAAAGTGACTTAATACCAGTGCTTCACAAAGCATGCGCTTCATTTTAATTGTTAAATAGTGCCTGCTGGAATAAATCAACTTTAGATTTAAAAAAGATTTTGAAATGTACTTATTGGTGTGTTTTTTAAAACGTAAATCATTGTCAATTATAAGACTCAAATTTCGAGCGGAATCTACGAAAGGAAGTGTGATATCATTAAGGTTGCGGTTTAGTGGAAAGAGATAGCTATATAGTAAAATGGAAATAATCGTTTGAAAATAGAGCTATTCTTTTGGATTTCATAATATGAATGTGTATTTACATTTGTTTATCTACCAAGTATAAAGTATCAGTCTAAATAAAAAGTAAATCGTTAATTTTCGTGTATTACGTCAATTTACTAGTTTAAGTTAGAAAAGAAAATTGTAAGATATAATGAAATTAATAGGTCATGTCTGCTAAGTTATTTGAATGCAGAATTTAGTGAAATCATTTAAATTTTCATTGCACCAGTTTTTATTAGCAAAAATTTAATTTAAAATTTGCTATAAATTTGATCAATTTTCATTGTTTTTCATAATTATTTTTCACAGAAACTAAACATTAAAATAATTTTTAATTTATCTGATGAAATTCCTGCTTATTTTAAGATTATTTTAATGTATAATACAATATTGTTCATTGATCACAACAACAATCTAACTCAAATTAGTGATTGCCCATATTTGTATAGCTATCTTTTTCTTCTAAACCGCACCCTTAAGTTTAATTTTTAATTGCTGTTTCGCAAGCTGAATTGATTTACGTGGACCAAATAACATAGCTCTTGACTTATTAGGATTTATATGCAGAGAATGTTTAAGGGACTGTTCAACAATGTTGGAGAGATCAAGATTAATATTGTTGCCTGCATCTATCACGTCTTCAAGTTTAAATGAATATAACAGCTGAGTGTATACATGTTAGTAGAGCAGTGATTTAAGATATTTGTTAGTGTAGAGGTATTAATAGAAAATAATAATAGACCCAATATTGAACCCTGCGGGACCCCCGACTCAACTTTAATAAAGTTAGAAGATTGACCATCCAAAACTACTCGTTGTTGCCTATTAGTTAAATATGATTTTATCAAGTTTGTTGCTGTACTACTGAAACCGATATAATGTAGTTTCGAAATTAATAAATCGTGACTAATAGTGTCAAAAGCTTTACTGTAATCGAGCAGAGTTAAGCAGGTGACATAACCTTTATCAATGTCAACGTGAGGGAAGGTACCCCACGCTGATTACCAACTAGCTCAGGTTGATTTAAAGACGAAGCAACTAACCTTTAAAACACAATGGCTTTTAAATAATTTATTTACAAAAAAATTAGCAAAAAAAAACAGAGAGATCAGTCACACAGTGTACATGTTAGGTAGACCTGGGATGGCGTCGGTGTCTGAATGAAGGCGGCGTTCAGGCGGCAGCTCAGCGTCCTCTGATCGGCGTCGGGATTTGGCGTCGATGTCCGTGGGTTGTTGCGTAGGGGTTGGATCCAGGGGCAGAAACAAACACTACCCTCGTAGTGTTGACGTCGAAGCGGTTGTACTGGCAACTTAGGTGCTTGGCGTCGGTGTTGACTGCAGGAACGACGGTAGAACAGCTAACGTCGGCGTCGGGCTGAGTTTCCTGGAGTCGGCAGGTTTCTGAATTGGACTGGATCCGGCAACAGCATAGGACACTACACTGGCAGCGTCGATGTGGCGTCGAGACGGTTACACCGGTAACCGTGAAGCTCGGCGTCGGTGGACTTCAGGAAGCACTGGTCCTGGAGTCGACTTCTTCTGGCAGGAACGACGTCTGGAACATCTGGCGTCTGCGTCGGTCAGAGTTTCCTGTCTCAGAGAGAAGGTTAAATTTCGAGGAACAAAAGTTCCTCTTGAATCCACATGCTGCCCCCTGTACAGCACCAGAGTGGACTGAAGATCTGGGTGGATGCATCCCGTATTTAAACACCGAAAATCGTCTGGAGTAGGGATGATTTTCGAGGACCACGTGGCCGTTGGCAAAGAATTCACTGGAAAATAACTATTGTAAAGAAGATAATTATTTCCAGCGAATTCTTAAATCCAACCGTTGAAACAAGCAAAGTAAGTTTCATTTACGTGTGTGATTATTGAATATTATATACATCTTAATTAGAAAAAACATGAGAGTAAACAAAACTAAACCATAATATTGATTATGTACATTTTATTTAGAAAAAACATAATTGTAAACAAAACTTACCTATTCAGGCTGGGACTCTCAGAGACACCAGACTGTTGAGGCTGCGGGGAGAAAGACGAAACTCATAGAGTGTCCGGCGACCTGCGAGATAAGGGAAGCTACCATGGGCGAGAGATGGCCTAACATGGCCGATATAAGAGACCTGCCCGCCTCTGTGATACTGGATTACCTCCATGGGACAGTCTGGTTGTAGCAGAGGAAGGCGGGCCTGTAATGAAGGGAGACTAGGGGCCTTTTAGGCCTATGCACAGTGCTTACAGCACACCTTCACACATACATACAACCACTCGCTGTTTTTTTTTTTCTTTTCATTTATTACCCCATTCTCAAGAGAATTTAATATATACAATAATTTAGTTCTCAACTGATACTCTTACAGGTCTTGCGAACGAAATTTTAAAATTTAATTTAAACTATTTAATCCGAAGTAACATTGTAACGTAGCATCTGGATTCTTATCAATCTTTATTGACAATCAGATTGTTACGTGTTCTTTTTAGGATTTCCTCAATTTGACCATGTTAAAAGATTAAATACTCAGTGAAAAACGGTGAATAACCGGAACTTTTATTTTACTTTTACAGAAATGGAAATAGAAAAAAACGTCTTGATCTAAGTTATGGTTTTGATTGAAATGCCCAGAAGTGAAGTTGGTTTCCTCAACACCAGAACAACCCCACTTCTTTCAATGATAAATAATAAAGATTAAAAACTAATCAGACACGCATAACATTGGAAAGCAAATTATAAATACGAAATTGAAAAATATTTATACAATAATACTGATTACGCGGACTGACTGATTACTAATTATATTTACTCATGAATCGATTTTAGAGCTAAACAATATTTGAACTTAATGATTTGTTTCTGATTCCAATGTTGTCTGTGCGAATAAGATAGGGTTTCTTAATAGTATTTACATGAAATAAAAAGAACTATAAAAATAGAATAATATTAATAAAAACAATAATAATAATAATAATAATTTAAATGTACAGAGGTGAGAGGTACATTACAATATATAATGACGAAATGATTGGTATTCCTTTCTCTACTTATATTTTTATTTGTCATAAATATTTTGTATACAATTAATAATAATGTGCTATTCATAACATTATTTACTATTCATATAGTTATTAATAAACATCGTGTTGTGCCTCTCACTTTTTTTCCTCCACACAACACATTTGCGAACAAATACCAAAAAAAAACTTCACACACACACACACAGACATCTACTGTTCGGATCCTTTCTAGCCATCAACAGACAACTAGTGTCGCAATAAATAAAACAAAGTATGGTGTGCTTACAACATTCATGAATACATTTTTGTAATTTATGACCGTGATAAAAAAATATAAATATAAAGTCGCGAGCGCGGGGGCATCTGTGCGGTTCGTTGGACTCATTCCCTCTCTATCTCCCACTCTTTCGTTCCGAAAAAAGAAAGACAGAAGTGTGAATATTGAAATAAAAATGTATATATTTATTCAACGGTTGAATAAATATTCCAAGGGTGTATACCATCAAAGGATGGAATAAATTCGCGGTGTGATTTATTTCACTCGAGATTCCCTGGATTCGGATTGTTTTCAATTTGTTTGCACAGGGATTTATTCAGCGCGAGAAAAAATATTATATGTTTTTATTTTTGTTGTTAACTCCCACCGCGAAAAGTATTTTTAGTTTGTTTGTTGTTCTAATCGAGCCTACTTGCATAAAAAAAGACGTAATTAATTCAGATTAATTAATTTTAATCAAATTGATATTCCTTTTAAATTATATTTATACCTATGGATTAATGAAATGGTCAATGTACAACATTAAGATATAATTTAAATTATTCACTTATATTTAATTACTTTGTATATATTTATTTAACCTCGACACCCAATACGGGTAAAAGAGGATAAGATTAAGAAAGAAAGAAAGAAAGAAAGAAAGTATATATTTATTTTTTAAATATCTATTAACAAAGATTATTTATATCATTGAATAGAAAAGCTAAATGTGGAAATAATTTATTAATTATATTCAAATCATTTTTATTTAATTTATATCATTGAATTAATAATATAAAATTTCTCCTCTGTGATTACATTTTTCATATTTTATTTATACGCTAAGCAGCTTGAAACCCTATTCTCGGCGTTTCTTGATAAAGCTAAACATCATGAAAGCCAATAATCGACCGTTTAACGATTTAAAGGTCACTTGTCGATGTTTTAGTTTGAGGGAATGTGCTCTACTAAGATAAGGGAAACAGACAAGATGAAGAAAAACAGCATTATTGACATTCCTTTAATTTTACACATAGAACAAGAATTTTGTTTTGTAAGACGGCTAACAACGTGAGTTGAAAACTCTGATGGAAATGATACGGGAAATACTGACTTTTTTATAGACACTTTCAAGTTTAACTAGTTCTACAAGTGACTGGTTTAGTACCTACAAAAACGGTTTATAAATTACTTTGTTCAATTCTATTTTGTAAATTAAGGACAAAGTAAATATAACGTATAGTGAAAAGATAGCATTTTTTGTGAAATATCTACTTATGTAAGTAAACTTATTTTAGCGATTATACATTTTACATATTTTCTTTTTTGCTAGACAATATACATTTATTTTCAAAATAGATGGGTTTAGTTACAAAACTAGTATATTATTTCATATTATTCCAATCTCTTATGTGATATTATTAATAGAACTACTTCTTGGCTATTTATACAAAAAAGTATCTGCGGATATTTGTGCTTTTACAAGTTACGTACCTTTGTTTCAGAATGTATCCAAAAATATCGCATAAAGGCATTTTCGACATTTGAAGAGATAAAGGTGTCAGTGAAGTAGTAAACTGTATGTTGTAAAATTCGACAATATTTCAATGTCTGGAAAAGAAATGGTAGATTTGAAATAAAGTAAATAAAGTAAATTGAAATTGAAAGCATGTTTGAAGAAAGTTTGCCAAAAATTTTCCCAATAATGGCAGAAATGTAATAGATATCGATTTTATTTTTTTATGGATAGACGTGGCTGGATGATTATATAATATTTCCTTTGGCTATCAAACGGTATTGGTTTTGGAAGCCCGAAAGACCATACAAACAATTTTACTTATGCTGCAAAAAAATATAAAGTGAAAAATTGACATCTACTAGTTTAGTACATTTAGCAATAGCAACAGAAGCTAAATTACGTGAAACGGAAAAGCGGGATTACGCATCATTAATCAGAGAGATATCTATTGCTTCACCTAAACGTGGCACATAATTTAGAGTGATACGAAAGCAGTATAATCCTCAGCCAAATTCGCTATCCGGTGATCAGGCAATAACTCTCATGGTAAATGCAAATCTTTCAACGCATCAATATAATATAATAAGAGAGCATGTTAAAATTAGCCCTAAATTATATCCATATATTATCTTGTAAGATAGACAAAGAAATTGTTATCCAACGGACATATAGATTTCTGACTGTGGCTGAAATAAATTATATCCATATATTATCTTGTAAGATAGGCAAAGAAATTGTTATCCAACGGACATATAGATTTCTGACTGTGGCTGAAATAAATCTCCTAGCATTAATTGACAATTACTCGATTATGTTTTGCATAAGAATATGTCAGATATATTTAGACATTTTAAATGGGGCTGTGATGGAACTGTTCAGCATCGCTACAAACAAAAGTTTTGTCAAGAAAATGTTTCCGATGAACATTTATTTTGTATATCGATGTATTCGCAGAATTATTTAACCCATCACCATCGTCCACTCGATATTGCCGTCCGATTAAGCTTACATTTGCAAAAGAAACTTCTGAGTTAATAAATAAGGAAGTGAATAATATAGAAGAACAAATTAAATTACTACTATTACTACTATATACTATACAGTTAAAATAAAGTTAATGCTTGTTGCGCTACACTCTTGATGTAAACAAATATTACTATTAGATGAAGAATTACACTTGTTTTGTTCCATAATGTTTCTATTTTCAGTTTCCTGACACGTGTTCGTTCGGTCTTCGCAGACCATTATCAAAGTTAAAACTAATTACTAATGAAAAATGTACAACCATATATAGTGAGGCAGGTAATTAATTGACGGACAACCCCGCAATTAAAATGCTGTCGCCCTGGATTAGCTCCTGTTGGTTGTTAAGGACGTTAATCCCCTTGTCGATTGCCTTCTTGATCTCTAATCCCTCCAGCAGGTTAAGCTTTCTTCCCTTTTTGCAAAATTTAATCGCTGACATCCCTCCCATGTGGTGTCCGGTGTTAATGCAGTGTTCGGATAATCCTGTTGTTGTTTTTCCGTCCCTAATTGATTTTTGATGTTCTTTATACCGTACCTCAAAATTTCTGCCTGTTTGACCTATGTATATTCCCTTGCAATTAAAACATTCTATCTTATATACGCCTGATCGCTTTTGTTTCTCCTTCGTCTCGATTTTGTTGTTCACTGGTCTTCTTGCTAAATTGGACCTATTGATGATAATTGTCTGTATTTTGTGCGATTTTAGCTGTTGTTTAATTTTTGTGCTGGTAATTTTAAAAAACGGGATAGCTGCGTATATATTTTCTTCTTTGTCTGGTTTTGTGCTGTACAGTAATGTTGTTTTCATATTTCGCTTCTTCTTATTTACTAATTTCGTGACTGTATTTGTTTTTATCCATTGGTGTTGTTATTAGCCGGTGTATATACGAGTTAATTGCTGACTGTTTAATTTGTACTGATTGAAAGGAATCACTTGGAATTATAGTGTATGTTGTGGTTAGTTTTCTATAGATTGAATACTGAAATTTATTCTGAATTACTTCTACTGTTAAATCCAGGAAATTTATTTTTCCGTTTTCTTCCTTTTCCATGGTAAATTGGATTTGCTTGTTGATTTTATTCAACTCTAACAAGAAAGAATCTAATTGCCGGTGTGATCCCCCCAAATACAAAATGCTGTTTCGTTTAAACAACTTATCCTCGAATGATTTCATAAATATTGGGTGATGTAGAATTTATTATTGAATCTAAAGTAATTCTGTTCTAGACAGATCTCTATTATTTTGTATATTTCTAGTTGCTGCGGTGAATTCTGTTGCAATCCCTCTTTGATGGAATTTTTTAGTTCTGCAACCGGTATAGAGGTAAACAGACTTTTTACGTCGAACGAAACTAATATAACTTTTTTGTTTAATATGATGTGCTGGCTTTTTGTCACAAATTCACTGGTGTTTTTATGGAGTAGTCTGATTCTCACAGTATAAGTTCTGGTAAAAGATTATTTATATGTGAACATACTTTATACGTAGGAGCTTGACAATATGAAACCACTGCCGAATCGGCATATTTTGTTTGTGAATTTTTGGCAACCCATAGAGAATTTGAGATGTTGGGTTCATTTCCTTTAATGTGTATTTATGCTCCTCTGGGATATTTTTTGTTTTTTTTATCGCCTCAACTATTTCTTTTTGATATTTTATTGTGGAATCATTCTTTGAATTTACTCTCTTCTATGAATGCTTCTACTTTCTCTACGTATTGTATTTTCTTCTGTATTGTAATTGTGTTGCCTTTATCGGCTTTGGATATAATAAGATCATCCTCTTCACAGTTTTTATTATTTTTTTAACGATTTTCTCTTCTGGATTACTTCTTTTTCTGATGGATTTTTCTTTATTGAGGTCTCTCCTTATGATATTCATTAAGGGTACTTTATCCAGGTTGCTTGTTTTACCGACTCTGTTTAATGCTAATTCCGTGTCTATTGCCAATTCTTCAAATTGTTCATTCAGTTTAGATGGCGTATTTTAATGCTTTCTCCAGTAGATTCACTTCCTCCTGATTGAAAATTGTATCCGACAGGTTTATCATACGTGGGTGGAATGTATGTGTTGATTTCACTTGTATGTCATGTTTCGTTTTTGTGGTATTTTTCAGGTTTATAAGTTTTTTCCTTTGCGTGGTGTAATGTTTATGTGCCTGTTGGTTAATTTTTCTCTATGGTGGTATAAGATAGAATGTTTTAATTGCAAGGGAATACATATAGGTCAAACAGGCAGAAATTTTGAGGTGCGGTATAAAGAACATCAAAAATCAATTAGGGGCGGAAAAACAACAACAGGATTATCAAAACACTGCATTAACACCGGACACCACATGGGAGAGATGTCAACGATTAAATTTTGCAAAAAGGCAAGAAAGCTTAACCTGCTGGAGGGATTAGAGATCAAGAAGGCAATCGACCTGCGTCACTATATATAGTTGTACATTTTTCACTAGTAATTAGTTTTAACTTTGATAATGGTCTGCGAAGACCGAACGAACACGTGTCAGGAAACTGAAAATAGAAACATTATGGAACAAAACAAGTGTAATTCTTCATCTAATACTATACAGTTAAATCTATACTGAGTTTGTGCATGGTTGATGGAAAGGTGTGTACCACCATATCTGAGCACAAATCATCACAAACTTGTTATACATATTTTACACAATAAGAACGCCATTTGTTTGTATTTAACTTTGCGAATACCGCCATCAAGATTTCAAAAGAATTCCTCAAATAAAACTTTTATCATTTTCGGCGTAGAATTCGAATCTGTAATAAAAGAATATTGGTTTCCATTTAAGAACCAACTCGGCCGCCCCCCTGGGGGGTGGTAATGAACATTTTTTTAGATCGTATGTCCTTTTGTCTGAAACATTATTTTGTACAATGCATATTTGTCGAGATATTTCACTGGATGAATTAAAATGCATAACCTTGTATATGTGGCGCTACCCCTATTCTAATGAACAGATATGAAACCAAATGAAAATTGATTGGATTGGATTGGATTTGATTTATCGAATGCATACTTCATATACAGAGAGTTTTATGTAACACCCAACATGCTAGAATGTACTCAATGTAAATTTTCCTATGTTCGATGTATACTGGAACGCATCAAAGCATTGGGTGCGATGTGATTGGCTACGATTTCTAATGGTAATATAGTCAACCCAATTTACACAATTTCCGTCAAAAATAAATTATATAAGTCAACTAGTATGTCAAATGCAACATACATAATTATGGATATTTTACTTAACCGCAATGCATACCATAAAAATCTTCTCCTTTCTATACATTATTGATGCGTAAAGATGTCCAACACTTTGCGTCTGCGTCTGCTTTAAGCGCCAGAACAGTAAACATCATTTGTTTGCGATAACTGACATGTGTACTTCATTTTTGACGTGGAAGGGTGTAGTTTTAGTTGACTATATTATTTTTAGAAATAGAGCCAATCACATCGCACTCAATGCTTTGATGCGTTCCTGAACAAATCGAACATAGGAAAATTTACATTCAATACATTCTAGCATGTCCGGTGTTACATAAAACTCTCTGTATAGTGTAGATTTTAAATGCAAATGTAGCAGGCAAGAGGCACGGAAAATAAAAATAAGCTGGCTGAACAAAAGGATTATGTACAAAAAAACAATTTAAACAGGAAATGGGCCTTCTAATTGATATGATAAAACAAAACGGCGAAAATTCCAACGATGGAAATACTGCAAGAAGATTTTTTTTAAATCACGAAAATCAGCGGATATTACGAGAGTGAACATTAAAATAATAGAACGATTCCATGTAATTCTACAGGTTATGCTATTAATTTAGATGCATTTGAAAAATTCAGTATAGAGACCATTATTATTGTAAAAGTCCATAAGGACATAATAGCTTCTTTCATACTTCCTATTGAACAAATATCAGAGGAAGCTCTAGACAAGAAATAAAAATATTAGGCGGTATAGATAATTATTTTCAAGAAATACTTCTCGATGTGATACCAACACTGATATATTAAATAGACTATTAGTTTCAGTTTCACTCTTTAGGAGGTCTTGCAATCCTAAATATTTGAAATTAGATGTTGAAGCAAAGCATTTATTGTTATAAGATATCAAAATTATGGACATCTATTATGTTTGTAATATCTACTGTTTTTGTAATGTGAGACATCTATGAGTAAAGAGTTTAGTTGATACACAGTTTTCCAATCGACAACACGTGTTTTTATTTCGCTCCTCGTGGTTCATCTAATATCTGAATTCCAGCGATACTATTTCAACAGGTTATGGGCCCAGGAAAACCCGGTAGACAGGCGTTAGGTGTACCAAAACGTTACGTTCACGTTAATCGCGTTTCGCGTTAAAAACACAGTTGTGTTAGTGGCCAATAATAATAAATTGCAAGTAGAATGTGCAGGTGATGTGCAAATAAAAACAACTGCAGGCACCTCAGAACACGATATTGTAATCAAAGACGTACAATTTGTCCCAAACCTATCCACAAACCTACTGTCAGTTTGTCAGCTTATAAACAAAGGCAATAAAGTGTGTTTCGATGACAAAGGTTGTAAGATTTACAATTCTCATAAAATTCTAGTGGCAACAGCTGATTTAAAGAATAACGTCTATAAACTAAAACTCAGTGAACAAAAAGCAGCGTTTTTAAAAGGTGGCGATAACAGTGAGGTTTGGCATCGTCGCTTAGGCCATTTAAATAGTGCATACATGAAGAAAATGTGTGAATTAGTTGATGGTTTTGAATATAAAGCACAAAGTGACATCAGTATTCAAAATTGTGAAGTATGTTGTCAAGGCAAACAGAGCCGGCTGCCATTCCCAAGTAAAGGAAGTCGAGCTGAAGAAGTGTTGGAGCTAATTCACAGTGACATTTGTGGCCCCATGGAAACCACTTCACTGGGAGGTGCAAGATATTTTCTGACATTTATAGATGACTATAGTAGAATGTGTTTTATGTATTTCCTGAAAACAAAAGATGAAATGCATGAAAGGTTCATAGAATTTAAAAATTTAGTTGAAAATCAGCAGAATAAGAAACTAAAGATTTTAAGGACTGATAATGGAGGTGAATATTGTAGCAAATATTTTGAAGATTATCTTAAGAAAAAATGGAATTATTCATCAGAAAACAAATAGTCATACGCCAGAACAGAACGGCATGGCAGAGCGTTGCAACCGCACCATTATTGAAAGGGCGAAGTGCTTGATGTTTGATAATAATGTTAGTAAAGGGCTGTGGGCAGAGGCCTGTAATACTGCATGTTACCTCAAAAATCGTTCTATTGCTGCAGGAATTTCTAAAACTCCGTTTGAACTATGGACGGGTAAAAGGCCCAACATCAGTCATTTGCGAACATATGGTAGTACTACTATGGTACATGTTCCAAAAGCAAATAGGAACAAGTGGGACATAAAGGCCATAAAACATATTTTAGTTGGCTATGATGAAAACACTAAAGGCTATAGATGTTACAATCCAATCACCAAAAAGGTAATAACCAGTAGAGATGTTACAGTGATTGAGACGTCAAAAGATATAAATATATTTCCTAAGATGATCGAAGGAGATAAGGCAGAAATTCCAGATTCAGTGGGGGAAGAAGCGAGGTCAACTTTATCAGCAGAAGATGCAGTGATTGCTCAACCGGTCACTGAAGATTCATCTGAAGATGCTGATGACTCCGATAATGAATATGTACCTCAAAATTGGAACCCAGAAGTCGTTCAAGAACAAAGGACATCGGACAGACCAAGAAAAAGAAGGGAGTTCAAAGATTTTGTCACCTGTCTTAGTACAGATAGTGTTGGAACCAATGCACCAACAACTGTTCCAGAAGCATTCTCAAGACCAGACGAGGATAAATGGAAGGAGGCAATGGTAGAAGAAATTGGGTCATTCAAAGAAAACGACACGTGGGAACTCTTCGATCGGCCAAATGAGGGAACTGTTGTCGACTGCAAGTGGGTGTTTAAAATAAAGTGCAATAGTGAGAATGAGAAAAGCTACAGAGCAAGACTAGTAGCAAAGGGTTATACTCAAAGAGAGGGTATCGACTATACTGAAACCTTCGCGCCAGTCGTGCGTCACTCAACATTGAGAACTTTAATAGCGTTAAGTGTAAAACTTAATTTAAAAATTGTACATTTAGATGTAAAAACAGCCTTCTTGAATGGTGTTATAAAAGAAAATGTCTACATGAGACAGCCAGAGGGTTTTGTTTTAAGGGGAAATGAAAATAGAGTGTATAAATTGAAAAAGGCAGTGTACGGTTTGAAGCAATCAGGCCGAGCTTGGAATGAGAGGGTAAATGAAGTTATGTTAGATTTGAAATATAAAAAGTCACAGTTTGAACCTTGTTTGTACATAAAGAAGAAAAATCAGTTATTAACAGTAGTAGCTTTGTATGTAGATGACTTCTTTATTTTTTCAAACGACGCAGAGGAAACGGAATTTCTAGAAAATAACTTAACTTTAAAATTTAAGATTAAGAATTTGGGAGAAGCTAAACAATGTTTAAGAGTTAGAATTGTAAGAGACTATAAAAATAATGTTATTACTTTAGATCAAGAAAGTTATATAGACAAAATTTTAGATAAGTATAAGATATCAGATTGTAAGATTGCTTCGACTCCTATGGATGTTGGTATTGACTTAAGAAATGAACAAACAGATGTTTGTGATGTAAACTTACCGTATCAGGAGGTAATAGGGAGTTTAATGTATTTGTCAGTTTTGACTCGCCCTGATATTTCTTATGCTGTCAGTTATCTTAGTCAATATAACAATTGTTATACTAAATCGCACTGGCAAAGTGCAAAACGATTACTACGTTATTTAAAAGCAACAAAACATCTCTCCATGAAGTTTGAAAAGGATAATTTAAATCTGATTGGATTTGTAGATGCAGATTGGGGTTCTGATAAAAGGGACAGAAAATCCTATACAGGTTATTTATTTAAGTTATCTGGAGGTTTAATCTCATGGAAAAGTTGTAAACAAAGAACGGTCGTTTTATCAAGCACCGAAGCTGAATACATGGCTATCAGTGATGCGACAAAAGAGGCTATATATTTGAGGAACTTGCTATTTGATCTGACAGGTCAACTGGATGATATAGATATTTTTAATGATAACCAAAGTGCTCAAAAATTAACAAGTAATCCAGTCTTTCATGACAGATCAAAACATATAGATATCATTTTGTTCGAGATGCGGTTTCTGATAGAATTGTAAATATTAAGTACTTACCTACTAATGAAATGATAGCCGATGTTCTGACAAAACCTTTACAGAATGTAAAACATGATAAATTTGTAAGGGGTTTAGGTTTAAGCGGCAATTAATTTCTAGTTTGTAGATTTTGATAAGTGGGGGTGTTATAAGATATCAAAATTATGGACAACATAATAGTTTGTAATATCTACTGTTTTTGTAATGTGAGACATCTATGAGTAAAGAGATTAGTTGATACACAGTTTTCCAATAGACCACACGTTTTCTTATTTCGCTCCTCGTGGTTCATCTAATATCTGAATTCCAGCGATACTATTTCAACATTTATTACGCCTGGAACCTGATCTACAAAACGATTTCGATTATGATAGTGAAAATTCTGGATAATACTTCGTCTTCAATTCATTGAGTATTGACAATACAATACTGAAATGAATCTTATTCTTACCTATGTTGAATATGTTTATCATGTTATGATTTCAAAAGAAAGAACATGGTTAAATTTCACTTATATTTGTATATGTTATTACAACCACGACTTTGAGTCATTCCTTGGAAATGACTCAAAGCCGAAACTAGTTAGAGTAAATGACCAAATTATTAGTGAAATTTTACCAAGTAATTTCTTTTAAAACCATTATTATTCTCATATAATTTATGCGGAAAGGTTTATGTAATTATTTTGAATAGTTTCTTGATTTAATTTTAATTGCGGGTCCTTTTTATAGTTTCATTATGATTGAAATTAATCGAAGTGTTAGTTTTTATTCTATCGCATATTAAATTGATTGATTGAGTTACGTGAAGATCAAATTAATTCGACGAATAAAGCACTAATAACCTTTATTCACACTTTTATTTGGATTAGCAAATGTACATTTCGGTCACAGAGTGACCATTAACAATAGATTAACACTAAATACAAAACATATATTTAAAACTATATATACGCCGGCGGATTATAAAACAACAGCGGTGAGGTTGGAAAACGGGAAAAAACGTAAATTAAGGAATGAGCCAAAGGAATGAGAGTGGCGGTACAAATCAGGTAAAAGGGAGGATTAGGGAAAACACAAATTATGGTGATGCAATTAAATCTAACAAAGTATTATGTAGTGGACTTAAATCAAAATTCAATAATTTATTTTCAGGTATTTTCTTCATTTCAATGGCTTCTAGCATATTTAATCGGTAATTTGATGATTGTTTTAATAATTTGATGTTCTTTATTGTGATTTTATGACCGGTTTCTAGTAAATGGTTAGCCACTGCGGATTTATCGTAATTAAGGTGTTTGGCGTGTGCTAAATGTTCTTTAACCAACATGCAAAACGCGTTAGAGGGTGCAAGCATCCTCGGTCTCGTTGTCCGGCCGCATTTCCACGAAGATCGTTCCGATGGGTTACGAACCAACCGTTAAAATTTCCCCAAACGAGGAATCGGCACGTAGGCAGTAATTTTTGTAAAATTACATGCCAAACCCGAACATCAACTTCTTCGAAATTAAATTTAGATCTGTAATAAAATATCGAGTTTTCAATTGAATTGTTGATAAAATTCACCGTTATAATAATATTTCACTTTGCATTAAAAACTCGAAAATATTATTCCCTACTTATCTCAGACGAAATTATAATGTATATGGTACCAGGGGCGATAAAAGCGTCCATAAAACGTCGAATCAACGACGTAACTGTTCAGATGGCGACATAATTTGAACAAAAAGTCATATAACTGAATTCATCAGTGTTTAATTATTTACAACCAAAGGGACGTGAAACGTTCGCACAAAGGCCCCCTTTCATGAACCCCGCACACGTATTTACGCACATTCCAAGCAATTAACGTGAAAACAGCGGGCCTCCCGTTTGCTCGTCCACTTTCAAATCGCCCTCAACAAACGACGCACCGGACTTTAAAATTACGAAATTTCTCTCCCGGTAAAAGTTAGTTAACCCATGTGGAAAATACGGGTTGTGTTAGCCATAAAAAATATTCCACTTTAATTAACTCCAAACTTAACTATATTCAAACTGTTGCCGTTATGCAAACTTAAACGTAAGCTATATTTTAACACATTTAACGCTCGAGTTAATTAAACTGAAATCGTATGTGTTTTAATTTAAATCCATTTAGATTAACTTTTTAAAGATGGATTTTCCAACAAATTTAGAGTTAATCCCTTTTTTGTGCAGTATTCGTGTGCCGCTTGTTAATTTATCGCCTCCTGAAACCGGTTCTGGGTTTTCCCCTAGACCTGTCCACCCAGAAGGGCCATTAAGTTGGATGGATGGGGACTAATTAAGTGTACAATGGTGATATTAATTAATTGATTGTGCGTAATTTATCGCATGGAGAGCCATCGTAGAATCGATTGTTTGGGCTTTCTCGGTGGAACAAGGATGTATCTGTATTAATTAGTATGCTATATAGGCAAATTCAATCTGGACCGTTTGAATGAAAACTACCCTCAGATTTCAGTTAAATTATTTTGTATACATGAAAGATTTCGTGGTGCTCTTAAGAACCAGAACCAGTTGTCCAATTTTTATTTCAAAAGTAATTACATAACGTATGTCAAAAGATGCACAGTGGCTAAAGAGGGAATTATTTAATAGTAGAAAAAAGGATTTATTTTTTTGCATTTTTTTTGCTTAAAAAATTGTTGCATTATATAATATGTTAATGTTAATGTCCGTTATTGAGCATTTGTTTAAAATACTTATGTAACATAAGTCAAAACGTCACAGTAACTAAAGAAGAAATAATTTATTAATTATTTTCGAGTTCTTTTTATTTAATTTAGGAAATTATTTTTGTTTATTTATCACTTTAGCTACAATAAATGTTGAATAACATAGTTGTAAGATGTGAACGTCAAGGAAGAGAAGTTACAAAAATTTGTATTAAAGATATGTTTAATTATTACCACTGCCGCCGAAGTAGGGAATAATAATAAGTAGTTGTCAACTGAGTAAACAGGATGATCTATAAGTTTATTTTTTATATATTTTTTAAATTTAGAATAATCTAATTTCTTAACATTATCTGGAAGTAGGTTAAACATTTTTTTCCCTTCGCAAAAATATGCTCTATTCATAAGATTTGTGTACGATTTATCTAACCGCAGTAGATTACAATGTCTAGTTGACGTACTTGACGTAGGGAAAACATTAAGATTTCATTTTATGTAACATAGCATCTTGTAGACATATATTCCATACAGTGTTGACATTTTTTTTTGTTACGAATACATGTTTACATGTATCTAGTCTCTGAAGACCAAACATTGATCTAACAATTTTTTTCTGTGCTATGAATACATTATGAGCATCAACTGCTCTTCCCCATTCCAGTATATTAAATGACAGGTGAGGGTAGGCAAATGCGTAGTACAGAGTCATTAAAGTATTTTCTTCTGTTTCGTCCTTCATTCTAAAGATTACAAAATGTGCCTCACTTAACTTTCTACAAACATGCTCGGTGTGGTTTATCCATGCCAATTTCCGATCTATGTGCACACCTAGGTACTTCACACAGTCTACAAGCGGGTATTTGATATCATTTACTATGATTTTGAAGTCATTTGGCAGTTGTCGTTTCTTACCTATATGCATACATACCGTTTAAAACGAATTTAATATTAAATGATTGGCGGCACACCATTCATTTATTCTGTGTATGACATTTGTTATTTTAATTAATGGTTTTAATATTTAGACATTGGTAGTTCATATTGTATGAAATAAATATGAATAAATTATTAAAAATCAACCAATAAAACACAGATTAGATTGAATAACTTTAAATCCTCGACTAGTTTCGTGTTATTAGCCCATTTTCAAGAGAATTTAAAATTTGTTTTATTAAATTTCTATGGATATTTACATTAATGGATATATTGATTTTTTAATTTTTTATTTTAATTTTATTGTGGGGCAGACAAAATAATTTCGGTCCCAACATTTGCTCACAAGGTGGAAAAAAACCCACTAAAAAACCATCCTCAGGATCATTATGGAATTATTTTGCTAAAATTAAACAAAATCAGTTATTTATAAATAAGTTGGATTGTTAAAATTAATAGAAATATAAATATTATATATATGGTTTAATAATAGAATAAAGTGAAGAATATAATAGATCTACTTGTTCATTTAGAAGTGATGAATTAGTGTCTTTATTGTGTAAATAAATTTCGATTGCTTCCAATATATCTAATGTTTGACCTTTTTCACAATGATGTACGATTTTTGTATCATTTAAATTTGGAAAAGTGTGACTATTTGTAAGTATATGATTTGAAAAAGTACTACAATCTTTATTTAATCTAAATGCTCTAAAGTGTTCATTGTATCTTGTATTAAAATTTCGACTAGTTTTTCCAATATACACACTATTACAATCAGAACATATAAGTTTATAAATACCAGATTTGTTCAATTTTCCTGTTTTATCTTTTCTATTGTATAATATATTACCTAATTTATTTTTACTTCTAAATCCTATTTTGTAATTATTTTTTCTAAATATACTTGCAATTCTTTCTGAAATTTCTCCAAAATAAGTTAAAGTTAAATATTTTTTATTGTTTTCTTTAATTTTTGGATAAATTTCAAAAAGTGCTTTCTTTCTGAATTCTTTGTTAATTAATTTTTGAATTATGTGATAAGGAAAACCATTTTTTGCAGCAATATTTCTTATTAAATTTAATTCATTATTGAATGATTGTTTTGATAGTGGAATTTTGAAAGCTCTATTGATCATAGAATAATATGTTGATAATTTTAATGAATCAAAAGGGATAGTATTTTTGTTACTGGTTGGTTTTCTATAAATCTCAAATTGTATCTGATTGTTTGTGTGTATAATAGTTAAATCTAAGAAGTTGATCTTTTTATTTAACTCAATTTCTAAAGTAAATTTTATGTGCTGGTTTAAAGAATTGATATATTCTAAAAATGAATTTAAGTTTTCGTCAGATCTGTCAAAGCATGCAATAATATCATCAACATATCTATACCAAAATTTAATATATTTTTTTGTAAGTGGATTTTTAAAAATTGTTTCTTCTAATGTATTCATGTAGATATCAGCTAGTAATGGACTTAAAGGAGATCCCATTGCCAATCCATAATTCTGTTTATAATAAATGTTATTGAATTGAAAATAATTTTGATCGATACATAATTTAAAAGAAGAAAGTAATTCTTCTTTAATAATTGGATTAATATTATTTTTATCTAAAATATTTTTAATAATTTTAACACATTCACTTGAAGGAATACTAGGAAACATGTTCGTTACATCAAAAGAAACTATTTTTGAATTTAAAGGTGTTTTATAATCTTTTAATTTATTTGTTAAATCTATATTATTTTTAATACTATATTCTGATTTATAATTTGTAATGTTTCTAAAATATTTACTAGTATAGATAGCTAAGTTTCTGCAAGGTGAATTTATATATGAAACAACAGGTCTGATTGGTAGGTTTGTTTTATGAGTTTTAATTAAACCGTAAAGTTTTGGAGCAATAGGATTTTTTATTATATTAAATTTATCATTTTTATTAAAAATTGAATTTTTTGATAGAAATTGTTTAATTTCTCTTTGATATTTAATTGTTGGATCTTTTTTTTAATTAATTATATTTTCTTGATTAATGAACAAAAGTATGCCTAATACTGACCCTTGCGGAACACCATAAAACGTTTGTTTACAAGTGGATTTTAATTTATTGACTTCAACAAAGAAACTTCGGTTTGATAGGTAAGAAAGTAACCATTTAGAAAAATGACCTCTAAATCCATATGCTTCAAGTTTTGTTATTATAAAATTTATAACAACACAGTCGAATGCTTTCGTCAGGTCGAACAGCAAAAGCACAACATATTTTCTTTTATCTAGTTTATTTATGACAAAATCTATAAATGAGCAAAGTGCTGTTTCGACCGACTTTTTATGCGTAAATCCATGTTGGTTACAATTTATAATGTTGTTAATTCGTAAGGAGTTATTCATTCTATTACTAACTATCTTTTCAAATATTTTTGAAAATAATGATAGTAATTGTATAGGCCGGTAGTTGCTTAAGTCTTCCTTACTACCCTTTTTAAATACTGGTGTAACACGTCCTATTTTTAAACAATCAGGAAATACAGATTCTTTAATAGACTCATTGTATTCTTCCACACTTAGTATATCTACTAAGTGTGGAAGAATACTACTTGTGATTGATTTTAATGTGGTAAGTGAAATTTCATCTGGACCAGGTGAATTTTTAGAAAATATATTAATTACTTTAATAATGTCAGCTTCAGTAATGGGTTCAATATAAAATGAATTTGAGTTTACAAATTTTGTTATAGTGCATTTGCCTAAATGTGAATTTTGCAACATTTTTTGTACTAAATTTGGAACAATATCCGAAAAGTAATCTGGGAAGCTTTCTGCAATTTCTATGGAAGAAGTTTTTATATTATTATCAACAATGTTTATTTGTGGACTTCTATTTTTCTTAGCGCGGCCAATTTTCTTATTGACAATTTTCCAAGTGGTTTTTATGACGATTCTCGAACTATTGATTAAGTTAGAATTAAGTCTCTTTTTTGCAGACGATATATCAGCTTTCAATTCATTCTTCTTTTGTTTATATTGCATTTCCAAATTTGGGTCAGTTAACTGTTTAGTAATCCAAAATATTTTTTTAATTCTTTGCTCTTATCTTTAATTGACTCAGTTACCCATTCCTTAGCGTCGCTTTCAAGAAAAACTTGTTTGTACACAAGGGGACAGCATTGATTGAGGCAATCATTAATGGTATCTAGAAAGAAATTAAATTTAGTGTTAATATCGTTTTTTTTTTGTATAAAACGTTCCAGTCAATTAGATGTAAGCTATGTTTTAATACCGATAGATTAAATTCACCCAATAATTTCTTGCAATTATTATTATTATATATATATAAATCTTTATTGGCAGATTATTTTTAACAAAGTAATAATAATAAATGAATACAATAAATAACTAACATAAAAATAAATTCTTCTGCCAATTGGCTATCGACCGTTGGTCTTTCCGCCTGATTTTGTAGGCGTCTGTCCTTGTCAGTTGCTGTGTCAAAAAGGTTTTGATCGCTAATGTCGTCCATTGTCTTGTAAATTGAATTTACTCGTCGTGATCACTAAAGTCATGAAATGATGAAATGAAATCATGAATGGTGATGGTGATATTATTATTATTAATAATTTCAAATTCTTTTTATTTAATTTATCTAAATAACTGTGACCAAGTGAATAAATACTTCTTTCTGTTATAATTTTATTTACAAACATCTTTATTCAGACAATATAACAACAAAAATTTACAAAATTTATTATAACAATATGTACAATTGTGTTAGTAGTCTGTCATGGGCTATCGACCATAGGTCTTTCTCTCCTGTATAAATTTATGATGATTTGCAAATTAAAACTATGATACCTAGCTGAACTGTCATGTATGCATGTTATAATTTTATTTTCTCTTATTTCTAAGCTAAAATCAGTAATTAGAAATTTCACAATTTCATTATTTTTTTAATTGTCAAGCTTTTAAAAGAATGCAAAGCTCCAAAAGTAGCTGAAAGTTGTACAAGCTGCGACAGAAATAACTTCCACTTTTTAAAAGGGGATTTAAAAAATGATACGAGGTATCACTAAAAAAATATATTTCCTAAATATTAGTACAAAAAAGTTTATTTAGACAAGTTTTTTAAAATTATATCATTCAAATGATGACTGATGAGCGATGCACAGTTGAAGCCGTTATTGGAAATTTTCCATTACTTTCGCTAACATGTCGGGGGAAATTCTGTCGATTTCTTCTTGGATACCGAGGACAATGTTTGAAAACTTCGTCTCTGATGTACTTCTGCAGATAAAAAAATATACGGCGTTAAATCAAGCGAAGGCAATGAAATTGACTCTTATAAAATTTGCCATATGCGACGTACTGTGCTTCTGGAACCAGACCATCCAGCATTGTCAATTGAATTAAATGTATCACCTAGTATAAAGTGTTTGTTTCCCAGCAACACGAATCTTACTTATTAAATTAAAATCATTCAGACTCATTAAAAATTACATAGATCTTATTGGATCGTATCTATATAATCGCGAAAATTATGTTTTTTATAATGGATTTAAATCTAATATTTTTTATCTCCACGTCTGGTGTACCTCAAGCATCCAATTTAGGGCCATTACTTTTCATTCTGTTCATAAATGATTTATTGTCCTCGTTAACTTGCCCGGTTTTAGCTTATGCAGATAAATTGTTGTGTGGAAAAATTACTTACCTACAGGAAATCACATATACGCAGATAAAATGAAAGCCATTATGCATAAAGCCTAATGTAATATAACTACACAAGTTATGAATTATTAAATGAGCGATGATTATCAATTAGTCATACGTGGCGTAATTTAGCTTTCTAAGATGGCTGCGCGGAGCTGAAGTGTCAAATGCGATCGACAGTTTCCGCTAATCGAGATGCGTTTGGCTCATAGAGATATATATGTATATATATATTCATCTATGGTTCAGCACTTGTAAGTTAATTAAAAGTAAGTGAGTATTTATAATTTATATCATATTAAATGCGCCATATTTGATATCATTACCATATTTGACGATTATGATAAATAAAAACAAGATGATTGACACTTTTGCAGTTATTTAAATTAAAATTAAATAAGAATTACTGAAAATGATCACAAATAGTGTTTTCTGCTTACGCAAAATCGGGGCGCACTGAATGAATTTATAGTAGCTTATGCTAGAAACTTAGCTGTGATAGCAAGTGCGTGATTAAATACATAAACTTTCCTTGTATGGCTTTAATTCTAAGCCCCATCCCATTTTCGAAGCAGATTGAAGTAGTTCATGAGAACAAATAAAGACAAATTTATTTTGCAACAAAGACAAAATATATGTTTGTCTGTGATACAAAAATTCATGTTAAAAAATATTATATTAACCAGGATGTCCAAAATAGGTTTCTTGTGGATTTCAATCATGATAAAAAATGAATACTAGTTTGTCAACGGAAACAAAATCGATGAAACATGAATTGCGCCTAGTGCGGAAACCAAATTTTATCCAATTTGGAAGTTATATCAACAATTCCAGTCTATGAGGACCAACAGCAACTTGCCATCTCTAAGAAAAAATCAAATTTAATTTTTATAATTTTAAATAACAACACTGTCATAACCTGGATTATTTATTTTTAGTACTTAAATTATAATAAATGTTCATCGATATAAATCACACGTACGCAAACAATTAAATACACATATTCCGCGCGTACGCTTCTTAAAATCAATCTTTCGCCGTGCTGCTCTCACTTATATCCATCTCCAGAGTCATGCTCATGTCCGCCGATTCCGTCATTTGGTTGCTCGCCTCTGGAGTCGCCACGGACTCGTCCTCTTGTTGCGTCGCGGAGTCCTCGCATTTTTCAAAATCGGGAATGAAATCAGGGGCGTCTATCGAATGCATTAATATTACAAAATCATTAACGATGAAGGAAAGAAATAAAAAATACGTTGATTAAATTAGACATGTCAATCTTTATAAACATCCGAACAACTACCTTTATCAAGCTATTGCACCTAGGATGAGGAGGTTCTGGTGAGGTCTGAAAGTTCAAAATGGCTACCAGATATGTAAATTATAGTTTAATAATTTATTTATAGACAATTTTGTATTCCAAATTCGTTTAAGTAAAGTAATATTAAAAATTCTACGGTTGAGATTGTTACTTGATGAAACTTCATTAAGACTAATTATACAAGTACAACACTTGTTATTTTTTTAATTTCAAAATTTTGTTGTAGAAAAACATTTGTACATTTTTTCTATATACAGGGTGAGTTTTTTTCGATGTTCTCTATGGGGATCTCGAAAACTATAAGAGATAGAAAAACGGTTAAATGGGGAAAGAAGTGTAGTTTTATAAGACGAATAAAATGACACTTTCAAAATATTTGAAAAAGTCAAGGGTAACTAGATATTTTGAAAAAAGTAAAATGTGTCAATTTTTTGAAATCAATATATCTCTATTATTATCATAGATAGAAAAAAACTGTAGAGGACAAAGTTGTAGAAAATTTTACACAGATTAATAACAAAAAATCAAATAACATTTTTTCCCCATATTTTGGGAGATATGACACAAACTAACCTTTTTTAAATGGAAACAATAGTTGGCTATGACTTTATTAAAAGGGCTATTTTTTTCCATTTAATCCGATATAACATATGCCATAGTTATTTTTAAAATAAATACAGTTTTTTTTTTATCTATGATAATAATAGAGATATATTGATTTCAAAAAATTCACACATTTTACTTTTTTTCAAAATATCTAGTTACCCTTGACTTTTTCAAATATTTTGAAAGTGTCATTTTATTCGTCTTATAAAACTACACTTCTTTCCCCATTTAACCGTTTTTCTATCTCTTATAGTTTCCGAGATCCCCATAGAGAACATCGAAAAAACTCACCCTGTATAGTGTCATGAAAAATAAATATAACAAAGACGCAATCTGTTGCCTTCTAGGTAGCATCATCAACGAATGTAAAATTGGGCGATCCATTCATTTAGGTTTGGATAACTGATGATGGCCATTTAGGTCTATCGGACCAGACCAGTGTGTTCCATATATCTTGCACGATCAACAATATCGTTTGTTTGTAATAGAGCCCAATATTACATTCGTTGACGATGGCACTTAGAAATTAGGCAACAGATGACGCTTTCCGCTATTGTTACAATTTATGTTTGCAGGAATAACATAAAATTCGTTCAACCACCTTCATCAAGATATATGGAACACTGGTCTGATGAGGTTCAAGACCGAAATGGCCCTCTTACTTATTAAACATATATCCTCGCAGGCCCGGTCCACTCCGCGCAGTTTAAAATGTTTCAGTTTGGTTAGTTTCACCCCATACCAGCAGAGGCGCATATGTCGTGAATTCTTGCTAACATAAAAAAAATCTGTAAGTATTGGAATTTTTATGATGTTTCAGCTATTTTATTTCCATTTTCAAGGTGTTAGGTTAGATAATGTGTGCTGTTGTGTATTTCCTTTTCAATTTATACTTAATAAATTTTTAAACCAAAATTAGCCATTATTGTCTTGTTACATGTTGCCACAATTCAAATTAAAATATAAAGATGCATAAGATATCGCAAAGAAATAGGGTAAGACATGTTTTGTAATTTATGTAAAGATGTTAGTATTATTTATATGATTTCAATTGACTGTGTTGTGTGTTAGTAATAATATAAAAAAACTAAGAAATGACTGAATGTATATGCATGTATAAGTAAATATTTAGTAATTAGTACTTTCTTGCGGTTAGGGTATCATTTTGTATTTTTTTTGTTACTAGACATTGACAACCCTGCAAGCATGGACCAATCTGGTACATCTACCTATATTGTTCAAGCATTGAACCAACAACAGGCATTAAATAAAAAAAACAACTGTTAACAAGACATTGTCCTGAACCAAGGAAGACTGTAAGTATAACAATTATCTACTCAGTAATATTTAGCTTTATATTGTAACGTTGTTAAATTTTAACGCACTTAAATTATAAATTAGTTTTTAATCCCGCTAATCACTAGAGGTCACCCCGCGGCGATTCGGCGGGGCATGATTGGATACGCGGAGCGAACGTGGGTTGGAAAATTTCGGCATTGTCGAAAGCGTGCTTAGTGCGGTCGGACCAGATAATTAAAGGTGTAATTTTAATGTCAATTAATAAAAGTGAACCACCGAAACCACCGTGCACACGCAGCAGTAAGGGCCGCCCAATAACTTAGGTGAGTGTATATATATGGATATGTGTGTATCTATATATACATATATATATGAAAAAAAACCAAACGCGCTATCACCCCCTTTTTAGGCCCTTAGGATTCCCGAAAATACTACCGCCTTCTTATTTCGGGTGTCCAGTGGCCGAAGATCAGTCTCCGCCGAGTAAAATCCCTCGCCAGCGTGCGTAAGGTGAATAGAGCCGGAAGCCAGCACAGTTTCCGCCGAGTTAAATCCCTCGCCAGCGTGCAGAAGGTGAACGGAGCCGGAAGCCACCACCAGCGAACAGGCCAGATTTTTTTAAATTTATATTTTTTTGTGCGGCAAGCGTTTCGTTATTTTTTATTAATTTAGTATCGTTATCGTCCTCTCTCGTAGTGTTAAGTGAGATTGTTGTAACGCCATCAGAGCGTCACTAATTAAATTTTGTTTTCTACGACAAGTGACTCTTTTTTATACCAATATTACATTTGTTTAGACCTGGTTTAGTAGTTCACCAAACTGGACATTCCCGGCGGACAAAAAAAAACACAAAAAAAAACTACTTGGCGCCCAATAAAAAAAACCCACCCCTTAGCCTGACCTAGTCAACATCGGGAATTCCTACAAAACTAAAAAAAAAAAAAAAAAAAAAAAAAAAGAAAACATAACATATGAAAGGGACGTCACAATATGTTGTACAATATTTTATGTTTCTGTATACATATTTCTTCATATAATTTTATAACTGTATAAACGATTCTTTAAAATATTTTATATATATATATATATATATATATATATTTATATATAATTATTGTTAGCCATTGACAAAAAATAAATTATTTGTTCTTTAAATAAATTTGTTCATGCTTTCATTTATATAACCTTTTATTATTATTAAAGTATATAATTACTTTAAATTTGAATATGGGATTATACCCGCCAAAACCCCTCTCGCCCCACGTCCCGTTGACTTTCGACTACTATGCCTCTGGTGTTATGGGGTGAAACTAACGTAAAGCCCGGGACCAAAATTTAACAGTGGACGATCTAAAGAGAGAATAAAAAGCATCTCTCTAACGAGATGAATTTTAAATGAAAAACAGATTCAGGTAAATTATTCTACTTTATATAGCGCCACCTGGAGTATGGAAACGCTGTTGAGTGAAAGGGCAATAGGAAATAGTTTTGTTGGAGAGAGAAAGAGCTACTTTTACTGTTCAAAAAATACATAAAGCTCGCTGTCTATTGAAGTCTGTGTTAAAAACTATTAAGTGTTTTACTTATAAAATTAGTTAATGTAATATTGGGCATATTCAGGGAACTCTAGCGCTGAAGCGCTTTACGAAAGCGGTGTCGCTGAACGATACCGCTTTATGTGTGGCGCTGCAGCGCTTTATCAAGCTATAAAGCATATATTTTTTCCCCTGGATCGCTTTTCAAGCTGTGCAGCTGTAAACAAAACCGTAATACTTTCAGTACAGACAACTACAATTTGTCCATTCAGGGAACATCAAGCGCTTTGGGCTGCAGCGCTACATGTCTAAAATTTCCCTAAACGCGCCCAATATCTCTCAAAAATATTTTATTCAACTGTTTAAATGTGCATTAATTTGATATAATCAGTTTTAATAAAATTAAATAAATAAAATATACATAAAGTCAGTTTTTAAACAAACTTTTCAAGAATTTTGTATGTGTAATAAAAGCTATGTGCTTTATACTGGGGTTACACTATTCTCTTGTTATCTTGTAATTAAAGCTTTTTATTTCTTGATTACGTGAAGGAAAATATGGCAGTAATATAACAATTCAATTAGCTTATTTTTATAAATTAGTCACTAATTAAATAACAAATATTTGTGTTCTTACACAATTTTTCATGATCTGCTTATTGGTTTCCTTATATTTTAAGGACATTTCATTTTGACAATTAATTGCCAACATTTAAAAAAAAATCAGTGAGCAAAATTCATCGATATTGAAATAAGCCTACCCATACAGCGCAGAATATTTCAGCAATATTGCACTAACGATGCAATATTGCAGATTGCTTTGCAAAATTGACGCAACGTTGATGTTAACATACATTGCAAAGTTGCTACACCACTACGGTGCAATAATGTAGCAATATTGTACTAGTGTTGCAATGTTGCAAATTGCTTTGCAAGATTGACGCAAACATTAGTTATGATACTTTGCAATGCTGTATGGGAACCCTGGCGCACACCAAGATAGGTCGAGTATATATTTATAAAGGTAGGCCTATCGCTCGGCTCGTAATGTTATTCGGTCTTCGAGGAAAAAAATGGACACCGCTGACGTCATAGCTTCCCGTACTTATTCAATTTTTTTATTATGTTTGGCGTCTGTTTATAGTGTTATTATTTGTATTCTTGAATTTCGTGATAGTTTATGTGTTTCTTTAGTGAGTTTTGAACATTTTATTAAACTAAAAATAAAAGGTAAGTGAAGTTAATGATATACAAATATTTATTTTTTTTATGAGTTTACAACAATTAAATTAATTCAGTATTTCAAGAATTAAAGTAAAATAAAACCAAAAAACGCTTTATAATTTAATACTAAAATGATTTACATTTCACCAATGATTTTTAGCAAAATATGTGAAAAACGTATGAATATAAATTAAATAAAAATGGTTTTATTGCATTTCTATCAGGCAATAACATATTTAATAGTTTCATTAATTTTTAGGTATCATCAAATTGTGCTGTTGCATTTTGCTTATTTTAAATTTCCCCAGAATGAATAATTACATAACATTTGGTTTGAAAGTTGTAATAGTAATGTTCCGTTTAATCCAAATACATTAATTTAAGTTGGAAACATGTTTCGAGGTTCACTTAAAACATATTCGTTATATTAAATATTATCAGTCTACATTTTCCATAGCCTCCAGATTTTTTTTTAATAAATTTATGATATAATATAAATTTATGATATAGTATTACTAATAAATTAAGTTTAAACATATTAAATATATATTTTATGTTTTTGTATTTTTACTTGTATGTTGTTATTTATTTATTTTATAATAAAATTAAATTGATATTAAAACATAATTTCGTTTCTTTTAAATAAATCACAATAAAATAATCTGCATAACTAGTAATCCTTAAAGTTATCGTTTAATCGGATGACAAATGTTTTTGCATAGGGAAATAATGATCGTACTTAAGTTTAGAGTTACGTAACAAATAGTTTTCTAAGTGAAAGCAATATATTATTGAATTTTAAATAATTGTTATTGTAGTAATCTCCCTGAAGAAAGAGATATGAAACTCCGGAAACCTAGAATAAAATGGCATTAACGGTTGAATTTGCTTAGTATAATATTTGTGAAATGTACATTAAAAGCTTACAATTTAAACACACAGCTTCATCTAAGACTCAATTCAAGAATTTTTACACATTAAAGTTTTAATTTCTTAATGTGGATGTGTAATTTACAAAATGTATACATTTTACGAGTTTAGTGGGATTCAGCTGTGGACACCTATGACGTCACAAACCGAAACGCGCGTTTTCGTCGATAGGCCTACCTCTACCAGCCTTGGGCGCACACCGGGCCGAACGAGAGGTAACGTTCGTCACCCACGATGGCCACCCTTCTCTGAGAGCGCGTAGCCCCCGGCAAGTGTATAATTGGAGGGATGGTCCCAGTAGCCTTTATAAGGAACGCTCCGTTTCCACCGGCAGAGGTCGCCTCAAGCAATAATTATAGAGGGATGGTCTCAATAGCCTATTTAAAGGACACGCGGAAAATCAAAGTTTAGTTAATTCAGTTCAATACGAATACTACTACGGATACAATATTTGAATTACTTTAATTTGATATAGTTTTGTGGATGTGTTGACCAAGACTATGTTATTACTGAAGTTACCAATAGTGGTTCACATTTATGAGAACACTCTACATATCTTGCAGTAATTGTATAATGCAATCTTGTAACAATCACACAATACGATTGTAGCAACATTGCATTCAACTTGTTGCAGTAATCTGCAGTACAATATTTATGCAACCTTTCTGCAATCTGTCTATGCTGTATGGGTACAATTGTTTGCGGCTAAAACACCCTAAACTTAGCCATATTAAAAAACAGTCTTTTATAGTTTTTTTAATTATATTTGACCCCAATCCCAGCAAAAATATATGTTGGAAATTTTTGAGTCAACTATTGGAGTTGAAGTTTCAGTTTTTGGATTATAATAAAAATATTAAGCGAGATAAAACTAAGTTTGATAATCTATTTCATATAGTTCGTAACAAGCAGAGTCAAGATATTCAGAAAACTTTGGATACATTACCTGGGTACGCAGGTTGTTCATCAGAAATCTGCTCGATAGCATAATTCAACACCGTAGAGCTAAAAGTGTCATCACTTTTCAGACTTAACGCTTTGTGGAACCAATCGATGCCCTCCTCCAAATCATTCATCAGGACGTGTACATATGCTATAGCAGCATATGTGCTCGCACATTGTGGAATTAACAACAATGCCTTTAATTAATGTCAAAATTAAAAAACAAGTAATAATAACAAGGAAAGAAAATGCTTATTTGACTTTACAATTTCCAAAAACATGAATTTTAAATAATTTTCAAGTTTTACCATAAAGGGGGTCATGATTACATTTTTTTAATGTTGGACATTATTATAATTCACTGAAGTGGCACATTTTTTGAGTAATGAAAATATCAATTTCACTCACAAAATGTGCTTATTTATCACAGTTAATAGACTATATGGCTATAAATTTAGGAGATGTCACTGCAGCCTGTACCGCCCGAAACTACAGTTGTATAATAATGTGAACGCATGACGCACAAAGAATAATCGATTTATGTATGAATATGACTTATTGTAAAAGGTTTTGCAATATCCTTGGAGCTTCAAATTTCTTTGTTAGATTTTTGAAAGACATAATTTATTTGTGTTTTCCAGCACTGTAAATTTAAAATATTTAATTTATCTACTTCGACTTCAGGAAGATGAGGGCTCTTATTTAATTCAAATATTTTTGCAGTTAGTTCAGTCTTTTATATTTTCAAGGCCTTGCAGCATATTTTTAGTTCTTTGCATTCTTTCAATAATAATTTATTATATTTGTCTTCGGAGGACTTTCTATTCTCTGAACAAATTGAATAATTCTTTACATTGAAGTTCTGTATAATACAATATATGCCACTAGGTTTCATTTCCCGTAAATCAATTTCAAAATCATCTGTATTAAAATTACCCTAAACCTGAAAGGGTGACTGGATATATATATATTAAAATTACGATACTATAAATAATGAATTTACCAAACCTTTTCAATGCAATGAACACGTTCACAATTCTCAAAATTAAATCGGGTGCTAAGTGAAGTTTGCTGCAGTAACGTCACAAAACTTGTTGCCCCTGCCCCCCAAAGGAAAGAACCGTTGACCGTATACTCTATTAACCGTGGTCATTTACCACTAAAATACTGTCAGAATGTTAACTTTCGAAGCTCCCTTTATATCAAACCATTAAACATTTACACTAACGTAAAATTTTGTTACTGTAGTTTTTTTACCACAACCTTTCTACCATTAGGGGTAAACTGTATATGCAAAATTAAATTAACCAAAGAAATTACCTCATGATGACTAGCTAAAGCATGCTTGTATTTCTTCTGCTTCCTCAGGCTGTGACCTAAATTATTATACAACGGAGCCCAGCGTTCTGGCATCAAACACTTTGTCCGGCTTTTGATTATCTTCAGGGCATTTCTGAAATGGCTCTCGGCGCGTGCATATCTAAACACATAAACCGGGTTTAATAAAGAAATTGTTAACAAAAATTAATCAGGCAAATTGGACTCACTCTTTGTTTTTGAATGCAATAATGCCCATCTCATGCAGCACAAATGGGTCTTTGGGCGCGATGCTGAAAGCTTGCATGAAGAATTTCTCCGCCAGGCGCACGTTGTTCGTCAGGCCACACTCGAGACCAATGTACATCAATGGTAAATGACAGCTGGAAATGTTATTATCAAATATAGCATATGATCGAGAACTTTTCTCCTCTAAAGTGCCTTAATGTTTTTTTATTAAAAAAAAATTGTTGGCAATATAAGTAACCATATTATTCTAACAAATTGAATGAATAAATGATAAATAATGGTACATGCAATGTTTTATTTGTTTTTGTTCTTTATTGAAAATAATAATTAATAAATATTTTTGATTATACAAGGCCTCCCAAAAAAGAGTTACAGCATATGTTTTTTTTTTAATTGCTTGACATACATTTTATTCACTATTTAGATGCCTTTTATGATTACCTACATACCCCTAAAGTTTTATTGAAATGTGTTTGTAATACCAACAAAAAAAAATAAGTTTTGAACCATTGGTTTAAAAAAATAATAAAAAAGGAAACAGGATCTTCTGAATAAAATTATAGAAAGTATTTATTAAAACACCTCACACTGAGAAGTAGAGAGGAACATATAACGATGTTATATAAGACTAAATAAAATAAATTTATTAAAACCTAATAGTTAAATATTATTGATATAAATTATACAATGTGTCCAAAATGTAATACCGAATTATTCAAACTTGAATGTACTTTATTTTTCTTATTTTAAATTGGAACCCCTGTATAGTTCATTCTACGTAAAATAAAATAAAAAACATTTTTCTTTGTAACAACCCTACCTCAATTCCCAATAGATTTAAAGTTATTAAAAAAAAGTGGTTTTCTCAAACATATCAATGACAGTTTTACTAAATAAAAATCGAGGTGGCTATGCAAATCTGTGACAATTTTTGAATTTTTTTGTGATTGAAAAAAATTGCAATTTTGATTTTTTTTGTTAAAAACCAAAAGTCATAAGCAATGATTATATATGATTTTTTTTCGTAAGTCTATATTTTCTGGGAAGGCTGTAATAAAAATTAATGATTTCAGTACACTCATAAAGAGCCTTAAACAATTTATATAAACTGAAAACCATGTATGATACCCACCCTCTCATCAACTGAGTGGCCTTAAAATAAGCTGCCATTGCCTGATCGTGTTCATTTTCAATGGCAAAAGAATGTCCATAAGCCAGCCAAGCTGGTCCAAAGAGTCGATCCAACGATGTTGCTTTTGCTAAAAACCTTCTTGCTTGATCATTTTTACCTGTGAATAATTTAAAAACTATTGTTTAAAAGTAATAGAAGAGATTTTTATTCATTTATTCACTAATTTACAATTATTATGCCAATAGAATAATGATATTAATTTCAGGTATTTTTAGTGGAAGATTTGTTTTATAACCATATTTATTCACCAGAGGGAGCTACTTTACAATCCCCTTTTTAAAAACACACATTATTCGAATACAGCGACAACGCAGTAACTTGTCGATTTATAAGGTTATGATTATTATACTTACCAATTATGTAATAATAACAACCTACTCCGTACCATGATATTGCCAAATTGGGATACAAATCGACTAAATTGTGTGCCAACATGAATAACTCTATGAAAGAAAAAAAGATATTGAATTAATAAAAAAAAAAAATATTTTTAATTTTGTAAAAGAATAACAAGAATACTTTAATAATCTGTTGCTGAATTTAGTGGAAACAAATATTTATAAAATCAATAGTGGTTGGGACTTCTGCTTCATTATACATAATTTCAAATTTGATACAGAAATCACTTTTAAACCGTGTATAAATTGATATATACGAAACTATAGTTTAATCATTATCAAACTTTCTTTCTTAATCTTCTCCTCTTATACCCCTATTGTATGTTGAGGCATTATCAAACTAATATCAAATAAAATGATAATTGGTGTTGGACATTTCAGTATTTCGAAACTTGTCAGACCAGATGTTCCATGTGCAATGCCTTGATGAAGGTGGTTGAACAGATCTTGTGTTGTGATTAAATAACCTGATATAAATCATATAAGCGAAAAGATGGGGCTTGCACTATCTTTCCCATAATGTTTAATATGACAACTTGTTGCAAGTTAGTGTTGCAGTGGAGAAAACCGTTGTACAAAGTTTAAAAGTGTTTTTCTAATCATATTAAAGAATTTGTATATTTCTAATGCATTTTTAATTGAGAAAGTTACTCATTCTTCAACTATGGAGAAAATTGAATTTCTCCACGGATACTAGCCAATAATATAACGAGATTTTACTTTTCTCCACAGATTGCATTTAATCTGAACAACCCTGGAAAGTTTGGACAACCCTGAAAAATTTGGACAACCCTGAATATGGCATTTATCGTTGAGAAGCATACTGGACACAGCTTCCGACGAACATCGGCTACAATATTAATAGATTCAGGAGCCGATATAACAACTTTAAAAAGACACGGGGGCTGGAAGTCTACGTCAATAGCGGAAGGTTATATTGATAATTCCATGAATAACAAGGTGAAATCAGCCAGCAAAATCATCAATGCAATTCAAACAGCCAGCACCAGTGCGCAAATTTCTACAGTGAATAAAAACATAACCAGCAAGACAAACGTAAACATTGATACTCCTGTAGATATAACGTCGCCTCCGTTTACTATTAATAACTATGGTACGCTTAATCTTTATGTTAATAATAAATAAAATACAAAATACTTTAATACAAATAGAAAAAGTATAGTGTTAAACTTGTGAGAAATGGCCATTTCCACTAGGATGATGTTTGCGTAACGAGCCGAAGGCGAGTGGAGCAATTAATCCAAGTTTCTCACTCATTGAACAATATACTATTTTAATATCAAATATTGTTGACTCCACTAATTTAGGACTCATCATTAATGCAGAAAAATAAAGTTTTCATCTCAATTTCAAATATTTTGGAAATGGGCCAGCAGAAGACACTTAAATTTAAAGATCGCAATCCTCTTTCTTAATCCATGTGTGCTCTTCACGTCTACATGACCCGAAGCTGAATTGACTAAAGGCATATCGTCTGAGCATGGTTAAAATAAATTCTGTAACTATATGCACAATTAATTAAATATCCGTATCACGTTTTATCGCTAATAGTTAATGATCAGTTATGTCTTGTCATAGCTATTCTTTAATCTTCACATGTAAATAATACTCTTATGCTTGGTTTATCCAATATATCTCATGGCGTATCTGGATTTCAAGCTATGTCCTCATACTGAAGTTCAGAGCTTATTTTATCGCAATAATATAAAATATTATTTTATTCAAGCAGAGCTGATTTCGAATGCTGAAGCTGTGAAACATAATCAACATCAAAAAAAAAATATTTTTTTTTTTTATTTCCCTTCACACATCGACTTGACATAATCATTTTACCTAGCAATATTTGTAAATATTTGTAATTTAAAATTGGGGAACAATCACAACATTCATACTACAACTACTCCCACCAGGCCCTGGAATTATACCAGGGACCTCTCGCATGCCAACGTAGCGCTAAACCTGCGTGCCAACGGGGTGAAAAAAATTATTTTTAATTTGTAGATTATCCTTTTCTAGGTGATATAATGGTAGTCAGTTTCAAACAGCTAATCAGAAAGCAGCTTTGAGAACAAGGGGGGTTGTTAGATTTTATCAAAGCATGATTTTAATATGAAGATTAGGTAGCAAAAGAAACGTTAAAGTTGAATTATAAATTAATAAAATACTTTAACTTTGTATAACTGACATTTTTTAATAAAATACAAAAATAAATAATATTAAATAAAAATTATCAGTTGTACGAAGTTAGTGTTTTATTAATTTATAAAAGACCATGTATAACCAAGTGGAAGCGTCAACAATTAACAAATTAAAGTTGAAATTAGGCAGTATCAAGTAATTTACAATATCTTTAAAGTCAAAATCAGAAAACAAAAGTCATTAAAAAAAATCAGGCGGTAAAAGAGACATTGTTAGTACACTGCATATGATTTATATGCCTTCATTCTTGATATCTTGAAAGGATTTGATATATCTCCTTTATCTTGAGTCATCTGTAAAGACTTACTTTTAAGTACATTCTACTTAAAAGTCAACATTGACAAATCCACGTCTCAAATCACATTGGAGAAGCATTATTTTCTAACTAATGACTAATATAATGGTCCTTACCTTAAGTTATTCAGTGTTATTGACAATTGTAAGTGTATTGAAAAAATACTTACTATTACTTTGTTTCAACTCGACTAAACAAGAAATATGTATCGGCAAGCAATCTTTATGATAAGGATCCTGCTTCATGACACTCGTCGTTAAATTAATGCATTTCAAATAATCACAATCGTAGTACAATCCCTCTGCTTTAGCAACCATCAAGTCCAAGCTGGCATTCAGCCTCTGCTGCGCCTCGCTGCTGAGGTTAGGTGCAGAAACATTTTCAGCACTTTTAAAGAGGTTGACCTTTTTTCGCTCCTTTCCTTCCGACCCAGCTGGAGTACTCATGATCACATTTGGTATGCTATCGTCCTTCTCCAATTTTGTATCAGACAGGACGAATTTGCTATCAGATTCTTCACCGGATTTTGAATCGGAAGGGCTCACAGGGGTGCAATATTTGTTCAGCTTGCTTTTATAGACTAGCATGAGGATCTCGGATTCCTCGGGTGTGCATTGCTCGTCGATTGGAAGTGCATCGATTAAATCTTGTTCTGAAATTGAAGAATGCAGAAATAAATTAAAGGTCCCACTTTTACTGTACTAAAATTAAAAAAAATGTTTTCTGTAGATTTGCTTTCGCAACCCATACAATTGATTTTAATTTTTAGTGAATATTTCAAAAAGGAGAAAAGAATAAAGTTTGAAACAGGCCATTAAAAAGGTGTATAAATGATAATTACTTTAATATTTATTTTAAGATTTAGGGGCTAATCCTTTCAACTATAAGTAGTTTTGTGTAATTGATTGTTTCACTAATTTATTTATTTAGTCTTATACAGGGTGAGTTTTTTTCGATGTTCTCTATGGGGATCTAGGAAACTATAAGAGATAGAAAAACGGTTAAATGGAGAAAGAAGTGTAGTTTTATAAGACGAATAAAATGACACTTTCAAATTATTTGAAAAAGTCAAGGGTAACTAGATATTTTGAAAAAAGTAAAATGTGTCATTTTTTGAAATCAATATATCTCTATTATTATCATAGATAGAAAAAAACTGTAAAGGACAAAGTTGTAGAAAATTTTACACAGATTAATAACAAAAAATCAAAAAAATATTTTCGCCCATATTTTGGGAGATATGACACAAACTTACCTTTTTTTAAATGGAAACAATAGTTGGCTATGACTTTATTAAAAGGGATATTTTTTTCCCTTTAATCCGATATGACATATGTCATAGTTATTTTTAAAATAAAATAAGTTACAGTCGTTTTTAATTTTACCATACACCAAAAAATAGTTAGCATTATATTAAATGAACATTATAATTATCTATTAAAGGTTTCCTATACCTCTAAGCTCTAAGTCGAGGTGATTTACAAAATGTCAAATAGTTTATCTAAACTTTCTCTTCAATTTTCAAAAACTTGTTATTTGCTGTCATAGTATTATTTTGAATTTTTATGAGTATTTGTATCATTATTATTTGTACGTACTGTAATACTTACTCAAAATATTTTTCAAAATAGAAGGGTTTTGATATATTTGTAATGTTTGGACAATGTTATCAAGAGACCTTATTAACCAACTGAAACAATACATATACTTTTTGCTAAAGAAGTAATTCTAAATTGACAATTTTAAAGAGACTATTAAACCGATTTATAAAAAAATGGATGTGAGTTATAAAAACTCAATTATTAGAAAATCTGTCACTTTATAAGAATAGTATTGTGAATATACAGAATATTTAACATCATTCTGATTGGAATGGTAATTGGTAATCAAAATAAATTATTGGGTGATGTGGAATGAGGATCCACATTTTATTCGATTTATATTTCCACAAAGGCACAAAATGGCGTGGAGTGAATTTGTAAGCTAAAATGACGGATCAACTAAAACATTTGACATTTCTAAATTCCATAGCCAACTAAAATTATTAAAATATTAATCAAAAATACACCCCAAATTATGTAAAAAATCGATTCTATGCCATTTCACAAAAACGAAATGTCTAAGAACTTCGAGTTATAGGAAACTTTTGATAAATAATTAAAACATGCATTCAATGACATGTTAAAAAATTTGGCATTCCATTTGGGCTACTTAAAATCCTTGTTCATTAATTTAATTTTTTTGGGCTACCCTATAAATATTTTATAGTTTTAATAATTTTAAAATAAAATATGATCCATTACTTAACTTCACTGGAAATTTCCCGCACATAACCTAAATACTTCTCAAATTATTGAAATTTGAAAATTACGTTAGATTTTAACAAAATTCCAATTATTTCAAAAACCGATAGATTTAGATACTAATAACCTCAATAAAAACGATAGTTATTTTGGACGTAGAATCTAAAAATATAGTAATATGTAGTGTGTTTCATTTAAAAAAACATAACTTTGATGCTGAAGCTGTTCTACACACACAAATTCAGACACATATATACATACATACACAAACATTATCAAGAAGAGGGGAGAAACATCAATTGAGTATCTCTTGAAAATTAATTAAAAAACTTTGTTTATATTTTTCCACAGTATTAATTATTTAAATGATTACTCATAACGTTAATTTTATAAATAATTTAAAGGTGATAAACGCAAATAACATTTATTAAAATATAGTACACTATTTACCGCTATCTATATGAGACTTAATGAACTAATATTTGTCTAGTCAAATGCAGAAAACTGTATGTAACTTGCCGGTTTTATTCAATATGGCCGAATTTCACAGGAAGTGATGATATTTTCGGAACGACCTTCCTAAGTAAACAGCATCATTTTCTGACGAAAAAATGTATTGAACCATAACTACATTCAATGTAGATTATTACGACATATTTCATTTTCTTTCAATAATTATATTAATAAGTAAAAATATAGCACATTCTTTGCATAAAATGTGCTAACTTTGGACGTAATTTTCTTCTAAACTATTAATCAGATTAATTTTTAAATAACTCGTTCGAAATCTGTGGAGTTTTAGGATTATTTTGATATATAATATGATGAAATTCATTATTCAGGGTTTGTTTGTTGTAGGAATTCAATTGGTACAAAATCGCTTCATTTTACATACGATAAACGCCAGCCTTAATAAGCAATCTCTGTTTATTCATTTAATATTTTTTTATTCGCCATTAAATGTTTATCCAATGACTTATTTGACAGAATTCACCAGGAAAAGTACCATGATGAACACATTACCATTTTTTATGTTGAAATAGCTTACGTTTTTTTTTATAAAAAATTGATTCCAGATTTTAATTCTTATTGTGACCTATCATCGACTTATTAAAGTTATTTAATATTACCTTCTTCTGTTGTGAGCATACTGTGCTGTATTAAACATTCAAAAGCCTCGTAACAATGTACATCACACTTTAAAGCATGGGCGTAACACTCAGAAGCCAACCCTCTGTTATCCATTGCTTCCAGAACTTTTCCTTTCAACAGTAAAACCGATGATTGCACTTGCTAAAAATAAATAAATTCATTTTCAATTTTAAATTAAATAAAAATTGATTTAAAAATAATTAATGAATTATTTCCACATGTAGCTCTGTGGCAAATTTTCAACTTTTACCTGCCACCAATTTATTTAAGGATGCAGTTTAGTAGAAAGAGATAGCTATATAGTAAAATGGAAAAAATCGTTTGAAAAAAGAGCCATTCTTTTGGATTTAATAATATGAATATGTATTTACATTTTTTATCTACCAAATATAAAGTATGAGTCAAAATTATTTGAATGCAGAATTCAGTGAAATCCTTGAAGTTTTCATTCCACAAGTTTTTATTCGCAAAAATATAATTTAAAATTTGCTATAAATTTGATCAATTTTCATTGTTTTTTCATAATTGCTTTTTACACGAACTAAACATTGAAATAAATTTTAATTCATCAGATGAAATTCCTGCTTATTTTAAGATTACTTTAATGTATAATACAATATTGTTTATTGATCACAACAGCTATCTAACTCGAATTAGTGATTGCCAATATTTATATAGCTATCTTTTTTGTCTAAACCGCACCCTTAAATAACTATTATTTCAAGGAAATAATAAATTAAAGGAAACTATCTGTAATCTTCAACATTTTTATGTTAAGAAATTTGGTGTTGAGTAATGTGAAATAATATTATGATAAAAAAAATACTAAATTCAATGGCAGGTGTAGGCTAAAGTATACTCACCCGACGTGGTGTATCATCAAACATCCCATTTTCGAGATTCGGCTCAAACGCCCCTCCTGAATTAACACTCGTGTTTTGCAAGAAAACTTCCAAATCCATGGAGTTTATAATTTTGAGAGCCTCGTTTAGCTCATTCATTTCCAAAAGGCATCGCACTGCCAAACTGTTACAAAGCACATAAGTCTAAAAATAAAAAAAGAGTTTCATTTTTAAATCAATATACATAAATCAAGAAAATCGACTTTCAAGTTGCAATGTTTAAAAAAAAGCCTAATTTAAAACACAGAGAATATTGTTCTTCTACTTGAATTCTTATACCCTTTCAGGTGTCGGATGATACAAAGAATATGATAAATATTATTTAGTTTTTTTAAAAAAAAAAAAAACATCATTTATCATTTTAGAAAAAATTATAAAAAAAAATCATTTCTTATAAATATGCAAAAACAATAAAATAATTCAAATATTAAGCTACTAAATATTCTGTGCTGGTTAGGGAGAAAAGTACATTCTTTAAATAAAAATAATTCACTAACTCATTTAAAGAAATAATCAGGCAATGAAAGTGTGTTTCAATGGCTTTAAAGACAGATTACGCAAAAAACAGACTTTAATGTTAAAATTAAGCAAACACTGAAACTTTAAAGTCTAAGCCAAGCAAATATTGTAATACGTACGGATATAAAAATCAAAATTGGACTATAAGGGATACTATAAAGCCAGAATTGTTCATTATGAGAAACTTTAAAGTCAACATTAGGCAAATATTGCAACACATACTTATTTACATGTCAAAATTAGGGAACAAGGGAAACTTTAATATAAATATTAGGCAACAAAAGAAACATTAAAGTTGAAATTAAGCAACAACAAAGACTTTACAATCAAATTTAAGCAATAAAAGAGACTTTAATGTCAGAACCAGTCAATAAGAAATATTGAAATCAAAATCAGATAAAGAGAACAACTTTGAAGTTTAAATTAGGCAATGAGAATGACTTCGATGTCGTAATTAGCTAAAAATTGAGATCAATACCTACAGTCAAGTCGAAATTAGAATACTGGGAAAACTGTAAAGTCAAAATTAGACCATTTGGTGACTTTATTGTTAAAATTAAGCAATGAGTGTGACTTAAAGATCTAAATTAGGCAAATGTTGATATAAATACTGACCTGAATGTCAAAATTAGGGAATTAGAGTGACTTTAAAATCAAAATTAAGCCATGAGATAACTTTATTGTTAAAATTAGGCAATGAGTGTGACTTAAGGATCTAAATTAGGCAAATATTGAGATAAATAATGACCTGTAAGTCAAAACCAGCGACTTAGAATGACTTTAAAGTCAAAATTAGACACAAAAAAGATGTTTAAGGCAAAATCAGGAAATAAGCATAATTTAATGTCAAAATTATATAATTGGGGCTATTCCGTACGGAAAAGGTTTCGTTTAATGTGTTCAGTATTTTTTATATCATCACAGTCTAAGCAACTTTTCTAATAGGTATGTATACATAGAATGTAAAATTAATTAATAACGTACATGTTAAACTTTGTTATTTCTTGTTTACTTTTCGAAGGACCATTGAATAATATTCAAAATAATTTAACTTAAAGATGTATATTGATAATTACAACACCACATATACAAAATGTACAAAAATGAATTTATCGTCGCCGATGTTAACTATTCAAAGTCTCGAGTTCGTCTCGTCTTTTCTTCTCTTCGCTTTCTTCCCGAGGGTTACTCACCGGAAATGCGGAAAAACACCCTCCACTAGTCTATTGTTTCATATCTGGGCAGCGGTGGTGTGTCCGCCAGATAATGGAATTGCGGGACTCTTTCTCTTCGTTCGCCGAAACCCGCTAGCACGATTTATTGCCGTATTTTCAGAAACGCGCACAAATCTTCGAAACGGAACACTTAATTATCCGCACTTTTGCCCCTGGACAGGAGCCCCTGTCATAAAATGTAAATTTGTTGGGACTAGCTAGGTAGTCGCAACAAACTTAATATTTCCCTTACAGAATTACGCATGTGGATAACTTTAAATTCATAATTAGGCAATAAGGGAGAAACAATTTTATAAAAACAAAAGATTTACACTATCGTAACTAAATTATTTATAACTATTTATTTCAATTTAATCTTAGTTTACCACTTGAAATAAAATAATGTATATTTAACTGGAAAATGTGTATTTAAAGTATCATAACTCACACAGGAGAAAATTATTTATAATTTTTTAACAAATATAGAATGTTTCTCGAGACCCTCACAGCACATGTCAACGTATCGTGAGAATTTAACAAATATCAGCTTCTCGATGTCAATCTCGCTTTCACTGATACATACTATCGATTTGATATGCTGCTCGATAGTGAACTTAAGCACTAATGCAACTTAATGCAGAAGAAACAAACAAACCTATACATTAGATCTGTCTTATATGTTCAACTACTATAAGGTTCTTAAATTTAATCCTACACCCACAAATATCTCACATACTCCCCGATTACTCTCACCTTATCCAAATTCCTCGTTTTCAACAAGTGCACTGCCCGGTGGTACTGCTTCAGGTTGTACATGCACTGGGCCAGCCAGTAAACATCCTTCGCATTTCCGCATGTCAGGGCCACAACTTTATCGGCCCAGAAAAGGGCTGCTTCGTACAAATGCTGAAAAAAGCAAGTAGAGGTTATGTTTGTAAAGGGTGTAAGTTCGCAGAGATTTTGGAGAAGAAGAGAAAAGCAAAACACACGTACTAAACTCAGATAAGTCTGCACAAGGTTCCTGTAGTTTTGCACGTCGGGAATGTTGTTGAAGTTTTTCATCTCGGCATCCGTATCTGCCGCCATTCCTGTTTATTTTGATTGTTAAAAATTGTTACCAACATTATTTTTTAATATAGTATAAATGTATAATCATAGATTAACTAGATACATCCTCTTTGGTATAATCATGCTATATAATACATATCAATGATTATACCGTATAATCATTGATACGTATTTTTAAAAAATAATTATACACAACAGTAATACCATAAATAAAAAGAAACGGCAGTACACAAAACCAATGAAAGTAATTTTAAATTATAATAATACTTTAGGAGTAAAACATTAACAGCTCAAGTGTTTACAATACTGAGATCATAAAGATTTCAATAGTAATAATAATAAAGAGAATTTATTTAGCATGTTTGCTAGATACAAAAAAAATCTTATAAAAAATTAACAAGAAATATATATATATATGAATTGTCTTATGTTATTATTAGTCATTCCAAAAATAAATTATTTTTAAAAATTGGAGAAGGAAAATGACTAACAAAGTTTCCAATACTTTTCCTTATTTAATTTTAAATTTAAATAACTGCAAAAGTATGAGTCATCTCCATTATTAAATTAGTTTTTAATTAAAAATTCTAATTATAATTAAAATCATAGAAATATATTCTAAGATTAATAGCCATAGATGTAGTATTTTATATTACTACATCTATGTTAACAGCAGTATAATATAATAGACTTTGATTAAAACACTTGGTTTGTTTCACTGATTTTTTTATTTTTACTCCGACTAGTTTCGACCCAACGACGCTTGAGTATATGTGTAAAGGATAGATGGAATAGAAAATTTGAGAGTGGGGGAAATGTAATGGGAGATCTCATGACGTCACAGTAATTCACTGCGCACGCCTTAAATATGATTAAAATAGCTATCGAATAATAAATTAAACGATATCGAAAGGGAGTTTTCTCTCTATCAACCGTTGTTTAGAATCGCTCCATCTTCGTTTTGAGTCGCTATCGACTAAACTAAAATACGGCCTTAGATTATATTAATATAATTAATTTTCGTTTTATTTTATTATATTTATTACTAAAATAAAAAATACTAATATTAATTAAATTGTTTAATATTTCATATTCAAAAGTCGATACTTAAGTTGTATTTATTGCGTACAAATAAAAGTGTACTAGTAAATTAAAGATTGAGTCTTCTTCCTTCATAAAATTTATTGATTGCAAATGCATATTTCACGATGTGACCATTTCAATACTTAAAAAAATGTATTATGTTTTTTTATAATAATACAGTGTAGTAATGAATTTAGCTATTACCATTTTTTACTCAGTTACCATAGTATGCATTTGTTTGTGTAAAAACCTAAAGAGTGCAACATTTTAAAATATTGTGGATCAAAGTAATAAAGTAATACAAAAATATGTAATGTCCCGCAGACAAACAAATTAATGTATTACGCCCGGTGATAACAATTATCAAATTTACTTTTCGCATGGTCGCTGAAAGACCAAAGTATAACTAAATAATAAAACAATGAACGGGCATAAACAAAGAAGTAGAAAGCACGCAATGTGTAAATAGGTTATGCTTGTTTTCGCCCGTGTACGCGCGAAAATATTCGAATTCGGCTACGTCACGAGGTCTGAATGACCGAAAGGGAGGTGAGAAGCAAGGGGGGCGTTGAAACTATGCGAGGCGCTAGTTCAGCATACCTTTACACATATGTATATATGTGTCACTCGATCTACCTTGGTTTCGACCTTATGTTTTAATCAAAGTCTATTAATTAAATATGTTTCACCACGGGTTAAGTGAGAAATTAATTCAAAATGCAGTATAATATAGACAATGCAATTATTTAATTGAAAAACTGATTTTAAACAAGAACCGGCAACGTCGCATAAAAATAAATTCCCCTAGATAAATTTGCGCAAGTTTCACTTCTACGTTACTTTCTATGGTTTACTGTCACAAGTGTCAAAAACGTATGTTATTATTCAACGCGAAATAACACTGCGATTAAAAAAATTGTACACGTATGTTTGAACAATAATAAAAGAAAGGGGGAAACGTACTACAAGCGATACATGATTGCGACTGTGCCTAGTGTTCGTTTATTTTCGTGGAGGTTAAGTGAGTTGCAGGGAAATAGTACATTCGAGGACAAGGCAAAGGGGAACGTTTGGAAAAATGTCCATCATCGAGGGCATCGGAGATGAAGTCACACAGTTTTTCTTAGCGATAAGTTTAATTTTAATAGGTGAGTTCGATTGCGACAATTTGTAGAATGTAGATTTGAATAACGTTTTACTTTAACTGTGTTAGTGTAATTTGTAAGATTGTCGATGGCTTAAAGAAGACATACATGTGTTTTATTACTGTGATGTAAAGTTGTATGTATATTAGTCTTGGGCAAAATCGAGTAATATTAGTAATCGGGTATTTCTAAATGAGCAATTTTAAATAAATAAAGTCAATAAGTAGCAATAAATTGATGTTTTTTTTTTTAAATAAATAGTTAACGACAATAATAGAATATGTTGCATTAATAAAATTATACTTAATTTTGCAGTACCAAGAAAGATTGACTTTGTTCATCTCTAATTTATATACATTCTACTATAATATGCATTATTTATAGCTTTTCCGATTATGAAATATAAAATGTAATTTACGTGTTATTCTTTATCATCATAGTCTAAATGAGTTTTGTAATTAATATCTAAACTTAGATTGGAAGGCTAAAAAATGAAGTATACATTAAATTTAATATATCTTTATACAGAATAGTCGTACACACCCTTAAAATATATATTAATTTCAGTAAATTTATTTTTGTTGTGTTGTTTTGAATAATTTATTCAAAAAAAAAAAAACAGGATGGAAATAAATTTGCCTTGTTTTGTTTTTGTTTTATTTACTATTTTTTTAATTCAATTTTATTAATCTCAACAAAAACAAACTCCTCATTAAATTAATTTATAAATTAAATAAATTCAATTTAATTAATTTCATTCAACATCTTTAAATTATGTAAGACAGAACTGTATTGAGGGATAAATCCTGAAATACGTGTCTGCAGATGGCCTTATATTAAGTAGTGTTCTTTTTTGCTTTTTACATTGAATTTTTCTCGAATAAAAAATGTGTTGCATGATGCAATATTTTATTGATGTGCAACAGCAGGTGATCATTATGTAATTCAATGTCCGACAGGGTATTTGCCCGGGAAGTAGTTGTTGTGCATGTATTTAAAGTACTTACGTAACGTAAGTCAAAATGTCATGGAGCTAAATGTGGAAATAATTTATTAATTATTTTCAAATTATTTTTATTTAATTTATTTAAATACTGTGACTAAATGAATGAATACTCTTTTCTAATTAATTTATACTTATAGAGAGTGAATTTAAAACCCCTATCCGTTGTTACTAAAACCAGGCCTAAGGTTTTTCATTTGTGGCGTTAATTTAAGCTTTGCTGAGATAGGAAATATACAATCATGACTGTCCAGGGTTGGCTACAAAAAAGTTACTACATTAGTACATTTACATATTTTATAGTTTACAAACATGATTCAGTAATTTCTTATATCCGCCAGGCGTTGTCAGTCTTCTTGACACTGTCTTGACACTGTAATGGAATTGAACAACTGTCAAGTTTATTTTCGTGGAAATAAACTGTCAAGTTGACAGTTGTTCAATTCCATTACAACATTAAAACATAACCTTCTTATGACAGATAAAAGCCGGATATGGAAATAGAGCCGATTGATAATTGCTCGAGAACAGAAAGTCCATATCATGGGGGAGTTTTTATGAGTTTAAATTCATTTAAATTTAAACCCTCCGATTTTAAAATAATCCAACAAAATATTCATCTATCATACGGATAACTGGTGATAGCCAATTCCAATTAGGCAAAAGATGGCACTTCCGTCGTCTTCCATTTATTGAAAATAATAAAAATTAATTGGCCTTTTTTGTTCAAGTCGGTTCCCTCTAATTAAGCTCCTAGCCGTTGATAATTGAAAACAAAATTACAAAACAAATAGAAATGATGGTAACAATGATATTATATAAAAATAAGTAATAAATAAATCTACATTAATTGAGTCTCGAATATTGAAGAATGAGTGAGTGATGAATGAATGAATGATTAGAGGTGAATGATAATTTGGGTTTAGAGTACTCGGTTTATAAATGATTTGGGGCACAACTTACCCCACCCCCCCATAGTTGACCATTTCTTACCTGACCACAACCGGGGTAGTTGCAGAATGAAACAATGTATAATCTTATAATTTTATAGACAATCTCTCTGTATGCATTTTCTATGAAAAGAATTATTTATATTATATTTAAAAAAAAGTGAAATGCATGACAGGCGAAAAATGGTCGAATCTATTTTACATATATAAATTTATATACACAAGAAAATACATACATTTTTGATGTTTGCAATAATTAAAACCATTATCTATAATTACCATTTGGTATTGTATTGATGTAAATTGATAAAGAGAAAAGAATGAACGCGTATTAATAAATGTGCCATGAAAACCCTCTTACACTATAACAGCACGATGATAAAAATAGCACGCTTCTTTTGTACTAATTTTTATTCATCAATTCAAGAATAACTTCCAATGGTCTATCTCTGTCAATATTAATATGATTTTGATTTACGGTTTTATTATAAATCGCAAGAAAGAATAGGGTTTTTCCTACAGTATTGTTCCCTTTCATTCATCACTTGGTTTATTGCGTTGAGTGCTAATACCTGGGTTACCGCAGATATATGTGCGTGCTTTGGGCGCAGATAGCGGTACGGACCCATGTCGTTGTACGATGTCCAAGTGACTAGGAAAAATCTGTATCCTGCTGTTTTCGGATAGCTGAAAGAAGTAACCTGATTTAGGAATTTGGCGGAGGGATTTGTTTTTCTTCGTGCTGTCTAATGCTTTGAATGATTTCATTGCTGTAAAATTTAAGAGAGGATTATTGATAATTACGATTCTGATTTTACTTTTTTGGTATTAAAAAAAATAAATAAAAATATTTTTTGAATGAAATAAATATGAATAGATTATTAAAAATTATTTTTTATAGTCAATCTAATCTGTGTTTTATTGGTTGATTTTTAATAATCTATTCATATTTATTTCATTCAAAAATATTTTTATTTATTTAACTTTAAAGTTATTCAACTTTAAATTAATTTAAAGTTATTCAATCTAATCTGTGTTTTATTGGTTGATTTTTAATAATTTATTCATATTTATTTCATTCAATATGAACTACCAATGTCTAAATATTAAAACCATTAATTACATTAAAAATATTTTTATTTGTAGTTAGCAATGCTTCTATCGAAGCGCCGTTAACATCCGTACTCATTTTTCCTGTTTTCATCTCCGGGTGATTGTGAATTGGCTTTAAATCGGGCTAGGCAGTGCAGTCATCCCAACATAAATTTAACATTGCCAACTCTGGACAGTTGATATTGATCACCCAGAATACGGAAAATTTTAAGTTTAACATATACATTATTAATTTAATTCACATTCAATGAATATATATCTAATAAAAAAGCTGCTTGGACTGTGATGATAAAAAATAACTTACACGTTAAATTTAACATTTCCCTTAAATAATAACACCAATAATCAAGTAAAATATTTAGGGAATTAATGCAAGGGGAAATATTGTTTTGGTTGATATTTTAAAATTGTTTCATTTAAAAATAATGTATAAATTGAAAATATAAAAATTAAGCTTAATTAAACCAAATTTAAGCTCCAATTGAAAATCCGGGCCTAAGAGTGCTTTTAAATGAGGTTTTATTTCATTAATAAATTAAATAATTTTCGTTTGATAGTTACGATAGCATGGATGACAACGGATATACGGCAACAATGGAACATAAGAACAGTTTATTTACTGGATCGCCGGCGAGTTGTGCGAAACAGAAGTCAAAGACTGACCAATCACACGGAATCTGCTACAATTTCTGAAGGTTTGTAAATAATAAATACTTTCATTTATAATCATAATTATATTTATTGTGTTAAAACATTATAATATGTGTACACTTGTCATTACAAGTAAATAATAATAATAACAATAATTTATTATCCAACAGTTTACAAAAACTTATTACAGGATAATCTTACAATTTACAGACTATGTTTATACATACATACACATATAGATATTCACATAATACAATTAGCGCTGTTTTATTATTCGAACACTAAGGATTTATTTAATGCATGCAAATTCGTTGAAAATAAGTCAATATTACTTGCCAATTTATTCATCGTTTTACACATTGAATTTATGGGAGAATTTAAGTAGTGTAAAGTATTTGCGTTAGTGCTATAAAACGTAGAGTTCTGTCTAGAATTAGTTCTGGGGATATAGAAATTTAATTTTGATAAGAGGTAAGAATCTTCAATATCATAATGCAGTAATTTATAAATAAAAATAATCTGAGCCTTGTGCCTTCTGGCTTTAAGCGAAGGTATGTTGAATTCTCGTTTGAGTTCATGGGAAGGATAACCTTGCGAGGGATACACATTGTGTTTCCGAAAATATAAAGTTTTTAAGAATTTTCTCTGTACTTTTTCAAGTTCGTTAATATACAATACATATATTAACGAACTTGAAAAAGTTAATATACAATACATATATTAACGAACTTGAAAAAGTACAGAGAAAATTCTTAAAAACTTTATATTTTCGGAAACACAATGTGTATCCCTCGCAAAGTTATCCTTCCCATGAACTCGAACGAGAATTCAACATACCTTCGCTATGATTCCACACCACGGAACAATACTCCAGTTTACTACGTATAAAAGCGTAGTAAAATCTTACTAAAGGCTGAATGTTATTAAACTGCTTCGTGTTACGTATTAAAAAACCTAGCAATACATAGCAAGATTTTGTTAAACTAAAAACATGATGGTTGAAAACTAGTTTGTTGCCAAAGTAAATGCCGAGATCACGGAAGACTGTGACGGATTCTAATACCTCATCATTTATACTATAGTGATATTTAATCGGGTTAAATATTCAGCCATATGTCATAGTCTTGCATTTGGTAATATTTAAGTGCAAACCATTATTGACACACCACATCTGAATATTATTTAGATTACGCTAATGTTTGTAGCAATCTTCGATTGTTTCAATTATGTCAAATAACTTTAAATCATCAGCATAGAGTAGGCAATTACAATCGATGCATGTTACAATATCATTAATGAAGAGCAAAAATAATAGAGGTTCCAGGATGGAACCTTGTGGTACACCGCTTGAGCAGGAAAAGTTTCGAGACTTAACAGACCTATATTCAAGAAAGGCAACTCTATCATGTAAGTAACTATTTATTAATGAAATGAGATTGTTATCAAAACCAAAGAGACGTAGTTTATTACTTAGTAAGGCATGGTTTACCTTGTCGAACGCCTTAGAAAAATCCGTATATATTACGTCTACTTGTTGGCGCTTATCCAAAGCACAGGATATAAATTCAGTAAAATTACACAGATTAGTAGAAGTGCTCTTACGTTTGACAAACCTGCTGTTTTGGGGTAATAGAGCATAATTTCAAATATTTTGGCGAAGTTGCATATTAAAGATATAGGTCTATAATTAGAGATAATGTCAGTTTCTTTTGATTTGTGAACTGGTATAATTTTCGAGACTTTCCAGACACAAGGGAAAACATTGGTCTTCAACATCAGGTTATATATGTGCAATAATGGTTCTGCAAAACAATTTCAACAGTCAACAATAATCATCGCTGGTATATTATCCGGCCCCATAGTAATGTTTGTTTTTAAATGTTTAATAACCGTAAAGTACTCTTCAGGCGAAATTTTTTTAACGGTTAGTGCATCATAGTGTATAAATGAGGAGGTATCAAAATAGGTATTATCTTGCTTCATTACACCGAATTCTAGTTATTGATTTACGTTCATTAATGAATGTCCATAATTTTTTTGGATCTGAAGATACATTTGATTGTATTGTTTCGATATATGATTTGAAATCAGAGGCAATGCTACATTTCACAAATGAACGAAATTTTGAGACTTGTAAGCAATTATAAGGTGTTTTGTGTAATCTACATTTTTTTATGCCAATATTTCTTTTTCCTTATATTAAAAATTGTAGTTCTGGAAAACCATTTTGGGAATTTACTAATTTTTGTTTTGACAAGAGGAACACTAAGGTTAATATAATTATGTAAAATTGTATATAATTCTAAGCAGGCTGTGTTCACATTGCTTGTATTTGTGACGGTAGTCCAATTGGTATCAGCTATAAGTTTATATAAAAGGGAAAAATTTGCTTTTTTAAAATTAAATTGTGGTACATTTGAATTAAAGTTTGTGACAGGTTCACTCTTATGAGTACAGGTTATCATTAACGCAGGATGGTAACGATTTTCTTTAACTAAGGGAGAATCTGAGTGTTGAACTACACAAGTTATACCAATCGAGCAAATTAACAGGTCCAATGTATTTCCAGAAAAGTTTACACAATCATTGATTTGGTGCGCAGAATTAAAATTCATAAAATTAGAAATGGTATTCGATTTTACACATAATGCATTAGGGTAACTTGGTACATTGAAATCAATGTTAAATATGTATAAACAATTTAAGATTATACTTTAAAGTCATGATCTACAAACTCTTGTATTGAATAAAATGCATTCTTCGATAAATAAAAATGCATTTTAGTTTTAAAAGTTTTTATCGGAGTATGTTTCAAATCAACCCTACACCCATATTAGTAGAAAGGGTCATTCAATATATATATGTTTCAAATCATCTGGTATTTTGTTAAAAAGTTTTATATAGTATTCCTGTTTGAGTTCTTTTTAATGTTAATTTATTAAGCTTTAGATCATTTTTTTGTCTTGTATTATAGATATGGCCATGAGTAACATATTCAGCTTGATGTTTTTTAACGTAACACACACATTCTAATATATAAATAGATGGAACTGTTAGGATGTTATGCTGAACGAAATGTTCTTTACAGTCGTCACGATAACCAATTCGAGCCAATATTCTAATTGCGCGGCGTTGTAATGCAAATATGCGATTACTATGTGTTGAATGTCCCCAAGTAATAATTCCTTAACAAATATGGGATTCTATTAATGCGAAATATGCTACCCTGCTTGTCGGTTCACTACAATGTGACACTACGTTACGAAGAAAAAAAGGGTTTTTTGCAAGTTTACCGCATAAGACGTCAATGTTAGGCTTCCAGTTTAACTGACTGCTACCGTACACCCAGAAAGCAAATACTTTCCAGTGAACTGATAGGGCCAGTTGTCTTAAATTGTAACGTTTGTGTCTTAGTAGTATTTATTACTAATTCATTACTAAGGCACTACTGCATAATTGACTGTACATGCTTTTCACGTGCTTCCAATGTCTGATTAAGATCAGATGAACTATTCACTACAGTTGTGTCATCAGCAAACATTAATATTGTGGCATTATTAATACAAGCAGGAAGGTCATTTATATACAGGGTGGCGTAAGATTCCGATGAAGTCCAATATCTCAGTTATTAAGAAATATACAAAAAAATGTTACTTACATTATTAGTAGCTACTGTCAAACTTCACATTTTAAAATTAGTTTCATATGTACAGGGTGTTCAATACTCACGTGACGTATCAAACATATGTTTTTTTAAATGGAATAATATATTTTTTATGACGATTTTCGATTCTACGTTTAAAAATAATCTTTTTTTATATAAGATTTAATGGGTTAATTTTTCATAGTTTAAAAGTTATAGACAAATGAATGTTGAAATCGATAGATGTTTCGAGCCTAATATTTTAATAATGAAAAATGAAATAAACATTCTGTCAACACCATACAAATGCAACAATACTTAATAATAAAAGAAATACTCTTTTTGCTCTTAAAACAAATTTTTATATACAAGGTGAAGCAATACGCAAAATAATGTTTTTCTCTTTTTACTTAAATGGGACACCCTATATTTTTTATGCTATTTTAATAGAAAATTAATCACTCTTCATATTTTATACAACATATTAAATAGCTACCGTTTACCCTTTTGATATAGAATTTTTAACCAAAGTAGGCCGCGCCAAAACAACTAATTTATTTAGTTGTGAAAGTTACGCTTAATATCATATTTAGTAAGTAAAGTAAATTTTACGTTATATTTTGTAACACTGGTGCAGTTAAACATACTTCTTCAATAAATGATTAATTTAATTGTTAAAAACTAACAACTATATTTTTTAGTTATTATTCAGAAAATATTTAAAATATTCCTATATGCTTGTTAAATTTATTTATTTAAACAATTCATGTTGACTGAAAAAACGAAAATAGATACTAAATGAAATAATAAAATACTTATATCATTATATTTTGTTAGTATTAACATTTTTATGTATTTATTTCACGCATTCACATAATTTTTTTTTTAATTCAATAGCATTCAAACATTTTACAATTTTTTTCTTAAAAAAATGTGTCCAATAATCATTATAACTCGCTAAATAATCGCCTAGCAACTATTTTCTTTATATTTTGCATGCGCCTTTAAATATCGATTGTCATTTGAATATCGTTTTTAGGTTAGGAAGTAAGTATGTTATTAAATGTCAGAAAACGATTATGAATTGCATTTGTTTTAATTATAACCTACTTAAATTATAAATTTTAAGTGAAACTTATAATTTTATACTTTCAATTGAAATTGTTAAAAAACGGCAACAGATAGGGCTATAGTTGATTATACAAAAATTAAAGAACAACCAATTTTCTATCGAAATAGTGTGAAAAATATAGGGTGTTCCATTTAAGTGAAAAAAGAAAAAAATCATTTTGCGTATTGTTTCACCCTGTACACAACATTTGCTTTTTGGTAAGAAACGATTATTCTTAATATTATTAAGCATTTTTTAATTAAATTGCGTCAGCAGAAAGTTTACATCGCTTTTCAATTTTGTAAAATAAGACCCTAAACTTCCATTGATTTCAACATTAAATTGTTTAGGTCATTTTTAATATTTTAAAAGTTATTTAAAATATTAAAAATGACCTAATAAACCTTATGTCAAAAATAATTAATTTTAAGTGTAGAATTTAAAATCGACATAAAAAATATACCATTTCATTTAAAAAATCATATGTTTGATACGTCACATGATTATTGGACACCCTGTATATATGAAAATAATTTTTAAAATGTGAAGTTTTATAGTAGCTACAAATTATGTCAGTAATATTTTTTCGTAAATTTCTAAATAACTGAGATATTGGACTTCATCGGAATCCTGCGCCACCCTGTATATATTGTAAATAAAATAGGTCCCAAAATTGATCCCTGAGGGACCCCTTTCTCTACGGAATTAAATTCCGAACATATTCTGTTATAGAAAATTGCTTGATCGCGATTTTATGATTTTACAACTGTTTATGCCAAAATTTATTGTGAGGAACAAGATCGAACGCTTTACTTAAATCAAGAAATGAAGCCATACAAAATGATTTATTTTCAAAGTTATCACATACAATATCACAGAGTTCAATAATTGCATCTACAGTTGATCTGTTTGACCTGAAACCATACTGATTATGTGAGAATATATGGTTTAATTCAGAATATTCTATGATCTACCTCTGTTAAGATAGCAGGGCCAAATGAGCAGAATGCACTGAAACTTACACCAGAATTAAGGGCTATTTTAGTGCCCTATTCCTGATTTTAGTGCTCCACCCTCAAGGGTGAAAACCCCAACATAGCTATCTTAATGTTAAGATAGCAGGGCCATTTGAGCAAAATGCATTAACACGTATACCAAAATAAAGGGCTAATTAAGGGCTATTTTAGTGCCTTATTCCTGATTTAAATGCTCCACCCCTAACTTGTAAAAAAAATATTTTCCACCCCAATATTTTGTTTCTCGAAAACTAGCGAGCAGACTGCAACCAAATTACACATGAATTAAGGGCTCACCATCCTTGAATTAAGTGCTCAATTCCCGATTTAAGTGCTCCACCCCTAACTTGAAAAAAAATATTTTCCACCCCAATATTTTGTTTCTCGAAAACCAGCGAGCAGACTGCAACCAAATTACACATGAATTAAGGGGAATCGGTACAGCTCTTTGGTGTGTTTCTGGCTCAGTAGATGGCACCGCTTTATATGGGACTTATAATGTAAAAGTTTTTCCGTTATTTCTCGAAAACTATAGTTTGTAGGGGAAAATGAAAATCACCATCGTGTTCAGCGCAGTTAGGAGCAGTACGCATGTGAAACCTTTTTTTCCTAGAATTAAGTATTTGTAAGAAAATAATTAAACAAAATATTTAAGGCTAACATTCCCGCCTGTATTAAATAAAGACAAACGTGAAACGATACCAATACATTTTTGCGAGTGAAGAAAGAGGATAGATAATTGAATCGTCGTCGTAGTTTTTCAACTTGTAATTTATCGCACTCCGTCGCCTCCGATTGGAGATTGACGCCTTGACATGCATTTCTAGTCCACGTGGACTCGTAAATACAGAATATAAACAAACAAACATAGAAAGAAATTGAATACGCTGATTTTGGAGCCGACAAAAAATCAATGAAAGCATCCAGCGGCATAACGCTAATATTTATTTACCGATTTAAATGAATTAAAAAATAAAATCAATGTCGGTTTAAATACTATAAAATAATAGTAATTATACATTTTTTCAAAATTAAGTTCACTGCCAAATAATAGTAATCTTTCAATTTTTAAGGGGACACTCCATAACCGCGTTTATGAATGAAAAGTATTTCCAGCAGATCTCGGACAATGCAAATCCTATCAAAAAAAAAAAAGAAAAATTGCATTGATTTCAGATAATCGGGAGCACTATACACGTGGAGTACTTTTTGCAATATGTTAAATTTCAAAAATACCTAAATAATAACGCATATTCCTCGGCAACAAAGGAGCCACGCTACGTGATTTATGTTATATATTCAGTTAATAAATGTTTTATCGGCTATGACGTTGGGCGTTTTTTTATAGAACACCAGGTATACTTACAAGAAATAATTTCGTGACGAAATTTCATTTCAGCGCTAGTGGCGCTGCAATCAGTCTATCTCGAGCAATACTATAACCAGTCCCACCAGGCCGTGGAATCGAATCAGGAACCCCTAGCATGCTAGCCTGATGCTTAACCTGCCTTTTAAAATTATTATAAGTAAAATGAAACAAAAACAATTAAAACAAAAAATTCAAATGCAGTAAACAATTAAGAACCTTAAGAAATCAAATGAATCACATGATGAAAATCACAACGAACTGATATAATAACAACACAAAACTTCAAAAAACAAACATAAACATGGATTGGATTGGATTTTTTTGGCGGAGGGCTCGAAATAAATTCGGCAGCATGTAGGCCCCAATGGGCCCTTTATGCTCCCTCTCGCCTAGAGGTCATCTACTCCGGTGCGCTCTCTAGCCATCCAAGTGTTTGGATGAATTTCAGGATCGCACCGGGGTGTGCCCCTCTTATATCGTGTGATTTCGGGAATTTTTCACCCCATATATGTTCTCTTTTTGAGGAGAGGGCGGTGCATTCCATAAGTAGGTGCTCCGCCGTTTCCTCTTCCTTTCCACATCCCCGGCATACTTTATCAACTGATAGTTGGAGTCTGTGTAAGTGTTTCCTGAGCGCGCAGTGACCTGTTAACATGCCTACCATGCTCCTCTTGACAATTTTTTATAATAGTCCGCTGTTTTGTGGTTTATGCTGATGAGCTGTTTCCCGACTAAGTTTCCTTTTGAATCGCTCCACCTAATTAGGTGTTCGGTCATTGAGTTCTCCTTAATGGATGTTTTTATGTCAGACAGTTTCGGTGGTAGTGCGGGTTCCGGGCCATGCACAGATGTGCCCGCGGCCTTGCGTGCCAGTTTGTCTGCCATTTTATTACCGTTGCTGTTTTTATGTCCCTTCGCCCAATGGATGACCAGGTTATTTTGTGCTGCAGCTAATTCTAGGCTTTTCCTACATTCGTATGCTAGTAGCGACGTGAATTTTGAGCTCATGATTATATTAATTGATGCTCTACTGTCAGTTAATATTCGGATCGTTTTTCCTTTCACATTCCGTATTTTTAGAGTCTCGGCTGCATATTGAATTGCGGCGAGTTCTACTCTGGTTGGGTCATTTATGCCTCTGCCCAGGGGTTGTCCTCTTTTTAGTGACAGTCTTTTTGAGAATATCCCAATGCCTGCTCCGTTCTTTGTCACCGCACCATCCGTGTAAATATGGATGTCGGTTGCATTGTTTACAGGGGGGTCATCCTGTTTTGCAAGTTTTATTTTGCTGTCAAAAATATACCTCCGTATGATCGTGTCCACCGGTCCATCGGCCTGTTTACACCTGTTTAGGGTGTCCTTCAGTATGTCCCAGTGTTCACCATCTCCGTTTGGTATATTCCACAGCTTTGATTTATAGAGTCGCAGCGCTGTGATCGACGCCATCTCCTTTACATATATGTCGAGAGGAGTCTTACACAGCGCTGCCACAAGTGCGGCTGTTGAGGTTGTTCTCATTGCCCCTGTTGTATGCAGAAGTGCGATGCGTTGGACATGTTCCATCTGCCGCATCGTGGTCTTTTTTCTAGCCCTAGGCCACCATACGACTGCCGCGTAGGTCAGCATGGGTCTTATCACCGCTGTGTAGATCCATAGGATTATTTTTGGTGATAAGCCCCACGAGTTGCCCACCGCTCTTTTGCATTGCATCAAAGCGATGCATGCTTTTTTGGATCTTGTGTCGAGGTGTGTTTTCCAGCTTAGTTTGCTGTCCAGTATCACGCCCAGATACTTTACTTCTTGTGATAATTTGAGGGATTGTCCTTGAAAGAGGGGTGTGTAGGTCATTTTACACTCCCTCCTTCTTGTGAAGAGGACAAGCTCTGTTTTAGTGGGATTGACTGTTAGAGATTGATCTCTGCACCAGTTTTCCACTATTTTCAGTGCGTCGGCCATTCTTTTGGCTAGAATGGTCTCTGCGTTCCCTGATAGTAGGATGGTTATGTCATCAGCATAGCCAATTGTGTAGTAGCCGTGTTCGTTTAGGATCCCTATGAGGTCATCGGCTACTAGATTCCAGAGAATTGGTGATAGGACGCCTCCTTGAGGGCAGCCTTTCGCTACCTTACAAGAGAGTTTGGCCTCGCCTATTTTGATGGTTGCCCACCTATTTTCCAACATGTTTGTAATCCAGTCGCTGAGAGCTCCTGGTATGCCTTTCTTTTGAAGGGCATTGGTTATTTTTTTGAAGGTCGTCTTATCGAACGCCCCCTCTATGTCAAGGAAGGTTGCTAGTGTGCATCCCTTGTCCTTTAGGGATTTGCCAATTCGGCTTATCACGCAGTGAAGGGCGGATTCCGTTGATCTGCCCTCCATGTATGCGTGCTGGTTCGGATGTATTGGTCGATTGGACAGAATGTCCTCCCTAATGTAACGATCACAGAGTCTCTCCATCGTCTTTAACAAGAAGGATGTGAGACTAATGGGTCTGTATGATTTAGCAGACGTATAGTCACTTCTGCCTGGTTTTGGTATGAAAATAACCTTTGCTACCCTCCATGAGCTCGGTGTGTATCTTAGCGCGATACACGCCCGATAGATGTTAACGAGGGTTTTGTTGATGATTTTTTTCCCCCATTTCAGGAGGGCTGGGTATATCCCGTCTACTCCTGGTGATTTGTAGGGAGAAAAGGTGTTAATAGCCCAGTCTAAGCGTTCCTCCGTGACCACCTGGCGCGCCAGTGCCCAGTCTTCCTCAGACGGGGTGCTGTCTGCTCCATTTTCATCCATGGTAAAGGAGTTTATGCTACAACCAGGGAAATGTGTTTCTAGTAATAATTTACCTGTTTCGTCATGTGAGCTTGTATGGGTGCCATCACCCTTTTTTAAGCTGCACATTTGTGGTGGTGCGTCCTTGGACAACACTTGTTTGATTCTGGATGCTTCTGACACCTTTTCTATGTTTGTGCAGAACGTCCTCCATGATTCTCTTTTTTTCTGTCTTATCAGTTTCTTGTACAAATTCTGTGCCGCTTTGTAGGCGTTCCAGTCATTTGCATTTCTCGTGTTCATAGCTCGGTTATGCGCTTTCCTAGCAGCATGCCTCAGCGAGTCCAGAGCCTTGCACCACCATTTGGTGGATGTCTGTGCGGTTCTGTTTCTCAGCGGGCATGTGTGCTTGTATGCGGTTTTTATATTATGCTCGAGCTGTTTGGTTTCTGTTTCCAGATCGTTTTTATTACGTATTGTTTTTTTACCGCTTGCGCCCATGCCTTTTTCTCTGTCTGTTAGTCTGGGGTCACGGTATACTTTGTTAATTTTACTAGTTAGTTTTAGTTGGTATTTTATCCATCTGTGATCAGACATGGATGCCTCATTCGAGACATGCCAGTTCTGTATATATTTGGATATGTTTAGATTTGTTAAAGTTAGATCTATTATTGTTTGGTATCTTGAGCTCACGAAAGTGGGCTCGTTCCCTTTATTTTCTATTTCTAAATTGTTAGTCATTATAAATTCGTATAGTGACTTACCTCTGTCGTTGCAATCCTTGCTCCCCCATGCCCAGTGGTGTGCATTTGCGTCGCATCCGATGATTGTGGGGATGTTGTTCCTCCTGCTATGTTCCATCAGTGTCTCGACCTCCCTGGTTGGTGGTGGTGTGGTCGAGTCCTGTGGTAGGTAGGCTGACGCTATCATGATGTTCATTTTTGTGCCATCTTCCCTTTGGAGTGTCCCCTGTATGATCGAGAGGTCCTCCGTAGATAGATGTTTTAAGAAGATGGCACTGTAATCTTTCGGGCAGATTATTGCGGCCCTTGGCTGTTTACCTGTGGAAATGTAGAATATATCATTATTTGCTAGGTTGAGTCCGCATACCCTTTGGCCTCTGGCCCAGGGTTCTTGGATTAGGGCTATGCAATTTCGCACCACCTCAAGTTCTCTGCAAATGGTTGCAGTAGCAGTCTTGCTGTGATGCAGGTTGCATTGTATTACCTTTATCGGTTCCCAGCGTCGTTTGTCCGCTCTGCCCGGGCCCCCTATTTAAGGTTGTGGTTTTTGTTGTGTAGGTATGGGGTTTACTGGTTTCACCTCTGTAGTGGTGTCCATTGCCCCTTCCTCCATTTTGGGTGTTTCCCTGTGTTCTTCTGTTTTGAGTCTGATTTGGATCGAGTTGAACATATATTCCAGCCTCGATCCATTCTCCTCAATCTTTTCTGCGATTTCCTTCGGGATACCTACTATAAGTAGTTGTCCCTTTGGCTCTTCTTGTGGGCGGCTCAGGAAGGTACACCAACGTGTTGTGTCGATCCCCTTGTTCTGAGCGCCCAGTCTAAACAATATTTCCTTCGGGTCCTCTGGTGTTCCCGGGAACCACATTGTGCCTTTGGTGAGTGAGGGGAGCTCATCACTGCTCAGTACCCTCAGCTCCTTCCCTATCCAGTTTTTTGCGTGGGTCTCAACTGTATCCTTGAGCCAGTTGCGGGCCCCCTCGCTTTTGCATGTCACTCGGAGTATATCTCCTATATAGGCGATTCCTCCGAATGTGGGTTTTTCTTCTGTGGTGTTTTCCCTCAGGTGACGCTAGGGCTTCCCACAGTTTACTTTTGATAGCGGCCGCCGTTTCCTCAGTTATTTTGCCGAGTGGGTCCGCTGGATCTATTATGCCCACTTTCAGGTGGGTACTTGCCATTTGGCTGAATTTTAACCCTCTTGTGACCGTGGTATTCTTAACCTTTTTCCTCACGTTTGGTGAGGGTTGGGAAGATCCCACGGACCTGGGTCTTTTTATGGAGGTCTCGGGTTTCCTGTCTGAGGAATGCTCCTGGGTTGAAGTTTTCGGCAGGATATTTTTGGTTTCCTGTCGCTCCTTCCTCCTCCTTCTGATTTGGGCGCCGCTAAGGCGCTTCCTGGGTGCGGTGCTGGTATTTGCGTTCTGGTTCCCCTTGGAGGTCCCAGCGCTTGACGTGGCTATTATTTTTATTTTTCCTCCCTCTTGCAGGCATCCCCCTTGCACGGCCCCGGTTTTAGACGGGTCTGCAATGGGTGTTGCCATGTCAGTAGGTGTGGTTTGTGCATCGATATTTATTTTTAGTTTAGATAAATCCATAATTTTTAGTTCTTTGTTTCGCTTCTCATGCTCCCCACCCTCCATGGAGCCCTCACATTTGGGGACGTTGATTCCAACGCCAGGGCTACACGAGAAGTATAGTCCCCTGGGTCGCGTGACACACGAGAGGGTGGCGCACACTAAGAACATGTGCGGCCCCCTGCATGCCCCATCGCCCCAAAGGGTCTAGCCTGCTGGCCCTCTTACGGGACAGCCCAGCCGATTGATCGGGTAGCGGCTACCGCCCGACCGCCCGTCTGGAGGAAATTCGGGCCAAAGCGGCGTGTTGCTGCTGCCCAGCAGCTCAGCGCACCAGGTTCCCTGCATCCCTCTACACGGGTCGCCGCGCACGGCACAAACACGCGGGTGAGCCATTTGTAAGTCACTTACAGTGAGGTCCTTATCCGTACCGACTCACTTGTACAGAAAGGGTTTTTTTGTCAACCTTGACTGGTTTAGATCCGCCGTGTTTAGTCTACGAACAGGGGCACCTCGTGAAGGTTGTGACTCTTCGTCACGCACGGTCGGTCTTGGATTGATAAATCCCTGGATTCATCTGGAGGAATGATTGTCGCCTCCCTGATTCACCCTTAACATAAACATATTAATCATAATAAATTAAAGACGAGCGCCATCTTTTGCCTAATTTTTCATTAAATATAAATATATTAATCTACCAATCTTTGGTCACTTTTATCATAAACAATTTTTGTTCAATGAGAAACAAACAATATGAATAAATCTGGTGCAGTTAGTTTATATAAAATAATTTCATAGTACATACAAACAAATAGGAACAACAACAACTAAATTGATTTTGCTTCTTTAGGGTGATTTTTTTTTTTCAAATTTAGCCCTTTGTTCTGGAAAATGATTATATCTTAACAGGTTGAGTGCCATGGCTATTTGTCGAAATGTTTTCCCTGTGCCAAACTTTTTTTTGTTATAACCTAGTAGTAATGACTGCGGATGCCGGTGTCATCAGTCACTCATCAAGGCACACGTAGAGTCAAAAGATACAAAGGCACTGACCAATACGTGTCGCCAGCCCTTAGGAAAGTTCTGCCAGTGGACACTGGTGTCCACCATGGCGCTCAACTTGTTAACGTTACATAACTTTGTTGCAGTTTTAACCCATAAATCTACCTTAACAGAGGTATTTCTAAACAATCTAACATTTGTGGAGGTTAGTTTATTTTAAATAACTCAAAGTGTGACAAGAAAAATAATTGTCGGAATAATTAAATGTCAGAATATTAATATTTGTATACATTTATAATGATCCGATGAAATAATATCCAAAATGATATCACTAAAATTTCAAGTTTGTATTAACATACTTTTTTAGTCTTCCACCCTTTTTAGTGAAGCAAATTGTACAAACCCTGAAGTGTGTGGAATATGCCCTAAAACGGATATTAGTGTTTTTGATTGTTACAATTTGAAAGTAGAGTTGTACAGGACAGAATAGGCGCATGGGGAGCACAGGTATATTAAAATACAAAGACCCAGTTGATTTTTCCTTTGTGGTTTTAACTTAAGCTTTGCTTAGATAAGTGAAATATTTACTAAATTTATGTAAGGCAAATTATTAATTTGGTTCTGTTTTAAACGATAATCCGACACTCTTAAAGGTATAAAGGATTTTCTTGAAAATATATATATTTTTTATTTAATTATTGAGACTTTCAGTTATTATTTCATTTAAAAATAATTCGTAAACAAGGAGTGTGAAAGTGGAGCCAAGTTTAAGTTACAATCGAAAAACTGAACAAAAGCGTCATTATTTTTTAGACTTAATAAAAATTAAAATATACAAATCCAAGTTAAAAATTTAGAGCTTAAAATACATTTTCCTTCAAGCTATGTTTTCAACCCTACCTAAACTAAAGTCAAACTAATTATCATTCAATATTATTGTTTAAATTAGAGAATCCTTTTTATGGGATATTGATATAAAAACAATTTTTAAAACAAATTTACAAATCAATACATTATTAATCGATTAATGAAAACACTTTTTTAAACTTTTTTCAAACTAACTGTTAGTTTGATAATGACGCGTTAATAACGTCGAAACTATAGTCACTAAATAAATTTCAGTTATACAAACAAAGTTTAAAAAAGTGTTTTCATTAATCGAATAACTATGTATAACAAAGTAGAAGCTTTAACAATTAGTACATTATTAATCAACCAATAAAACAAAAATAAATAAACATTAAATTTAATAGAAATAAATAATCGACTAGTTTCGTGTTATTCATCCATTCTCAAGTGAATTTTTTTTTTTAGATTTTATTGAGAATAGACTAATAACTTGAAACTATGTTTATTTTTGGTAGATTTTTAATAATTTATTCATGTTTGTTATTATATATGAACTACCAATATTTAAATATTAGAAATGTTGATAATTTATTTTACACACGTTTAATATTTTCATATATTAATAAGGAGTTTTAATAAATAAAAACCTTAACCATCATTTCTGAATTTGAAATAAAGTTATTTTATTTCTTTTCCTCAGGAAGGGATCCAGTGGAAAACACAAGCACAACTGAAGAAATAGCGCCCAGTGAAAGTGAGCCATCTGAATCCCCAAAACCATCGGGTTCTGAGGAGAGAGATGAAAGTTCGGAAAGCCGAGAAGACAGTCCTCAACCGTCTTCCGAAGAGGAGGAGCAGAGCGTCATCATAAATACAATGGACGGGAATATGATCCGACAGAGACGGCTCGCTTTCTTCCAGAATGAAAGATTATTATGTGAGTCAGCCCATTTGATTGGCATCAGCTCATTTGCTAATGATAATTATTATTTAATTAACAGTGTTATCGGTGGGTCTGATGCATCTTGTATTTTTTCTTGCATTGATTAAGGGTGCGGTTTAGAAGAAAGAGATAGCTATACAAATATGGGCAATCACTAATTTGAGTTAGATTGTTGTTGTGATCAATGAACAATATTGTATTATACATTAAAATAATCTTAAAATAAGCAAGAATTTCATCAGATAAATTAAAAATTATTTTAATGTTTAGTTTCTGTGAAAAATAATTATGAAAAACAATGAAAATTGATCAAATTTATAGCAAATTTCAAATTAAATTTTTGCTAATAAAAACTTGTGGAATGAAAATTTAAAGGATATTAATTTCATTATATCTTACAATTTTCTTTTCTAACTTAAACTAGTAAATTGACCTAATTCACAAAAATTAACGATTTATTTTTTATTTAGATTGATACTTTATACTTGGTAGATAAAAAATGTAAATACACATTCATATTATGAAATCCAAAAGAATAGCTCTATTTTCAAACGATTATTTCCATTTTACTATATAGCTATCTCTTTCCACTAAACCGCAACCTTAATAAATAAAAAGCATGAAGGTAAATAGCACTTACAAGATGTTCCACCGTAACACTCCTATAGCTCAGGTTATATATATACACATAATAAAAAAAATATAATTACTTAGATTTTGTGTACTCACTACTGTTTTAATGAATTAGGGTTCAGAATTAATAGTTATTATGAAATTTGAAAAATGATCAAATAATATTCACTAAAACACTGTATATATAAATATATATTTATTTGAATAAAATAAATGAAATAATAATAACGTGATAATAATGTACAAGAATTGGTTTACAATTAATACAACAAATTAAATATAACCATGACTTACGAATTGAATGATATAACTAACTGAACTCTGAATGATAAATATTTTCTGATTGACACTTATTTCACTGGTATTTGTCGATGGAGTTTCATTTGATGATTGGTAACGATGATGATTGAACCGTTTTGGTGCTTGGGACCTGACTGATGTTTTCAGTTTTTTCTCTTCTCTACCACGGCAATCTTTTTTTTTTTCAACATCTACCTGAGGCCAACGTTTTTGAGACCCCTGGTGCTGACCGTTTTAGGTGGCGATGTCTCTGCTGCAGATTTACGACCATAAACCTTTGTCTTTGGTGTTTTTTCCGAAATTTCTTAAGTTTTCCGAAAAGCTTTGTTCTTCTGGTCGTAAACCTCTGCAGCACGCATCGAGGATTATCCCGCTGGTTCTCTGACCTCAGCGTTTTGTGATGGGCTTCCTTGAGGTGGTTGTAAAACTTGGCGTTGGGCTGTGTGCGGTGTATTGTAGGGGTGGTTCGCATTCCAATTCATAAGCTGTTTATTATGTTAAGTTCGGGCACAAATAAATGTTCAATAAAACTATCATATTTATAAAAGAAAAAATATACAAAGGAATATGGATGCTGCTACGAAGTTGAGTCATTTGAATTTAGATGATTATGTAAATGAAATGAGCAAAACAAATTCTAGTCCGATGTTTTCGCGAAATTGAATTAAAATAATCAAGTTACAACGTTTTCGACAAAACGCCTGTAACAACAGAAAACACTTTTTGCGTGATATTACAAAAAGTGGGTATTCTAGTATGGGGTGGTCCAAAAGTAGTAAATGTTTGGTTTTTTTTTTATTATTAATTCAAAGAATAAAAGAAAGAATACATTGTTAAAACGCACATGCCACCTCGCGTGCCGATTGATTTTAGGGTGCATCGGCTCCACGACTTTACAATGAAGATCAACGATTTTTACTGTAAATAAACGTATAAATTCTCTCTTTGAATTTCTTGGGAACCACTTCGTGAGCCCACCATCAGCATTCACACACAACTTGGAGTTCTTTTTATACTAAATATAACATCTTTTAAATGTCTTCCATTTTCCACTTCGCACAAATGAGCTCTTTCGACAACATCTGTCGTCGTCTGTCTGTCCTAACTGTTCATTACAGCTCTTAACATCTCCGGCTCTATTGCCCTGATTTTAGAACGAATATTTTCCTCGAGTTGTAGAATTGTTCGAGGTTTATTTACAAAAACTTTTCCCTTCAGGTATCCATATAAAAAAAAATCAAGGACAGTGAGATCCAGAGATCACAGCGGATAATGGCACCTTTTCTCCAGATTCGTTTGTCAAAAACAGCTCTTAAAACTTGAAGTGAAGTGTGGCTTTAGGAACATAACAGATAGCGCGGGCCATCTTGCTAAAACTACATTCCTGGTCTACTTTCCACTACAGGTCTCACATCATTCTGAAGCATGGCCCTATATTGTTCTCTACTTACAATTAATACTTTATCATTGCTATTTTGGTGTGGAGTAACATCACCGTGCTGTTAGTTTATATAAAATTCATGCTGGAATACCACTCTAAGATTTTCAATAAGCCAGAACCTGCATTTTTGCTTATTAACCATTCCACTTAGAAATGAGTTTCATCGGATATAATCAGACAATCCATAAAGTTGTTTTCCTCTCTTATTAATTGCTGAAGTCTGAGTGTATAGTTTAGCAATCGTGAGTAATCTTCTGGTTTTAATTTTTGAACCTTTTGAATCTTGAATGGATGAATATGGTAAAAAAATGTAGTTACATTTTTATCTTCACTGTATTTATTTCAGTACTATATGTACAATGTGAACACTAAGTGTTCATTATCAATAGTTAATTAAATAATAATAATAATTAAATATTTAATTAAATAGTAATGTGCTGAAATAAATACAGTGAAAAAAGAAATTTAACTATGTTTTATTATCAATATAATAATCCACATAATTCACAAACGTACACATATAGATAAAGATGTTAACTATGTAAAATCCGTTGTAGTGAGGTTCGACAAATGTTAAGTTGACTAGCTCGCCTCCAAGTCGACTTTTCTGGATCTTCTTCGATACTACCCCTCACAAGATCCATATTTTCGTTTATCGTAGCAGTTCATGGTTTTCCATGGTGGAAGGTCACCTCCCGAATTACGAATTTACTGAAACAAAGAAAATTAATTATTAAAAAAAGTTAAAAGAATTTCAAACCTCTTCCTGACTTTTGGGCCACCTTGTATGTTTATTGGTGTGTTATAATGTGCTGTATTTTTTCATAGTTACCCAACACCCGAAAGGGTAAATGGGATTTTGATAATATATATATTTTTTCATAGTAATTTTTCACACTTACCACATGCAATTTATAAAACAAACAAAAAATAAAAAGTTCATTGTTAAAAAAGTTATATGAAACCCCTTCGTGACGTTTGGGCCACTCTGTATGTTAATATTAATAAAATGAATTATTTGTTATTTCATTATCATAGCGAAATTTTATTAAATATTAATTATGTTCTTTAAAAAATAAAAGGAAAACATCCCCCTTACTTTTAACTAACTTAGAAGGAAGAAATAAGCACAATATAAGTCAGTAAAATCCTTGCAACAGATATCTGGTTCAATTTCAAATCGGAGTTGTTGATATCCAGGCTATTAGGCCGTGATCTGTTGGAGTTTAATCCAAACGTTTTGCTGACAACTGCGGTCGGAATCTTTAGTTGCTCCATGGATGAAGGGCGTATGAACTCTTCGATGTCTTATTGAAGTCTTCATACCCCCTTCTTCTGAGACATCTTCGATGTCTCTTCAGTTACTGAGGAGACATCATTCACAAAGCTACTGAAAATGCCAACTGCAATTGTTAACAAAACGTTTGTATTAAACTCTAACAGACCATGGCCTAATAACCCGGAAATCAACAACTCTAATCATGCTGGTTGTGAAAGCCTACACAGTTTGATATACCTATTTTGTTAGTTATTTGTTAGATATTATATTTTATTTGTTAGTTGTTAAAATATTTTCAACATATTAATATTAATTAAGAAAATTAATTTATCTTATTTTTCTATTCAAATTGTCTTTTATTTCTTTTTATTCTATTATTTTGTCATTCTTTTACAGTGGGAGATTTAATAGATGACCAACCCTATGATCGGCAACCCGAGTCGAGCACGCAAACAGATTCACCCGCTCAGCCGACACAACAAACCGAAACACCAACAGTGCAAAATCAGTCTCAGGATTCTAACATTACAATTAAGCTAAAATACATCAATGACGACCTAAAAATCGTCGATGGGCGATTAGAGGAATTATTAGGGGATTTTAAAAGGTACAAATTATATATTAATTTCTCACATTAGGTTAATGTTTACATTATAATTGTTTTATTACGGTGATCGTCCCACATATAATTTATTTACTTACGGAAATCCAATTACATCTGTACAATACACATTCATCTTATAGATATTCTAAAACTAAACTAAAAGTAGGTTACAAATAATAAATAAAAAAAAAAATAGTACACAAAAGGCACTAACAACGGTTAAAATTCAAATGTTGACTGCCCTAACGAAATAATTTTCTCAGACTAATGCGGCTAATGTTACCAAAAATCACCATTGCATTTATTACATTTATTGACCATTCTGGTCAAGCTATAGCTCCTACAGTAATCGTTTCTAAAATATGGAACATGAAAGATCAAAGGAGCGCAAAACTTTAGTAGTGACGTTGAATTTAATTTGCCAAAGTAAATAAGAACAATTTATTTTCCCGTTAATCAAATTATACCCCAGTATTACATCAGCATTCCTCCATCTCTGCTCAAATGTGTCCATATTTAGAAATTGTAGTACATTCATGCAAGAACCTATTAAACCAAATTTAAATGAAACAAACTTTATAAATTTAGTTTGAACCCTCTCAACTATAAGTATATCTTATTTGCTATAGGGATTCCAAATAGTGCAACAACATTCAAGATTAGTATTAATGTTAAAGCTACATGATTTTTGATTTAAATGGTATAAAACATATTTTTTAAATAAAAAGTTAAAACACTCTATATTTAAAAGACTATTGGTTACAATAGTTAAAATTAAAAATAAGGATTCTAAAAATCATTTTGAATAATAAAATTTATACAAAATATAATTTTTTTGTTAATTAATATTTTATAATAGAAAATCCTTTTTATCTTAAATTATAACAAATATTGACAAGCATTCAACTAACATTAAATCGACAAAGAAGATAGTAAATATATATAATCAATATTCCCATTGTACCCTTTCGGGTGTTTGGTGAGATAGTAAATACAATACTTAAATAAATACAAAATTAAGAAGAAGAAAAATGTACATACAAATTTGTAATCGGTCTATTTAACAAGTATTTTGATGTCAAATTAGATTTTTTTTTAAATTCATGGCTGGAAATTTATTGCTATCTTATCATGGGTAACTAGAATCCCTATGCTGATCACTGATTGTTTTGGATCAATCTAATAATCTAATAGACTAAAATGACTAACAAAAAACTATAAAAGTTGAAATTGAATAGTCTTGAATTTTAATTATTTTTTTTAGAGGAAAAAATATTTATCAAAATTTAAAAAATAAACCGTAAGGTTCATTATGGAAAAATGAGAAAAATGGCCAAAAATTCCAAAATCGCTAAATTACTTAAAATTGTACAAAAATATATATAATAAAAAAATAAAATATAGCTAAGGAATGGGGGAACAATCTGTGAGACTAATTAAAAATTTAGTTTTCTATTGGCACGCTCTTAAAGATGAGCTTGATCTTGTGATTATTTTCTGGTGGTAACCTAGATCCAATGAAAATGACTATACGTGAAAATATAACTGCATTCTTTAGGAATCCAATGCTGAATACCCCATGTATCTATCCTTCTGTGAAGATTGTGTTTTTGGTCTAATCGCAGATGTTTCTGAAACAACCAATTAGTGGGCCTCTTATAAACAGTTGTCATAAAGCCTCATGTTAATTTTATGGTGGAATTCAAGTGGTCCAAACACTATTATTTTGGGGGAAATTGAATAGTTTATGTTCTTACTAATGTCAGGAAGAGTCTTTGATTTTTATTTAATAAACAAAAAAACGTAATTTGAAAAAATCCATAGAGAAAAAATAGAAAATATGCTAAAATTTGTCAATAATTAATAAATCACCAAACGCTTTATTATTATACCAAAATATGGCTAAAGAATGGGGGGATAATCTGTGAGAAATTCAGTCCTAACAAAAATTTATTTTTCAATCAACATGCTTGCAAATTTGTCCTGTACAAAATGGGACTATAATACAGATATAATAATAATAATAGCACTTTATTATCCAACAGTTAAAAACACTTCTTACTGGATAATATGAAACATACAAAAAATAATACAATGTAGATGATAACATAGTAACACAATTATTATTGTATTTGCCGTCTTAGCTGTCCAAGAAATTGACGTAATGATATATTAAAAATATCAACATTTGAACAATACATATTAAAGAAATTACAAGATGAAAGTAAAGTTGATGAAGATCTCTGATTTGTCTTATGATTGGGGATATAAAACAATTTTGTATAACTAGACATAATACAAGGTACAAAAAAATGAATTTGATTTAGTAAGTCCGAATCAATTATATAAACATGAATAAGTTTGAAAATGAATATAATTTGCGCAATTATACGCCTGGACTCCAGAGAGGGCATGTAAAATATACTTAAAAGAGACCTGTATTCGAATCCTTGTTGAACATATGAACCGTATTTACAGTAATACAGAGCTTTTAAAATTTTCGTTGTACTTTTTCAACAAGTTCCGTATAGAATAGTTATTGAGGATGCCAGATTGTCGACCCATATTCCAATCTGCTTCGAATAAATGCATGGTAAAATCGTATTTGAGGAAGCACAGAACTAAATGATTTGGTATTATGAAGAATGTAGCCCAGGGTTTTGTATGCACAATTGCATATGGCTCTATGTGATCACTGAAGTCAAGTCTATTATTCATTGTTATACCTAAATCATTAAATTTAATTACGCGAGCTATATTATTTATAAAATAATTATAATTAATTATTTTTTTTATTTCGAGATATTTAACTATGTAGAGTTAATTTTATTAAATACACACTTTTTTATTCAAACTATACAGATAAACAAAACAATATAATAGAAATAATTACAATAGGGTTGTTATTTTTTTGTAAACTCACTCAGTTTATTATAAATATTAATATGGTAAAACTTAATTGTTAAGTGCTGTTATTATTACTAATTGTATTTAATTTTCTGTGTATATAAGAGGAATCTTGTTAAAAAAATACATGTAGGTGTTAGTCTGTCTGGGGTATCAACAAGAATACTTTCTGCTTTTAATTTTATTATTAACTCTTTTTATTTAAAAATAATTAACATAAAATAATATAGTTAATAGTATATAGGTGCAAATAAATTATTTTAATTCAATTATTTAAAAATTGTAGAAGACATTTCGAAGTCGAGTTGTCGTCGAATAAACTGGTGAAATTGATTTTCCAAGGGCAAGTCCTGCAGAGAGATACCGACACGCTGCAGAGCTACGGGATGTACAATAATTGCGTTGTGCACTGTCTGGTGCGGCAGAAAACTTCAGGGGGTGACGGGGGACGGTCGGAGGGCGGGGACACAGCCGGTCGGAGTGGAGGAAACAACAATAATAATGTAAACCAGAGGGACTGGGACTTAGGGAATTTACTAATAGCGACTGTTAGTTTTTGCCTGGGTTCAGCTTGGTACTTCAGGTGAGCTAAATATCATCAAAATCTAAAATATCCTCTTTGGTATTTCATAATTCATTATTATGAATTATGTAGTAATCATTAAGAAAAAAAAGTATTCATTGCTGACTACATCATTTTGTTACACGTTTTGCATAATTAGATTAAAAATACTTCCACTCTTAGTTTGATAATGACATATATATATAATTTAAAATCCCCATCTACCATAATGGTGGTGTAGGGGTTAGTTTGATAATGACAGGTGTAAATTCTTGAAACTATACCCCATTGACCACGAGAACTACCATATGATCGAAAACTTTTCTCCTCTAGAGCGCTTTGATTTTTTTCTTTATTTTACATTTTGTTGGCACCAGTGGATAAAAACAAATAAAATGTCACATGTGTCATTATTTATTAAATTAAATTCTTCAATTTGTTATAATAACATAACCTATATCGTGTGGTTAATTTTATTACCAACATATTTTTATTTTAATAAAATAATTCAAAGCACTCTGTAAAAGTTCTCAATCATTTGATATTTCCCTTTCAATTTAAATAGCATGCACTCCAGGTGGCACTGTACAAAGTAAAATAATTTACAGGAATCTATTCCTCTTTTATAATTAATCTCGTGAGACAGATTTTTGAATTAGTAGAATAATTTATTTTGTTATAGCAGAATATCTTAGTGTTAATAATTCTGAAAGATCCTGTTGAACATTAATTATTTTGATAGGAAATGTATAAATAGCTTTTTGCAATAATGTTCTACATTACAAAACACACACTGTAGTGGTAGAAACAAATAAAATACATTCAAACATATATTATCATCATAAACAAATTTTAATTTAAATGAGTACATTCTCATATAATACTATTAAAAAAAAACATTAAATTTTAGCTCAAGGACCAACGACTGCTTTCCACAAACGTAGATTTCTGCAATTTCATGTTAGGACAATTTCTACAATTCAACCTTGCCTTGACCACCAATTATACCTAAACTTTCCATAGTATTAAAAACATCTCAATTATTTCTGAAATAAAAATGAGAGAATTCACCAAAACAAACTATATTAGTTTGTTTTTGTGAATGTGCAATCTGACAACATTTAAAAATATTGCCACCTAGACCACAGTGATGATGAAAATTTAAAGACTTACGATTCATAAGTAAGAGAGAGAATGTCAATCGACAGTAAGAGACAGATTTTCTATGAAACTATTCTGAATCATAAAAGAGAGAATGTCAATAAACAGAAAGAGTCAGATTTTGTATGAAACTATCCTAGCCTGCTATAATCACTAAATATGCAATGGCTGTATGATAAGTACCCTTGTTTACATTATTTTTAAAATGATGACTGTCAACATTTCAGACAGATTTATGGAGTAGTTTTGTTTTCACAGCTATTATAGTGTGTGTTTATTTACAATCACGGAGAGATAGTATTTCTTCAGATTTAACCTCATGCAATTTGTTTTTGTTTCCAAAAATGAAAAAGTGGCTTAGCGGAAAGCGATTCTTGTCAAACAAGGAAAAAATTATCGAAACAGAGGCCTATTTTGTGGAGTTTCGATGACTTGAAAAAGTTAGAATATCACTAGACTAAATGTATCGAACTGAAAGGAGACCATATTGAGAAATAAATATGGCGCTTGCGTCATCTTTGATTTATTATGATATATACCTCTATTATGATTTTTACTCTATTATGAAATTCACTCGACTCGTCAGTTTTTTTTTTACTTACTGGTCTTATATTTAAAACTACTAATAATTATCATTGTTCTTTAGGTATCAATATCCACAGTTGTTCACAGTGACGGCAACAGTGGGCCTTGTGGCGATGACGGGCATCTTCACAGTGATATCTATCGGGATGTACTTTCCCGACAACGACAGGCCCCAACAACCTCAGCAGCAACAGAGGCCCGAACCGGAAAACGTCCATTAAATTATAACCAATCCATATTCTAATTACAAACAATCAAATCTAAAAACAAAACCTAACTACGTGCACGGATCTGCGTTTTCTTAAATAGAAAGGCATTTATTTATTTATTTTCTTATTACAATTTTTATTTAATTAAAAAAGTTGAAACAGTTTTAGTTTTTGTGCTGACTTAAAAAAATTAGTCTCTCTTAGGGCTGATTCACAATCGTCCGAGAATGAAACGGAAACTTAAAAGATGAATGATAGGAATTACGTGATTGATTCATAATCACCCGAGAAGGGGCCTTTTCTGTATACGGTCCGTTCCGTTCCTGGGATATTATTCGGTTAAATCTTGATTTGCAACACAATTCTAGGGCTTAAAATTAGATGAATCTTTTAAAACTTTTGTGTTTTATAAAAAGTTTATGATTTTAACTTTATTGTTTATTTTGGGGATCTCCAACTATTGCACTTATTTATTTTGAAGACAATGAATTTTATCTTTTAACAGTTTTTGAATACTTTAGAGGTTTTTTTTTTTTTTTTAAAATTAGGGCTTTAAATTAGATGAACCATTCAAAATTTTTAACTTACTTGTTTATTAAACAAGCTATTTTTTGAGTTTTTTCAGCTGTCCAAGTTCCGACTGGAAGACTACCCATTTAAACATCTCCTACTTTCGACACCGGAATACTATGGTCATTTATTCCTTGGAAAAACATTTTCGAATGTATTGAATAATTTAATGAAAACACTTGGTTTCTTTCACTTGTATGTACAGTGCATTCAAAATGAAAGGAACAGATTCATTTAAATAGCTTATAAATATTTTCTAGAAAAACGCTCGAACAGGTTAATTAGTATTTTCAACTGCGCATCTTTTTCTATTACAGGATATATAATTTTTAGTGAAAAAGATTCGAAGTTGAAAATCTTAATCGAGTTTTTCTCAAAAGTGATCACCAGCAGTTTAAATGAATTTGTACCATATTTTTGCTTTCCTGGAGATTTTTCTGGTATTATTTATTGAAAGTTGTAAATATTGGAATAATAAACACTTTTTGCATTACGACATAAAATAATTTCCCACAAATTTAAAAAATTGCATCCACTTATTTTAAATAGCGTACAAAATATGATTTTAATTTTTTTTCATAAATGGTTAGGGTCATAATTTTAATGTACTTCAACTGGCTTCTAAAGTGGTAATTTTTCAAGATGATGATGTGACTAGACTAGTTTTAGTCTGCAACAAAATTATAATAGTAAAACAAAGTGATTTATAAGTAGAAAAGTGTATTTATTCTTTCACTTGGTCACAGTTATTTAAATATGTTAAATAAAAATGATTTGAAAATGATTAATAAATTATTTTCACATTTAGCTCTGTGACTTTTGACTTACGCTACGTAAGTACTTTCGACAAATGCACATTAAAACAACTACTTCCCGGGCAAGTTGTAATTAAATGTCCAGCGTGGGTATTTGCCCGGGAAGTAGTTGTTTTAATGTGCATTTGTTTAACGTACTTACGTAACGTAAGTCAAAAGTCACAGAGCTAAATGTGAAAATAATTTATTAATTATTTTCAAATCAAAGTGATTTAATTAAAAAAAAAAGAAATTTATTGGCTTTCAAATGATTTAATTAATTATTCATTATTTACGCGTTTTGGACTAGTTGGCATTGTGAAATTAATTAAAAAATACTATGATGAACAAAGCACTATTTTTTCTGACTAGCTTGAACCATAAATCATTTCTCCTTCAAGATGATGGTGTAATTGAAACTAGTCTGAATTTTTTTTTAATAATAAACCAACCAAGTTTTCAATAAAAAGCATTTGAAAAGAATTAATAAATTATTCCTTCTTTAGCTACTGTGACATTTTGACTTACGTTACATAAGTACTTTAAAACAAATGCACATTAAAAGAACTACTTCACTGGCCTGTACCCCGCCAGACAATAAATTACCTAATAGACACCTACTGTTGCATAACAATAACATATTGCATATCACAACAATTTTTTGATTAGAGAATATTTAATTCAAAGAACAAAACACGTAACATAAGTCAAAATGTCACAGTAACTAAAGAGAGAATGCTTTATTAATTTTTTTGATTTAATTTTTTTTAATAACTGTGACCATGTAATTTAATTTAAAAAAAGTATTTATTTGCATTCAACTCATTTAATTATTTATTCAATATTTGTGCCTGTTTGGACTAGTATTAAAGTGTGACATCAAATCAAGCTGAAGAAAACCACCGCTTTGATAATCATAAACTTATTTAATTGTTCTTGCTCATTAAAAGTTCTTAATAAAAAAGACTGTGCTAAAAGAATAAAAATGAATTAAGAAATGCATTAAGGGTGTGATTTAGTAGAAAGAGATAGCTATATAGTTAATTGGCAGCCACTAATTCGTGTTACCTTTATGTTCTAGCCAATGGACAATATTGTAATATACGCTAAAGTAATCTTAAAACATAGAAGAATTTTGTGAGATGAATTAAAAATTATTATAATAATTGAATTTTTAAAAAGTAATTATGACAAACATTAAAACTAAATGATAATTTTGTCATTTTTTTAATCTATATTTTCAGTAACAAAAACATCGGCAAATTTCAAAGAAAAAATTCTATATTCAAATAGTATCACATTTATTACCTATTCATTTCATTATATTTTACAATTTTCTTTTCTAACATGAATTAATGTATTTACATAATCAACAACAATTAGTATTTTTCTTAAAGTTTTGACATTTTTTTTTTTTGACAAATTTAAATTTATATGAAAATATTTTTTTTTTATATGAAAATATAAAAAAATGTGAGTCCATATCAACATCATTAAATCCTAGGGACTGACTTTTTTGAATTGGTTATTTCAAATTTTACTGACGAAAATCCGGCACCCAAACAATCCTTTACATAACCCTCCCAATACTCTCCTTTATCAAAAAAGCAATTTACGCCCTATTAAAGAGCGCCTTGAACTCCTCTCCTTTAAATTTGCCACGAACCCACATATATCCCACCTAATAAAACACCTCTGTATCCCACGCAATCCTAACATTTCCCCAAAATACAAGTTTCCCCCATCTACCATTTATCAATTCATCTCATCCAACAATGCGGACTTTGACAATAACGTTAGCGATCATAACGATTAGATAGACAACGACCACAAGAACGAGACATAGACAGGCTGAAAGACCTCCGGTTGATAGCCGATTCATCATCTACAGAATATAATTCTAATTTTTGTATATTATTATACATACATATACACATTTGAATAAAGATGGTTAGTTAGTTAGTTTCAAATTTTACAATTGAAAAAAAAGTCAGTCCCTAGGATTTAATATTATCAATATGGACTCAATTTTTTTGTATTTTAACTATCTTTTTCTACTAAACCACAACCATAACTATTTCATTATACATTGTTTATTAAAATGTTAACACTGTTTATAACTTTGCATAAATGTGAATTTGTTTATTCAGGGACTATAGTTTAAATACAACAAACCAAATAAACATATTCATAATAAATGGAAGACGACGCAAGCGCCATCTTTTGCCTAATTTCATATGGCACCGATACGCTGGATGAATGGTGGTTGAACATTTTATTAAAGAAATTCATAGTTATAAAAAGAACAGTAAAGAATATGAAAGTGAGAAATGTGGAGTTAAGAAGTTGCTAAAAATCCGTTTTAGAATATTATTACCAATGAACTCTTAAATGATCAATTAATCTTGAAAGACCACACCAAAACTTTATATTTTTAGAATTGTGTGCAAAGTTCACTTTTGAAAAGTGTTTATTTTGTTAATAATAAATATATTTTATTTTAACCCACAAAATAACATATGAACAATGAGAAGAATATGTATATGCATCATTTTAATGCCAGTAATTTTTCCTTGTTTAATTTTATTAATAACTGCAAAAATATGTTTTATTTTATTTTAATTCGATTTAAATGGATATTATGTTTATTCATTTAGATGGGCGCTTAACGGTTAACCAATCAACTATAAATTAATGTGATATTTAAATGAATGAGTTTAAGGTTAAACAAGTGGTGGTTAAACTGTGTTTGTAATACATAATTGGACTTTTTTTCTCAATCAATTTGCTTAGAGGCAACTAAAAGGACTTTAAAATAAAATTGGATCCAGTAATCTTTATCGATTAAAAAATAATTGACATAATTATTTTAAGCCTTAGAATTGCTTTAATATTTTTTCTGTGTATTTATTTTTTTGTAAAAATGTATGTTTGAAAATATATTGAATTAGTAAATTAAATATATACTAATATCTTTATTCAAACATATGCATTGGAAATTTATAATATGTGTATAAACAATTCTCCTTGTCCAGAGGTTCAGGTAACGTATATTTATTTAAATTTCATTATTGAACATTTTATTAAATAAATCAAGTAAATCCTAATTCAATATATTATCGAACATTTTTGTTAAGTAAATCCCTATTGCCCAGGTTTTCAATTGTGCCTTTACTTAAGTTTTTCTCAAATATGCCAATGTCTCCAAACATGTAATTAATCTCGACTGCATTGAAAAACTCCCTATGTGAGCATATTTTTATGTTCAATAATTTACTAACATGATTCAGTAATTTTTAATTTCCATCGAACGATTAGACACTGTTAGTGTAGTTGACAGTTTCCTAATTATAACTATAATATAAAATAATAACCTTCGTTGGACAGATTCAAACCTTATATGGAATTAATCAGGCTAGGCAATCATCATCCAAACTTAAATTTAGTACTGCCAACTCGATGAGCATTGATTACTCTGTACACACAAGTATAATATTTACTGAATTAATACAAAGGGAAATATTATTTTTGTTACATAATAATAAAATTAAACAAGGAAAAATTAGCGGCAATGATCAATAAAATTCAATAATTCCTTTTTTAGGGAGTACTGGTATACAACAAACGAATATCTATTTAAAAAGAAGTCATCTATTGAAAAGTCGTTTCAATAGATGCTTATTAAAAACTTACAGTGTAAGTAATTTTTGCAGTTGGGAAAAGGGAATGACCGAATGTTATTGATCATTGCCAGTAATTTTTCCTTGTTTAATTTTATATATATATATATATATATATATATATATATATAATCTAAAATCCCCATCTACCATAATGGTGGTGTAGGGGTTAATTTTGTTGTAATTTAAATAACTGCAAAAGTTATCATTCCTGTTTCATTTTGTTTATATTTTTAAATGATAAAAATATTGATTATTGTTTTAATTGAAGATAATCAATAAACAAAGTGTATACTAGTGAATCTTCTAACGTCCAGCACTGTTAAAAATAGGACGTCCCATGGGAAAGCAACAGTCACAAACTAGTGATGGAAACTAACTCGCAAAGAAATACTGGACATTGGTAGGTATGCAGAGTGGGTCTCGTCACTTGGAGAGAAGACACCTCAATGGTTTGACCTAAGTGGGTGCAGCATATGAGCTGCCCTCCCAGTGACTAATTATGGGATTCTAAATTAAACGATATTGCGACAGCGAATCAGAGTTCTCTCTAAATCAAACTTTGTTTGGAATCGCTCAATCTTCATTGTAATTCGCTATCGACGTGATCGACTAAATTAGAATCTGACATTAGATCCAGTGGCGTAAATAGAGGGGAGTTATAATTCCCCCACTGAAATTTCCATGACTCAATAAAAAAATAAATAACGTTTTAGCAATGCTGTAACAACAATAAGTGTTATTTTCATGTCGATTAAACATTACTAAAATGTGTATCTACATGCCTGATTAGATCTGTAGAGTGAATCTAGTCACTGGGAGGGGAGGTACCACAAAGGGCTTTGCTTAAGTAGGTGCAATATATGAGCTGCTTTTTCATCCCAAAATACTTAATCCGTAATAATAGTGTAACTTAACTAAACCAAACTTAAGTCGCAATTGAAAAACTGGGCCTATTTGATTTTTTTTTCATAGATTTATAATATTACATTATAAATCCGAACTATATAATATTAACATAAAAAAATCTACTGATTGATTTAAATATTGTTTAACATATTCGCTGCCACTTTGAATAGGATCAAATAAACCAAGTAATAGCAAATAACTCTGTTCGGAACCAGAGACAGCAGACTTGTTAAACCCTCAAAAATTACTTAATAACTTTTGTTTCAGGGTTGATCTTATTAAGTTATTCAAGTCGGTGAATTACATTCATATATTTAAATTTATTGCAGTTTCAATTTTTTTTTCTTTCTAATAACACAATTACGTTTTTTCACCATTCTTCCAAGCACGTTAGAAAATATGAGCCGCCTTAACATGTATATCTTTCCGTGTACGCAACGTATCGAAATGTTTTCCTTAACTGTTGTATTTTTATTCAAAAAGAAGAAGCAATTTTATTTTTTAATATAATTTTTTTGTTAAAGCTTATGTATAATTTATTTTCTCAAACGAAACAAAAAAACAAACGATGTTCTGTATTATAGTTATTGTTTTTTTATATATTGTATATGTATAAATATATGGGTATATATTTACTTTTAAATAATCCTATTTTTTTACATTGATATCATTTTTAAGGTAATAATAACACTCATTTTTCAGAACAAAGTAATAATAGAAGTAACTAACTAAACATCATTAATGATCATTTACAAAATTATATTCTGTAATCGAAATTAATGTTTCCCATAAGGACATTCTAAATACAGCCCCATGCTGCACCCTCAGTGGGTGGGAAGGGGGCAACTTTAAAATTTCAAATTGGAACCCGCATTTTTTATTCAAGAGTTATTCCACTTTTTAACACGCAGTGGACTGTCTATATGGTTTGTGATAATCTGCTTGACTAACATTAGATTTGAATGTATCATGAAATATATCACTAGAAGATATTTTATTAAAACATCTTGATATTTATAAAGATGGTGGTAATGTTTCACACTGCAGTTTAATTAAATTAAATATATTTAAAATATTTAGTTTTGTTTATGTACAATTTTATTGATTTGTAAAAATCGTTGTGTTTTCAGCTTTGCTGAAATGCAACAGCAAATATCTATTGTATAATTCAATGTCCGGCATGGGTATTTGCCCGGAAAGTAGTTATTTCCATATTTAAATTTTTGTATACTGACTTTGTAAGTTTATTTATTAACAGAAATCCATTTTTACAAAAATTTAATATAATATAAATTATATAATATAAATTCTAAGTCAACTGTGCGTTCAAAAACTATTGTCATTTTCCATGATTTGTCTAGTGTTGAAGAGAAGGTTGAAGATTATAATACGTTACTAAAAAAAACTAAGTGAAAAGTGTAACAAATTATACGTATATACATACACACTTGACAGTGACAGAAATTCCTGTCGAAATAAAGCCCTATAATAAAAATTAATAACAAGTGATAATACAGATTAACTATACTCTTGGTAGTCGCCAAATTAAAAGGAAACAAGAACAATTATGGACTTCACGTCCGCTTCTGAGATAGAAGCCGATGAAGGATTCGTTAAACGAAAAAAAAAGAGGAAGAGAACGGCCCCAAAAGAGTGACTCAGAAACATCAACTAACGACGTAAAGAATACTGATAAAATAATAACACAAGAACAAACTTACACTTTTAAAACTACACAAGAAATCAGCAGAACTGATATGGCACTCATTTGGCAAAAACATAATTTTGATAAAAACGCTTTAATAATTAAAACTAAAACCGGCTTTATACTAAAATCCACCCAAAGAAACTCACAAATTAATTATAATTTAAACACACTACTTGCTAAGAAAATTATAACACATTTTGGTGTCATGACCTCATCTACACCACAAGAAAGAAGAGAAAACGTGCTATCTTTCAGCTGCATAATTAAATCCGTCGAATTTGAACTTGATGAAAATATCGTAAGCGACATCTTAAATAAAGCCGGAATCACACAGATATTGCAAAAGAATTATTGCAAAGTCGAACAATCAACCAACACGAATGATAAGAATAATTCCAGGCTCACATGACGCACACACTCTTCATGATTTCATTCTTGATACATACGCAACTGTAATCAACAAACCTACAGCCATTGACCGACCTGAAATCCTGAAAAAGCTACGTCACCGATTTATCGACTCATACCAAATCGACACACATGTAGCTTTTTCAGGAAATCGCCTCTTCATAGTAATGTTTGACCTAAAGTCTCCTGAAACCATCCCTCCTGTAGCCCCTATTGATAATAATGGAATACACAGAGCCACTTCTATTATTGTTCATGAATAATATTCGATTCCTATATTCCAACATCAATTCCATTCGCAACAAGTCCTATTTCCTTTCCAATTATTTATCAAATAACCAAATTCATGTTAACCTGCTTGTTTAAACTAAAATTAGAGAGAAATTCACATTCCAAAATTGGAAAAGTCTGCAAATACCAGCCTCCACAATAAATGAACATCAACGAGGAGGTTCCCTTGCCTCTTTCCAACCCTCCATATCCTTCGGAAAAGCCAATCCCCCATGTATTAATAATCCTTTGAATGAGTGTCTACATTTCACCCTCACTATAAATAATTTCACCCTGTATGTTTTTTTAGCCTACTATCACCCCAATTCTTCTATTGACGACACAATTTTTACAAAGGCGTCGCTGTACGACCACACTTTAATAATAGGCGATTTTAACGTTAATAGAAGAAAGTCTCATCATATACAGAACTTCTGCTCCAATTCGAATTTCGTTAAAATCCCCACTCCACCAACATTCATCATGAATGAAAACCAATCATCTATACCTGATATCATTCTCTGTACCTCCAACATTCAAAACCTTATCCACTCAATCACTCTTACTCCCAATCTCTGTTCTGACTACTTATCCATCCAGTTTGACATCAAAACAAATTCATCACCACAACCTCTACCTCTAGAATATATTTTACAATTCCAAAATTGTGATATAGAGAAAGTAACTACTGATATTCTGACAGAATTTAATAATGAATAAAACATAACTCCTGAAATTATATCTCGTTTTAATTCCCTTTTATCTCTTTTCATCGCTCAACACACCCCAAAAATTAAAAAACAATTTTACAAATATCCGCTACCTAAATATATTCTAAAATTATTAAAATACAAACGACAAATCTACAGAGACAGTAACTTCTACAAAGACATTACAATAAAACGGACCATTAATAGACTGACCAGACAAATAAAAAAAACTAATTTTGGAATACAAAAAATCCAAATGGATTGAAGCCTGTAATAATATAAACGACATGCACGGAAAATTATACTGGACTGAAATAAAAAAACTATCAAAATATAAAAAGACAGATTATACATATAATATAAAAAAATTAACTGATGGTTCATTAATTACAGACGATATTTTAATTGCTGAAGCGTTTGCAGAACATTTGAAAAAAAAATTAAGCCGACAGAAGATAACAATTACGATGAAAACTTTTTTAATTTTGTAAATGACTGGTTATATATATATAACATAACTCCCACTTTACCTCTTACAGACGATTCACTAGATGAGACAGATTACTTCTCTATATTACACGCTGGTAAAAACTCTTCTCCTGGATTAGATAAAATTCCTAGATCCATTCTTAAGAGACTTCCTAACGAAATACACATGTTTATCCTTAAAAATTTTAATTATTGCTACTCGTACCAATATTTTCCTCCTCAATGGAAAGTAGGCATCATAACCTGTATTCCAAAACCAGATAATGACACTACCTTAGTCTCTAATTACCGTCCTATTACCTTGCTCCCAGTAATTTGAAAATTATTTGAGTCCTTGGTCAAACAAAAGCTTCTTACCATCTCTAATAAATCTATCCCAGAATACCAATTTGGTTTCCTTCCTCAAAAATCTACTACTCTACCTCTATCCATTCTCACCTCTAATTTACAAACGAATCATCTAGAAGGAAAAAAATCCACCATACTCTTTCTTGACATATAGAAAGCGTTTGACTCGGTTTGGCATATTGGCCTCCTATACAAATACTTCATCTTACAAATTCCACATCACTTAATTATCCTTATACACAACTTCCTTTCCAACAGATCCTGTCAAGTTAAAATACGTCAATCGTTTTCCCACTCATTTCCCATCTTACAAGGTGTCCCTCAAGGCTCTCCCCTATCCCCACTTCTCTACAATATTTATTGTCATGACATATATAATCCTGATCCTGCTCACTTTAATCCTTCCCAATATGCTCTCCTTTTCGCTGACGACACAGCTCTTATTACGCATGCCACTTCTCTCAAAATATCCCAAAAATCCCTCCAAACATCATTAGATTCCATCCAAGCCTGGTGCTCAAAATGGCGCCAACTTTTTATACCATTCCACAGAATATCTCCTCGATCCCCCAAAATTAATATTAACAACATCACAATTTCCCCGTCCCATACATGCAAATATCTTGGTATTCTTTTCGATTCTAAACTATCCTTTAAATCCCACATCCTATCCATAAAAACCAAAATCAAAACAAGGGCACGTCATTTTAGATCAATCACCTACAAACAAGAAGGCATAAATATAAAAACAGCCATTCACATTTATAAATCAATTTGCCGTCCTTTACTAGATTATGGCGCTATATTGTTTATCCAAATCAAACCATCTACTCTCCATCACATCCAAGTTGCCGAAAGATCCTCCCTAAGAACACTCACCAAACTAAGACATCCTAACAACCCTCTCCACAATCCTTCTAACGAATACCTTTATAAATCCACGAAAGTCATACCTATATCTCATCGTATAAAAACTCTTTCCAACAAATTTGCAAATAACCCATATAATCCACCGCTTCTTACAAAATTCTGTATATCCCGAAATCCAAACATCCCTCCAAAATACATCCATCCTGCTCTTACCATTCATGAATTCATAAATATGTTTCAAGACGGTTCAGTTAGGTAGCACAGACATTTTTATTGCATATAACAATCTATTCAAGACAGGGCGGAAAGACCTCGATAGCCCATGACAGATAAACAATCATATCAATATATATAATTTATAAAAATGTTATTATCTGAATAAAGATATTTGTATATAAGTAACCAGATGGTCACACAATGCTATTGTTCATTTATTTCTTTGTTAGATAACGTATCCTCTTTGTTTTAAATACATTTCTTATTATAAATAGGTAGTAAGCACTTTGTTATCGCACACTAGATATAAGCGTAATTGTAATTATATAAATTCATTATCCATTAATTTTAGTTCAGTCTAAGTTTTGAATTGTAATGAGCTAACATCTCAAATAAAAATTGTTTTTAAAAAGCAAAGTTGCTCCCGCAAACTTGTAATTGGCGCAGTCGGTAGGATATCCAAAAGAATAGTATTCTTTTCGTTTTAACGATTAATTGGGTATCAGTGTAAATTCGCTCGACCGAAGTACCTAAGAGTTCTCTAAAAATCGAGAAAGCAGCTCAACGGACCCCGGAACGAGAGAATTGCAGTCATCACGTCACCTTGTCACCTGGAGAGTCTCCAAAAATCGAGTATCCACTCCTCAGGGTCATCAGCACGTGAAGACATCGTTGTCAGCAACTTTATACGGCTCCATTCAGCGAATCCCGCGATGAAAACGCTGTCGATTCTTTGGTGAGTAACAAGTTTTTTAGAGGCATTTACTAACTTCATGTTATCTCGCGAATTGGAATTAGATTCCGATTCTCATTCAGACTCAGATTCATATCCCAATAATTACTCCTCCCGAGATCGATCCCGATCACCTAGAATAAATATGGCGAATCCAGGCCAAGGTCAAGTTTACCAACTTAAATCAGAATATCTGAACATGATCCCAGAATTTAATGGTGAACCTGAATTATTATCACGGTTCATCGAAATTTCCGAAAAATTAGTTACAAAATTTTACGATGCTGGAAATCCTAATGATTTCCAAAATGATTATTTAATGTCTTCAATTTTAGCAAAGATAAAAAATAATGTAGCAAAAAATATTGCGTCTAGTATAATAACTACTTGGGATGATTTAAAACAGGCATTATTAAATGCCTACGGTGACAAAAGAGATCACTACAGCCTGAATTTTGAGATTTGTACACTAAAACAAAACCATCAAGAGTCCCCATTTGATTACTATAATAGAATCCAAAACCTATTAAATTTACAAATATCATATATTAATTCGCACGGCGCTACGGCCGAACAAAAAATTACACTTACACACTTTTTTAGACAAAATTGCTTAGAAGCCCTATTACGCGGATTACGCGACCCTATTGGCTCGCATTTAAGAGTAAAAGCCCCAGCTGATCTAAACGCAGCCCTTAATATGTTAACAAACGATTTCCAAACTGAAATTATTTCCAATCAAATGTCTAGCATTAAATTAAATCCTAATCGTTCAAATTTGAATCAGTCGACTAGGCCCACAAATCCAAATAACCATGCTTTTTATAGACCAAGTTTTCAATATAAAAGAGGAAATAATAACACTCCTACGACCACTAATCAAATTCAAAAGAGACTAAAGCCGAATTACCCAAATTCATCTAATTTTCATAATAATAATTATAGGCCAAATTTTTATTCAAATCCTAATAACAATTATAAGAACAATCAAAGTATCGCACAACAAAATCAGCGAACGCCTATGTCAACCACAACGGCTCATACATTCCGACCTAATAACCCTAATCGCCAAGGTCATGAACTTTATAATATTGAAGAGCAAGCTGACCAGAATAATTTTTTTAGACATAGACGCCTCGATTCAGAATCCCGAATCGAATCCTTAGGTCTCATAAACTTGAGTAGTATACTTCCACATATTTATGACTATAATAGAAAATTAAAACTATTAATAGATTCCGGTAGTACTAGATCATTTATAAATCCGCAAATAGCTTATAGACTATTTAATAAAAATATAAAAAATGATTTATTTGATGTAACCAGCGCACATGGTACATCAAATGGAAATAAAAGCACCGAAATCTCATTTTCGGAGATATTTAAAAATAACTTTTCTTCGAAATTAAAATTCTTTTTATTTAATTTCCATAAATCATTCGATATCCTTTTAGGATTAGATCATCTTAAAAAATTAAGATTAAATATCGATTTTGGACGTGATTTGTTAATCGGTCCTAATTGTGAAATTCCAATTAAATATGGAATTTATATATATTTATATATCTGACTCGCAGGCTAAGCGAATATTAGTACCTGCCCAAAGTCAGCAAATTATTGAAGTCGATATCGATAATATTTCGGATGGTAACATAATTATACCTTGTATGAGGATAGAACATATCGAAATTCCAGAATGTTTAACAGTTGTGAAAAACAAGAGAGCTATCTGCTCTGTAATTAATACATCCGACGTTGATAGTAACGTTATCTTAAAGAAACCGTTTATCGTCGAAGGAATTAATGAATATAATCTCCTTCCGACTAAGCATTTAAATACAAAAAACAAAACTAACACAAACCTTAATTTACTTAATACCAATAATTCAAAATTTAATCTTAATCTCATACGTACAGAGCATATGAACGATGAAGAAAAAAGATTTATTAATAATCTAATATCTAATTATTCAGATATTTTTCATGTCAATGAAAATAAATTGACATTCACTAATAAAATTAAGCATAAAATAAATACCTCTGATGAAATTCCTGTGTATACAAAAACCTATCGTTATCCAGAAGTACACAGAGAAGAAGTAAATAAACAAGTACAAGAAATGCTTAAACAAAATATAATAAGACCATCATTTAACCCATGGTCTTCCCCTATTTGGGTTGTACCGAAAAAAATTGACGCTTCAGGGCAACGTAAATGTCGTGTTGTAGTGGATTATCGCAAACTCGATGAAAAAACTATTGGTGACCGATATCCTCTACCAAATATTAGTGAACTTCTTGACAAACTCGGTAAATGTCAATATTTCACAACCCTCGACCTCGCGTCGGGTTTTCATCAAATAGAGATTGATGAACGCGATATTCCAAAAACCGCATTTAATACTCAAAACGGGCATTATGAATTTCTAAGAATGCCTTTCGGTTTAAAGAATGCCCCTGCTACATTTCAACGCGTAATGGATGACGTCTTAAGAGGGTTACAGAATAACACTTGTCTCGTTTACATGGATGACATAATAATATTTTCCACTAGTCTTCAAGAACATATTGTTCGATTAAAAGAAGTTTTTAATAGACTACGCGAATCAAATTTAAAAATCCAATTAGAAAAATCGGAATTTCTCCGCAAAGAAGTAGCGTATTTAGGACATATTGTTACACCATCAGGAGTGAAACCTAATCCTGACAAAGTCCGTTCTATTCAAAACTTTCCTATACCAAAAAACACAAAATAATTAAAAGGATTTCTAGGACTTTTAGGGTATTATAGAAAATTTATCAAACATTTCGCGGCTTTGACAAAACCATTAACAAAATGCTTGAAGAAAGATGCAAAAATTGATATTGAAAATCTAGAATATAAAAATTGCTTTCATTTATGTAAAGAAGTATTGTCAAATCAGCCTCTTCTCCAATACCCAGATTTTACAAAGCCCTTTATATTAACCACCGATGCAATTATGCTATCAGTTCAGATAAAAGATATATTGTATATCTTATAACTAAAGAACATTATTTTGAAAAACCTAGTCTTAAAGATTTATTTAAAACACTAATTAACCTCAAACAATTCTGCCGAGAAAATAAAATGAATAAACTTGCAATCCCGAAATTAGGATGCGGTTTGGATCAGCTAGAATACAATATTGTACGAAAAATTATCAATTATGTTTTCAATAAATCGAATACTCTTATTCACATCTACATTCAAAAATCTAAATTAGACGAATCATTTCCAGGTACGTTATCATCCCTGCAATTATTGGAATCGAAATAACCGACATCACCCATAATGTAGGACTATTACCCGTTCACTTAGGAGTAGCAAAACTTGAACGAACGAAACATACATTCGTTCATGAATACAACTTAAAACCCGTATTTGATGAATTTAATAATTTGGATAATCAATATAGATACTTAATGTCAACAATAAATAATATTTCAAAGTTTCAACGAGACTCAAAATTATAATAAAATACTTAATCAATCAAGAGATAATGTATTTCAACAAATTCAGATTATTCAATCTTACTCTAAAATAAAAAGAAACAAAACAGGATTAATTGATGGGCTTGGTTCAATTGTAAAAACAATCACCGGTAACATGGATGCCACTGATAACGAAAGAATTAATAAAATTCTTGATCACATGAAATCTAACCAAAATCAATTGCAAGAACAATTAAATTTTGGCTATAGTGTTAACTCCCAAATCATCGCAAAATTTAACAAAACTGTTAAGGATATTGAACATAATCAAGATATACTTAAATCACGAATAATGCAACTAAATGCAATATTGAACACAGATATTGATCATCAACACATTTTATTTGTTAAAGACCTTTTTAATCAAATGATTTTATTATTTGGGTTAATTTCAGATATTCTCCAAAATATAATAAACTCATTGTCATTTTGTAAATCTAAAATTTTACATACTGACATTATTACTCCTCAAGACCTACTTAAAGAATTAATTAAAATATCTAATCATTATAGTGAAGAATTACCCTTCGAATTGAAATCCGAAAACATTTTAGATTATGAATCAATTATTACTGTTAATTGTAAAGTCGAAAATTCAATCATTAATTATTTCCTAACATTACCCATTAATTATGAGAAAATATTCGATTTATATTACTTGTATCCTATTCCCACTATGCTAGAATCTGAATTTGTTACTATTATACCTACTATAAAATATTTATTAAAATCAAAAATTGATAATATAATTTGGCCTCTAAACAGCTTGTGTCATCAAGGTAGTAAATACTTTCAATGTTCAAGCAAACTAATTTTAAACTATAAACCAGATTGCGAAACCAATCTTTTATTGAACAGAAAACCAGTCGATTGTCAATATTCTAGCTTGAATATTGAACGAAATCATTTGGAAAATATTCCAATAACAAACCAATATCTCGCGGTATTCCCCGAAGAGGAGATATTAAAGATTACCTGTCCACACCAGGAACAGATCTTCATCATCAAATTGGACAAATGTTCAATGACCTACAAGGACAACATTATTCCCACACAAGAAATAACATATGGAAGTCCGACGATAATAAGTGCTTCAGAATTAAAACTTGAACATTATAATTTAAGTAATCTCAAAATAAACTTGAAACGATTAAATCTCGAAGACATTCCCGGATACACTCGAACACCTAAAATGTACAATGATGTAATTTCAGTGAAAAAAACAATGATTTAATTTTAATTTAAGAAAAAGTAAATATATAAGTGGCGAACAAATCCGATAACATACAAACACAAAGATGTAATATAACAAAAAAACTCAAGACTGATTTACTTATCACATAATACTTTCATTGGCGTCGATAACTTTTAGATGGCGCAATAATTCATTTCGTGACATCGAAACGTAGCAAGATGTAAAAACAACTATTAATAATATAATTAGTTCGGCCCGCAATGGGATCCTTGAGGATCACCTAAAGGAACAGTCATGATTTCGGAAAGATGGTTTTTTTTTATTTTAACCATTGACTACAGCCAGTTAAAAAATGCTCAATCCACTTACAAACTGATAAATGGAAACCTAATGATTTTAATTTATGTACAAGAATGGCATGATTGGCTTCGAAAAGTCCGTGTAAATAGCATCAACTGAATATTTATTACCTAAGGCTTTAATTATACATGATTCATACATTAATAAATTAGTTGTCGTTGATCTACCATTTCTGAAGCCGAGTTGTTCATTAATTAAAACATTTTTACTCATCCAATATAATTGTTCTAAAATCAATTTATCGAATAGTTTAGGAATCGCTGACTGAATAGAAATACTTCGATAATTAGTAATATTACAATGAAATTAAACAAGGAAAATTTCTGGCAATGATCAATAAAATTCGATCAATCCCTTTTTCCAACTGCAAAAAATACGTACACTATAAGTTTTACAAACATCTATTGAAACAAATTTCGACTCAAACCGTTGCAATTCGCAGTAGGGCTGCTATGCATCAACAAATATCTATTGTGTAATCCAATGTCCGGCGGGGTAAATGCCCGGGAAGTAGTTGTTTCAATAGATGTTTGTAAAACTTACAGTGTAAGTATTTTTTGCAGTTGGAAAAAGGGATTGATCGAATTTTATTGATCATTGCCAGAAATTTTCCTTCTTTAATTTCATTGTAATTTAAATAACTGCAAATGTGTGAATCATCTTTGTTTCATTTTATTTAATTTAATTAGTAATATCCTCTTTTTTTACAGATTCCAAAAGTGGCGTGATATAACTTCGTTTCCATACTGATGGAAATGAAGATAATTTTAATGAATGACTAAAAATTATATGTATAGGCAAAGAGATGCAATAAATGCAATTTTTAAAAAGTTATTTGGAATACCGTCCGGACCTGAACTATTGCTGGATTTAAGCTTCATAATTGCATCAAATATTTCCGATAAGGATAGCCTGAATGGCATATGGAGAGCTTCCTGCGTGACTATGGTATCGTGTGATAAATCGTCTTGTGATGTTGTACAATAATTAAAAACTGTGGCAAAGAACATTGCGAATAAATTCACGCATTCAGAGCCATTTACACTGGTATTGTTATGATAGCGCATTACTTCAGGATATTCAGAATTCTGATCATTCCTTTTAACAAAATTCCAAAAAAATTTTTGGATTGCGCGCAATACCATTATTCACTGTTTCAATATATCTATCATAAAGATAATCTCTCATACTATTACATTTTTTCCGCAAAGAATGAAATTTTTGATAATTTAATGAAGTTTTATGTTCTTTAAAATATTTATGAGCTAATTTCTTTTGACGTATCAATTGAATCAGTTCTTTAGAAAACCAACTGAGATAATTGGAGCATTTAATACGTTTAATTGGGGTGTACAGACTTACAGCCTCATATATAATAGTATAGAATGAATCAACAATTACATCAATGTTAGTTATGTTTGTATTTAAAACAGATACCCAATTAATAGTGGCTAGGTGATTATTAATTGCATCATAATTAGTGCGATTGAAATCATAAACAATTTCATCGTATTTAAGGTGATGGAAATTCTCAGTAAAATTGAATGTAAAGTTATAAGGAATGTGATGATGATTTGTTTCAAGCAACAAATCGGTAGCATGTTCGATTAATAGATTCTCTTCCTCAAAAACCAAATCATGGAACACATTATTTTGATTTGGAATGTTACATATTTGGGATAGATTATGATAACATAATCTATTAACTAAATATCTTGCTTCATTTGATGAGGTAGTATCCGGTAAAAAATCAGTATTATGACAAAATCACTTAACATTGGGTAGATTATAAACACCACATAGAATAAATTTACAATCCCAGTAATTATGTGCAATGTTGTCAATAAATAGAAAACAGTATTCATTCCACTTGGTCACAGTTATTTAAATATATTAAATAAAAATGATTTGAAAATAATTAATAAGCTAAACGTGGAAATAATTTATTAATTATTTTCAAATCATTTTTATTTAATATGTTGTCAATAATATCACAATAAAATGAATATTTTTCTAGAGGCGAATTTGGAGGAAAATAAACCGCACCCACAACTAATTTAAAAGATGTAAATGCAATATTTACAAATAATTGCTCAACTATGTTATTTTCGATGCTAATATAGTTACAATTTAAGTTTTTCTTAATGGAAATTAAAACGCCCCCACCACGAATCTTATTACTATTAACACAGTCCCGATCAGTTCTGAAAATATTATAATTAGTAAATTTTAATTCAGAGTTAAGAATATTATCATCTAGCCAAGTCTCTATAAGTATTATTATATCATACGTACAGCAGTTAACATTACGCATTAAAAATTCTAGCTTAGCACGTATTCCACCAGCGTTTTGGAAAAATATGTTTAGTTTTTTTATTTATTATTGTCAATAGATCTATGACGAGTAGGTTTTATCGGCTTAATTATTCTAGAACAGCTGTTGATGTACTTTATAATTAAGTCCTCTTTTCCATTTCTTTTTCTCCCGTTGAGTTCCTGGACGCACTTTTTAAATTCTTCACGCTGCATGGTGGTTCTATGGGGACCGAATTTAATTGTATTGCCTATCAAGTTTCTCGTCTTGCTTAAGATGGTATTCACATCATAATTATTAAATAACGCTTTCACAGGTCGCACACGCTGATTTTTAGGACCCACTCGAAACATTTTAATAGATTTAAATTCAATATTTAATGATAGTAAAACTTCATTGATAGCAGACATTTCATTTTGTTGGTTTTCTTGAATATTTGCTCCTTCTCTGTCATGTATGTTACATATCATTATATCGTTCATTCTTTTGCGGCGCTCCTCCATTTCATCAAAAATATTTATATCACTAGACCTCGAATTATTAAAATTATTTGACCCCACGCCTTCTAGATGCGCGATGCGTTTCTCTAGCTCAGAATATTTTTCTTCAACTGCACCCAATTTTAAATTAATTTCCGCTTTTAAGTCTTTTACAGCGTTTTGTATTTCTGCCTTAATTAATGAAATGAATTCATCTTTAAACAGAGATCGAATGGAGTCAAACAAAGCACTTTCAGAAAGAACGGAGTTAATATTTTCCGGTGAGTTGTTATTCGGGTTAGAGACTAATTTTAAAGATGTACGCGAACTACACGGTTCAGCTTTACAAATGTTACAGAACCATTGATTTTCACCATTCTTTGACGATTCATCAATATAAAATGCAATATCTGTTAGTTATAATTCTTCCAGGCAGTCAAAATACGATCTTTGTTTACATTTAAGGGTGCGGTTTAGAAGATAGAGATAACTATACAAATATGGGCAATCACTAATTTGAGATTGTTGTTGTGATCAATGAACAATATTGTATTATACATTAAAATAATCTTAAAATAAGCAGGAATTTCATCAGATAAATTAAAAATTATTTTAATGTTTAGTTTCTGTGAAAAATAATTATGAAAAACAATGAAAATTGATCAAATTTATAGCAAATTTTAAATTAAATTTTTGCTAATAAAAATTTGTGCAATGAAAATTTAAAGGATTTCACTAAATTCTGCATTCAAATAACTTAGCAAACATGACCTATTAATTTCATTATATCTTACAATTTTCTTTTCTAACTTAAACTAGTAAATTGACGTAATACACGAAAATTAACGATTTATTTTTTATTTAGACTGATACTTTATACTTGGTAGATAAAAAATGTAAATACACATTTATATTATGAAATCCAAAATAATGGCTCTATTTTCAAACGATTATTTCCATTTTACTACATAGCTATCTCTTTCCATTAAACTGCAACCTTAAGCGCTTTAGAATAAGGTCCTAAATTGTATTTCCATACTCCACATGTACTAGGCATTATGCTATTTTAATAACGAAAAGGGAAGTAGGTAAGTAAATGGTAAAATAAACAAGCACTCACTTCACGTCACTGGGCCCTTAGTGACGGCTTTAACTTAGACAGACTTGGAATGTTAGGCCACGGACAGGTAAACAAAAATAAAACAAAGGTCACAGAGATAAGAGTATGGAGATTTGGTGGAACTTACAGCGATCGTAAAAAAACTTACCATTCACAAAAACTGGTCAGGTGAATGAACGATCGATACTGTTAAATTAATTTGTACTTAAATTAATTCCAATTAACCACTGAACGAATCGAGATGAAATTTTCACAGCTTGCGCACACAACAAAGACACTTAATATATTACAATATCAATTATATAGGGTGAATATATCCCTCGATATAAACACTAATAATCGGTAGATCATTCAAATACTCCGCACACAATTGCAGCTCGAAATAATAAAAAAAAGTACTTAATTATTTTAATAATTATTATTAATTAATCAAAACATCATCATAAACACTTAAAAGATTATCAGTCGCGTTGTAATCAATTTGCGATTCCGTTAAAGTCGATCTTTTCGAACCAATCAAATTGCTCATTATTAAAGTAAACTTATCCAAATTATTTTCTTTCTTTTTCTTTTAATCTTGATATTTCATTCATTCATAATCGATACTCATTAGCCAAAGTTGAGTCTTCTTGATATTTATTTATATATACAGGGTGGCGCAAGATTCCAATATCTCAGTTATTTAGAAATTTACAAAAAGATATTACTGACATAATTTGTAGCTACTGTAAAACTTCACATTTTAAAATTGGTTTCATATATACAGGGTGTCCAATAATCACGTGACGTATCAAACATATGATTTTTTAAGTGGAATGCTATATTTTTTATGTCGATTTTAGATTCTACGCTTAAAATGAATCATTTTTGACATAAGGTTTATTAGGTCAGTTTTTAATATTTTAAAAGTTATAAACAATTTAAGGTTGAAATCAATGGAAGATTGGGGCCTTATTTTTCAAAAATGAAAAACGATGTAAACTTTCTGTTAACGCAATTTAATTGAAAAAATGCTTAATAATATTAGGAATAATCGTTTGTTACCATAAAGCAAATGTTGTGTACAGGGTGAAACAATACGCAAAATGATTTTTTTCTTTTTTCACTTAAATGGAACACCCTATATTTTTTTTACACTATTTCGATAGAAAATTGATTGTTCTTTAATTTTTGTATAATAAACTATACCCCTATCTGTTACCATTTTTTAACAATTTCAATTCAAAGTACAAAATTATAAGTTTCGCTTATAATCTATAATTTAAGTAGGCTATAATTAAAACAAATGCAATTCATAATCGTTTTCTGGTATTTAATAACATACTTACTCCCTAACCTAAAAGGATATTCAAATGACAATCGATATTTAAAGGCGCATGCAAAATATAAAGAAAATAGTTGCTCAACGATTATTTAGCGAGTTATAATGGTTATTGGGACATATTTTTTAAGAAAAAAATTGTAAAATGTTTGAATGCTATTGAATTAAAAAAAAATGTGAATGTGTGAAATAAATACATAAAAATGTTAACAAAATATAATGATATAAATATTTTATTATTTCACTTAGTATCTATTTTCGGTTTTTCAGTCAACATGAATTGTTTAAATAAATCAATTTGAGAAGCATATAGGAATATTTTAAATATTTTTCGAATAATAACCAAAAAATATAGTTGTTGTTAGTTTTTAACAATTAAATTAATCATTTATTGAAGAAGTATGTTTAACTGCACCAGTGTTACAAAATATAACGTAAAATGTACTTTACTTACTAATTATAATATTAAGCGTAACTTTCACAACTAAATAAATTAGTTGTCCTGGCGCGGCCTACTTTGGTTAAAAATTCTATACCAAATTTGTATTTGAGATTAAATATCTTAAAAACGGTAAATGGTAGCTATCTAATGTTTTATATAAAAAATGAAGAGTGATCAATTTTCTACTAAACTAGCGTAAAAAATATAGGATAGAAGCGTATTCGAGCAAGGGACGGCACATCTTCCATTTATTATAACATTTTGTAAGAAAAAACAAGTGTTAGTTTTTTGGAAAATTTCAAAGATTATTCAAAAATATTTCACCGCGGGTTAAGTGATGAAAATGACTAAAAATTTACGAAAAAAATGTTTTCCTTGTTGCAAAATTAATTTATTGTTAAACATAATTTTTGCGATGTGGACGATTTAAAAGAATAGGAATCGCAAAACAAACTAGCAAATCTTCATTAATGAATTTAGAACTAATGTATACCTACTTTAGTCTTGCGAAAATCGCATTTGTTTATTGCGAAAGTAATTTATTGATAAATGCAATTTTGGAGAATAAATTGATGATAATAATAGGAATCGTAAAATCTGTTTAAAAATAAATTATTAATATTAGCATACCTTAATAGAAAAAATAACTTCCAACCCATTCCTGGTGAATCGAAAACCAACTCACCTCCACCACTCACTAATTACCACTTGTTCATAAACAAAAATAAATCGCGTTTTTAATTATTAATAATTTCTAACGTTAAAAATTAAACCGGAATAGTAAACACTGCACGTTTTCGGACGACTGAACGAAATACAAGAGCGCAATTATCGCAAATCGAGAAGAAAAAAACGATCGACGACTCACTCCGAGAACGCATTCATGAGATAAGAAGATTCGTTGTACCTGGATCCTGGCGCACAGCCAAGAACATACCTATTTAAATTGTTGTATTTTCAATATTATCGTGTATTAAAATAATTACTCATTAATATTTATTTACTTTTTTTTATTAAATTCTCATTTATCCCGTGGTAAAAAAAATATGTATGAATTATGATGTATTTTAATTAATACACTTGATTATTCGTTTCACTAAATTATTTTATATTTGTGTTCGCGTAACTTTCACAACTAAATAAATTAGTTGTTCTGGCACGGCCTACTTTGATTAAAAATGCTATACCAAATTTGTATTTGAGATTAAATATCTCAAAAACGGTAAACGGTAGCTATTTAATATGTTATATAAAAAATGAAGAGTGATTAATTTTCTATTAAAATAGCATAAAAAATATAGGGTGTCCCATTTAAGTAAAAAGAAAAAAAAAATCATTTTGCGTATTGCTTCACATTGTATATAAACATTTGTTTTGAGAGAAAAAAAGAGTATTTCTTTTATTATTAAGTATTTTTGCATTTGTATGGTGTTGACAGAATGTTTATTTCATTTTTCATTATTGAAATATTAGGCTCTAAACATCTATCGATTTCAACATTCATTTGTTTATAACTTTTAAACTATGAAAAATTGATCTATTAAATCTTATATAAAAAATGATTATTTTTAAACGTAGAATCGAAAATCTTCATAAAAAATATATCATTCCATTTAAAAAAACATATGTTTGATACGTTACGTCATTATTGGACACCTTGTATATATGAAACTAATTTTAAAATGTGAAATTTGACAGTAGCTACTAATAATATAAGTAACATTTTTTTGTATATTTCTTTATAACTGAGATATTGGACTTCATCGGAATCTTGCGCCACCCTGTATATATATATATATACAAGGTGGGCCAGAAATAATTACGAATTTGAAAAAATCATTAAAAAAAACTAAGTACAATTCACATACAAATTTTTATTTCTATAAAAATTTACATCTGGGAAATTCATTTCTTGAAAATAACGTCATCCAGGTGTGCACCATCGCGCTGCAAACATTCTTCGAATCTGAACCTCAAATTGGTAAAAACTCGCTGGCACATTGCACGGGGAATAGCTGCCATTTCTTCCCGGATATTGGTCTTCAACTGGTTAATCGTGGCTGGGTTATTAGAGTACAAAAAAAAGTCCAGTGGCGTTAGATCTGGACTTCTAGGAGGCCATGCAATGTCACCTCGGCGCGATATCAGTTTCCCAGCAAACATCTCGTTTACGACCGTCAAAGAGGCATTAGCTGTATGACATGTCGCGCCATCTTGTTGAAACCATGTCGCACGATTATAGGCTTCAAATTGTTGCAGTTGTGGAAAGAAAAAATCCCTTAACATGGCTATGTATCGATCAGAATTTACAGTGACAGATTGGCCTTGTCGATTTTCGAAGAAGTAGGGTCCGATAATTCCGTGCGCTGACATGGCCGCCCAAACGGTTACTTTTGGCAAATGCAGAGGCTTTTGGTGTTTTGCACGTGGGTTCTCTGCAGCCCAGTAACGGCAATTCTGTTTATTCACATGCCCATTCATGTGAAAATGGGCTTCGTCGAAGAACAGAATATTGTTGACACTCCGAAAGCGTTCCAACATTGTTTGAACAAAGGCTCTTCGTAAAATTGGATCATTTGGCTGTAATTCCTGCACAACTTGAATTTTATACGGGTGCAATTTCAGATCTTTCAACAAAATGCGACGCAAAGATGTTCTGGATACCGCAAGTTCGGCTGAACGCTTTCGAGTCGATTTAGCAGGATTACGTTGAACTGAAGATCTAACTTGTTCAATTGCGTCTTCTGTTCTCGTTGACCTTGGACGTCCCGCAGGCTTCTGTTTGAGAGTCGAACCAGTAGCTTCGAACTTTCTGGCCCACGATCGAATCACACTTTCGTTCGGACACTGATTTAGGTCATGTAATCCAAACTCACGCTGAAATAAACGTCGAACAATAACGCACGAATCGCCATTTTTGTAATAATGTTTAACGCAGAATGCACGTTGCGCTCCTGTGAAGTGATCCATCCATCCATCGCGACTAAATTTCCCAGAACCGGGCTACTTAACCCCACCACCCGCGCAGTCCCCTCTCTGAAGCTTCAAACACAAGAGTGTTTTTAAAATCGTACGCCTTTCAGGCCCACCCTGTATAATAAAAATCCCATTTACCCTTTCGGGTGTCAGATACTTTTATCTATTTACATTATGAAATTCCATACACTATTTTTCTCCACTCATTTTTGTTTCTTGCAATTTTTTTTGCTTGTTGGAATTCAAGTCCTTTTTCTTCGAAAATCTTCGCTATTCCTACATTCCACGTTTTTCTGGGCCTCCCTTGCCTCCTCTTTTTCATTATCCTAGCCTGCCACACTCGTTTTACTGTTCTATTATCCTCCATTCGCTGCAAATACCCCCACCAACTCATCTGTCTTCTAGTAATTAAGTTTAGCAATCCGTCTATTTCCAAATCTTTCCTTATTTGTGTATTTCTTAGCCTGTATCTTACTTTTCTGTTCCTTATTTATTCTTATACCAAAGTATAAGTGATGGACGGAAAATACGGATGATTTAAATAATCGAATTATTGGTATTAAAAAAATCATAATCATTCGAATTATCTTTTCATGGGCGTAGCCAGATATTGGGTTGAAAGGGTGAATCACTATTAAGTTTTGTTTAAAAATAATTTACGTTTGATTATGGGTTACAATATTATATTATAAATTATTATATAGAATGCTCATTCATTTTTCTATCACAAAAATTGATTAGTTTTATGTTTCACATCTAAAACAATTTTTTAACAAAGTTTCATGGAATTAAAATTAACGAATATTAAATATAGATATGTTTCATTTAATTATTCGATTAATTGAGCTAACAAAATAAACACCTTATAATACAAATAAATTTGTGAAACATTTGTTGTGAAATAATAATCATTGAAATTATTTAAAAATTAATAACAGAATTATAAATTTATTTTATTTTGTATTAAAATTAGATTACTATTGTTAGTTTTACTTTTACTATTTTAATCTCCAACAATTCATTAAGAATAAACTAAAATACTGGTTTCAAAGACATTTGTTGGTGAGTACGTGAAGTCTTCTTGATATAATATTTATATTTTATTCTTTTCCTTACTTCTGTATATATAAAAAAAATATTTGTCAATTTTAAATATAAAATATCAAGCAAATTGTGCTTGAAATGCACATTTAGTATTAAAAAATACATGAGTGAAGATAATAATAAAATATAAATATTATAAAATATTGGTTGTTTATTGTGCACCAAAAGAAAATTTATTAAAACAGGAACTATTCCACTTATAAGTAATTAAAACAACGTTATATTTCGATTTTTAATGAAGCAAAATCGTGATTGTTAAAATTTCTTATCTCAATGGTAAAATGAAAATGTGTGCTCATAAATCCACATTGAAATTTGTTACACTATAATTAATTATAGTCACAAATACTAATAAGTAAATTCATGTATCACAATCCTCCAAAATTTTGGGGTTATGTTACACCAAACTGTTGAGATCCTTAACAAAATATTATAATTTAACATGTCTTTCAACATTTCATAACATATTCCGATATAATACACTTTATAATAACAGTTAATAGCATACTTTAAATATTTAAATGAGAAATGGAGAATATTAATTTTATGTAACTAGAAAATTTCAGACCCCACTAGACATTTTTCATGCCACTGACGTTCGATAGATTCGAGAATAAAAAACGTACGGACGTGTGAAGCGACCCACTATTCGACGAGGTTGTATACAACACGGCGCATGATCTAGAGAATAGGGCCACTGATTTTGCGCTGTGTGTACTCGGCAATTCTGCATGGGTCTCGGTGAAACCTCGTTCTAACTCGGTATCGTTCTGTCCCTCTCGGAACTCTCGTTCGTTTACTAACACCCCTCGCGGCTCGCGCTGTTATACCCCTCTTAACATTTTTATGTATTTATTTCACGCATGCACATCATTTTTTTTTTAATTCAATAGCATTGAAACATTTTACAATATTTTTCTTAAAAAAAAATGTATCCCAATAACCATTATAACTCCCTAAATAATCGTCGACCAACTATTTTCTCTATATTTTGCATGCGCCATTAAATATCGATTGTCGATTGAATATCCTTTTAGGTTAGGAAGTAACTATGTTATTAATCGTCAGAAAATGATTATGAATTGCATTTGTTTTAATTATAGCCTACTTAAATTATAGATTATAAGCGAAACTTATAATTTTGTACTTTGAATTGAAATTGTTAAAAAAACAGTAACAGATAGGGGTATGGTTTATCATACAAAAATTATAGATCAACCAATTTTCTATCGAAATAGTGTCAAAAATATAGGGTGTTCCATTTAAGTGAAAAAAGAAAAAAAAATCATTTTGCGTATTGTTTCACCCTGTACACAACATTTGCTTTATGGTAACAAACGATTATTCCTATATTATTAAGCATTTTTTCAATTAAATTGCGTTAACAGAAAGTTTACATCGTTTTTAAATTTTGAAAAATAAGACGCCAAACTTCCATTGATTTCAACATTCAATTGTTTATAACTTTTAAAATATTAAAAATTGACCTAATAAACCTCAGAAATTATTAATTTTAAGCGTAGAATCTAAAATTGACATAAAAAATATAGCATTCCATTTAAAAAATCATATGTTTGATACGTCACGTGATTATTGGACTCCCTGTATATATGAAACTTTTAAAATGTGAAGTATTACAGTAGCTACAAATTATGTCAGTAATATTTTTTTGTAAATTTCTAAATAACTGAGATATTGGACTTCATCGGAATCTTGCGCCACCCTGTATATATAATAATTGTATGAATTTTTATTTCAACAATAATTTATACAAAAAATGCATTAAATCACGTTTATTATTTTGATTTAAAGAATATTATATTTATTTAGTCTTCTATAACATCTTTATATTTATGCCTCTTTACTTTTCAGTGTGCTGGGATTAAAGAATATATTTGCTTATTTTTAATAAATTGTAGACGAATCTATCAATCGCTTTCTTCATAAAAAATCGTTTAAAAATAAACACACTTGTACTACGTAGGTATAAAATTTCAAGGTTCAACCTCTCTTTGTTATTCCACGAAAAACATCATCGTTTTCGAGAATTATCGCGCCTCTTTTTGTCGGGAAAGAATTTAAAAAAAAACGCAGACAGAACAAACACATCCACACTTTTCTCCGCAGCTTGCATTAGATTCGTGCGCGCGGGGGGAAGAGAGGCGGATTTTAGTCGAATGTGATTTTTTTTTACTTACGAAGTGAGACGGGGGGATGCTTCGGCTCTCGTTTCCGTGCGTTGGGGGGCAAAAACGGGTGACGTTTTCGCGGTCCGGGCCAATGGAATCGCGCCGCCCCACCACTTTTTAAGCGGGGTTCCCAGAAATCAGCTCCTTTTTCTCAGAAGAGCGTTTGTAGTGATGCGTTTAGTGGTTTACTGTATGTGGCGAGATTTGTTTTTATTTTAATTGTATTAACTGTCCGTGTGAAATTTGCGGCTCGCCAAAAAGGAAAGGGTGGAAACGTTCGCACGGGGTTGAGCGGAAAGTCACTACATGTTTGCAAAATGCCGGCGATTCAACAGGTGAGTATTTTTTTGTTATTTGCGGTTATATGCTTTACAATAAAATATAATAATAATAAACTCTATTTGCAATTCTCATTACATAATATAAACAAAAATTATACAAACTTTAATTAATTACTAACCATAAGAAGAGCTTCGGTAGAACCAAATAGGATTTCATAACTTCCTTTTTGATATAAATAAATGATAGACTGGTCTTCCATCTAAACATTCGTTAATAATAACATGAAACGAAATTATATATTTTTAATCTTTTTCCTTTCTACCGTTAGGTGTAAGGAGACGGAATTATATTACATAATATAAACAAAAATGGTGATGTATTTAGCATGGTACTTTCCTCGGTAAATTCTATTAATGAGTATTTGAATGAACATTTAATAGTTAATGAAAAGTTATTAAATGAAAATATTCTATTGTTTTTTTAATTTAAAACAAAATATTTAGAAGAATGTTATAAATTATTTTGTTATTTTTCTTACTATATATAATTTTTAGAACACTTGTAGTCGTTTACAAAAGATTTATTTTATTAATGAAATATGACGGTTTTTGAAAATTTATTTGACTTAAAAATAATTTTCTTAATGTTGGTTGTGGAGACTTTAATTAACTAACCATCTTTATTCAAATGTGTATATGTATGTACAATAATATACAAAGATTAGAATTATATTCTGTAGATGATGATGAATCGGCTATCGACCGGAGGTCTTTCAGCCGACTTTAATTAATTTAAATAATCGTTGTCCTTTCTCCTAATATTTTTTTATTGATCTAGATATATTTCGGAAACTAAGATGAAAACATTGTTTCTGAAATATATCTAGTTCAATAAAAATTAAATAGGAGAAAGGACAGCCATTTTTATTTAAATAAATAAAAATAATTGTTTATTTTTAAGTGAATTTATCGGGTAGATAAAACTTCCACTTACAACATTAAAACTAAAGGTCTTATGATAAAAAATTACACAACAAAAAGTATTTAGTTTTTTAATATCTTCAACTTTTTATTTACACAACATTAAAAAAAATGGAAAAATTTTATAATCACAATATTTTACCTTGGTCAGTGGTCCGGGGAAAGAAAAAATATACAAACCATGAGGAGAGATTATACGATTTCATAGTATTATCTTTGATATAAGTAAAAAATAAAATAAATAAAAAAAATAGTTTACCAATTGATTAAAAGAAAAAAAATGAATTAATTTTACTCTCAAATGCTTTGCAATCATTACCAACATTTAATAATAAAACGAAATTATACACAGAATATGGGACACTTTTTCTCATTAATCACTTGTTTAAACATTGCTAAAATTAAATTTGAATTGTAAATTAAATTCACTACGTTTAGTTCCATAGCCATCCATTTGTACAACATTCGTTATAATGACATCGAGCAATTAATTAAAATAAAAATAAGTGAAACTAAAGCAAGTGAGTTTATTTTACAAATTCAATATTATTCACGTTGCAATAATACATTGATCACGGAATTTGAAGAAATACGTACAGAAAATATCAGCTGTAAATGTAATATAAATTTTCCAATAAAGATGTTACAAATATTAAAAAAAAATGTCTCTGAATCTGACACGCATTTCCACGGGATTCTCTTGTCTAGTTTTTAAAAACTATTTAAAAAGTTACAAAAGACATAGCCCTGATTTGATTGTTTAATATCATTGTTTATATCTTTAGCAACAATCTTAAATAAAAAGCTAAACAATTGCTTTTTATTTTAGATTGCATCAAACGATGCCATTTTGGACTGAATCTGACACACATTTTCACAGGATTCGTGGCTGATTTTTAAAAATTATTTTCATAAAATTACAAAATACATATCACTGATTTTATAGTATAATATCATTTTTCACATCTTTAGCAACAATCTAAGATAAAAAGCAATTGTTTAAATTGCATCAAACAGTGCCATTTTGGACTCTGAATCTGACACACATTTCCACAGGATTCGTGGCTGATTTTTAAAAATTACTTTAAAAAAAAAATACAAAAGACATACCACTGATATTATAGTATAATATCATTTTTCATATCTCTAGCAACAATCTAAGATAAAAAGCAATTGTTTAGATTGCATCAAACAGTGTTATTTTGGACTTTGAATCTGACACATTTCCACAGGATTCGTGGCTGATTTTTAAAAATTATTTTAAAAAAATTACAAAATACATACCACTGATATTATAGTATAATATCATTTTTCACATCTTTAGCAACAATCTAAGATAAAAAGCAATTGTTTAAATTGCATCAAACAGTGCCATTTTGGACTCTGAATCTGACACACGTTTCCACAGAATTCGTGGCTGATTTTTAAAAATTATTTTCAAAAAAATACAAAAGACATACCACTGATTTTATAGTATAATATCATTTTTCACATCTTTAGCAACAATCTAAGATAAAAGCAATTGTTTAAATTGCATCAAACAGTACTATTTTGGACTCTGAATCTGACACATTTCCACAGGATTCGTGGCTGATTTTTAAAAATTATTTTCAAAAAAATACAAAAGACATACCACTGATTTTATAGTATAATATCATTTTTCACATCTTTAGCAACAATCTAAGATAAAAGCAATTGTTTAAATTGCATCAAACAGTACTATTTTGGACTCTGAATCTGACACACATTTCCACAGGATTCGTGGCTGATTTTTAAAAATTACTTTTAAAAAAATACAAAAGACATACCACTGATTTTATAGTATAATATCATTTTTCACATCTTTAGCAACAATCTAAGATAAAAATCAATTGTTTAAATTGCATCAAACAGTGCCATTTTGGACTCTGAATCTGACACACGTTTCCACAGAATTCGTGGCTGATTTTTAAAAATTATTTTCAAAAAAATACAAAAGTCACCACTGATTTTATAGTATAATATCATTTTTCACATCTTTAGCAACAATCTAAGATAAAAATCAATTGTTTAAATTGCATCAAACAGTGCCATTTTGGACTCTGAATCTGACACACGTTTCGACAGAATTCGTGGCTGATTTTTTAAAATTATTTTCAAAAAATTACAAAATACATACCACTGATTTTATAGTATAATATCATTTTTCACATCTTTAGCAACAATCTAAGATATAAAGCAATTGTTTAAATTGCATCAAACAGTGTCATTTTGGACTCTGAATCTGACACACATTTCTACAGGATTCGTGGCTGATTTTTAAAAATTATTTTCAAAAAATTACAAAATACATATCACTGATTTTATAGTATAATATCATTTTTCACATCTTTAGCAACAATCTAAGATATAAAGCAATTGTTTAAATTGCATCAAACAGTGTCATTTTGGACTCTGAATCTGACACACATTTCTACAGGATTCGTGGCTGATTTTTAAAAATTATTTTCAAAAATTACAAAATACGTACCACTAATATTATAGTATAATATCATTTTTTCACATCTTTAGCAACAATCTAAGATAGAAAGCAATTGTTTAAATTGCATCAAACTGTGCCATTTTGGACTCTGAATCTGACACACATTTACTGGTGTGAAGTTACCAATAGATTTCGCCAATAGATCATAAAAACTTTAAAAATCATTATTTTGAATTCATTTCTTCACTAAAGCATTCAGCATAATCTATTCTAGAGGTTGGAATTAATAAACACAATTTTCAACCCCTTTCGACCCCCTAACCATCCCTTTTTCTCGCTACTTCTTAATTCTCTCTAAGTTTTTCCTCCTCAAAAAATATTACTTTCATCTAGATATACTCCCCATATACCTTTTAATAAAAAAGAAAAACCTTTCACATGTCACCCCCCAACCCCTATAAAAAAATATAATAATAATTTTGCTCCATTTTTTTAAGTCCTAAAATAAAAAATAAAATTCCTTTATTTATTTTGTTTTATTCCACATGTTTTGCATAAATTACATGTGGAATAAAACAAAATATTCAAAATCAAAAGCCTCCCCTCCCCCATACATTCCAAAAATTAATTATAACATCATTCACAACAAATAATAATTTTTAAGTAATTGTTCCATCTTTCACACGAAATATTTTTGTACAATTGATTTCTCCATACACTATTTGTTCATTTTTAACAAAAATATTTTTCACCCCGGACTTCCCCTACCCCCTATAAATTAAGTCACATGTTTTTTTTGATAAATAATTAATTTTCACCATTCCTCCATAGAAAATCTTTTTATACAGGTGAATTCTCCATACATTAAATGATCATTTTCAACAAAACATTTTTCAGACCGGGTTTCCCCCACCTCCTATAAATTAAAATTCGAAAAATCGCATGTTTTTCTATAAATAATTAATTTTCACTATTTGTACCTTCGTCCATAGAAAATCTTTTTATACCGTTGAATTCCTCATACATTAATTGATCATTTTCAACAAAAATATTTTTCACACCGGACTTCCCCCACCCCTTAAAAATCGTGAAATCACATGTTTTTCGATAAATAATTAATTTTCACGAATTGTTCATTACTCCATAGAAAAACTTTTTATACAGTTGAATTCCCAATATATTAATTGATTATTTTCAACAAAAATATTTTTCACACTAAACTTCCCCATCCCCAAATAATTTCAAATGAAAAATCTGCTAATTATTATAATTAATTAGTTTTCAGTAATTGCTCCCTCTAATTATGAAAGTATTTTTAAACATTCGTATTCCCCATCTATCATTGTTCATATTTCATAAACTTTATTTTCCTACTTAATAGTTTCCTATTAAGTTTTCCCACCCCTAAATAATTGCAAATATAATATATTGTCATTATTCGATTTTTATTGATAATTAGTTTTCGGAAATGTTCACATCGAATGAAGATAAATTGTGAATAATAATAATTATATAACTTAGAATATTGAATGATTGTTTTATTGAGGAAAAAGTAAAGAAAAAGAACTAATTTTAAATTACATTATTCTATATTTTAACAAACTTATATATAGAAAGAAAAGGGATAGTTTTTAGAATTGTGCTCTTAGCTCTATTAAAAATTAATAACTATTTCATTATTTGCTGTTTTTTAATTGTTTTAATGTTACTTGTTCTTCTTATTTGTGTTTTTAATCGTTTCCAATTTCGTACACAGCAGTGCTACAGTTAAATGAAGTTTATTCGCTAAAATCTTACTGCTGTGTTTCAGCATTTTTTTTTATAATTTACGGGTACACAAATCTATTTGTTTGCAATATTTATTCAATAAATAAAGAGGTCTATTGAAATTGTTTTGTTTTTTTTCAAAATCTCTAGTCAGCGACACTCTTATGAATGAATTCATTTACGGTCCGTGTTGTTGACTTTCAAATGGACCATAAATAAATTCTAGAATCGCAACGTGGAATTAAAAACAATGTTTTTCACATAAACTTCATTTTTAACGATGAACAATTGATTTGCAAAAAAAATATATCAAAAATTAGTAATATATTTGTGAAAACAAATGTTATCGTATTATCATACCATGTGATTTTTACCCCTGTGAAGTTGGCCCCCAACTTTCAAATTTCATAAAAATTATTGGAGTTCTGGTGCCCCCCCACATAGTTCTAGTGTTCCCTATACATATAAAAAATAGTTCCGCCCTTTTAAACCCTCTAAAATCAAATTGAATTAGAGAGGGCGTTATAACTGCTTTATTATTGACTTTAGAGCAAAAATTCATTAGAATAATTGATAGAACTCTGTGGGAGGCAAACAGAACTCTAATCATATTTACAAAATTTAAAAAAAACATCCCCTCGGACTTTGATTAATTAATTATAAAAAAGTTTGAGAGGCCAGAACTTTTTTATTATTGATAATGGAGAATTCATTCGTAAGAATAATTTATAGAACTCATAGGGGGGCAAACAGAACTCTAATCACATTTACAAAAATAAAAAAAAACATCCCCTCGGACTTTAATTAATTATAAAAAAAGTTTGAGAGCTCAGAACTTTTTTATTATTGATAATGGAGAATTCATTCGTAAGAATAATTTGTAGAACTCGAAGGGGGGCAAACAGAACTCTAATCACATTTACAAATTTAAAAAAAAAAAACATCCTCTCTCGGTCTTTGATTAATTAATTATAAAAAAGTTTGAGAGCTCAGAACTTTTTTATTATTGATAATAGAGAATTCATTAATAAGAATAATTTAAAGAACTCGTAGGGGGGCAAATAGAACTCTAATCACATTTACAAAATTTAAAAAAAAAACATCCCCTCGGACTTTAATTAATTATAAAAAAAGTTTGAGAGCTCAGAATTTTTTTATTATTGATAATAGAGAATTCATTAATAAGAATAATTTGTAGAACTCGTAGGGGGGCAAACAGAACTCTAATTACATTTACAAAAATTTAAAAAAAAAACATCACCTCGGACTTTGATTAATTAATTATAAAAAGTTTGAGAGCTCAGAACTTTTTTATTATTGATAATAGAGAATTCATTTATAAGAATAATTTGTAGAACTCGTAGGGGGGCAAACAGAACTCTAATCACATTTACAAAATTAAAAAAAAAACATCCCCTCTCGGTCTTTGATTAATTAATTATAAAAAAAGTTTGAGAGCTCAGAACTTTTTTATTATTGATAATAGAGAATTCATTAATAAGAATAATTTAAAGAACTCGTAGGGGGGCAAATAGAACTCTAATCACATTTACAAAATTTAAAAAAAAAACATCCCCTCGGACTTTAATTAATTATAAAAAAAGTTTGAGAGCTCAGAATTTTTTTATTATTGATAATAGAGAATTCATTAATAAGAATAATTTGTAGAACTCGTAGGGGGGCAAACAGAACTTTAATTACATTTACAAAAATTTAAAAAAAAAACATCACCTCGGACTTTGATTAATTAATTATAAAAAAGTTTGAGAGCTCAGAACTTTTTTATTATTGATAATAGAGAATTCATTAATAAGAATAATTTAAAGAACTCGTAGGGGGGCAAATAGAACTCTAATCACATTTACAAAATTAAAAAAAAAACATCCCCTCGGACTTTGATTAATTAATTATAAAAAAGTTTGAGAGCTCAGAACTTTTTTATTATTGATAATAGAGAATTCATTAATAAGAATAATTTGTAGAACTCATAGGGGGGCAAACAGAACTCTAATTACATTTACAAAAATTAATAAAAAAACATCCCCTCGGACTTTGATTAATTAATTATAAAAAAAGTTTGAGAGGCCAGAACTTTTTTATTATTGACAATAGAGAATTCATTAATAAGAATAATTTATAGAACTCGTAGGGGGCAAACAGAACTCTAATCATATTTACAAAAATTTAAAAACTTCCGGACCAATTATTAACGAAGTCTGAGAGAAATATTTTTTTTTCATATATATACATATATATATATATATATACATTATTTGACCAGAGTTCTGTTTGCCCAGCAAAGAGTTCTACCAATTATTCAAATGAATTTTTGTTCTAAAGTAAATAATAAAGTAGTTATAGCATTCTAAAATAACATGAGTGTGAAGTTCGCCCCCCCCCCATCTTAATTAAATTTGATTTTTAAGGGGTTAGAAGGGCGGAACTTACTTTTTTTCTAGAACATTGTGTGGGCCACCAGAACTCCAATAATTTTTTTGAAATTGGAAAGTTGGGGGGCCAACTTCACAGGGGTGTGATTTTTCGAAATTTCGGAAGTTCGGTGTGAAAAATATTTTTATTGAAAATGAACAACTAATACATGGGGAATTCAACTGTATAAAAAGATTTTCTATGGATGACGGTACAAATGGTGAAAATTAATTATTAATGAAAAAACATGTGATTTTACGAATTTTAATTTATAGAGGGTGGGGGGAATCCGGTGCGAAAAATGTTTTTTTTGTTGAAAATGATCAATTAATGTATGGGGAATTAAACTGTATAAAAAGATTTTCAATGGAGGAAGGAACAATTTGTGAAAATTAATTATTTATCGAAAAACATGTGATTTTTCGATATTTAGTTTATGGGGGTGAGGGAAGTCCGGGGTGAAAAATATTTATGTTAAAAATAAACAAATTGTGTATGGAGAATTCAACTGTACAAAAATATTTAATTACTTAAAATTTATTATTTGTTGTAATGATGTTATAAGTAATTTTTGGAATGTATGGGAGAGGAGTGGTTTTTGATTTTGAATATTTTGTTTTATTCTACATGTTGTAAATTAAAAGGAATATTAAGATAAAATAATGGAGCAAAATTATTATATTTTTTATGAGGGGGTGAAAGTTATTTCTTTTTCAAGTTATTAAAAGGTATATGGGGAGTATATCTAGGTGAAAGTTATGTTTTTTGAGGAAGGAACACATAGAGAAAATTAAGAAATAGAGAGAAAAGGAGATGGTTAGGGAGTCTACCACCCCATTGAAAATTGTTGTTTATCAATTCCAACCACTAGAATAGATGCTGAATGCTTTAGTAGAAATGAATTCAAAATAATGATTTTTAACTCCTCTTAACTATAAAAATAAATAATCGTATAATTTGATTTGCAACTCGATTTAGTAATCAATATAATTGTTGATTCAACTGTTTTTCCTATTTGTAAATAAAACGACTGTTTTTTTATGTTTCACAAAATGTATTATAGAGAGACTATGATGATGATATTGGAGATGCCTGTATTTGCGAAACAATTGAATAACTTTAAATAGGTAATATCTAAATTAAACACTTGGTTTGTTTCACTATAAACTTATTATTTTCCGACTAGTTTCGGCTCATAGCCATTTTCAAGTGAAACAAACCAAGTGTTTAATTTAGATATTACCTATTTAATTCTAACATGTTTCATCGCGGGATAAGTGAAAAATTAATGAAATATGAATAACTTTAACTTATCGATCACTTTCGGTTTATGAACCCATTCTTAAGTTATATTTTGTAGTGATGGGCAAAGACGATCTTTTATTAGTATGAATCAAGAATATTATAATTTTATAAATGTTATTTAAGATAAAACAAATCAAGAATAACTTCCCATTTATTAATAAACATAAAATTGAAATTACTTTCTCTTTTGTTCATCAATGTATATGAATTATTGTGGAGTTGTAGAATTAGTTACTATAATTTGTATGTTATTTACTTTACATTTTTTGTTATGAATTTTGTAAAATGGCATTACCGTAAAATAAATAAATAATAATAATAATAACGTTTTCGTTTTAAATACTTAAAATGATACATTTAGTAATACTCTATTTTTTATCGGATCTTCTTTATGTTGGCTGTGGAAACTGTAATTATTTAAATAATTATTTTATATCAAATAAACTATTAAAAGTTTATTCAACAACGTATTTGACTTAATTTACAGGGAAAAGTACCATGATGGACATATCATCATTTTTTTTGATAAAAAATTAGCTTACATGAAAATATTTTTGTATAGTTTAATATGAATACCATTAAATTGATTTTTGCATGATAAGTATGCATTTTGGGCTTCCTAATAATTCAAAAAGACGTTAATTCAATACATTAATTACTTCAAAAAAAATTATAAATGTTCAAGAACAATACGCGAGAATAAAAAGTTTTCGAAAAATATTTCAAATCTTTAAAATATAAATTCCGAAATAAATAAGTATTTAAAAAACGTCTTTATTAAAATTGTTGAACAGGCGCTATTTAAAAATCCATAATAATAACGTTTCTTTCCGTGATCGTTTCGAATTTATATTACGGAAAATGTATAACGTTTGTTTGTTTATTTTAAATGCGATAAGCTGAATGTGATATTTCAAGCGCGCAGTCCTTACGTTTTTTTTTTTTTAATACACAAATATTTTTCAAGTTGATTCAGTTCATTCAAAAAAGCACTTGAGCGGAGCCTAGTAAGAATTTACAAATAGTGTCTGAAACTTTTATGAGACAATATCTACAGGTTATTGAAATAGTAACCAATAAAAATAAATCAATTCTAATAACGAGTATTTTAAAAGTTTAATTAGTTAATTAGTTTTTTTAATTAATTATTTTTAAATAACTCGATGAAAATAAATATAAATAAATACTTGTACACTTTTCTTCTCTTTTTTATTTTTTTATACCCGATGCACATTTTGATCACAATGTGGACATTTTCAATGGTTTAGAAATATTAAAAATTAAAATTCTCGACACCCAAAGAAGATAAGAATAAGAAAGAAAGAAAAATAAAAATTTAAGAAAAGTGCAGAACTATTCCTTCAAATTTAAATAAAACTTATAATCATATAATATATTGATGAAAATAATTTTTATATTCGGTGAATGGAAGCTCTTGTAATGTTCCGAAATTTTATTTTCAAATAACTGACATATGTTTCTATCTTCACAGACCATCATTAAAGATTGAAACATATGTCAAGTTATTTGAAAATGCAATTATGGAATATTACAAGAGATTTTTTTCACCGAATATGATGATACTATTATTTTCAAATATTTATATTTTCGAAAAACCGAAAGGGCACTACAAACAAATTATTTTATATTGTTAATTAGGTATTTTTTAATACGATGCTCTGATTATTTTGGATTTTCAGAGGTCCAATCAATCATTTATAAATTTTTGAAAATATACGGAATCTGTGGCTGGGTGACATGGTTTTCAAATATTTGTAAAGTTTGAAGTTTTCTTTTATTAGGTTCTTTCTGGTGAGGTGATGTGTAATTAAATTAATTAAATGGAATTGTAATTATTTAATTGTACGACTCCCAAGTTTATAAAACAATTTAAGAACATTACTGTACGAGGGTCAGGGAGAGAGTGTCACATTTAAAATCTCTAAGCTAAAATGTTAAATCTGTTTAAACAAATTATGTTTAATCAATGCGTGCACAAGCCGGGGAGTACTTTGGAATCATTGATATTTAATGTGTATTCTTCCCAGGCTTATCTATGCATTCTTTGTCATCCAAAATAAACACAATTCTGCTAATGATATTTTCGTGAACTTTAATCACATAAATACAAATATTTAATATAATTAACAGAAATGTGAACTCGGGAATTGAAATTAAATTATGAAATAATACATACATCACACTTCCCCCCTTAAACAGCAAAAAAATAGAGCATATGAAATATGATATATTTTTTTTTTTATAAAAAGTTATGTTTTAATTTTATTTCTAAAACGGAATTTCGACAAAAATCAGTTAAAACAGTGAAATCTAAATAAGACAGCATGAATACAACATATTTTACAGATAAATATACTCAAGTACAGGATTGCATTAGCCACTAATTGAATTATAATTATTCAATGCTGAATACATCCCTGCATAAACTTGTTTCCTTTAAGAATTTGACATTGTGCCAAGTAAATAATTATTATTTATCAAGACTTAAAGATAATAAAGCAATTTAAAAACTGTAGACTATAATCGTATCGAACACACTTTTCGCGATGGAAATACTCATTTAATTCACTGCACTATTTTGCTGAAACAGAACTCAAACGCACTACAGGTGTAATTGAAATAATTTTACGAATTAGGAACCCATATAATAACAATTAACATTGTGTGATAAATCTCATGACTTAGGTTAATAAAAAGAGGCTTAATGTGAGAAAATGCCTTAGATTAGATTGTGACAAATACATTTGTAATAGCTTAATATCTAAATAAAATTAATTGTTCATAACTTAATTAAATTGCGAAAGATATTCAAATAAACATAAACATTGTAAAAAGAGTTAATATTCACAAAGCTTATTTTTTATAAAAAAAAAAACTTTTAAAACAAACGATTGGCAAGCAAAATCGATTAAATTTATTTAAAACAAATGTGTTAAATGTTTCAATTTATTAAAATTAGTTAGCAGTTACGACTATTTGCAAAAAAATAGATTATTTTTTATCGATAAACTTAAGTGGTTTATTATAACATTAAAAACATATTTTTCTTTTATAAGAATACAAATAATTATTAGGACTGGAATGTTAAAAATACAAATATTTATTATATAATTGTTTAGTTGTCATTTTATTTTTGTTTGGTGACCTTAATTTAAATATCATTAAATATTTTCCATTTATTTTAAAATCTATTCTTTTATTTATAAAATATGTTATAAATTTATGTTTCTTAAATTTCTGAAATTTTGAATTATTTAAATGGACATATTTATTATTGAGCTTACATTTAATTTTGCCCGTTCCTATTATTTTTAAATTTATTTTATTATTCAAAATTAATTACAGACGTTTTATTACATTTAATATAATCTAAATTATTAATTTTTTGATATAATTGTCACTTTCTTTATATCATAGGTAAAAGAAGTATTTATTCTTAATTTTTTTCTATTTCGACATTTATTCCATTTATTATTAGAACACTTATTAGATTTATTAACACAATTTACACGGCCATTAATAATTATATTTGCATTTTTCAATTATTTTTTTAATATTTAATTTTTTTTTTTTGATTTAACAGTCCTAATCTTTCTTCCTTTCGTTATATTAATTTTCGTTTCAGAAGTTTTACACATTTTTTCATAATTTCTTTCAAAATATTTTAATTTATTATTAATGTGAGAAATAAATGTATTTGCAACATTATTTCTATTATATATTTTATTTTCTGTTTCTTTTCTGAACATTATAATTTAAATTAATTTTGTTACTACTAGTAGTAGTTGTGTCTACTGTTTTTAACATTTTCTTGATATAATCTGTACTAATTGTATTATCTTATCTAATTCATTCATTCTTTTTAACCGCGAATCAAGTGATAAAATTTCTATTGAATTTTTCTTTTCTTTACTGACCCTTTCAATATTTTTCACATTTTCACGTAATTTAATTTCGTTTTTATTTTGGTCGAGATTATTCAAAACAGATTTATTTTCAATAGTCATATACTTCTCTACAGAATCATTATATTTATCTTTACTAATTTTAATATCCAACTCATTTATTCTTATCAACCCAGAATCAAGTGGCAACTTTTGAATTGATTTTTCTTCGTCTTTACTGATCCTTTCGGTATTATTCACATTTTTATCCACATTTTCGCGAGACTTAATTTTGTTTTTATTTTGGTTGAAATTATTTAAAACGGATATATTTTCAACAGAAATATAATTTTCTCTTTCATTGGTTATGGAACTCATTGGACTGTTAATGATTACTGATTTTGTTTCCACAGGTGTTATATTGTTTTCGTTACTATCATTTTTGAGTTTGGTTTCATTAATTTCTTGATTCAATCTAACAGGAATATTTGAATTATATGTTTGAGCTATAAAGGACTAATTATAACTTGAATTATTATTATTATTTGCAAACTCTTCTATAAATTTATAATTATTAACGTGGAATAATCTCTGTCTCCTATAAATAAAACATTTGTTTATAGCTTCACATTGAACTTTCATACACATTTGACAAAATACGTCATTACCTTCAATGTGTACACCTTGAGGAGTATTATTTAAGAAATAAACTCGCAATAAATACTTAATTTCATCCCAACTTTTTGGTCGTTTACTTCTTATGTGTATTCCAGTGTCTCCTAAAATTTTACCCTTAATTCCCACTAAAGTGACGCCTTTCAATTCATTCATTTGATCAGGAATCAAACATAACGCTTTGTTACATTCATTAATGAAATTTTCCACATTATTCCATTCTGTAGATTCTGGATTGAAATATTTAATTGAATTACTGGCCTTTATTAGTTTAGCAAAGTCAAAATTTGCCATTTTAAATATAAATTAATTGAAAACACAACAAAAAATAAATAACAGATGGTTTCTAATTTTGTAAAAATATTTCAACTCACGTAAAAACTATCGTGAACATTGCTAATTTTTGTTCTCCTGACGTCGGACACGACGGTGACGGTGTCCAAGAAACTGCAGGTACAGATGATGACTTTCGTGGATGCAACAGAGTCCTCCTTTTGGGGCGTAAACGCTTGTGTCCAACTGGCTCAGGGTTTCGATGCGAATGCCTATTGAGTCCAGGGCACGTCGATGAATCTCCAGGTGGCTCTAAGTCCCGATTTGGCCGTCAACTGGTCCTGGGACACGTCGGCGATGATGTCTAGGTGGCTCTCCGGGTCTCGATTTTTCCAATTTATTGAATTTAAAATTACACAAATACTCTAATCACCTCCCAGAATTCCAATTCGACTGCGCCACTTGTAAAATTTGGAGTTTTCTTTTATTAGGTTCTTTCTGGTGAGGTGATGTGTAATTAAATTAATTAAATGGAATTGTAATTATTTAATTGTACGACTCCAAGTTTATAAAACAATTTAAGAACATTACTGTACGAGGGTCAGGGAGAGAGTGTCACATTTAAAATCTCTAAGCTAATATGTTAAATCTGTTTAAACAAATTATGTTTAATCAATGCGTGCACAAGCCGGGGAATCATTGATATTTAATGAGTATTCTTCCCAGGCTTATCTATGCATTCTTTGTCATCCAAAATAAACACAATTCTGCTAATATTTTCGTGAACTTTAATCACATAAATACAAATATTTAATATAATTAACAGAAATGTGAACTCGGGAATTGAAATTAAATTATGAAATAATACATACATTACATATTTATATTTTCGAAAAACTCAAAGGGCACTATAAACAAATTATTTTATATTGTTAATTAGGCATTTTTTAATACGATCCTGTGGTTATTTTGGATTTTCAGAGGTCCAAACAGTCACTTATGAATTTTTGAAAATATACCGAATCTGTGGCTGGGTGTCATGGTTTTAAAATATTTATATTTTCGAAAAACCAAAAGGGCACTATAAACAAATTGTTTTATACTGTTAATTAGGCATTTTTAATTGCGTTTCTGTGGTTGCTTTGCTTTTAGAACCTGTTAGGCAATAAATGTTATTATTATTTAATTGTTTATTTCTAACAAACTGAAAATTCAGAAATATGCAATTCATGAATTTTGTATCTACAATATACAGTGAGAATTTTATTTTATTGTTAATGAAATTTTAATAATCACTATAATATACCATCGAGAACTTTTATCCTCTATAATGCTTTGAATTTTTTTATTAAAAAAAAAGCAATAGAAGTAACCACATGCTGTAGGTTATTTTATTCTAATAAATTGATGAATTTTATTTCATAATTAATTACGTTTTAATTGTTTTTATTCACTAGTGCTAACAAAATGTAATAGCGTTTTCTGCTTATAGCACCAATGCGCAATCGCCCGGATTTTTGCTCTTTCTGCTTGTGCACTTTTTGTCAACATAGTTTTTTGCTTAGTGCAAAAAGACGACACTGACTCTGAGAGTGGGTGAGTGCACGAGTTCCAGCGCAATATGGCCAACAAAACAAAGAATCATGTGATAGTTTGTGATGAATTGTTGGAATATGTATTCTTTCTTTCTTAATATTATCCTCTTTTACCCGCATTGTGGAATATTTATTACATCTATCTATTTATTATGAAGTAATATGTCTTCTCGTCCATTTTTTTTTTAGTAATGTTTTGTCATATCTATAATGAAACATATTTATCTCGTGTCACCCGGCATAATTGTAGACAGGTAATTATTATCTATTCATTTTCTATGCGAGTTATGTTTTAAAATCGGCCGCCAATTCATATTTCGCGCATTTTACTTCTCGCTGTCAGTGTTGAATTGCACGGAGTGTTTGATAACCAGGGCCGTGCGATACATCATAGCTCTCATTCAGTGAGCACTGATGCGCCCCTATTCTCTATAAGCAGAAAACACTATAATACAAAGAAAAGAATCCAAGTACTCGAGAAGAGAAAAGTTCTCAAGCATATGGTACTTGCAATGCAATGAATGGAAACTAGGCCGAGCTAAGTTCAATGAAATAAAATTCTCACTATACAATCGATCGTGGTATAATAAAAAAATCTTTGCATAAATAAATAACAATATTAATCATAATAAATGAAAGACGACGCAAGCGCCATCTTTAGCCTAATTTTATGTGGCATCGTTAACGATTCTAGTATACAAGGTGGACAATATAGAATCGTTGTTTCGTCCACTAAAGGAAGGCGAACTTGTCCTGTTTATGAGAACAGGAAACGAAATTCATTTAATAAAATGTTCAGCCACCATTCATCTAGCGTTCCATGTGATCACACTAGTCTGATGAGGTTCGAAAAAACGAAATGGCCATCACTAGTTCCCCATACGCTAGATGAATGGTGGCTGAACATTTTATTAAATAAATAACAATAATATTTTATTACCATAATAGATATTTTTTCATTTAGTACTTTCTAAGAATGATATTGTTGCCGTATGTTGTGAAATAGTAGCAAAAAATGGCTCTTCTTTTATTCAACAATCTAAATAAATAATTCATTTCAAGAGCAAAATTAGCTTTAAAATATTTTTGGTGGAAATTATTGCTCTTATAAAAAGTTATAATCTTCATTCAAACGTAAACATTTATTATACGATTATTTAAAAATATTTACCATTTCATTCTTGTTCAAACAGTGGAGCCAGGCCCGCACCTAGCAGTTTCGGCGCCGTCGTGCAAAATTTGATATGCCGCCTCTTTTTATTATAAAAGAAAACGCATTTTAGGTATTAAAGAAAGGAACATAAGTAAAAATATAAGAAAATTAAATAAACGTGTATAATATATATAAATAAAATATAACAATTTTAAACAAAACCAAAATTACATGTATAGTGAAATTATATAAAAATGTATTATTCAATAAAATAAAAACATTAAAAAACTGAACTTTTCGAGCTTTTGCTTTAGCAAAATCATGAATTAATGTATCAATACTTAGTTAGTTTAGTAGATCAGATTCTATAGATATAGTGGCAAGATTATTCAATCTGTTTTGGCCCATGGTCGATCTTAAATAATTTTTTATAAATTTTAGTTTGGAGAATGAACGCTATACAGACAAAAATTTGTTCTTGATGACTAATGTCAGGGGTACAGTCCAACAAAATTGAAAAATATTTTGCCTTTTTTGTTAATTCTACAATTTTGGTTATAATATTATCGCCCATCATATTAATAATTTCATTTTGTATTTTATCACCTAGATAATGTTTTAACTTGATTTGTGTTTGGGACCGTTGTACATGCTCTGTCATAATTGGGTCAAATTTCGAAATCATTTCCACACATTTTAAAAAAGTTGCCATTACTTTTCTGAAATAATTTGTTACTACTTCCACGAAAAGCTAAGTTTTGCTCACTTAAATATTGAATTATATAAAAAAAATCGTTCAATAACGGGACGCCAATATTTGGTTTCTCTCTTTAATACGTTTTGAATGGCTGCATCGATTATTTCATTTTTATTGGATCGTTTGGTAAGATCAAGCCATTTTAAAACGTTTTCCAAATGTAATTTACATTTTTTTCATGAATTTGTAAATGTTCACTTAAATGCTGCCAGTTGTTATAACCGTTTTCATCATTGAGTCGAATAGATTTAATTTCACTATCGTAAAAAATTTTACAACAATAACAGAACACTGAATTTTTTGCTTCAGAATACAGTAGCCAAAAACGTTTAATTTTTTCTTTGTTTGGTAAAATTCTGTCGAAATATTTATTCGAAAATTTACGTCCCGACGTGCTTTAATTCTTGGATATTTGTTGAATTTATTTATTTTCGCAACAGTGCAACATCTTTAGATATTTGTTTTATATCTTCTGCTGAGGTTGTACTACATGAATGAATGAATCCGTCTGCTGTGAAACATGATGGCATATTAAGAATATTTATTTCTTACACTGACGACTCGGTTACACTTGAAAGCTGAGAAACTTGGTTTTGATTGTGGTTGTAGTTGAGTTTCAGGCTTTGAAAAAAAAAATTGTAATTTTAATATGTGACCTTTGTTCTTCTTCTTTCTTCTTCTTCTTTTGTAAACTTTGCCACCCAGAATTATTTTTTCTCCTTTCTGACATAATGGTGAATAGCGACTGTAAAAAGTATTTTAATAAATATTTTTTTCATTTCATTTATATTCAAAAATATTATGATCCTAGTATTTTCAAAATTTGTTTGCTCTACATATGATTTTTTTCTGTATGAACATAAAATCAATAATAATTGAATAGGTGATTTTATAAGGAACTATGTCCATATATTTACATTTCACTTATTGAGCTTTTGTAGATGTCACATACAGGTCGATTCAGGTAATCAGTAACAACTCATTTTAATGCTTAAATTGTGCACATATCACTAATGATAAAAGAAATTGGAAACAAATAATTGATAAGTCGTATTTCTTAGTTTTCCGAAAATTCAATAATTGAGAGTAAATTCCTTTAAAATATTACCGATTTAATTGTTAATGATATTTTGAAATTTTGTTTAATTATTTTCTACATTTCACTATCACTTCAACCATTACTGACTATTAATTGGAAAATAATAATATCTATGGGTTGGTGATTACCCGAATTTTCGATATTAGCCCTTTTAGCGCCAAGCCTTGCATATAAAACAAAATAAAAAAATGCACAAACTGCAAATTAATCGAATATATTATGATATAGGTGATGTTATTTAGCTGGTTAACTGCCGATGATGGGTGTTTATTAAATGTACAATAATTTAATTGCTGATATGGTTAGAGCCTGGTTCTTAATTCAATTAATCACTATATATATTTTTTATTTTATAAAATTAAAAATAATTATTAATACTTACATGCTGCTCGTCAGAATAGGAAAACAATTTTCACAAAATTTAACACAAATGCAATGACTGGCTTCAACAAGAATTTGGTTAGAAATGAGTGACATTATTTTAATAATGCATCAAAGCATTGAATTATCTTTATTCAATGCATAAAAGGTTCTATTTGATACAAGATAAATAAACCTAAAAACTGCTACAAACGCTGAAATCGCTTATTTAACGAGATGTTTATAAAACAAACAACTCACGCCTAGAAAAATAACAGCGAGATACATGTACACACGCATCTCGTCTGGCGATATAATAAAATTATAAATGATCCGAAATAATAATGGCTATAAAATCAAGTGGCATGCGAAGTTATTTAATAAAACAAATATTTAATAACTTTTTTCTGGATTAAAATGTAAAGCAAATAATTTTTATATAATTTTGAGAAGGTGTTCTTTTGCAGCGCAATATTTTAAATTGTTTTCATCCGTGACCGTAATTTTAGTAGTATTTATTTTTATGTAAAAAACAAATAAGTAAAAGGTTAAATGTTATTGGACAATGTTCAATGATTGACCATTTTGGCGCCACCGCGAAATACACATAGCAGACAAAACTTTAAATGCAGTTTTGAATTGTCATTAATAAATACTTATAATAATTAGAAAATATTAATTTGATTGAGGGCGCCGAGTGCCCAAAGTCAATAATGCACAGGAGTAAACGTTGAAAATATTAATTGAATTGAGGGGGAGCCAATTTAAGGTTTATTATTAATGTCTCTATTATTTTCATTGCTCAGAGTCAATATTGCCCAGAAGCAAATTTAGAAATTTTTTATTTGAATAAGGTTTATTTAAGGTTTTACATTTTTCTATTATTTTCATGGACGCCAAGTGCCCACAGTTAATAATGCACAGAAGCCAATTTAGAAAATACTAATTTCGTTGAGGGGGCGCCTATTTAAGGTTTATAAATTTCTCCATTATTGTCATTGGTGCCGAGTGCCCAGACCCAAAGTGTTCTTAGAGTTCGGACGCGCCTTCTTTTTTCTCAGTGTCGATTATTGTTATTATTGTTTTTTTTTTTTTTGAAGTCTTGGAAATTTTGGCGCCCCTCTGGAGCTGGCGCCGTCGTGCAATGCACAACTTTGCACGTATGGTAGGCGCGGACCTGAGTGGAACAAAAAACTTTTAAAACCCATATTTGTCCTACAAATTTAAATAAGTTGTAATTTCATTTCCATAAACAAACTGATACAAAAAGAACTTAAATTCAAACTCAGATTTATACTAAAATTTATTCATTCCTCAGAACGCTCCAGCTTTCGCGAAATGTTTTGAATTGCGTCGCGAAGGATAATTTCAAGATGAAACTTGTCATGCACAATGGATTCCGGGAGACATAAATATTCGTTAATATGGGGGCGCAATTGGCCGCGGCATGCATGAAGGGGGTGGACGAGAGGGGGTAATTACTTTGTCACAGTCTGGTTCGATAATTGAGAACATGCCAAACTCGCTTGGAGGAAATGTAATAATTTTTGTTAAATTACGATGATCGGAAATACAATGCAATAATTGTCAACAGTTTACAAGGTTATAATTTTCTTTAACCTTTTTTTTTTTTTTTCATCACTTCACGTTCAGGCTTGTGTACACAATAATCATTTTTTATAAATATACTCTGGAAACTTATTGGAATCATTCGCACATTATTTAAGTGCGAGGTTGTCAGTTCTATTTCCATAGAAAAAAAATATGAATTATAATGAATTTTAAGAATTATATACTTTTCATCTTGTTTGACACATTTTACAAGTTTAATATTTTAGCCGTCATCACTTTAATATCTTACATTCAGGCTTGTGTATACAATAATATTTTTTTTATAAATATTCTCTGAAAACAAATTTGAATCATTCGCCCATTGTTTAAATGCGAGGTTATCAGTTCAATTTCGATAGAAAATATTAATAAACAGGCTGAAAGACAACAAACAACTGGTCGATAGCCAGTTTGTGAATTTTGATTTATTATAACAGACAGTATTATAACACACCTCATTGTACAAAATTCATAAATAAAGATATTTATATATATATTAATAAACAAGATGAATTTTATCAATCATGTTCTTTCCATCATTTACTTGTGTCATTTTACAAGTTTATAATTTTTTAAACGTATTATCACTTTAATAACTTTTACATTGAGGCTTGTGTACGCATTAATATTTTTTTATAAAAAAAACTAATTTTAAATTCGATGTTGTCAGTTCAATTTCTTTAGAGAATATTAATAAAACAAGATGAATTTTAACAATTGTGTACTTTTATTCATTTTTGTTGTCTTATTTTACAAGTTTATAATTTTTTAACCGTAGTTTTCATCACTTTGTATATTTCACATTCAGGCATAAATATTTTTTATTAATATTCTCTGGAAATTAATTTGAATCATTCGCTCTTTTCTTATTGCGAGATTGTCAGTTCAATTTCCATAGACAATTTTATTAAATAAGATCAACTTTAACAATTATATACTTTTGATTTTTTGTGTTATTTTACAATTTTATTTTTTGTTATCACTCGCAGGGATGAGTTTATTCAATCTTGAAAACAATTTATTCCATTACAAACATAACAATTATTATAATACAGAAGTAAATTTAAATATTACTATATGGATTGTATGGTCAGTTGCAATAGAGTATAAATAATATAGAATTAATGTAATTAATTGAAACTATAAATTTTAAATAGTTAATAAGAAAATTAGATCAAACAATTAAGAAGTGGTTATTTTCTTAATTGTTGTTCTATTTAGTCTTATAATAATTACTTGAAAAATATAGACATAAACAAAATGTAGGGTCGATAATAAAGTTTCCTACTCATACATTTTTTTATTTGTAAAAATTGGTAATGATTATATAAATTGCATACTTTTTATTTTAAATTTAACCAATCATATATTAGGGGCTATTCCATATTGAAAATGTTAAGTTTAACGTGTATGTTATCAAATAACTTCACATTCTATGTATGTATATATATAGCTATTACAAAAGTAGCTTAGATTGTGATATTGTGATGCTAAAAATTTAACATATAAGTTAAACTTAACATTTTCCTTACAGAATAACCCTCATTGTCACATTATAACAATTCTATTAAAGAGTTATAATATAAATAATTACTTTACAGTGACCTGTAATAAAGCGTCATTCTGTTCTACAAATGTTTTACATAAATTCAATTTAAATACGATTTACATAAACCATTTATAATTGAACAAATTCTATCGTAGTTCCATAAAAAAAACTATTAGAACAATTCAAGCTTGTTATCAGGGAATATTTGTTATTATTATACAATCTGTAATAAAGATCCCTGCAATAATCTGTTTTCATTAAAAAATAAACGTTTTGGATTATTTTAGAACAAATCCTTTTGTTTTGCGAACGTATCTTTTATTTTCAATTTACCAATTTCAATTTTATGTATGTCTAAATTCTATTATCTATTGTTATATTACGGTGGATAATAAAGTTTCCTACAGTAACCGTAATTTAACTCTAGCAAGAAACTTTAGAAATAATTGTAATACAATCTTTTTTAAGTTGTTTTTTTTTTGTTTTATTGTACAAATAATAATTTGTTGTATTATAAAGTATTTATTTACTAAATTTTAGTTTATTATATCTGTTACGGTCGGTAATAAACTACTTGCAAAAGTTTTATTAAAAGAAACTTGTGATTATTATATATCTTTAGGTTAATTCCGTTTTTCATTAACATTAAATTAGTACAATTAAATATGTTTAATTGTACTAATTTTAATTTCATGTATATTTAAATTAATTATTTATTTTATATTAGAATCGATAATAAAGTTTTCTACAATAATCAATTTGAGATATTTTTATAAATTCAGATTATTTTGTATTTGCGAATAAAAAAATAATCCGAATTTTCTTTTACTTTTAATTCTACCAATTTTAATTTGATGTATGTCTAAATTAAATTAATTACATTTTCTTATATTGCGGTGGGTAATAAAGTTTTCTACACTATCCATAATTTTAATCTTGCAAGAAATTTTAGAAATAATTGCTTAAATTGGAATTTATGTAATTATTTCTTTTTTTACAAAAAATAATATTATATATGTATAATAATAATTTGTTATATTACAAAATATCTAAGAAATCTTAATTATATTATATTTACTAGTGTCGGTAAAAACATTTCCTACTGAAATTTTATTAAAACAAAATTTTTTGATCATTATAAATGCGGGTTAAATCTTTTTTGGTAAACATTTATATTGTTTTTGTTAATTTTATCAATATATAAATTAAAATTAATTACCTTTTCTTATATTACAATCGATAATACAGATTTCTACAATAATCAGTTTTGATTAAAAACAATTTTTAAATTACTGTAATATAAATTCAAATAAAATTTATTTTTCATAAACGTTTCTATTACTTAGTACTTTTAATTGAACTAATTTAAATTTGATGTATGTCTAAATTAAATTAATTACGTTTTGTTATATTACGGTGGGTAATAAAGTTTCCTATAGTAACCATAATTTTATTGTTGCAACAAACTTCAGAAATAATTGTATAAATTCTAATAAAATCTTTTTTATAAACATTTTTATTGTTATATACAATTATATTTATTGTATTACAAAATATATATTTTTTTAAGTAATCTATTTATTATGTTTATTGCGGTCGGTAATACATTTTCCTACTTGCAAAAAACTTACATGATTACTGTATATATTCTGGTTAAATCCTTTTTCGTAGACATTAAGATTACATTAAAATAATTGCATTTTCATATATTTTTGTAATAACAAATACAATCATATCCAAAAAAAATCTCCAAAAACTTATGAAATAAGTAATTTACGCCGTCCAAAAATATCATAATTTGTTGAATTACAGCAATCTAGTCTATTTCTAAGTCTAAATATTAATAAAATTATATATTTGTAATTAGTAGAAAAAATTATTAAATTAAAAGTGAAACGTCAAAAAAGTATATTTCAATTATTTTTAAAAAGTAATAATGAAAATTATGTTTCGTACTAAATAAACATTAACAACTTTGAAGCAGTTTTATAAACAAATATTTATTTACAATACTATTTTTTTATTAAATTTAACAAATATCAAATAAAATATATTTTCGTTTCGATCGGGGGAATCTGTATTACCGACCAAGTCATCGTGTTCATGAGTAGTAGCGCCTCTGTGAAAATGGTGCGTAATTCAACTGTGCCGATTGTTTTAATTCTCTGAAATGCGTATTTCTTTTCACAGAATCAGGTTTACGGCGATCCAATCACGAAAATACTGCAGAAGCACTCGATAAACTCGCTCGTCCAACAGAACATCCTCAAGCTGAACGACAGCGGTGAGTAGTTTAATTGTATTTCATCGCGACGCTTGTTTGAAACAAACGAAGTTTGTTTATCCGTCGGTGTTTTTACGGTTTCGTATAGTTTTACAGTTGTTGTCGTGACTTTTAATTGAAATTAGAATTTCGGGCGATTTTACGAAATTAAGCGCGACTGTCATGTATAAAGGAGGTAAGTATTATTTTTTTAAGTAGATATTTGGTTTGCGAAAGGATTTAATTTGATTTTGTACGGAAATTTTGATTTGTGTTAAAAAAAAGTATGGTTATTGGCGAATTTCGTATGTTTAAACAATTTTTATTCGAAATTGTTTTATTGGGCATACATTTCGATTTTAAACGATGGCGTAACTAAATATAAAAACAATGATGCTTTTTTATTTCTTGTAAACATTGTTATCATTTTAAAAATACTATTTAATGCAAAATCGAAAATGACATTTACATCAACTAGGTGATTTCTAATGAAACGACATTGCAATTGCGACACGGAAGTCTTCTATTAACCGTGGTTTGCAATCGCTCCATCTTTGTTTTTAGTCGTAATATAATAGATAGGATCGACATATTCGGAATCCGACCTAGGACTTTTCATTACAGTGTAGCATTTTTGTTAATTTTCTGCACTGAAAGAAATCATAAACTTGCACTTACTTCATCTTAGTACAGAACAGAATTCATTATTTTTTCTTAAAATGACAGTTTTTGTAAAATCTGAATTTAATTTATACATTGTATTAAGTACAGTATTGTATAGTATAATACGGTATATAAATTGAAGTTGTCCTTTCATAGGCTATCGACCCGAGGTCTTTCTGCCTTTAATTTATATTTTATTATAAAATGAAATGTTTAAATATTATAAATATTAATCAATAATATTCTAATTTAAAGTGTTTATAATACAAACTGAAATGTAGTTATATAAAAAGTACGAATCGTGTTTTTATAAAATCTAAATTTAATTTGAACCATCCATGGTTAAATATCAGAAACATTTATGATATTATAGTTTATAATATACATTTCTTTATTATACAAACTGAAATGGATTCACACAAAAAAAAAACAATTATTGAGTTTTTTTCTTTTCTTTTAGTTTTTATTTTATTTTCGATTAAATAAATAATTTTATTTTGTGTGTCAATATTTATTTTCTGTTATTTCTGTAATTTTTTCATGGTTTCTCTGTTTTATATTAGAAATAAAGTTGTTTTTTTAATGAAAGATCACATTAGGAATTTCGTGTATAATAAAAACTATAGCTTTAGTTTAGCAAAGACATTCAAGTAATCTTAAATAAATAAGAAAAGTAAGACCATTTCGCAATATTGTTACATATATGTATTGTAAATAATAATTAATTATGTAAAATTATATGAATAAAGATGTATTTACAGTAATTATGGGCAAAATTGATTTATATGAAAAATACTAAAGAAAATGAAAATTGAATTCCAAATTACCTCAAATAGTTCTATAAACAGTATAATAATTCTGTTTGAGTTTCTGATATTTTTTTCCACAGAAGCGATAAAATAATAAATTATTTTATATTCGTTTACTGAAATAATCGAGTTTCTGTTTTTTTTTCCACAGAAGCGATAAAATAATTAATTATTTTATATTCGTTTACTGAAATAATCGATTTTGCTCATCACCAATTTACAGGATGTGCAATCCACTTCCCGTCTTCTATAGCTCCAAAATTAAAAAAAAAACGAAAATAAAAAAAAGTTTTCACTGTTTATGGTATTGTTTCATAAGTCAATTGATTTATAGCTTTTTATCAGTAAACACTTCGCTATAGAAAAATCAACTTTTTCCTCATTTTAATGAAATATTTCACACAATTTGAAGTTTAGCGTTTGACATGTGTGTTTAGTTGCCTATAATACAACATAAATTAATCGGTTCAATGCGTTTGACTCGCGTTTTTATCGGTACCCATAAAGGAAATGTTTACTGATAAAAAAAAAGCTCTATGTGTATTTAATAATGAAACCTAGTTAATGTCATAAACAGTAACAATGATAAAATTACACGATTTATTTGAGATTACTTGAACAAATATTTGAAATACATTAATATAAGGCATTATAAAACTTGTCACAGGTCTATACTAAATGAAATTAAATCATCTCTCTGATTTTTAAATTGTCTTTTACGAAAAAAATATATTTTTTTTCTGTCAGTATATATTAATACAATTTATTCATTACATGAAAGTTTTTATATTTTCTGCACCAACAGTAATGTTACAAGTTTAATTTCACTCAATTCATTATTAGTTAATTATGTGCTGAACAAAGGTGCTTAAACCAATAATGTGACAATTGTAATTGATACACATTTCAAATTAACAATACAGGAAATGATTCATAATTTATTTATTTGAACACACTAATTAATTATCATCAATTAATTAATAACAATTTAGTTTAAATCTACAATCTTTTATCCTTGTCATAATTTCCTAAAGATGAGTCTTTCAATAAGTTCTTATTAATCACTTTGGGAAACATTTTTAAGTATAACCAAAAATTTAAATAAAAAAAAAACATGCTACTTGTTTTATTAACTATTAGATTTATTCAGACTAGTTTCTTCTTGTAGTCATAATAATAACCAGAGGCCGAAACAAACGAAGTGTTTTTTTAATTATCACACTATGTATATAATAATTGTATTAATGGTACATAGTTTATTAACATCTATTTCTGAAGAAGCAACAATTTATTGATAGTTGTCAAATTTATCTACTTAACTTATTATCGACCATAGCATTTTTTTTTTAATAATGTAAAATTTATCTAAAGGACAAGTTGGAAACAATATTAAAAAAATAACTATTCAGGTTTACGATATAATACACAGTGATTAGACACATATTAAAATTAATAACGTTATTATTTACAATAATTAATATGATCTATGATCGTTGATGAGTTAAATTGGTCGATTTCGATTACTAAAATCACTCGATTTTTCCCAACACTACGAGTGTTCCAAGTTTAGTACTTCAAAATGAGCCATTTTAAGTAGTTAAAGTAAATAAACAATAAAATGCAAATTTGTTTTAATATTTCCATACAATTTTTTGCAGTACTCATTAATAATCCTTTTAAAATTTAAAGTCGACATGCCATAAAACAATTTCGATTCTTTTGACATAACGAATAGATCGGTGTCGGCAACAATAACAATCTGTGCGTTACACATAAATTTCATTTTCGTGGGCTTAGGTAATGCTCGTTACAAGAGAGACAGACGGTCATCAGTGCGTGAATAAATAATAAATAAAAATTAATTACCGAAATAATAAATAAATCGCGGGCCGGATTGGCGCAATTCAATCCGTTGCGCAATCCTCGGCGGACGCGCGTAATGCCCAATTTTTCGGCGGGTTTTTGAATCGAAACGATGCCAGAAACGAAGAGAAAGAAAGAAAGAGCGAGAGTCAGGGGGAATTTATTGTGTCCGCTCGGAATTGCAGTCCGTATTATATGTATTATTATTATTCTTTCGTAATAATAATAATTACGCTAATTGAGTAATTTAGCTTTCTTCGCATCGGAATAATATGTAATCGTTCGCTTATTGGTGCTTTTACATGAGTGTTAAAAAACACAATGAAACGTTTAAGTTTATTTAACACGCGACTGTAGTTTTAGAGAAAAAAAGTTATTGTAATTGCACTTTTGGAACATTTAATTGGCAATTAAACACATCGCATTATATTAGAAATGACCAAAATCGATTATTTTCAATAATCAAATTCTGATTTTATTATTTCTATGAGGTCTATGATAAGGAAAAGTTGAGTTTGCAGTTTACGTTATTAAATAAATCACATTCTATGTATACATTAGGGAAGTCCGAAGTGGATCAGGTAAAAAGAGACAAAAGTTGAAACAATCAACCTGATTGGGACAAAAAACAAAATGAGAATATCTTACGGGATAGGAGTAAAAATAAAATTTTTAGACACAGCTGTTCTATGTATACAGGTTGTTCTAAATTTATTACGAACTATTGATAACTATGTTTTCAGTTGAGCTAGAGAGTCGATCAAGTTAGCGAAGTAGAAGTCAATTTTCCGGGGATATTTCCGGAAGTAGTCGAAATTTTATAATTTTTAAAACGGCATCATACAAATGCGCAACTTTACACTAATTTAACAAACTCGGTATCTCTTCAAATAACCGAGATTCCTTATGGTTGATCTCGTAAAATGGGCACCCTGTATACAAAAGTGACTGTGAATATTGTTATTGCACAATATTATTTAAGCAATGTAATTTATTCGAGCTAGTTTTTCTATATACAGGCTGTTTCAAAGTCTCACCAGGGGGATCTCGTTTATTATAAGAGAGAGGGCAGGTTTAAATTTGGCATTTTTGCAGAATTCAATGCTGATTAATATCTCGTTGAGAAAACTGGGCTAGGTTTCTTTATTTTTAAGAAAATATGAAAAAAAAAAAATAGTGTTGGATAAAATCGAGTGAATCTAGTAATCGAGTATTTCTGAATAACCAATTTTAAGTAGCTAAAGTTACTAAATAACAATAAAATTGAGTTTATTAATCAATAGGTAAAACTTTCCAATATTAATATTATAAATAACATTAAGAAAATTGTCATAAACTTCATTTTGCAGTGACAAAAAAATCGAAAAGATCGACTTTGCCCATCTCTAAAAATAAACTATCTTCTTTATTTATATCTTGTTTTTGTTTGAAGCAATATTTCAATTCAATGAAGATATTACTTTAGCACTTTTTTATGATCTAATCGATGCGTACTCATTTTAATAATAGCATGTTTGTTTCTTCTGGAACATCATCAACTTTTTTATTTCTTATGGACGCCATATTGTTTTTTTGTCATAATAAAATCCTCTATTTTTTTTCTGATTACAATGATACCACATATGATATCTTTATTCTGATAAATGAACACAGTCTTAACAAAATATTTTTTAAGACTAAGAAATCAGGCATGCCATGAAATTAAAAGTAATCAATACAAAATATAATGTAACTTGTAGCTTTGTGGATATAATATTTATAAAAAAAGTTTTGCAATGGAGCAATAATTTACATAATGCATTTTTTAAAGACTAAAAATTATTTTTAAAAAAGTAATATGCGGAATATCAACATTAATATTAATAAAAATATTAACACAAAACATATTTCTTTAATTTATGTTTAAAAAAACAGTCTTAGCAGCAACAGAAATTCAAAGATGTTCCTTTAAATTATTTATTGTAGTATAAAAATACCCTCTAAGAATTTTATTGAATTTCAAGACGAAATTATTTATGTTTTATAATCTCCTAATTTATGTTCTGACTATACACATTTGACCAAACATTTATTCTAAAGGTAAATTGGGGTCTCGTATTCAAGCTTTGTTTAGCCTTTAAATACTACTACTAAAACCCTATAAAATAAGGTACATATATGAATTTTAGAAAGACACTTGATAATAAAAATTGAACGGTTTAAATATTTAATATGTATTAATATTTAATTTCAAATATTTACAATCAATAATAGAATGATATCCATCTAGTTGCTATAAATGAGTGCTTCTTTAGTGTTAATAAAGAAAATTACAAAAAAGAACATAACTAATTACAATAACTGTAATCAGAAGAAATAGAGGATTTTAATCTGATAATAAACTAATATGGTATCCTAAGAAATAAGAAAGTTGATGATGGTTCGGAAGAAATGAAACATAGCGTGTATCATTTCTTCCGAACCAGTAAAAACCTTCCAGCAAAATGAGTACGCCATCGATTAGACCATAAAAAAATGCTATGAGAATGTCTCCATTGTATTAAAATATTGCTTCAAATAATAAAGATATAAAAAAAATCGGATTTTAAGTTTTTTTTAAACAAAGAAACTTGGGCCAGTTTTATCCAACCGGATATTAATCAGCATGAAATTCTGCAAAAGTGCCAAATTTAAACCTACGCTCTAACTCTTATAATAAGCGAGATCATCCCTTGGCGAGACTCGAATTTGAAACACCCTGTACCTTTATTTAAATGGATTAACCAACATATATATTTTATGACCATTTGATAGAGGTATTTTGAACAAAAAAATATAATAGACCATTACAAAAAATATCGTAAATAATGCATATTTAATATTCTGTTTTCAATGAAATCAAGGTGCTATAAAAAACAAAACAATAACAAATAATTAAAAAAAAAGGTTTATTACCACCTATTTCATCGGTTTAAACCTCAATTTACACCATAATTAAAAAATAAATTCTAGATCGAATGTCAATATCTTGCACTTAAAATGTATGTGACTAATGACTCAATTTATTTTGTAATACATCAATAATCAAGGTTTATATTAATTACGTAAATGATGAATTAACTGACAGATAGAAAAAAAAAATTGTGTTTTCTTTATTTCTTGCTACTTTGTTATTTACAACTGGATATTTGCGAAACCACAATATATATATACAGAATGTTTTATTGAAAATAACAAAGTTGGTAGTCATTTTTAAAGTACAACCGGAAGTGATATAAAGTCTAAATATTTTCTATAAGGAAATCGCATTTAACCGTCCAATATACATTATTTTAAATATTACCTCGTCAGAAACCCCGTAAACTTTAATGGAGTTTTTCTTCGTTTAAATTTTGTTTAATTTTCAAATGTCAAATATTTAAGTATTTCAGTTGGTACATGATATTTCCAGGGAAGTTTACAAATGGTTTATATTTTATTATTTAATTATGAAAACCATAGAATATTATACAGTGTGTCTCAAAAAATAAATCTTACTAAATAATGATTTTGATTGGCTACTAACTTTAAAAAAATAAAATGGTATATTTATGAATTCATTAAATACACGATTAAATTAAACGTCTATGTAATAACACGTTGAAAAAAATGTATTAGATTTGTGTTGTATACAGAGTGACCCAAAATAATAATTTTACTTAATAAGGATTTTGATTAGCTCAAACTATTTTTTTTCTAATAGAATGTTATATTTTTGACAAGTTCAAAAAATGGTATTAGATTTGAAAAAATGAAGTCATCCAAGTTCTTTTTTAGTACATTTTATTTTTTTGACCTTGTGTGATTTTTAAAATTGGAAATTAAAATATGATACATATTAAATTTCCCCACAAATTTTACGTACATAACCTACATACTTCTCAAATAGTTGCAATGTTAAAATTATATTAGATTTCAACAAAATTCAAATTATTTAAAAAATCTCTAGATTTAGGTTCTAATAATCTTAATAAAAAGGACGGTAATTTTCATCACAAAATGGAAAAATGCAAAAATATATGGCGTGTCTTATTAAAAAAACATTTTTTTTTTGGTACTTTTATGGTATTTAGGACACTCTGTATAATATGATACTTTTGGAAAATGGCCACTATATATTAGATTTCAACAAAATTCAAATTATTTAAAAAAACTAGGTTTATGTTTTAATAATCTTAATAAAAAGGACAGTAATTTTCATCACAAAATGGAAAAATGCAAAAATATATGGCGTGTCTTATTAAAAAAAAACATTATTTTTGGTACTTTTATGGTATTTGGGACACTGTATAATATGATACTTTTGGAAAATGGCCACTATATGCCTTCATGTATACAATATGTCAGAATTTAAAATATCCGCTTAGTTTTGCTTCAATATTTTGCTTTTGTATAGCATGAATAACCCTGTTGTATAGTATTCCATTTTAATTTATCCAGTAGAATATCTCGACAAATATGCATCGTACAGAAAAATGTTTCAGATGGTTTTGAGGGGGACATTCGATGTTATAAAAATGTCGCTGCCACCCCCTAGGGGCGGGAGAGGTGGTTAACTTTGAAATCTTAAATGAGAACCCATATTTTTTATTGCAGATTCGGATTCTATGCCAAATATGATAAAAGTATTAAATGATGATTTTTTTTTTAAATATTGATAGATAGCGCGGTATTCGCAAAGTTATATCGAAACTAATGGCGTTGATTGTTAAATGCGCATCGTGTAAAAAAATATTTCGGACAAAAGTTTGAAGGTGATGAAGGGGGCATCTCATACGGCAAAAATAATTGTATTTTACTTCATTTGTATAACAAAGAAAAATTGTTTCATTTATTAAAATTGAATTTATTTACTGATTTGATAAATACTGACACATGTCAACTAAACTGGTGTCAACAAAATGTAAAATAGAGGAGAAAAGTTCTCGATTATATTATTAATAACCTTATCGCTCAACTCTACTGATGAGAGGGATCTATAAAAGGGTCAGAATATCTGCAGAATTAGTTTCTTGTAGTTGAGCCATGTAACCATTGAGCTGGCTCTCTGAATCGATTTTTGGAATCGAATCAGATCTTCTGAACTGGCTGCTCACTGAAATGAGATCTTTGGGCCGTCTTTAGTTTCAACTTTTTTTATCCTATTACAGTTTTAATCTTATTTAAATGTATTATGTTAATCATATGAACGCAGAAAGAATAAGTATTTAAGGTTGCGGTTTAGTAGAAAGAGATAGCTATATAGTAAAATGGAAATAATCGTTTGAAAAAAATCCATTCTTTTGGATTTAATAATATGAATATGTATTTACATTTTTTAACGAGCAAGTATAAAGTATCAGTCTAAATAAAAAATAAATCGTTAATTTTCGTGTATTACGTCAATTTACTAGTTCAAGTTAGAAAAGAAAATTGTAAGATTTAATGAAATTAATAGGTCATGTCTGCTATGTTATTTGAATGCAGAATTTAGTGTAATCCTTCAAATTTTCAGTGCACAAGTTTTTATTAGCAAAAATATAATTTAAAATTTGCTATAAATTTGATCAAATTTCATTGTTTTTCATAATTGTTTTTTACACAAACTAAACATTAAAATAATTTTTAATTCATCTGATGAAATTCCTACTTATTTTAAGATTACTTTAATATATAATACAATATTGTTAATATTGACAATATTTATATAGGTATCTCGTTTGTCTAAAGTGCACCCTTAAATCAACTTTTTTAAATATTTCTTTCTTATGATTTCATTATTGATACCTATCAAATTTAAACGAAATATAAAAAAAACGTAATAATGAAACAAAAAAGTGAAATTCTTAATAGTATTACAGGTCTACAGTATTCAAAAAAAATATAAGTGCGCAATAATTTCCTGCCCCGGCTCAACCGCTTGCGCTTGCATCTACTCAAAACAAATTCCACGCGTTTGTTCGCGAATAATATAAAAAAAAACAACAACAGAACACATTTCGCATTCAAAATTCGTGCTGCTTTCTTTCTCGATTACGTCCGAACGACGATCACTGGAGCATCGAATCCCCCGCGCGCGCATTAGCGCCTTTCCGACCGAAGGAATTACGCAAAAAAGGCCTGCGCGCATGCTAAAGGAAGTTTTTGAATTTACGCGGGGTGGGGAATCGAATTTACCCGCGCTCTCCGACGTTTTGTCAAAATTAGTCCACCGCGAAAAACCGAGACGGCCTGTTGATTTTTGATTAGTTGGTTTTCCCTCGCCCCTGATTGGTTGCCGTGCGGTGTCCGCCATTTAATTATTGAAATAAAAGAGGGCCGAAGACAGGCGCTACTCAGCAGTGCTGACTTAAGGACGATTTATCTCCAGTTTATTGTTTGTCGAGGCGCGGATTTGTTGCAAATTGAAATTTTTGTGTGGATGGCCGGTGAAACAATGTCGATTTCAGAATTGCTGGGGCTCGACTCGCCGCGTGGACTTTTGGGGAGCACCTTCGGGAACTCTTCACCTGGATTAAGCCCCACAGAGAATCTGCAGGTAAGTTTAATATACAATATTCTCCACAGCGATTAATAAATTCAAATCTAATTTAAGACGCACAACGTGTTCAATTTTTACAATCGGAATTAAAACAAAAAAGCCGGTCGATCATTTTTTTGTTATCCGTATAAAAACATTCGTTTATACATTAAATCCCACAGCTGAGCCGATTGTTACTTTTTTATAGGCAAAACACATTTTTCCTCTTTCTTTCGTTTTAATTAGTTTAATTTTTTTATCATTTTGCGACGCATTATATTTGATTAATGTTATAAATAAATTGAAGGCTCATTTTTATTTGCAATATAAATTAGAATTTTATATTTATTTAATTTGTCTATTTGTTTCTTCAGCATTTTCACCCCCGTATTTTGTATTTAGTTCATCCCAAGATCCTGGTTTCTAATTAAACTTGTTTTATACAAATCACACGCGATTTAAAATTAGTATTGCATACATTTTTTAATTATTAATTCTAAATCGTTTCAATAAATATTCGAAAATACTTTTAAATGTGTAACTGAATATTTTGTTATACAGAAGCGAGAAAAGAAAGTAATAACTAACATACAGTATAACTTGATATTCAGTAATAATTAAAACTTTTTTTAACTTTTTTTCTCATTTCTGTATAACACAAACACATTTAAAACTATATTTTATATTGTTTATACAAATTTAATACTTAGTAATATTAAATTCAGCTATACAAAGAGTTTTTTTTAGTAACGTTTTTATTTTCATTTTTATCAATTTTCTTTTGAAACTTAAAAGTATTATTATTATTATATTATGCAGTATACCAATATTCAGTAATACAAAATTTAAAACTGTTTTTATTACTTTTTCACACTTCTGCATAAGTGAATATTCAGTTACGCAAAAAACTATATTCTATATTATTTATACAAACTGAATATTCAGTAACACTAAAATTAACTATACAAAGTTTAAAAGTGTTTATCAATTTTCATTTTCATTCATTATTAGGAATTATGTATTGTTAAGATTACGATTGTACCCAAGGGTGGATCCAGAATTAATATATATTCAAGAAATGGACCTTTCTGTCGCAACCACATTTTTACGCCATTTTTGACCGCTAGCTAATTAAAAAAAAACCTTATGATTGTGTTTTAAAGGTGCGGTTCATCCTTGATTGTATCTGGTAAGAACATCATTTGACATACTAGAAAATGCGTAAATGAAAATTCTGTACTATTGAGTATTTAAATAAAAAATTTAATTTTTCACTGATCAGTTTTAACGATTTTGTACTTCTGAAAAAACATTATAATATACAAGTAGTTATTATTTGTAACGATAATAACTACTTGTATATTATAATGTTTTTTCAGAAGTACAAAATGAAGTAATAACAAATTTCTCAATGAAAAATTGAAAATATTCCACACAAAATTATAATCAATCAAAATCACGCAAAATAACACAAACTTTGAATTATTTCAGCAGTTGGAAACAATTTCGTACACACACGCGCGTTTTTGAGTACGCGCGCTTGCGCCCGCTCGAGTTTGCGCTTTCGATTGCGCAACTGGTGCTCCAATTTGAATCTTCATCGGAGCATGGACGCTAATAACGAATTTAAAAGGCTTAGGTAACACGCGGTTTAATTAAACAAAGTTACGCGAGCCGGCGTTTAAGTGAAATTTTATACTCTTTCTACAACTAATGGGGATAATCATGATGTAATGAAAAAATGCTCGGTTTTATTATTGCGGGGAATTAGACTTTGTTACAGTTACTTATGATGATCAATCCAATATACACGTTTTTATTATTATTTAAACCGAAAATTTTAAACATATTTTCATCTAGATGAAAATTTATTTAAAACTACAATTATTTGTAAATATTTTATTCAAAATTTAAAGTCTTTATCATTATAGAGTAATTTATTAATAAGATTTAATAAAAATTAATCAAATTAAGTCAAAATTATTTTAAACAATTTTTTTATCTGATATCAATCTGTATTAAATGAAATTTTATTTAACATTTTCTGTTTTTATTAATTAACAATGTCTATATAAATTGAATATAAGTGAATTTGAAGCACTGAATCAAGAATATATATCACATGTCTCTTTAGTGTAGTTGTTAACACACTCTGCTTGAAATCGAGGGACGTGGGTTCAAATCCCATCGGAGATGTATCTTTACCACTTATATTTAATTAATTTAAGTTATATCTCACCTCATACTAAGAAGTAGAGACGCACATATAATGATATTATATAAGACTAAATAAATAACAAATTATATCTCAATGTTGTACATTGAAATTTCCTCAATTCATAGATTTTCTGTTTTTATTTCTTAATAGTGCAACTATTATTTTAACAAAGAGTACATTCAGTGTGAAAATTTTTGATTCTTTTTTTTTTATAAAATCATTATTAAATTAAAACCTCCAACCATTAAAACAAGTATGATGAATAAATTTTAAAATATAATAAAACAAATCATTTAAAATATAATAAAACATGTCTTGTTTTCATAAATTTTTTCAAATGAAAATAACACTTTTTAACTTTGTATAACAGAAGTAATGAAAACAATAATTTGAATAATGATGTATAATGAAGTCGATACGTATATGCAAATGTGTGCGAATTAGAAACAATTTTATTTTTTTAGTTGAAAGGTCCATGTATGGTATCATATACAGAGAGTTTTTTTTATCAATATACATTTTCCCTATGTATATCTGCAGAATACGCGAGTCAAATGCATTAATGTATGTGTGTTTAGTTGCCTATAACACGCAAGTGAACACACATATGCCAAAAAGTCAACTAAACATACACACATTAATCGGATCAATGCGTTTGACTCGCGTTTTTTTGCAGGTATACACTTCCCCTAATGTATACTGATAAAATAACCTCTCTGTATATGTTGAATGTAACTGTTATAAATTTATACCTTTTCGAAGGACAACATCACATTTTTTATTTTTGGCTATGCTCTTGCGATAGAGATTGCTTTATTTGCAGATATTTTTAAATAATGAAAATAAACATTTACAGTGTGTTTCAAATTAGAGTCACAACATGGGGATCTCGCTTATTATAAGAGATAGAGGATAGGTTTAAATTCAGCACTTTTGCAGAATTTCATGCTGATTAATATTCCGTTGAGAAAACAGGGCTAATTTTTTTTTGTTTTCAAGTAAAATAAAAAAACTGAAAAATGCGATTTTCTTTTTTTTATTTATATCTTAGTTTTAGAATTTAAACCTACCCTTTATCTCTTATAATAAGCGAGATCCCCATGGTGAGACTCAAATTTGAAACACCCTGTATATGTTTATTTTCATTATTTAAAAATATCCACAAATAAAGCAATCTCTATCGCAAGAGCATATCCAAAAATAAAAATGTGATGTTGCTAAACATTTGGATGGTAAGTGGTCTTCTTTTTCTTCTCTAATGTGATTTTTGGGGAGATGTTTAACTGACTGTCTTTGTCGTTTATTGTCACCTTTGATTGTGTCAAAAATGCGCCCTTGCGCAGGATCTTTAACTGGGTCCATTCAAGGGCAAATCCTTCTCGCACAAAAAACGCCGCAAACTTTCTTTCCATTCCGTCAAAGAAAATCTGTGTTTTCTTGAGATGATAAAAAAAACAACACAAAAAATTGGTGTTCATTTCTTGGGTCCTGGGATTATACTGGTCTGTCATTTTCTATAGAGTACAAGTAAACAAAACTCACCCTTATCCTCGAGATTTTTGTCCGGGATTGAATTAAGGATAACCATAACATACTACATTTTGTGGCCCCCCCCGCAAAATAATTATTAAGGCCCCAAAGCGCTGACTCTCAACTACAGTATTAAGTTTACTTAAACGAGTTGCGCCTACATTGGTAAGGAAATTTCAATACTCGTGCTTAGAGAAGAACAAATAAATATTTATCACTTTAAAGTAAACACTTTTGTTATAACTTTCAAAAATTGTTTATTTTGTATTTCACTACAATTGTTTCGCCACCTTGTGGCCTAAAGTGATAAATATGAACTTTCAACAACTGTCAGCCACCCCGATTAATAGTTTAAAACAAATATTTGTTGTTATGCCGATCCATATGGGCCCTTTGACTTTCTAGGTCCCCCCCCCCCTGCAATGCGGGCTCTAGCGCCATTATAGTTACGCAACTGAACATACTGCAAATGTCTACTGCACCTTCTCTCTATGGCTCGGATTCGAGTGTTCCAATTTTAATAACTTTTTAGCAAAGTTATTAAAATCCGATTGAATTTGAGCAAAGGGACTTTAAGGACATCTGTTGATTTAGACTTCTTTTTATAGACCTGTGACTTTAGAAAACATCACAACAAAATGTCTAGCGAACTTAAATACCACGATGTTCCGAACCCATTCACATCACCTCTCGTTGAAATAAATAATTTAACTTCTGCTCCTAGATCTATTTTATTCATATAATTTGTTAAGTCTGCACTGCCCTGTTGTAGACCTGTTAAAAGAGGTACCCCTTTAGACGATTCTAGCTCAGCAAACACTAAAAGAGCGACTAACCCAAAACAACTAGTCTAAATGATAAAATAAGTAGTGATGGGTAAGATCGATCATTTCAAATAAAAAAGATCGAGCTGCTCAGAAAAATTCAGATTCAGATTGAGCTGATCAGAAAAATGGAGCCGATGGCGCTGGTCAGGAGGATCAAACAGAATGAGTGTGGCTAGGTTATATTGACTTTAAGGACATCTGTTGATTTAGACTTCTTTTTATAGACCTGTGACTTCAGAAAACATCACAACAAAATGTCAAGCGGACTTAAATACCACGATCTTCGGGACCCATTCACGTCACCTCTCGTTGAAATAAATAATTTAACTTCTGCTCCTAGATCCATTTTATTCATATAATTTGTTAAGTCTGCACTGCCCTGTTGTAGACCTGTTAAAAGAGGTACCCCTTTAGAAGATTCTAGCTCAGCAAACACTAAAAGAGCGATTAACCCAAAACAACTAGTCTAAATGACAAAATAAGTAGTGATGGGTAAGATCGATCATCTCAAATAAAAAAGATCGAGCTGCTCAGAAAAATTCAGCTGATCGAAGAGATTGAGCTGATTAGAAAGATTCAGCTGATCGCAGAGATTGAGCTGATAAGTAAAATCGAGCCGATGATGTGGGTCAGGAGGATCAAACGAAATGTGCTGATTGAGTTGATCAGAAAACCCTTAACATGAAGAAATAACATTTCCTATATAAATAATTAACTAATATATGTGATGATTAGGCAACATTCCTTTATTTAATTTATAGTCATTAAAGAAATAGTATCAATTTAGTCACAAAACTTCAATATACAATATGATATTAGTTTCAAATATTTATTTTCATTATTATGAATGGTTAATCAATGCTCGCTCTTATGGACAAATAATATGTAAGTTTCTGACCTTAATAAAGGCTGTCTAACTTTGCATAAATACTACTTGAACTTGCGGAATTTTTATTTGTGGCAGTTTGCGAATCAAATGAATCACATCATAACTTAAAGAAATAGTGATTCTGCTGATTAAGCTGTTTGAAATGATTGTGCCGCTCATAGTGATCGAGTATCTGTATTACTTGCAAGGATCATGCAGTCGATATTTTTTTATCGATCTTGCCTATCACTAAACAGAAGTTTATTTACACACAAGAAAGACTCGAATAAATAAAACTTGTAAACAATTAAATAAATATAATAAAAAACGGACATATTGTCTCGTATGTTTTCCTGCCTTACTTTAGAAAACAAGTAGTAAGTGGGTTCTGAACCAATGAATGCCATTGACTAGTCCTATTTCCCTAATTTATCAGCTGTATTGTTACCTACAATCACCCTGCACTCCATACAAAAGTCACCTTTTTGTGCTATTCTATTTTGTTAAGGAGATTATCACATTTCAATACCAGATCTGTGTGTTGTTTAGTATCCTTAGAAGCAATAATGCATAAAATTTTGGTCTTAACTTGCTATTTCTCCAGTACAATTTTGCAATGCAACTCCTTTGCCTGAAACACTGTTGATTCTTTCAATAGGCTGATTGAAATCATAGTATTAGATTTCTTTGTTATATATGCGACCCTTACCCCTTTATCGGCATTTGGAAATACCAGTCTGATTCCACTCTAGCAGGTGGGCCATTTAAACCGTCTTCTTTTTACAGAAGCGCCACTTGATATTTCTTGTTGAAGTTGTACTTCGTTGCTATGGCAGCTGTGATTACATTCATCTTCAGTTCATTTTCTTGCCTTGGGTAATTTTTCTGTGCAATTTGCTTGTGGGAGATTGTCCTTGTATTAATCTATATATTACCGCTTTGGCTTCCCTTTGCAGAAAGATATGCAATGGTGTTAAGACTTAGATTATTTGCCTCTAGAACTGCTTTTGGGGTAGTGCTCAGCTACACCAGATACACTTGTTTCTGTATGCCATTTTGGAGCCTTATCACCCTCTTCTTCTCTGTCCTTGTCCAGTGGTCTGCTTTACACATTATCATAGGCCCGATCACCATTGTGTACACTCATCGAGATACTTTAGGGTAATGGCCTCTATTTTTTCGACATATGCTTAATGAAAGGCTTTTCGAGGATTTTCGATGTGCGTTTTTCATGTTATTCGACTGTTAAAGACTACTCCAAATTATTTTGCTTCATTAATGAAGGAAATTACCTGACCTTAACTTCCAGTGTCAGTGACCTAAACCCTTCTAATATTTTTTTTTTGTAAACGTGACATTTGATCTTCTCGGGATTAACGGGATTGAAAAACTATTTTCGTGACCCTATACTAATTTTTAATGATAAAAGCAATAGTGAAAAAAAAAAAGATCTATCTTTAACTGTTTCCGGTTTATAACCGAAAGTTGATGATCAGTAATTTTTCTGTGATGCCTGTGACTCCGTAATTATTAAAAATAGAAAAATATAACACTTTTTCAGAGCAACATTTTATTCTGACTTCGAATATGTTATTTATCATTTTTAGTTTTTGAGTTATATCTTAAGATATTTTCTTAAAATTGTTTATATTTTTGCAAAAACACAAAAAAAAAAAACTAAACAAACTATATATATTTGGAATCTACGAAAAAAATTGTACAAAATAATGCCATTTTTGACTATAGTCACAATTTGAAAAATCAAAGTTTGATGTTATAACACAAAAACTGAAAATGATAAGTAAAGTATGATACCATATTCTAAGTCAGCATAAAATGTTACTTTGAGAAAGTGTTTATTATATTTTTCTATTTTTAATAATAATGGAGTTACAGGCACTATCAAAAATTGACTCATCGTCAACTTCCAGTCTTCACTTTACTTTTATCATTACAAATTGGCCTAGGGTTGCAAAAACAGTTTTTCAACATTTCACAAAATAAAAAAGTTTTCCATATGTGGCACCACCTAAATGCACCACCTTGTACATTTTGAGTACATAAATTGATTCTAAATAAAAATATAGTCTCATTAAAAAAAAGTTTATAAATCTGTTAAACCTAATGTGGAAACAACATAAGAACACAATGGTCGCGTTCAGGGAATTTTAGAGATGTAGCGATACAGCGCAAAGCGCTTGATGTTCCCTGAACACCCTTTCGATGTTAAGGACGTTCACGAAAATATGGCTGTTTTGTTTACAGCTGCACGGCTTGAAAAGCGATCAAGCGGAAAAAATATATACTTTACCGCTTGATACAGCGGTACAGCGCCACACATAAAGCGGTACCGTTCAGCGAAACCGCTTTCGTAAAGCGCTTAAGCGCTATAGTTCCCTGAACGCGACCAATATTGCGATAAAATACTTTACTTTATGAATCTTAGAATAGAAATAATTTACATTTACAAATATTATCATCTGATATATAACAATAAAAGCGAAGGAAAGAAATGTCAAAGTGTTTTAATTTAATAGCGATAACATCGCATAACTCAAATCAAACTGTGAATATTATGTTTATGAATTATTATTTGACAAAGCACAATTCAACTAAGAAAAACAAACCCTTTTCCTGATTTTACTAATGATTGATATTTATTATTAGCTTAAATGTGGTGACAATAAGTTAATAAACTATGCGTCTGTTGCATCTGCTACCCCGAAGAGAAATGCACCAATGAGTGCTGGATCGTCATCATCGTCGTCGGTAATATTCCATTTCCAAGATCATTCCATTAAACCGTACAAGTAAGTCTGAAAAATCTTGAATTGTATTTTTTTAATTGATTCCATTATATTTAATTTTTAGTGAAAAAAGTGGGGCTTCTCAGAAGAGAAACATACCATTGAGTGCGGGATCATCAACGGCTTCACCACCGATTTACTATCCAGAACACTCCATGCGATCCTTTTGGGATCCTTCAGGCTGGTATGTGTTATTTATTATATTTAAATTAAATATTAGTAAATCTTTATTGAATTTTAATTATTTCTAGAATTAATATGTTGCTTAATGATTATTATTTAAATTTAAATTATCAATAAAATGTTTGCTTTATAATATCAATTTATATTTCTCAATAGAATATAAAGTGCACAAGAAAAATTTGGAACACCTGAAAGAATTTGAAAAATATTAGTTTTTGGCAAGAACTAATTTAAAAGATGGTACATTTGAAATACTAATTTCAACCCTCCAACTAAATACTCAAATAAGTATATTAAATCTAAATCATTTGAATTAGTTCTCACTATCGACTAACATTTTCCTCCCTGTCAAATGAGTTTAATTTGTGCCATTTAAAAATTATTAATTGGGTGCTATATCTTGAAAAATATGACAGATGATTTAAAATTATCTGATTATCAATAAGTACTAAATTTCATATTGATCTAACAATAGATATTAAACTGGTTCCAAACCTTTTGAAAGCCCAGCATTGGCATGTTAATCACCACATCAATAACTCTATCCGAAACAAAGTTCTTCATGTATCATGTTTATCGTTTGTTTAATAACTAGAAGAAGGAGTAAGTGCCGAAGCCCATTTACACTATAAAAAGTCACCAGAAAAATCACCAGATACTTTTGACGGCAAATTGAAATAATTTCGGAATTACTATTTAAATAAAATCGAATATATAATGTAAATAATATTAAAAAAATCAATAATAAATAATTATTTTTATATAATATTTACATTTATCAAACAAATAACTGAATTATAGACTACTTTAACACGTGTATCATAAATACTTGATATTTTTCATTTTTTTCTGTTATCTATGAGTCACTTTCATCATGACGAGAAATTAAGAACGGTTCTTTTGAATTATCTATTATTCCATCCAATTTGGACATTTTTAATCCCTCTTACGTTGAACACAATTTTCCTAATTTCCACTTGTTACATCTAATACATCCAATAATATATTTTTACATCTGCCAATTTAAATGTTTTGTTTTCAGATTTTCAATTCACAATGAACATTGTTTGATACTATAGCAATCATTTTCTTATGTGAATCATCTTTCATCATCAGTTTATACATATTTACTATGCACTGTTTTTCGGCCAGGGATAAATGCCCCAAATATAATCTCTTACGCTTTCTTTGAGGCGAATATGATCCCATCACCAAGTTTGTATGGGATTCATACTCTATCACAACAATATAAACGAAATAATACAACAAAACAACACTAAAGAAACCCAACACGGAAACAGAAAAAAATTAAACTCGGTGACGTTATCAACGGTTGTGTCAAAAAATAGTGTAATTAGTATTGTGTAAAAAGACCGTACTCTTAGCCAATCAGAAAGAATGGTTTTAGTGGCTAAAAATTAAAACGGTCCTCCTAGTTATTAAACAGACCATAGTGTTGTATTTGTGCGTCACATTATGAAACTTCTGGCGTACATACGTGCAGTATTCATAACATTATCTCTGTCCAAAGCGAGTAAGAAAAGGAAAAGAAATATGCGATATTTAATGTACATAGCACGCGATATCAACATCATGCCGAACTCTGGACCACACAACCTACCTGTCGCATGTTGTACTGTTATGATTTCCCGCACATTCGTGCGCCAAAAGTTTCACAACGTGGCGCATAAATACAACACTAATCAAGTCAGACATGTATGTTCAACATATGAAATTATCTAAAAAGAAAAGTTCATATAAGTCAAAAGATGCTTAAACTTTTGAAAACATAGTGCAAAACTTGAAAATTGCTTGGTTATTCTAGGGCTTAGTTATATAATTAAATTGAGTGAAACATTTGCAAGTAATCCCTATAATCAAACAACTCCCCCCCCCACTCTCATAGTTTTGTATCTTTCAAAACATAAACATCCACCTCTCACAATTGATCAATTCATTACTGTGAACAATTAAAACAGTTCAGCTAACAAGCACAGATATTTTTATAGCACATCACCATAAATTCAATATAGGGCAATAAGACCTTTGGTCAATAACCCAACAAACACATAAATGTGTATTGTATACAAATGTTGTTGTAGTTGTACTATGTAATTGTCTAAATAAAAAGTGCTATAAGAATGTTTTTTCTTTATTGAAATATTGCTTCAAATAACAATGATATAAATAAAAAGTTTTAAGTTTTATTTTTCTTAAAATCAGTGAAACAGCCCAATTTTTCTAACGGATTATTAAACAACATGACTACGAAAGTAGCAGATTTAAACCTATCCTCGAGACTCGACTTTGAAAGACCCTGTTAAGCTTAATTAATAATGCTATATTGATATACATTAATAAATTAGTATAGTATGCAACAATTTTTTAACACAACATTTTTTCAAATAAATGTTTGCTTTTTTGATCTTGCTCTCGAAGTAGAGACTGCGGGTTCAAGTCCTGTTGTGGATGAAATTTGATAAAACAAATTTCATTCTGTGTCTTTAGATAAGATATTCGAAATCTTGTGAAATCTAAATGAGTTAAATTAAGATTAAAATATCAGTCTGGTGAAAAGAGCCCAATAGCCAAGACCATTATCCTCATTACATATCGTATGTATGATTTAGGTTCATCCTTCTTTTTCTAAAAAAAAAAAAATCAATTATGTTTACAATATGTTTTGTCTTTTGTCTTACTTCAACAAAATCCTATTAAACTGTTGTATAAAAAGAGTTGCATTTTTGTTTTTGGCTCAAATAATATTTTTTTTAACATCATAGCGATTGACATGTTAATAACTAAAATTAAATCTAAATAACAATTTGTCAAGGATTAACCATTTCCTGAGTATGTGCATTATAAATTAAATAATTATACTCATTAATAATATAAAACAACATTTAGTAATGACAGTTCTGGAAGCAACAGCCCATCTGCAGTGGAATTGTCCCCACCCCTGAGTTCGTCGAGTTCCTCTAGCTCTTCGAGCTACAACCCAGTTTCCAGATCGAACTCACCAGCCGATTCTGATAACAGTGCCATCTCCAGTCCTGATGGCAGCCTAACTGAATTTTTGGTAAGTTACTTATTGCTATTACTGTTGATATAGTGCATAAAACAAAAGAACATAAATATGACATGGTATTTTTTTTGACACAACTAAAACTCATCAATCATCACCTTTTTCTGTTTTTTAAGAGAACGCTAATTTACAGCCAGCTTACAATTAGTTTTATTTCGTTAATGATGTTAATTTTGATGAATTTTAAACTTCTTAGCAGATATTGGCTAAGTAAATACGAATCAGACTATTCAACAAACATGACATAATACAGAGTTTTTACACTTTCTTTGGTCCTTTTAGTTCATCAAAGACAATTTAATACTTACCAGACAATATTACATATTGCTACAGTGTAGAAGGTAAATAAAATGTACTACAATTATTGCTTAGTAAATTTTACTAATGATTAATTATAAACATATTTATTTTGAACTACATTATGTATTTTAAATATTAGATACTTAATTTATTGTATGTAGGCTATTAACCTTAATAATAAAAAAAATGATGGTGTTTATTTGTCTTTAGCACTGTAGTAATTTTAATTTTGTTGCACAAATGAAATGAAGTAAATTTTGGTTCTTGAATCTTTTTTATAGAACTTTTTGACTTTAAACGACGCTTTTACCCGAAATTACTTGAACAATGAAATACGAAGTGACCTGGACCTGAACAACCTACAAAACCTGCAGGTGATTCACGCGATGAAGTACTTGCAGCAACCACCAGCGATCCTGAATTCCTTGTTAAACTCCACCTGCTCGCATAATACCAGTACAAATCAAGTGAGTCCCATTTCCCTCCAATCTCAACTTCTTTCATCCGTTTTAATTATATCATATTTTGTTTTATTTTGTAGTTACCGGATAAGTGGTGCAGCGCCGGAGGAGGGGGAGCTGCTGCCAACCATCTGAGATTGATGCAGCTGAAGCTGCAGGAGAACAATAATCACCACCTCGACAGAGCTGCACGTTTCCACAGATCCGCTGCGGCTGTTTTTGATGCAACCTGCACCTGGAGCGGTGTTTTGCCCATTCGTAGTTCCAAACCAATTGGATATTCTAACAAGGTTTGTTTTCCTAAAGATTACAGTCAACATCCATACTAATAGTAAGGAATTGATCTAGAATTGAGTATTCTCAGATCTCGTCAAAATGTATAAAATAATTAATATAATCCTGTATTATAACTTAAACAGTCCTTTGATCCACAAAAATCATTCGCTAATTCATTCATCACAGATTAAGCTGTGAAAATTAGTATAGCCATAACCAAAACGTCACGAACCAAGCTTAGACATATGGTAAACAAACTGTTTTGACACATTAGTAGTTTTGTTGTTGTATGTGTGAAGGTGTGCTATAAGCACTGTGCATAGGCCTAAAAAGCCCCTAGCCTCCCTTCATTACAGGCCCGCCTTCCCCTGCTATAACCAGACTGTCCCATGGAGGTAATCCAGTATCGCAGAAGCGGGCAGGTCTCTTATATCGGCCATGTTAGGCCATCTCTCACCCATGGTAGCTTCCCTAACTGTTGTTGTGTCATATACTTTTGGTTGTGAGAAAATGTCTGATTTTGTGCCAAATAATCGTCATTTGCAGGAAGTGCCACCATTTTCTTCTTTCATTCGAAGAAAATGGTGGCTGAAGCGCATTTTCACAATAAATTAGCAGTGTCATAAAAAAAACAGTGAGACTTTTGCGACCTAATAATTATGTACAAAATTAATTTTCATTTCTTTTATAGGTGTTTTTGGGTGGTGTTCCATGGGATATATCCGAACAACTGCTGGTGCAGACATTCAAACAATTCGGGCCAATCCGTGTGGAATGGCCTGGCAAGGACAAGCAGGCAATACAACCGAAAGGCTACTGCTACATTATTTTGGAAGGTGAAAAAAATGTCAAAGCCCTGCTGAATGCCTGCAGCAATAATTTCGAAAACAGCGGCAATTGGTACTTTAAAATATCCTCTAAACGAATGAAGTCCAAAGAGGTAATTATACAACTAGGGTCTTGTTCAAAATTTTGGTTTCATGTTTTTGTCTTTAACTCACTTTTTTTTGTTAATTTAACTAAAGAAATTGATATTTGATCACTAAGTGGAGCAAGTTTACTCAAGCTAATTGAAATTCTATTTTATCCTTAAATGTAACAATATATTTCAAGTTTAGAAAAATTGCTGATGATACAATTGTTTTCAACAAAATAAATTTGTGAACGATAGTTTGGTTTACTATGGTTTGTTTTTTCACAAATTTATTTTGTTGAAAACAATTGTATCATTACTAGGCAGCTTGTATTTTTTCTAAACTTAAATTATAGTGTTACATTCAAGGTTAAAATTTCAATTTGCTTGAGTAAACATGCTCTGCTTAGTACTTCATGGGGGAAAAGGTAATAGGACACTCAAACTCATCAATAAATAATAATACAAAGAAATTTTTGCAATTTTGTAACTAGCTAGGAGAGGGGGCTAGTCGACTGGTGCTATGCTTAATTTTGGCAATTATTTTAAATTTAGTGAATTTTCAGGACTACGATTTCCAAAATCATCTTTGCACCAGGCAACAACCACTCCCCCTAATGCTCCCCCCCCTTCCACTAGCGAGTTCCAATATCACAAAAAAAAAAGAAAATAGAGCTTTCTTTGTCATATTAAAAATATACTTTGCTTGTATCCCTATTATTTTTAGCGATAATAATTTGGAATTATGTTTAATGATCAAATATTTCAAAACTACTGTGTACTATTTAACCTGACAAATAAGCATCATATAAAAAAAAAATTACAAGACCAAAAATTAATGTTCCTAAGGGGACATCATCCTTTTCTAAATTCAGCCCCTGGCTACACCAACAGTGGGCGGAGCGGAAGGTAACATTAAAACTTCAAATTAGAACCCTCATTTTTTGTGCAAGAATCTGATTTTAACAATAAAAATGGTGATTTGTCCATCATGTTACTTTCCCCGGTGAATATGGTGAAATAAGTTTCTGATTGAAAATTTAATAGGAAAGCAAAATGATTAATAGAAAAAATTGATTGTTGTCTTTCAAAGTTTAAACCGAGTATATAGAAGAATATTATAATTAAGTGTGTTATTTCTTACCTTACAATGTGTTAAAATAATTTCTCCACACTCTTCTTCATTTTTTCAAACTTTGCGAATGTGCTGAATATGACGGCACTTTGACGTTTTATTTGTCATTAAAATAATTATTTTAATAATTAAAATCAATAAGGCTTATAAAATGAAAACCGGAGGTCCTACAATAAAAGTTTTACAACAGAAATTATTTATTTTCCAAGATCTAAAACTTTTATTTGAAACATTTTTCTATCCGAATTAAAAAATGAAAAATTCCTAAGAGTAAAGTTGCACTTAATGAGTTTTGATTCTAACCAAAACCTTTTCAGATCATTCCACTGTTATATAAAGCTTAGATATAAAGTTTGGGCTTAATCCATTTAGCCGTTTATGTGCTATCGCGGAAACACACAGACACACACACAGACATTTTTCAAAACTCGATGGAATGGACTCAGAGGACCTCAAAACGTGCATATTTGTTAAAATTGGCGGTTCGAAAATTTTCACCATCACAATACTTTCCCTTGGACAGGGGGTCCGGGGAAAGTAAAAATACATAAGATTTCATCGAAACATAATTTTTGTTCGTAATAAAATTTAAAGATTTTTTCAAATTTCAATTTGGAAATTTAACATAATTGTGGATAGCTGGCAAGCTAGCTAAGTACAATTATTCTACGTCATATATTGTCACTGTCATTCTCTTCTAACTTTTCATCATGGATTATGAATTCTTGCAAGAAGAAATTGAAATGATTTTTAGTATGGAGAATGCAGAAGAAATTTTGACGATGCTATCAATTTGTATGCTGAGCATTTCCCTCAAAAGATAAGATCACGTTCTTCTTTTGTTATTAGTAGTTAATCAGTTTTTTACTAACGGAAGTGTACAACCAAAGAAAAGAATGCGTAAAGCTACTGTTTGTAGAGAAAATAATTAAATAGCAGTACTAGCTGCAAGCATCCAAAAATGTTTGCATCAATTAGTAATTTTGTTTGGAGAATTCTAAACTCCAATAAACTTTATCCATATCATGTATCCTTGCATCACAAATTAATTGACAATAACTTTCAAAGCTGATTAACGTTTTGTCAATGGGCAGTTGAGAATGCAAGTAAACCCCAACATTTTTGCTCATGTATTCTTCTCTGATAAGTCAAGATTTACAAACCATGGTGATGTTAACTGCCACATAACATGCATTATTGGAGTGTAAAAAACCCTCGCTGGATTCATGAAGTAAATCATCAGCGTCCTAGGTTAGTTAATGTTTGGTGTGGAATAACTTGTAATAAACTTATCAGGTCACATTTCGTTGATTGCTAGAAGAAGTAAGTTTGGAAGTGCGACAACACATGTCGTTTCAACATGATGGTTGTCCAGCTCATTATTCTTTTGTAGTATGCAAGGTATTAGGTCAGGATTACAATAATCACTGGATCGGTAGATCAAGACGGGTGAACTGGCCCCAGATTTTTTCTTTTGGTATTACTTAAAAGATGCAGTTTACAAAGAAACACCAACTTTATGCAACAAATAAGGGATGCTTGCACTGCAATTACTCCAGAGTCATGCTTAACTTGGTATTGTTCTTCCCGCTACTGACCCCATCATCACATCTGCCAAATTGCAAGCGAAGAGGCGACCGATTAATCATGAAGGACAAGAAGGCGAAACGGCCGGCTAAACAATATAAGCAAAGAAAGATAAGAAGGTAAAGACCACCGAGAAAACTGAGGCTGCGGCCATAAAAGCAGCGCCAGCTGCCCCAGCTAACACGCCAGAGAAAAAATAATTGGTGATGCAGTATAGAATTATAATGTTTTTACTGTGGTACTAGACTTTATTTGTATGCTTATGAGATTGTACACAGGATTTGTTGCATGAGTCAACAAGTAGATTGAAGTTCAAGGACGTCATTTTGAGCATTTAATTTAATTTAACACCCCTATGAAGAGAGCCGAGACGTTACTAACTTTATATTTATGTTAAATTTATTTTTTGTGATTACATCACCATCTGTTAGGAATAAAAATTATTCCTAAAACCCGATACTTGAATAAGAAATGGGGGTTCCACTTTGAAATTTCAAAGTGGAACCCCCATTATTCCTAAAACCCGATACTTGAATAAAAAATGGTGATGTGTCCATCATGGTACTTTCCCCGGTGAATACGGTCAAATAAGTTTCTGATTGAAAATTTAATATGAAAACAAAATGATTAATAGAAAAAATTGATTGTTGTCTTTCAAAGTTAAAACCGAATATTGAGAAGAATATTATAATTAAGTGTGTTAGTTCTTACCCTACAATGTGTTGAAATCATTGATCCACACTCTTCTTCGTTTTTTTTCAAACTTTGCGAATGTGCTGAATACGACGGCACTTTGACGTTTTATTTGTCATTAAAATAATTATTTTAATAATTAAAATCTCTAAGGGAATTTATCAGGTAAACGCTTATAAAATGAAAACCGGAGGTCCTACAATAAAAGTTTTATAACAGAAATTATTTATTTTCCAAGATCTAAAACTTTTATTTGAAACATTTTTCTATCCGAATTAAAAAATGAAAAATTGCTAAGAGTAAAGTTGCACTTAATGAGTTTTGATTCTAACCAAAAGCTTTTCAGATCATTCCACTGTTATATAAAGCTTAGATATAAAGTTTGGGCTTAATCCATTCAGCCGTTTATGCGCTATCGCGGAAACACACAGCACACAGACACACCGACACACAGACACACACACAGACATTTTTCAAAACTCGATGGAATGGACTCAGGGGACCTCAAAACGTGCATATTTGTTGAAATTGGCGGTTCGAAAATTTTCACCATCACAATACTTTCCCTTGGACAGGGGTCCGGGGAAAGTAAAAATGGGGGTTCCACTTTGAAATTTCAAAATTTAACCCCCGCCCCAATCACTGAGGGTGCAGCAAGATGCAGAAATTCAACAAGAAAACTTTAATTTTTGGGCTTTTAACGTCTTTTTTTTCACATGGTGAATTTTTTTTGATGTGTCAGGTTAAATGGTACACCCAGTATACTTAAATAAATAAAAAAAGCAGAATATATTTTGAATTGTTTCAATTTCTTGTATTAATTATACTGTTTCATTTTCAAGTTTCTTATTGTTTATTGTGGTCATAGAAGTTAATTGTAATTAACCATAATAAATGGAAGACGACACAAACGCCATCTTTTGCCTAATTTAATGTGGCATTGTCATATTAAAGAAGTTAATTGTAATTAATGTTTTAAAATTAGGTGCAAGTCATTCCCTGGATTCTAAATGATTCCAACTACACAAAGTCATCATCACAGAAATTGGATCCTAGCAAGACTGTGTTTGTTGGTGCACTCCACGGAATGCTTAATGCCGAAGGTTTGGCTAATATAATGAATGACCTCTTCGATGGTGTGGTTTATGCAGGTAAGATAAGTGCATGAAATTATCAAAAATAATTCAGTCCCATTATCACAACATTGTTGATTGTTACATAATCTTTCTCTGGAAAACCATTACTAATTTGATATTATTTGAAAAATAAACTTAATGTCTATTTTTCACATATTCTGTAAGGGATATGTGTACATTATTTTTTATCATCACAAGCTAGCAGCTTTTGTAATAGATACATAAAAATAGAATATGATTTTATTTAATAATGTACACTTTAAAGCTAACATTTCCCGTAGAGAATAACCCTTATTGATTAGTATTTGGCAAGAGTGATAAGGAAATTCGATTTTTTCTGAAATCAATAATAAATTATTTTCAATGCAAAGAAAATACGTAACTTTTTATATCACTTTTAATTTGCTTTAAAGTTAAGTTTTTTCCTTACGATAAAATAGAAAATGTACTGCAAAGTGAACGTCTCCAAGATCCAATATATTTCATTTTTTTATTGTTTCTAATGAGACTATGACTCAAAACTCAAACATAATTATTATATACCATTGTGTTACCTTTCGGGCTACACATTGTCAAGGTGAAATGGTGAAAGCTAAATTTTAAAAAACACCATTTTTTAAAACTCCCTAAAACAAAATTGACATATATTAGGAATTATGTGTCCTAGATAAATATTTTTTTTTAATAAAAGTGAAATAATTTTCAAGTTCGTAACTATCGGAATGGGGCTCAATTAACAGTCGAAAAGTAATACTGCAATTCTCTCAAACAAACTTCTAATAAAGGCATCATAAAACTACACTTTTTGAAATCATGATGAGTTCATGAAACAAAAGTGTTACAGACCTTTTTCTTTGTCTTACTCTTGAAATAAAGGGTGGGAGAAGGTCAGAATTTGTAGCGAGCAAAAAAACAAATTATAATTTCAATATGAAAGAACTTTTCATACTGATTGACAACAATCACAAAAATAACTAACTTAATCATCGCTAGATGGCGCTAACTTAAAATATAGAAAACTTTCACATTTTTCTTACAAATTACAAATGGAAATATAAATTTCTTAGTGTTAATAGAAATAGGGTTAAAATGTTAGAAATTTAGTGAAAACTGCAAGTCAATACCTTCATTCTATAACAAGTTATAATGAAAATTTTTACAATTAAAAAATATTAATATAAATTTTATAAATGGTATGTGTTAATTTAAAATAAATTGAATTATAACTAAAATAACAAAATAACGCCACCGTTAGGGGGCGCGTTTTAATTTTAACAATAAGTTTCTCATTTTTTTAATAATGAAATATTTCTTATAAGTGGAAGGAGTATTAAAACCAAATGGAAAAACACTCAATTTATATAAAAATTCTGCCTTTCAAATTGTCCACCATCATAATTAACTCAATCGCCTACTTTTATCTATCTATTGCTGATTTTTTTTTTGCATTTCAGATCGATAAGATTATGTCTTTTCTCATTGTGGCTTGATAAATAAAATCCTTTAATTTGCCCCTAAAATAAAATTCTAAACAGTCTGGAAATCAAGGTGGCCAAGGAAATAAGCATCCTATTTATTCATCTCTCGGGAAAGACTATATCCAAATAATTAAATTTCAAATGACATTGAAATTATTAATTTAAAATATTCTTTTATTTATAACCTGTGATAGAATGAAGGTTACAGTTACAGTTTTAGGATTTAGGAAGCCTATTTTAGAACTTTTTTTTTTGAGATAATCACAGTATTACTTTTTGACTCTATTTTTTATGCCTTTTCAAATAGTGATCACGCAATAATTTATAATTAGAAGTAGAGGTGGTTGGGATGAAAGTTAAAATTTAGAAAATAGTACTTTTAAATTATTCCCTGAAAATAAAAATTGACTATTTTTATTTTCCTATAATCCTAGTGATGTTTGTTACAAGAGTTCTTTAAGAGTGTTTGTCACGAATTGGCCTTGAAGCTCTCTTATGGGAGTTGTAACATCTATCCACATTCTTACAGAGTTTATTAATGGAGATAATGGCATGCGGTTTTTTTATGCATAATCTTGTGTTATTTGACTAGAAGTTGCATAACCTTACAATTTTATATCAATTTTCGTTTTTGTTATAAAAAAATATAATGGTTTATATTAAATTGTTCAATAATTATTGGAAATCTCATATTCAAATATATTACTTATTTCATAATGGTGCAGGACTTAAAATATTTAACATTTATTTTTATAACAATAAAATTAAATAAGGAACATTTCTTGCAGTGATGATCAGCAAAATTCGATTAATCTCTTTTCCAACTGAAAAATTACAACTACTTGCCAAGCATATACCTTGCCGGACATTAGATTATACAATAGGTATTTGTTTATTGTATACCAGTACCACTGTGCATTGTAATGGTTTGAGTCGAAAATATTTAATGAAAACCATAAATTTCAATCTCTAGACACGTTTTTTGGTATTCATCTCATAAATACAGATTTCCCCTGTAAGCCCTTAGTTGTTAAACAATTTTTATGTACAGTCTCTACTGGGATCTTAGATGAAAATTATTGTACTCGGTCTTTGGTTTTATTGTAAATTAAATAATTCCAAATATGTGAATAATCTCAGTTTTAATTTATTTTTATAACCATCTCGGGTTCCAACGAAGGATATAATTATTTTTGGAATTATAAAATTACCTTCCAAATGTAAAGTTGGATTTTTTAAAAATTTTATTTTGTTTCATATTAGGCATAGACACCGATAAATACAAATATCCGATTGGATCAGGAAGAGTGACATTCAACAACCATCGTTCGTACATGAGAGCTGTCTCGGCTGCTTTCATTGAAATTAAAACAGCCAAGTTCACAAAGAAAGTAAGTAAATTTTTCTAAACTATGGGAAAAATTGAGCAGTAGAGGTTAACCAGTGCTGTAACCTCTATCACTTTATCTATTGATAAAATTATACAGGGTGTCTCACAGAGAAATCATATTAAAAGTATTTGGATTACCTATCGTTGGATCATAATGATTTTTTTTTTTATATAAACCATAAAATCATAAATAATCTAAATTTGATATAAAAAGTATATGGTTTCATTTTAAATAAGAAAGTTGGTATCGACTTCCAGTAATACCGGAAGTGTTAGAATCTTGAAAATATTTTCATTAAGAAGAACATACTGGTTTACATGAATGGTAAAAATTTCAATACAATCTATTAATTGGATTTCCAAATATTTTTAGTGTGACCTTGCATAGATTCTTGTTTTATTTTAACGTTTTTATTTTCTGTTGTATAAATTAATTTGAAAGAAAGTGAATATTACTATTATCAGCTGAAGAAGCAAGCTAGTCTTGTGAATGAATTGAAATAATTTAAATAGAAAAGAGTATTATTCATTTACTTGGTCACAATTATTTAAATACACTAAATAAAAATGATTTGAAAATAATTAATAAATTATCTTCACATTTAGCTCTGTGACCTTTGACTTACGTTACGTAAGTACGTTAAACAAATGCACATTAAAACAACTACTTCCCGGGCAAATACCCACCCCGGACATTGAATTACATAATGTACACCTGCTGTTGCACATCAATAAAATATTGCATAATGCAACAAATTTTGATCCGAGACGTAAGTCAAAGGTCACAGAGCTAAATGTGAAGATAACTTATTAATTATTTTCAAACCATTTTTATTTAATGTATTGAAATAATTTTCTTAAAAATTAATTTATACAAAAGTGAATTTAGAGTTTCAACAACGTACTGCCATATCGGTCAATAAATTCTTATTTCCATTATGTGTTGAAATTTTATTTTTTGTTATATTTCACATTTTTTGTGTTTTATTGTGACCATTTTGTTATATTTTAATAACAGGTACAAGTTGATCCGTATTTGGAAGACTCTTTGTGCTCGGTTTGTGCCCTCCAGCAGGGTCCATACTTTTGCAGGGAACAGCTGTGCTTCCGCTACTACTGCCGTACTTGCTGGCAGTACCAGCACAACAGCAGCGACTGCCAGCACAAGCCGCTAATGCGCAATTCAAAAAACAGCACCGTCCTCGGCCTAGGCAATGCTAATCTAGCCGCCAACTGAACCAAGTAATGCTTCGTTATTAATTTAATTATAATTCCGGGTAGTTTTAAGTGTTCTTCGATGTTACTAATGTTAGACGTCAAACGTCTTTTAAATGATTATTTGATTATCATCTGCGCGCATAACTATATTGCAATAAAAGGCCAGCGACTTACAATCGTTTTGGAATTATAACATTCCAAGATTTTTTCACAAATGTTTAAAATTTTAACATCTTTCAGCTGAATTGTTAAAATAAATGTTTCGATTTTAACACTTTTAAGCTTAATTGGTAGAAAGATATGAACAATTTATAAATGTTTTGGATTTTAACATTTTTCAGCTTAAATCATAATTGTTTAGAATTTTAACAATTTTAAGCCTAACTGTTAAAATAAACAACTTGTAAATGTGTCGAATTTTAACAATCACAATTTAAAATATTATAAATTTGTTAAAAGCTTTGCTGTTAAAATATCATAATCAAGAAAATTATTGGATTTTAAAACTTATCGCTTATCTTACAAAGGATTAACCATAATATAAATACCTGAATTTTAGCATTTAAAAATTTACCTCGACATAAATATTTAATGTTTAAAATTTTAACATTTACAAGCTTCACTTTGTTCATTAGTATGATATTTTAATATTTGTAACCTTTTATACATAAAAGTATTGAACTTATTATTAATTACAAGCTTTAATACACAAAAGTATTAGATTTATTATTATTTACAAACTAAATTTCTTACTAATGTTAATTATATTAATATCTATAGGCTTATTCATTTAAAAAAAGATCTCTAAATAAATGTTAGGATTTTAACACTTTCAGCTTGACAGGTGTAAAATAAATTTAAAAAAGTACACCAACTCATAAATGTTTGAATTTTAACATTATTAAGCTTAATTTTTGAGGTGAGTTTAAAGCCTTTGCCGCAGACTGAAATTGCAATAAAAAAACATGACAATAATTTGAATAACCGATTTTCAAAAGTCAAACAATTTGTTCTTTTATGTAAAATTACTTGATAAATTTTAAATTGTATCTCGAGACTCTATAATTTATTTTTTATGGAATTTATGATTTTATAATAGTACAAGCTAATGTCCGCAATTTGAGAGTAAAACGGATATTTTATAACTGTGCCAATTAAATGGATTTTAAAAGAAACCCCGCACATTCACCGGTGGAATGTCACTCGAAAATATACTTGCATTTTTGCTGGAAAAGAACAGAATTTAATATTGTGACTTATAAAATCATCAAACAAACGACACTTAAATTGATGTGACTGATAATAGCAAAGAACAGTTTTCAAATGAATTTTATTATTTCCAAGATTAACCAACGAAAGTTGCAAATTTTAGAAAGCTTTACTTTCAGGAGAAGTTTATAACAACAAAACAGTTGCAATTTTAAGTGTTCGTTGCATCAAATATAAAAAAACACAGTGTGGGGGTTTCGTTTATGAATAAAATCAAGTTATTTATAGTTGTTAGTTTTAAGTGTTGATTAATGAAAATGTTTAATCGTTATTAAGGGATGTTTTTCGCTGGGTGTTATTATTTTATTTTTTTTATTTTTGTATCCTCACCGATTGGTTTATCGAGGCATAAACTGTATTCTTGTTCGCTCATGTTGACGTTTGGGCTATGTTAAAATGGTTTACGAATTACGGTTACTAAAAAAAAAATTGAGAAAAAATCCAAAAAAAAATTAAAGTAATTTTGAGTCCGCTCAAATGTTATTAGTAATTAAATTACGAAAACGTAAAAAATCTTTATAGAATTGATTCGCTAATCGATTCACAAAAAAATCACGCAAAATGTACTTTACATAAAAAGATATGTACTTTACGTTAAAAAATATAGATGTATATGTTTACTTCATTATCTCTGCCTTAAAAAAAAATATTAAAAGTTATAAAATCAAAAAAAAAAATGTACTAAATTATTATGTTATTATTTTTTTAATTAATTATCTTTATATTAAAACTTGAATTTCTGCAAAAAATTAACCGTTTCTTGATTTATTTCAGATCATCTTAACTATGTGTTGTGTTCGTTGTGTTCGAGCCTCCGTCCTTCCGAGTTCCCAGTACCTCAAAAAGCGGACCCTGTTTAACGTTATTGGTTTCGTACTTACATTTTTTTTCTTTTAATCGTTCACCGTTTTTACTTAATTTTATTTCTGTTATCAGTTCCCGTAGTGATTAAGACTGTTGTTTTTTTGTTAACTTTTTTTGTGATCGTAGTATATTTTCGCAAGGTATTGAATTTTAAACGTAACTTGAATATCCAAATGATTACGATTTATTATAGTTGACCAAAGCAAAGTGTTTTAATTACGTTTAAAATTAATTAACTTGTATATTAAAATATAAAAAAAATAATAATATGAAGGAAAATGAAGAGAAGATGAAAGGGGTTTCCAGTCAGTGCACATTAATTTTATGTTTAGTGTTTTGGGAATTAACACACAAGGTTCAGTTACAATAATCAAGTTTGAGTTAAAACAAAGTAAACAATTCTAACAAAAACTATATTTAAATGATTTAAATTAAATCTACTAAAATTTCAACACATCAGTTATAGCCCACAATAGACTGTCTGATCGTGGTGGAAGGGCCGACTGTACTCACTCATACAGAATATTATAATGGTTTTGTTTTACAAATTAGTACTTCATGGTACGAACTCAAACTATTGCACCAACTAAAACTTTATTGTACCAATTAAAACTATTATTACAATTAAAACTATTGTACAAGCAAAACTCTGTTGCAATTAAAACTTTTTTTATCAACTAAAACTGTTGAATCAACCAAAACTTTCCTAATTAGATCACTATTTAAACACTTTAATTGACTCTATTCTAGCACTTAAAACAACTCCTATGTACCAATTAAAACTTTATCATTTCAACTTAAAACCTATTGTATCACTTACTTTTGGTGTCGCGTGTCATTATTTGTTTAATGTAACTGAACCTTTTTCTTTAAGTAGCATAACAAATATTTTGAACAAATAACATTCAATAATAACTTTCTCATTTATTTGTACTGTGCTGTTTAAAATAGAACATAGTAAACTATGTTAAAAAGATATACATTGACATGAAATATATATGAATAAATTATTAAAAATAAATCAATAAAACACAGATTAGATTGAATAACTATAAATTCTCGACTAGTTTTATTGGTTGATTTTTAATAATTTATTCATATTTATTTTGTACAATACGAACTATCAATGTCTAAATATTAAAACTATTAATTATATACATTGACATTTTAAACATTATTGACTTAATTTTTAATTTAAGGTATTTTTTTATATAATCCATTATTTTCCAGTACAACAGTACAAAGACTAAAGTAATTGAAGCAGCCTCAATTACAATATAATGGAAATTAATTTTCCAAAAAATTAGCAGTCTTATAGCAACCTGTATAATAATATATTGGAAATAAAATAACAATTCACAAAACTTGTTCAATTTTCACAGTACAAATAATGAGCATTTCATATAACTAGTTCAGAATATTTGTATTTTATTGAACAGTACCACTTTCTAAAAAAAATACTTCATTGAGTAATGTGATTTTTTAAAACAGAAAATCTATAAAATACGAAGTGTTAATTAACTTTGCTACATAAACTATTCAACATTCTTAATATTTTAAAATATATTAGGTCGATTCAAATTAAAACTGATTATTTTTTATTTTAAATGCTATTGGATTAATTTGAAATGAAAATTGATTTTAAAATAATCTAAATGAAATTAATTTAAAATCTTTGATTTATCAATAGTTCAATTAGTATTTAAATTATTTGCAATGATTTATTAAATTGGATTTACCTAAAATCTGAAGTTTTTGTGACATTAGTTTCAATTATAAATTAAAAGCACTGAAACCATTTTACTTTTAATTTAATTTAAAGTCACTGTTACTTATTTGGTAATTCATATTGAACGAATGATAAAAATTAACATTGTTGTATCTTCTCTTCACACTTTATATTTCACATCACACCTTATATTTCACATCACATCTTATACTTCACACTAAAGTATGAAGAAAGGGTAAAACATATTGATTACACTCTTCACAAAACTCACATTATGAAACGGATTTTATTTAATTTCAAGTAATTTCAAATAAATCGTACACTTTTCTCATTTTGACTATTTATGACATCAAGTTTCATTGATAACTTGAATATATACATGTAATTAATTGACCTTTTTTTTTAAAAAATATATGTAGGGTTATATTCAATGAAATAAAATTCTTACTGTTTACATTCATTCAATATTAAACTATTACCTCTTACAAGTATATAATTAAATGATGAATGGTGGAAACTTCTACTTTGTTATACATATTAATTCAATACAATAAAACACTTTTAACTTTTTATAACACAATATTTTTATTTTCGTGACTGCAGTTTCTACAACTCTACTTGCCAGATCCCTTTTTTTCATAATGTCAAATTGAGTTGCTGAAATTACAGTCACGAAAACAAAATATTGTGTTATACAAAGTTAAAAGTTTTATCACTGCTATTATGTCGTTTTATATCACCTTAAAGAAATAAAAAAAAATGTAGTGATAGTTTTCATTCATTCAACAAAATTTGAAGATTACTAAATAAGAAGTTAAGTAACTAACAATCTTAAATCAATTTAAATAAAATAGAACTGAAACTATTTCATGAAATTAAAAAATAAGAATTTTAACTAAAAGTGGATTTTAACAACACCTACAAAACATGCTTTCATTGTGTTAATTCCTTGCGACACTAATTATTTTACACTTGTCCCCCTCATTTTAAATAAATTTATGTGCGCTGTCTTTTGTTTATTTCGTTTATTTTTTGTATAGTAGCATAGTAATTGTGTTTAGTTTATGTTTTTATTATTGTTTTATATTCCACCATCGCCAATGATTTTTGTTACGAATCTTTAGGCAATTCGTTTTTAATTTTCGTTTAAAAATATTAATATGCGTTTTATTTTGTGGTTTTATGTTTATTAATATTGGATTCAATTAAAAGAAAACGATTTTGAAAATTGATATCAAGCAATTTTATTTGTGATTTGTCCTTCACAATTTTTTAACAATCGATAAGATTTTTTTCTTCTAAATCTTATCGATTGTTAAAAAACTTTCACATAACCGAAATGGATTTTATTTTCGTATTTTTGATCTTACTTATACACCACTTTATATAAAACACTTAAAGATTTTCATCAAGTGTTTTATAAAGTGATGATGATTTTCAAAAATTAAGTGCCCAACTATTTACGATATTCATACTTTATTATCCTGATAGTTGTTTTTTTAATGTCTAATTGACCAGTGGTTTCAGTCTAAATTTTTTGATTCACAGATGACAATATTAATAGCAATATATATTTTGACAGTTAAAATATGTATTGCAATTAGTATTATCACAGATAAAATAAGTTAGTTGGTATTATCTTTATATCAAAATTTGACTGCTATTTAAAGTGAAACATAATTTTAGAGATTTTGTGTAGTAATACAGCACTGGATATTGGATTACAAAATGGACATTTGGTGTTGTACGACAAATTATTGTACAATGAAACAATTTTTAATTTGATAATATTTAACGTGAACAAAAGACAATGAACCACTAACCCTCTGCAGGCTTTTTGTTATATAAGCAATGGAAGTGTGGGTTATTGTTGCCCTAGCACTGCAGCCATGTGGCTTATTGTACTTCTTCCATAACTATTGTTAATCGAAAAGTTTTGTCTTGTTTATCAATTCCAGCAACTTTCCAATCATTTTTTCTTTCAGGAAATACAAATGATCATTGTGTAATCTAATATTCACCGGGGTATTTGCCCAGATAGTAATTGTTTCAATGGATATTTGTGCTATTTTTAGCTCAAGAAAAAATTATTTATTTTTCTAGATTATTTTCAAAATTCTCTTTATATTTAATTTAAAGTAACTGTTAAACGGTCACAGCTATGACCAAGTAAAAAAATATTTTGTATTATCATTAACAATGAATTTCAAGTAAGTTTATTATCAGTAAGGTACTATTACAGGATATGCTTAATAACATGTGACTTGTAATTACAAATTTGCATTAATAATAAGTATTTATTATTCACTGTAAACTGTTTTAAATAATTGAATCAGTTAGTTTATACATTTGGGCTTATTCTGCATGAAACATTTTAAGAGGAGGCGATACACAAGCAATTAGTGAGACGTAAACATTCAGTCCCCCTACGTCTGTATCTAACCCGCGAAAGCCTTGGAAGAGTACATATGAGGAGTTAACGTTGTCAGACGAAGATAGTCGCGCAATGGGCGCGTTCAGTCTCCCTTCCAAGATTTTTTTGTTTTCTATACAAATAAACACGCATTCGTCCTATTTATTTCGTATTTTCGTTATACATTGTATTTTTCAGTCGATCTGGATACGTGGCTTGTATATTGAAACGGTTTAAAATGATCTTTTATAAAATATGTTAGAACGTAATTATTGATTATACATTTAATATTAGTAGTAATTAGCTATCAAAAATTAAATATATCAGCATTTTGATCAATTGTTGCTAAAATTATTTTAGCTAAATTTTCTTTGTTTCACTAATAGCACATATGTAGATTAGAAAAATTCTTACCGTTTATATTTTCTACATTTTTTTTTTTTTTTTTGATGATTTACATACATTTTGAGTCATTTTGTTGATACAAAAATATATATAATGTTTTTTATAATGTAAAGGAAGATATATATACTTTTGTCCAGAATTCTTCGTATATTTAATATAATTTAAATAATTGAATAGAATTGAATATAATATCTTCAATTTGATGCTGATGCAATATTCGTTTAATTATTTTCGTAGATTAATGGATAACTAAATCAATACAAATTAAATTTAGTAGAAATTTAAAAAATATATATTTGATTTGCAATCATAATTACCTGATATTGTTTACATATGTGCGTAAAAATATGTTTAAATTAAAATTATAACAACAATTATGAATACAATAAACATTTTCCAATATTCAGGATATAAATTATTTAATAATACAGATATATACAGGATGTTCAAAAAGTTTTTGTTTGTACTATCAATAAGATTATTTGCTTCAAAACAGTGCACTACAAGTGCTTTATATCATGAATTTATTTCAAATGAATCGTTATAAAGCTAAATACCGATCAGATTCTAATCTATAACAAATGGAGAAAGTTAGAATAAAATATCCATAAACAAATAATGCTACGCTAGATTAGAATATCGTGAGTCGAATTTCTTTTTAAAATAAGCTAAGCGTAGATTTATTTCTGAGAATGATTCAAGCAATAATTTGACCGATATTAATTGAATAAAATATGAACATTTATATTTATATGGAACGATTGATTTTTTTTTGAATATCAGTAATTTCAAATTCATTTTTTTGTATAATTAATATAAATCCTTTTTAAGTTAAGCCAAAAGACAATAATATATCAATATTTAATGCAATAGAGAAACATTTAAATATTTATAAAGAGGCTTTTGCCACATACATTTTTGATATTAGCCTTATATTTATAACTGCAACACAGGTTATTTACAATTTTAAATTGAAATTAAGGATTATAATCCTTATGAAATGACTCAATGTATTATTATAAATTCGGATACTCTGTTCAAACTTTTTAAAAATAAACAAAAATAATTCAAAAATATTTTTTAAATTATTTAATCTTTATAATTATGTTTATTGACATTTTATTTTCACATATAATAAAGGAATCAGAAATTAAACATTTTTAATATTAAGATATATTTTAATTTTATATATGTACCTCAGACAATCTATATAGTGCTGGTCTAAATGGTACAGTACAGCAATTACTCACTTGTGCAAATATTTTGAGGGAAAAGAAAATTCGAAATAACTCACAAACTACTTGCTCTATATATATAAATATGTAATACTTTTATGTTGAAAATTGTCTTGTCAATGATATAAATTCCATTTGAACAAATATAAATTATGATGTTTTTATGTGGGAACTGAAATATTGACATTTTTGAAATCCCTATTATCAAAATAGACAAATGTTATTATTTTTTTAATTCTACACACATACATTTACTAATTACTATTCAAGATGTCTGTCTTGTTCTTATTAGAAGTTATAATTTTTCAAAACATCTATTTTAGGTTAAAATTTGACAAATACATTAAAACTCAGAGCTGGACATAAATCGATATGAGTGGGTGGTCAATTGAACGAGGAATCAAAAAAGAGAAATTAAAATGCAGGGTGTTCCATTTAAAATAACAAAGTTGATAGCCATTTCCGGTACAACCGGAAGTGCAAGAAAGTGAAAATATTTTTTATGAGAAGATTATATTGAACCATGCAATGCAATGCAAACTTTTTAATTTTTTCCTCGGTCGGGAACCGCGTAAACTTTAATTCGTGACCCACCCATATATTATTAGCAAATGATTCTTTACAATCAGCTGAAATATGTATTGTTTTTAATAGAAATAATACAATTCAATTAATAGATATGACAGATGTACCAAATTCTTCGATTATACGGGTTGTTGTTATTTTGAACTACAGAGTCGATTAATTTAACAAAGTGGTGGTAAATTATCGAGGAGTAACAACGGCGTATGCAGAAAAAGAAAAGAGCATCGGGTTTTAAAGATATTAATGAAATAAACATTTGTTTAGATGAAACAACCTATATATTATCATAATTTTATAGATAAGATGATTTTTGACAAAAAAGGTTGTAATACATTATCACAAAAAAAAATCACAAATATAGAAGTTATTTGTATATTATTATTGTTTTTTTCAGTAAAATCCAGATATTATAAATAATAAAATGGCAAAACAAAATCATAAAAAGAAAATTTGTTTTCTGAATTTGACAGTTAATTTACTATCTACTTAATCGATATAAATTTTGTTTTTTTATGCATTACAACAACAAAAATGAGTATTTTAATTTAAAAGATGTAATATGTTAATAATTTATTTAATATAGGATAAATGATATTTAAATAGATTAAATACGTGACAATTTAACTTATTACATACTTTCTTGACATTATTTGTAAGTGTTTTGTTTTTTATAGTAACTTAATTCAATTGAAAACAATATATGTAAATGCCAATAACTTTATTATTTGCGAGTAATTTTTGTGTAATGGTCTATAATTTGTTTGTTAAAACTACCTTCTGGTGATGTGATCATGAAAGAGATACTGATTTCCATTAAAAAATTTTTGTTTTATTAATATTTTGAAAATGCGATGTTCTTTTGCTTTTCTGATTTTTCCATTGTAATCCTTGGAAAATTTAACTGACTCTCTAGCTCAACTAATAACAAAGTTAACAATGAGCACTTCATTGAGAAAAAGTTGTATATATAATAAAAAAAATCAATAAGTAATAACATTTTAATTGTGTTTGTACAAATGTAATAAAGGTGTTATAATAACGAATGAATAAACAGTCCGCTCTGCTAAAAACAACAATCTCATTACGAGACCGTCGTCGACCGCTAAGTTCTAACGCGCCTGGCCGCGCAACATCCTAAGTCCGCGTTCGCTCGAAAAATTGTTCTAGTAACAGGTCGTATTTAATTAATTTCGGAAATATACACTTACTCAAATAACACTGTTTCAAAGAATTGGGATCGAATACTTACCACAACTCCGCCCATAAAGTGTGATTCACATTAATCCCGCTTCATGGCAGCATTTTACGGGTCTATTTTTTTACTAGCTAAAAAAGTTATTTTTGCATTTAAAAATATTTTTTATAATAAAATGTTATTACGATTAAATTTTATAAAAAATATTTATGATGGTAACATGGTGTCCGATTTTTTAATTTTTATTTTATTTAATTCTATTTTTTATATTTAAAAAAATATTTAAAAAAACGCGTCATAGTGCACCCCGCAACTAAAAAATAGAAATATTAGCGAAAACAGATTTTCAATATCTGTAATAATAATTAAAAATTCAACTTTATTTCAAAAGAAGGTGGTATCGCGCGCTCTTAAACATATGAATTTTAGTAAATATAATCAAACTTTATTAAATATTTATTAATTGTACAACCATTTTAAAAGTTAATATATATTACATGTTTTACATAGATTTTAAAATTTTGAACATATTTTAATTTTCTTTTTAAACTATCACTGTCTCAATAATATACAACATAATTGTGTTTCTTTACTGTCATTTCTATGTTTACAAGGCCAACCATTTTATGAATTTTTAAAATGTCTTAAAAACAGTATAAAATGTGAATTTTTTAAAAAACTACGAAAGCATGCTATGTAAAAAATGTTCCTCTTTTTATGACAAGTTAAGAAAAAAATGAAAAGTATAGAGTGCTATTAAAAAAAATAAAAGTACATTGGTTTGAAAACTCACACATTTAACGTTATTTTTCAAACACTTTGCATACAAAATATTTCACATTTAAAACTATCATTGCATAAAACAGTACTATCTCAGTTTGCATACAATATTTCATTTTTCTATCTCAAAAAATAAAAAAAAAGTAATGATTTTTAGTAAGCTTCTGCAACTGTCAACAATTTTAGAAAATTTATAACAGTAAATCAAAAATATTAATTATGTTATATTGTTGTAAAGACAATTTAAAGAGGAATCGAATAAAAATATAACATATAGGGTGTTTGATTTAAAATAACACAAATGATATTAATTCCGAGAAGTAGGGTCGCCCTGTATATATGAAAACAATTTTGCATTATGCGTCTTCAGAAGTAAAGCAAGTTTTATTAATAAATTAATGCTGAATTTCTAACGACAAGGGAGATTTTGAAGATTTTTCAATGACTCGCCCTATATATTTATTAAATATTATCTCGTGACATATGGATTATTTTAATAGGTACGTAGACTTTGCGCCTCTTTTATTTTTACAATAGATACTATTAGGATAATTGTATTTATTCTTATAAATAATAAGTTGTAATTAATAAAATAACTCATAAAATTTTAATACCATAATTTAAAGTTCTTTGTCAAATTAAATATTTATAATTAATATTTTATTTTTAATATAACTAATTCTTGTTAGGGAAAATAACATGTATGTATAATAATGTAATATAAAAAAAGTAGATTTTAAAATATGTATATATTTTTACATAAACATATCTTGTAGTATAACTTATTATTTTACCATAATTAAAAACAGAATTCGAATTCGTTCACCTTTTCAAATCGGCACGTTGACTAGCTGTAATAGCAGATGATTCAAATTGTCTGGCCGCCGAAATCCGATACTTCCATAAGTAAATAAACTGAGCCCGCGCGCTCGCTTGTGTTTAGGAACGACTTGTTTTAAGCGTAATAAAAAACATATCGAATTATAAATATGAACGGAAAATGAGTAAAAATCTAGTAAGAAATAATTATTTATTATAAAAAAACTAAAATCAAATTAAAATTGTTGATCGATATAAGTTCTAGAAAAAGGTCATAAGATTTTGCAGAAAAAAAGGTAGCTCTTTATCTCCACTAATAAACTCTCTAAACGTACGCATTTTTATTAAGAAATCCCATAAGAAAGCTTCAAGGTCGCAACGATGCCTCTTAACAGATTGTTTAAATTTTGAGTTTAATTTTTCGTATCCTCCCTGCCCTGTAGCCGCTCGCGAACAATTCCGCCAAGGTGTGCGCCACCCGTGGAATTAACCCACCTTTAAAATTTAGCTAATTTCTTCAGATAGTAGCAAAAAACTATGGAATACAACATAATTTATAAGTTCAGTTAATTTCCTAAAGTTTATAACTATCAATAATTGAGTTTTTTCAACCGGTTATTCACACCGGCGCAGTATAATTCTAAATTTTTTACTGAACGCAGCCAATTTAATTTTGTATTCATTTCACCGCAAATGTCTCAACAAAAATTTAACTTCAAAAATCACAATATATCAATTAAATTTAAAATAGTATTGACGGCAACCAAATATTCATCAGAGCAACCGCAGCATCTACAAACGAACGTCGTCTAAAATATCGACCAATCCCAGACCGCAGTCCTCGTTGACCTTGTCCACTTCCTAGTGCAAATACGCGCTCCGAATACGCGGATTCATTCATTCGATCCACTCGAGCCGGCTCGCGAGACAATATGCTTCGTCTGCTCAACACCGTCTGCAAGCTGCAAAAATGCGCTTACTCGACACCGGCACCGAAAATCCAACCGGATATCCTCTACAGCGGCGTAAGTATGGTCCAATTATATTTTTCCAAAACGTAATTACCCCCGAAAACCATTTCTAATTCGGTCTTTTCAAGTAGGCGTTCTCCTTAATTACGGTTCTGTTCGTGTTCGTGTTTCGTTTCGAGATTGTGTTATCTTTATTTGCTTTGTTGTTTATTATAAAAAAAATGTCCATGAATTTATGAAGAAAACGATTGTTTGTTTGATGTGACTTATCATTAAACGTCAGTTTTGATTAGAGCCTTCTTAGTGGTTGTTCGTTCAATTTTATTTTAAAAAAATATTCATTCGTTAATTTTAATTAAAGAATAAGTTTAAGCAATAAATTTAAAAAAATGTATTTACTGAATTATATTTTAAATTTATTAAATACATCTTTAATATTGAATGTTTTTAAAACTGCTGATTTAAAAAATATAGATTCGTTCAAGTAAAAACACGAGTAAAAATGTGTCCATCATGGTACTTTCCCCCGGTGAATACGGTCAAATAAGTTTCTGATTGAAAATTTAATAGGAAAGGAAAATAATAGAAAAAAATTGATTGTTGTCTTTTAAAGTTAAAGCTGACTACTTGGAAGGATTTTATAATTTATTGTGTTATTTCTTACCTTACAATGACTTAATCACATTTCTTCATATCTTTTTTTTAAATATTTTTTTAAATACTGGAGGCGTTTGACGGCACTTTGACGTTTTATTTCTCATTAAAATAATTATTTCAATAATTAAGAGCGCGCTATACCTCCTTCTTTTCTAATAAAGTTGTTTTTTTTTTCGTTATTATTGTAGATATTTAAAATCTGTTTTCGCTAATATTTCTATTTATTAGTTGCGGGGTGCATAGCGTTGAGTTTTTTTTAATTTTTTTTGCAAAATAAAAAAATGAATAAAAGGAAAACGCTATACCATCATAATTTTTTTTTCAATAAATTTAATCCTAATAACATTTTCTTATAAAAACAATTTTTAAATGAAAAAACAACTTTTTTAAGTTCCAAAAAATAGACCTGTAAAATGCTGCCATGAAGCGGGATTAAAAAGAATCAATATTTATGGGCGGAGTTTTGATAAGTGTACGATCCCACTTAGTTGATACAGTGTTATTTTGGATACGATTGTGGGAACAAGTATACGTTCATAGATTATTATAGATACATAACTCCAATGTTAGCGTTTCATACCGCGTTTCGATTAGTTTCAACCCAATCCACCAGTTGTGATTTTGGCGTAATGATCGCTTTTTTAGCGGAATGGTGGGGTGTACATGGCGGGCACATTCAAATTTAAATTAAATTTATAATGAAAGGTTAAATAAAAATACTTATAAGCAATTTAACAAATTTATTTAAAAACAATTAATTACACAAAAATTATGTGATATTCTACATAATATATACATAATTTTAGACAATTAATTAATAATAACAATAGAATTATATATCAAAAGCAATATTTTTATCATTATTTTATATGTAATACATGATAAGACTACATAATTTCAATAAGTTTTTTTTTCGATAATATATGCGAAAAAATACAATATATTTTAGCTTTTTACAATCTCTCTTAAATTACTTTTTATATAAAATTAATTTGTCGGCTGTTGACTCAGTAAGGCATTTAACACAAGTGATTTATAAGCTACGAATTGTAGAATAGTTACTTACCTTACTGAAAGTCAATAGTTTGCACATTAATTTTTGCGAAAAAGTAATATGTAAGAAATAATTAAAAAAATTAATATGAATTATGGAAAAAAAGATGTATGAATGTATCAACCAGAAATACTTAAAGTATAAAATATACCTTACTTAATAATAATATCACACAGCAAGACATTTCAGTGGAAAGGAGGAACATACACACGCACACAACGATTTGCTTCGCACATCCAAAGGCGTGAAAGTTTATTTCGAATCACTATTTCTCCACAGGTCAATCCAAATTTGGTTTAGCAGCACATATCATGATTGCATTGATGAAAGAACAATCACATTTAACAGCAGCCTGTAAATAAACAAATTAATGAAAATTTGTAACATAACCTTACTTGAATAAATAGAATAGAGAAATAGAATAAAAATTATAAAATAATAATTTCTCAAAATGTTAATGTTGACTTAACAAATTTACTTATAACAGAGACACTTACCTCAATTTTTGTGACGATTTGTGTGCATTCAGGGTTCAGGGGTCTTCATCCACCTTTTCAACACAATATGTTTTAAAGCCCGTTTTAGTACACAAATTTAAGGAGTAATTCATCAAAAATGTGTCAATTTTCACTGATTTCTTTATGTCACATTTTTTCAATGCTTAATTAAGTAATTCCCACGATTTAAATATTATCGACATTTGCGCCTCTAGTGGATTGGGTTGAAACTAATACATCAAATTATAATAATAATAAACGTGAAATAACGTAATCCTATGGAGTTAGCGGGGCCTGTATACGTTTCTGAAATTTATTAAAATACGTTTCTGGAAAAATTTTCCGACGAACGTGGTTTCGGGATGTTCGCGTGACCAAGCGCGCGCCGATCGGCGAGCGGCGACGGACTTTTAAAGAGATGTTTTTAGCAGAGCGGGTTGTTTATTCATGCGTTATTGAATAATAACTTTATTATATGTGTACAAAAATAATTTAAATGTTATTAATTACCGATATTTTTATTATAAATACAGGTTGTTCTAACTTTGTTATTAGTTGAAATAGAGAATCGGTTAAATTAGGAAAGTAGTAATAAATTTTCCGGGGATTTCAATGGTAAAATTAGAAAAACAAAAGACCATCCCGTTTTCAAGATATTAACAAAACAAGTATTTTGTTTTCTCTATTATGGCACCATATCAACAAAGGGTATTTTTAACAAAACAGTTATAATAGACCATTAAAAACACTTAGAATCCTTTCTTTACATGATACGGGTATCAACCATTGATGTAACATGTACCTAGGCTTGCGAATAGGACATGTTACACTTTTTCTTACAGCACTCCCCATACCTCTCATCACAGCAACTCTCCTTAATATAAATTATATGTCATATCATAGCGTGCAACACATTGCCGATGTTTTTGGTGATTCACTCAGCGCATTTACCAGACAGATAAACGAATGTTTTATAGAATAACTACGGCTAATTTATTTTTGTTTGCGTTATTATTTTGTTTATCTAATATATACCAATGTTGTGTTATTGTTAAACTGATGTTACCCTTTTATTGGATGTACTGAATCTGTTGGGTAATAAATAAATAAATAAATAATGGCCACTTTATGTCCGAAATGTACATCTAGTAACAAATGAAGTACTGAAGAAAGGACTTTAAGTATTTTTATTCAAGCTATCATCATCTTCATGTAACTCAATCAACCCAAACAAATAACCAAGTTATTTGCATTTAAATATTCTTTTTTACTTATTTATTTATTACGATTCGCATATTTTTTTATGGTATATAACAGATAACGATGAAATATAGTATTTGCGGCTATGCAGAAAGTACATGTGAACTTGATTATTTAAATAGATAACACTATATATTATTTAATTTTTAGAATCTGCGTATTTTTTTAAAACAAAAATATATCAAAAACCATTAGTCTTAGATATAGGTATATACATAAGTATAATAATATGGAGAGTATCCTATTTGTAATAACCAAATGCACATCTACTTTCGGTATATCCGCAAATGTTACCATCTTTAAATCATTTTAAGGCTGGCGTTTATCGTATGTAAAATGAAGCGATTTTGTACCAATTGAATTCCTACAACAAACAAACCCTGAATAATGAATTTCAATATATTATATATCAAAATAATCATAAAACTCCACAGATTTCGAACGAGTTATTTAAAAATTAATCTGATTAATAGTTTAGAAGAAAATTACGTCCAAAGTTAGCACATTTTATGCAAAGAATGTGCTATATTTTTACTTATTAATATAATCATTGAAAGAAAATGAAATATGTCGTAATAATCTACATTTAATGTAGTTATGGTTGAATACATTTTTTCGTCAGAAAACAATGCTGTTTAGTTAGGAAGGTCGTTCCGAAAATATCATCAATTCCCGTGAAATTCGGTCATATTGAATAAAACCGGCAAGTTACATATAGTTTTCTGCATTTGACTAGACAAATATTAGTTCATTAAGTCTTATATAGATAGCGGTAAATAGTGTACTATATTTTAATAAATGTTATTTGCGTTTATCACCTTTAAATTATTTATAAAATTAACGTTATGAGTAATCGTTTAAATAATTAATACTGTGGAAAAATACAAACAAAGATTTTTAATTAATTTTCAAGAGATACTCAATAGATGTTTCTCCCCTATTCTTGATAATATTTGTGTATGTGTGCATGTGTATATGTGTCTGAATGTGTGTGTGTAGAACCGCTTAGTGTTGTTTCACATTCAATGAATATGAGAAAGACAGAAATATCCAGTTATCTCTGCGCGCCGCGACAGATGATCCGCATGCCATTCTAAAATAATAAACATTTAAATAGTGTTCAATAAGCAGTATACAAATATGAATGAATATTTTTGCAAAAGTTTGCACGGTTTGCACCATGTATTATTATGGTTTTTTTAGATTTATAAAAAAATGTAAAATTTCAAATAATTTTATTTGGAAGGATTGTAATAAAAGACATATGATGATCATAAATAAATCAATATAATTGTAAAATTTACCGATAAAAAATAATAGCATGACTGTAAAGTAAGCAGAAATATATACTTTCCAAAAAAATTTATATATTTTTCCTCTAAAATGATTAACAATCTCATGCACCGTTGTATTCCACTATTATTGTTCTACACTTTGTGTAGAACAACATCTCAAATAAAGATAATTTTAATTTTTGGTTTATTTATAGTATATGAATATTGACCCTACACCCATATGGCTAGGAAGGGTGTGTGTGTATATACAGAGAGGTTATTTTATCAGTATACATTAGGGGAAGTGTATACCTGTAAAAAACGCGAGTCAAACGCATTGAACTGATTAATGTGTGTATGTTTAGTTGCCTATTTGGCATATGTGTGTTCAGTTGCGTGTTATAGGCAACTGAATACACATACATTAATGCATTTGATTCGCGTGTTTTACAGGTATACATAGAGGAAATGTATACTGATAAAAAAAATCTCTCTGTATATGAATATATATGAAAATTGACATTGATGACACCTATTTTTTTATAAGAATTTTAAAATAAAATGGAATCCCGACCATTGATCCAGCCAATATGTGTTAAAAAAATAAAATTGAATAAAATAAATATGAATACATTATTAAAAATCAACCAATAAAACAAATAAAACACAGATAAAATTGAGTAATTTTAAATTCTTGACTATTTCCGGTTATCAGCCCATTATCAAGATACTTTAAAATTGAGTTTATTTAAATGTCTATGGACTGAAATTATTTTGCCTGCAACACAAGTTAAAAAATCATTATATCTATAAAAATTAATATCCATAGAAATTTAAATAAACTCAATTTTGAATTCTGTTGACAATGGGCTGATAACCCAAAACTAATTGAGAATTTAAAATAATTCAATTTAATCTGTGCTTTATTTGTTTTATAAATATTAATATTTGGGATGGTTTAATTCTTTTTGAGCCTCTAAGATATATGTGGGATCTCGACATTTTAATTTTTTTTTTCGCGCCTATTTAATATAATTTCTGGAGCTAAGCAGTTCCTGTAAAATTTATCTAATTTTTGTAACATTTCAATCCATAATTCAGAATATCTATAATTTTTTTCTATAAATATTGGATTTTTGTCGCCTGTATATACAATAAAATGGCAAACTTTACTGTTGGTAATTGACAGCTCTCCCTGAACCTATAAATAAATTCAATTAAAACAAAAGTATTTTAGTTAAAAACCTGATAATAATAGTCATGATTTCGCTTTAGTCGAATTTCACCATCATGTAATTTTAAAAATTGAATTTTCTTTTTTCACACAGCCTCATTCAATGTTAAATTTGAGTCTGCTACTTTCTTTCAACATTTGACTTCAACGATTTCGTCGTTATTTATTATACCTACAAAATTAAAAATTAGAATATACAGGATGCAACACGATGAACTACGGCTAATGGTGAAAAACATTCTGGATGGTTATAAGTGTTTTCTAAAACATTCGGGATTTTCATTTATTGTCGAATGTGAAGTCATATTCGTCATTACTTTAGACATGTCTGCCATATATTCATGTAAAAAATGAAAACTATAGGGTGCCATTAAAAAAAACGTTTTAAGTCACATATATAAAATTATTATTCGGGCACCAAGTATATAAATATTTCATACTTAAGATAACCATTGCATAGAATAGTATTATCTTAATATGCATATAAAATAATGATTTTAGATTTTTAGAAACAGCAACAACAGTAACATCTAATCAAAACTACTAACTGTATTATATTGTTGTAAAGATAATGTGAAGAGGAATCTAATAAAAAATAATATATAGGGTGTTCAATTTAAAATAATAAAGTTGGTATCAATTATTAAAAAAGGAGACGGCTTGCACATATGAAAACAATTTTATATTATGCACCTTTAGTAAAAAAAATAAATAAATAAATATTTGAGGATCATTTCTGAAAAAAAGGTAATTTTTATGCATATTCAAATATCTATAAAAACTGTTACAAACTTATAGTAAAAATTATTACGTTTAATTTAAAATTTGGAAGATAATAACGACTTTAGGTATCAGAAAAAATGTAAGTATGAAAATATTTTAGTTTTAAAAATCAAGTTCGATTACATATACAGTCAAAGTTCGAGTAGGTATAAAGCGCATACATATTTAATGAATCGTTTGCCACTCTGTGCTTTGCAATAATTCTGTGATTTCTATTTTTTTCTCTAAAAATGAGAATAAAAACATTATAACATCTATTGAGTAATTCGATGATATGACAAAATTCATCAAATATATTTATGCACTGTCTCATTATACACTAAAAAAATAACAAACAGCATATTCATTAATTTCAATAAAAAAATAGAACGCGTCAGCATACACATACATACACATATGTAAATTAAATAAAAAACAAACTACAGTGTTCTACATATTTCTCATTTAGTTCGTTATTAAAATCGAGAGGCATCACCTCTTTGACGATTCGCAACTATCTCTGTCATCGCATCATTCCTTTTCTAGTAAATGCCAGCCTTTAAGTTAAATGGTCTTTGCTATTTCTATTGCCTCTGTTCGTCGTGGGACGTCTTTTATATAGCTATATTTTTATCTATCATTGAAATTTCGCAACTGTAAATAATTTATATACACGTTTAATTTCTAACAGTTCATTTATTCGACTAGTTATTGTGACTTGAAATATAAATTTAAAATCTTTGTCTGGTTGATTAAATCAATTAATTAAAATGATTATAAGTTAATAATTTCACTGATTGATATATTTTGAATAGAATTCAGTGAAACAACCAATTACAAAAAAATGAATTTGAAAACGAAATAATAATTTAATCTAACAGATTCACTTTGTTTATATAACTATAATTTGATTTACCAAAGTTACAAAGTGAATTGGTGTTTTATAAATTTGAACAATGTATAAGCCCCAATGACTAATAAATTAATAAAGGCTGACAAGGAATAATTTTAACAACAATAGGAAAAAGTATTCAATCATTTGGCAAACCTATTTCAATAAATTAAACAAAAAGAATTTGAAAATAATGAATAAATTATTTTATATTTTGAATCCGTAACATTTTTTACTTACGTTACGCAAGTGAACAAATGTACATTAAAACAACTACTTCTCTGGCAAACACCCCACCAGATAATGAATTACATAATGGACACTTGCTGTTGAATATCAATAACATATTGCATAATGCAACTGTTATTCAAGAATATTTAATGTAAAAAGTAAAAAAAATGTTTACAGAAGAAGTACTTATTTTAATGTACATTTGTTTTAAAGTTCACAATAAAAGGAACAAATTTATTTAATCTGCTGGTATTTACTTTAAAAAAACGCCCAGACAGGTCGATTGGTATTTTCAATTCCACTAAAAAATGTATCGTTCAAACTTAATTGTGTTCCATTGCAACTGTTGCTAATTTTTTACTTTCCCCGGACCCCTGTCCAAGGGAAAGTATTGTGATGGTGAACATTTTCGAACCATGAGTCCATTCCATCGAGTTTTGAAAAATGTCTGTGTGTGTGTCTGTGTGTTTCCGCGATAGCGCCTAAACGGCTAAATGGATTAAGTCCAAACTTTATATCTAAGCTATATATAACAGTGGAATGATCTGAAAAGCTTTTGGTTAGAATCAAAACTCATTAAGTGCAACTTTAATCTTAGCAATTTTTCATTTTTTAATTCGGATAGAAAAATGTTTCAAATAAAACTTTTAGATCTTGGAAAATAAATAATTTCTGTTATAAAACTTTTATTGTAGGACCTCCGGTTTTCATTTTATAAGCCGAAGAATTTCGTTTACCTGATAAATTCCCTTAGAGATTTTAATTATTGAAATAATTATTTTAATGACAAATAAAACGTCAAAGTGCCGTCGTATTCAGCACATTCGCAAAGTTTGAAAAAATGAAGAAGAGTGTGGAGAAATTATTTTAACACATCGTAAGGTAAGAAATAACACACTTAATTACAATATTCTTCTAAATACTCGGTTTTAACTTTGAAATTACAATATTCTTCTAAATACTCGGTTTTAACTTTGAAAGACAAATTTTGCTTTCCTATTAAATTTTCAATCAGAAATTTATTTGACCGTATGCACCGGGGAAAGTACCATGATGGACATATCACCATTTTTTTGGACAATAAGTCCATTTCCATTTTTGCTTCAAATCGGTTCCAGCATTTTTCTTTTTCCGTTTTTGCCAATTCCTTGATTTTTCTTTTCTGTTTGTATTCATTACAATTGTCTTCTGTTCTACTATACACGTATTTTTTTCATGTTTCTTTTCCACTTTTACTTTCCCCGGACCCCTGCCCAAGAGAAAGTATTGTGATTTTTATTTCAAATTAAACGTCAAAATAGCATCATATTTTAAAATTTTCTAAAAAAATTATATAGAGTGGGAAAATTTGTAGTCATTGTAAGGTACGGAATATTAAAATAACTTCTGAATACTTAGCTTTAGCTTTAAAAGAAAGTTCAAATTTTCATTTAATAACTTTTCATTTACTATTAAATATTCAATCAAAAACATATTTGACCGAATTCACTGGGGAATGTATTATGATGGACTTATCTCCATAAGGATTATTAAAATAACTTTATTTTTTAAAACAAATCAATTAGGAATACAACAAACAGAAAAAGTTTAATGATGTTTTTAAGAAATTATATTTCAGTTTGATTATCATTTACATACATTTATATATTTAGTTGTAATATTGATTTTTGTTGCATATGTTTTGTAAAAAGGAGATACCGTAAATAAATATATTATTATTAAATAATTTATCAACATAAATATTTAGAATTTTATAAGGAAGAAAACATCATTAACAATAATTGTAAAAATATATACAATATTTGTAATTTTTTTAACTCCAAAAAAACTGTTTTTTTATCAACTAAAAATTTGAAAAATAAATGTTTATTTTTCTATTGACAAAAAAATGTATTGCTTGGAATGTTTTAGTAGTTAATTAACTCTTATAATTTGTATTTATTTATTTAATTTGTAATTTTACTAAAGATATTATACAATTTGTTATTGCTAGGTTTGTAGGCATAACACTATTTTGAATAAATAAATTTGATAAATAATGTATAGCTCAAAAAAGGAAATTGTTAATTTTTAAATTTGTAATTATAATTACTATTAGGTAATGTAACATTCATTCATATTGATGATTTATTTAAAATACATCGCGAGGTAAATAACAAAACAAAACAAAATAATGAATGGTGTGCAGGCGCGTATTTAGAAATAATTTTCGGAAGGGGGATCGTGTAGGTTGGTGGGTTATGACTAGTGATGGGCAAAATCGATCAAAAAAGATCGATTGATCGATCCTTGCAGGTGATCGAGCCGCTCTATCTTCATGAGCGGCTCAATCTTTTTGATCAGCTCGAGCGGCTCGATCTTTACGATCGGCTCGATACTTCGATCTTGTCCATCATTAATTATGACTTCTTACTGTTAATAATGTAATACAAAAGAAATAATTAAAAAAAATAACAAATAAACACCCACACATTTTAGTAATGTTTTATCAACATCAAAATAACGTTTAATGTTGTAACAGCGTTGCTAAAACGTTATTTTTTATGAGTCATTAATATTTCGTGGGATGGGGATTTATAATCCGTCTACGCCACTGAAGGTTTTCAATTTTAAAATGTTATTAAATGATTATAAAATAATTACTACATTCAAAATAATGATTGGTGTCAAAATTTAAATGTTACTCAATGATTAGCAAATAATTATTAGTCATAATATTTGGATTAATATACAGGGTGACCCGTTAATGTTAGGAAATGGCTTAACCTCAAGTTCCGGGACCAAAATATGACGATTCAATCGAACTTATCTATATATATGAACTTAAACAAAATATTATTATTTTTTATTATTTATTAACAATTGAATGCTACGGGTGTGAAGTTACCAATAGATTTCGCCAATAGATCATAAAAACTTAAAAAAAAATCAGAATTATTTTGAATTAATTTCTTCACTAAAGCATTCAGCATAATTTTTTTTAAAGGTTGAAATTAATAAACGCAATGTTCAACCCCTTTCGAGAAAGAGAGAGAAAAGGAGGTGTTTAGGAGACCTTCTTTTCTCTCTATTTCTTAATTTTCTCAATGTGTTCCCTCCTCAAAAAACATTTCACCTAGATATACTCCCCATATACCTTTTAATAACTTGAAAAAGAAAAACCTTTCACACCTCACCCCCAACCCTGATAAAAAATATAATAATAATTTTGCTCCAAATTTTTTTTTTTTGTAAAAATAAAAAAATAATATTCCTTTAATTTATGCAAAACATGTAGAATAAAACAAAATATTCAAAATCAAAAACCACCCCTCCCCGATACATTCTAAAAATAATTATAACATCATTCACAACAAATAATAAATTTTAAGTAATTATTCCTTCTTTCACACGAAATATTTTTATACAGTTCAATTATCCATACACCATTTGTTCATTTTTAACTAAAATAGTTTTCACACTGGACTTCCCCCACCCACCATAAACAATCGAAAAATCGCATGTTTTTCGATAAATAATTAATTTTCACGAATTGTTCCTTCCTCCATAGAAAATCTTTTTATATAGTTGAATTCCCCATTCATTAATTGATAATTTTCAATAAAAACATTTTTCACACCGGACTTCCCCCACCCTCTATAAATTAAAAAACGAAAAATCACATGTTTTTCGATAAATAATTAATTTTCACCAATTGTTCCTTCCTCCATAGAAAATCTTTTTATATAGTTAAATTCCCCATACATTAATTGATCATTTTCAATAAAAACATTTTTCACACTTCCCCACCCCCGATAAATTAAAAATCGACAAATCATATATTTTCCGATAAATAATTAATTTTTATCAATTGTTCCTCCCTCTAAAGAAAATCTTTTTATACAGTTAAATTCCCCGTACATTAATTTCTACAAAAACATTGTCATCGTATTATCAATTTGGTAATACCATTAATTAGAGAATTTCCTGCCGTTTACAAATATATATGGTTTGTTATTGTTTACTGTCAAAATAAAAAAGTTACAAGGGGATGGAACACCAAACTGAATCACCTGTATACAGACCCACATTAATCTTTAACTGCGAAACATGGACATTAATAATCGAACAGAAGAGCAAAATCCAAGCAAATGTTTCAAATAAATGTGGTATATCTTGAAGAAGCAGGAATTTTATTAACTTTTTGTTGAGATATACTCTTAGTGATAATTCTTTTTCTTTTAATTCGGATAGTAAAAACGTTTCAAATGAAAGTTTTAATCTTGAAAAACTAAATACTTTTTGTTACATAATTTTTTATTGAAATACATTAATTTTCATGTTATATGTTATAAGAATGTCTGCTTAATAAAATCCCTAGAAATAAACAATTATTTTTATTTATTTAATTCTGTTGACTAGGAAGTCATACGTTGTAATCTTCTGTAAATTGTTTGTTATTTTTATGTCAAAGAAAACTTGCTGTCATATTTCAGTAATTTAATAAATCTTTCGCGAACGACTAAAACCTGTTAAAGAAGAAGAGTGTGAATTTTTTTAAACCATTGTAAGGTAAGAAATGAGAAAATAAATCTTCTAAAAAAAAAACAACAATCTATTTTTTCATTTGCTATTAAATTTAATTCAAAAACTTATTTGAGCGAATTCACCATTTTTTTTTAATAAACAACAAAGCAAATAAAGATAACACAATCTTGATGCATTATTAGTAACACTTACTCTGAAAACATATAACTTATAATTGTACATAATTAATTAACACCTAATTTGTGAAGAATAAAAAAGTAGATAAAAACGTAACAAATTAAAGTATAATTTAAAGTAATTCGTTTGTTTAACGACGTGTTTTGTGACATTAAATTAATCATCTTAATTATCTTCAATAAAAATTCTAAACTATTAGCATAGTTTAGAATTTTTATTGCTTCAGTTTAAAATAATGATCTTCGCGTTGATCATTATTTTAATGCATTAATCAATGACAACATATGATATATATTTATAACATACAGGGTGGCGCAAGATCCCGATATCTCAGTTATTTAGAAATATACAAAAAAATGTTACTGATATAATTTGTAGCTGCTGTTAAACTTCACATTTTAAAATTAGTTTCATATATACAGGGTGTCCCATAATCACGTGAAGTATCAAACATATGATTTATTAAATGGATTGCTATATTTTTATGTCTAAGCTTAAGATAAATCATTTTTTATTAGGTTTTATTAGGTCAATTTTTAATATTTTAAAAGTTATAAACAATTAAATGTTAAAATCAATAGAAGTTTGGGGCTTAATTTTTCTAAATTGAAAAACGATGTAAAATTTCTGTCAACGCAGTTTAATTGAAAATATGCTTAATAATATAAGGACTAGTCGTTTCTTAGCTTGAAGCAATTGTTGTATACAGGGTGAAACAATACAAAAAATGATTTTTTTCTTTTTTCCCTTAAATGGAACACCTTATATTTTTATACTATTTCGATAGAAAATTTCATTTTTGAATTATAAACTATACCTCTATCTGTTACCGGTTTTTAACAATTTCAATTCAAAGTACAAAATTAAGTTTCGCTTAAAATCTATAATTTAAGTAGGCTATAATTGAAACAAATGCAATTCATAATCGTTTTCTAACATTTAATAACACATTTAATTCTTAACCTAAACGACAATCGATAAATGACAATCGATATGAAGTGTGACGGTTCAATTGGCTTTAGTTTAAACATATTTGTTCAACTTGCATGTTTCAGGTTTTTTTTTTATTTAAGTATAGTGATGGTCGAGATCGATCAATTGAAGTATCGAGCCCCTCGAAATGATCGAACCGATCAAAACAAAAAAATATGAAAAAATTGTCGGGGTATGGAAAAAGTGAAATTTCGTCGAAAATTCAAAAATCTCCAAACGACTTAATTTTATACCGAAATATCGATAAGAATGGATGAATAATCTATGAAAATGTGAGCATTGATATGTAATTAAGTTTCAGCCAATCTGCTCACAAAGTTGACCTTCGCAAATTGGGCGAAAATTTTATTTGCGATTTCTTCCTGGCAGTCTCAAACAATACAAAGACGTTAATTCGGATGGGAATATAGCGGAATTTAAGAATACAATTCTGACAATCCCGTTTTTCTAATGTGTTTGTGAATTTAGCAATTTTAGTCCGAATACGGAAAAGGACCTACTCCTCGCGTCCACAAGTCGGCTCAGCAGGACCTTACAATTTCGTCCAAACGGCTTCTTCAAAGAAATCATCCCTTAAGTGTTTAACACCAATATTGTGCAAAAAAGAGATTATTTTATTAATTTTTTCATCAATATCAAGGATAATTTCGACGAAAGTTGAAACTTGTCGGAGAAAATAATCATATTTTGGTGAAACAAAACAATTGTATAAAGAATGCCCTGCTAATTTTTGGAAATAAACCTTAGGTTGCTGAGACCAAAATATGAATACAAAAATTAATAAAAATATATTTTATTGATAACAATCGAATGGAGCATTCGATTTGAATAAAATTTACTGTTTCTCGCCGGGGGGTATCCCTTAGGTATCCGCGCTTGGACGAAATTGCATCGTCCCGGCTCAGCAAAGGCGCACCCCCCGAAGAGTCGGCAACTTGAATCTTTGTTGTTTTTAATAGAGTTACTTTTCATAATTTAGAGGTTTTAATTTTACATTCTTCTTCAATTCCGTCATAGATTTTAAGCGATAATTCGATAATTCTAAAATTTTATCATTGATTAGGAGAGCGTAATTTTGTTTTTGATAATTTAAGTCCAATAGAAGAGATAAAAGTAGGTCCTCTATGTTAAATTCGTGGAATTATTGAAATGGCTCGAGATAATTGAAAACGAGAATTTCGGGTTAAACTAAATAGTAAACGTTGTTAGTAGTATGTATAATCAAGTGTCTTAGAGATCATTTTCTTATTCAGATTTTTTAAGAGAAAAAAACTCATTTTCATCGAAATTTGAAAAAAAAAACTTATGGAAAAAATTGAATTTTCGTCAAAAATCTCCAAACGATTTCATATTATACAAAAATGTTGCTAAAAAATGAAGGAATAATTTGTGAGAATTTTAGCTTCATCAAGGAAATGGTTTGAGGTCAATCCGCTCGCAAAGTTTGTATCTAAAATTAGACTAAAATTTTATTTGAATTTGCTTTTTTTTCTATCGTCCATAGTTAATTCTGAAACAATAGATTTTAATGAGCATATAGCTATAATGCTGAAAACCGCGTTTATTTGTCTCTTCAGCGAATTCTGTAATCTTGATCCAACCGCAGACGCATCTAAAATTACCAATTGGCGGGCATCGCTTATACCGATCCCATAAGGTCCCATATTAATTTCATGCAGCGATTGAAATTGCCCTGAAATGGTTGAAAATTATTATTATTTGGGAATATTAATTGCCCACTTTATTTCTATTATCATTAAGTATGTTCGAATTTGTTTTTTCAGATTTTTTTTTCATCAAAATTTGGAAAAGTCGTATGGAAAAAGTGGAATTTTGCCGAAATTCATAGTATACTAGAATTTATTTAAATAATAGGAGAATAACCTGTGAAAATTTGAGCCTTGTCGAATAATTAGTTTTCGGTTAACCTGCTCGCAATATTGACTTTTCCAAATTAGGCGATAATTTGATTTAAGTTTACGATTTTTTCCTAGTACAAAGACATTAATTTGAGTGAGAGTATTGTTGATTTCTTTAAGAAACAAATACTGAAAACCGCATCTTTCTATATTTTATGTGAATTTTGTAATTTAGCTCTAACTGCAAACGCGTCCGACCGGCCAATCGACGAGTATCCATTAATCTGTTCCCATAAGGCTCCCTGTTAATTAAAGGGAACCAATTCAAATGGCCTGAAATGATTGAAAGTAATTATTTTTCTGGAAACTAAACAGTCAACGTTCTTAGTAGAATAAATAAGAGTCTTCGAGATATTTTTCAAATTTTTGCCAGATCAGACTTGCCAGGTTTTTGACCTTAATAAAGACTCTCTCACTTTCTATAAAACAGAACAACTTAAAGAAATAGTGTAATTCAATGATCGATCTAATCTAGGCCGACCGATCATTACTCGAGTCGAGCCGCACATGATCAATACACTCCGAAAAGACCGAGCTGTTGAGAGAATAGAACCGATCAAGCGGTGTGAAGTTATCGAGCCGATTAAAAGATCGAGATGCTCAATTTTTTTAATTTGATTACTTGCAAGGATCGAACAGTCGATATTTTTTTGTCGTTCTTGTCCATCACTACTTATTTTTATTTATTGTATCTACTCTAATTTTATTCTGTATGTAGTAATGATTTTTGAATCAATAAATCTTTTCGATGCAAAAATCTAATTATATACAGCGTGGGCCACGAATAACGGTTATTAAAGTTTTCATTTCCTCAATACTCAATCGTGAATTTATCACCTCTTGGAAAATATTTTGACTGCTTTACCGTATACACACTTAAAAATATTGAACATGTACAGTTTTTTTTCCCTAAATGAAGGCGATCAACATACATGACGAATAATTAATTCATTAATTATTTTCTTACAATTTAATTAAAACTGCAATAGAAACGTCGCCATCATTATAATTGTATGTAATTATTCATTTTTCAAAACTTAACACAGTTTTTTGCAATCTGTTTTTTTTAAATTAGCAAACCCTGTTCGAAATTGATGAATGCATTATATTATTTTATATTTTTATTTGTATTTTCTGTGATTCTTTTAAATCTCGTAATAGATAAATCAACGTATGCTAAACATGTTATTTTATTAATGTGGTCACGTATTAATTAAACCACATATTTTAATCACGCTGTTTCGACTGTGATTTATAATTATTGGTGAAGGTCAATATGGAGATAAGAAAAAAAAATAGATAAAAAACAATAACAAGGTTTTTCTTATGCTTTTAATCATTGTGTTGTGATAAGTACTCACTGGGCCAGAGAAAAATAAGAAACATTAAAGTAATGTACGTAAAATTAAATTGTCAAACTACAGTAAAAAGGCATAGCTTATACAGTAAAATGCATTTGTGATGTACCTACATTTTCATCTGTCAAGTAGAAAAATATCACTTAATAATTATCAATTAAGAATTACTGGGAATGATACTAATTGTTACAAAATAAAATTGTAAGAGAAAATTAAATTAATAGGCAATGAATGTGAAGTTGTTTCAGTTATACATACAAAGTAAAAGTATTTTATTATTGTAAATTATGATGTATAACAAAGTAAAAGCCTCAATAATCAACAAATATATCAAAGTTACTTATTTTCACGTATTTCTCGTTTTACCTGGACCATTTAAGTTTTTTGTCTATTCATATCAGTTGAAACATAATTGATTGAATTATATAATGATGACGAATTACTGTTATTTTCTTTTCGCAATAACCTTAAATGCTATCTTAATTTTGAGATAATAAATTAAGTATTTTTTAATTAATCTTGAAGATAACTAAATTAATTTATTTTTGAGCAGAATAATGTATCTACCATGGAAAAATGATAAACACAAATGTGCCTATTCTAAAATATTTTTTTTGTAATCTTTCTTATAAAAATGTCATTAATAAAAATATAGGTAAATAACAATTCATTTTTATAGAAAATTAATTATTTTCGAATTATTTTTATTTGGTTTAACAATTAATTTGTAAATATACTATTTAATTATTACCTCTAAAAATATGTGTTATGTTTACATACATATCTATAGAAAATAAAAGTCTCTTGTAGTCTGGGAATTTGTACATTTTTGTGATTATTATGGAGGTTTCAAGCTTTTATAATTCCTATTGAATTCTCCACATAACTAAAAGCAAAATGAAAACATAATTTGTAATTATCAGTTAATAATATGCTCGGCCATTATCAGTTTTAGAATATTTTGTAAATAAAAATGATTTATATCTTGAATTCTTGAATAACACTCAACACTTAGTAAAACAGATTGAATTACTTTTATATAAATATAAGTGAAGATCACTCGGCTAAAATTATTTAAATTTTGAGACAAACCGAGTAGTTTTTGTTTATAATTGTATTATATAAAAGTAATTCAATCTGTTTTACTAAGTGTTGAGTGTTATTCAAGAATTCAAGGTATAAATCATTTTTATTTACAATTTGTCCAGAAAAGGTGTGATAATCTCCAGGTAAAGTGTTTCATTGAGTAATTTTAAGCAAAAAAATTAAATAAAAAAATATTGTATTATGGCTTATAACTCACGAGCCAATTTAAAGAAATGTAAAATGGACAACAGTGGATCAAACAAGAGTTTAATTTAATAATAATCATAAATTTAACAAATCTAAAAAATTTCATATTGAAACACCAAAAATGAAAGATTAAAGTAAATGTTTGAATTGATAACCCTCCGTTTCTAGGCAGTTCGAATGAATACATCTTCGGAAAGTATGATAAACTTGCACAAACTTACAAAAAAAAAAATGACAAGTATATGTCAAATTGAAGTGAAATTTAATAAGGTTACATTATTATATATATATATTATATATATTATATATATATATATTATATATATATAGTTATAAAATCTATTTTTATCAAAAAATTCTGAAGAAGTTATTAATTTGTTAAAGTTTCCAATTTATTTATGTCATTTAAATTTTACAAATGTGTAATTTATTGTAAGTTCTATTAATTTTTTTCAGAAATATTTAGAGAATAATACTAATTTCCAGAGACATATATTTAATAGAAATAATGCAATATTTATTTATTTAGATTTTTTATCCAAAATTAATCAACGAATTATACTACCTGAAGATTATCATTATATTCTTTCTAGCCACCTTGTATAACAGAGAATGCTTGAATTAATTTAATTTGCGAGACAAACCAAGTTTTCATTATTTATACTTATACCGAAAACGTTTTGTTTTTGTTATAATACATCAAAACTTTTAAAATCACTACTTATTTTTTTTTTAAGAATTCACAATTAACACTTTTAGAATTCCTAATGTATAAAAATAAATCTTTTATCGTTTGTTTTATTTATGCATTACCAAAGTTTCGGCATTTTTTCTTCTTATCAATCCATAAATATTTGTATTTGCAAACATTGCTTACATACTTGTGATTAGATTGATAATTTTTCCACCGTTACCTATAGGTATGGCCAATTAAAACTTGTTTTCAAAATATGTTAATATAGAATTTATTTATAGAAACATTTCATTTATTTATGATTTTTTTAACTTTTACTAAATACATGGAATGAAAACTATGTGTTCAATGAATAATTTTATTGTAATTAATATTTTTAAATATTGGTAATTCGTATTGTAATAATAAATATGAATAGATTATTAAAAATCTACCAAATACCAAAATTTTTGACTAGTTTCGGTCGAAAATAAATTTAATATTCAATTTTATTTGTGTTTTCTCATTTATTTTTTTATTGGTAGATTTTTAATAATCTATTCATATTTATTATTAGAAGAATTTTATATTACAAAAAAAATCAATAACTGAAGTCATATTGTGGAAATATTAAAAATTGACTGCCATTGCATAGTCTCCTAATCACTGTAGAAAAGCATACGAAAATTATTTATTAGTGATTAGTTAATATGTTCCGTTATTTTTTTATAAAACCAATGATTTTATTTTTCGTTTAGATTTTTTACAATAACGAGTGGCACAAATCGAAGTCCGGACAAGTTTTCGAGTCGATCAATCCTTCGACGGGAAATGTCATCGCAGAGATCCAGAAGGGCGGCAAAGAGGACGTTGAGGCAGCGGTCAATGCGGCCCACAACGCCTTCAGATTGGGTTCCCCATGGCGGTCGATGAACGCTTCAGAGAGGGGAAGAATTTTGTACAAAATTGCCGATTTAATCGAAAGGGACGCCAGTTACATCGCTGTAAGTATTATATGATTGAGAATTTTTCTCCCCTAGAGTGCTTTGATTTTTGCTTTATTTTACATTTAGTTGTCACCAGTGAATAAAAACAAATAAAATATCACAAAATATGTTGGAATAACATAACTTATAGCATATGGTTACTTTTATTGCCAACATCATTTTTTTAAATAAAAAAATCGAAGAACTCTAGAAAAGAAAAATTAATATGGTATACATTTGGTATTTAGTTATTATAGACATAATACATTTGTTCGAATTTTGATATATCTCAAATATTTCAGATATGAAATTGGTGCAAATGTATTGTGTAGGTAAATTCAAGATAGGAAAGGAAGGTTGTAGTTTATATCTCAAATGAACTAATTATAAATTTCGGATTTGCTTCAGGGTTTCGCCTGCTAGGGCCACACCAAGAATCTTTGTCTCTTATATCTCGAATTCTGGCAGCAAAGACCCTTGGTGTGGTGCTGTTATCTGAAATCCATTGATTCACTTGTCCCTTAATGCAAACTCGCATACATGACAGTAAAAATGGTACTTCCGTTTTTTTTTAACATCCAAATCACTACACTAGGATGTCAAAAATATGACCTCACATAAGCCATTTGATTTCGTCAAATGTAATATTATTTTAAATATTTATAGTATACTTTATGTAAAGACAACCTTAAACCATTTTTTTGCACTGGGTCGTTTGGCACTTCAGCCTTCCTCACCACCACCAATGAGGTCTATTGTGCCCACCCTTCTGCCTCTAATCTGCAAGAAAACCTACCTATTGACCAAAGTCCAGGATGTCCTTGAGGGACTTGGTTCGTAGTTCCTGAGGAGTCTAATTGCCACCCCGAAACTCACAAGTCTACTGTACGCTAATGCCACACATTCATATATTATATACTCGATAGTTTCCTCCTCCGAGTCACAACCGGTCATCGGCCTTACCCATCTTGTGAAGGTGATAATTTACCGGACAGTGCCCAGAGTATATTCCTACCACAGTTTTATTGATTCAATGTCGCTTTTAGAAAGGCACAGGAATTTTTTTGGTTATTTCTGGCGAATACTTTATGAGCATTTTTGATTGGCTTAGTCCTGGAATGTTTCTCCAATGGGCTCGCTTCGCTTCTTAAACCATACTCAAACTTATAACATTTAGGTCATTCTGCAAATATATGGATTTAAGCAAAATTGCAAAATGTGAAACATTTTTCCTATATTTATTTTATGCGAAAATCTAATTATTAATATTCTTCTATAGAGTTTGGAAACTTTGGATAATGGAAAGCCCTACACGATGTCCTACAACGTCGATGTCCAAGCGGCAATCGGTTGCATAAGGTACTATGCCGGTTACGCCGACAAGGATCACGGAAAAGTGATCCCGATCGATGGTAACTACATGGCCTACACCAGACACGAGCCCGTCGGTGTTTGCGGACAAATCATCCCCTGGAATTTCCCGTTATTGATGTTCGCGTGGAAAATCGCGCCGGCCTTAGCCATGGGGAACACTATCGTCTTGAAACCAGCAGAACAGACTCCATTGACGGCCCTCTATGTTGCGGAATTGGGTAAAGAAGCAGGACTTCCGGCTGGTGTATTGAACATCGTCCCGGGATTCGGAGATGCTGGAGAAGCTATTGTTAAAAACACAAAGGTAAGTTTTAGGTCCTCTACCAGATTATAGATGGTGCTTTTTAGAAGATGAAACCGCGGAGCATATCCTTGGATATTGTCCGGCAGGAAATCCATTATGTGTGAGGAATGACCAGAAATGGCGAACATCAGGGATCTACCTAGCTAATTTTGATGAGATGGGTTGATAGTGCTGAGATATGGTCTCAGATACCCTACAGGGAGTAAAATTTAGGGGCCTAACCTATGTGTGCCTGCGCAACATGCGCTCCTCCCACAGAACCGTAAACCGTAAGGTCTTCTTTGTAATGACTCTGTCCACTAGGCGCAGCAAGAATGTCATATAACTTATTTTTAAGCTAATTATTTAATAAAAATTAATAATCCAATGTCAAGTGAGTTTAAATATTCTTCATTTGCACAATATTATAAAACGCAAGGTATTTTTTAACTTTTCTTCGTACTTTATATCTAGATAAGAAAATATTTTCGTAGCCAAAATTAATTGTGACTTAAGAATTTTAAGAAATCAATCTATAATGATATATAATCCTTTGCATTGTCTACAATTCGGTGTGAGGCTCAGTCTTCAATGATAAATTTTTAATTAAATTTCTGGGAATTTGCTATAAAACAAGGCATTGGAATTGCCAAAAATACGTCTAAGATCTAACCTTCAATGAAGAGAGGCAAATACCAAACAACCAAACATTTATAAAGTACTGCTATTGATTGTTACTTTTTGAAGGACCATATAATAAAATTGAAAATAACTTTAATTCCTATATTAAACTTTTAAAAATATAAAATATACAAATATTTACAAGTTTTATTGATTCAATGTCGCTTTACAAGTTCACGTGTTGTCGCTTGCTTCTTTACTCGTTGACGTCTTGAGAAGAAGTCCCACTTTCTTCGCCTTTGGCCTTGTCCTCGAAGTTGTGGGAGGAACCTAATTGGTTAGATAATAAAGGTGTGCGAATTGGTGGATGTCGTTATTTTCATTCACTACAATTACACTGTTGCCAAACACCCTTATTAGCCTCCGCGTCTTGAGAACCGGCAGTCTAGGTCCAGTGTTTTTCTTTGCTGTTCGAAGAACTGGCGTATTATTCGTTAAACGCATAAATCCTATTGTTCGCACTTTAACATTCCTCTACACTTAATGTGTGTCATAAATGACTTAAACGGACGACCAGTGCCATTTGTAAACTTGTAAAAAGTGTAAATAAAGGTTGGGGTTACGGCAACGCAGCTAAAGTAGCAACAAGTACCATAACTAAAGTGGTTTAACAATGTTTAACTTAATATATGAAATAACCTGTTTGTATTCTTTAGGTTGATAAAATCGCATTCACTGGATCAACCGAAGTAGGAATGAAGATTCAGCAAAACTCCGGTATCGGCAACTTAAAACGCACCACTTTAGAATTAGGAGGTAAAAGCCCCAACATTATCCTCGCTGACGTCAACATCGAAGAAGCCGTCGAAGCCGCCCATCAAGGTTTGTTCTTCAACCAAGGCCAAGTTTGCTGTGCCGGATCTAGAACGTTCGTCGAGGAGAAAATTTACGACGAGTTCGTCGAAAGATCAGCCGAAAGAGCGAAAAATCGCATCGTCGGTAACCCCTTCGAAGGAAAAACAGAACAAGGCCCGCAAGTCGACGAAACGCAAATGACGAAGATTTTGGAATTGATTGATTCGGGAGTGAAGGATGGTGCTAAGTTGTTAGCGGGAGGAAAGCGTTTCGGTGATAAGGGTTATTTCGTGGAGCCTACCGTTTTCGCTAATGTCCAGGATAACCATCGCATCGCCAGGGAAGAGATTTTCGGCCCCGTCCAGCAGCTGATGAAATTCAAAAATTTGGATGAGATCATTGAAAGGTCCAACAACACAAATTACGGTTTGGCCGCCGCTGTTTTCTCCAAAGATATCGATAAAGTCAATTATCTAGTGCAGGGATTGAAAGCGGGAACAGTTTGGGTGAATTGCTACAACATTTTTGGTGCCGGAGTTCCTTTCGGAGGTTACAAAGATTCTGGACATGGAAGGGAGTTGGGAGAATATGGCTTGAGGCAGTACACAGAGATTAAATCTGTTATTATGTCAATTCCAAAGAAGATTGCTTAAGTTAACAGACAATTAAAAAAAGATTTTTATGTAACAAAGAACACACTTATATCAACATTTTCGTATGTTTACTGTTACTTATAAATCTTTTTATATAAATATTTTTTCCCTCTTAATCAATAGAGGATAAAAAAGATCAATCTATTTTTATATATTTCATATCTGTTCAATTAAGAAAAGAAATAACATGGCTGTTTATATTGTGTTTATTAAATAAACGTACTGTAACATTTTTTACATAATTTAATATCCCTTATTAATATTACAAAAATATTGTTTTGGTTAAATAAAGCTTTTTTTTCCAAATTGAATTACTTCCTCCAATACTGTGCGAATTTGTGTAATTGTTCTACGACAACAGCGACGACTGCCGTCACCGACAAATCAATCAAATTTTGCATATAGTGTACAGCTTCCTCATCTCCCAAATCCAAGCGAAGCTTGTCTTGAACTTTCCTCACTGCTTTGTCAGGCTCAAGAGCGATGTCTGGCACGCTTGCGTCCACCATTAATGAAAACAAGTTCAACATCAAATTTGCATGCCTAAAATAATTTTTAAAAATATAATTTCTGTACAAAAAAAAAATACAAAAATAAATAGAAAATGTTTAATTGTAAAGAGTTGGAAAGGAATCTGCCCAGGACCCTATATAAGAAAAGCAGCCAATTAAAAGGCCGCTATGCAAAGAACATATACTGGACTTGGAAAACAAACGTGGAAATATTACAAGAAATGGGAAAAGAATATGAAGTAATTAACAGCATAAATAGAAGAAAGCTACAATATCTATAGTGTATTCATATTCAAGAGGCAGCATGTGTAAACGCAATCACGCGAACGGCGAGAATAATTAGGGTCGGACGCGCCTAAAAAAATATTTTCAAAATAGTGTGCCTATTTTCTTTTTTTTTTGCGGGGGACTTATCGATACATTTGCCGGCACTTCATCGCCTGGCTCACTAGGAGACATTTTAAAACTCTTTCAAAATACACTTTTCAAACGCACTGTCGCGTCTCAATAGCGCGAAACCCCAAGCAGGTCAAGAACGGCCAGCAACCCGTCGCCGCATGGGGTGGCTTTTTGTTAACTCCAATTACCAGCGACCGTGAAGGACTCTTTGAGACATTTTTATTAGTATGTAATTTAGTTCCCGTTGTAAATAACTGTTTCTAAAACCCTTTTGTATATAGTTTGAAGAAATGTAAATAGAAATTCCTACGATAAGGCCTTGTTTCCAATATCCATTTTATCTTCCATTTCATTACCTTCTCCTTATTTAACACGGTCCTCCCACTAACATTCTAGCCAATAGAAAAAATAAGATGAAAAATCTCGTTGTGAGTAACTGCTTTATAAACTTGTAAATATGTATATTTTTCGAATTCGATCTCTGAAACTAAACGTTAAAATATCAAAACGTACGTCGTGTTTTATTTTTACTTGTCCAACGAAACTGCAAACCAACACGCACGGCAATCTAACCGGCCAGGTAACGCACGTCCAATCGCAAGCTTCTATTGAAGTGCTGAGTTTCTTTATCTCCATTGCCACTTGAAAATGAATGCACTATAAGAGATATAATAAGATGCTCAGAATGATCTTTCAGGGTTGAAGGAGAAATTCGTGGTCGCAGAATTTAAGAGATTGGTTTAAATGAAGTTCCGTAGATAGAAATAATTTTCAGGGGAGGGGTTAAATCATTTTAGCAATGTTTCATCAACATGAAAATAACATTTAATGTTGTTTCAGTGTTGCTAAAACGTTATTTGTTTGTTGTTTATCCAAGAGGCATCTACGCCTCTGATTAAATACGGCGGAAATAGTAATGATGACATCCAACCTTCGGTAGGAGACGGCACAAGAATGCAAAGAACTACAGTGTTGCCAGATCTATTTAATCTCTAGCCAAAACGCAATTCTTGAAGTCTTGATGCAACGCGTCCTAAGCTGATTTTGAGTCTGAGTGGATGTTGTTACAGTGTTCCTCTAGCTATAAATAAGGCAGAAATAGCAATGATGATATCTAACCTCCGGTAGAAGACGGCACAAGAAGAATGCAACGAACTACAGTGTTGCCAAATCTATTTAATCTTTAGCCAATACACAGTTCGTAAAGTCTTGATGCAACGCGTCTTAACTAGCTTAAGAGCTAGTTTTAAGTCTGAGTGAATTTTGAGAATTTTACGTGTCAAATTATGTAGGGGGACCCCGCGAAAAAACCACAAAACAAAAAATGTGTTTTTTATGTTGTGGTTAACAACAAATTTTGCGTTAATTTCGTCACCTTCTCAAGTGTAAAAATGCTGTGTAGCACTGCTTCCTGAATTCTTGGTAATGGTCAGAGTTCACGCCGCCCATTCCATCCACCATTTCCTTGCTGAGCTTCATGGGGGGCGGTAACGGTTTTGGGTCCCGTCCCAAAATATACCCGAAATCAATATGGAAAAGTTTTCCCGAAGTCGTCAAGAGGAGATTATCCAAATGACGATCGCCAACTCCAAGCAAATAGGTAATGACGCAGTAGCCGGCGCATGAACGCACGTAGGTGTCCATTATTTCAGGCGCAATGCCGTAAGGACCACTTTCCGATGGGTGATGCTTCCTGAAGAAATTGTGAATGCTACCTGAAATAATTGAAATTGATATCTTTAGAAATCAATCTTAAAATAAATGTGCTCTTGTTCATTTCGTATTTAAACAAATTAATGAGCTTATGATGAAATAGTTATTTGCCATCACTTTCTGCATGAAATGGTATGATTTTGTTATTTTAATAAAAACAAACACTCTTCCTAGGCTATTCTTAGTTACGAGGATTTAGCATTATCTGGATCAGTGTTCTCAACGTGTTTGTATTACGTCACATTGAAAATATTAAACAAAAATCACGGCACTCCTAGTTAATAAAGAAAAATAGATAAAGTAAGTATACTATAAAGATATCATTGCATTTTCAATAGCCCTTAGTTTTTCTGCTTTGTTTTAATATTTACAAATACAGAAAATCCCATTTCACAAAAATGCATTGTAAAAAAAACAGCAAATATGTTAAAAATTTCGGGATAACCTAGTGACGTACTTACGACAACCCTTTTAAGAACTACTAATCTTGGTAATGGGCTGATAACCCGAAACTAGTCTATAATTTAAAGTTATTCAATTTAATATATTTCATATTTATTATTACAATATTGGTAGATCATATTGTAATAATAAATATGAATAGATTATTAAAAATATATCAATAAAATAAATAAAACACAGATTAAATTGAATAACTTTAAATTGTTTAAATATTAAAACTATTAATTACATTACTAGTATTTCGTTTCTTCTATCTCCATAATTATAATGTATTTTTACATTTATGGCCGATTAACGATTGTTAATCGTTCCGTTCTTGTTCCCGGTCAATTAAAACATAAAACATAAGATTTACGTGTATCGATTCATGATAGCCCGGGAAAGGGCCTTACGGAATTTCTGTTTACGATCCGTTTCGGTTCTTGTTCCCGGGCGATTGTGAATCGGATCTTATTATGTATATGGCTCGTTTGATTAATACCTTCATTAGCTAAAACTTCAGCAACAGTAACAGAATCAATAAACTGCACAAATCCGTGTTTAGTACTCATCGCCAACACCCTATAAGGTGTCAATTTCAAATCCAAATTCTCCCTCCTCAGCAACTTATCCATAAGAGTAATCATCTGCAGTATCAACTGATCCTGCCTCAGATCATCCCCGTGTTTAAAAATCGTAACATACTCCGCGTCATTAGTCGTGATGAAGTGCAATTTCGAAGGCATCAGCGCCGATTTAAATAGGCTAGCCTTTTGCGGAATAATCCCCTTGATCTGCACACTGGGATCGAGCGGAAAGGGCATGGGGTCGAATTTCATGAAGTTGAATTTGGAATCCGTGCTGGCGAGGAGCTGCTGGAGTTTCTCGGCCTTTTTCTTGCGGTTGCCGCTCTCGCCGGAAACTGTCTTCACTAGCTTGACGAGCTTGTCGATGAACTTCTGCTGTCTTGCGAGGAAATCCCGGCGCTTTTGCATCTCTGGGGAACCCTTTTGGAGGGTGCGCGAGAATGTTTTCATCACCGTTAAGTACATTTCTCTCACGACGACCTAAAAAATATTTAATTAGAACACCCATTAGAAATTTGCATCCTAACATTAAAGGATGGATTTGAAAGGTGTACTCTAAATCCACAAATTTGAGCAACTATATAATTTAGCAGTAGAGAATTGTGAGATGACCCATTTGTCAATAAAAAATATTAATTATTCGGGGCTATTTTAAACGGAAAATGTTAAGTTTAACTTTTACGTTATTCATTAAATTCATATTCTATGTACATTTAGACTGTAATTATAAAAAATAACGTACATGCTAAATTTAACATTTTCCGTTTGGAATAACCCAAATTTTTCCGTCATTGATAATGTTTTTTTAAATTGTTTTCTATTAACTTGGTCACAGTTATTTAAATTAAATGAAATATGAACATAATTAGTTCAAATTTTTGTTCTTTTTTAAAGTACGTTATGTAAGTCATAAAAGTCGCAATAGCTGAAGGGAAATTAATTAGTTATTCAATTGTGTAAATTAATTATTTTCATATTTCTTTTCTTTTTATTTGACTTATATTATTCCAGTATTAACGCTTCGCTACCACTAAGCAAATGGGAACATAGTGTCCCCACAGACTTGGATATTAAATTATGTAATAGGTCTGTTCGTTATATGAAGTAGTACAGCACTGTTTACACTTTCTGCACAGAAAGCAATGTAACCTTAGTGTAGAACTAATGAACACACTTATTAATTATGCCAACTCAATTATAAGCCAGCCATATTTTACACATTTTTAAGAACCCTGTATACGAAATTATTTATAAAAAGTAATAAAAATATATCTCGATACTCTTAAGGGTATTTTTGAAAATATACAGGGTGTCCCGTTAATGTTGGGAAATGGCTTAACCTTAGGTTCCTGGGACCAAAATATTACGATTAACGGGACACCCTGTATACATATATATATATATATATTTTGACGCATAAATCTTCAGATCGACGTTTCGATGATGTTGTAGTCATCTTCGTCAGAAAAAAACTATTTAATTTTATTGCTCTAGTAACCACTTGTTAGACTTCTACGCACTACAACTAGATACTCGTATTTCTTGTTTGGCTTCTGGTGATTCTTCTGTTTTGCGATCCTGAAGATGTGTTCGTGCCATCTGTTTCAATTTCGAGATTATTTTCTGAAGGGAACGGGTATAATCTACGTTATAATATATATATATATAACAAAAACCTACATCTTGTTTAATTGTATGCTCCTGGTCCTCGCACTCGATCAACAAATACCAGTAAAAATAATTCGCAAGCGCGGAATTTTTGCAAGCACGCTTAATCAAAAAAGAGGCTAAATCCTGTGCATCCTCCTCGTCTTTTAATTCACTCTGAAGGGTGTCGGTGTTCCCGGAATCCGTATTCAGGTTGATGTTTTGTAGCAAATTTTCGGGAAGTGTAACAGCCCTCTGAATCAGATCGACTTCGATGACGCTATTCACATTGGAGGCGGCAATTTGATCGGCCTGGTTGTAACTGGCCGAGCGATTCATTGTGATTGGCTCGTTAATAAGAGTGCTGTTGCTTTCCTTACTGTCCTTTTTCTCCAGGATATTTTCCTTTTCGTCCTGTGACAAAAGCACTTCACGACCAGGAGAAACTCGCTTGTAAGCTGAAATGAAAATAAAAAAAGTCATTTCTATAGTAAAAGATAATTTGTAATACTAATGTAATAATAATAATAATAGTAAAACTTTAAATTATCCTGTTCAGTTCTAAAATTGATGCAATAATCCTAGATTACATTAATAAAGATTGCACTAACATAATAGTTTTAAGCACTTTTTTCACTTTGGCAGCAACATAAATTTCATGGACATTACAAACTTACCCTTAGTTCAACTTTGTGCAGAACAAACAAACACACTTAATACATTTGTTCATTTCTTCTGCACCAAGTTGAACCAACTCAGAGTCTACTAAATAAGCACACCAGAATATTGGAGAGAATTCATTCACCTATGAACCATCGTGTCAGAAACATCTCCCGTTCCCAATCATTTCTTTACCAAATTTGAAATTTTACTTTCATCCAAATAAAATAATTTTAATTAATTAATGATTCATAGGAAATTTAAATATTTATCATTATAACTACATGTAAAAATGACTTAACCTGCTTGCATTAGAGCAATACACTCTGACCAAGTGCAAGTTTGCGATTACATTGCTGTCAGTACAGAAAGTACTTTTTACACTAGTTCATGTAATGAACTGACCTAATGCTTAATAGTATTTTTAGTAAGATGGAAAAAGTTGGGCTAACTAACTTTTTAAATGAAATATTTGTATAAGAGCATACTTTATGTGAAAAGTAGTTTAAATTAATTGTGGAGGCTTCTACTTCATTATAAATATTAAAAAAAAACACTTCTAAACATTGTTTTGTATAAAACTATATTTTTACTTCATGTTGTAAATGGTGAGATCAATTTGCCAAAACTGCAGTCACAATTGAAAAAGTATAAAGTGTTATACAAAAAAAAATTTCGACATTTTTTCATTGTTCAAATGATATACAAAAATTAGCTACATTTTACTTGCCTTCTTTAATTACATCGAAATTCTCATACTTCAAAGCCTGTACAAGCTGCAGTAAATACAACATCAAATCCTCGTCTGGTGCTTGCTGCAATCTTGAAATCGCATACATTCTCACAGAAGGATGCTGGAAATTGGGGCTGAGCAGTTCCAGAGCATCTTCTACATCCATAGGAGCCCATGTTTCCAACATAGAAAGAGCTTGTCTCACCTCACTGTTTTGATTCCAGTTGACGCATTTCAAAAATTTAGTCAGGGCTTTCTTCTGGTTGCTCAAGTAAAAACGGAACTTCCACACGTAATCCTGCTCCTCATTCGACAATTGCTTTGTGGGCGGGTACGAGACAATGCAGTTGAGCATATCACGGACTGTGGCTGTTGGCTTCGCATCCTTGTCAGATATTCCACTTCTCAACGATCTGGCTAATTTGTGGTGTTTACTCTCGACGAGATTCTCCTGTTTGTGCACAAAAAAAGAAACTCCAATTTATATTCAGGCACATCCTTACACACATGTACTGGCAAGTACTGTGTAAGTATAGGAAACCTTTTAAGGACAGTAATTGGATTCCAATTACTTTTAATGAGTTCAGGAATATTATAAGTGTTTAAGATATTAAGTGTCGGAATGTAATCTACTTACATGGTTTATTTTAAAAATATGATTTTCTTGCAATGTATATGACACATATTAATAACAAAAACTAATTTAATAAGTAAAAGTAAATAAGTAAATCCAGTGTTTTACTTGTAAAATTAATTATAATGGAGTTTCATCAAGTAAGAGCCTCAACCATAGAATTTGTAATAACAAAAGTTAATCATGCTGTTATGTATAATCAGATATACAAAACTTATGCAATAACAATAACCAATAGTTTAGCATTTATCATATAGGAAATGCTAAACTATTGGTTATTGTTTTACTTGAAAATAATCTCAGCAGGAATATAAAAGCGAAGCATAATTAAACCAAGCTTAAGCTACAATTGAAAAAATTTATATTGAATTAAGAATACAATGTTTAAAATTTCATTCACCTTCAAAATTTCATGATCAGGAACAGTGACGATATCAGCTTGTGCCCTAAATTGATAAACATCATCCCCGTCTTGTTCAAAATAAACAATATAATGGGGAATGTTGTCGACCGTTATAGTTGGAAACTCAACCATTAAGTACATATAATCTGAAGAGCGCTTCTCCTTCTCGTGAATCATTTCCAGCTCCCTGAATGCCAGCCGATCCAACCAGTCCACTTTCGTCATATGTCCGTTCCTATGTTTCTTTGCCAACTTTGCTAACCTCTGCATTTGCTCTTTACCGTTATCCCGAGCTTTCCCCGGGGTCGAACTGGGCGACTTTCCGTCGGCTTCCTTGTTAGGCCAAACCCTCAAATCGAGCATACCCTTAAAATGATAAATCAGAAATTTTGATAAAATGCACGCTAAATTATTTTATTTATTTATTTAGTCTTATATAACATCGTTATATGTTCCTCTCTACTTCTCAGTGTGAGGTGAACGCTAAATTAATTAAATCGTAATTTAATTAAACACTGACCTGTCTAAAAACGCCATATTTGCTAAACAATGAAATCGTTGTTCCGCCAACTGGAGATAATTTATTCAAACCAGCACAGTCGTAAATTGTCATGGCTAGTTGTGCTGTTCTAGGTAAGTCTTTGAATTGAACAGGCAAAGTCACCCATTCGTTCCAGCTAAAAATGAATTGATTAATTATTTTAAGGCTAGAGTATTTTGAATAGAATAATTTCATGATTTTAATCATGTCGAATTTTTAAATACATGTTTTTAATTTTTACGATAATACTGTGAATATTATTTAAAATTTAGATCTAGTTTTTCAATTGTTGCTTGATTTAATCTTTTATATTTTCATTTACAGATTACATACATAATCATCTTTATAGTGATATTTACACTTACATTGAGTTTACAAAACATTACATTTTTTATTTACAAGATTGTTATCGACCCCAGTGGTCTTTCAGCTGTATACGGATTATTTTCTTTTGAAACAAAAACCAATAGTGTTATCATTTAAAATAGAAATAAAATAATAATACTTTTTAATATTAAAATATTTAACTTGTTTATATATTTCTTTAGTGATATATCGAGCATATAACAAAAATCGACGACAAAGTTCGCATTGAAAGTCTCGAGTCATATCTGTACTAAGATCACACGCGTGAAATGCTGGTTGCGGTTAAACAACATGACAACCAGAACTTTACGCGTGCGCATGTTATTTTAGTTCAGACATGACTTTAGATTTCCAATGCCAACTTCATCGTCGATTTTTGTTATATGATCGATATAAATATTGTAAGCCTCAACGGTAGAAGGGCTGACTGTACCCATTCATATAGAATATTATTATTAGTGTTGGGCAAAATCGAGTGAATTTAGTAATCAAGTATTTCTGAATAACCAATTTTAAGTCACTAAAGTTATCAAATAACAATAAAATTGAGTTTATTAATCAATAGGTAAAACTTTCCAATATTAATATTATAAATAACATTAAGAAAATTGTCATAAACTTCATTTTGCAGTGACAAAAAAGATCGACTTTGCCCATCTCTAATTATTATCATAAATATATAAGTAAAGCATTAGTTAAAACAACAATTAAAAAATCGGGCCATATTGGAATTAAAAAAAACACCAAAATACTATTTGACCATAATTCATATTAATTAAGTAAATATTTTACTTATTTATTTAGTTCATTCAATGACATTGACGTTTGATTCGTCAATGTTAATGTTTAGTTTAAAGTTATAATTAATTAACTCATACTTCCATCGTGTTGTGAATGATTTGTATGATGTAGAAATTGGTAGAGCTAACGGTTCGTTTTGATCGTATACTTGGCACACCACCATTAAATCGGCGCAGTCTTCTTGGTACAATCCGGAATATTTAAGCATAGGATCTTCCAACAGTTTATCATATTCGGGCTTCTGACGTTTTCCTTCAAGTGTGCCTCTGTACGAACATGATAATAAAATAATTATTGTGGAACAAACTAAATTAAAAAATATGTATATTAATAATAACAGTAAAATATAAAATATATAGATAAAGAGAATTGTCAAATATATTTGAAACACATTGCTTTGATTCATATTCATTTCAATACACAATTTAATTTTATTGTTATGTTATACATTACTTATTAAATGATTCAATAAAATCAACAACATTTCCTTAATTACTCATTTGTAGAAATGCAAAATCACTTACATTTTTATTTGTACCCTATTTTCAAGGGATGAACTGTATACATAGGAAAACTTATCATTAACTTCCTCCATGGTTCAATGTTCACTCCTTTCAACCCCTTTTCATCCGTTATTCTTGATTAATTTATTTAAAAAATAGTTTTAATAACCACAACAAACACGTCTACCATTTTACTCCTGTCAAACTAATCAGCTGTTTTTGTTTACAGTCAAAATGTGCCGATTTATTAATATAGTGTTTTCATGTGGGAATTAAGTTATTTTTTATTCATAATTAATGCGAATTTACTTTTAAGTTAATGCTCTTCAACTTAAATTAATGTTATTAAAATTAAAAGCTTTAACAGCGAAGTTCTTTTGTAAAGAATTTCATAGAAAGTTAATGGAGATGCCAACATAAATTAAATTTTTAATTGATTTCACAGATGGCGCTATGTCACAAAAGTGACACCAACATAACTATTGTATAATAGATGGCGCTAAAATTATAAGTTTTTCAACATTTTTGAAAACTCAAGTGCCAAAAAACAATATGTTTGTAATTGTAGTTATTTTTACTATAACGAAAGTTTTTCATCACGTACATTAATTGAAACATACTTTACTGAATGAAAGTAAAAATATATGAAAACCTCGATTATATAATTTGAATCAAACATCATTGAATAACTTGAATTACATCTTTCAATCACGACGATGTTTAAATAAATAAAAAAATTAACCAACTGTAAAATAGTTTTAAATAATAAATAGGTATTAAAAAAACAACAATGATTTTAATCAGTAATAATTTATTTAAAATTTTAAATATCTTTTCTCCTCCACAAGATTTGTTACTTGCAAATTTTCAGATGCCTGACATAAATAATGTCCTCTAGCGATTCCGTTGATCCATCGATTATGTCATCTTCTATTATTTCAATTTATATTGATTGTACTTTCATTTATTATTAATGATTTTTGTTTCATTAACTTTTTTATGAATAAATGCTGGTCCTTGTTGAATATTCATCCGAAAGCAGTTTGAAAATTCATCTAAAAATAAAAACAACAAATAAAATTAGCTGTAAATGAAACATTGAAGTATAGTATAGTATACAGAGATGATTCCTCTGTATACTAAATGCAATAGAAATGTAATCATCAAGAACAAGAGATTATATTTTGATAAATTTTCGTACACATGCTCGTAATTATAAAGTCAATAATTGATTAAAATTTCAAAGTAATAGGTTCACCAGAACGTGTACAAATGTTAATAATGTGTAGGTCCTCCATGATGTGTTACACATTCACGAGTACGCCTAGGCATACTTCTAATGAGATGATCTTATCACAAGCAACTTGCACTTCACGACAAAGGGCCTACAAGATCTCTGGTGGACGAGTGCCTCTAGTAAACACTAATGACGACCTGCTACCTTACTCAATAGCTACCCATACCATAACTCCCCAAATGTTTAATATCAAAGATAGCACACATTTTGAGCTACATCTGACATCCGTGCACTGACGTAATCGTCTAGAATCGTGCAGAGAGTGATTGCAATGGAACAACGAATGGAATATAGTTGTCTTTAGTGATGAATCCTGCTTTTGTTTAGGCGTGAATGATGGTCGACAAAGAGTGAGAAGACTACAAGATCCACAGTACCATGTTGCAAGGCATATTCATCGAACAGTTGGAGTTATGGTATGGGGAGCTATTGCGTATGGTAGCAGGTCCACATTAGGGTTTATTAGAGGCAGCATGACATTTCTCCGCTATATACGAAATTGTGCGACCCCATATTATACCCTACCATGCAACATTACGAAGGCCACTTTTTCAACAAGAAACATGTTGCTAGAGCTACATTGGACTACTTTAATCAACAACAATTCAATTTCTTATGCTGGCCACCACGATCTCCAGATCTTTCTCCGATAGAACATGTGTGGAATATTGTCGGTAGGAGGCTAATCCATTTAACTCGTCCACCAGAGACCTTGATGGCCCTTTGTCGTTAAGTACAAGTTGCTTGGGATGAGATACCGCAGGAAGATGTCGATCACCTCATTAGAAGTATGCCTAGGCGTACTTGTGAATGTGTAACACATCATGGAGGACCTACACATTATTAACACTTGTACATGTTCTGGTTAACTGATTACTTTGAAACTTTAATCAATTATTAACTTTATAATTACTAACATGTGTACAAAAATGTATCAAAATATAATCACTCGTTCTTGGTGATTACATTTCTATTGCACTTAGTAAAAATTATAGGATGAGCAGTCTAGAAAGAATAAAAGAATTCTGAAGTGTTTTACAACCTGAATAAATCGAGATTCTCCTTCCATACACAAATAAAAAACGTTATCAAAATAATTATGTCAACTTACCACATAACCGTAGTTTATTGAAAACGTCAGCTCAATGAAAGACTGACCAATGAAAACCTGATGACTTAATGACAAAACGCTCCTAAATAAATACATCAGAAACAAAACAACAACCTCCCAATTAAAATGAAAAACAATCAGTACAGGCAGTTGAAGAAATTATTACTTGTGGTCGATTTATTCACTCACATTATTATTTATACATTAGACTAACCTATGATAAAAAAAATATAATAAGACATTATGCGAACATAAAGAAAATACTCAAATAACACATTTGTGGTCCATTACATTTAAAATAACGAAATTGTCTAATCGGTTTTTTGTACCTGAAAAACTCATAAATTATGTGTAAAATATAGAAAAATAAGGTCATCTTATGTCTAAGAAGTTTTCTTCGGAAATCACCCCTCTTCTTAAATGAAATGAACATCAATTGTACGTCCATCGATCCTCGCGCGGTCCATATTTTCTGTAGGATGGATTAAGGAAAAGAATTTCGATTTCGCAAGATTCTAAATACAGTATTTACTACTCCGAGCTTGATACCTACCTTTAGATAAAGCTCTTCTCAAAAGTTATTATGATGACTTAGATAGAAATACAATAAATACTAGTACTCATGAAAATTGAACAAATTAATTATTAATAAAGATTATTCATTTTGGAGTTGTCAGAACAAAGTGCAATTTTAATCCATGATATAATGTAGAACAAACCAACCAACATTTTTGTATATATTATAAAAATTTCTACATCCTTGGAGAATAAATGAATAACATACCTTGGATATATTTAATTCCTGAGATAATTAAATTTTTGTATAGAATTTGTACTTCCCCAGGACAAAAACATATTTACAATCTCTGTTTTAATCAAATCATGTCATTTCTTTCGTTTATATATTCAAAGAAAACTTTTTCGAGTTGAATTTTTTGTTTCTAAATCATCTCATTGGTGATGTTTAAACCAAACCAAACCTTATTCCAGCCAGCCATCAAGATTGTTTGTAAAGTCGATAAAGATGTTATAACCGTACAAAACGAAATTTGTTAAAAGTCAATGTTTCCCCAACATTGAGTTATTTTTTAAAGCAAACAAGAATTAGCCAATCGAGAGATAGTTTCAATGAATGAGTTGAAAACTCCTGAATGAATAACTCTTTAAAAATAGTATTTTTGTTTATTTTGATGAGTCTTTCTAAGTACCACAAAGTTCTTGATATAAAAGATGTTGTGGTAGAAAGGATACTTATAGCACGCTCGGCTTCCCACTCTGTTTGGAAAGAAACAACAATGCCACCGCTGGAATGTTCCTCCACATGCTGGACATTCCCGAATTCCTGACACTTATCATTTAGCATTTTGTAGCTTGCTGTGGGTGGTAACTGAAACAACCGTCCCTTCTGTCAAGCAAAACGACCTACAATAAAATCAATCAAACAGACTTACATTGGAGATCAGAATCTTCTTCGAGTAGTTGGCCTTCATGTTGGACCCGCCGCCACGCATCATTTGTTGTCCACCGTTATTCATGTTGTTGAACATATTGGGATTGTTCCCGGTGCGTGAGTCCCTATCATTCCCTCCAAAATTAAACCCTTGCTTTGAATCGTAAGATGAATAATTATTTCTTCCCATATTTGAGTTGTTACTACCACTGTTATATCCAGTATTTTGATTTGGAATGAAATTCTGCTGATTATCAGAACGGTTGAAATTGTTTGGTGGATTGTTCAAGTTGGTTGTCGATGCTGCTAGTGCAGCCAAGGAGGGAGAACTCTGGACGAGGTTAGCCGCTAAATTCAAATCAGTACCGCCCAGACCACCACTCAGTAAATTACCAGACAATCCCCCGACTCCGGCCAAATTTGCCGCTTGGAGAACAGCTGAGGTGGACGTTAAATTACCCAAAGACCCCACATTCAAATTACTCAAAGCGTTTGCGGCATTCACCCCCAGTTGCAAATTGGGAACAGCTCCCAAAATACCAGCTCCACTATTGGAATTCGGTTGGTTGTTTGAAAGTGAAGGTAAATTCCGTGCAACATCTCGCAGTGGCTCCCCGTTGGTTCCCAGACCCGGCCCGATTGACTTGAGGCCCTCCGGCATTTTGTCCCTCTCACCACCCCGATCCATACGAACAGTCATCATCCGATCGAACAATGGTTGATTGTGGAACATAGAAATTGCTTGGACAGACTCAACCGGATGATCGAACTCGACAACAGCGAAACCCCGACTCAGACCGTCTTTGCCCATCGGCATGTCAACAGACTGTACTTTCCCAGCCATTCTAAACACCTCTTTGATCTTCTTCTTGTCAACTTTATATTCCAACTGCAAGACAATATTTATGAAAATAATAACTCAAATTTATCATTATTAAATAATAAAACACTTGGATACATATTATGGATAAATAACCATTTTTCAATATAGGAAATAAAGTAAAATATTTTCAGGATTATTTTCAAACGAAATGAATTATCAACACCTAACTGTTCCCAAAAAAACGATAAAATTATCCACAGCATATTAAGAAAATTCTGCATATCCAAATGTCTTATTATAAAAAGGAACAAACATGATGAGTTTCGGAGATCAGAAAGTTAATTTATTCTACACAAACAATCCTTTTGATCAAATACCTTTACCATAAGCCCAAATAATAATAAAAAAACAAAAGTACAAAAACCATAAGCCACCTAATTTTTTTGTGGAAATCGTAGTTTCAAAAGTTCCTCAGTATGACACATTTAATCTTTTCATTAAATAATTAACTGATTATCATTGTTAATATTAAACTATTTTTATTATGGAAATAGTGTATAATTATTAGAAACACTTTCATTGTGTGTATCTTGTTTGATGATTTATGAATTTCAAAAACAATTTTTTTGAATGGCTTGAAACCGTGGTCAAATATTTTGAGTGATGTGAGAAAATGAAGAGAAATAAAATAACAAATCAAGAAAAGTCAACATAAAAATCAAGCAGAAATATAACCTTTACTAATATTATTAATAAAGATTTTAGTATTTTAATTTTTAAGATAAAAAAGATTATATAATTTCCTGCCCAAAAAGCAGAAGACATTTCAAGACCTTGTTGCAATAATACAATTTACTCAGGAACAAAAAAGAAAGAATATATGATCTTGTGTCTTTTCAATATGGCCAAAAGAGCTATGTTTGAACACCTCTAAGCTACACCACTTTATTATAGCCCTAATTTAAAATATATATATATTTTAATACAGAGATAAAAAAAAACTCTACAATTATTAAATATATATGAAACATAATACTTACGTTTGCTACGAAAATACGGGTATTGAGTGGACCATTAATACCCAGCTCTTCCAAAAAGGCGGGACTCAAACCATAAGTGTTCCCCCATTTATTGTCACCCATCATCGAGGAAACTCCCATGTTCTGGTTCATATTATCGAAGTTTCCACCACCGCCTCCTCCGCCACCACCCCCACGCCTGTCATCCCTCCTGTCCCTGTTATCATCCCTATTTTCTCGCCTCTTAACACCAACCAAATTCCCAAACTTATCCCTTGAATTTCCAAAGTCTTCCTTGATGACAATCTTACGCCCTTTGAGTTCGAACCGGTGCATACACTCCAAGCATTTCTTTACTGAGTTAGAATCAGAAAACTCCACGATTCCGCACCCCCTGGGTTTATCGTTCTCGTCGACGAATAATTCAACAAAGGCGACCTCTCCAACTTGGCTTCTAAATAGATCTTTTAAATCCTGCCACCTGTACTCGTATGGGATGTTGGAGACATAGACGCGGCAATTCGAGGATTTCATTCCACCCCGGTCTTTACCGCGGTCCACGCTGCGGTCACGGGATGTATCTGAGAAACGGGTGGGACGGTCACGCCTGTTGCGATCGCGATCCCTGGATCTATCTCTGCTGTCTTCTTTATCCATTATACTTTATGAATGAATAAAAAAAAACAAATTTGTCACAAACTTGAAATCCAAATTAAGTTTTTACAATTTTATTGCATTTTTAAAAGTAGGGTTAAATATTATTGAATTAAAAGTTGATACACTGGACTATCATTTGGAGTGCAGTCTTAGGATTAGATGAAGGCATCAAGTAACTTTATTGGAGTTAAACAAAAGGAAAAATCAAACATCTCCAACAATATTTACAACCACCTATATATTAACTAGCAACAAAAAAACAACTTAGTGAGAACAATATTTACAGCCGTATAAATATTAACTTTCCTTTTATTCACCAATAAATTCATTGGTTGCATCTTGCCAATTTTGATGATTTCCATTTTAGATCCCCGTGAAAATAGTTTACATCTTTGTTAGGGCTTACGCGACAAAACTGAATTATTTACGGATAAATCTTGAAATACTTATTTGCCAATTATTGACTCATTTAAAAAGATCTACAGCAGAAACTGTTACTTGGTTAAAATTTAGAAATAAACGATATAATACTTTGGATTTTTAGTTTCACAACTCAAGTGTAGAACAACTACTGCTACAATTTTTTCAGTATAAAGTATATTTATTATTTATATCTACAATTTTAAAAAGTTGCATTGTTTTATAGTGCCCAGATGTAATGGCAAATATTCATTTGTAATTCAACTTCTAAAATATAATTGTCCTAGAAAGTTGTTGTTTCAATGGATATATGTTTTCAACTTACATGATAAGTTAAAAACAACTTAGTTTAACTTATTACAGTAAAGAAAAAAATGTTTTAATTATTTTCTCATTAAATTTCAAAATTGCTTATTTCAGAGTATTTAAATCAGAGAATAAATATTTCCTTTACCTACAGTAAAGAATAAATGCAGTTATATTTATAAATTTTAATCAGTATGAGATACTGGGGTATTTCATTTTTCATGGCCGTTATCAACACTCTCTTTAATTAATCAATAACGGGAATTTGCAACAATTCTCCAGAAATGAAACGAAACTGTATGCAGAATTGTAAGATAAATATAAATTGTGTGATTATAAATATACAAATGCCGCCGTATTGTAAAAGATAGAAAATGGATCAATCCTAAGCGGCGGTAATCGCAAGATATTTCATCAAATTAAAAGCGAAATACTTTAGAACGTTAACATAATTAATGTAGAATTTTACGGAAGAATTTACGCTAGACATTATTTGCTGCTTAAATGTGAATACTTACATATATTTATGAGGGGGAAATGCAGAGAGACAACAAACCGGACAAGACAACTGTCACAGCGGACGAACGGGAACTAACAGAAAATGGCGCCCGAAAGCGGCGTCCTTTTAAACGACAATCACACGATACAAAATTATTAAAAGATAAATATATATATTTTTATTATTCCATCAAAATGTGACAATAATTAATGATAATAATTACTAGTAAATCAATTTAGTTATCTTTAAATGCTATTAAATTAAAAGGAAGGCAATAATAAAATATATTTCATTTTGATTTTATAACCATAGTGTAAAACAGGTTTTATGACGTGCAAACTTACACTGCTGCCAACGAAGGAAATGTAAATTTCCTATCTGAAAAAAGGTTTATATCTCAGATAAGTAAGATTTACATTGGGAAAAACAAAACTATATTATTATTTTCTTCCTTAGCACGTGGAATATTTTTTGAAGTACTTTGTGACATTACCCGTAAATAAATATCGGTGGTGAGTGACAGGGCAACTTCTATTCTAAATAAAAACAACTAAAATAAACAGATAACTGTAAATGCCAAAGCTTACAGAAAACTATAAAACGACTTGAGGGGTAGCGACATCTAGCGTTCGATGGCAGAAATAGAAGGTATAATTATTTAACAGAAATCTGAAAAAACAGAAAACTATATTGGAAACAACTATTAATTTTCTACGATTGGAAAATTGAAAGTGTATATGGATCATAGATTGATATGGATAAAAGAGATAAAACAAGCTTTGAAAAGTAAAGAGAGGGAGAGGGAAAAGTAAATTAATTGAAAGATTGCAAAAAAAGACGGAATGGAGGATCTGTTAAAAGAAATAAAATAATAAAGGGTTGAGATGAAATAAAGGTTTGACATAAATAATAAGCAGTACGAGAAGTTGAGTAAAAATGTAGATAGGTAACAGAGAGCTAAATGTAGCTTAGATAGGAAGAATGGGAAAAGGAAATAAAAGAGTTATGCAACAAAATATTAGTTTAGGAAGAAAAAGAATAAAAGAGAAAGACAACAATACAGTGATAAAAAAATATAAATTAATTTTTAAACTGTCATTGTTGCAAACAGTTGTAGGTCAGCAGGAGATTTTTATTACTGAATTTTTGAGACTTTGCCAATCAATTGTCAATGTATCGTGTAAATTACATAATAAATAAATTTAGAACTTTCTCAAAATGTAATCACATTAATCGATCAAATTGTGAAGTATTTGAAAGAACGGAAGCATTTGTTACTTAATCAGTGACTTTTATACAAAAATAACTCATTTTTGATTTGAATTGTTAATGTAATGTCACAATTCTTTAAATTTCAAAATTGATAGGTCATATTAAAAAAAGTAGACTTCAGAATTATTAAACAAATCAAGTATTTTTGTTTTATATTAAATGCAATCTAATTTTAATTGGACTCCATTCTCCCAGTTTAAATTATTTTTAAAATCTAATTAATTTTACAAAAAATGTATACATAATTAACTTTTTTTAGGAAAAAAGGTCCAATTTTTCAGTTGCAGTTTAAGCTTGGTTGATTTATGGTTTATTTTTATATTTTTGTTTATCAATAATTTTCAATTGAAAAAAATAGCCCACAGATTTACCATTTAAAATAGTCCTACAGTAATATTATGCAGTGTATTCTATATTTCTTTAATGATATTGCTTAAGTTAAAGCAACAATTGAAAAACCGGACCTTAGTTAGTGCTTACTGCTATAAGACTAATTATTGCAGTAGCAAAAGGAAAATATTTTGTTCAATTAATTATTTTTATTATTTTGTATTATTTAATTGTAAAAAATATATTAAAATTATTGTTTCATTTTGTTTTTAACGAAAGCATCAATTTAACTATTAATACTATTTAATCAAGACATTGTTTTTAATTTAAGTGAATACACAGATATCGAAACAATTTGATTTTAATATAATAAATAATAAATGACATCTCCGAATAAAAACAATGATTGGTAACAACACAAGCAAGTTTTAATTTTAACATTAAATTTATTTACGATTGCGCTAAGTGTTTAAGTTTCTTCTCCAGATACTGGACTCGGTGCACTAGTTTGTCTCTAATTTTATACTCGTAGTATGGTATGTGGAGAATTTTGTAGTCATTTGCCGCTAGCATCTTCGAAATGAACACATTTATACCTGTTGGTTCCACTCGACCACGGCACATATCCTGGTATTCTTGTATTATTATCGCAACCCTGATTGAAATAAAAACATTGTATTGGTAAAGCTTAAAACAATATACAGGTTGTTTCATTTAAAATTCGTTTTTAGGTATACTTTGAACTTTTCATTGAAATTAGATTTTTCATAGAAAAAAAAGTAGAGGAAAGGAAAGTGTTTTCTATTTCCTTTTTTTACTTCCACTCACATTTTTTGTTTTAGGAAAAGTGAAACATTTTGAGTTAAATTAAATTCCCCCAGATTGTTTCTTAACAATGGGATGTTTTTGCATTCTTTGATTTTTGTTAAATATAGTGACATATATCATAAAAAAGAATTTTCTTGTATCAAATCAAGAATAGTGAAGGATATAAGCTTTTTGAATTAATAAGGGTTGAGATGGCCGAGTGGGCAAAGTCCTTGCTCATGAGACAGAGATTGCCGGTTCAAGTCCCGTCCCAGAAACGACAAATTTCATTTGAGGTCCTTGGGTGTATTTAATAATTCAAGTTAAAGACTTGAATTATTAAATTTCAAAACAATATTATTTTTCTGAAATAAATACTTACTTAATATGTTCTGATTTATTGTAATTACTTTTCTTTACTGGAGAGCATTTCTTATCAAGTATACATTCTGCATCTGAAATTAGCAAAATTGTTATCATTAGTATTAATTGGAGTTAATATTTAAAAAAAATCTTACCTATATAAAATCCCATTCCTGTGTTTACATTAGTAGTCACGAAATCCTCTGAAGGAATCAGGTTTTTCAGCGTCTCCAGGACAGAATTAACAAACTCTTCTTTTTCTTTTGTGCGTCCCATCGGTACTTTCATTACCGAAGATTCTGGTTCGAGTTTGGGACCCGAGTAGGATTTTAATAAATTCAAAGCAGCCCCGTTTATGTTTAATAATTTCAGTTTGCTTGAAACATTGTTGGGGTTATCAGCTGAAATATAAATGCGAAATTATTTGAGTAATCAATGAAACTTATGTTGTAATTTCTTTTTGTAAACAAATGAAATTTTCTTTTTCTTTTCATCGATTAACAAAAATCATTTAATAAATTGTTCAACCACTATTCAAGAACAGGACAAGTTCGCCTTCCTTTAGTGGACAAAACAACGGTTCTTGGTTGTCTACCTTATAGATTAGAATTGTTGATGACGCCACATGAAATTAGACTAAAGATGGCGCTTGCGTAGTCTTCCATTTATTATGATTAACGAAAAGAAAATTAATTTGATATAATTTTGACAAATGAGAAAATCATTTGATAAAAAGGATTGTGATGCTTGATGAAGTATCAAATATAAATCAATGGAAAATCCTATAAATAGCGGTCATGTTTAGCAGACGCCACCGGTGCAACATGTGGAAATAACTGAACATTTAAATTCAGCTATTTTCTTCAAATAGTAGCAAATAACAATAGAATATAACATAATTTATAGATTCAGTTGATTTTCTAAAGATGAACTACTGAGTTTTTACAACCTGTTTCCCACCAATGAGACTGATTGTATTCAGCAGACGCTTAATATTTTAATAAACAATTTGATGTACTTTTAAAAACTTTGTAACAATTTTAAAAATTGATCAAATCTGTTTTATACAAACCCATAATTTTAATCTATAGTCTGATTCATGAAACTTGAGCCCTGTACAATTGGAATATCTATTTTTATGAAATAAAAAGAAATGTTAATAAAGTAAGGGCCGATTCATAGGATTTATTTGTAACATTTCACAATCCCCTGGGAAGGAGCCTTACAGATTTTTTTATACCATCCGTTTCCGGGTATTTTCCGGTGGCGATTTTGAATCGGGCCTAAATATTAAGATTTGTTGATCCTAGGTATTCAGTTTCAAAGCTGAACATCGGGATTTACATTGAATTTTACATTTTTGCATATTGTGGCTAGCCAATACATTTTTACATCAAATAAAATATTATAAATAAGGGTAGACAGACTTATGGTTAATAGTCCTTATTTGAGAATATATTATGAAAATATTTATTTTTTTATATTATGTTGGATTATATACAATGTATTATTATTTTTTCCGTCTCAAATAATAAAGATGTAGTAGTAGTAGTAGTAGTATTATATATGAAAGATTATTTTATTTGGTATTAATTGGAGGCCTCACATTTTTTCATTTTGATAAATTTTAAGGTGGAAATTGAAATGTTTCTAGATTTTAAATACTTTTTTGATGTATTTTCCTTGACGTTTTCAATTGATACTATTTCTTAGTAAAGTTATCTTTCTATCAATAAATTTTATTTGTGAAAAAAAAAAAAGTTTTATAAATACATACCCGTATCAACAAAGGGGCTAATGAGCCAACTAACCCCCCAAAACAATATTCTTTAAATTTCAAGAGTTTTTTGAGGCAATTAGCAAATTTAAAAAATCAATGAGAGGGTGGGTTTGTTTGGATTTATATTTTTCATTAGTGAATTTCAAAGTTTCATTGGTCGCGTTCAGGGAATTTTTAGACATGTAGCGCTACAGCGCAAAGCGCTTGATGTTCCCTGAACACGCTTTCGATGTTAAGGACGTTTACGATAATATGGTGGTTTTGTTTACAGCTGCACGTCTTGAAAAGCCATCAAGCGGAAAAAATATATGCTTTACCGCTTGATAAAGCGGTGCAGCGCCACACATAAAGTGGTACCGTTCATGGAAACCGCTTTTGTAAAGCGCTACAATTCCCTGAATGTGACCATTGTCATATCTGCAAGTAACTAACATCCTGACAATTGTATGTCTTACGACTCACTACTATTGGGAGTTTAATTTGTTATCTATTTATAATAGGCATAAATATGTCTAAATATATGAATTTTATAAATTAATGCATTATGACATTGACAACAGTGATTTTTTGAGTCAGTTGTATTTAAACGTCCCATGGCCATCCAGTCATAATAACTAAGCATTTTATTTTCTTATCCCCGAATGACTCATCATTTGTTTTCCCCGCTTATTTATGTTACGCAGATACCATAAAGTGCTACACTCTGTTGATATATTACATGAAAATTGAATTTTATTGCTACATTAAAATTTTATGTTTATACCAGTTAAACTTTTTTTTCATATGTATTATATCTTTGTTAGTTTAAAGTATGGTTTATTTCAGTGTCTACCAAAGACACTGGCTGGAATGTCGGAGTTCAAGATGCATACGTATGCATAGCCTTGGAGTGCCTGCTCGTCTTGCGCACTGTTCTAATGCAGGCGGGTTAAATTGTAACGATTATTTTCAGATGCAGTTGTAATGATAAATATTTATTTTATACAAAAATATATTATAAAAATTAATAACTAAAAATCAATGTATTAAAAATGAAATTATATTAACTATAAAAAGTGGTATAATTAAAAATAAGGCATATAATTGAATGCGAGTGAGAGATGATTCCGTCACGACGGTCTGCGGGCAACTGAATTCATATGCCTTCGGAGTCCCTAGACTCAGAGATTTCGAATTCTCCCACTACGATATTCCACCCTGCATCTTTAGTAGGCACTGTTTATTTACTTTATGTTATTCTTTTTTTTCAAATTTCCTTTGATATTAGGCTTCAGTCAAAATTTATTTATTTTTATTATATTATATTTTTTTTATTTTTTCTTATATAACATCGTTGTATGTTCCTCTCTACTTCTTAGTGTGAGGTGTATTGGAAATAAAGTATTATTATTATGTCCCCAAAGAAGGACAGGCTTAATACTTTACTGGATAAGCAGTAAAATCAAAATATTTGAAATTCATTGTAAGTCATAATAAATGAATGGACGCAAGCACTATCTTTTACCTAATTTCATGTGGCATTGTCAACACAAGTACAGTTCAACCACCCTCAAGGCATTGCACATGGAACACACTAGTCTGATGAGGTTCAAAAAACCAAAATGACCATCAATAGTTATCCATATGCTGAACATTTCATTAAATTGAATATAAACGTTCGGCTTTGAGAATGAGCTCCTAGTGTATAAATAAACATATTTTTATTAAATATAGTTATATTTCACCTTCTAGCTGATCGACGAACTCCTTATTCAACACACTCGAAATGTGTTCTGTAGTGGCAATATTTAACAAAACTAAGGACCACACGTAATCCAACCACAGGGTTGGCTTGTGCGAGTCCGAGTGTGACAATTGTGGAATTAAAGTCTGAAAGTGTAATTATTAAAAGAAATGAATTATGCAGATTAAAGGTGGTAATTACTTGATACAGTTGAGACGCATTTGCGGGCTCGAAATTGAGCACGGCGATCGTCTGGAATAATGCAAAGAGATCCTGAGGCCGGAACACCTCGTGATTCTGTAAAGTCCACGTGCAGAGGGCATCCAAGAGACCTACTGGAAATTCAAAGGAAAATTTAGGATTATTAAGCAATAAAATTATATTTATTGGGGTGGATTGAAAAAAAATATTTTAGCAGTTGGGCTCCAAAATGAAAGTGTTATGATCTAAAAAAAGAAAAAATTGAAAAAAAACTGCAAAAAATGTTTTTTTTTTTAGATAAAATACTTTCATTTTGAAGCCCAACTGTATAAGGTACTCAAAGATACAATTTTTTAACTTTCATTTTGAAGCCCAAGTGTATAAGGTGCTCAAAGATACAATTTTTAAACTATTTTAAAATGTCTTATTTTAACTTTCTTCGATTACTTTAAATTGAATAAAATTTTGATATTTTGTTCCCAGATCATTATTGCGATATTTATTTATTTAGTCTTATATAACATCGTTATATGTTCCTCTCTACTTCTCAGTGTGAGGTGATTATTGCGATATAATCACAAAGAATCTTTATTTCTATAAAATAATTCCTTAAAAGTAGCCAAACATTAAAATTTATAGCTAATTCTATTTTTGTAAGTAAGATTTTTAAAATTTTATGCAAGATAGTATTCATAATGATTCATGAACTTAATGGCCAAAGAAATAGTAAATTTCACTTTGAAGTTACAAACAAAACTAAATTTGAGGACCTCACATGCGCTCTGAAATAATTTCTTTATTTGATATGCATATTATTAGATAAAAAAAACCTTAATTTTGAGTATTCTTAAACCATATATAAAAAAATGTGAAAATATCTAATGAAATTAATTATTTCCTTCTTTTGCTGCTTACAAAATAAGTACAAAAATTTATATCTATTGAAATTAACTACTTTCCAAGTAAAAACCCAAAACCCATTGATACTAGTAAAACTGTAAAATTTAGTTGTAGCTGAAAAAAGTTGTTTCTATAGATATTTCTTCTTGTACTTACTTGATAAGTAGTAGTAAATAGTATAATAAAAATATTATTAATTTAATTATTTTCACAATACTTTAACGATTTAATTTAAATAAATGTAAAATAATAAAACTATTATTACTTATAATTCCACATTAATGTTCAGGGCCATTCTCTAAAGGAAATGTTAAGTTGTACATGTATGTTACTTTTTTATTCACATTTATATTATACTTAACATTTCCCGTATGGAAAGCCGCGATTATGCAATACATTTAAAAGTAGTGTGCGGTTATAATTACCTTCATCTTTGTATCGTAACAATCCCAAACTTGTCAAAATTGATCCAACTACTGCACTTTTCTTAAGAGAGTTGTTTAGGGATGTCACGATGTCATTTCCAATGCGTTCTAATAAATTTTCATCAGGAAAATTAAGACAGGCCATACTATATAATAAGTCAGCACACTGTTTTATATCTAACTTTTCTTTATTTTTTGTTATGTTGAAAGCCAGAGACCGCAGGAGCATTGTCGATCTGCGCCTTTTTGCAGCCAAAGATTGCATAACCTATAATCACAATTAAAAATTCTTTAATATAAACATTATCTAATCTATTTTTTTAATGTTAATTTATTATATTAATAAATTGTTTCTATAGATATTACTTGAGGCTTGATAGAAGCCTATATTTCTGAAATAGAACTTATATTTGATTTTTACATCATCAGAATAGTATATTTCATTAGGAGTCCAGAAAAAAGGATTTTTCCGTGCGCGTTGACCGTCATGCAAGCACGGAAAAATCCATTTCTGGACGTGTAATGAACGCTATTTTTTATTATACTTATCTGAAAACAACAATATAAAACTAAATATTTAAATTATTTGATAATTATACTAATTCTAAAGAAATTTAAATGCAATACCTGTTTTTCGGAATTTGATCTGGTAGGCACTTTATTTCAAAATACAATATCAGTATATTCTAAGTCTGTGTACATTTGAACAAATTTACGAATTTCACAGACGGAAAATAAAACGTCAGTGAAACACAGAAGTGAAAAATACATCGTTGCTATGGAAATCGGTTAGTGCACGGAATGATCGCACAAACAAACTTTTTCTGTGCGGTCGCCTGAAAAAGTGATGATTCCATCATTCCAGAGGCATATGGAATCAACGTGTTTTCAGATAAGTATAATAAATAAGTATTTTTTTGCTTCTTGGCTATCGATTTCTTTTAAAGGTCACAAAACTACAAATAAGCGCAGTGCCCATTTAAAAGTGACTCACAGTTTCTATGACTTTTATAAAAAACACAAACAAAATCACCCTTTATGAAACATTTCTAAAGGGCAATTTATAATTTAATTTGATAGAAAAAAATGTTCGATACTGCTAAAATAATTGAAAATTAAAATGAAATATAAAATAAAATACATATATTTTTTTAAATTTTATGCTAATATATATACAAACTTCTTTATTCCCAAAGAATACATACATATTTAATTTAATATACAATACATGAAACAATTTAAAAGAAATATATATTGTTAAGAGAAACGGCTATCGATCGGTCTTTCGGCCTGTCTTTGTCTAGTTCCTGTTGTTGATGATTGCTAACTGTCAATGTCTCGTCCTGCTGAATTATGTTTGTGTCTCGAGCGATACATAAGTGTTGGATGATGGGGGCGATGTGGGGGTTAGTGGCAAATTTTAGGGAGAGGATTTCTAGTTTTTCTTCGTTGGGTGGGTTATAAAGTGGGTTATTCGGGTGTCTGATTTCTGTTAACACTTTAAAGGCTGATCTTTACGCGACATGGAGATTTCTCAGGACATTAGGACATGGATTGTGAAATAGGATAGGTACAGCAGTGGCTGTCGAGATACCTTTATTCTTGTATGTTAATGCTCTAAAGTGTCTTGCCCTGCTCTTTATACTAGTTTTTAAGTTTAGGGAGTGTTTAATGAAAGTAAGTTTGGGATCTAGAGTTACACATAGGTATTTTCAGGTGGAAGGGGGAGATATGTATGTTGTTATTAATTGTAATTTGGAATGGGGAATTATTGTGCCTATGGAAAGGAATAAGTAATTGAGTTTTATTAGGATTGATTGATATTCTCCATTCGGCAAACCAGGTTTGTAGATCATCTATCAGCCCCTACAGAGTATTAACAGCTTTTAATATGGTTGGAGTGTGGGAAATGAGAGCAGTGTCGTCAACATATAGCAGCGTTGTACAGTGAGATTGAAATAGTTAGGGTTAGGATTATATAGGTCGTGGATATTGTAAAGACATGGAGATAGGGGTGAACCTTGGGACAAGCCTTGTTTGGGATTGAAGCTGTAGGAGAAGGTGTTATGGATTCTGATACTGATGGAGCGACTCGAAAGTAAACTGCCAAGGATTTTGATCAAGCACTCATCGATGCCATACTGAATCGTAGGCTTTCTTAATATCTAAAAATAATATAGCTGATTTTTTGCCTTCGAGGTGTGCCATTTGGCAGTTGGACGTTTGTATTGATAAGGGAAGGGAAGTGGATCGATGTTCTATGAACCCCAACTGGTAGGGAGAGATTTTGTGTTGAATTTTTCTCTGGATAATGGATTCAAACAACTTTCCGAATACTAGGAGAAGAGTGATAGATCTGTAGTTTACTACAGATTCCGGGTCGTTTCCCGATTTCTGTATACAGGCTATCACCCCCCTCTTCCATTCCTTGGGAAGTGTAAACAGAATTGAATAAGCGGATAATGTAGGTGCGTATGGAGTCGGGAAGAGGCTATAGAATGGACCTGGGAATGTTATCATAACCTGGTGAAGTGTTTTTACCATTGTGCAAAAGTTCATAATAATCTTCCTCTTTTATATCATTGGGAGTTTTGATTGGAATTTGATTAAATAAATGGTACCAGGAATTAATTGTTTGTAGGAAATCTTTATCGTAACTGACATTATTCATTATCAAAAATATTTCATAAAAATAGTCGGCAAAAATATAAGCTATTTTTGTTTGTCTGTTATTGTTTCATTTGTTCTCGGATTATGTATCTGCTGTAGGTAATCTGTTTTTCTGTACTTGCTGAGTTTTTTAACCTCCTTCCAGAATTTCTTACCATGCAGGCTAATAATTTCCTGACAGCTTTTAATCCAATAATCCTTTTTATATTCATTTATTTATTGTTGAATGTCTTTGTTGAGTATATTAAATTTTGTTTTCAAGTGAAGTTCGTCCATCATACTAATGTCTCTGTATAATTCACTTTTGAATTTAATAAGTCTTAATTTGAGAAGGGGATATTTATATGGTTTTTTGAAATATGTGGGGGTATGTCTTTCAATAGATTCCGATAATGTATGGGAGAAATGGCGATAGGAATTTGGGATAATGTCTGGGAAATTGTCAATGTATTTTGTCATGTCTTCTGTCAATATTACAATCTTTGTATATATATCTTATTATAGGAGGGATTGATATGGGAGGTGTTAATGCCATAGAAAATTTGATTGTGAGATGTACAGAGCTGAGGTCAGGAATAAGTTCTACGTCTTGAATTATATGTTTAATGTTAATCGTGCATAAGAATATATCTGCAGTAGTAGACTGAGTATTGGACATGATGAATGTTGGGGCAGTAGGGATCTTGATAAAATTGTAAGTAGATGTAAAAGAGGTTAAATGCTTATTTTTCGCTTTGTTGATGTTAAAATCGCCGATTACGATAGCATAGTCATAAAGGGAGGCTTTCGTAAAATTGGTGTCTTCGATAGGAGAGGTAGGGTGAATATATACTAAGAATACGTGGAGGATAAAGTTAGGCATTTTTATCGTACAATGAATGTTAATTAGCCTGTTATTTATGACTGGAGGGTTGGCTTCACTTATGTTAATATTTTCAAGAAAATTGTTGTAATAAGATTTAATTTATACTCTGTTCTTTAATATGATCAAATTTAGGGTGTGTTTACTGCATACAGTTCTACACCTGTTTCAGCAGCAGGAGACTTTTATCCACAAATTAAACAGATGGCTAACTTCATACACCAACTTGCATTTTCTCTTTCTAACATATGAATTTAATGTGTGAACAAAAATTCTCTCATGTTTTATGATGAATTCAGGTGGCGCTGCTCGTCACCGATGTTATAGATGTCATATGTTATAGAGTAAATTGTAATAGATATATTATTTTCTATAAATTCAATACGTTAATACATTTATGAGTTATTTTGTTTATTTTCTGTTTACAACTAAAATCAAAATTGTCAGCCATTTTACTTCGTGCATTCTGTCAATATTTGTGTGAAAAGATGATATTTCAATGTAAATATTGCTTTAAATTGTTAAATTTATGAAGAAGACGACGTGGAAGTGTAAAAGCTTTTATATTTGTCATCAGAAAGTGAACTTAACATGGATTTTTTGGAATTTTCCGACGCAAACGGGTTTGTAATTTTCATTTTGATGAACAGTCACTCTGCAGTCTAAATTAAAAAAATCATCCATTCCAAAAATGGTGTTATAACAAGGAGGATCAGTCTTCTTACCAATAAAATTAGACACTACTTCGAAAACAGTTACAAATTAAATCTATTCATATTCTATGAGAATAAAATATCATATAATTTTAAAAAAATTTAGAGTGAAATAAATATATATCATAATATTCAAGTAGAAAAGAGAAAGATTTGTCTGAAGCGGCAATAAATTTACATTAACCTTGCTATCTGGTTAATCTGTGCTTTTATCATTGATTTTTTTAGAAGTTGGTAATGGATTATCAATCTAACATAAATTTTAGCCTGTCAAATACTTTAAGAACTCTCTCAAAATTTAAACACACACATGAGTAATCATGAAGAATTTTGTAAAAACACAAATTTTTGTTATTATATCAGTGACTAACACACAGAAAAAAGTAAATTGAATTGTTACATTACTGTCTTATTTTCATTCAAATAACCAATAAATTAAAAGCTTGTTTTATAACGCAAGCCTAATATAAAACACACACCAAATTTTTGAAATGCCAAATTCGAAAGGTCAAATTTAAAAAAAATCGACTTTAATTATGAATACAGCTGTGTAGTTGCTGATTGTCTTACCTTAACCATTTGAGGCACGGTTATAGTGGCTATCAATTTAGCAGCTTCATCATCGGCTGTAACACTCATTATAGTCAACAAATCTTCATTCCGATTGTTATTAACCCTCGGTTTTGGAGTGTAACTTCCTTTCGTCAACACTTTACACAGCTTTATGAACCTCGGATCAGATTCAAAATCAGCGAGCTTGATTTTGCCAGCGGAAGACCAATCCGCCAATGTAGACACAACCTTAAATATAATAAAATTCCTTTATTCAAAATAATATTATAATTTCAACAACAATAAAAATAATTTGCAAGTAAACGAGATCATACAGTAATAATTGATTTGTGGGGCTGAAGTGGCACTTCAACCTAAAGATCTTTTGTGCAACACAGTTATAATTAGATTCTTTCACAAAAGGAATAGCCTCGTATATTTTTATGAATGTTAATTTTAACTAAAACACCAACAACTTTATCCAATACAAACATGTTAATACTTCAAACATCATAAAGCCTTCCTCCTAGAATTTTAATAAACAAAAATCTCACCTTAAGCGCGTGCTGCCTCGATACTCCAGCCCCGTCTGATATCGATAGCAAATCATTGACAGTTTCGGCCTTTCCTATCTGATTATCCGTGAATGGTGTTTTTAACTCACTGCTGTCTGTATTTTCTGGATTCTTCAAGGAAGCGAATGCAGCTGCGACAATGTTGTTGTTCCTTATGATTTTCTTGGGTTTTTCCAAACCGTTGTTATTACCAACAATTTCATTTTGGTTATTAGTCTTTAAATCGATTGACACCGAAGTTGTTAAGTTTGCTATTCTGTTGTTTACGTAGGCCGATAAACTGCTTTTATGAGATCGGACCAAAGCCCTCGTGAAATTGAACATGTTCGAATGTCAAGGAAAAGTTGAATGGATTAACTGGAAACAAAACATTTGAAAATATAATTGAAAACATTAATCAGATATAGTATGAAAAAAAGCAATAATTTTCACTTGCATTTGCAGGCGCAACAAGAGGGGTAATGTTTATTCCAGAACTCTTTGAGTCTTTAAATTTCATCAGTTTTTCTAGTTCAAGAAAATTATTGTCATGATTTGAACATAGATCCAGGAAATTACCCCCGTTAGCTAGTTTTAAAAATTTGCAATAATACTGTATATAAGCAAATATTTCTTAAGGTAGAAATTATTTGTAATATAAATCTAGTTTTATTTAAATTTTAGTGAAGCTTATTGCTTAGCTTCATTTGTGAATAAAAGTATTTCTTGAGCTAATATTAAAACAAGTGCTGTTTTAGAGATACAGCCTCTGAAAAAAAAAAAATCCATACACATATGAATATTATCAAGCTCTTCCTCTGCACCCCCATTATGGTAGATGGGGAATTTGGATTATATATATAACAGATTTTTAACAAAATCATATTTAAGATTTAGTTTACATTAGCCAACATATTAAAATATTTGTAAAAACCATGTTTTGTTATAATACAGATTTGATAAATGTCTGGTTTAGTAAATTCCAGTTAGAATTTCTTGTATAAAACATTACTGTATTTCTAAATAAATAATTGACTTTTTCTATAGCATACATACAACTAATTTATTTTAATACTCACAACTTTATTTATGGTTTAAAAAAAGCACCCACTGAGCAAAATCTATATAAAAACGTTGCATAGATTAACAATCAATATTGTTTTTAATGCTCGTAGGTTTAAGTTAATCAAACTTCAAAACACAGTCAATATGGATTGAAAGAAATAGGAAGAGTAATAAGGATAGAATTTAAAAAAAATATATTAATATCTTGACATATTAATTTTTAAATAAAATTTCTTAATAACTACATGCAAATTAAAACCAACAATCAATAGATTTCTTGAGAATTTATATCATAAACTAAATGTCAGCTATGAGGTATTTTTACTGTTAATAAACATTAGTTTTAAATTGAAATAAGCAATCTAACCTACAAAACAACATTTTCCTGTTCTTTTATTTTCAATTAAAACAAAAAAGGGGATTGTATATGTTGTGCACCTACCAGTAGTTCCTTAACAGGTGTTATCTCACATTTATAATCACTTTTCTAGCAAAATTATTAGTTGATAATATAAATCCACTATGACATAACCTTTATTTAGAGATTGATCACATTAAAATAATAGAGTAGAAACTTAAGATAGATTTTTTTCATTTTTTCAGTTGGCATCACTTTTGAGATTATAGACAACTATGCGAAGATGGACAAGTTTTCAAAATATATAATAGATGTATGATATATTTTTATTTTATCGGTTGGCAGCACTTTTGAGATTATAGACTGTTATGCAAAAATGGACAAGTGTTATAAAAACCTTGAAATACATAATAGATGTATGATTTAAAAGAGTTTGGGAGGATCAATACAGAAAGTATTCGCCTTTCCGGGCGATTGTGAAACGATCACGTAAATCCTATGATTCTTCTTCCCCGTTTTATTGAATTTTTCCTGCGAACTTTTTCAGACTGTTTTAAACAGTAGATTCAGAGAGTAATCTGTAAGTAGATTTTTATAATCGAGTTTTTGTGACGATGGCAATCGATTGTCAAATAAATTTAAAACTTTTTCAAAATTTGAACACACGAATTGAGCAGTTTATAAAGAATTTTGTAAGTACGTAAGTAATCAACGATTTTAATTTGTTAATTAAGTTTATTTTCAAATCGTTATAAATATGAATGAATTATAAAAATCTACTACAAAATAAATAAACATATAGATTAAAATGAATAACTTTAAATTCTCAACTAGTTTCGTGTTTTTATTTATCGGTAGATTTTTAATAAATTATTTATATATATTATTATCACTTTATAGATCGTTTATAACTCAATAAAAAAAAAACAATTTCTTTGTGAAATGATAACAAATGTTAAAATCAGCATATTCTTAATTTAATTTACATAAATACTAAATCAAAACAGAAGTAAAGTAGAACAGTTACAACTAACAATTGAAAATATTGCTTTATTTCCTCAACCAACAACAATAAATATGAAAATACGCACACTTTGCCTTACACTGGATATTACATTAAAAATATCAATTAGGACAAGTTTTTCTTTGTGAATAATTGGTACATGCCCATGAAGGAGGATACAGTGGCCACCAATCCAACCTGCCAGGTATTAAGCTTCTCTCCCCACAGGTAACCCTTTGGCAGAGTATTCACAGCATGGATTAAATCTAACGTCAACCTTATACACGTTAACAGTTCGAACTTTTGACGTGCCAAGATCTTCGCAACTGCATCACTGAAACAAAAATTCAAAAATATAAATTATATAAAATCATGTAATGCCTGAAAGAATTTAAGCAGATTTTAGTATTAAGGGGGATCTGTCTCAGCACAGTGGTTTTGATCACATTTATTTAGTGAAATTTTCAATGTATACAAAAAAATATAATATCTGTGTATTATCACACTGAATAAAATATATCAAGAAAACTTCATGTACCAATAAGTATTTTCGATAAATAACATTATATCAATATTAAAACAAATTCACATTTCTACAAATATTTAAGTTTATATGGTACTTTTATATGGAAAAGTGAGTTATAATAAACAAAAATACTTGAAAAATGACAAATAAGTATTGTGATTTCATTTTAATCTACAGATTAAGTTAATCTCAACAAATACAAAGGAAATAGATAAATTAAATGTTATCTGAAAATTACGAAATTAAAGAGTTTATATATCATGAAGGATATTGTATGCATTTTGAAAAATACTCAGCAACAGGCCTAAATACAACGGGACAATTCTCGGTTAGCGGAACTTAAGTACTATAAAAAACACAGTGCAAATGGACTGGTGGGAAGGCCTGTCTTGTATATCCAAGCCTGCTCTACAACATTTAATATTAATACTATGTCATCTGGCGAAATCACAGTGGTGACCTGTGTGAAATGCGTGATCTCAGATTTCACGATTTCACAAATATATAAAACAAACAAATTTTGTATTTATTTACGTAGGCATATCTTCGAAATTTCATGAAAGTAAGGGAACAGAGTTGAAAACTTATGAGAACTAACGAATTAGCTAAATTTTTAAAACATGCAAAGTGTTAATTTAAATCAATTGAAACAAAATACTTACCTTCTCCATTTATAAGGTCATATCACTGCCTGATGAAGATATAATTTTCAAAAAATGCAATTTTGATAGTCAAATACTAGTTTGTTTAAATTAATACATGTTAGAGGGCCGATTCACAATTATCCAGGAACAAGAACTCACATTAACCATAAGGTCTTTCTGTATATGATCCGAATCGGCCCATGCAGTTTTTAAGCAATTAATAATTAAAATTTTATACTTACTCGGAAGATGATTTCACACAGCCTTTGTGTTTTTGCAGTACAGAGACGTATCGTAGATTTCTAAAACAAACAATTGAATTCGATAATAGGAAAGATTATTATTTATTCTCTTGGCCACAGTTATTAAAATTAGATAAAATGAAAAGAAATTTTTAAAATAATTAATTTATAACAATTAAATAATTATTTTCTCTTTTTAGTTACTGCAACTTTTGACTTATATAATGTAAGTACTTAAAAAAAGGACATACATTCACTGAACCAACTACTTCCTAGGCAAATATCCTGCTGGACATTGAACTACATAATGGACATTTGCTGTTTCATGAAAAATGATTTTTTTTATTCAAAAATATTTAATGCAAAGTACAAAAAACATTACATAATATATGGTCATCTGCAGCCATGTGCTTCAGGATTTAGCGCTCGTCAGTACAGCTTTGTCTTATAATCCTTTAAACTTATTAAATTAATTAAATGTACCGTCCTTGTCGTAATCCCAGGTGAAGCAATGATATTTGTGAAAATTTTTTTCAACCGGATTTACTATTAAAAATATAATTTTAAAGTCATTGATTGCAGTAGCAAAAGAAGAGATTAATTAAATTCTATTAATTATTTTCACAAAATTTTCTTCATTTAATTAATTTAACATATATGACCGATTTACAATTAACCCAGGAACGAGAACGGAACCGTATATATTATACAGAAGTAAGTGTAATTTTTCACCTAATATTAATATCTGTTTCTATTAAGAGTGTAGTGAAACAAGTTTAACTTTATTTCCTATGATTCATTTTTCTCATTTCCGTACCGTTCTCGTTCCCGTGTGATTGTGAATTGGCCCATAATCTGATCATTCTGATATATTTTGATAATTTTAATGGTTTACCTTAAGAGTGATAAGTATATGGAGGCCACCCAAAAAACTGAACTGGCTGTATCCCAGGCGCTTCCGTTGTTACCATCTATAAGCTTGTGTTCCAAAAGCCAGCTCATTTTTTCAACAGGATAATAAATTTGGTCGATTATATTAGTTACCACACCAAGAGATGCCATCAATTTATCAGGTTCCTACAATTTTAAATATATATATAAAATAAATAGATTGATAATGTGTGAACAATAAAATTCTCAATTTAAGTGGCAGGGCTTTGAAGCCAGCATCATTAATTTCAAAGAAAGAAAATATGTAATATTATTTCGTCTTATAATTTTAGTCAAGTCTTATTAATATATTATTAATAGGACAGAAGGCCTCTGGTCGATAGCCCAGGATAGACATACCTTTATTTTAATGTATATACTCAATGTTTGAAAATGTAATTATTTGAATAAAGATATTTGTATATATTATTAATATTTAGAATTTTATCATATTTTATTACTAAGATAGAAACCACAGACGTGGATATAAATGATTATCCTTTTATCAATGGTTATTCTATCATGGCTTTTGATCATAAATGTGAACTTGGATGAATGGTTTATAATAATAATTACAATTATTATTTCATTTTACCCCTATACAACCATTATGGTAAATGGGGATTTTAGATTATATATATATATATTTCATTTTATATCAATATTCACTTTTGGGATAATTTCAATAATAATAGTTCTAAGGGTTAATTTATACTCAACATCAATATCATTTCTTTCATGCTTGATATTGAATTTAAAAGATGGAAACAATTAAATTGGGGAAATTGAATTATACTCTCACTCTAGGTATGAGAGTATAATTCAATTTCCCGAGGACCACAAGACAATAATAAACATTATCCAAATTCCTGTTAAAAAATAATATACATTATTTTACTTACATCTTTACCAAGTCCATATTCAAGATTGTACTTCAACATCGGTAGATCATCGAGCAGCCGTAAAACCGCCCTAGTTCCTGACATTTTCGAACTGAAGATGGCCATCCTTTTTGCTAAAACTTCATTCTTAGCCAACCCCCCGATTAATTTTGTGCTGTAACATAGTGTACGTAACACCTGAAAAAAATAAAAAAAAATTAAAAAAATAATAAGTGAATTACAAATATGAATAAAATGATAATTATTTATATATTTGAAAATGGACTAATAACCAGAATCTAGTTGAGAATTTGTTTTATTGGTAGATTTTTAATAATTTATTCATATTTCTATATTATAATATGAACTATGTTTTAATATTAGAAAAATGTACAGCAGTATAGAATTTTCTATAATTAAAAGAAATGGCAATTGTTATTCAATTATTTTTTTAAACAAGGCCGTTATGCTAATCACAACTCTAGAAAATTATTTGTATGAAAAATATTTGTAAGAAAATGACTAAAAAATAATTATGAATTTAATTAGTGAATTCAATAAATTTTAATTGACAGCCATAATTATGATGATATTTTAAATTAATGACAATAATTTTATTCCTAAAAAAAGTCACTTATACATAAATAATTTGTTTAAAAAAATAATTGTCAGACATATAATTACTCATGAATACTTTAAATACTTTGATTGTTTAATCTGCAATACACTTCAAATTTACATTATATTATATTATACTATACTATACTATATTATATTATATTATATTATATTATATTATATTATATTATATTATATTATATTATATTATATTATATTATATTATATTATATTATATTATATTATATTATATTATATTTAACATCTTTATTACTATTTCGATACAATAATTTCAAATTAATGGGTTTCCAAATCATATAAAACAATCGGAACAGCCAGATTTTCATTGATATTTAATAAATAAAAATTTGAATCTTTGCGATCATAAGTCGCACTGATAAAATATGAATAGTAATATTAGCAATATTTATTTTCCTGCAGGAAAAATGTTCCCAACTATATGACAATTATATAAACAAAAATAGAAAATTCTAACAAAATAAAATACATATTAAAATATAGACCAGCAAGAGGTAACAAGAGATGATAGAGGATCACGAAATACAGCAGTTTGTCGGCTATTGATTAAATAAATTATAAATAATGCTTACAGGAGATTTAGAGCCCTTTAGTGTTTTGTTAATAGTTAACTTTTATGAATCAAGTTTATTAATTTTCAAATATACAAATCGTCTAATAAAAATATGTATTTGCATACAGATTTGTTTTAGATCACTCTGTCTACTAGATTAATAATCACCCGGGAACAAGAATGGAAGGATTCATAAAGCCTGGGAAGGAGCATTATGTATGGACTTACTGTATACAATCCGTTTCTGTTTTCGATCTCGGGCGATTGTGAATCGGCTCTATATTTATCGTTTTCATTAATATTAATATAATTTACAACACAAGTTATCCAATTCATATACAGATAATTACAAAAATGTCTATAAGGCCCTTTCCCGTGTGATTGTGAATTGATACACGTAAATACGATGATTCTTCTTTCCCTTCTTGGACAATTGAGAATCGGCTTTTACTCAAGTTTATTAAATAGATGGACTTCGCAGGTATCATGGCTTTAGCCACAATTCATCCGCAAGATCTGCAGTGGATAGTTGTTAAACGCCCCACTCATTTTCTAATACAAGTGGTTAATTTATTACAAAAATCATAAATTGCTGGAAATGTTGAGGCCAAATTGCACTTTTTTGAAAATGATGACAGTGTAAAGCAAATTCACTTCAAAGAACACTTTCTGAGATTCTGCTGGTTTAGAGAAAGTTTGTGAAAAAAAGTTATAAACGCATTTCTGATTATCCATCTCTTTTATCAAATTTTAAATTGATTTTAAGTTGTTGTACACAAGTTCACGATTTTGCTTAAATATTATATTATTTCATTTTTCGAATCCAATAATAATTTAAATTAAATAGAAATTACTACATGAAATATTTTGAACAAAAAACCTGACAGCAAAGGGGTTCTAAATCCATTAGATTGCACAATAATTAGCATAACTACACGTAAATAATTTACCTTATCTCTACCTTTATATGTTTCTAAAATATCACAGAACTGATTCAGAGCCGTCATGGTCCCTTTTTTCTCACAATATGCTAACAGTGTGTTGTAATGGACAACAACATTAGAAGCGGAACGCTCTTAGAGGAATGAGGAAGTGGCATTCGGCGATAGCAGTTTACCTTTAGATTTAGGCATATTTTATTATCACTTTCACTTTTTGCACTCGACTTTGATAGGTATGCAAAACACTCCACCTAACCACAAACCTTGAAATTGAAATCATAGTAAAGTAACATTGTGATAAAGGCACGATAAATATTTCTCTAGATCAATGAACATTTGAGAAAAAGAATTCGAACGTTGGCACCACTTTTGTAATATTTTTTTTTTTGATAGTTGGCGAAACTGTCAATACAAAATAGGAACTTTTTTGTTAGTAAGTTGGTAGCTCTTTTGTGATTATTGTAGATTTTTATTTTTAACTGTTGGCAACACTTTTGTAATTCGTTGCGACGTTGCCAGACTTATAAATTATAGTAGATTGTGTATTGAATAGATAATTAAAAAAGTGAAATTGCACATAAAACTTGATTTTATAAAAAAAGTTATTGTGTAGACTACAATACAATTATTTTGCGTAGCATGGAAAAAGTCCACAGGTTAATAAAGGATATGATAAGCTTTTCTAAAGTAAGAGAAAGGAAACATATATAGCAATCATAATTATAAATAAATATTTATACTTACATGTTTAATTATTTTGGACAGATTCTATGGTGATAATAAGCAATTCTGTAATAGCCTTCAGGCTTATGTATTTGAAAAAATTTTAATTATTTTTTTATTTAAATAAAAATTATTGTCTTTTGAAGATGGAAACATAGTCTCGGAAAAAAAATATATTTAGTATAATAAAACGAGTAGGAGAAAGAATAATAATTTGTACTTGAATAATCAAAGTCTCCATAACAAACTTACAGAAAATTACTCAATTAATTCATTGATAATTTCAAGAATTGTTTCCAAAAATGTTGGATAGATGTTTACAATTTTGCTTCCTCGAATTGTTTATTCATTACGCTTAATACAATTATGCATTATTTATACACAATAAAGTTTTAACCAAAAAGATGGCCATATTCAGTTCAAAAATGTAAGAACCTAGGTGGTTTAAGGCTGCTCGATGATCTATTGATGTAGAACAACTTTGAATGTGGACTTGGTAAGAATGTAAGTAAAATGTTTATTATTTTTTACAGGAATTAGGATGATGTTTAATATTATCTTAATTGAATTATACAAGTTTTGTTCTGCACCAAATAGAAATGAGTGAAAATTTGTGATATCACCTATAGCAATTAGATGACTGATGGTGTGGAAGAATAAAAAGCACTGCAATTGCTCATGTAGCAAATAACTAGCGTATTCCAAATGAGGCAGTATTGCAACAGTGTGTTAGAGTTCTTTCTCTAATAATCTTGGTTCGGAATCTAACTTCGTTTTTAGTCGCAATAGATGAGATTGACTCATTCGGAATCCTACTGCACCTATTTATGGTAGATCTACTACAAACAGGGAATAAAAAAGTAGTAATAACGTTTTTACTTAATGCTTAATATGCTAATGGATGTATTAAAAACACTGAAAATTATTTTATTTTGATTTTCTTGAAATTTGTTTGATTGAAAAAAATAAATTTGTTATTGGTTTGATTTCATAAAAATACCTCTTTTTAAAATAGCTTTTTAAACAACACTGCTAATAATACTTGATAGCATTCAAGTCTACTTCAAATTAACAAGTGAAAAATAATAATACATAATTTATATAGCACTTTATTTATAATACATAACAAAACTTATATATAATATAGTTTTTTTCATTTCAAAATATTACCACTCTTAAAATCACACAGTAAATTTCATTAAACTAGAACAGAAAAGAAACGTTTCGGTTATCGTTTTGTCGTACTCATTTTATTATTTTTTTTATTCTTTAAATTTCTTCATATAAAAATTCGCGACCGCCGCGCACGTCCTGAGGACTAATGCAATTTAAAATCAATTAAAAAATTTCCCTAGTAACTTTCGCCCATTTAATGAATCAATAGAAAATTCACCTACCAAAAAACAAATCAAAATAACAGACTACAACGTTTTTCTTTTTTACTATTTAGTATTACTTTAAATTTCCATTCGCTAAATTTAAATTTGCCTATACGCATTTCCTAATTAGGTACCACTTAACGTTTTCGTCTTCTTTAATTTTTTTTGTTTATTTAAAATTTTATTTAATTTCACCATTGAAAACTTCTTTAAATTGGTTTACTGAAATGTGAGAATCTTTAAAGGTGTAAGGAAAATAAAAGTTGTATCGAGATTTCTATTTAATTGTCCATTCGTTGAATCATTTACAACATTTTTATGTAAATTAGAAAATTCCGATAAAATTTACATAAAAGTCTTATGAGTGATTAATAATTCACGAAAACCTTGAAATAGTAATTTTTCCTTAATACATCTTTAATTTATGAAAAAAAAAAAACAGTGTAGAAATTTACTTATTATTCAGGTTAGTAATAATCAGAAGAAAATATCAATGTTTTAAATGAAGAAGACGTTGATATTTACAAATATTTTTTTAGGGGATTTACCACACTGTTGCAAAATTTTTGTATAATTCTACATTAATAAACTGAACATAACTTCTCGGATAATTTAACAATTATTATCTTCACACTTAAAGACTTTCACATTTTTATAAGACAACTGCATAAGACGAGACACACAATTGATTTTTTAAAATTCAATTAGCATATACTCTGCAAAATCCGTTCAGCAGTGTCCAACGTAACCAGATGATTCCTTTGAATAATAAATCTTCTTCAATTATCGTTTTAATATCAGATATGATCTTGTACAAACATCTTTTAATTTCATTATTATTTATATATATATACTTTTTTTGTTCACATTATTTAGTCTTCTTAAACACTATCACAAAGTTTCGTTAACACATTGTTTCTTTTTCTTTAATCTCGCTCTCAATGTATGTACAAATAATTAACTGCAAGCGGTTTTCGAGAGGAGGGAAACTAGAAAACGGGCAATTCGGTTTTTATCCAATTTGGTTTGTTTCAGTTCCGGTCGTGTCATTTTCTCTTCTCTTCTTTTCATTTAAATCTTACTTAAAGCTAATATGAAAAAATATATTTATCAGTCAATGTTCTGTGCAAATCATCTTTACCTTTTTTTTTTTTTTTTGCAGAGTGTGTGTAAATATTTTAATACTTTTTTTTTATTAAAATGATACAAATTTAAGATAAATGATATTGACATTAAAATTAAAAATGAAATAATTTATTATTTTTTAAATTAAATATAAATTAAAAATAAAAGTAATTTTATATTGAACTATAAAATCATAATTCAATGTTTTACAAGCAACGCTTAAAGCTTTTGTGATTAGCGGGAAGACTTTAAAATTCGAAGAATTTGAAAATTATAATTATTTGAAATATGTTCTTTAATTTTTAAAGAAAGAAATATATTATTGTATAATAATAAATTTCTTTAATATTGTATTTTCTCGATAGGTTTAAAACAATTGTTAAAATTCTAAATATTTAAAAATTCAACATATTCCACAACTTTCATAATTGTAAGATACTTAAAGATCAACTTATTTGAAATCTAATAAAAATGAATTTATTTATTTATTAACTATTATTATTATTTAACTTTGATTATACTAAACCTATATAGGATTTGAACAAACGCTGGTAAATAAATATTTATTCAGTCAACAAGCAGCATAGTTACTTAAAGATTCGAGAATTCCAATTAAATATCCAACATCTAGTATTGATATGATCATGTTGTACAGTTTGGCAGGATTCTAGTAACAATAAAATACCTGCTTTGTGTGAAAGAAAGCAAGTGTATTTACACACACACTGCAAAAATCTGTAATCTCTAATATTTCGTCAGTTTACACAGTCAAAATTCATTAAGCAAAGGTTTTTAACATTATTTAATGACTTTAGACTCTAAACAGACCATTTCTGCCATCGGACGAGCTTTTCTTTCCTAAACAATCATTCTTATAAGCCGACGGAATGAAAACCATTCTAAAACGAGCGGAAGCAACTTTTTTCTTCATTATCTACTAAAAAAATTTCCTAATAAAATTTCAAAGTTCGATTAAACAACACAGTTTTCTTTTGTCCTAAACAACGCGTGATTGATTTTCGCGAAATTACGTTCCAATTTCATTTTTTTCCCCCGCTGACGGTTTTTTCGTTTGATTAATTTTTTTTTTCGAGTAAAGTTATTTTTGGTATTTTTTGGTCCTCACTAGGGATTTATCGAATAAATCTTATAGAAATATAATGTATTGACTTAAAATGAAACATCATAGATTGTGAGTGTAGTTTAAATTTTGTGGTTTAAACTTCAAAATTATAATAAAAAATGATCAATTTTTGTTGACTCTAACTTTTTTATATCTAAAACTTCAAAATGTGAATTAAAATAATTAATTTTGTTTTTGTTGCAGCTTTTTTGTAGTTTAAACTTTAAATTCTTATTCATAATAATTAGTTAATTCTGCTATTGGTTTCTGGGCACAAAAACCGTTTAATGACCTTATATTTTATTGTCTTATTTGTGGATTAGTAGATTTGATTTACTCGATAAATCCCGTTTGACTTATCGCAAATGTCTATTCTTTACGTCGTTATTTTTTCTTTTAATTTGCACTGTTCGGAGATAATAAGATAGAGAAAGAGGGAGAGATAGAGAGAGCGATCAATAATAATAATAATAGTAATAATAATAATTAATAACACACTGTAGAAACAAGGGGTGGGGGGAGGAGTCAATGGTTCTGTATGAAGTCCTCGAGAGAGGGCGTAACCAGCCCCTTGTAAGGTATCTTAAACTGCTTGATAACGCGCGCGCTCGCGCAACTCAGTCTCGTATAACGCGCCGCGTTCACCAGATCGTGCACCCGCTGTCCGTTGTCCAGCAAGCTGGCGAACGTATCACCGTTATTATTCACATAGTCCAAATGCGCGCCGCGTTCCAGGAGAACCTGCGCAAGTTTTGCTGGACAGGGTCGCGCCATCGCCGCCAGGTGGAGCGGTGTGTTGCCCTCCTCGTCCCGGGAGTTCGGATCGGCGCCGACCCGCAGGAGAACTTCAGCGAGGTGGGGGGATGGAAACTGGCAGGCGGGGTAGCGACCCACTAAAGAAGCCTCACGGCAACAGGCCAGGTGCAGCGCAGAACGGCCCATTTTACTTTTAATCTTCAGCCTCACTAAATTGTAAATAGCGCGGTGGATTTTGTCCGACATTGCTTCGTTGTTGTTGGAGTTGTCCAGAAGCCGCGTCAGCAGACACGCTAGGTGCAGTGTGATTACCAGCACCCTATTCAAATAAGTGACATCCCTTTCTACGTTGGACATCCTCTCCAGCATAATATTCCCCAACTCCACTTCCTTAACAGCCTTATTAAATACCCTCAAGAGTTCGACAAACTCCACAGGCGGCACAACACGGCCCCTCGTGGTCGGCTTACCCTCTTCCCCCATCATGAACGAGAACAATTCCGTGAAACTGAACAAACTGCTCTGCGTCATTGGGTTCAAGCGCTCGAGCATCGTTTGCTGCATGTCCAGCGCGTAGTTCCACAGCTCGATGCAGCGGTTGAACTTTCCGGCGTCGGCGTAAACGGCGCCCCTGTAGCGGATGTAGTAGCTGGTGTCGGGATGGGCGGGGCCTAAGATCCGCTCACGCATTACTAGTGCCTGCATGCGCATTTCATCCGGGTCAGCCATTAGGTCGTCCAAACCTTCCGGGTCGGTAATTTCCACTGCGTAATCGTACGCGGCTACTTCTTTGGTGCGTTGTTTCAGGATCGGAAGACCCTCACCTCGATACCTGTATAAAAAATATCATTAGTAATTGAAAACAAAAGATTTAATAATTACTTGACGTCATTATCGATAGCATCGGCGTAGCTATTTTGTAAAGAATACTAGATATATACACAGTAGGGTATCCACTTTTCACCAATGAAAAATACAAAAAGACCATTCAGGATGGTCACATATCGCCGTTTATCACTAACCTTTCTTCCATCGCTCGTTTCCAGTAATCCAGAGCCCCGATCATGTCACGTTTCTTATCCACGTAAGTCGCACCGAGCAGTTCGAGCGCGTCGATTCGTTCCTTCCGCGAGACGAGTTGAGGTAACTTAATTAAATATTCTACTATGTGATTGTGACCCGTCACTGCGGCTGCCAACAGCGGGGTCATTCCTAAAAAAATAATCCATGATTATAGTGAAATGCTGGACACTGTAGACAACAACTAACGTATTTGCAAACGCTGGACGCTTGAAAAAATATATCTTACATATTATTTTTTTCATGCATTTAATAATCTTATATATTTTCAAAATAGTTTAAACATTTATGTGACAACGAAATATTAATATCACAAATATAAGACTAGATTGACAACCGAATAGGCTTATTTGTCATTCGTTTTTTATTCTGCTAAAATAAATTCGGTTGTTTTTAGAAGTACTTGTCCCTGTATTTATGTATTTATATCATGCTTGCCTCTGAAAGCAACATTCTATATCTAGGCAATGACAGTGAGTGAGACAGATTTTATAGATATCACGCAATTTAAGGTATATTTCAGACGCCGGCTGTTTTTTTTATTATTTATTGAAGCGTTATTTTTACATAAACTTTGCTATCCATAACTTTCTGTTTCTCCTGAAAGCTTCTTTTAGATATAGATATCAGTTTGCTAAAATCTTGAAAGACTATATTTATGCTTTCATCCATAGCTTACTGTTTTTCCTGCAAGCTTTTCTTAGATATAGACATGAATTTACTTAAATCCTGAAAGACTGTCTTGTTTTCTAATTATTTTGCATTATTTGGCCGCTGAAGCATATGTATTAACGGAAATACAGGCTACTTTTGACAGCCACGACTAGGTATAGATTATTTTAGTTATGATTAATTTTAATATTATTTTTGATTCATGATCAATTTTAGTTTATTTTCCCGAAGTTATAGCTTATAATAACTTTATTTTTATAGCCGAAGCTCATTATGGCCGTTTTTAACATCTGTTGTTCTGTTGTCTTGTGAACATGTTGACGGTCATTGAAATTGGAGAAACAATCATAAACTTCAAGTCCAAGACAAGTGCAGACAACACAATAGCGATATTAAGTGAATATAGATCATCTCAACTCTATTTATGGGTTACATAACAGGAAAAAAAAACCTAAGATTATTACAATAGATTTCAAGACAATTTTGGGTTACTTAGGCCTTACTTTTATAAAAATAATTTTTTATAAAAATAAAAATATTTGTCTGCCAATTTTGGAGCCATTTACGCGTGGTTTTTGGGTTAAAGAAGAAAATATAAAGTTTTAGGTAATCTAATATATTTGTGTAAAACTTTGTCTTCTTTAACCCAAAAAACGTGCGTAAATAGCTCCAAAATTGAGTTGTGACCAACCTATCCGTAAAGAACAGATTAAGTTTTAATCCCATGATAAACGTGATTTCAGAGGGTAGTATAAATTTTAGTCCCAGGGGCAACGTGAAAAAAACTTTTTATTAAGCAGAGAGAATGATTTTTGGTTCAGTGTACTAAACGTATTGTTAAAAACTTGTTTTTTTTATTTACCATAGGAATCGACATCCATCGTAGCTCCATTTTCGATGAGCAATTTGAGTATCTCTAGGCTACCCGATTCGGCGCAGTCGTGCAGAGCCGTGTTGCCTTTTACGCTCTTTCTGTTCACACTGGCGTTCAGGCTTAACAAATATTTGGCTATGCGAATGTGGCCTTTGTAGCAAGCGATCATCAGGCAGGTATGACCATGTCTGTTGGCCACCTCGATATCTACGACAAAAAAGCAAATATTATTATAAGCATGGAAACAGATTTTGTTATATGTTGTAGATGTTTACTCCGTTTTAAATGCACTTGCACATGAAATACTTTGAACATTTCTCAATTAATTTATTTTTAAATTGTAAATTAAATTACTAGCTATAATTGTAACTAGTTATTTTTCGAAGTAAAAATATAGTTCACCATTTGAAAATGGAACAACATTTTTTAAGTGCTACAATTACTTCGACAATACAGGACATCATCAGGCAGACGATTAATACTCTTAATCATTTTGTTCATTTGCTTGATGATACCACTATTTTGGTGAAACAATTGTAGCAGTGTCTCTACAATAAATTTTCCGAAACTTCAGCACTGACTACAGTCTCAATATTTAAATCACACAAAAAGAAAAAGATAACATAGCGTTAGGTTACTTTTAATGCAAAGATATTTTTTTTATGAAAAAAAAAAAAAATGATCAAAACACTACAGAGGAGAAAAGTTTTTGATCGTGTGGTATAAAGTTAAAATTGTGTTATTTACAAAAGATTTTATTTCATTATATTGAAATTATTGTAAATTATTTAACTTACCAGCTCCGTTATTCACGAGGTATTTGACTATGTCTAAATGGCCGTCGAAACACGCCGCCCTCAGCGGTGTCGAATTTGTCCTCGTGGTGCTGTTTACCCTGGCACCGTGTTTTATCAGTAGGGTTACGATTTGTAAGTGTCCGGCCGCGGCGGCGCACCAGAGAGGAGGGGCTCCTTCTATGGTTTCCCCATCAAATATCACTAAAAAAAAGCAAAGAAAAACAATCAAATTTCAAATTAATCCAAAAGTGATTTACATTATATATAATCTAAAAATGCATAAGAATAAACAAAATCAATTTCTTTAAACATTTGCGGTCATATTTCCTATTTGAATGATATAACATATTCTTACAACTAACGGTAGAAAGGAAAGATTAAAAAAATAATAATAATGATAAAATAAGATATGGCAAATGTGAATGATTTTGTGCATAAAAGTATATTTTATCTGGGGTGATAAAGTAAATGTTGTGGAAATCTACCCTATTTGAAAGGAAATAATACTGGGCGTAAAATCGCGAAGGGAATATAAATGCAATCAACAACCAACTAAGCTTTGGTGGCCCTAATATAAACCCTGTGAAATATTACACTATATTTATTTAATTTGCTCACAACAATCTATTTTTTTCTAAAATATACCATCATAACTAACTTTACTAATTAAATATATACAGAGAGCTTTTTTTATCAGTATACATTTCCCCTATGTATACCTGCAAAATATGCGAGTCAAATGCATTAACGTATGTGTGTTTAGTTGCCTGTAACACGTAACTAAACACATATGTGTCAAATAGTCAACTAAACATACACACATTAATCGGTTCAATGCGTTTGACGTTTTTTTCAGGTATACACTTCCTCTAATGTATACTGATAAAAAAACCTCTCTGTATATATATATATATATATATATATACATAATCTTTATTAACAAACACAATGCACTATCTACAGATAACATTTTACAATTATTAGAGTATTTCTAATGAGTAAAATTGCTCATTAGAAATAAAGTCAATAAGTAACAATGAATTTAAGTTTTTCAATAAATAGGGAATAATTACTGATTTATTAGAATATGTAACATTAATAAAATTGTCATGAACTTAATTTTGCAGTAACAAAAAATCGACTTTGGCCATCTCTACAATATATATATTTGTTTTGTTTTTATTATTGAAATCAGAACTATATCAGCACCGACGTTATACATAAATATTGTAAAGGTTTGCCGATTGGCTATCGAACAGTGGTCTCTCTGCTTGCTAATTAAATAATAACTTGAATTATATGGTGTAAAGAACGTAAACAAATTTTATTTGACGTCAGATTTTTTGATAGATTAATACGAAGTTCGCAATATTTCTAGCAATAACCCGACGCTTCCACCATTAACAAATATGCATTTCCAGGTAGTTATAGGCCGAATTTCATATTAAGTATTTAGAAGTTGTAACAAAGTTATTCGGGATTTTCAATTTCAAAAAAACAAAATTACTTTAAATTAAATTATTATATATTGTAACGTAAACTAGATAAAATAAATGAATTGTCACGTAAATAACCAAGACGCGCTAAAATTCTTTCTGTCTCGATGCAGACTCACCCTCACGGTACTGCCCCCGCGCAACATCCCTCCCGATGGATGATGCGCACAAGATCGGCTGTTCAAGTTTATGCTCCCATCATCCTTTATACCTACAGCCATATAGATCCATTATCTAATCATGTTGATTAAAAATTTCATCAGCAATTTCATCAACACATTCTCTGTCCGCTATTAATCCTCCATAAAATGACTGCGGGTGTACCACAAGGTTTCGTGTTGCCCGCTTTGCTCTATAATATATTTGTTTATGACCTTCAAGTCACGGCGAATGTATTATTAGCGCAATTCGCGGACGAACTGCCTTCCTCTACATAGGTAAATATATTATGAAGGCCAAACTCCAAACAGCCCTCCATAATTTAGAGGAATAGGCCAATGAATGGCAGCTCTCTCTTAATCCAGAGACAAGACAAGCCATATTCTTCACAAAGAAGAATATATCTATTTAAGAGATATCCCAATTCCATGGGCAAAGCAAATGAAATACCTTCGTTTCACTTTGCAATCTCATTAGAGTAAAGGGTTTTTTTAGTCAGTAAAAGTTTGAGATATAATATCACAATCCTGTCAATTAAGTTTTGACGGAATTGTGTGTTGTGTAATCTTTTTATTGAATTCCATTATTTATATATCTTTTAGATTAAAAGTGATGACAGTCTGTTATTTTTAAATATTTGATAAACATTTAATAAGTGATTTTTTAAATAAACTATTTAAAATATTAAATATACAAAACACAAACAATATTTAACTTTTTTAATAAGATATACAGATGGTTTGAACACCGCTTATATATAATATGAAACTGAACAAAAATCAGATCATCTTATGACATTCTTCCAAAAGATAGATAAGCTATGGAAAATTACGGTTTACGGCATATCTACATAAACCACAAGGTTTATGTAGATCACATTCTATATAATAGGTTTTTATTGAATTCCATTATTTATATATCTTTTAGTAATTTGTTTACAACAATTTGAATCAAAACAAATTTATGCAGAATTTGTTCACACAATTGTTAAACATAATTTTTGTTCAATCAGGGTTATTTCGTACGTGAAAGGGTTTAATGTTCACGTCATTCTTTATTATCCCAGTTTAAGGGATTTTTGTAATATATACTTAGATTTTAAGGTTATTAATAACATATAGTATAAATTTAACATAACTTTGTACGGAATAGGTCTGTTTGTATTATGTAAGTATAATTCAAAATCAAAATCATTTATTGCAAAAATCATTTAATAAATGTGTAGCAATCATAAGGTTCAAAGTATAAAACAAACAAAAAATAAATTATTGGGTAAAATAAATCAACTTATTAACTTAGGTTAAAATACAGTAAAAATCATGTTTTAAATATGTAACTGTTTAAAGTTGAAAAACTGACGATCGATAGCCATTATTTGATAAAAAGTGCATAAACTACATGTAAATGTATGTCCGTGGAGTTAGCTATATTTTTAAGGATATCCCGGAGTTTCCACGAACATTAAAAACATTAATATTTGGCGATAATTCTATTCAAATTTCTTCTAGATATCATTTAATAAATGTCCAACAAATATTTCAAAACAATTTCCAATAGGTAAAACTATTTTTTTCAATCGTAAGTGCCGTTTAGCTACTATAAACTTTCTTTCGGGAACCATTTAAGAAAAATCTAACTAACATTTTAAAACAATTTTAAAAATTCAATTGTTAATATTTGTCAGATAAACATTAACAACTTTTATATTTGGCGATAAAAAGGTGCATTAACTACATTGTAAATATATGTCTGCGAAGTTAGCCATCATTACACAAAAAAAATGTTTAGGGGTATCCCGGCGCTTCCACGAATATTATTAAAATTAATATTTGGCCAAAATTATAGTCAATTCATTTCATCCAGATATCATTTAATAAATGTCTAACACATATTTCAAAACAATTTCCAGTGGGTAAAACTAAACAATTTACATCACCTTTCAATCGAGTCATTTAACGCTGGATAATTTCAGATTTCATACAAAAATCAAGGAAAATATAACAAACATTAAACAAAAAAAATTCAAAAACAAACAAATTCAATTGAAAATTTTATCTAAACATTTATTAGATGATTTCTAAAAGAAATTTAAAAGTATTTAGCGCCAAACGACATTTATGTTTTTTTTTTGTTAGTCGATTATTCGATAATATTGCTAGATTGAAAGTGATGTAAATCAATATTTTTTTAAGACATCTATTGTATGGTTTTTTAATAAACTTAAAAGTAGCTAGCGCCGAAAGAAACGTATGATTATTTTGCCCGAACAAGTCGAATTTTAATTAATATTGCAGGATTAAAAGTGATGTCAGTCTGTTATTTTTAAAGATTACCCTCTGGAAATGGTTTTAAAATACTTGATAAACATTTAATAAGTGATTTTTAAAAGAAGTTTACTTAAAATATTAAAACAAACAATATTTAACTTTAACCCCGACACCAATTGGTAAAAGGGGACATCGATTATATATATATATATTTAACTTTTTAAATAAGATATACAGATGGTTTGAACACTGCGTATATATAATATGAAACTGAAATAAAATCAGATCATCTTATGACATTCTTCCGAAAGATAGATAAGCTATGGAAAATTACGGTTTATGGCAGATTTGTGGTTTATATAGATCACATTCTATATACTAACTTTAATATTAAACTTTTTATTTGTAAATAAAACAACAACATCAAATATCTATTGTGTAATCCAATGTCCGGCGGGGTAAATGCTCGGGAAGTAGTTGTTTCAATAGATGTTTGTAAAACTTACAGTGTAAGTATTTTTTGCAGCTGGAAAAAGGGATTGATCGAATTTTATTGATCATTGCCAGAAATTTTCCTTCTTTAATTTCATTGTAATAAAACAATAGTTTTTAAGTTCCACAAAATTAATTGTAGAAACACTGATGCAATTGTTTCGCCAAAGCAGTGGAATCATCAGACAAATGATGTCTATACAATACATTGTGTGAATTAAAATTTTTTAAGGATAGGTGAAAGATAGAATATTGAGGTATAGGTGATGAAATGAGGATGAATACATACATTGGCCTTGACAACTCGGCCATTTCAGCCATCATCTAATTTATATATATTTAACTAATTCCAAATACAAGATGAGGACAATCACTAATACCCATGGAATCCGGAACTCGAGCTCTTCGTTAGAAAAGTCTCGCCCCGGGCAGGACTCGAACTCGCACTTCCACCTGTTGTTTTATTTACAAATAGTGTATTATGATCATCAAGTAAAAGCTTTAAGCATCGATTAATTAAACTTTTTTTTAGTTGTTTTTATTTTAAAACATTTTTTTTATTAAACTCTTCTTTCACTTATTTTTTTGTAAAATAAATACTAAATTAACAAAAAGAATTCCATATGTCGAAAATCTGTAAAATTGCCCCTTTTTAGCTAAATCATTTACTTTAATGTATTGAGTTACGTGAAGATGAACTATACTATTTAATGAAATTTTTGTGTAGTATCCTTTCTTCATAAGATTCATTAAAACCAGATGTACATTGATGATAATAATTGATCGTGAACGAAATGTACATCATGTTTCGATTTTCTCCGTAGTGCTCGAATCCTATCCATTCATCACTGAAATCGGCATGCTTGTCTCTGTAGAGTCCTGAGTTATATCATCAACTTGTCGGTTTCTACATGTAAACGTGGATGTCTTTGCGCTGGTTAATGGGCTCTATACTGAACATATTCAGGACCTTCATTGATTTGCTGTTGTTCGGCCTAGCCATTTCCTCTTGCTTAGGCCTTGTTTATAGTGGGGAGTCAAGAGCCTAGAGCCTAGATGCTTTTGAGTGCGCGCGCATACGAGATGTTTAGTAATGATGATAATTTAGCAATCATTATAGAGCGGTAAAGCGCGTTAAAAATGAGCGCGCTGAAAAGTCACTCCGCTGTTGGAGAGAGAGCAACGATATTTCATTTCTTAAGATGACATCGAGCCGAGTGGACGGTGATCAACTCAAACATGTGCGATATATGCGCCGAGCATATTCAGTTGGGACTTTTATTAATTCCACGTACTTAGCGTACTTGCTCATTCTTAATAAAATGTATAACTTTTGCTTTTAAATGACACATTTCGGTTATTGTTATTAAATTCCGTAATCTTTCTTCTTTCTTTCTTAATCTTAACCTCTTTTACCTGTATTGGGTGTCGAGGTTTCCGTAATCTTTAATGTAATTAATAGTTTTAATATTTAAACATAGGTAGTTCATGATGAAAAAACAAATTTATTTAAACTGCTGTTGATTATTTTCGAGAAAAACGCGAGGACATGTTGATTAATATATTTAATTGCTTATTTTTTATCTAAAAATTGTATATACAGGGCAATTGTTTATGGAACATAAACAATTGCCGATACAAATTTACCTTTTTTAAATGGAGCACCCTATATATTATTACATATTTGGATTTTTTGGGTAATTCTAGGTAATTTTTGTATATATTGTCATATACCAATCTTCAACAATTAAAGAAAAATTGACAGATTTCCGAAACTAGAAAGAATTTAAAGTTATTCAATTTAATATGTGTTTTATTTATTTTATTGGTAGATTTGTAATAATCTATTCATATTTATTATATTAAATTATTTTTATTTTACGAATCTTTAAAATCCTAGAACATATAAGCTGGACAATGAATTTTCAGCGATCCGGTATATTTTATTATCATTTTGGCAATTAAAAATATTTTTTCGTTCTGAATGCGTCCGCTCTGGTGAACGCGCCGGACAAATCAAAATTACACGGATCGTAATAAATTCCGCTAAAATTATTGCGACTTTTATTTTCTTTTGTTCTGTTTTAATATTATTAATGAACCTTTTATATGTCATAATTTCCATTATTTATTTCGATCAAGTTTACGCAGGTAATTTTTGTAGTCACTTTAATAACTTCAATTAGAAAGTTTTAATTGTGGAATCCGCATAAAGTGAATATCTTTATTGGTATTCACGACCAATTAATTGATCAATAATATTCCTGACAAAATGAATGAGTGATATATATATAAGATGTAGCAATAAATTATGTGGAAATAAAAAATTGTCCAATCACACCTGTATTTTTTACGATCTGTTGATTCATTGTTATTACAAATGCGATTTATTGATATAAAGTTCATAAAATGCAACATGAACGTGAATGAAATAGTTGATTTCGTCATAAAAAATAGTGGTTCCGTTTAAAAGATTCACTGATTTACGAGTTTCATGTTTTCTTGTTTGCTCTTTGCTCGGATGCATAAATAAATTTTATTTCACGCCACAAAACCGTAATTATTTTACCAATCAAATATAAAAAAAAACAGTGAAACAAACCAATATTTTATTTAAATATACCATAATTTAAATTTAATAAAAATAATTTTAAAATTATTATTAATCAATTACTTTCCCTTTAGCTGCCGTTGGTGTTCTGTTTGATAGAAATTAAACATTTCATTTTATTTTTAATTAATTATTTTCCCTTAAGCTGACTTTTGTCTTACTTTGCGTAAATTGATAGAAAATAAAATTAATATTATTATGAAATGTTTCATTTCTATCAAACAGAACACCAACGGTAGTTAAAGGGAAAATAATTGATTAATTAATAATTATTTTAAAATTAATTTTATTTAATTTAAATTATGGTATATTCAATTAAAACATTTGGTTTGTTTCAGTTTTTTATATTTGCTCCGACTTGAAGATGACTAAAGCTGGAGCAAATATAAAAAAAACAGTAAAAGAAAGCAAGTGTTTTAATTAAATATACCATAATTAGTTCAAAAATGTTTCACCACGGGTTAAGTGAGAAGTTAATTAAAATCAATCAATCAAGTGAATAAATATTTTTTTCTAGTAATTTTATTTTCACTGAGAAAACAGGACCTTGTGATTTATCTTACACAACTGCAAGGAATTATCGAATCCTGATGTTGTTAGTAAACTTTATTACGCTCTAGTAAGATCAGGGATTGAATATGCTGCTATATTCATATCTTACAATTATTACAGTGCCGATTGTTTAAATGGATTTTTCTCGGTCATTACTAGTGTAACAAAAGAAAGAAAATGTAAAAGACGACAAAGTTTCAGATAATGTTACGATAAATAATAACATTTTATCAGATATTTTTTTGATGACATTAGTCTTCGAGATATAACACAAACTTAAATTTTTTAAATGGAAACAATAGATGGTTTTGTCATCATAAGAAAAGTATTTTTCTGTTTAATATGATATACCACATGACATATTTATTTATAAAAAATAAAATTGTGTTTGTTTCTAATGCATAAATTTGTTTTATTTTTGATGAATAAAGAAAAAAGTAAAAAACGTACAGCTAGATTGATCTAAGTGGCAAGTAAAAGTGCATTTCCTCCTACACACTAATTCGAAATAAATTTATTTAACAGAAATAAAACAATTTCATACATTAGAAACAACCGTAAATGTTTTATAAATGTCATTGTTTCATGACATACATTTTTTAGTGTAAATAAAATATAAAATTCTTTAAAACTCAGCTATTTAAAAAAAATATGTATGTTTTGTTAAACAGAAAGAATTACTTTCTTAAGATGACAAATTTTAAAAAAATGTTTCAAACTTATAGTTTAAAAACTAATGACAGCAAAAAATATCTAATAACATTTATTATTTAGCATAAAATTATCTAAATCTTTGCCCTTTACATTTTTTCTATCTGTATTAATAATCGAGAAAAATCGATAAAAAAAAATCGTCACTTTTAACATTTTTTAAAATATCCAGTTTCTCTTAACTTTATTAAAAATATGTTTTTTATTCAGCTCGTAAATATGCACTTCTTTGCCTATTTAACCGTTTCTTTATTTAGTTTCCTAGATCTCCATAGACAACACGAAAAAAAATCCATATATCTATTACAAAAGCTGCTTAGACTGTGATAATATATATTACCGTACACATTAAAGTCAATATTCCTCTTATGGAATAGCACACAATACAATAGATTCCCCACTTTCCATAATCAATTTCCAGATCTTACACACTTTTTATACAACCAGACTTTTAGGTCGGTAGTAACATCGAAAGCTCCAATACATTTCTTAACTCAAAATGCAAACAAATTATTAACAATTAGTGATTGTGATACATTTATCTGATTGATAATCTCTTAGTAAAATGTATACGAGAGTGTGAACTTTAATTTAGAATAAATTAAATAAAAAAAAATTATGAATTATTTTCGAAATATTTGATAAATTATTTACTCTTTTAGCTCTGTGAAATATTGACTTACGTTATGTAAGTCAAAATACCTTAACAAGAATTAAAGTTTAAAGTTAACTTTAAAAGAGGGAATAATTTATTAATTATTTTCAAATTCTTTCTTATATAATTTATTTAAATAACTGTGACCAAATGTTATATTATAATAACAATATTTTATTGTTATTATATTATTTATTTATTTAGTCTTATACAGGGTGAGTTTTTTTCGATGTTCTCTATGGGGATCTCGGAAACTATAAGGGATAGAAAAACGGTTAAATGGGGAAAGAAGTGTAGTTTTATAAGACGAATAAAATGACACTTTCAAAATATTTGAAAAAGTCAAGGGTAACTAGATATTTTGAAAAAAGTAAAATGTGTCAATTTTTTGAAATCAATATATCTCTATTATTATCATAGATAGAAAAAAACTGTAAAGGACAAAGTTGTACAAAATTTTACACAGATTAATAATAAAAAAACAAAAAAATTTTTTCGCCCATATTTTGGGAGATATGACACAAACTTACCTTTTTTTAAATGGAAACAGTAGTTGGCTATGACTTTATTAAAAGGGTTATTTTTTTCCCTTTAATCCGATATAACATATGCCATAGTTATTTTTAACTAATAATAAATAAGTTACAGTCGTTTTTAATTTTACCATACACCAAAAATTAGTTAGCCATGAAAAAGACAAAAGTAAAACAATTGCAGTTGTTTATTCTAAACACACATTAATTCATTTCCATATTTGGTTTGTTTCGATAAGTTTGTTTTGTATATTTTTCGTGTTGTAAGTTTTTTAAAGTGATAATGAATTTTTCCAACGAAGAAAAGCGCGATATGCTTGTTTGTTACATTCAGTGCAATAAAAACGCTGCTAATGCTGCAGAACAATATTATAGTCAATATATCGATCGTCGGTAGCCATCTTTACCAACATTCAGAAGTATCACCGTTTTAGACTTTTTTCTGTGGGGTTATGTGAAGAACAAAGTGTATGAACAATCATATCAATCTGTGGAGGATCTTAGACTAGCTGTACTTGAAACACTTTATTCTATTGACAGAAGAAAAGTAAAAAAAACACAAATTCGATTTTAAAAAGATGTACTTTATGCCATAATAATAATGGTGGACTTTTTGAGCATCTTATGTAATATTTAAAATTTTCTTCTATTATTATTTTGATAATTTCGGAATTATTTTACTTTATGTTGCTTTTGACAAATCTAAAGAAAGATAATACGTTAAATATTGATTTCGTTGCTATAAACAACCGCAATTGTTTTACTTTTGTCTTTTTCATGGCTAACTAATTTTTGGTGTATGGTAAAATTAAAAACGACTGTAACTTATTTTATTTTAAAAATAACTATGACATATGTTATATCGGATTAAAGGGAAAAAAATAACCCTTTTAATAAAGTCATAGCCAACTACTGTTTCCATTTAAAAAAGGTAAGTTTGTGTCATATCTCCCAAAATAAGAGCGAAAATTTTTTTTTGATTTTTTGTTATTAATCTGTGTAAAATTTTCTACAACTTTGTCCTTTACAGTTTTTTTCTATCTATGATAATAATAGAGATATATTGATTTCAAAAAATTGACACATTTTACTTTTTTCAAAATATCTAGTTACCCTTGACTTTTTCAAATATATTGAAAGTGTCATTTTATTCGTCTTATAAAACTACACTTCTTTCCCCATTTAGCCGTTTTTCTATCTCTTATAGTTTTCGAGATCCCCATAGAGAACATCGAAAAAAACTCACCCTGTATAACATCGTTATATGTTCCTCTCTATTTCTCAGTGTGAGGTGGTTATTATATTAACAATATTAATATTTTTTCTATTGAATTTAATTTATGTCAACTTAATTAAATTTCTATATTATTTTATGCTTGTATGCCCATAAGTTTACTTATTGTATCATTAGTATATCATTACTATACTGATGAGTTTTTATATGTTACCTTGTCACATATTGTATCATTATAATTATCATTATCATTTATTTTTTAATTTTGTCCTATAATTGGTTATCTTTCTCTTGGTTAAATAAAGTGCTTACAATTGTTAAAATTGTTTTTATACAATAAAATTAACAATTATTTCAATAATAATAATAATTTAATATTATATAATATATAAAATATAAATATTATGAAATATTAAATCATTCCATTGTTTTTTTTTTCGACATAAAAAAACAACAGATATGCTTTCAAATGATTATTTTTTTATGGAAATTTTCACCCTTTCTGTTGAAACAATATAATACATTTCTCATCGTTTCATAAATAAAAAGTTTTTGGGTATAATTGGAACAGGTACAAGGCTGTTTGTGTTCTCATACCGTGTGATGAAACTTATTTTCAGCACAATACGGCTTTTTTGGCGTAAGAGACAAAGAGAGAAGAGTGGGTTTTATTTATACATCCGAGCGTAAGAGCGTAGAGTAACCAAGAAAACATGAACCTAGTAAACATAGAACGCTTATTGTTTATTAGCCCATTTAAACTCGCAGCTATCCCGCTTTTTATAAAAAATAATTTTTATTGTGAATTTTTAAATATATATAATTTTACAATACATTAAATTCAGTATTTGTTTTGAGTTACGTAAAGTACGAATGGTTAATAAAACATTTATTTTCTTCACTAATTTATTTTTTACTGTTAGATGTACATTTCGAGCACTATGTACGCATTTTCAATAACTGAATCTAACAGGGAAAAATAAATAAATGAAGAAAAGAAATCAAATCGTGTTTTATTAGTTACATTACAATAGATTAATAATATTTTTTGTTTGTTTTTGTATTAAACATTTTTCGATTAAAAAAATGTTGCATTATACAATATGTTATTGTTATGCAACAGCAAATGGTCATTTTTGAACACTTGTTTAAAGTACTTATGTAACGTAAGTTAAAATATCACAGTAGCTAAAGAGGAAATAATTTATTATTTTCGATTTTTTTATTTAATTTAAAATACAATAATTTTCAATTTTAATGGCTGTTATTTTAACGTTTAGTTGTTTCCTCTTTTAATTTTAAATTTCTTCGAGTTTTGAATACTTTTAAATAATGTTTTAACTTGAAATAAAACACTATTTATTATTTTGGTTTGTAATAATTGCTTATCCCATGACTAAGATTAATATTCATATAAATATCGGGAACACTAGAATAAACATATTTTTCTACTTGGATTATCATCGCACTGCATGGGGATCGACGAACACCAAGGCCAGATTGTTGCAGCTTGGAAATGAGTTTAACAAATTTTATTGGTTTGATCTGTTTAACACATCTTATAACACATTTAAATTCAGACTAAAATATTACTCTACAGTGTAATCTATTTTAACTTGCACAAATATTCTTATAAGAGCTGTAAGAATTAATCTGTAAAATTAAAGTGTTTATTATACCCGCAATGTGTTTTTAATCTCTTAAGAAAGATAAAAATATTGTTTATTATAAATGCTCCTGAAGTTGAAGTAATTTTTATTTTTCAGTATGAAAGTTCATTGTTTTTTGTTGCTGTAAAATAATTATTTAGGACGTAGAACGCAATGCATGAAGTGATTTATATTGTTCTTAAATGTTTTACAGTATTCCGATTCATTGTTTGTTTTGTTTGATTGCCGGCATTCTAAAATTAATTATGAAAATACATTCATAATTAACAGCGGAATTTTTGAAATCGACATTTCATTCACATTAACCGAATCGATAACGTGCAGATAAACAATAATTAATTGTTAATAAATAAAAACCGGAAAATTTACGACAGGTGAGTAATATTATTTTAATTAATATTCGATTCATGTAGTCATTAATGCATGTTTTATGGAAAATTAACATTACTGTGTGAATGATAACAAGAAATAATATATTTTGAGTTCATTTTTTACATATTACCATACGTATATAGTTTTAGACACCGAAGACTAGGCAAATAATATATTTAGAAATTAAATAGGCAAATAATAAAAATACATTATTTTCATAATAAATTAAATATATTTACTGTGTTTTTACAAATATCTATTAATTTATTAAATAAAAATGATTTGAAAATAATTAATAAATTATTTCCACATTTAGCTCTGCGACTTTTGACTTACGCTACGTAAGTACGTTATTTTCAAATCATTTTTATTTAATATATTTAAATAACTGTGACCAAGTGAATGAATACCCTTTTCTATTTTTATTAATTTAATTAAGACTCAAGTTTTGATGGAAATATTACCACAAAATGACGATCATCACGATTCAGACATTATTTTCACTTTTGAGTAAAAAAAGCAAACATCTATTGAAATAACTACTTCCTAGGCTAATACCCAAGTGGACGTTGAACTACAGAAAGGTAATTTGTATGACAGTAAAAATAGACCAGGTAACTTTTTTTTGAAATTGAAGACCGTTAAAAATAAAAAACTCACAATAATCATTTTATATACTATATAATAAGTACGAAATCCGAAAAACAAAAGAGCATCGCGTTTTAAAGATATTATAAATAAAACACAATTTGTTTTCTCGATCTGTCTGTTAATTCACCATATATCAATATAAACCTTGTTTATTGATGTATTATAACAAACATTGAGTTTTTCCAGCATAAAATGTGTAATATATTATTGACGTACATTGTAAGTGCAAGGCTTTGAGTCGATTTAGAATTTAATTTATAATATTTTTTGATCATTATCTGCTAGTGTTTTGTTTTTTACAGCAATCAAGTTGTTGTAAAAAACAAAACTGACAACATCATTTTTAAATGCTCATAACTTCGTTCTCTAGTTCGGCTAATAAAAAAGTTAGCAATGGTGCGCACTTAATTTAGAACATATAGAAATAACTTTATTTATGCATCAAAAGGTCGATCAAAAGTCTTTCAACCTACTATTTTTCTAAAATGACCAATTTAGGGCAAATTTTCTGCGAACAATCCCAGTTTTGCTTAATTTTGCTTAAAAGAAAGCTGTTTGTGAATTTTTCAAATTTGAGTATTCGAATATCCTACATGATCAGCGTTAACTGATTTTTTATTCACTAACTTTATGTTAACTATTTTTTTCAATTTAATAATGTTTTTTATAATTAAAGCGTTTGAAGTGTTAACTTATTATTAAGTTTCTTTTTAGTATCGTTTCATTACTTCATGTTTTAAAAGAATTAGAATTGAACGCAATTAGATAAATTTATAAATCAAATAAAATTTAATAAGATAAAAAGCCCCTGGATTTTCAATTAAATGTTCGATATTTGGTCTCGTTTGAATTGTCAAAATGTATAAAAATAACTGGATAACGTATAAAAAAATGTACAAGTATTCTTGACAACATACTAACGAAATAACAGTTGGTTTATAACGTTGATTATTCAAAATAAAACCAAAAATATTCTCATTCGTTATCCTGTGCTATCCGATAACTTCAAAGTGTTCCACTCACTAATTTTTTTAATGGCAAGATAAGACAAATACGACATATATTTACTGAAATATTCGAATATTCAATTAGATGAATAATTTTATGATTTCAAATTCAATATTGGTGATTCGTTTTCGAATATTCAAATATATGATTTATTCTTATTCGAATCTTAGCCTTATTTTTAACGATATTTTTGATACGTTGCAAATATCAAAACAAAAACGTCACGTTAGCACACCATTATATTCTAGATACAGAGTTCTACAAAACGATCGAAGAAAACAATTGAAGTTTAAAAAAACATGTTTTAGAATTCAGAATTTCTTTGCAAATATTGAATTAATCAAGTCAGCAAACAATCAGTCCTAAGAACCCTTATCAAAATTTATCACCCACTCAACCCACTCCACTATCCCTCAAACGCCCTTTTTTACGAGAGTACCAATACAACCCCTATCACCGACAAAATAAATAACCTCTTCAAGAAATGTTCCCTCAACCTAATTATGATATCTGAAACTTTTGCATTTCGTGAAATCAAAACATTAATCCAAAATTTCGAAATCCCCCACAAACACTGTTTCAATTTATAGAAAATTGTCACGACACATAAATCACAACTTATAATATTTTTTATCATTATCTACTAGTGTTTTGTTTTTTACAGCAACTTGACACAGCAACATTCACATTTATTTCATCTCATAATTGACCTTACATTAAGACATTATGAAATTTATTAAACCCTGACAAAAAGGCCGTTAGCTGATTGTTGTCTTATTTGATGGTAAAATCTATAAATTTGAAATGTTAAATAGTGCTTCTCAAAAGGACAAATTCTATAAAATCGTAAATAAAAATATATCAGAAAAGAGCTCCATTTTTATTTTTAAATTACTATCCTGACATACACTTTTGAGCCCCTAAGGGTTGGTAACTTCAACTTTAAAAATTCAAATAGCAAAGTACCGCAATTGATAGATTTTTTCATTCTGAATGCAACAATAATCGATTAATAAATAACGGCGATATTTATCGAAATGTATTCAAACAAGAGCGTCAATATTCGAGTAGGCGCTGATGAAGCGGGCATAACAATATCGTTAAAACAATTGCAACTTGTTTGTGTTTGACAATTTATAGTTTTTGCTAATATAGCATGATATGCTTTCATTTTTAATTTATTATTTTCTAAAATTTAAATTTACATTTTTATCTACTACTAACCTGAACCTGGCTGTTCTATATCCGCTTCGCATTTTTCGATTAGGTACTCCGCGACGTCATAGTGTCCATTCCTGCAGGCGATGACGAGGGGTGTCGCCCCCAAAGTCTTCGCCGCGACCAACATCGACACTTCGTCCTTGCCTTTATTGCAGTGTAAATATATCTGAAACAAAATTAATAAATACAATAAATACATTCTATAAAAAATCCTTTAGCCGCGTCCATTGAATTACTATCCTTTATTAAATGCATAATATTAACCTAGTACCATTACGTACTATTACTAGGAGTTCTCTTTGTTAACCAGTGCTGCCTTTCTTTAAATATTTAATCATTCATGACTTTAAATAATACATAATTAAATATAAATTACAAAGGGCAGAAAGATCTCTGGTTGACAGCAAATGGCAGATAAATACTTTTATTTTATTGCGTAATACAATAAATACATTCTGTAAAAAATCTTTAGTTGCTGCCATTGAATGGCAATCCTCTATTAAATGCTTAATATAGCCCTAGTACCATTACATACTATTACTTATATATACAAATATCTTTATTCAGACAATTACATTTTTACAAACATTGAGTATATGCACTAAAATAAAGGTTTGTTTGTCCTGGGCTATCGACCGGAGGTCTTTTTGCCTTACTGCGAGTTATTTTCGTATAAGAATTTTGTTTGCTTTAAATATTATTTCATTCTTGCAGCCGAGAAAGTGTGCGCATTAATGTACTTTAATTTAATTAATTCAGTTTAATTTAATTAATGTATAATAATTTAACGTTAAAAATAAAACACGTTGTATTCCTCTTTTTCACTTGTTTATTTGTACGCTATATGTACATTACAACAAAGTACTTTGTTAGCTATTGATAATAGACACATAGTGCCAGAAATGTACATATAGCGTATAAAAAAAAAACAAGTCAAGAAAGGAATACAATGTGTTTTATTTTTAATTGTTCGAATTTCTTCACGTAACTCACAACAACACATCGGTTAATTTAACATCTTGAAATTGTGTAAGACCCGAAACACGTTTCTGCTGATCGCTTTATATTACCTAGTTTTGTTGCTGTTTTTTTACTTGTTACATTAAATATTCTCGAATCAAATATTGCTGCATTATACAATATGTTATTTATGTGCAACAGCAAGTGTCCCTTTTTTATGTAATTAAATATCTGGCGGGGTATTAGCCAGAGAAGTAGTTGTTTTAATGAACATTTGTTTTAAAGTACTTACGTAACGTAAGTCAAACATGTCACAGATGCAAAAGAGGAAATAATTTATAAATTATTTTCAAATTCTTTTTATTTAACACCCTGTATATATATATAAATTTCCCAAATTATTATAGATATCACATCTAGAGAATACTTGTAATGGTTCGGATCATGGCTGAAAATGTTGCCTGATAGAATGAGCTTCAAAATCAAAGAAGAAGAAATCAGTTTTGCATAAGTTTCCTTCCAACTTAAGATATTAACAAATTAATTAGGTTTAATTAATTCAGAAGACCTCATTATGGATCCTCTTTATATTTCACTTAGGGAAAGTAAAAAAGTTATTTTTTTTTTTAATCTACTACAGATAGTGCTACTTATTAAAAAAAAAACGATGCTAAAGATTAGTATCAATGGAAAATAAATTAGAGCCTATATGTTTCCATTATATAGCAATGCTATTGGGTTGGCAACTAAGTACGTTCGCGTTTTACTGATAGAGAGAGTCGCTTTATTTTTTATATAACTTATGTTAGTGCTATACTTTGCCGTTATACTGGTCACATTGATGTAACTTTCGAAGCAAATAGTGCGTGATTTTTATTAAGGCTATTAGTTGTGGGTTAATTTTAAATGGAGTGCAGAAATGAACATTTTCGGCATATTATACTTTTTTTATTTCCGTAAAGGAAAGAAAGCTGCTGTTGCTCACAAAGAGATATGTTAAGTTTATGGTGTTGATTGCTTAACAGAGCGCACATGTCAGAATTGGTATAAAAAAATCATTCTGGAGATTTTTCCCTCAAAGAAGACCAATGTTCTGGTCGGCCCACTGAAGTTGATGATGACTAAATCAAAGTCATAATTGAAGAGGATCGTCATATAACCATTCGAGAGGTTGCGAAGAGGCTACATGTATCGCACACAACAATTGAAAAACATTTAAAATGTCTTGGGCTAGTTAAGAAGCTTGATATTTGGGTACTTCACGAATTTAAAGAAATTCATTTAACACAAAGAATCAACTTTTGCGATATGCACCTTAAACGAAATGAAACCGACCCTTTCTTAAAAAGAATCATCACTGATGATGAAAAATGGGTTCTGTACAGTAACATAGTTCAAAAAAGGTTAATCATGTTTGCTGATGAACCAGCACAAACCACATCGAAAAAAAGATCATGCAGTCAGTTTGGTGGGATTACAAAGGTGTTGTGTTTTTTGAGCTGCTTCTGAGGAACGAAACGATCAATTTTGATGTTTACTGTCAACAATTAATGAAACTGGATGAAGCAATCAAAGAAAAACGGCCAGAATTGTCAAATTGGAAAGGTGTACTGTTCCACCATGATAATGCAAGGCCTCACACATCTTTGGCAACTCGTGGGAATCTATTGGAGCTTGGCTGGGAAGTGATGCCACATCCCCCATACAGCCCCATGATCTGGCACCATCTGATTACTATTTATTTCGAAGTTTGCAGAATGGTAAAACTTTCACAAATGGGGATGACCTTCACTCGCACCTGGTTCATTCAGTTTTTTGCTGATAAGGAGCAGACATTTTGTGAGCGCGGAATCATGCAGCTGAAAGAAAGATGGCAAAAGGTCATTGAGCAAAATGGAAAATATATAATTGATTAAAAACAATTCTTTGTTAAAAAAAAGTGCTTTATTTTATACTACAAAATCGAAAGTACTTAGTTGCCAACCCAATACATTTACACTTCCAAGAAGAGCATTAGTTCTATTATAGAAATCCGTACAGACTATTTGTGTCTTGTCAACAATTTCTTAATTGGGAACCAGCCAAGTATCCTACTTATTAATTTAACACAAACCCAGCATAATTAATAAGTGCACTAAAGCAAATGATGAAATAAATAAAAAAATGCAGTAATTTAACTCGAAATAGCAAATTGTAAAACTGATGTATATAATGATTGACACATCAAAACACACGTGAATGTATTTACATACCCCCAGCGGGTTCTGAATTTTGCCACTTTTTGTATCTCCAATAATATGTGTATGTCAATAAAAGCTTTTTGTTGTATCAATACATCAAAAATAAACACAAAAGTAAATGAATTTGTTGACAAATTAACTTTTTTTTGTAGTTTTAGGTTATTAAAAAGTAAATAAATTATTAGCAATAAGGAAGAGAATTATTTAGATTATATGATTTTGTTATTATACATTAAACATCATTATTTTATTTTGGAATTGGTTATTGAGGTTTTTCCGCCATAAATTATTATTAAAAATAATACTGATAAATAATTAAATATTACCCATTCTTTATAAAATATAACCAATTTTTAAAATACCGTTTTGGGAGTCTTAATCATCACAATAACACTTTTCTCAACTATCAAACACATTTATATAAATACCTGTGCTGACATTTCATTGATTACACGTGCAATTCCACAAAACAGGAGCGAATTCACTTCAATCGCGCTTTGACGCATTGGGTTTCGCGTAAACAATGTGATATTATTTCGCGGGATTTGCAATTTATAGCGCAAATCTCGAATGATCCGCGCGGGAATTACCGAATCCAATAAGCGACACGCCTTGGAATTACTGTAGTTTATGTTTTTCGTATGTGCGATAAATTAATTATTGCTATTTGGAATTACCATGACTTAATTATAAAAATGCGATTTCTAACTTTTAAGCAGAATTCAAGACGTTTAGTGTCACGCATACCCGTCCGATAATCGGCCTCGGTTTGAAAGGACCAACAACCTACGCCGCATGAGGCTAATTTTTATTATTCGCCATTAGGCGACGTTATTGTATATATTAGATGACAATTAAGTGGGGTGTTTCATAAGAAGACAGTAGGTCTCAATGGCAAAATATTAATTATGGGTTTTAATTTCGAAGGGGCTAAAAAATAGTACAAGTTAAACAAATGAAACCACAATTAAAAAAAAAACATCAAATTGATGAGTTACAATGGTATTTTTTTATGTCGGGGTCCTAAGTTAAAATGACCCCGTAACTTTCAATTAATTCTACAAGAAGCAATTGAAAAACTCTTTCTAAAAACTTAATTATACGCTACAATTCGTAATTGACGTCTTTAGCTGATAAACAGCATACGTATTATCTCGTAGTTGGCAGTAAACTTGTTAATTAATTGTTTAGTTAAATAAATTAATTGATTTCAAATTCATTTTATTAGATTTTATCTTAACCAGTTTAACCTATTAATTATATTCTTTTCTTAAGATAGGGAAAAGACTTAAGAGCCCGATGTATATGTATCGGTATTAGGAAAAATAATGTATAATGTTAAGCGCTCTTAAAATATAAAAAAGCAAAAGTCTACATTTACTTACTATGTCGTGTACAATTTTATTTAACTTTTATATTTTATATACAGTGTCCTGCATTACAGTTCCCATTTTCGATAGCTCAGATAGTAATTAAGTTAGGACTTTGCAATTTTTGAAACTTTACTTGAGTCCTAGGCAGTACTTCAAAAAGAAGTACAGAGTATCCCAAGAAAGAGTTACGGCATGATATATATTTTTTTTAAATTGCTTGATATACATTTTATTCATTATTTAGGTGTATTACGATTACCTACACACCCTTAAAATTGTATTGAAATCGGTTTAGTAATATCAACAAAAAATAATTACAAAGTATATAAAATGGTTTTGCGTCATTGGTTTAAAAAAATAATAAAAAATGAAATAGGATCTTGTGAATAAAATTATACAGAGTACTTGTTAAATAAGGCCTAGCAGCAATCATAATAGTCAAATTTTATTGATATGAATTATACAGGGTGTCCAAAATCTAGTGTCAAAGTTTTGAAACTTGATTACTTTTTTTGAGTATTTTATTTCTCTTATTATAAATTGGAACCGCTGTATATTTCATGCAGAATTAAAAAACAAACATTTTTCTCTAACAACTTTATCTAAATTCCTAACAGATTAAAAGTTATTGACAAAAACTGTTTTTTCGTCCATTTTAATAGACATTTTGATAAATAAAAATCGAAGGTTGCTTTGAAAAAAAAAAAAAAAAATGCTATTGACAGACATATCATCTAATTACAATTATTATAACGACAGTTTTATAGTTTTCGTAGATATTTGTGCAAATCAGACATTATGAAAGTATTTTGAATTAATTTCTCACTTAACCCGAGGTGAAACATATTTAATTAATAGACTTTGACTTTGTTTTAATTAAAGTCTATTCATTATGAAAGTATTGAGCTTGTATAAAAATAATTTTAGTTATAACATTAAAAAGATAGAAGAAAAATATTTCTAAAATAAACTACATACGAGAACTTATGTTTGACATGTTTTCAATTGTTTTGGAGGCACAAATGAAGACGAACATAAAATTACCTTGCCAGTCCTATTACAAAGACAGGCAAGGTAATTTCATGTTCGTCGGGTATACTATTTTGAAATACGCCTTTGATTGTTTGCTGCATATTTTCTTGTGTAGTTGGAGATTAAAACGGGTTCTTTCCGTATTCTGGAAATACGAGAATCATTTCTATAAGATCATCTCGATTAAATTCGTTGTCAAAAAAATATTGATTAAGAGAAGCTTAAGCGGACAATTATTTAGACTTTTAATATCACTAAAGCTAATGTAGGCTCATGTCACTTTGAAAGTTGAAATAACTTTTAATCTATTAGGATTTCAGGTAGAGTAAATAGGAAGAAAAATGGTTATTTTTTAATTTTGCATAAAATGAAAAATATACAGTGGTTTAAATTTAAAATTAGAAAAATAAAGTACATTAAATAGTTTGACATTACATAATTTAATGTCAAACTATTAAATTAGAAAAATAAAGTACATTAAATAGTTTGACATTACATAATTTAATGTCAAACTATTTAATGTACTTTATTTTTCTAATTTTAAATTTAAACCCCTGTATATTTTTCATTTTATGCAAAATTAAAAAATATATATATTAATAAATAAACAAATAACATTATGCACAAATAACCTTAAGAACAGTATATTGTGTAATTATAAACATTTCAATGCCGGACTGACTAAAGTGATTTTATTAGCGTGTTTATTATTCAAGATAATATCTAAATCCGGCAAACTTTCCCGATAGGCTAATAAATTTAGTAAAAGCTAACAATGTAAAAAAGCTTTTAGCATAAAGGTAAGTTTTTACGATATCATTTTTTAACATTTATTAAAATAATGGTAGAAATTAATTTAATCACTATTATTGTTACTTAAATGTTGTGAATAACAACAAAAATCATGTTTCTATCATTTATGGATTACTTTCAGTTTTTTTTAAATAAATTAAATAAAACTGTAATTAATAGATCAAATAGAAAATTTAGTAAATTTGTAGTATTTATTTTATTTAGTCTTATATAACATCGTTCTACTCTCTACTTCTCAGTGTGAGGTGAAATTTGTAGTAATTTGGAAAGATAACGCAAGCGCCATCTATTGCCTAATTTCATGAAGTATCGTCAACAATTTGGATCTGCAAGGTAGAAGATCGAGAATCTTTGTTTCTTCCACTAAAGGACAAGTTCGCCTTCCATTATTTACTACAATTTTGTATTATTATAATTATTTTACATTAAATGAAAACTTTTATAGAAAAATAATGATTCAATGTCACATTTCATTTAAAAGTAATTCCATAATTCATAAAAAAATATGTCTTTAACTAAATGACAAAAGGTAATGACATGAAATAAAGATAATTAAGCCTCCTGATTTGAATATTTTTGTAGTTACTTTTTTTAAAACCTTTTTTTGGAGGGGCGCTGGGTTGTGTTACTATTTATACAGGGCGAGTTATTTTCGATGTTCTCCATCCCCATAGAGACAAATTCGATTTTAAAAAGATGTATTTAAAATTTTCTTCTATTATTATTTTGATAATTTCGGAATTATTTTACTTTATGTTGCTTTTGACAAATCTAAAGAAAGATAATAAATTAAATATTGATTTCGTTGCTATAAATAACCGCAATTGTTTTACTTTTGTCTTTTTCATGGCTAACTATTTTTTGGTGTTTTGTAAAATTAAAAACGACTGTAATTTATTTTATTTTAAAAATAACTATGGCATATGTTATATCGGATTAAAGGAAAAAAAATAGCCCTTTTAATAAAGTCATAGCCAACTATTGTTTCCATTTAAAAAAAGGTAAGTTTGTGTCATATGCCCCAAAATATGGGCGAATTTTTTTTTTTGATTTTTTGTTATTAATCTGTGTAAAATTTTCTACAACTTTGTCCTTTACAGTTTTTTTCTATCTATTATAATAATAGATATATTGATTTATAAAAATTGACACATTTTACTTTTTCCAAAATATCTAGTTACCCTTGACTTTTTCAAATATTTTGAAAGTGTCATTTTATTTGTCTTATAAAACTACACTTCTTTCCCCATTTAACCGTTTTTCTATCTCTTATAGTTTCCGAGATCCCCATAGAGAACATCGAAAAAAAAAAAAAAACTCACCCTGTATAATGTAAATAAATCATTGATGCAAATATATATACAGACTTACAATATTTACCACTTAACATATATTTATAATGAATAACTAAATTTTGTATATAAATCGGCTATCGGCCGAAGGTCCTTCCGCCTGTTACTATTTATTTTATCAAAAAAATAAATAAGTTACATAGAATATATAAGTCATTAGATTTATTCAATTCCACTAACCATTTGTTAATAAACAATAGTAATAAATATAGATTTAAATATTATATAATGTTTTTCATATAATTTAGTTTCAAAATATTAATATAAGATGAAAGCATTATGATGAATACACCACCATTATTAGTTTTTAATTACTAGTATATTATAAAATTAGAGCTTAATAAGTAACAAAGAGACCGAAAACAATATAAGTTGTATTTAAACCGTAAAAGTAAATTTGTACAACCCATTGGTCCAAGTTTTTATTACTGTAAATAATATTTCTTTGTGATTTCCCTATTAAATCGATAGATGAGTTAATAATTACGAATATTTAATTTTATATTTAATATTTCTACGTTCACTCCTCATCTGTTACGCACAGTACACTAATAATTTTATATTTTTAAATTCAAATGTTTTACGCATTTTCGATCAACTACAATTCAAAATTTTGGCGCGTCGATCAGTGGAACACCACACCATAAATTGCTACGGGATATAAAATCGTTTTAGCGGGGCGAAGGGTGAGGTGATAATACGTAGATACACGACTGTACACGACGGGTGACGATGCATGAAGCCGGCCTTGTTTCGGTGCGCATGTTTTTTTATGATATTCACAAGTGATTCAATGGTCGCGTTCAGGGAATTGTAGCGCTTAAGCGCTTGACGAAAGCGGTTTCCCTGAACGGTACCGCTTTATGTGTGGCGCTGTACCGCTTTATCAAGCGGTAAAGCATATATTTTTTCTGCTTGATCGCTTTTCAAGCCGTGCAGCTGTAAACAAAACCGCCATATTCTCGTAAACGTCCTTAACATCGAAAGCGTGTTCAGGGAATATCAAGCGCTTTGCGCTGTAGCGCTACATGTCTAAAAATTCCCTGAACGCGACCAATGTCAATGGACGAGAAAGGGAGACAGCGTCAAATATTATTTCGTGATAGACGAAGATACTTGTCAGATCTTCTTTTTTTCGTAATGTATCTGATGAATATGTGATTAACCTCTCACAATGCACTTTAGTACACAATCCGATACACACGGGACTCTTAATAACTTTTTATACCACGTAACAACTTATTTCTATAACTAGTTTCGATTACACGATAATTATTCTCAAATCCGAGAACGTGAAATAAATTTTTAAGTTATTTATCCTAATATTGAAAATGTACTACGACGTGAAAGCCTCTATGAAACAAGTATTATAATCTTTACGATTCTGCAGCTACTGTTGTTTATACTACAATGAATATTTCTCGTAATTTAAATTATATCTCAATGTTGTATATTGAAATTTCTTCAATTCATTGATATAAAAAAAATAATTTAAAAGGAATATAAATTTAGTTAATCAATGAATGTTTATTAAAAAATATTCCTCCAAACAATTATTTATTGAGAAAATACATAATCGAATATTTGTCGGTGTATGTTAGCACAACCGCACATTTATTTTCAACAATTATAAAAAATATCAATATACAGGGTGTCCCCGAATGGTCTGTACAACGCTCTACCACATATTTTTTGAAACAAAATAAGACGATTTAACTAAACTTATCTTTATCCAAAGGTGGTTCCTACGCCATCTACGAGGCCTCAAAGATATTATTTTCTTTATTATTTTTCAAATATTTTTATTTTGGACTTAGGTAAGAAAACCTAAATTGGCACATTTAATTACATTGATACCATTGCACTTTTTGCGATATGTTTCTTTATCCTACGTTTAAAGTAAGTGGTCAAACTAGGACCAGGGATCTTTTTATTCAACAGGTCAAATCATAAGGAATATTTTTTTCTGCAATATCATTCAATTTTACGTATTTTTTGTCTCTTACAAAATTTTGCTATTTTCCCCACAAAAAATATTTTTATTTGTCAAAAAAAGTAATAAAATTATGAACAATATTTTGCTTCTCAAAACAATTAACAAAGTAGAAATAAAGATAGGTACCTAACAATAAACACAAATTTATTAGTTTCACAACAAATGTTCAAACTGATTGCTATTTTCAGCAATACAACAATTTTTTTTAGAATTTTATTTCTTTGTTGTTTTGACAAATAATTTTTTTTTGTGGGGAAAATAGCAAAATTTATTGATGATATCTGCAGCTGTTTTCTGCACTCTATTTATCTGTTATTTGCTGATGATCTCAAAGTGTACTCCTGTATTAATGATATATCGAATTGTTTCAATTTGCAAATAGACCTGAACAATTTATATGATTGGTGTGTACAAAATCAGCTGTTTCTCAACACTAAGAAATGTAAATCCATTACATTTTCTAAACGAATAAGCACGATAGAATTCACATACAACATCAATCATGACAATCTGGAAAAAGTGTCGGTTATGCGTGATTTGGGTGTCTTAATGGATTCTAAACTGTCATTTGCAGCGCACATCTCCCAAATATTTAATAAATCCATCAAACTACTGGGATTTTTATTAAGACATTGTAAACATTTTAATTTGGAAACATTGAGAGCAATTTATTGTGGATTGGTCAGATCTAATTTGGAATATTGTACTTCAATATGGTCACCCTACTATAAAAAATATTCATACCAGGTTGAATCTGTCCAAAAGAAATTTTGTAGATACATTTCATTCAAACTCAATTTGCCATTTACGAATTATGAATTGGTATGTAGCTATTTAAATATAGAACAATTGGAGGTACGTAGAAAAAAGTTTGATCTGTTTTTGTTGCATAACATAATATCCGGTCATACTTCAACAGATCTGCTTCAATATTTACATTTCCACATTCCCACTAGATCATCAAGACAAAAAACCATTTTCAGAATACAGACCGCGTCTTCGATTTATAAATACCACAGTCCTATATACCGCTGCATGAGATTGGCCAATCAAATGAATAATCAGGATAAATTTGATTTATTTGGAACGTCATATTGTACATTTAAGAATATTGTAAATAAAATCACGGGCAGTACATTGAATAATTCTAATTGATTATTTATATTTAGGTTTATTTAGTTTAAGTTAGAATAAGTTATATTGTATGGTTTCTTATATTTTTTTTATTATCCAATTTATAATTTGTTATTATTTTATAAAAAAGGTGTTATCCGTTAAATAAATAAATAAAATTTTATAAGAGACAAAAAATACGTAAAATTGAATGATCTTGCAGAAAATTAAATGTGCCAAATTAGGTTTTCTTACCTAGGTCCAAAATAAAAATATTTGAAAAATAATTAAAAAAATATATATATATATCTTTGAGACCTCGTAGATGGCTTAGGAACCACTTTTGGATAGAGATAAGTTTAGTTAAATCGTCTTATTTTGTTTCAGAGAATATGTGGTAGAGCGTTGTACAGACCATTCGGGGACACCCTGTATATACATTTTCTTTATTGACAAACCTAATACAACACCTACATATAAAATATTGCAATACATGCTGTAAGAGTTTGCCAATTTTACGACCAGTGGTCTTTCCGCCTGGATTTTATATTTTCGTCCTTGTCAAAATATATAGGGATAAAACATGACGATCGTTAACAGTCTATGTCAAAAGTCCCTGTCGGATATGTATGTCACTTAACTGTCTTGAATGTTGTGATATAAAGTGATGAATTCATGGAGGATTAGACTGGGAAATTTACGTTTGAGACTTATAATTTTGTTACGAGGAATGTATAGGGACTTTATTAGTTCTATGTTTATGGGATTTGAGGCAAATTTGAGAGATAAGAAGGAAAGTATTTCTTTGATGGGAGTAATATTGTTGAGCTCATATAGGAGTGGATTTGAACGCTTATTTAAACGGTTCTGGGGGTGTCTTAGTTAGGTTAGGTTAGGTTAGGCGACTTGCATGTTTTTTAAGGTAACTGGATGGGGATGGTAATAAAAGATTGCTGCGTAATCTAGTAAAGGGCGACACACCATTTTGTAGATGTGTCCAGTTGTTTTCGGACTAGTCCCTTGTTGTTTATAGGTTAAGCTTCTAAAATGTGCCGCCCTACACTTGACTTTGGCTTTTAGGATTGTGGAATGGTCCTTAAAGGTAAGTTTAGGGTCAAAAAGGATGCCTTGGTATTTACAGTTTGATGAGGCATAAATGGATCGATTATATTGATTATTTACTGTGATCGAAAAAGAATTGCGGGGTCGGAGAAAAGGAATTAAAAGTTGAGACTTATTGGGATTAATCGAAATGCGTCATTTCGCGAACCATGTTTTTAAAGTTATTAAAAAAATAATAAAACACATTTATATTAGTGTTGGGCAAAATCGAATAATATTAGTAATCGAATATTACTAAATGTGTCATTTTAAGTATTTAAAACAAAAAAGTAACTTCAAATTTATGTTTATTAATAAATGGGAAGTTATTTCTGATATTTTTATAACAAGTAACATTCATAAAATTATAATACACTTAATTTAGAAATTATAAAAGATCGACTTTGCCCATCACTAATTTATATGTATACTTTCGACGATATTAATGAGTCATTATTAAACTTGAAAATGACGCGTTAACGTCACTAATAAAAATCCATTTATAAAAAGTAAAAGTTTTTTTTATTATTGTGAATTACGATGTCTAACAAAGAAGAAGCCTTAACAGTTAACAATTATTAAATAGATGAGTGGACAATCATCAAATATTGTGCAATATTACGCCATTGTTATAAGAATTCCAGGAAATATTTGGATATCAATTCAGATTTACTTTAAAAACCCTAAGTAAGAAAAATAGAAAAAAGAGTCTTTACTCAGACAACAAGAAAAACTATTGTATTAGTCTGTCCGGGCTGGGACTTGGAATCTTTCTGTCCTATCTGAATTTATATTGATTTGCAATAAAAGTATCTATGAATGCACTGTTCTAATTATTTCATGAATGTTGAGGAAAGGATGGGTTTATTTAGAAGGGACATTTAAATTTCAATGGATATAGAATTTTATCAGGAGGGATTGGTTGTAGGGATTCTTTACAATTTTTTGTGATAGATTTATTAAGCGTTGGGATATGGAAGTGATTTGGATTGTTTTATAGAGGTATTCGTTAGAAGGGTTTTGAACAGGGTTATTGGGATATCCGAGTTTTGGGAGGATTCTTAGAGAGGATTTTTCGGTAACTTGGATATGGAATAGGGATGATGATTTGATTTGGGTAAAGGCAAATTGATTTATATATTTTGGTAGCGGTTTTTAAGCTTATGCCTTGTTTATAAGTAAAAGACCTAAAATTTCGGGCCTTTACTTGTATTTTGGATTTGTTAAAAAGGATGTTGGGTTTAAAGGAATGTTTGGAGTCAACAAAAGATGCATAGATATTTGTATGTATAGAAAATGTTAGTTGTGACGTTATTGATAGAAATAGTGGGATATCGAGGAGATATTTATGTGTGTGAAGCTGGCAATGAATCCAGCAATGAACACGGCGCCTCCACACTGAGACTTCTTTTTTTTAAAATATTTATTTCAAGGAAAAGAACACTTGTTTAATTGTTTATTCATAATTATAACTAAATGCAAGGTCAAGTGAATGGAACAGAATCAAATTTATTCCAATAAATTCTAAAATATTCATAATACATATACTTTAAAAATTGGAAAATACCGATTTTTTTATAAACAATATTTACCAAACGGCACACTTTTTTCGCAATTTTCTTTCAGAAATGGTTTAAACAATATTTCTAGAAGCAATATAAACAATCAGAAATGCGTGCCCGTTAATAGTTTGTCTACAAACAAATCCATTGCTGAGTCGTATTTCCAACACCTGATAGAGATTTTCAAAGTGTCAAATTTCCCAAACGGCGCACTTTTTTTCCAATTTTCTTTTAGAAATGGTTTAAATAATATTTCTAGACGTAATATAAACAATCAAAAATGCGTGCCCTTTAATGGTTTGTCTATAAATAAATTCATTTCTGGGTCGTATCTGGAACGCCGGACAACATTTTGAAAATAACAATTTGCAAAGTAGTTTATTTTTAATTTTGGTATATTTAAATACATTTTGCTTTATATGAACACATTTCACAAACATAATTTTCATCTAAATGTTTTAAATTTGTACAAATTAAATGGTCAAGTCGTTCGCACACTTTACATGTATTAGCAATGTCGTTGGAATTGTATTTACTTATACCGCAATATAAACAAGCGGTCTTGATATCATCAGACTCATTTATAATTAAGTATTGAATATATTTTCTAAAATTAGTTGGATTAAATTTTTGCATTGGTGAATTATTTATTAAATTGAGGGCATAATATAAGATATATATTCCACAATTCCAAAAATCGGTAGCTTGCTGTTGAGGAAATTCATCTGGTATTCTTAAGGATAGATTTGCATTCATAATTTTTTTTTTAAATATCTTTGTACTTTTGTAAAGTATTTTTCTGCGCGTTTTTGTAAGTTTTATGGATCACAAAAATAGACTATATTTTCATTTAAAATTATATACATCAACATAAAATGATTGTTATCCAAAATTGGGAAAAATATATTGTTAGATAAATTATCAACATATGATACAGAACCATTATTAATTATATGCTCAACACGATATATATATAAAATATAAAACATATAATCAACTAAAATATTATCAAGCCATTCGCGCTTATTCAGTGTACAATAATTACTGTAATAAAGTTTTTCATTTGAAAATTTACTGACAACATAATCGTACTTTAATTTAGGAAAGTTTGAAACATTATATATGTGGGTAGGAAGAAAAGTTAATTTTTTTGTGACGTTTGATTGCCATTTTTTCAATAATTCTGTCATAATGTTACATTTTTTGCGTTTTGTTTGTGTCTTAACATTTTTTGACCACATTTCCTCATGGTTTTGGTATGGAACTATTTTATTTTTGGATGCACAACGCTTTCTTTCTACATTATATTTTAATTTTCTATATTCTCCCAGAACATGCTCACGTAATTTTCGTACTACTATAGAGCACTTTTGATGATCGGCCATTAATAGATTATTTTTTACAATATTGAACCATCCTGCTGCAGGCGCATTACTATAACGATCATCAGTAAGTATATTTGTCCACATAGTCATATACGGAATGTATTTACTGCAAAAACCATTTCTGAAAGAAAATTTGAAAAAAAGTGCGCCGTTTGGGAAATTTGACACTTTGAAAATCGCCGTCAGGTGTTGGAAATACGACTCAGCAATGGATTTGTTTATAGACAAACTATTAACGGGCACGCATTTTTGATTATTTATATTACTTCTAAAAACATTGTTTAAACCATTTCTGAAAGAAAATTGGAAAAAAGTGCGCCGTTTGGGAAATTTGACACTTTGAACATCTCTATCAGGTGTTAAAAATACGACTCAGCAATGGATTTGTTTATAGACAAACTATTAACGGGCACGCATTTTTGATTGTTTATATTACTTCTAGAAACATTGTTTACACCATTTCTAAAAGAAAATTGGAAAAAAGTGCGCCGTTTGGGAAATTTGACACTTTGAAAATCTCTATCAGGTGTTAAAAATACGACTCAGCAATGGATTTGTTTATAGACAAACTATTAACGGGCACGCATTTTTGATTGTTTATATTACTTCTAGAAACATTGTTTACACCATTTCTAAAAGAAAATTGGAAAAAAGTGCGCCGTTTGGGAAATTTGACACTTTGAAAATCTCTATCAGGTGTTAAAAATACGACTCAGCAATGGATTTGTTTATAGACAAACTATTAACGGGCACGCATTTTTGATTGTTTATATTACTTCTAGAAACATTGTTTAAACCATTTATAAAAGAAAATTGGAAGAAAGTGCGCCGTTTGGGAAATTTGACACTTTGAACATCTCTATCAGGTGTTAAAAATACGACTCAGCAATGGATTTGTTTATAGACAAACTATTAACGGGCACGCATTTTTGATTATTTATATTACTTCTAAAAACATTGTTTAAACCATTTCTGAAAGAAAATTTGAAAAAAAGTGCGCCGTTTGGGAAATTTGACACTTTGAAAATCGCCCGTCAGGTGTTGGAAATACGACTCAGCAATGGATTTGTTTATAGACAAACTATTAACGGGCACGCATTTCTGATTGTTTATATTGCTTCTAGAAACATTGTTTAAACCATTTCTGAAAGAAAATTGCGAAAAAAGTGCGCCGTTTGGGAAATATTGTTTATAAAAAAATCTGTATTTTCCGATTTTTAAAGTATATGTATTATGAATATTTTAGAATTTATAGGAATAAATTTGATTCTGTTCCATTCACTTGACCTTGCATTTAGTTATAATTATGAATAAACAATTAAACAAGTGTTCTTTTCCTTGAAATAAATATTTTAGAAAAAAGAAGTCTCAGTGTGGAGGCGCCGGGTTCATTGCTGGATTCATTGCCAGCTTCACACACATGAGATATTTTATGGTATGGGATAAAGAGTTGGGACTTCGAAGGGCTTATTTTGATCCGCTATTTAGAACACCAGGCTTGTATGGCATCGAAGGATTTTTGGAGGGAACTTGATCATAGTTATTTTACTTAAGTAAAAAGACATTTCACAGTAATTAATTTGTAACAATTAATTATATATATATATTGTTAGGAAATAATTTATATTTATTTTGTATTTCGTTTAAATAGGCGCTCGCGTCGATCGTATGTTTTTTGTTACCTGTGGTCGGACGGACGAAAATAAATCAGTCTTGAGTTTACAATCAATGTGTGCACATTATTTCATTTGGTTACCCCAACTCCAGTTTACAACATATATATCAATCTTTATTAACAATTAAATGTACAAGAACATATCAAGTATATCACACAAAACTTAATTAATTGTTAAATGGCTATCGACCATAGGTCATTCTGCCTTAATTAATTATTTTCCCTTTAACTACTGAAATTTTCGACTTACATAACATAAGCACTTTAAAAATGCAATGTCTAGCGGAGTATTTCCCCGGGAAGTAGTTGTTTCAATTGATGTTTGTCCCTAACTAAATTTGAGTAGTGAGGAGATATAGTCAAATAGTGTGATGGTTGGGTTTTTGAATTTCGAAGGGATGTCGGGATTTCTGGGGATGCACAGTTGCTTGAGTAAATCATAATTATTATCACTCAGGTAGGTATCGAAGTCTATTATAGATTGGTAATATTTTGGTTGTTTAGAGAGGGCCTAATAGAAGATCAATTTAATATTTATGAATTATAATTTCACATTGTACTAATACTATAAAGGCATGTAATAATAAAACATATAAATCATTTTGTTTTGTAGATTTCTGGTTTACATTAATACATTTTCAACTAATAATACACTATTAGCGCCAGTTTTTCAATTGTGGCTTTAACTTAAGCTTTGTTAGATGCCTCAATGTCACTAAGGAAATGTGCCATTTTCTTCTAAAAGATATTTATATTATAGTTTGCTTGGGGTCAAGAGACAAAACGTTTATGATATACATATCATAGACTTTTTGTTGATAATAATCGTCTGACCGAAACTAGTCGGAATAAAAATTGTGAAACAATAACCAAGTGTTTATTTAAAGAAAAAAAAAAACATGTTTCACCAAGTGTTAGATAAGTAAATAGAAAACAGTATTCATTCCACTTGGTCACAGTTATTTAAATATATTAAATAAAAATGATTTGAAAATAATTAATAAATTATTTCCACATTTAGCTCTGTGACTATTGACTTACTTACGTAAGTACGTTAAACAAATGCACATTAAAACAACTACTTCCCGGGCAAATACCCACGCCGGACATTGAATTACATAATGTACACCTGCTGTTGCACATCAATAAAATATTGCATAATGCAACAAAATAATAATTTATTAATTATTTTCAAATCATTTTTATTTAATATAGTTAGATAAGTAAAAAAGTGAATAGTTTCTATATATACTATATTATATATTACCTTTTTATATTTCCAATGCGTGAAATGTCCCAACATCCATTTAAAAAATAAATATAACATAGTTTTTTTTTAATAAAAGTCTATTGGCATATCACAATTATTTTTTTAATTTTATTTATTATATTTAATCACTAAGATTTTTTTCTTTAATTATTTAATTGATCTGTTTACGGCATTAGAAACTATTATCAAAAGTGTTTACAAAAACAATAAATCACTTTTTCACTATGAGTAAGATCGCACTAAAATTATATTAGAATCACAAGTACACCAAGTAAAATTTTATTACAGTCCGGAGCAGACATAAAACCACTTAAGCGGGCGAACTGCTACTTAATTGAACGCTCAATTCACCGCAAGTACAGTTAATATAACAGCAACGAACAATCAAACAAAAAAAATATGATAATAACAAAACGCGCCGTGATAATTATTTGTTGAGCCGCCCGAGTCTGAATCTAAACTGGATACTCAACCTACGACAGGTTGTCTGTGCATGTGTCTGCTTGTACGGCTGTGTGTGTATGTGTGTGTGGATGTACCGGTTGATTCTGTGCAAGAAGTGATGGTGTTTTTTGGTTTTTGGAGGAGGTCGTTAACAGTTCGATTTAATTTCTGTGGACGCCGGCATTGACATACTTCGCCCGAATTGTTACGATACAAGCGCAGCATTTTGTGATATATGGTGTGGTCAAAGGTAAACCCCGCAGGGTGTTTCGGATCGAACAATCGTGATTTTGTCTTAAGATAGTAAATAAGCGTATTATCAGTAATTAATTAATTATTTATGGTGGAGCTGTTTGATAATAATAGGCTTCGGAATATTCTCATTGAGGTTTTCCTGTATTTTATATTAGAAGGCTGTTTTCGTAATTAATATAAAATATGTTTTATTATACTTTTAACCTTAATTAATATAAATTTATATCTTTAAGAGTATTTGATGAATTTCTAAATTTTTGATCATTGAATTTTAATTGAATTTGGTACGGACACCATCGATTGGATTATTGAACGTTTACTCAAATAAAACAGGTTTTAATAAGTGAAAAAATTATCATATGAATTGGTTGAAGCTGCATCATCCACTCAATCATTTTGTTTACAATTCCCACATAAAATATAGAAAGGGAAAGTGTGGTTTTAATGAAAATATTAAAATCAAAAATTATATAAGAAATATCAATTTTGAGATCTAATGAGTCTATTGAAGCTACACCATTGTCACATACAACTGTTTTCAACGTTTTCATTAATCAAATATATTTTGTCCCAAAACTCGTAACTAGTTAAAACCTAACGTATATTAAGACCAATAGTGAATGGCTTAATTATAATAAAACATTGAAAACACAAATTTCTTATTTATCAACTTAAAAAATCACAAAACTAGCTCTGTCAAAGTACTTGTTTTAAATATGTAAGAATAATTAGATTCTGATAGCTACAAATGAAAAATTAAAAGAAAATATTTGATTAGCTTAGCTAGGTTCCCCAGAATAAAACTCGAAAGTTATGGATCCACAGTCAAAAATTTAAAACTCACTAAAGTTTTTTCGTTCTAAACTTAAAAAATCTCTTTCTAACATATTTCATATTTTTTTCATTAATTTTGAAATTCGTAAAATTTTTAATAACCTAAAAACTTAAAAATTAATGAAAATTGAATTGAATTAATTGAAGTTCGCAGAAAATCAGAATAACCTAACATTTATGTGAACTTAAAATTAATGAAAATTGTATTGAATTAATTGAAGTTCGCAGAAAATCAGAATAACCTAACATTTTTGTGAACTTAAAATTAATGAAAATTGAATTGAATTAATTGAAGTTCGCAGAAAATTAGAATAACCTAACATTTATGTGAACTTAAAATTAATGAAAATTGAATTGAATTAATTGAAGTTCGCAGAAAATTAGAATAACCTAACATTTATGTGAACTTAAAATTAATGAAAATTGAATTGAATTAATTGAAGTTCGCAGAAAATTAGAATAACCTAACATTTATGTGAACTTAAAATTAATGAAAATTGAATTGAATTAATTGAAGTTCGCAGAAAATTAGAATAACCTAACATTTATGTGAACTTAAAATTAATGAAAAAATCATGAAATATATTAGGGAGAGATTAGCCGGTAGATTCTCCTCTTTCGAAATTTGTCTGATAACTTACTCGAGTTAATATCAAATATGAAGAATTGCAATTGAAGATCGTAATTCGTCATATTTAATTTGGCTAATAGATATCTGAAGCTCTAATAGTTAGTCTTAGGTTGTAATTTCGTCATTAATGTCTTAAATTATTTCACTATCTATTTTGTTAAAGTTCTACAACTTTTTTTGTTTTTGTAAAATGTCAAAAAGTGTTCATTGTTTTTAAGTTTCATTTTATAAAATGAGTAAAAATATGCTTAATTAATTCATTTTGATGTATTTTTAGACAAAATTACAGGTTTAAAGTAAGTACTCACTGCCAGTCATCGGTGACTGAAGTGGCCATATTTCAATACTTCAGTGAAAGTCACCGGTGGCTGACAAAGCGTCAGCGTGTTAAGTACTCTTAGTTTGATAATGATAAACTATAGTCACTAAAATAAAATTAAATTTATACAAAGTGAATCAGTGTTTTTTTATTAAAAATAACATCTTGATTTAATAAAGTTAGAATAATTTGGTCGTTTATATTACAGATTGAGAAAAATTGAAAATACCCTAAGATGGATCAAACTCGGCAGAGTATTTCAGTTCCTCAATATTGACCTTTGATTTTGGGCGACCGTGTCGCAAATTTACGAAGTAAAAGTTACTGCACGAAAATTGGCTCAAGAACCTGCATTTCACAACAATGCGAATTCCCGGCGGTTAATTATTTAATTTTGGTTTTAAATGCTTTTTAAATGCGTAATTTCTGACTTTCCAACATAATTGAGTACAACAAATAACAGAAAACAGTATAATGCAGTCCATTTGAGTTTACAAAAAATATAAACCAATGTTTTAATTTGTTTCATTATATAAAAAAAATGGTGATGCATTCATCATAGTTATTTCCACATTTGTCTCATAAACGGATGCTATTTTTCAAAATGGTTGTGTAAACTAGGGCTATTTGGATGAAATATATCTAATTAATGAAAACACTTTCAACTTTGTTTATAAAACTCAAATTATATAGAAATGAAATGAAAAGTGAAATTGAATAAATTCCACACTGAAATATAATTTCTAAATTTATTAAGTGTAAATGGAAAAGAAACATCTATGATGGGATTTGAGAACCAATGTCCTCCGATTTCTAGCCGACTGTATTACCAACTATACCACAGAGATATGTGATGACAAATCTCCATTCAGTGCTTCAAGTTCACTTATATTCAATTTACAGACATTCGTGATGAAATCGGGGGACATGGATTCAAATTCCATCACATATGTTTCTTTTCCACTTATATTTAATTAATTTAAAAATTATATCTCAGTTGTGTACACTGGAATTTATTCAATTTCATAGATATAAATATAATTTAAAATCAATTTAATTAATAAAATTAAAAGTTTCACAAATAAAACACTTGTTTGTATAACTTATTTTATTTTAGTAGAAATAAATAATAATAAAAAATAACAAGTTAAAAAGTATTTTATTTAATAAACTCAAAATGTATAACCAAGTGAAAGCCTTAACAATCAATAAAAATTAAAAGTGTTTTCTTAGATAATTTCAAATTAAAACACTTGTTTGGTTTCATATTAATATATTCAGTTTCCTGACACGTGTTTCGGTCAATGACGACCATTCTCAAAGGAATTACAAAAATAATTATATGTTGATGATATTTATTTATTTATTTATTTATTAACGGTGGTCAACCATAGAATATTACAATAAAATACAATAAATACAATTTTCTGCATATGGAATGGCACAGATAGACAGTTGGATGCATTTTAATAACGCTAAATTCAATTAATAGAAAAATTCAATTCACCATAGAAAAACAAGCAAATGGCATGCTCAACTTTTTAGACTTGAGTATTTCAATAGAAAATAACAAATTAAAATATGCCATATATAGGAAACCCACTGCCACAGATACAATCATCCCATCGACATCACTACAATCAGAACGAATCAAATCCTCCGCATTAAATTCGTACATTCATCGACTGATCAATATCCCACTCAGCGAAGAAAATTTCAACGGAGAACTGCATACAATCTACCATATAGCCACGAACATCGGATACAAGAAAAATAAGATAGACAGGATCCTGAAACGAAAAAGAAGGAAAGCAGTACAAAAACTCCTGTTCAGTGGAGAAGAAGCCAAAGAAGACAGCAAGTTCACAGCCATTCCATATATCCCATACGTGAGCCAGAAGATTGCAAAAGAGATAACCAAACACAACGTCCAAGTAATAGAAGTCAACAGGGAAATTTTAAAGAAGCATTTAGTCAATAATAAAATAGAAACAATAGATCCACTAGAAAAATCCGGTATTTATCAAATAGAATGTGAGAACTGCGACGGAAAATATATAGGACAGACAATTAGCTGACATCAAACCAATCCGATTTGCTGAAAAAGGCCGAAAATTAAATCTCCTTGAAGGTCTGGAGATTAAGAGAGCAATTAGGAATGGTGATAATCTTCTAAACAATCAAAACGAACTATTAACAAGTTCGAATCTCTTAATCTCTGGTCTTTCCCACAATTAACCCCATAGTATATATACATTGTAACACCTTCTTTTTAATTAATTATTTTTGTAATTCCTTTGAGAATAGTCGTCATTGACCGAAACACGTGTCAGGAAACTGAATATATTAATATGAAACCAAACAAGTGTTTTAAATTGAAATTACCTAATATTACAATTTCGTTTCATCAAGAGTGCAGTGAACAAAGTATTCACCGTATTAAAAGTGTTTTCATTAATCGAATAACCATATATAAGGAAGTAGAAGCCTTAACAATTAATTAATAAATAAAATATAATTAATATTAGGAAAGCAAAATGAAATGTTTTTGAAGAATTCTTGAATTTTTAATTTAATTTAATTTCTTTATTTGCGGAAATTCACCTTTTTACAATATTAATAAAGCAAATAATATAATATATAGAATCGATTTAACAAATAATTTAACTAATAATTCCTTGATCGAGTAAAACCATTGCGTTTTCAATAAGAATATTTATAAACAATAACGATAATAATACACAAAGTTAATAAAATATATAAGTAAATCAAATAAAAACCCGAAATCCAAACACCCCCACCAAAATCGATTTTATTAATTAAAAAAATGTGAAAGTGGTATGGACATATTTTGGGGGGTGTTTGGATTGCGGGTTTGTATTTGATTTACTTATATATTTTATTAAAAGTTTGTGCTAGCTAGCGCAAACATTTTTATTGCACATCACTATCAATTTAAGACAGGGCAGTAAGACCTGCGGTCGATAGTCCAGGACATACAAACCTTTATTTTAGAGAATATACTGAATGTTTGTAAAAAAATATTGTCTGAATAAAGAAAATATCTTTATATATCAAATACAAACATAAAAGATTTTACTAAAGAAATCCAACAAAATAGAATTAAAATCACTGCAAAAGCTATACATATTAATTTAAAGCAGAAATACAGAAAACTCAAACCAAATAATGACTATAATAAATATATACAATAAGAATATTCGGTAACAAAGCAAATGTAAAAAATGTAAATAATGTCCTAATTAACCATGAAATATAGAAATCCATTAATGTAAAACAATTATAGTGACAGTGGCTGATAAAGATATTTTTAACGGCAAATGAACTCATCAGAAATTAACAGAATGTAATGTAATGTAATGTATTAAATAAAAATGATTTGAAAATAATTAATAAATCATTTTCACATTTAGCTGTGTGACCTTTGGATTAATTTGGTTTAATTTAATTTAAATTGATTTAGTTTAATTTGATTTAATATAATTGATTTAATTTTGCTGATTGTATTTGAATTAATTTAATTAATTTATTTTAACATCTTTAAATTATGTAAGGCATAGCTGTACTGACGAGGGATAGATCCCGAAACACGTGTCTGCAGATGGCCTTAAATTAAGTAACGTTCCTTTTGTTGTTTTCGCATTAGAGAAAATTTTTTTCGGATCAAAATTTGTTGCATTATGCAATATTTTATTGATGTGCAACAGAAAGTGTACATTATGCAATTCAATGTCCTGCGTGGGTATTTGCCCGGGAAGTAGTTGTTTTAATGTGCATTTGTTTAACGTACTTACGTAACGTAAGTCAAAAGTCAAAGAGCTAAATGTGAAAATGATTTATTATTTTCAAATCATTTTTATTTAATATATTTAAATGGCTGTGACCAAGTGAATAATAATAATACTCTTTTCTATTTTGTAATGTAATGTATTTTGGAGGCGTTTACTTCGTGGTACATTTTCAATTTTGATATAAAGAAAACACTTAACTTTTTTACACTACTTCTATTACAATAATAAATATATAATAAGAAGAATAAAATTGATATAAAAAGGTTAGGAGTTTTCATTATACAATAATCAGAAATTAATTCAATGTTATACAAAGTGAATCAGTATTTTATTAAAACTTAAAACAATATACAGGGTGTTTCAAATTCGAGTCCCACCATGGAGATCTCGCTTATTATAAGATATAGAGGGTAGGTTTAAATTCGGCACTTTTGTAAAATTTCATGCTGATTAATATCTCGTTGTGAAAACTGGGCTGAGTTACTTTGCTTTCAAGAAAAATGAAAAAAAAAACTGAAAAATGCGATTTTCTTTTTTTTATTCATATCTTCGTTATTTGAAGCGATATTTCAATATAATGAAGACATTCTTATAGAACTTTTTTATGATCTAATCGATGACGTACTAATTTTACTAATAGCATGTTTCGTTTCTTCTGGACCATCATCAACTTTCTTATTTCTTATAATAAGCGAGATCCTCATGGCGAAACACCCTGTATAACTAAATAGTATCCTCTATTATCAATAATCAGAAAGAATTATAAATTTTATTAATAAAAAACAGGATTTTTTATATATTTATTTATTTATTCGAGTAATAATAAAGGTGGAGAGTAAAGAATACAAGTTAGTGGAGGTTGAAGTACTCACATATCTGGGAGTAGTAATTACAAGAACCCCAGGTAATGCAGAGGAAATAAACACAAGGATAGCAGCAGAGACAAAAAGTGCGTATGCAATGAACGCCATAATATCCGGTAATATGTTCTCTCGAGCAACAAAGCTCAGATTATATCAAACAGTTATACGACTTGTAGTGACTTGCATGAGTGGAAGTGTGGACTGTAAAGAAAAGAGGAGCAAGTGTTATTAAGTGTATGAGAAGGAAGAATTCCAAGGAAGATTTTTGGTGGCAAGAAAATAGATGATAAATGGTCAAACCAGGAAATAAGATACATGGAGACGTTGAAATAGTTGGAGCAGTAAAAGCACAAAGGATAAAAAAATGCAAAATACAAAAAAATGTTTGCGATAAAATATTAGAGGTTACAGGAAGAATATTATAAGTTTAGTAGGAGAGATTTATTATAATCAAGTTGATTATTGTTTAATCTGTTGAACAGATTGAAATAAATAAATTAAAATCTAAAGATATTCTCATTAATGATTAATTGCACTATCGTTTGATTTCAATGATTGAGAAGTAAGATATATAAATATAAAAAAAGATAATTCCGTATAAAGTAAAATGAAAATAGAATTCCTATATTATATTTTTTTTCCTACTATGGTCATTAGCTGCGTATCGTTTTTATTACAGCATATTGATACTTTCTAATATGTGCTTATAACTAATATCACAGACTTAGATCGTATAATAACAAACTAATATATATATATATAAACACACACACTGATCATAAATGATAAATAGACGATACTATGAATGGGAGATTACATACTAAGAATAAATATAATATATTATATTGTACCTTATTTTTAGAAAACGGCTATAATTTTGTTATACAGGATATCCGCTTTACGAGCTCAACCATGGATCTCTGTTATTTGAAGAGATACGAAGTCAGTTAAATTAGAACAAAGTTGCGCATTTTCGGGCTTTGTAAGATTTTTTAAAAATTACAAAATTTCGATTATTTCCGGAAATATCCAGATAAAAGCAAAATTTCGGGTATTTTGTTAACTTTTTGAAGAGGTAATTGAAAATGACTGGTACATTGTTATAGCCACTTTTGTCCTCTACAGCATGGTGGAGACAAATTTGGAATCCGAGGTTTCGATTTTCCGGAAGCATCATCAACTTTGTTTTCTCTTATGGGCGCCATCTTGTGTTTTTTTTGTCAGTTTTAAATTGAGCTTTTTTCTGGTTACGATGATGTATCACATGTTAAAATTCGTATTTGCAGTTTGGAGGAAATATGAAAAACACTTTTTTGCGAAGAGTGCCTTGTGAATAACATACATGCCTTTGTTTTGATAAACAAATTATTGACACTCCCGCTGGATGTCGCTTAACGTCACCTAGATTTACTAATAAATTATTAGTAAAATGTTCTTTTCAAGTGAAGAAAAAACGGGATATGCTAGAAATTTATTACGCATCACGTAGAAATGTACAAATTGCTTGTGAAACATATCTACAGCGGTATACAGAAAGGCAACAACCTGCTCAATATTACTTTCTGCTACTTCATCGAAATTTAGCTGAGTTTGGAGCATTTTCTATGCCTAGAAAGCAATCAGAAAAGAAAAAAAAAAAAATAAACAGCACAGAATTTTCCATTAGATCGAAGGTAATCCATCTCCATCCACAAGAGCGATAGTAGAAGAAATTAACACATCTCATCAGGTAGTTTGGAAAGTCTTAAAAATAGAAATATCGCCTCTTTAAAATTCACACATCTAAAATGTTGCTTACAGAAGATGCTGAACGGAGAATAGCGTTTTGCAGAAGTATTTATTTCGTTTGGAGCAAAATTCCCATTTTCAATCCAACGTGATCTTCACTGACAACTTAACCAACTTAGACATATTCACTTGACACAATGAATATGTCTGGTCCATTAAAACTCCAAGAGGACATCAGGGTCGTTGGTAACAAATTTGCTTCGGATTAAATGTATGGGATGTTTGGCGATAAGATTATTGGCCCTTATATTTACGAAAAACTGACTACATATACGAAAACATTTGCTTCGGCCGTTTAAATAACCTTTGGTTCCAGCAGGATGGTGCTCCGCCACATAATACTAGCATTATGTGGCGGAGCACCATCCTGCTGGGTAACCAATTATTTGCAAAAACTATTTTCAGAGAGGCTCATTGCAAATAATGGAGACATCCGTTGGCCGGCACGCCTAATATAGCAAAAAAAATATTTTGAAAAAGAACTAAATTAAATTAAATTTTAAATAGTTTAATTAAATTCAGTTGCTCTTAAAAAGAGTTTTTTTGTCATCTACTTATTTCAGCAACGTCTAAGCTTTTTATTTAAAACATTACAGTAAGGTGGATTTTTAATATTTAAACATTGGTAGTTCATGATTTCAAAATTTTAAATTATTTTGAAAATTGGCTGATAACCCGAAATGGAACAAAACAAGTGTTCTTCTTTATTAAATCGGAAATAGTGATAAATTTAAAGTTATTTAATTTAATCTCTATTATTATATATTTTATTGTTACATTTTTAATAATTTATTCATATTTATTATTAAAATAATAATAATAATTTTTATTAACAGATAAATGCAGAAATATATATACAAACTGGCTGAAAGACCTAAGGTCGATAGCCATTTATAAGTTTAGATCAAATTTATTGTATAATATATGTATATGTAAATACTACAATAAAGATGATTGTATATATATATATATATATATATATATATATACAAAATAAATAATAAAAATTACAAAATCATTTGCATAATTTATATTTAAAATATTTAAATAACTGTAACCAAGTGAATGAATACTCTTTTCTATTTTATAATTTATATCTGTTAATTGGTTATCGACTAATTAAAAAAATATTCATTTGTTCACTATTTTTGTTAAAAAATATTTTTTTAAATGCAATTGAATTAATATAATAGACATTGAATGTGCAATTATTTGAGTGTGGAATTTAGTGAAATCCTTGAAAATTTTATTGCACACGTTTATGCTAACACAAATATTGTTTAAAAATTGACCTATATATGATAATTTTTTATTGGTTTTCATAAAAAATAATTCTTTTTTTCTTAATCTTATCCTCTTTTACCCGTGTTGGGTGTCGAGGTTGAAAAAAAAAAAAATTACTAAAATGAATTTTAAATCATCTTTAGTAATTTTTGCATGTTTTAAGATTACTTTAATAGATAATACAATATTGCCCATTGACCAAGATATCAATGTATGATCTTTCTACTAAACCGCATCATAAGAATAGGTTTTAGTCGTTGGAAATCAGGCCTACTTGTCAATACACTTTTTTCCTTCCATCTCACCATCTTATCCTTTATTATCAATTTCTACCTATTAATCTCCTTGGCCAATAAGATTATTTCACTTAGAAGTCCTTCTGTGGGGGTTAATAATTTAAATACTGTATACAAATGTAGAATTGATCTCGAGGCGTAAACGTAATTACATGAAACACGTACGTCGTGTTATATTTTTACTCAACTAACAATTTATTAAAAAAAAAAACGTTGAAGAATGGAAAAACCGATGAAATAGAATTAAATCATATTACAGTATCTATTGACCGGTTAAATCCTGGGTTTTTACCTATTTCAACAAATGAAATCGTCAAGCCTTTTGATATTGTAATGCGACAATTTGCGCCTTATCTTTTTATTACACCACCACGGCTCCTTCTTCTATTTCTAGGAACAAACACCAGGAGAGCACAAAAGTTGGAAGAAGAGCGAACAACAAGAGAAAACGGAAACTCGCATATAAATCCACTTGGTGGACAAATTAGTTGTAACACTCGGGAAACGAAAAAAAAAAAAAACAATTTCTTGTAATAAAATAATATAATAACGATAATTCTGTAAACGTATGTAATTCAGAAGTTGATAGAAAATAGAAAGTTAATCGTGTTTTACTTTTTAATTTAGAGAAATATCATAATATCAGATATTATTTTTATTCCTAAAATATCTTAAGTGTAACAGTTAAGATTTAATATTGTATAAGAAGGTAACAGGGAATGTTACAACAATATAAATATTTTTTAATCAATCGGCTTCAGTTTTGGCGAAAATGTAGGCTGAAAATAGTACATCCTGAACTTTCACGAAAATCTCGCGAATATGTCACCAGAGCGTCTCAATATATGGCTATACCTCACTTAGTTTTTGGATGATATTTTTGAGTAAAGTATACAAAATTGCGAGGATGGATTTCTGCTGCGCAAATTGTGTTTTCGTTATTTGCGATTTCATCGATGCGCATTTGCAAACAATTTGCAAACCTGATAACGCGTTAAAAATTGTCACCAACGAATAATGTGACGCTTTACATTAACTATCGTCGGCTTTGTTATGAAATTACAATATACGAAATGAATAAATGAATATATTAGGTTGTCAAGTATGAAATGGAGCAAAGTTCATGCTATTTATTTTAATTGCACATAACATCATTTTGACGCCGTATCTTGGCATAATTTGTTTTTCGTGTGAAGGGTACTTCTTTTCATCTTTTTAACGCATATTTCAGTTTGAAAAAAAATGCATTTTTGTATAGGCGATTAATAGAGACCATGGAAATCAGCGAAATTCGTGTGTTGATGAAGTATGAGTTCAACCCTAGAGCCACAACACGGCAGGCAGTCGCCAATATTAATAGTGTGTTCGGTATTCAAGTGGCTACAAACGTGACTGTAGCCCGTTAGAAATTTTATTCGGGAGATTTCGACCTATCTAATGATCCATATGGTCGACCCAAGACTTTGGTGGATAATGACGTCTTAAAAGCCACTGTGCAAGCTAATTTCAGCTAAAGTGCACATGAATTATCATTAATATACAATGTATCAAAACAAACAATCTTGACTTAATAAACTAAAGACGACGGAAGCGCCACCTTTTGCCTAATTTCAAGTGGCATCTCAACGATTTGGGTCTACAAAGTAGACGACCGAGAATCATTGTTTCGTCCCAGTACAATTTTCGTTCAGTCGCCTTCATCAAGGCATTGCACATGGAACACACTAGTCTGATGAGGTTCGAAAAACCGAAATGGCCATCACTAGTTATCCATACGCTAGATGAATGGTGGCTGAACATTTCTTTGAATCTTGACTTACTTGGCACAATTCGGTAAAGTGAAAAAAGCTGGACAAGTGGATATCGCATGAATTGACTAATGCTCAGAAGAATCGAAAACTCGATACATGTCTTTCTCTTCTTTCTCGCAACAAATTCTTCAATCTTTTCAATCAAATCGTTACGTACGATAAAAAATGGATCATGTACGGTAATCGTAAGCATTCATCGCAATGGCTGGACAAAGATGAACCTCCAAAACACTGTCCGAAATGAGACATCCACCAGAAGAAGCTGATGGTCAGTGTTTGGTGGTCTGGCTCAGGTGTCATCCACCATAGCTTTACGGAACCTGGCTAATTGGTTACGGCGGATGTCTACTGTTATCAACTAGATGAAATTATGAGAAATCTTACGATTAAACAACTGAAATTAGTTAATCGGCTGACTCCAATTATTCTGCACGACAACGCTCAACCACATGCCGCACGAATGACCGTGTCAAAACTACAGGAGTTGAAGTTGGAAACTCTCCGTCACCCACCGTACACACCTTACCTCGCCCTCACTGATTATAATTTCTTTTAAAATGTGAACAACTTTTTATTTTGAATAATATTCAATTCCGAACAGGCTGTCAAAATGGCGTTTTAAGAGTTCATAGACGTGATCCAGGCTTCTACAATAAAGGAATTAATGAGTTACCCATAGAGATAAAGTATAAGAGGGCCAGATCCATGTATTTAGCGGGAAACACGTGCAACGCCATCCAGTGCTCAAGTGGACAACTATTTCCCAAGTTTCAAACCTTTATAAGGTTTTTGAGGTTAGGTTCATATGCACACTATAATATAACTAATGGCGGGACTTTTGAACATTTTTCTATTTATAATTTTTTGTTCACTATTTTATTTCAGATTATTGATATAAAAGTTTTTTTATAAATGTGCTATTTTAAAGAAAAAAATGTCAGTAGATCATGCAAATAAGAAAATGTAATTAATAAAATGATCTGAAAAAATATATAAAAAATAACATATAAAAACAACAATATTTTTATGTAAAATATATTAAACTTATAAAAGTATCATAAACATATTAACAACAGTTATAATTTGAATTAATTGATATCTCTCAGCTGGATAATTTTATGAACTCCTTTCCTTAAAGAATCTAGAAAAATATGGATATAAATATTACTTCAAAAACGTCTATGTTAAATACATTTCTTTCTGATAGAAAATATTGTAAAAAGCATAAACTATATAATAAAAATTGAAGATTTATAGACCGAAAACATATTTTGAGAATGTGGGAAATAAATTATATTTATTAATAATTAATTATTGCTCGATTGGTTCATAATTTTAAGTTATGTATATTCTTTCAAAAATATACAATTCATAGAAATTAATAAGCAAACGTATTTTAAACTACAAATAATAACTTACCAGTTGTAGTTTTATAACAAAAAGTGAAGAAACTTCTGACGAATACAAAAAAAAACTGTCAAAAACAATTCATATGATTTACATCAATCAAATTGAAATATGGCAAACTGATCTTTATTTAGAACATCTTTAATGTTTAATTAAAAGTATAAATGTTTAAGAAATATACCTTATAGGGCGACAAAGGTCTTGAATAATAAATAAATCATTGTAAAAACCCAAAAATAAAGTATTTTAAATTTTTCACTTGAGACTTCAGCGCCTCCAGTGCTCAAGTGGACAACTAAAGCCGTGTTTCCCAATTTCATATATTATCCTACTCCCCCCCCCCCTGGTTCCAAACCAAGCCCTTGCTGTTTTTCAGAAACAATGCGTGCACTTGAGAACATTTCAGTTTCGCTAGCATGTGTAAAAAAACACTTTGAAACACTAACTCATTAGGAATTCTTCGGTTCGGAAAATTACGTCGATACTCACACAGAATTATCATTACAAAATCCATAAATAAACACCATATCTGCATATTCTCTATGACTGAAAATATGAGGTCTTTTTATAGTCTCATAAAACAAGTGCAACTCTCAATTTTTATGACATTTACCTAATTAATATTTTGTTTAAAATTGGCATCTAGGACAAAGCTGTATATATATAACTTGATTAACCTTTATTTTAAAGAAAACCTTATCTCTGATACAAATAACTTGAACACATGAGCTTATTTTTATTTCGTGGACATGTCTTTAAAATATTTCCCTTTTCTCCCGAATCACCCTGTATATAATTAATAAAAAGTGGTAAAAAAAACATAGTAAATTTTTTATTGTGTTTTTTACTAATTGACTCAACTCGAAACTGAGTCTACTAAGACTAAAAATTAAGTTGGAACGAAACCCAATCATGGTTGATAGAGAACCATGTCGCAGTCATAATAGTATGACATTCGGAATCCCTTAGCAGGTGTATTGAAAATATATTACTGCTGTTCATTGTATATACTTAATCTATTTTATAATAATAATAATAATCTTTATTTGTTATTGTTCATTGTATATAATTAATCTATTTTAAATAATAATAATAATCTTTATTTGTTATTCTCAAAGTACATAAAAATACAATACAAATATAAAGCAATAATAATAAAACCAGAGTGCAACTCTAAATAACTACTCAGTTTATCATAAAAGATAATGCTGAACTGGTCTTCCAACTAAAATTTAAAAGAATATAAGTGAACATATATTAGAGATGGGCAAAGTCGATCTTTTCGAACTTTTTCGTTGCTGTAAAATTAAATATGTGACATTGTTATATATGCAACATATTTTATTACTATAAGTAATTGTTCCCAATTTATTAAAAAAACATTAATTTATTGTTACTAATTAATTTTATTTATTTAAAATTGCTTATTTAAAAATACTCCATTACTAATATTACTAGTTTTTGCTCACCAAATATGCAACAATAAAGAGATTTTAGTCTAGCTTTTTAATAAGGGTTAAAAATTGCACTTTCATTAAAAATATTTGTTGACATAATCCACGAGGTATATTTGTTTACGAATGTGCAGATAAATCCTAAAGTGTTAGGATTTAAATAATGAGCAAAGCAGGATTTTTAATTAAGCACAATTAGCTTTGTTATTTATTTCGTTTGCACTTACAGCAAAATATTTTTCATCATTTTTTTTTTCAAGTTGCGAGATACATCATGACACACAGCTTTTTGATTAAAAGCTCCCATTACCGCTCATAATATTTTAATTCAGTTTCGCGCACGTACATGGTGAAAGTATTTGCCGAATTTTTCAACAATGAAGGATAAAACTCGAGAAACAGATTTATATCGAAAAAATGGGCACGATTTGCATAAATCCTTCGAAATTTTCGAGAGGGCAAAATGGCAATCTTTTTTTTTATTTTTTTTTGCTTCAAACAATATTAATGAATGTCATATAAGAAATTTCACTTGCATTTCGGCACAATAAATATCGGAGAAACAATTCCCGATATTTTTGGCTGTATTTTTTATGAATTAAAAAACGTTGGCACTGCTTTTGAAATGTCCTTTTTTTAATAAGTCGAAAGAATTATGTAGACCTTTAAGAGAATTGATGACCATACGGACACCGATTTATGGCATTTTGCATAATTCTTGCTAGAACTTTCGACGAGAGGTTCTGTTTTAAAGCATATTCTCTTTGAGGATTTCAATAGCCTGATGCTTGCTTATATAAATTTATGACCTCAAGAATCCTCGCAAAAAGTAAATCTGAAGATTTTGTCGATCAATGCAAATCACCGAAACGAAAGATAATAATAATAATATATTTATTTGTCCAACAGGTTACCCCACATAAAATACATAATATAACTTACACAAAAAATTAAAACTAAATATAAAATTAATAATTAATAATAGTTCCCAAAATTGCCCTAAATATAAGGAAGAGACCGCTATCCAAGAACTTAGGATAAGAAAAAAATCATACTTTAAGGCGAAAAGAAGAGTTACTCCTAAGCTGCCAACTGCGGGTATATTGTATTTGCAGGCAACAGCAAAACGTAACATTATCGTTGATTTATTGAAGGAACTACTACCTCAAATTGTCAGTACGTTGACGGAGGTAATAAAATCACAAAATCACAAATTCGCAATATCTGCGCCAACACCGCCCCCCCCCCCACCGCTTATTAAACAACCCCTGGTCAGCATTAAATCACAGACCACCAGACCACGAGTAGATACGTTCTGTGCTACCGATCAGGTCGGCGCTACAGCAGCACCCACCAAAAATATACAGCAGGAGAAAACCAGGAGAAAACGGTTATACCTCCTGCTGTAACAGAACTACAATCGGCGGCAGTAAAAGCCAACGCCGAAAGATCCGATAATCCACATCAAAAGACGGTGGCAAATATCCAGGCGGCTGCTGCAGCAAAGAAAATTAAGGTTAACTCACAGGACACAAATGTAGTTCATATCAGCAGAGTCCTAGAGTTGTAGCTATGGCTACAAAACCAACACCTAGCGCTGGACCAGCTCATCCAGAGATTAGAACCAAAGGAGATGTGGAGTATATTCCCTGCCCAAGCGACAATTCCATAAAGAGAGGAGCTGGTGATGCATCCCTATCCTCCACGGATATCGAGGAGGTTATACTTGACGAAAAGGAGCGTCCCAAGCGCGTAGAATAAAAACTCCTGGCCTCCTTTCTGGATAATTTTTAACTTATTTAAACTATGTTTTTATTGTTTTCTGTGTTTATTTATTATCTATATGTTTCTTCAAATTAGTTTTGTGTTGTTTATTTGCTTTAGATGTATTTTAACTTATTTTAATTGCTGTAAGTATCCCTACTTTTAAGCTTTGCATTTACTGGAAAGTAAAAATGAGACCGGCCAATGACCCTGGCAGTCGACGCCGGTAAGTGGGAGGGGTTTTAGTGGGTAGGCTTCCAGTTAACACTTGACTGGAAGGAGTCCCACACTCAGTCCGTAATTGGATTTCCCCTTCCACAGCACAAAAACATAAAATAAAATTATAACATCAAATTATTAAATTAATGCTGCGTCTGAAAAAATATATCGTTGAGGATTCTGTTAGCACTCGGCACATGCAATCGGTGATCGAAAAGTAACTGAAATCCATGATGAAAATTAAGAAACATGGAAAGGGACTTGAGATGAGGCACTAGCCTCAGAGTAAATTTCGCTATTATTGCATTAACTTTGCAGAGTTACTGAAAATGGGATATTTCTTACGAGAATAGGTATATCAGTAACATTTCGCAGTGTTTAGAACAAGGCCATATTTGCTTCACCAGTCACTGATTAATTTTAAGTTGGCTAGCAAATGTCGCCCATTTTGCAATTGAATTTCACAATACAGGGTAGGAGAAGGAAGTCAGTAAATCGTTTAAAAAAAGTATATATAATAAAGGTTCAAGATTGTAACTCTGGGGTACACCAGAGCTAAGTGTATACTCTGCAGAGTAGTAGATAGATAGATAATATTTGGGTGGCCTCATGGCCTGTACCAACGCGACCTTTTCAGATCTATTGTGGATCCCATGTATCTCAGATGATTAGCTCTAGCTTCGCATCCTTGATTAGCCCAATTAGCCCTGACAGTGAGTCTTGGGTGTACTTTTCTGGACTGGGTTTTGTGTCCCCTATCTGTTGATATCTAATACCGGATAGGGTCTCACATTGGCACAGAATGTGAAGAGGGTCTTCTTCCTCTTCTTCACAAAATATGCAGATCGAATCTTCAGATAGGCCTAACTTGCTCATATGTTAGTTTAGCGTGCAGTGTCCTGTCAGTAGACCTACAATCGCTCTGACCGTTTTCCTGTCTTGCTTGAGGAGGTCTGTTGTTAGTTTTGGCGTTCTTCCTTTGAGGAATACCTTCGCTTACCTAAGACCTGGTGTGCTCGTCCATCAGGTTTAGGCCCGTGCCTCCGTCCATTTTTTTATGGATTGTTTGACTGATACTTTAGTGATACCGCAGGAGGGTTGAGGCCCTATGAATGGCTTTAACGAGCCTTGTTTGGCCAGTTCGTCTGCTTTTTCATTGCCTATTTGACCCGAATGCCCTGGGATCCACACCAGTGTCACTTTTTTCTGTACTCCGACTTCATTGAGAGCATTTACACAGTCCTACACTAGCTTGGATTTGACCTGTGTGTTTCCTAGTGCTCTAAGTAGCGTCTGGCTATCCGAGAATATGGATATAGATCGACTTTTACTGTCTTGCCTTGCTATCTCTCGGATGCAATGATGGACCGCGATTGCCTCTGCTTGGAACACTGTGGTATCTTCTGCTAGGCTTATCGCGATCCTTGTCTTACTTTTTGAGTTGTAGATTCCGGCAGAGTAGTAACCATTGTATTAAACAAAGCAACATTTTAATATTTAGTAGGTTTGGGAGTGATGTGCGGGGAATCCGGCAGTGTAACTTCTCGTTGAACAGGCTGGCGGCGCTGTGCAGGCTTGTGCTATCTCCTCCAGGCGGTACAAATTGAAGCCTATGTCTTCTTGATCCGGTCCTGCGAGACTCCATGTTTCTTCGGCGTCAGTATTTGGGGTCGAGTTGGGACGGCTCGAAATAGAGGTCCCTGGGCTTCCTCGGTCGCGGCTTTGGTGGCTGTCCATCTTCTTCGGCGTCGGAGGGAGTGGCGAAAGCGCTGGAAAAGGATGGCTCGTCGTTGGGCGTTCTTAACTCTTTTCCTCCATCGGCGCCGGTCTTCCGTGGTCGGTGGTGCATGCGCGGTCATCGGAAGTTTGTTTCTGCCAGCATGACTGTGGCGAGTCCTTACTGGCCGTAATAAGCTATGTTATGCACTCGGATCCGTAGGACTGTGGTGAGTCCTTAGATCGTGGCCGACTATAGTGAGCTTGCCGCTTCGATTATCGGTTAAGCTGAGCTTCGACGATGAATCGAAGTCCAGTGGACTATGGTGAGGTTGCTGGCTGAGACTGTCGACCCTGAATTTATTTTGGTTTTTTTTCCGTCTGTTTGGACCATATGCGCTTCACGTTTCTTGTTGCGCCATCTGTCGGTTGAAATGATATTACGCTAGCGGCGGACGTTTTTGCGTGGTGGTCGGGTTCCCACAGTAAGTATGATTGAATTAGTTATAGTGAACACGGTGAGATGCCAAAAGAAGAGAGCTTATGTAGTAAAATCTCGCGATTTAGTGTATCAAATGCACGGCTAAAATCCGTGTAAATTACATTCTTGTTTTCGTTTATCTAACGCCTTACGTATGTATTGAATTACGATCGCTAGATTTGTTACAGTCGAGCGACCTGGCAAAAATCTATGTGGGATGGTTGTAATAAGTAGGAAATTATTTCTGAGCAGTATTAAGTATAAGATTTGTTAAAATACTTAGATTAGGCGATCTGGAAATGCAATCCTCTGAATATCGGTTGTGAAGAATTGATGACCGATATACAGCATTTTATGTTGTAGTTTTTATATTATTCTTGCCAGAACGTTTGGCTATACGTTCTCGCATTTCTGATGCATATTTTCCCAGAGGACTTCAATAAGTTGATGCTTCTTGATATATATAAACTTGTGACCTCAAAAAAATCCACTAAAAGGAAATTTGATGATCTTGCCGATCAGTGCAAATTACCAAAACAACAATGCAATACTCTAAATATCGATTGTGGAGAATTTATGACCATACGGGCACCGGTTTATGACATTTTACAACACACCCATCAAATCTTTCGGCGATAAGTTCTCGCATTTCTAACGCATATTCTCTCTGAGGACTTCAATAGCCTGATGCTTATTGCTATAAAGTTGTGACTTCTATAATCCTCACAAAAAAATAAAAACTAGTTTTTACAAAAATAGTAATAAACAACGACAGACTTTAACGAACACTAGCAAATAAAAACAATGTTAGCTTATTCGTATGCAATGCCGAACAAAAAGAGGTAATTTTATTTACAAAATATATACCTTTGTTTCGTCAAATTCTTACCTGTATTTCGCTCATTATAAAAAATTTCCATTAATTCTATTCTCAACACATTGAATATTATTTCTACGTCTATTAAAAATAACAATGTTTTGAGATCAATGACGTAAACTGATGTTTTTCTGAATCTGTTTATACAAGCAGACAATTTAATTGGATTGTTATTGTATGTGAAATTCATTAACCTTTAATAAAAAATATTAAAAGCATTTATTAACACCTATAACTATTAAAACGCAGAATCAATATATTTTTATTTATTCCATATTTTAATGGTTAGGCATTTGATATTCAAATATTTGTCCTATGAATTAAAGATATTTCCTTAATTATAAACGGAAATAGTCGGAAATGTTAGTAATTATAGATTTATTATTATAATATGCATAAACAAAAGCTTGAACCGGACGAATTCCCAACAAGGTGGGCCTCATTTATCGGTTCAACATTGAAATGCTAAGCATCTAATTGAACTAAGGTCAAGGCGCTAAATCGATCAAAAATACATTAATTAATATTCGCAAATCGATTTGACTTGATTAGCGCGTAAATAATTAATATTCCAAACATTTATGTTTTTTTTAGTTTTGCGGCATTTTTTTTTTGTTATTTGCATTTTTCAATAAAAACAGTAGTCGTTAATGCGAGCGGTATTTTTTTGTGCTAAAAAGAATGGATGTGTGGAAAAAAATGAAAATACATAAAATATATATATTACGAGCGCGCTGCATGAATAATGAATGCAAAGAGGTTTTGAAAAAAGGCAAAGTCATTCCCTTTTCCTTTTGTATTTATGCCCCATCATCGTCCGTAATTTAAGCGGCCTGGGAAATGCTTTTAATTAATAATCGTTTTTGTCGGGTGAATTCGATTTAATTCCTTCAATTTCTTTTTCGTGCAAGTTTGTTTCATGCCCTTTGTAATTATTTAATTGGAATAATTATAAAATGAATTAAAAAATACTGCTGTAACAATAAGCAATAAATTTGTTGATAAATATTATTGTTCCATTTTTCATTTTTCAACACCAGGGACTGAATTCCTAAAATTGATCGTACATTTCCGTCGTATGAAATCTGTTATTTAGACAGGGACTTATGAATGGATAAAATAGTTGCACATACGCTCAGCTAGCTCATTTCCAGCAACGTAATACAGTAAGGTCGTTGAGTGCAGCTGTCAACTTCCCTCATTGCTGCGTAAATATACCCACAGAGCAAAAAAAAAAAACATTGCATCAATGTTACGGCGCAAAGCGCAATGTTGCGTTTTAAGTTGCATTAATATTGCTTTAATGTTGCAGAATCGTTGAATGTCCGCCTGTAACAATATTGCATTAAAAATATTGCTGTATTGTTGACAAAGCAACATCCATGCAATACAAACTATAACGATTGTTATATACAATCATAGAGATAAAGTATAAGAGGGCCAGATCCATGTATTTAGCGGGAAACGCGCGCAACGCCATCCAGTGCTCAAGTGGACAACTATTTCCCAAGTTTCAAACCTTTATAAGGTTTTTGAGGTTAGGTTCATATACACACTATAATATAACTAATGGCGGGACTTTTGAACATTTTTTTATTTATAATTTTTTGTTCACTATTTTACTTCAAATTATTGATATAAAAGTTTTTTTATAAATGTGCTATTTTACAGAAAAAATACCAGTAGATCATGCAAATAAGAAATTGCAATTAATAAAATTATCTGAAAAAATACATAAAAATAACATATGAAAACAACAATATTTTTAAGTAAAATATATTAATAAAAGTATCATTTAACCTGTTATTACATTCATATATTAATTAAAACATATAAACAACAGTTATAATTTAAATTAATTGATATCTCTCAGCTGGATAATTTTATGAACTCCTTTACTTAAAGAATCTAGAAAAATATGGATATAAATATTACTTCAAAAACGTCTATGTTAAATACATTTTTTTCTGATAAAAAATATTGTAAAAAGCATAAACTATATAATAAAAAATGAAGATTTATAGACCGAAAACATATTTTGAGAATATGGAAAATAAATTATATTTATTAATAATTAATTATTGCTCGATTGGTTCATAATTTTAAGTTATGTATATTCTTTCAAAAATATACAATTCAGAGAAATTAATAAGCAAACGTATTTTAAACTACAAATAATAACTTACCAGTTGTAGTTTTATAAGAAAAAGTGAAGAAACTTCTGACGAATAAAAAAAACTGTCAAAAACAATTCATATGATTTACATCAATCAAATTGAAATATGGCAAACTGATCCTTATTTAGAACATCTTTAATGTTTAATTAAAAGTATAAATATTTAAGAAATATACCTTATAGGGCGACAAAAGTCACCAATAATAAATAAATCATTGTAAAAACCCAAAAATTAAGTATTTTAAATTTTCCACTTGAGACTTCAGCGCCTCCAGTGCTCAAGTGGACAACTATTGCTGTGTTTCCCAATTTCATATATTATCCGACCCCCCCTGTATACAATTCAATGTATAAATTATATATATTTTAAGTTACATATAATGTTATGGGTATAGATGTAGTATGTAATGTTTATAACTCATCTATGCAACCCGAAATACATAATTTAAGTAAATAATGAGAACATTTTTAAGAAACAATTTTAATATAATGTTTATTAGTATTATAATTACAATGTTTATTAATTAGAAAGACAACGCTAGTGCCATCTATTACCTAACTTCAAGTGGAATCGTCAACAATTTGGTGTCTCGTCCACTAAAGAAAGTCGTAGAAGATGAATCAGTGAAGGCGAACATTTTTTGTTTATAAGATCAGGAAACGAAATTAATTTCCGTGGTTGAACGGATCTTGTGTTGTAGTTAAATAACCTGATATGGATCATAATAATAAAAAAAACAACGCGAGCGCCATCCATTACCTAATTTTAAGTGGCATCGCCTTTGCATTAAAGTAAAACAGATATCCATTATTTAGTTCAGTAATATTGCTATGTTAGATATAATAGAATATGGAAATGTTGAAACTGAAATGTTATCTTTTCAATATGGATGTAATGTAAGTAATACAATATTGTATGAACTTTAAATTTTCAACAATTATATAATAACAATATTATCATTTTTAATATTTATGCAATATAAATGATACAATGTTATATCTATATATATTATTTTTAACATTAATCTAATATGAATACATCAACATTACAGAAAGAAACGTTTCTAGAATATTAGTAACATAATATTGCCATAATGTTTAATGCAATATTTTATTTTAGTATCCGTGGATAATATTAATATAACATTTGTAATATTCCCTGCTAAATAGGTGTTTTTGTTTACTTTATTGGCAGATTTTTAATAATTTATTCATATTTATTATAACCTTCTTAAAGATTATTGTTTCTTTTTAAATTTAACTTTCTTCAAAATTATTGCGTATATAAAGGTAATACTTGTTTTTTAAATTATTAAATTTAAAAGAATTATTTTAAATAATTTAGAAATAAAATCATTATAATTTCATAACGAACATATTTCGTAGACAGAAAAATATTCATGTGTTTACTTGTAATATACGCACACATTGAAACATGCATGTACTGAAGTTGCATATACTGTTAACCCGGGCGAACGAATTTAATTCTGAATATTTCGGCAGATTATATATTTTTTTTTATAATTATGTGATAATTGATCTGTCATATATTTTATCTTACAGTGCTCGTACCTATACTCAATATGAACATACTTGTGATAAAACTGTGATCACATATTTAATTTCTTTTATTATTTTATTTTATTGTTTACTTTATATTTTTATTTGTTTACATTTTTTTTACATTTTCTTAGGTAAATTATTGTTTCCATTATGTAATTATATACCCGTAGATGTTAGTTTGTGAAGTCATAAGCAACACTGAATCAATTCTTTGAACCGTTTGGGAATGCACTTATCTTACTTATTAATTATTAATAGTTTAGGAATACTTACCTGATTATATACAAATATGTAAATTATTGTATAATGTAATCAATTATAATGGAGAATTCCGTAAAATAAAGTTAAAGTTAAAGATAATTTTATTTTGTTAACTTATTCCAAATCCAATTTATGATATATATTATATATATATTTATATTATATAAAAAAAACAGAGAGTTTAATTTTTATGTGTATTTTATATTTTCATAAGGTCACTTGATGAAATATAATATATTCATATATGCTTTTATCATTTGCTTTTTATGTAGTATTTTATTTATCATGTTCGTTTTTTATATCACCAAACCAGAACTTTCAAGTTATTCAGATTAATTTTATTGCTGTACAATACGTAAGTTATAAGTAATTATAACAATTATTTAATTATTGATAACTGACGCTTATAATTTGTTATACGTTGTGTATGATTAAATTAAAAACGTTTTAACTTTATACGTACCCAAAAATTATGTAATTCCAAAAATGAAAACAAGTCTAGAATGAATATACATATTCCCGATTTTATGTATAGATTTTTTATTAAAGACACTTGCTTTGTTTCACTATTTTTTTTTTTAATTTACCAACTAGTCGACTTATCGTTAATCATTATCAAGGAAAGAATATACACTAAATATTTTTACAGAGCAATATATACAATCAGGTAGTAATGGCGGTGAGGATGGGGAGTGCCACATGTCTTCGCACTCATTAACAACGTTTTTTTCTCCGTTTTATGGCCTATAAAATTTGAATACTGTCCTTTACTACCTGAATGCAAAATTATAAAATCAACCGGCTTAAAAAACTCACCGCACTGGATTTGACAAATCCCGCATTTTTTAAACTTATTTATAGGTCGTTTGTTATTTACAAATAATCTACCCAAATTAAGTGGGTTAGTCATAATAATATTTGTTTCTTTCCCTTTGAAAGATCATTCACATACGTTAATTTATTAAAATTTTTCTTTATATTTCGTTCATTAAATGAGCCGTTTATTTTGAAAGTGGCCTAAATCCATTTTTGATTTTTTTTCTAATGACGGTAGAAACGGTTATTATTTGACGTTATCTGTCATAAATAACAATTTGCGATTAAGAATATTTAAAGTATACAGAGAGTTTTATGTAATTCCGAACATACTAGAATGTACTCAATGTAAATTTTCCTATGTTCGATTTGTTCAGGAACGCATCAAAGCATTGAGTGCGATGTGATTGGCTACTATTTCTAAAAATAATATAGTCAACCCAAATTACACCCTTTTCCGTCAAAAATGACACACTTGTCAGTTATCGTAAGCAAGTGATATTTACTGTTCTGGCTCTTAAAACAGAAGTAGACGAAGAGTTGGACATCTTTACGTATCAATAATGTATACAAAGGAGGATAAGATTTGTATGGTATGCACTGCGGTTAAGTATAATATTCATAATTATACATGTTGCACTTGACATAATAGTTGACATTAGAAATCGTAGCCAATCACATCGCACCCAATGCTTTGATGCGTTCCTGAACAAATCGAACATAGGAAAATTTACATTGAGTACATTGTAGCATGTTCGGTGTTACATAAAACTCTCTGTATGATAATTATTAACACATACGTTTTCACAAACAATTATTTATTAAAAAACATTATTTTGAAAGTGACCTAAGTCCACTTAATTAGTAATAATGTCCGAAAGTGCGGATCTTCAAATTTACGAAGGCAGTGATGAAGGTAATTTTATTTAATCATTAATCAGTATTAATTATGTTTAATTATTGCAGTGAAAATATTCACTTAATATACACTTACAATTGAATTTTAAGATAAAATATTAAATTTATAGAAATTATTACACCTTTGGGTATGAATAAAAGTACAAGACTATTTAATTCAGAGAGTGAAGACGAGTTGGAAAATATTGATTTTGACCAGAATCGCAAGAGAAGGAGAATTTTAGAACAATATTCATCATTTGAAGATGAAGATGCAGGTGACGCTTTTCACGACAATACCTCTTTAGCAAGATTTAGAGAAAAGAATGGTGACATCTGCATTCAAAAATAGAATTATAATTAATATCCTCAATTAATTAGGAATATGAGAAAAATATATTAACATTTAAAGAACACTTAGCACATGCCAAACATTTAAACCACGAAAAATCTGCAGTAGCCAACCATTTATTAGAAACCGGTCACAAAATAACAATCAATAATATAAAATTATTAAAACAATCATCAAATTATCAATTAAATATGCTGGAAGCCATTCAAATGAAAAAAACACGTAAATAATCTTATGAATTTCGATTTAAGTCCGCTTCAAAACACCCTGTTAGATTTAATTGTATTACCTTAATTTGTGTTTGACCTATTCTTAATTCACGTTTTTCCGTATTTTTACTCCCACCTCCGTTATATTATAATCCGCCTGTCTATATATCATGTCATATTTTTGTTTTGTATTTAGTGTCAAATTCATTGATAATGGTCACTTTGTGTCCGAAATGTACATTTGGTAAAACAAATAAAGTGTGAAGAAAAGTTATTAGTGCTTTATCTATCAACATCATTGTATTCTATAAAATAATATGAAATTGTAAAATGAAATTTTGTTATTAAAATTCTCATATCAAATTGCGGAATTTGAAAATTCATAATAATTACAATAAACATCATTTTTAGGTTTGGTAACTAATATACCTTAATTAACAATCCTACAATCTAAAAATAAAGACGATTTTTCATTCCAGCATTTTGAAAAAAAAGTAGGGTTTTGTTGCCGCCCAGACCACTGTGTAACGTAATAACATCAAAACATTGAGTAAATAATATAAAGCATTTTCTTCTCTGTGATCAAAAGTTAAAATCTATTTATTGTCGAAATTTTAGTCATAAAAATGTCAAAGATATACAAAAATGAAAGTGTTTTTGAAATTTTAAGACGTATAATGATATAAAATAAATTATTTAGAAAGGATTTTTAGAGTGTTTGAATTACGTGAATATGAATAAATTATGAATAAAGACTGTAAACTTTTCTTCACTGTTATAACATGCAACGGTAAAAGCCTAGAATTGGTACTACACTTCATTTTTTTGTTATTTAAAAACATCCGTACATTTTTCACACTTAACCCGCGGTGAAACATGTTTATGTACTGAAAATATTTAAATAATTTTTATAATATTCACAATTTTATTTATTAGAATCTAAATATAGCAGTAACAATAAAAGAAATAAACCAATAATAAAAGTAATAATAATAAACATATCAACAAAAACATATATTTTTTGTAATTTATAATTTATGTTCCAACAAACAGCACACTGAAAACCTTTCCCGGCGCATTCACCAATTTCGTATGGGGTGTTTTATGCAAATGCGCATGCTCATCACAATTGTTTTTGTTGTTGTTACACTCAGGGATCAGTAACAGGGACGCCGACCAGTCAATAGGCTTTCTTAATTCATGTAATCAATTTATTGAGAATAAGCGAGCTTTCGGAGAATTTTTTCTTCTTCTTCAGCGTTTTACAATGTTTGAATCTGTCACCGAGAACGGTTCATCACAGGCTCATTCTTCCGGGCATAACACAGGGCACATAACCTAACATTTGTTATTATGAATTATGAAAGTCTATTTACTGATCGACGTCCCTGTTACTAATCAACATTTGTCCTTATGAATTAAGAAAGCTTATTTATTGATCGACGTCCCTGTTACTAATCCCTCAATGTTTCTACGAAGTACGACCGTTACTTCCACCTGAGTTTTTGTTGTTTGCATAAAACACTCCATACGAATTTGGTGAATGAGCCGGGAAAGGTTTTCAGTATTTTTACATAGATAATCATCTTTATGGAGATATTTACAGTTACATTGCGTTTACAAAACATTACATTGAAAATAGGCAAAAGATGGCGCTTGCGTCATCTTTAATTTATTATGATTAATATTGGGTATATAACCACAACACAATTTCCGTTCAGCCGCCTTCATCAAGGCATTACATATGGAACACACTAGTCTGATAAGGTTCGAAAAACCGAAATGGCCATCACTAGTTATACATACGCTAGATGAATGGTAGCTGAACATTTCATTAAATTTTATATCTACTTTACATTTTTATATGTAGAAAACCATTTAAATTTACAACCTAAACTTCTGATTTATAAGTTAGATTAGTTTAATTTTTGAAATTTTTAAATTAATATATTTAGACACGGTTTTTCAATTGTAGCTTAACACCTCTATTGCCACTGACTCCAATCGGAGCCATTTGCTATTGCTTGATTCATATCCAAAATAGCAGCGAATGTGTAAGAATTGGTTTAATTAAGCTTCAGTTTTTTACTTTACATTTATGTTTCAAAGGAAACAGCAACCAATAGTTTGACCATTTAAAGAAAACCAAAATACTATTTCGCCTTGTATTAAATTAGTAATAATATTATTTTTCCAAACTTTTTTCTATTATTGCTAAAATGACCCAGGGTCTGTAAAATAATATTATAGTATATACAGGATGAGTGGAATTTGATGTTATAACATTTCATTTTAAATTTAAATAAATTATTAATTCAATTGTTCTCGCATATTGTTCTGCCTATAATTCAAAACCGCGAGTCGGGTTAATTTTTTTATATCATTTCGCGGACGCGAAAGAATTATCGGTCAGGACGGGGAGGTCAATTTCCGTGACACGCAGGTGTCGATCAGACGTACCGAAATTACTGAAAATCGTTTAAGCACGGCATATATTATCTCATCAGGTGAGCAATAATAATTCATTAAATCCAAATTCTAATTGGGTGTGAAATATAGGGCTTTGTGACACGTAAATTGCGAGCCTGCCTGACCGAAATTCGGAACTCAGATTGCCGTCGTAAAGGACCTCATCTCGCCGCTGTCGCGGATTTTTTATGCTGTCCAGAAGTGGTTTGCCGTCTTCCTAACCTTTGCCTCCCTGTGGCTAGTTTGGGACCTCCACAAGTCGCGGCACGCAGAAGGGTGTCGAATACAGTAGGAAGTGCAACAAACAGATAAGTTTTTTTAAATTATCTTAACAAGTTTGAAGAGTTCCCAAGAAATTTTCGAGAGTTCGCATTTTTTTTGTAAAAGACAATTTAATTATTGCGTTACGAATAAGGTATTTTCGCGAGTGCGTAGTTTTTATTTTTTTGCGTAAAAGACAATTTAATTATTGCGTTACGAAGTAAGGGATTTTCGCGAGTGCGTATATTTTTATTTTTTTATGCGTAAAGGACAATTTAACTATTGCGTTACGAAATTATTTTTTTGTTCCGTCCTAGGACACTGCTCCTAGGTGGCGCCCTATAATTTTTGTGTATTTCGAGTATCATTTAAGTTTTAATTCATTTATCCGTACAGAGTGTTTTTTTTTGTTAATTTTCATATTCGTTTATTTCTTTTTTAAATTCGTTATATTAATTTTACATTTCTTATTTATTAAATTATATTCATTTATATGAAGTTGGATTTATTATATTTTTTTTGAATTCACTCACCCGCTCTACCATTAAACACTGAGTAGCCGGCACAATGTTTGAATACAGATAAATAGAACCAAAATACTATTTCACTTATTAATTTAGTAATAACTTAACAAGTTATTGCAGGGTGTTCAAAAATTATGGAATATCTTTGGAACTATTTGCCGGATCAATATGAAATTTGGAAATGTGTATTGACTAATTAAACTAAGCACAGCTTAAGTTAGTCACAATTCATAAACCGGACCATAATCATATTTTACCAAGTGATTAATGCAAATTCAGTGAAATGTATTTAAATTATTTGTAATAATACGAAACACCCTAATGTGTGTTGATTTACGGCTCTTTGATTGAACAGATAATATATTTTTGTTAACACTTTAATGTTATTATTGGTATGTTTATTTTGTTGTTGTTATTATTTCATTTAGGTTATTATAAATAAAATTGTGAACAGAAAAGGACTAACTTGGGCAGAAGCAAAAAAAATAGCGAAGGACAGAAAGGAATGGAAGAAGTTTATAGCAGGATGAACATTCCTGTAACAAATCCTACACCAATATGTGGTAGAAGGTTATAAGATTATATATATATAAATAAAATTGTGAAAATTATGAAAGTATTTATTTAAAGGTTTTTAATGCATCAACATGTTTCACCACGGATTAATACGTTGACCGCGCCTTTTGTCGGTCACCAGTGACTGAAGTATTCCAATGGGGCCGCGTGTGTCACAGATGACTGACATTCAGTACCTACTTTAAATTTACTATTTAGCGCTGTCAGTCACGAGTTCCGTGTTCATTGTTACGAGGCTTGGCTGATACGGCCAATCCTCGTAATAGTTGTAGTAATATACGTCTGTATATTACTACAACTTGGCCACCTAATATTCCTTCAAACAGCTTCCTTCTTTTGCCATTGGAGCATTTGTCAGTTACAGGTGACTGACACAGAAAACTCGTAATTTAGTCTAAAATTGCATCAAAATGAATTAAATAAGCATATTCTTACTCATTTTATAAAATAAAACTTAAAAACAATGAAAACTTTATAGACATTTTACAAAAAAACTTGTTGGCAGCCAATGTGTTAAGTAAGAACAATAATTCAACACACACAAATGATTTAATTGTGTATCCATCCATTTGAAACAATAAAATATATTCATGTACAACTAATTAAAATATTTTTGTATATAATTAAATATTAACTAATTGCGTTTATAATTAAAAATTCGATTTTTTTTTTAATAATTAACGTTGACGATTTTATTTTAATTGTTTCGCGAAGTAATTTCGTTCTTATTACGTTACGTCTGTTGTTTATCAAATTTAGGTTTCGGCTTCGCGGATTTGCGACGTCTGTCACGCGAAGAAATAACGAGACACGATTCGTTTCCATGTGGAAGTTTTTCATTTGGCAATTAACCGCACGTGAAGACGAACGGGAATTGGTTTTATTTATATACTCCTTAATTAGAACAAATTGTTTTTTTAACTTTTCTCTATCAATTATTTTAGTTACTTTGTCACGAAATTGACAAATACGAAATAATTTATTTGTTTGTTATCTTATTATAAAAAATGTGCATTTATAAACCAGATTCCTGCCTTTAACACCTTTAATATGTACATAGGGATATTACGTATAAATAGAGAAGCGGGATATTACATCTAAGAACATTTTTTACAAGCTATTGCGTCCCGTTTAATTTTAGAGAAAAACTGAAAGAATTAAAATATCCTCATAATTTCACTTTCTCTCTATAATTATGCTTTGTTTAATTTTAGAATCGATTTATCATTAATATTAGGTGCGCAACTAAGTTTACGCTGTTTTTTTTATGAAATTGCAACTTTATTGTGAACTTTATTGCCCATCGCTAGCGACAACTTTTTCTAGCAGAGCTTGAATACTGTCAAGGTAGAAGTGTTCGTATTTTGAGGTTATCCACGAATCAAGCCATTTTGAAATGTCTTCCTTCATATATATGGAACTGCTAATTAATCAGACCATGTGCCATCGAACGAAACAAGTAATAAAGGGACGGCGCAATATCTGGGGAATATGGAGGGTGGGGTAGGACTTCCCATTTGAGCGTTTCTAAGTAGGTTTTAACGGGTTTGACACTTGAGTTATCGATGCGCCTCAGATGTCGTTTTCTTAGAATGAAATAAGAGAAGCAACACTTCCCGCAAATGACGATTATTTGCTACAAAATCAGATATTTTCACACAACCAAAAGTATATGGCGCAACAACAAAATCACTAATGTGTCAAAGCGGTTTGTTTACCATATGTATATTCTTGGTTCATGACATTTTGGTTATGTTATGTCACAATCTACCAGTACTTACTACTAGAGCCTCTTAAAAAACAGCGGGAACTTAGTTGTGCACTTAATAAATAATAAATTAAATGTAATTAAATTTCCAAATTATCGCATAATTAAATAGCATTAGCCTTTCATATAAAATATGCATTTAAAATTAATGTCACTTTTGATATATTTCTGTTATTGCAATTAGACATGAATTTTTACTTAAGTGCAGATATAACCAATTTTTATTAATTATTTATAAATTATACACCGATTTTAAAAGTTAATGCAGTATCGTTTATCATAGATTTTTAAATTCTAAACACATTTCATTTTTTCTCTAAAATGAACTGGGATATATATATATATATATATATATATATATATATATATATATATACCTGATCGTGTATAACGATAAACACAAATTCGTCTTCACTACTACATGGGCTTAAGCCTAGAATTGGTCCTACACATGAAGTTAGCCAGTATTGTCATGAATGTCTCGTTGAATAAAATTTTAAATAATTTAAAGGGAAGGATTTTGTTAATTTCCACAAGTAAACAAAATTTAGAAAAAATATTAATTTTAACATACCTGCGGTAGAAACTTAAATGAAGATATATAGGACAAATAAGAGAACTTTTCAAACTGGGATAACAGAACATAAAATATCCATTCTTTATAATAAAGAACACCTGTTCAGGCGTAGTAACTTAATTAAAATAAAAAAAAACGCAATATTTCCCTTAATTTCAAATATAAATAGTCATAATTATATATTGTTGTAAACGGCAAAGAGAGAATATTTTGTTTAGACCATAGCCGACTTTGATGTCTATATAATAAAGTATAACTTTATGTTATTTCTCAAAAACCACCCTGTATATATTCACCGATTGATTACTCTTGATAAGGTTGTATCAAGCGAAACTAGATGAGTAAAAATACTAGTTACATAAGTTCTTATTTTGCATTTTTTGATCAAATAGCACAAAGCACAATCTTTTACTTAATTCTCAATAATTTCTTAAATGAAGTTCCAATATTTCTAAATATTCTTGAATATTTGCATATTTTTTTTCACCAACTGAAAAGTAGAAATTAATACCCAAGAAATATTAAATATTTTTCCTTTTATAATATATTTCCTATGTACATGGTGGGCCACGAATAACGGCCATTAAAAGTTTAAAAAGTTTCTAATAGGAAAAATATTTCCACTTTCTATAACAGCCGGTTGTGCCGGAAATGGCTACCAACTTTGTTATTTTAAATAGAACACCCTATATATATATATATATATATATATATATTTTCCCGTTGAATTGCCTACATATGAATTTATTTCCACACATCTCTTTCAGTTTTTGAGTTAAATATTTATTTGTCACATATTAACCTCTTTTCGAAAAATGCCTATAACTAACTTCTAGTTCCTTATAGATAGACTAGCGGCATCTTCAATTATTACTAATAGATCCATCTAAAATTAACAAAAATAACATCTGTCAATAGGTATTTAAAAAAATGTCAATATTTCAGTGCCCACTTAAAAACACCATAATTCAATTTTTTTTAAATGGAATGACCAATAATCTATTTCATAGATCTATTGACAAAACAATTTGCAACATAAAACTGTTACAGGCTCGGGAAGTAGTTGTTTCAATAGATATTTATCAAAAAGTTACAGTGTAAATTTTTTTTGCAGCGTTGAAAAAGAGAGTAATCGAATTTTAGTCATCATTATCAGTAATTTTTCCTTGTTTAATTTTTATTTCCTTCAGTTTAAAAAAGAAATACACAAATAAATTCAGAATATTACTTATAAATATAGATGATATAGCGATTTATTATTACCTTTCGCATTAATTTTTACTGTACAATTGTGAGCAGGAAGAAAAAAAAAATAGTTGAATATTCATTCTAGAAGAGCACGTTTGCGCAATAGAAATTGTAATTACAGAGCTCCATCGATAGATTACGCGGCAAGATTGTGCAATGATGACAGTGATGATAATTGAAAGGAAATAAAGAGAACAAGGAAGAAATTAAAAAAAAAAATAAAGAACACGATGATTTAACAGAATTGATTTGTTACGTTGTCGGAAGTGATTTTTGTTATATTTACTTTCTTCAGGATGTATTGTTTGTTAAAACACAATTTGGTTAGTAAGGATGCATAGAGTGTTAAGGTTGAGAATAACCATTACCCGCGAATACAATGGGATATAAAATTAATGAAAGTTAAGGAAGCTCATAAAATTGTGTTCTGTTTCTTATAAAATTATTTACAAGTACAGTTTTCTTATGGTTTAAGAGAAAAAAAAATAGCAACAATATAAACGGGTGAGAAGTTAGTCATAGATTTCAGCAATAATGGTTACAAATCATTATTTTTGAAAAACGGGGGGTCAACAGGCGTAGTGGAAAATTCTCCCATTTTTTAAACTTCATTTTAAGAATTGAATAAAAATGGTTTCAAAATAATTCATAAATTATTTCCATATTTAGCTCTGTGATGTTTTGACTTACGTTACGTAAGTACTTTAAACAAATACACATTAAAGGAACTACTTCTCGGGAAAATGCCCCGCCAGACATTGAATTACATAATGTACAACTGCTACATATCAATAACATGTTGAATCATGCAACGAGAAAAATTCAATGTAAACAACAAAAATGAACGTTACTCAATAAAAGGCCATCCGCAGACACGTGTTTTGGTACGTGTACAGCTCTGCTTTACACAACTTAAAGATATGAAATTAAATAAATTAACTATATTCAATCAAATTTGATTATATTAAATCAAATCAAACTAAATCGATTTAAATTAAATAAAATCAAATTAAATCAATTTAAATCAAAATTAAATCAAAAGAAACGAATTAATTTATTTTTTATTTTTTTAAGATATTAAACAACGTCGATTATATACCAATCTCGCACAATGCGTTGATGTTGAACCAATTTAAGCGAGAAAAATGTTTTCGGATGTTTTCCGTGTGAAATGTGAATAAAATGAAATTTTGCCTGGAGCGTACGAGAGCCGACAGTCTAAACTTTTGTGTTAAATTGTCCTGTCGACAACGACCAGTCGTCCATGGAGGTAAACGACCTTTTCCCGCCCGAATTGAGGTTTAGCAACCAGAAAATATATATACCTAAGAATCAAATGCCTAATAAAAAAATACAACAAAATTTAAAAAATATTTCGGACATTTTTTTTTTCATTAATCACATGGTAAAACATTGTTAATATTGAATTAAACTTGTATATTAAATTGGTTTTGGTTTTATTTTACTTATGTATAAGGAAGGCGAACTTGTCTTGTTTATGAAAGACAAGGAAAACGAAATTCACATTTAAAGAAATGTTCAGCACATGGAACATTCTAGTCTGATGAGGTTCGAAAAACCGAAATGGCCATCACTAGTTATCCATGCGCTAGATGAATCGTGACTGAACATTTCTTTAAATGTAAATTTCATTTTCCTTGTCTTTCATAATAACAAATAGTTCCCCTTCCTTTAGTAGACGAAACAATGTTTCTCGGTCGTCTACTTTGTAGACCCAAATCGTTGACGATGCCACTTGAAATTAGGCAAAAGGTGGCGCTTACGTCGTCTTTAATTTACTTATGTTTATTTAAACATAAACATAAGTAAAACAATACCAAGTAAATTTAATTTACAAGTTTAATTCAATATTAAAAAAATGTTAATAGAGAAATGTATAGATTCAATTTCCGAATTTATAGACGTGCACATTTAATGTGACAGATTGGTAGTAAGTGTATATATTAGTTTTTTGTATTATTTTTTTCATATTTAATATTGTATCTGGCGTGCCTAAAATGTAAGTATTTTGTGTTGTAAACATTTTTTAGAATTACATTGAAATATTCAATAAAATTATCAATCAGTAATTCTCCTTTATTGAAAAATAAATATTTTGAAGAGAAGCAATTAGATTTTAGATATCCAAGAAATGTTTTCAATCACTAATGGCTGTGTAAATATTTTGATACGAAAAGATATTAGTTAATGACTTGTTTTGCACACGTTTCATCTTTGTGTTTTAGTTTGAAATTGTTTTTGTGGCAGAATTGATTCGGCCTTCGTGCTGATCAGATGTCTTTGCCTTTTCGTTAATAGTGAAAAAGTGTAATAATTATGTAAAGTTTGAATACAAGAATAAGTTAAAGTTTAGGCTCAGAGTTATTGTTACTGACTTCGTGTCAAAGTGATCTGTAATGTGTGCTAAAGCTTCACGGAAGGAGTGATAACACTTGTACAAATTTGGCAAATAAATATTATTGCATTTTAAAAAATGTGAAAACTATAGTTATTAAATAAAATATAACATTAATTGAAATCAGTGAATAAGTATTTTTATTAAAACTTAAAACAATTTATAAAGAAGTAGAAGCTTTTATTATCAATAATAAAATTAATTATTCTTAACTTACTACCAAATGTCATAGTTTTATATTTAGTGATATAAAAAAAGCAGAACATTTTTTCTCTACGTACGTTATTTTTAAGTTAATCGCAGTCATTAAATGTATTAATAATATATTAATAATAATGCAAAAAAAGTAATAATTTTCTAAAATTAAAGCATAATAAAAGGAGATAAACAAAGTCGTTAATAGTAAAAATTGAGTAATTTAATTTCCAAGAGCCGAATTTGTGCTTATCTGAATAAGTTCTGACCGAATTAGAATTGCAAATCGGTATCGTCGAGCAGGACGGGAAGTCTTTGAAGAAAGGGAAAGCGAATGTCAAGGTTAAGGCGATGCTTTACTCTTTTGCTCAATAAACGCATACATATAGAAAAATAGTCTGCATGGTTAACACACACTCGTACACTTATGGACATTAACATATAGAAAAATAGTCAGTATGGTTAACACACACACATACACTGATGAATATTAACATGTTCAACGCAAACGCACACACACACTCACATACGCTGATCGACATTAACATGCTCAACGCAAACACACTCACACACCTGAACAAGAAAATGTATTAATTTTCAACAGGTTTTGTAATCCACGATTGCTTCTGTATTTGGAGCAAATTATGTAACATCACTTTTTCAGGTCTGTTATTATAAAATGTTCGATGAATGGTTACAAATGTTTTTTTCTTTTGAAGAATTTCTACATCTACAAAAAATTGATTTATTTTATGAAATAATTTTATTAATTTGTGTAGTTGAGGTGGTAAACCAATGAAATTCACCAATGAATACTATAAAGATCATCCTCTCCTATCTATAAGTTTCGAAACTAGATAAGGCTAATTGCATAGAACTCTCTTCAAATTTAGCCAATCGCCCACCTGAAAATAAAAAAAAAACTCATGAAATTTAAACGGAAACGGAGTTCAATGGAAGCGGGCTTTATTGGTGCTCGACCAATTATTCCAAATAATTTACTATTTTTACTATCCCCAGACTAAGAAAAAATATTGTTATCGTAAAAAAAATGGAATCAACGGATATACACGTTTTAAGGTCGTCTGAGTCCATTCCATTGATTTAAAAAATATGTCTGTGTGTGTGTGTGTTTAAGCAAAAAAAAACGGCTCATTGGATTGAACCCACATATTGTAATTAAATTTTTTATAACAGTCGTGAGATTTGAAAAGCTTTTTGTTAAAATAAAAACTCACTAAGTGCAACTTTACTCTTAGTTTTTATTATATTTTTCACAATTGTTTGGAAAATATTGACCCAATCAAAGAATGTTTCAAATATAAATCGCATATCTTGAAGAAATAGATGTTTCCTTTTATTAATTTTTTGTTGTCTTACTTATATTTTTTGCGATTATTCACTTGTTTTATTCGAATAGAAAAATGTTTGAAATAAAAGTTGTAGTTCTCGCAAAACTAAACACTTTTATTTATAGGACCTTTAGTTTTCATTTTAATGGAATATATTTTAATTTTCTTAAATGGTTTAATTTTAAGAAATTATTAGTTTATAATTTTTTATTCGCAAGTAAGGCTATGTTACTAATATTCATTTATTTGTTTCTTTGCAAGCTGCTGTTAAATTGGTTGGTTCTTACATCAAAGCAATCTTGATATGTGTTGTTAAACCAAATTTGCATTGGTCCGAGGAGAAATACTTGTTAAATTGTTTACGAGTGTTTTTATTTTGCCTTTCAATATGAATTAATTTAATTTAAATTTAAATGTATCCGCCCGACACCCGAAAGGGTAAATGGGATTTTGATTACATACAGGGTGGCGCAAGATTCCGATGAAGTCCAATATCTCAGTTATTAAGAAATGTACAATAAAATGTTACTTACATAATTTGTAGCTACTATCAATATGCATATTTTAAAATTAGTTTCGTATATACTGGGTGTCCAATAATCATGTGACGTATCAAACATATGTTTTTTTTTAAATGGGATGCTATACTTTTCATATCGATTTTAGATTCTACGCTTAAAACTAATCATTTTTGATGTAAGGTTTATTAGGCCGATTTTTGATATTTTCAAAGTTATAAACAATTAAATGTTGAAATTGATGGATGTTTGGGGCCTTATATTTCGGAACTGGAAAATCAATCAAACATTCTGTAAACGTAACTTAATTGGAAAAATACTCAATAATCTAAATAATACTCGCTTTTTGATCTTAAAGTATATTTTATATACAGGGTGTAACATTACGCAAAATGATTTTTTTCTTTTTTTACTTAAATGGCACACCCTATATTTTTTGTGTTATTTCAAAAGACAATTATTTCCTCTTTCATTTTTATATACCATTCCCTATACCTAACTTTTGGCATTATTGAGATAATTCAATTTAAAATTCAAATTACAAAATTTTGTTAGTTTATAGTAGGCTATGACTCAAAAATGGCAATAATTAAATATTTTACTACCATTTAACAACACTGTTATTACTTACAGTATTTATTTAATTGAATTTTATTCATTAATACACAGACTACTTAGTACTGTTTAAGTAAAACGTTTATTAACCAACAATTATACAATTAACTATTTAATTATGAAAGGCAAAAATGTAAAAAAATGCATACACAATAATTTATTAATTAATTTTCAAAGTGGCCACCTCGTGAATTAATGCATAATTGTAATCGTTGTTTGAATGATTTACTCACATCCCTCAACATCTGTGCAGTGATATTTTCAAATGCTCGAATTATTCTGTTTTGCATGTCCGCTTTACTTGTAGGTGGTTCTTTGTATACTAGGTCTTTAATGTAACCCCACATAAAAAAATCCATATTTGTTAAATCGGGTGATCGAGCAGGCCACGCAATTGGCCCTCTTTTTTCTATCCATTTATTACTATAATTGGTATTTAAATATTGCCGGACTTGGGCAGCGTTGTGGACTGGAGCTCCGTCATGTAAATACCACATAATTTGTCTCAAATTAACGGGAACATTTTCCAAAAGAACAGGCAAGTGGTTCTCTAAAAAATCTAAATATATTTGTCCATTAACCCGTCCTTCAAAAAAATGTGGCCCAATCACACGATTTCCCAAAATACCTCCCCACACATTAAGCGACCAGCTGGACTGGGTTCTAGTCCTACTCAGATGGGGATTATTTGTTGAGTAATAGTGGAAATTATGCCGATTTAGACATCCGTTTTTATTAAAAGTAGCTTCGTCTGCAAATAATACATTGTCAAAAAAATTTTCTTGAAGCATAATTTTTTGTTGAGCCCATTCACAAAATGTAGTTCGCTTAGCACAATCTTCATTTAACAATTCTTGATTTAAATGAATTTTGTATGGATGAAATTTATATTTGTGCAAAATTCTCTGAGCACTTCTTCTGCTGATATCATATTGCCTAGAAATTTCATGAGAACTTATGTAAGGATTTTCAGTGACAGCCATCAACACATTTAATTCATTTTCCTCATTTATAATTATTTCTTCTTTTGAATATTTTTCATATATTACCGACCCTGTCCTATTGAAGCGCTCCATGACTCTTTCCATTACTTGCACAGTTGGTTGTCTTCGCAGTGGGTACCTTTCTTTGTAAAGTCTTGTAGCAAGCAAACAATTCTTCATGGATTCCCCCAATATCCATACCATATCGGTTAATTCATTAACCGAAAAATGCATTTTATTTGTACTCGATTCAAAAACTTTATAACAATATAAATATTGTTTGTGGTGAAATGACAGCAAAACAATATAATATTCCTTTTTTGTCATGACCACCTACTTTAAATAAACAATTAAAAAATCTTAAATTTCTATTTTAAATTGAATTATCTCAATAAATCCAAAAGTTAGGTATAGGGAATGTTATACAAAAATGAAAGAGGAAATAATTGTCTATTTGAATAATACAAAAACTATAGGGTGTGCCATTTAAGTAAAAAAAGAAAAATATCATTTTGCGTATTGTTGCACCCTGTATATAAAATATACTTTAAGATCAAAAAGCGACTATTGTATAGATTATTGAGTATTTTTCTAATTACGTTGCGTTTACAGAATGTTTGATTCATTTTCCAATTCCGAAATATAAGGCCTCAAACATCCATCAATTTCAACATTCAATTGTTTATAACAATGAAAATATCAAAAATCGGCCTAATAAACCTTATATCAAAAATGATTAATTTTAAGCGTAGAATCTAAAATCGATATGAAAAGTATAGCATCCCATTTAAAAAAACATATGTTTGATACGTCACATGATTATTGGACATCCTGTATATATGTAACTAATTTTAAAATTTGAAGATTAATAGTAGCTACAAATTATGTAAGTAACATTTTTTTGTATATTTCTAAATAACTGAGATATTGGACTTCATCGGAATCTTGCGCCACCCTGTATATATATATATATTAGATGTATACGTTGAAATCCCCCTCCCAAATTTGAATACAGCGCCCCTGGTGGATTGAGTTCAAACTATTCGAAACGCGACATGAAACATTAACATAGGAGTTTGTATATATAATAATCTACGACCCAGTAAATCTGTCGCGAAAAACAAAAAAATGTTCAAGAAATTCGTAGTAGTTTGGAGACATTTTGTAATGCGATTGTAAGCTAAGAAATAACCAAAAAATAAGTTGTAACAGTGTTTTTTTAATACCTGGCTTTCACTTTAAAACACAACAATCTATTTTTTTTCATTTACTAATAAATGTTCATTTAAAAACTTATTTGATTGAATTCACAGGGGAAAGTCCCATGATGAACACATCACCGTTTTTTTTCTATTTAGATTAAACTACAGATAAATTATTAAGAAATGTATTCTTGATGGTTGAGATTTCTACTTCGTTATACATGTTAATTTAATTTAAAGGATATTTAAATAAATAACTTTGTTATCCGAAACTGCAGTTGTATTTATAAATATACAATGTGTTATACAAAAAAAGTTAGTTATTTAATTAATTAATTAACAAATGTATTTTTACTTTAATTAATTTTAATTAATTCTTTATTTACGGAAAATCACCTTTTTATAATAATTGACAATCTGTAATTACAAAATACAACAATATATTGAATTGATTTGATAAAATTTAGACTAATAACTCCTTGATCAAGTATAACCATTGAGTTTTCCAATCAGAATCCATAAACACAATAACAATAATGATGCGCACCGTGAATAAATATACAGAGAGGTTTTTTTTTATCAGTATACATTATGGGAAGTGTATAACTGCAAACAACGCGAGTCAAACGCAATGTGTGTATGTTTAGTTGCTTATTTGGCATATGTGTGTTCAATTGGTTGAATTGCGTGTTACAGGCAACTAAACACACACACATCAATGCGTTTGACTCGCGTATTTTGCAGGTATACATAGGGGAAATGTATACTGTTAAAAAAAGCTCTCTGTATAAGTAAATCAAATACACATAAAATATTTTACAAAAAATAGTTATAAACTTCAAAAATTGAATTAAAATCACCGCAAAAGCGATACATATAAATTAAAACAAGTAAATAGAAGTAAACCTTACAAAAATAATGAAATTAATATAATAATACACATGAATATTCGATAGCAAAGCAAATGGTAAAAATAAGATAATGTACACATCATTTAAAAGTAAAAAAAAAAAAATATAATATGGTATGAACTAATTAATTATGAAAAATTCATATCATTTTTACGTTAATAAATAAAATATGTATGATTTTCAACTTTTTTATAACTAATTTCACTGCAATTATTTTGCTACGCTGTAGCTTTTTCAGGCGAATAATTTTAATGATGTTATTTTAATTTCTGTAATTGTCTAGAAATTAGTATAAGTATGCTTGTGTACGAATCAAATAATAATACAATTTTATAAATAACTTTTTATAATTAATGAACACAACTTATGGAAAGTAAAATCGAAACAAAAAATGAGAACTTGTTATAAATGAAAATTGAAAATTCACAAATAAAAATTCCCACAATTCATATTTAAACTTCAAAACGTTAATTCGATAACAACAATTTTATTTTTGGCACAGTAATATTCCAGGCGTATGATTTTTTTGTGTGCATTACACGTTATTCCTCCTGCTCTTTTTGACTGCCAAGGTAAGTGCGCGTTTAGTGCCAAGGTAAATAATTATGCGAAAACGTCGAATGTGTGTTCTCCTTTTCTGTTTGGCGAAACCCGTACCGCGCGTGTTTTCACGTCAAAACTACAATTATTCTCGAACCAGTCGATTAACATTCCGCACGCTTTTACCGCATTCACCGATAAGCAAACAAACGTCACTTTAATGCGTTTAGAATCGGCTGCGCGGGGCAATTAAGTATACGACACGAGATTTTATTTGTAATGGTTATATTTTGTTTGATTTTGGAAATACGATTGAAAAAAAAGTAGACTGTTCTTAGATGTTGTAGAATTAATTGCAATTAATATATTTAAATAACTGTGACCAAGTGAATGAATACTGTTTTCTACCAACTAGGTCAGTAATCTAGAAAGCCTGTAATATAAGCAAATTTTATGGTTTCTTTAAAGAGTTTCTTATCTATAATTTTTAGATTGCAAAAACGTTGCCGAATAATCAGGAATAATGTTTTTACTGTTAGATTTAAATTTAGAATATTCTTGCTGATTATTTTGAGAAAATACATTCGTAATATTGAAGGCGCTATTTTTGAATTACCCGCCTGCGCGCGCCATCTAACGCCGCGGAAAAAAAATGTATTTTATGTTGAGAAATGAGATTTTAGGGGATCTATGTTTAGGTTGAAAAAATCATAGAGAAGATTAAGTTTACGTTAAGTTATGTGAAATTGCTGTTAGCGATTATTAAAATTTTAAACAAATGCAGTCCCTCTAATTTCCAACCCCACGAAGAGGCCATCCCCGACTACAATATTAATACCCATTTCAAGCGTAGATTATTACCCGAAAATATTATTATTCACTCACAATTACTTAATATTCTTCTTTTATTGATGTTATTGATAGATACGATACAATATTATTTAATATATTTTTACTTATTTTGTTACATTAGTTTCATCAGAATTATTCTGTAACGTTCACAGATTTTGAATATTTTAAAAAATGAAAAACTTAGGTTTCAAAAATATATATTATTTTATAACAAAAAGTCTTTATAAAACAATTTCATTTTTACCGTTTTTTTTACGAAATAAGTAGAAGCTGATTTGGTTTAATACAATAATTATTTTTTATAATAAAAATTTCTTAGGTTAAGTGGAAACAGTGACGGGCGTTAGCGAACTTCGCCTACTCTTAATTATTTATGTTTCTATTGTACAATTGTTGATGAAATAAAGACATTTATTGTTATTATTATTAAAACAATTTCTCTTCTTCTTACTATATTTTTGCGAAATAAGTAGAAGCTGATTTGGTTTAATAAAATAATTACTTTTTTATAATAAAAACTTCTTAAAATAATTTCTCTTCTTCTTACTATATTTTTTGCGAAATAAATAGAAGCTGATTTGCATTTATAAATATGCATATATACACTTGACGTTTTTTGTTCGGTTCAGAAAGTATTCTTCCTCATTGTGACAAGGAGAGATGTTTTTCACGGCCGACAGGGGTCGACCTCAGTAAGCACATTTATCTCATTTTTTATTATTATTAGACAAAGGACTTTGTTTGTTAAAAGCACGAATTACGCATCTCCGTCTTTAATAAATAAATCTTTTTTATAGATTAGGACATATACGTTAATCTAATCTATTTATTTACACAATAATCTTAGCATACATTATATTCCTTTTTCATTTTTGTTATTATCATTATTACTATTTTAAAGTATTTTGTTGATTGTTAAGGCTTTCACTTGGTTATACATTTTGAGTTTATTAAATAAAACACTTTTTCACTTTGTATAACTTGTTATTTTATTTTAGTGACTATAGTTTCGAAGCATAGAGCATCATTATCAAACTAAGAGACTCTTAGTAGTAATAACAAGTTATACAAACAAAGTGAAAAAGTGTTTTATTTAATTTTAAAGTATGTTCATTTACAAACTGAACATTAGTACAGATAAAAGATATTAAGGCCGTCACTTCATAACCTGTTTTAGTATGGGCCATAAGTTGTTTTGCTTAAAGGTGCGATAATCCGCCCAGGTCACAAAGGACCAACAACCGCATAGAGTTGCCTTTTAATCGGGGCTATTCTTTATGGGAAATGTTACGATTATCGTGTACGTTATTAATTAAAATCACATTCTATGAATGTATATCTATTACAAAAGGTGCTTAGACTGTGATGATGAAAATAACGTACATTTTAAACTTGACATTTTGTTTACAGAATAATCCCGAATAATAACATATATCTTTATTCCACATTATAACAGAATTATTTTCATCATGTTATTATACACAAACCATGATTATACAGGGTGAGTTTTTTTTTTTCGATGTTCTCTATGGGGATCTCGGAAACTATAAGAGATAGAAAAACGGTTAAATGGGGAAATTTTCTACAACTTTGTCCTTTACAGTTTTTTTTCTATCTATGATAATAATAGAGATATATTAATTTCAAAAAATTGACACATTTTACTTTTTTCAAAATATCTAGTTACCCTTGACTTTTTCAAATATTTTGAAAGTGTCATTTTATTCGTCTTATACTACACTTCTTTCCCCATTTAACCGTTTTTCTATCTCTTATAGTTTTCGAGAACATCGAAAAAAACTCACCCTGTATATTCATATATCATGTAACTTATATTTATTATTTTTGGCTGGAAGAATACTAGGCATAGACCTAAATGAATCGCGCCAACTTATTTATTTAGTTTTCTAAGGTACTCGTATTTCTTATTGATAATTGTATTGTTCTGGAATTGGCTATTTACCAGAGGTCTTTCCGCCTCGATTTTTATTATTCGCCATTAAGTATATTCGAGACAACGCTATTGTATTAGAGGAGAATTAAGTAACTATTAAATACAAATATTGATTTTTCCTTCATTTGTATTTTTTCTACAGATGTTTACACCTGCAAAAGAGGCCTTGTTGCCAATACACTTTTTGTCTTCTGACTCATCATCTTATTCTTTATTAAGAATCGAAAACTATCAATGAAAACAAATTGAAGAATAATAGTAAAAATTCAATGGGGCGAGCACACGGGGTAGAGCCAACGTTGCCATCGTCGATCGTCTACTTCACAATGAAACCAAATCAAAGAAGTAGCAGCTCAATTACAACATGTAGAATTAGTTAAAGAAACACCTGTTTTATAAGTCGTAAAGTGGGGAAGCAGGACTACCGACGCTAGAGGTAAGTCCTTACATGACGAAAATAGTGACTTAGTGAAATTCAATTGTGAAACGGAACCTACTTTCATTAGAGTTCTTTTTTTTTTCACGGGTTCGTTCGGCTGTTTAGCCTTCCTGCATCTTTATCTCTTAGTTGATTTACTCGCTGTATAATTAATTTTGTACTTTAAAACCTCCACCATATTTCCACATGTGCCAGGATATAAAACGTTAATGTTCATTTTAAAACAATTATTTCTCCGCCCGATGATGCCACTGGGTTGTAGTAAAAAATGAAGCTGTCTTTCTACAATAATAATTGTGGTACTAAAAAAAAATGTTTATCCATTATGGATAGAAGGTTTTATAATAGGTTAATGTGTATTAATACTTAACACATTTAATTGTTATCAGAATAGACGTAATAATAATAAATGGTATGATAATTAAGTAATATACGAAATGATGATTACTTTTGTGTAGATATTATTATACATTATTTAACCAACGATTTAATATCAATTTAAACTGTTAAGTTTGTTTTCATTGAACAAGATGATTTGGGTACTTACTGGCTGTGTTGTTTCCAATTATGATTATTTAGTCTTATATATACAGTAATCTTTATTAACAGACAGCCATTTTACATACATTTATTTTATATAAAATAATATGCATAGTTACAATTTACAATTGTTTGTTAGTCTGTCATGGGCTATCGACCAGAAATCTTTCTGTCCTATCTGAATTTATGGCGATGGATTAAATATAAATCTATGCAGGCGTAATAATGAGAGTATTTTTGGGGGTGCAGATTTTTTTAAGGAAGGTTTGATATTGGGATTAATTGCAATTTTTTGTGTAAGGTCTTATTTGTTTAAATATTTAATTTTGTATATTTTGTATTTTTTCTAATTCCTTTATTGTGCTTTTTGCTGTACTTAAATGTTTTCATATTACTTATATTAAATAACACTATTTAGTCTTTCAAAGTCTATTGTAATATCGCAACAATTGTTTCACCACACTGTGGCTTCTTCAGGCGAAGAAATAATACACTACACTATTCTGTCCGGGTATATATACACAAAAAGTTTTATTAGTTTACGAGGGGCGGGATTTTTTAGAAAAATTCAAATTGAGTAGTGGTGAATTCGTGATGTCTGGTTGGTCGTTTAGAAGATGTCCGTTGAATTTTCTTTTGTTTATCTCTAAATTCTTAATTTTAGGCTTTTTTCCTCCCTGTGTAGGACTTTGAAATTATCATCGAAATTGTGGTTCTCCTCAATAAGGTGGTTTGCATATGTGGAGTTTGTTTTCTTTTGCTTTAAACTGGATTTGTGTTCTTTTATTCTGCTCTCAAATGATCTTCCTGTTTGTCCCACATATGTCTTGGGGCAGTCTTTACAAGTTAGCAGATAAACACCACTTGAGTTTCTGTAGTTTTGTCTTTGTTGTTTTTTATAATATTTCCTAATGAATTGTTTGTTTTAAAGGCAATATTAATGTTGTTATTTTTTAGAATATTTGCAACTTTCTCACTCGTTTTGTCAATATATGTGATAATTTTGAAGTTGTGTAATGATTTATCATTTATAACTGGATAAATTGAATTAATAATTACAATTCTCTGCTTTTTTGATATTACTTTTTCTATTGTTGGTTTCTTAAAACCATTATTAACAGCAATTTGAAATAAAATTTTTAATTCCTTATCGAAGTTATTTTGTGTCATCGGTATTGTTAATAGTCTATGTATCATACTGTGACATGCTGCTAATTTATGTGATATTGGGTGGTTTGATTTAAAATTAATTGTAGTGTCTGTGTGAGTTTATGATAAAATGCAAAATCATGCCTATTGTTAATTTTTGTAATCGTTAGATCTAAATAATTAATGGAGTTATTTATTTCTACTTCTTTTATAAATTGAATTTTGTTGTGTTGTGAATTTATTTTGTTTAAAAATGTATCTAATTGTCTAACTGTGCCGTCGAATGCTGAAATAACATCATCCACGTACCTATACCAATAAATGCATTTATTAAAAGCAGGCAATTTAGTTAAACCCTCTTCGAAGTGGTCCATAAAAATTTCGGCCAATAAAGGGCTTAGTGGGTTTCCCATGGCTAAGCCATCCCTCTGACGGAAGTATTTATTGTTGAATTGAAAATAATTCAGAGAGAGGCAAATATTTAGGAGGTTCAATACCATTCATAAAAATCCCGCCCCCTCGTAAACTAATAAAACTTTTTGTGTATATATACCCGGACAGAATAGTGTAGTGTATCATTTCTTCGCCTGAAGAAGCCACAGTGTGGAGAAACAATTGTAGCGATATTACAATAGACTTTGCAAGGCTAAATAGTGTTATTTAATATAAGTAATTAAGAACCTTCAACAATTATCAGCCTCATCAATCATTTGTTTTCATATTATTTATTAAAGCCATTTGCAAATTTCGTGTTATTTTGTAAATGCCTTTTATAGGATAATAAAACTTCCCAGTGTTCAATACAATAGTGCGGATTAAGGATATTTTCGGCCATTAGAAAATCTCAGGAATAATGCGTATAAATGATTTGCATATTTTGTCCGAATCTACCTGAGGTAAGTATCCCGTCCGTACAAAACCTCAGCACAGGAAAGCAAGTCAAAACTTGTTGAAGTGAAGAAAACAACACATATTTAGGTAATACTAAATGAAAAATGCTCAAATCAAATATTTGGTTATTTCAAAATTGTAAAACAAATAACCAAGGGTTTGATTTGAGTATTTTTCATTTATCATTACTTAAATATCTGTGTTGTGAGTTACGCGAAGAGATTCAAATAATTAAGAATAAAACATTTTGCATTCCTTTCTTCACTTGTGGAAGTGGTCGATAGCCCATGACAGACTAATAAACAATTGTAAATTGTAACTGTGCATATTATTTTATCTAAAATAAATGTATGTAAAATGATTGTCTGTTAATAAAGACAAAGTGTTTTATTCTTAATTATTACTTCAATATGTTTCACCAGAAGTTAAGTGACAATTTTATACAACATAATGAAAATAATATATTTTTTTAAATTAATTACTTTCACATTTCTTCAGTTCAGTTAGATCGATAGCCCAGACAAACCAAAACATAATACCGGGTAAATACTTTCATGCCGAACATAGGCAATTAATATGGAGAGAAGGTTTTTCGTAGATTGCAGCTCTCAATTACGTTGAAATTGGGAGATAAATTGAAATAAGAATTTTTTCCTCGTTTAATGACACACATATTTAATTTCAGTTGCATTTCTTTATTTATGTTGAAAATTCGAAATAAATTAAAATTTTCAATTAATGAAACGTTCAGTCACTATTCATCTAGCCACTTGAAATTAGGCAAAAGGTGGCGCTTGCGTCGTCTTTAATTTATTATGAAATTAAAATTTGATTAAACAAAAAAATTAATTATTTTTACAATTCAAAGTAAATGTTCACATAAGTCTTCATTCTGTATTAAACAATACCCCATCCTTTTGTAAAACGATTTGCCAACTGCCTGTATTGTAATTATTTATGTTATATTATATAATTAATTGTTTATGTCATTACATTATGACACTCAACTCATTCCTTCCACTATGTATCACCTCCAAGTCGCCGAAAGATCCTCCCTAAGAAGCCTTACCAAGCTCAGGCATCCCAACAACCCACTTCACAATCCCTCCAACGAATACCTTTATGAATCCACCCAAATCCCACCCATATCCCAGCGTATATTAGCCTTAAGTAAAAAATTTGCCAATAATTCTGATAATCTACCCCTTCTCACAAAATTCTGTATTCCCCGTAACCCTAATATCCTTCCTAAATACAAACTTCCTACAATCACCATTCATCAATTCATTTGCGCAAATCATCAGGACAGTTCAGCTAGCTAGCATAGATTTTTCTTTAACTTCATCATAAATTCACGACAGGGCAGAAAGACCTCTGGTCGATAGCCCAGACAGACTAACACCTACATGTATTGTTATTATTTATATTGTTATATTGTTAAAATTATCTATATAGTCTGAATAAAGATATATATATATATTATTTTAGGGCAGACCTCTGGTCGATAGCCCAGAAATGCTAACACCTACATGTATTGTAATTATTTATGTTATATTGTTAAAATTATTTGTATAGTTTCAATAAAGATGTGTGTATATATAAAATTATTATTAAAATATCTTTAATAATTATAGTCTAAAAAAATTAAGTAAATTAGCAAACATATGTTTTACAATTAAAGAGACTAATTATTTTGTAAGTGCATTTATGTACTTTACACAAATATTGGTAATACCATTAACTTTTTAGGTAATTAAAATAAAAATGAAAACCTGCATTGTTTTTAGTCACCCAAAATCCACTTGAAGACAAAGCACTTTCTCTTACCTGAAACAAAGAAAACAAATCGAATTAGAGCACAATTCAATTCCAATACAATTAAACAATACCTGGATCAATCAATTGGTTAACCAAACATGAATTTATCCATTAATAAAATAACATTAAATTGCACTTTGAGGGGGCCACCACGGCGATGGCACGCGTAACCGACGCAGCCGGGACACCGAACCGTTCTGGCGACAAGTTCGAAAAGTATGCGGAAAGCGTAGTTGGGCATTTTGCGCCATATTTGGTGCAAGCAAAGGCCGTTCGGTTGTCCATTCAAGCAGGATGTGACAATGACTGTGCGCGCGTACGCGGCACAACCTTAACAGTTTTTCGCTCGTTTATGGCGTATATTCAAACACCTCCATAAATAAATCATCGGGCGTTTTTATTGCGATATCTAGTAGTTATCATAATTTAATAATTATTGCCATTTGTTGGCGCCTACATAAATTACTTATTGAGTTATTATATCGTTCGGAGAATATTGATGGAATGTTTGAAACAGTTTCTAAAGCATATACAGGTTGTTTCTATTTAAGTGAACATCAATGCTATGTTTTTTTGTACAAGCAATGGAAGTGTGGGTTATTGTTGCCCTAGCACCGCAGCCATGTGGCTTATTATACTTCTTCCAAAACTGTTGTTAATTGTAAAGTTCGGTCTTGTTTGCCAATCCCAGCAACTACGGTACAAATATACACCCAGTGAAGAAAAGTTTAGTGTTTTATTTAAGGGGTGATGCCTACCAACATAGTTTCAAAAAAATCGTTTTTTTATTGCGGAATTCTAAAGTGTGTAAATTTATGATTATTTCCTAAACTGGTATTCCTATATTGATTACAAATTGCCAAGGTTATGCGAGTTTATCGAAAGTTAGTCAAAGTAATAGTAAATTTATTTATAATACTTAGAAAAAATAATAGAACATTGAAATTTCGTATTATAAACATTACATGTATACTCAAATTAAATTCGTGTATAGCAAAATGAATTACTGTAGTCTGATTTGGTATCCAATATATCTTAGCCATTCACTTGTATTAGACCGCATCCATAGACGTTTCCTAAAATTTCTTTCATACAAGGCAGATGGAACGTATCCGCCAATTGGGACCTGTCAAGCCGACCTTCTATTGAAGCACAACATGCAATCTTTAGCTGAAAGAAGAGATCACCAGTGTGCTACATTTCTCAGGAGACTCTTAAATGGAAAGATAGACAGCCCACAATTGTTGTCAAAAATTCCGATTAATGTTCCAGTACAGGTTACTAGGTCGCATTCAACATTTAGATTGCCAACTAGTCACACCAGTGTCCTACAGCGATCGCCAATCCATACGATGTATCGGTGTGCAGAAAATAATTGTGAAGACATATTCGTCTAATTTATTAAAATGAAATGTTACATATTTAATGTTTATTTTACTGATAGCTACATTACTTAGAATTGTTAAGTTGTCCTGTAATTAGGTTATCCTGTTGGGCAATAAAGTATGTTATTATTATTATTACATTGGATGGCCCCATTTTGCTCCCTCCCGCCTGAAGTTCCATTACTCTGGTGCAGCCTGAAGCCATCCTAAAGTAAAGATGAACTTCATTATTGTACCTAGGTATGCCCTTATATCGCATGGATTCCGGTATTTTGTGCCCTATTTCTGATTGAAGAGAGGGCGCCACATTCCCGGAATATGTGTTCAGCGGTCTTCTCCTCTGTTTCACAGCCTCGACATGACTTTCACCTGGAATCTGTGTAAGTGTTCCATTATTTTTTTTCAATCCGGGGTCATTTGGCTGTTTAACCTTCCTGCACCGCGATCAATGAGGTCTGTTGTGCCTACCCTTCTACCTTTATTCTGCAAGGAATCCTACCTCTTGAACGCAGTCTAGGATGTCCTTGAAAGACTCGGTTCGTAGTTCCTGAGAATTCTGAATTGCCTCTCCGAACCTCACAAGTCTATCCCAGTGACCAGTTAGTAAACGTATGACTTTACTCAGGTTTTTCCTCGAAAGGTTTATTAGATATTTTTTATATTCATAGTTGAAGCTTATAAAATGCTTCCCCATTGTATTACCCCTAGTCTCACTCCATCTTTTAAGATACCAAGTTCTGGGGTGGTCTTTAATATTTTTTGTCAGACATTTTTGTGGTAATGCTGCTTCTGGTCCCTGCATGGATGCATTAACAGCCTTGCAGGCTAGTTTATCTGCCATTCTGTTACCTTTACTGTTTTTGTGCTCTTTTATCCACTAGAGGTATAGGTTATTTATAGCTGCAGTTGTTTCTAGGTCTATCCTGCATTCATGAGCAAATTGTGACGTGAATTTCAAGCTCATAATATTTTTTATAGATTCTTTCCTATTTGTTATTAGCCGGATTTTTTTTTTTGGTTAGATTTTTATTTTGTAGAATTATGGATGTATAATGAATGGTAACTAGTCCTACACTAGTGGAGTAGTTTATACCCTTCCCTAATGGTAGTTCCTTCTTAGTTTCCTGGAGTCCTGTTCCTTTTTTTGTCATTGAAGATATCAAGATCACTCGCTTTGTTTACCGGATGTTCATTTTGATACTTCAGTTTTATCTTGCTGCCGAAAATATACTTGAGGAAGATGGTGTCCACTAGTCCCAGTATTTGTGGATGTTTTTTTATAATGAGTCACAAAATGTCGCAGTGTTCATTATCACCTTCTGGTATTTCCCATTGCTATAGTTTGAGTAAACGCAGTGCAGTTAATAGTGCACTTTCTTTGACAAGTGTTGTTACACTTAAAGCCACCTAAAGTGACGCTGTTGCACCAGTTGTAACATGCTCAATTTGTCGCATCATTGATTTTTTTGCTTTGTTTTTAGCTACCATGCTATTGCTGCGTAGATTAGCATTGGTCTTATCACCGCTGTATATATATAGTATATAGTATTGTTTTTGGTGACAGTCCCCATGTTCTGATAACATTACATTGCATTAAAGCTATGCGTGTTTTTTGGATATAGCGTTTAAGTGTGATTTCCAGTTTAGTTTGCTGTCAAGTATTTTGTTTCTTGCGATATTTCGAGAGCTTGTCCTTGAACATGGGTAGTATAACGCAATTTGCACTTCCTTCTGTTTGTGAAAAGAACTAACTCTGTTTTGCACTAGCTTTCCACAATCTTGAAAACATCAGTCATTCATTTTGCCAAAATGGTTTCTGCATTCCCTGATAATAGTATGGTTATGTTGTCTGCTAACTTTTTGTATAGTAACCTGACTTATTCAACAATTTATAAGATTCTCGACTACCAGGTTCCATAGGATAGATTTTAAGAGTCATCTCTACGGGCATCTTTCTACTACCCTACTTGAGAGTTTCACCTCACATACTTTTATAGTGACCCAGCTGTAGGCTGCAAATATGCACCCAGTCACTTAGAGCCTCTGGTACTCATTTTTTTAATGTAGGAACGTTGTTATTTTAATTAATTTTACACAATAAGTAAAACGCTCCTTCAATATCTAGGAAGATCATCAAAGTGCATCCTTTATCCTTTAGAGATTTCCCTATCTTGATGATTACGCAATGTAGGTAGACTTTTGATTTTCCCTCTATGTATTAATATTGATTGGAATGTAAAGGTTTGATAGAATGTCTTCCTGAATATATTAATCACATAATCTCCCCAGCGGTTTTAGCATAAACGATGTCAGACTAATTAATCCGTAAGATTTGGCTGGCAAATAGTACATTTTGCCAGGTTTAGGTATAAAAATCACTTTTGCAACTCTCCAGGAATTCGGTGCCATAAAGCAATGCATGCCCGATAAATCTTAGTGAGAGATTTATACATTAATTCTTCGTTCCAGATAAGAAGAATTATACCCCATCTACTCCTGGTGATTTAAAGGGTGAGAAGGTGTGGGTATAAACACACAGGCGATGCGTTTCTCTCAAAGCACTTCATGTGTAGTGACCAGTCCTCAACTGAGGGAGTCCTGTTATATTATAAACATTTTTTTAACGGAACACACTGTATCATAATTTGATAGAGATGAGTGTTTTCAACAAAAAATAATAAAAAAAGACTAAAAACAAAGAATTTGTACAGGATATTTAAAATTTAAGCGATAACAAAATTAAATAACAAACATATTTTCTTAGTATTGTATTATTTTGTTGTTGAAACATAAAGTACATAAGATAGGACATGAAATAGCATATTGGGCAAACCACCTGCACGGCTTTGTAGGAGCTTACAAACTGTATAATCGAAAAGTTCCATTATGTTTTTTTATAATTGATTGAAGTTCCTGTATGCAGCGTTGAAGGACCATATTAAATGTACGGGCTTATATGAACTTCCTGACTTCAAATAATTCCATAGAATAAATTCAATGAAGTTAAATCATTTGATCTGAGGAGTTAATTTTTATCGTCCAAACGAGACTACGCGAACAGCACATTTATCATGCAATAATTGAATTGTTTTACTGATTGTACGACATGCCGCGCCATCTTGTTGAAACCACATGTCTCCCACATCAATCTCACCCAATTTAGGTATTAAAAACTCGTTTATCATATCGCTGTAACCCTAATTGTTTGACCAATCATATTTTTAAGTAGAGTCCGATAAGGCCTTCAGTCTAAACAGTATGGATACATTTGTATTTTAAAAATCGTAAGGCTCATTAGGCTATTTGTTAAATATTAATTAGGTATGAAATCAGTTTGGGTTACACCAACATTTTTTTGTAATGCAAAACTAGGTTCGGTGGATTTACAAACAGTAGCCAAAATAATTGTCTTTTTTTCTATTAGATTGTATTGTTTTTATATTTGAAAATAATAATAATAAAATCAACAAACAAATATCGAATCCATCACCGATGGTCTTCAACACCTCTCCCTAAAGTTTGCCACAAATCCTAAAATTACTCCAAAATATAAATTCAGTGATTTTCACTTCATTTCATGAAATAATGTGGACTTCAACAATAACATAATGATTTATTGACGAATATATCCTCTTTAAAAAAGTAATTCAAATAAATTAAAACATTATAATAAAAAAAACATACAGACATGCACACTAGTCACATAGTATAATACATTTCACCTCACTGGCAAACATTAAAACTAACTCCAAAAATATTATATAACAATGTTAAACATTATCGCCAATGGATAAATATCTCTATGAAATTCCGTAGTTAATAATGGTGGGAGTCGAGTACATTTTCACGGAACGAACAATTTGAACATTCTTAAAATATTGTTCAATTATTTTATATATATTATTTATTTTATATATATTTTATATATATTTTAATTAGTCCATTTAACATTTTAAAAGCGAATGTTAAGTGAAAATAATTTCTTCACGAGGACAGAGTTGGTACCTTAAATAATAATAAATACTCCATAGTTTCTATTACCAAAAGTTATATTATTTTTGAAGCACATATATTTCATAAATCTTTGCTGAACAGACTCTAATCTATATTTATATTTTTTAGTACATCGGTGACCAAATAATATAACAGTTATCTAGTATAGACCTAATATACGTTGAAAAAAGAATAATGCAATGATTCTTGGTAAACTGTGTTGTATCCCTCTTGATGTGCTAATATGATACACTGAGACTGTTGCCGCACGTTGGTGTGAGATGGCTACCAACTTACATTTGGATATGTTTAATTCCATACAATTATAAACGCACCCTTATATAATGCATGTAAATCAGCTTGAAGACAGGCATTATTATCAGGAGAAGTAAATCTTGTGTAAATCATATAATACATTTTTCTATTACAATGAAATTAAACAAGGAAAATTTCTGGCAATGATCAATAAAATTCGATCAATCCCTTTTTCTATGTCATATTTTTACCGATGTCACTTATGAAAAGAATAAATTACACTGGACCCAAGGGCGATCCTTGTGGGACGAAAAATACCAAAAATGTAGAACATTCAATTGCATTACATAATACTGTTGCGATCTTTTTTCTAAGGTATGATTCAATCCATTGTAAATAATAATGCTCGCAATTTAGAGATCAGATGCACTCATGTAACATGGTCGAATACTTTAGCGAAGTCTGTGTATAAAGTATGAACCGAAAACCCGACTTCAAAAGAGTTCAGTATGTAATTTGTAAATATAGAAAGATTTGTTGTCGATGAGTGATAACGTTAGCGATCATGACGAATAGGTAACGACAAGAACAAGACAAAGATAGTCATTTCGTAAAATTGTAACATATATGTATTGTAAATAATATTTTATTTTGTAAATATGCATGAATAAAGATGTTATTAAAAAAACTGTTGGGGTGACACTCAAACAGAAAACCGAGGTTGGAATAATATGTGACTTTTTTTTGTAAAATGGTAGTTTTGTTTCATCATAAAATTTAAAAATTTATATAATACAGGGTGGCGCAAAATTCCGATGAAGTCCAATATCTCAGTTATTTAGAAATTTACAAAAAAATATTACTAACATAATTTGTAGCTACTGTAAAACTTCACATTTTAAAATTAGTTTCATATATACAGGGTGTCCAATAATCACGTGACGTATCAAACATATGATTTTTTAAATGGAATGCTATATTTTTTATGTCGATTTTAGATTCTACGCTTAAAATTAATCATTTTTGACATAAGGTTTATTAGGTCAATTTTTTATAGTTTAAAAGTTATAAACAATTTAATGTTGAAATCAGTGTAAGTTTACGTCCTTATTTTTCAAAATTGAAAAATGATGTAAACTTTCTGTTAACGCAATTTAATTGAAAAAATGCTTAATAATATTAGGAATAATTGTTTGTTACCATAAAGCAAATGTTGTGTACAGGGTGAAACAATACGCAAAATGATTTTTTTCTTTTTTCACTTAAATGGAACACCCTATATTTTTTACACTATTTCAATAGAAAATTGACTGTTCTTTAATTTTTGTATAATAAACTATACCCCTATCTATTACCATTTTTCAACAATTTCAATTCAAAGTACAGAATTATAAGTTTCGCTTATAATCTATAATTTAAGTAGGCTATAATTAAAATAAATGCATTTCATAATCGTTTCTTGACATTTAATAACATACTTACCTCCTAACCTAAAAGGATATTCAAATGACAATCGAAATTTAAAGGCGCATGCAAAATATAAAGAAAATAGTTGCTCAACGATTAATTGTGCGAGTTATAAATTTTTAAGAAAAAAATTGTAAAATATTTGAATGCTATTGAATAAAAAAAAAAAAATGTGAATGCGTGAAATAAATACATAAAATTGTTAATACTAACAAAATATGATAATATAATTATTTTATTGTTTCACTTAGTATCTACTTTCGGTTTTTCAGTCAACATGATTTGTTTAAATAAATCAATTTAACAAGCATATAGGAATATTTTAAATATTTTTCGAATAATAACCAAAAAATATAGTAGTTGTTAGTTTTAAACAATTAAATTAATCATTTATCGAAGAACTATATTTAACTGCACTAGCGTTACGAAATATAACGTAAAATGTACTTTACTTACTAAATATGATATTAAGCGTAACCATCACAACTAAATAAATTAGTTGTCCTGGCGCGGCCTACTTTGGTTAAAAATTCTATACCAAATTTGTATTTGAGATTAAATATCTCAAAAACGGTAAACGGTAGCTATTTAATATATTATATAAAAAATGAAGAGTGATCAATTTTCTATTAAAATAGCATAAAAAATATAGGGTGTCCCATTTAAGTAAAAAGAGAAAAAAATCATTTTGCGTATTGCTTCTCCTTGTATATAAAAATTTGTTTTAAGAGAAAAAAAGAGTATTTCTTTTATTATTAAGTATTTTTTCATTTGTATGGCGTTGACAGAATGTTTATTTCATTTTTCATTATTGAAATATTAGGCTTTAAACATCAATCGATTTCAACATTAGTTTGTTTATAACTTTTAAAATATGAAAAATTGACCTATTACATTTTATATAAAAATGATTATTTTTAAACGTAGAATCGAAAATCTTCATAAAAAATATATCATTCCATTTAAAAAAACATATGTTTGATACGTCACGTGATTATTGAACACCCTGTACATATGAAACTAATTTTAAAATGTGCAGTTTGACAGTAGCTACTGATAATGTAAATAACATTTTTTTGTATATTTCTTAATAACTGAGATATTGGACTTCATCGGAATCTTGCGCCACCCTGTATATATATAACAATCTTTATTAACAATTAAGTTTACAAAAACGTAACAAACATTGATTATGTATATCACACAAAAATTAATTAATTGTTAAATGGCTATCGACCAGAGGTCTTTCTGCCTGAGTTTTAAATAAACTGTCTTTGTCTTAATATGTGAAAAAACGGGTCATGATTGATAATGTTGTCCTATAAGTCCGCATGAAGGGGTGATTCAATTGTTATGAATGCTACTGTTATGAAATGATGTAATGAATTCATGAATTGAGGAAGACGGAAATTTGCGATGAGATATTATGTTCTTATTTCGGGGAATACAGAGAGGCTGTAATAGGTCAAAGTGGATAGGATTAGAGGCGAATTTTGTAGCAAGGGATTGTAAACGGAGTTGGATAGGAGTGATTTGGGTGAGGTGATATAACCGGATGTTTGACGGGTTGTGTAGAGGGTTTTGCGGGTGACGGATTTTAGTAAGCACTCTTAGAGCCGATCTTTCTGCTATTTCTAAATTAGATAGAGTTGTAGGGTGGGGTTTATGAAAAAGAACTGATGCGTAGTCAAGCAAAGGACGACAGATCATTTTGTAAATATGTACAGCAGTCTGCGTGTTAATACCTTGGTTTTTAAATGTCAGGCTTCTGAAAAGTGCCGCCCTTTTCTTGACTTTAGTTTTTAGGATCGTAGAGTGAGCTTTAATTTAAAATTTATTTTTCCAGAAAAAAATATTACTTGAATTAAATTTAGCAAGCCATAATCACGCAAAGTCTAATTTTTAAGTAAATCGCTAATCTACAAGGTAGAATGGCGAATTTATCATGTTTTTCAAAGGCAGGAAAACCAATTAATTGATTAATTTAGTCTGACGAGATCCAAAAGATCGAAATGGCCACATTACTAGCTATTCAAAAGCTAAATGTTTGTGGTTGAACTAAATTAATCAATTTGAAATTAATTATAAAAAACGATTTTTTTTTCTTTGAACATGCACGGAGAAGCAGTATTATCTATTAAGGCCCGCTTCTACAATTGATAGTTACACTTTTGGTGATTTAACGCAGGGTTAAACCTTGGGCGGTGATTTTACAATTGCGAAGTAAAGCATTATTGGGACGACCGGAGTGATACCACTCTGGCATTTTCCCCCGTGTTCAGGGCATGAGATAAACTTGGTGTGAGACCGAATAAACGAGCGCGCATCGTCCAGAAACGTCCTTCGTCTTCAATTCTGTCATTTATATTTTCATTTGCAATGACGCACTCATGTTGTTTTATTTATTTTATTGTATTGTTAGAGATTTTAGTTTTTTGTTAAGTTTTATATTGTTAGTGTACATCGTTTATAGAGCTTTTTTAGTGCAGGTTTAGTTATGTGTGTTTCATAAAATAAAGATTAGCTTTCGTTTGCTATTCGGTACGGAAAATGATGAAGTTTAACGTGTACGTTATCAGCTTTTGTAATAGATATGTATTAACAAAATGTATAATTAATTAATAACGTACCCGTTAAACTAATTATTTCCTTTTATAGGGGTTACTGAAGGGTAAATGCATACCGTGAAAATATATTTATCATCATTTAGGTAGTTTTTAACTCTTTTATTAGAAACATGCATAAAATTAGATAATTTAAAAAATATATATATTTTGAATTTATTGTTGGAATCTGTTGTTAATGCCAGTTTAAGTCTTTTTATTGGAACTTTAAAATTGGAAATAAATGTATAACCAACCAAATTTAAATGGTTGTAAATATTTTTTATTGTTTTGAAGTCAAAATTATTAATTATTTATTGTTGTAACATTAAAAATAGTTGGTTCATATATATATTTATCTATTTATTAATATTTATGATATTCTTCAACTCTTTTATTTAAAATAGTTGCGACCAAGTGAATAAATATTTTTTTCTATTGTATTTGAAAAGCGTTTTGAAATCTAAATTAGATTTTGAATACCGTTTTATATAGTTTTGAAATTAAATGTATGTTCTTTATGGTATTTATCAAATTTCACTACTAAAGAAAACTGTTTTTTTAGCATTTTAGTAGTTCAGCTTCCGACCGCAGTTGGCAGAATTATTTGTAGAGTTGTCAACTTTCAACATTTCGACTAGGTTTTCTATAGATTTGACGCCAGCTAACCAGCTAGTCGCGCATGCGCATTTATGCCAACTGAGTAGTCAATTTCAAACGATTGTAGAATCGGAAGGCTGTTTATCTATCAGTTAAACTCGAATGCTCAATACCGAAGGTCTGCGTTGCCAAAGCTATTACTATCAATTGTAGAAGTGGCCCTAATTGGAAGACCTTACGCTCTTAGAAGATATTCAATTCAACCTGGAAGCCGGCCCTTTTAACAAGAGTAAAAAGATCCCTTTGCAAAAAGATACAATGTAAAACTGTAATAAAAAAAAATATTATCCAACAGGAAACTGAAGCCGAATTACAGGATAATATAAAATAATAAGATAAAAAAGAATTTAATACAAATATACATATGAAAATAATAACATAAGCAAACATTACAAATTTGTAAAAAGAAATAAGTGTCAAATTTTATTTACCTTTTTTTTTAAATCTACAATATAATTAATAATATTTATGTATAGTGGCTTATAGAACAAAAATAAAGAAATAATAACAACAACAAGAAAACAAATAATTGGCGCGGCTAGATGATAATACTGTGCCTTGCTTAGAATAATGAAAATCAGTCATACGCTACCTAATATTGTAAATGGACTTCCGTAAATAAATAAATAAATATCCGCAGATAAATGAGCAAATGTTTCGTATATATGAATGAAAAAAATACATTAGTTAATCATCAAACACATGTCAATAAATTTTACGAATCACCAACATGCACCATATAATAGTAAATTGCCTGTAAAATCTAGTTTATCGATCGGTGGGAAGCAATTATTGCGGAAATTACAAAAGGGTCTAGAAGCGGGGGGGTCGGACGAGTCTTAGTTTAACTTTAATTAACAGAGGACCCTTTATCGGCTCTTCTCGTTTAAACCCTCCCACCCTGGCGTCGAAAGTGACAATTTCCGCTCCGCTTTTCGGCCCCTCTCAAACTTACGAGCAACAAACTTGCAATAAGAAAGTTTATCTACAGATTTACATACGGTATGGGAATTAAAGTAAAAATTACATTTTGTCATATAAATTAAATAATAAAACAATATACAGTGCATTTTTTTATCCAGGCCTCATAGGGATTTACATAGGAAAATCTTTTCGTCGTGTTAATGGTTTTTCTATGGTATGGATTTTGATCAAATTAAACACACATTTAATTTAGAGTAATTTGTGCAAAGTTCAGCAGTTTTTAAATTATTTTAAATGCATTTAATGTTTTAGATAGTGATTTAAAATAATGATAATTTTAAATATTTTCTTAATTAATAGGCTTAGTTCACTGACATCAATCGTAATTGTCAAAGTGTTCCAATTTATTGTACATCTTTTATTGCAAGAATGTTGATCACGGTGTAGACCAAGAAAAGATTTAAATAGTGATGGATTACACAAAAGAGCTTATTTTGAAAAGATATTAAGGTTTAGTTAATTATTTCAAATTAGTTTTCAATATTCAATAAACTTTAATTAATTAACTTAAACTAGGCAATACAATAACTTTAAAAAAACCATAACATTAAAGTTAATGTTCAAACTGTTGCCCATTAGCAGCTAAACAATGACCTAGCCTATCTTTAAAATGTCTTCACATTTTGAAGCTGCCGGAGAGTTATTTTAGCAGATTCTTCGAGAATTCCTTTTAATTCTTCTAAATCCTTTGGTCTGCTACGGATATCGTAAAAAACATTGCTTGCCAAATAACCCCAGTAAAAGAAGTCGAGCGGTGTTAAATCGGGACTCCTTGCTGGCCATTTCAGATGTCCAAATCGCTCAATCCATCCATGCGGAAATTGAGTATTTAAATACTCAGTAATTTGTCGCGTGCTATGTGGAGGAGCACCGTCGTGCTGGAAAATTATTTCACCATTTACTGGCACTTGTTCAATGGCAGGAAAAATATTTTCCATCAATAATCTTTGATATTTTTCACTATTTAGCGATTCCTCTATAAAAAATGGACCTATAATATGGTTACCTACCATTCCTGCCCATACGTTGACCTTTTGTGGCCATTGTGTGTGTGTGGTTTGGAAGAAATATGGATTTTTTCTAGACCATAATCTTGTGTGTTTGATTATTTACTGACCCATTCAATATGAAAGTTTTTTTCATCAGTAAAAAGAATTCTATTCATTACATTTGGATTTTCATTAATTTTATTAATCCAATACACGCAGAATTCCATTCTCGGAAAATAATCACTTTCTACCAGATGGTGGCTATTGTGAATTTTATAACTTTTAAACTTTTCCAACTTCAAAGCTTGGTAGCAACTGCTTCGTGTAACTTGAAATTGGCTGGATAATTTTGTCACACTTATTAATGGATTTTCTTCAATTTGCAAACACACATTTTCCCTCAAGTCTTCTGTCACAACCCGATTTGCACGTGTTCTTCCTCCACTATGTTCCGCATTAACACAACCAAATTTAACAAAGTTGTTGTAAAATTTTAGAATTGTTTTCTGATTTGGAATTGGCCGTCCTGGATACTCCACGGAGAAATGATCACGCACTTGTCCACTTGATAGCCCTTTTATGTATTCCGTCACCATTTTAACCCTTTCTTGGGTGGTATAAACCGACATTCTTTCAATAAAAGGAGTACAATAAATTGGAACACTTTGACAATTACGATTGATGTCAGTGAACTAAGCCTACTATTTAAAAAAATATTCAAAATTATTATCATTTAAAATGAATTTTAAAAACATAAAACGCATTTATAATAGTTTAAAAACTACTGAATTTTGTACATATTACTCTAAATTAAATGTGTGTTTAATTTGATCAAAATCCATACCATAGAAAAACCATTAACACGACGAAAAGATTTTCCTATGTAAATCCCTATGAGGCTTAGATAAAAAAAAATGCACTGTATATTTTCAGTGCATATACTGAAAATAAGTACATTTTTTTATAATTTATTGTTACGACGTTTATTTCCGAATTCACATTTCTGTTAATGATATTAAATATTTGTATTAGTTGATTACAGTTCACGAAAATATCATTAGCAGAATTGTGTTTATTTTGTATGACAAAGAATGCATAGATATGTCTGGGAGGAATACATATTAAATATCAATTATCACAAAGTATTCCCCGGCTTGTGCGTGTGTTGATTAAACATTTGTTTAAACAAACTTACATTTTAGATTATTAGGTTTTTAAATGGTCACTCTTTCTCTGACCCTCGAGTAGTAATGTAAAATGAATTTGTAAATCGATTCGTAAAATTATAAAATTTCAATTAGATTAATAGTCTCTGAATTTAATTACACAACCAGAAAGAACCCGTAAATAACCCCAAACTTATTTTTTTTTCATTTATTATTTAATTTATAAATGTTTTTGAGAGTGTCGTGAAGAATATATTCATGAATAATTAGCACTGCTGTATCCTTTCTTCACACTTTATTTTCTAATTTTTATATATATAGTTCAAGTACTAAGCACTCATTATCAATAACAACTAATTCTAACAACTGCTGTGCGGCGTACTTATACCCACAATGAGTAAAGGAAAAAAACGCTATAAGGGATGATGTTGGGTGGGTTCACAATTTTTATTGGAATGATATATATGACGGTAGAAAATTTAAAAGCAGGTTATTTAAGAGATTCAAATCGAAGTTTAATTATTATCGATTGAATATGCTGGAAGTAATTGAAATGCCTAAAAATAACATTTTTATTGAACTTCGATTTGAGTCCCTTAAATAACCCGCTTTTAAATTTGTTACCGTCATAAATATCACTCCAATAAAAATTACCGATGTGAAGTTAGCCATGGTTTTTCGGCCCGGCGCCTCCACCATGGCGGAAGCCATTTTTATTGTTTGATATGGTTCTTAAAGATATCTAGTAACAATCTAAGACAATGAAATCAAAAATGAAAGGCGCCAAAGTAGGTCGTTTTTAACTTTGAAATTTCATTGATTTTCTCTTGAAAACTGTGGATAATAAAAAAAAATTGTTAAAATAAAAAAATAAACTTTTTTATTGTTAGATATGGTTTCTAAGACATCTAGTAATATTCTAAGACAAAGAAATCAAAAAATTAAAGGCGCCAAAGTCGGTCGTTTTTAACTTTGAAATTTCACTGATTTTCTCTTGAAAACTGTGGATAATAAAAAAAATTAAAAACATAGTTAAAATTAAAAAATAAACTTTTTTATTGTTTGATATGGTTCTTAAGACATCAAGTAACAATCTAAGACAAAGAAATCAAAAATTAAAGGCGCTAAAGTCGGTCGTTTTTAACTTTGAAATTTCACTGATTTTCTCTTGAAAACTGTGGATAATAAAAAAATTAAAAAATTGTTAAAATAAAAAAATAAACTTTTTTATTGTTTGATATGGTTTTTAAGACATCTAGTAACATTCTAAGATAAAGAAATCAAAAAATTAAAGGCGCTAAAGTCGGTCGCTTTTAACTTTGAAATTTCACTGATTTTTTCTTGAAAACTGTGGATAATAAAAAAAATTAAATAAATATTTAAAATAAAAAAATAAACTTTTTTATTGATTGATATGGTTGTTAAAACATCTAGTAACAATCTAAGACAAAGAAATCAAAAATCAAAGGCGCCAAAGTCGGTCGTTTTTAACTTTGAAATTTGACAGATTTTCTCTTCAAAACTGTGGATAATAAAAAAATCTGTGGATAAAGCAAGAAGTCCCGGCGCATCCGCCATGTTGGAGGCGCCGGGCCGAAAAACCGTGGCTAGAAAACCGTGAATAACTTCACATCGGTATAAAAATTGTGACCCACCCAACGTCGTCCCTTCTCGCGATGTTATCCCTTTAACATTGTATGTATGAGTAAGCCACATAGCAGTTATTAGAATTAGTTTTTATTGATAATGAGTGCTTAGCACTTGAAATATATATATATATCTAACCATTAGAAAATAGGGTGTGAAAAAAGGACACAACAGTGTTAATTATTAATATTATTTAATTTATTCCATTCAGCGTCTAGAATCTATTCAAAGCAGATTTTTAAGTCTTATTTACTGTAGATTGGGTGGGCAGATTACCAACTTTAGCCACAGTTCCATTTTAAGTCAGCTTAATGTTCAATTTCTGTGTAACAAGAGAGTTTTGCTTGATTTATGTTTTCTGCATAATCTAGTTAATGGATTCATTAATAACCAAGAATTAATTCGAATGTTAATTTGTAATATTTCCCGAAGGGTAAGTTGTACACACAAGCGGTTATTTCGTTTGTCTTTAAACCCTACAAATTACGGTATGCATAATCCCATTGAAAGACTTATACGCTATGCAAATAAATTACAAAATAATAATAAACTATTTGTAAATAAAACGACAGTTTTTTAAGTTACACAAAATATATTATACCTTTCGTTTATTTTAGCACATGTTATTTTATGCCAATTTTCCCTCTTAACAACCCGCTTGGAGCTTATTAGCATAGGAAGAGCAGAGTAGACTTAAAACGACCTTGCTGCATGAAAAACCGTATGGAGTCAGGTAATTAGTGCCATTTTGTTCGATAGTTCGCTATTTTAATCGCAGAAGTACCTCAGAGCCCATCAGCAGCATACAATTTTAGATTCAGAATAACCTGGTGAGCTTGTTTTACTAATTTCCCGTATTTTATAGCTAAAAAAATAAATGATAAGGAGCCTTTGTTACAGCTTGCTTCCTCTTAGGGATAGTTTCACAATAATTTGTCTGATGATACCAATGTGTTGGCGAAACAATTGTAGCAGTATTGTGACAATAAATTTTGTGAAAATTAATATTTATTTTTATTTAATTATACGTCTGATCAAGTTGGCTTTGTAGTTTAAGGTTGCGGTTTAGTGGAAAGAGATAGCTATATAGTAAAATGGAAATAATCGTTTGAAAACAGAGGTATTCTTTTGGATTTCATAATATGAATGTGTATTTAAATTTTTTTATCTACCAAGTATAAAGCATCAGTCTAAATAAAAAATAAATCGTTAATTTTCGTGTATTACATCAATTTACTAGTTTAAGTTAGAAAAGAAAATTGTAAGATATAATGAAATTAATAGGTCATGTCTGCCAAGTTATTTGATTGCAGAATTTAGTGAAATCCTTTAAATTTTCATTGCACAAGTTTTTATTAGCAAAAATTTAATTTAAAATTTGCTATAAATTTGATCAATTTTCATTGTTTTTCATAATTATTTTTCACAGAAACTAAACATTAAAATAATTTTTAATTTATCTAATGAAATTCCTGCTTATTTTAAGATTATTTTAATGTATAATACAATATTGTTCATTGATCACAACAATCTAACTCAAATTAGTGATTGCCCATATTTGTATAGCTAACTCTTTCTTCTAAATCGCACCCTTAAAGAGTATATAAAATTGCTTTCCTAGATAAATATAAATATTTTTAGGCGGAAAGACCTTCGATCGTTTGCAATTTCATGTAATATAAATGAATATAAATCTACAAATACATTGTAAATAATTATCTAAACTATGTATAAATGTTACATGAATAAAGATGTTTAGTAGTAGTAGTATAAATATTTATTATCGCCATGAATAGAATAATAATAATACACTTTTTTCCATTATTTGATTCTTTTATTTCGCGTTTTATGAAAATCTCTTTGTGCGGAAAGTTAATTGAACCCGCTGCAAACAAACTATTTTCTCTCTCTCCTCTAAATCGGGGAGATCCTCTTTGTGGTGCTCGTCGTCCATGTTTAAACAAAAATACCACCGACAAAGGAAAAGTATATTTAGTCCGAATGTGCGTGACGTTTATAAACAATTCAACAATTCGGGAAATACTTATAAAAAATATTTTCACAAATTAAAAATAGAATTCCCATGGAAAAACTATTAACCACTGATCTTAGTTATTATACTTCTGACGTAGTGATGAGATTGCGAAGCAATAAAATTAGTAAACAATTCGATTCCATGAAAGTAGACTTGAACATATACAACAAGTACACGATGAAAGGAATGAAATAGTTTAAAATTCAGGTGATTCGGGGAAAATGTTTGGGCTTTTTGAGAGGACCAAAATGATTAATCAAGTATTTTTATTCATGTAAACAAATATACGTGCAATTATATACCGAATTATATTTTGAAAGTGAAGTATGAATCGGCTATCGACCGGAGGTGTTTCAGCCAGCCCAATTTCTTTGCTGGCAGTTTAATAATTTTGTATAGTCTCTATTGTAATAAGTTAACATATATTAACGGTATTTATCATTTATTATGAAATTAATTAAATTGATATTCCTTTTAAATTATATTTATATCTATAAATTAAAAAAAAATCAATGTATAACATTAAGGTATTACTTAAATTAATTAAATATAAGAAACATCACTGTTTCTTTTCTACTTATATTTAATTAATTTAAATTATACCTTACCTTGCTGCATGAAAAACCGTATGGAGTCAGCTAATGTTGTACATTGAACATTTTCAATTCATTGATTTATTAAGAAGTCATGTTTCTTAACATTTATAATATTGCCGCAATAGCTAAACATTGTGGTGTCTTTTGGAATATTAAATGGGCTTAAGATCTGTTCTTTGGAAGAAAGAAAGATATTGTTGAATATGATGTTTTACATAGATTGATCTATGGTTACATACGGTGTGGAGAGTTGGTTGAGAAGCTAACAATATACCGCGTGGTTCGCAGTCTCGACAGAAATATATATTTCGTTTGGCCTTTAACACAACTAAGTCCGGTGATGTTAACTTGTTAATACAATTGATACGATACGCTAACGCTCCAAATAATGATTATAACTTTATTTTGTTTCATGCCTTTAAGGTTGCGGTTTAGTGGAAAGAGATAGCTATATAGTAAAATGGAAATAATCGTTTGAAAATAGAGCTATTCTTTTGGATTTCATAATATGAATGTGTATTTACATTGTTTATCTACCAAATATAAAGTATCAGTCTAAATAAAAAATAAATCATTAATTTTCGTGCATTACGTCAATTTACTAGTTTAAGTTAGAAAAGAAAATTGTAAGATATAATGAAATTAATAGGTCATGTCTGCTAAGTTATTTTAATGCAGAATTTAGTGAAATCCTTTAAATTTTCATTGCACAAGTTTTTATTAGCAAATATTTAATTTAAAATTTGCTATAAATGTGATCAATTTTCATTGTTTTTCATAATTATTTTTCACAGAAACTAAACAGTAAAATAATTTTTAATTTATCTGATGAAATTCCTGCTTATTTTAAGATTATTTTAATGTATAATACAATATTGTTCATTGATCACAACAACAATCTAACTCAAATTAGTAATTGCCCATATTTGTATAGCTATCTCTTTCTTCTAAACCGCACCCTTAACTCTACTTTCAGGCGTCATCTCAAACGCATCAACTTGGATAATTTGTCCGATGTCATTCAATCTCCTCTCAATTTGAAATATTTACTTTTTATTATTCACTTTTATTTATTTGTTTTAGCAATTTCAATGAATTTCAGTAGAATTAAGTATTTTTTGTTGCTGTTATGTCTACAGATAGCCTTGTAACTATTGTTTGTTGTTTTTTATCATTAAATATTTTCGACTCAAACCGTTGCAATTCGTAGTAGTACTGCTATGCAACAAACAAATATCTATTATGTAATCCATTGTCCGGCGGGGTATATGCTCGGGAAATAGTTGTTCCAATAAATGTTTGTAAAACTTACAGTGTAAGTAAGTTTTCCAGTTGGAAAAAGGGATTGATCGAATATTATTGATCACTGCCAGAAATGTTCATTGTTTAATTACATTGTAATTTAAATAACTGCAAATGTGTCAATAATTTTATTTAATATAATTAATGGTTTTAATATTTAGACATCGGTAGTTCATATTGTATGAAATAAATATGAATAAATTATTAAAAATCAACCAATAAAACACAGATTAGATTGAATAACTTTAAATTCTCAACTAGTTTCGGGTTATTAGCCCATTTTCAAGAGATTTTTTTTTTTAATTCTCTTGAAAATGGGCTAATAACCCGAAACTAGTCGAGATTTTTTTTAAATTCTCTTGAAAATGGGCTAATAATAACCCGAAACTAGTCGAGATTTTTTTTAAATTCTCTTGAAAATGGGCTAATAACCCGAAACTAGTCGAGAATTTAAAGTTATTCAATCTAATCTGTGTTTTATTGGTTGATTTTTAATAATTTATTCATATTTATTTCATTTTATTTAACTTTATTATCTATTTTTGAACCTTATTATACTGCATTATAGTTTCTTCTGATATTTCTATATTGCTATTTGTTTACACATACACATATTATAATTTGCCTTTGCTGTACTTTTTGTAATATATTTATATTGTACCTTTGTATATTGGATAATCATGTTTAATACTTTATAAAAACGGACTAATCAACTAAGACAACGTATCTTGAAATCCCAAATTTTCACTAATGTATATTAAAATGTTCATTTAAATTTTACAATAACAAATTTTGCGAAAAAGTAGGCGAAATTCAGTCAGCGTTATCTGTTACTGTTTTTCCACTTAACCTACTAAATAAATTATCACAAATTTTAAATGAGTACACTTCATAATAATTAGTAAGGCATATTTTTTATGGTATCAGTAACTTCTATACCTCACAGATCTCAAAGTTTATTTAGAAATAATAATTTGCACACTTGGGCAATAAATATCCTTTAAATATCAATTTTTGCTATAAACCAGTCACTTTCCAGCTCTTTGGAAAGCCGGTATAATCTTTTGTATTCCAAATGAGAGAAAGATTCAAAGCAATGAGCATTAAACTATACACTCATATAATTTTAATAAAAAAATATTCACTAAGCTTGAATAGTTATGCAACTGGGGATATTTGGCCAATATTTTATGGTGGATTACAAGGTACGTCGATGGGCGTAACACATATATACATATGTGTTACAAGGTATGACAGAATTGTATCTTTTCATATTTTCCCCAGCCCCCTTCCCCGCAGGCCCTAGTTCGTGCGAGAGAGAACAGTGACGTCGACTTTGGTTGCGATTTGCGAGTCTATCATAACCTCTCTTTCCGGCTTCGTAGTTTGACTTTTACATTTTGTGTTAATAATAAGTGTAATTAAAATAAGACATTGCATTAGTGTTAAGTGTAATTAAAATAGGATTTAGGATTGAATTATAAATATTCAGTTTTGAAAAATAACAATCATTTTAAAAGAAAAATCTCTCAAATAAAACAAAAATTAAGAAGCCAAGATTTAATTAATAAATAAATAAAATTATTAATATGTTTTTTGATTATATTCATTTTCCAATTTCGCACCTTCTTTAAATATGTATTTACATTATATAATAAAATTGTATTGTATAATTAAAAGTACAACCATAAAGAAATAATGTTTTTTTTACTCCTGGAATTATCAAATTCCGGTAAGCTGTACTTATTTTTTTTTTAATATATTTATCTCATTATGTTTTTTATCTTATGTAATTTGTATATTATTAATATTTTTTTAGTAAGAATTAATATTCTAAATCGTGAAGTAATACATTTAAATTTAAGGCGCATTTTCACACGCTGTGCTTGTGACGTAAGCGATCTCTACCCCCACTCCAAAATCTTCGATTCTGTCGATCCTTCTTACCATATACTCGACCGTCCTTGGGTGGATTAAAGACAGCCTCAGAATGTGGAACCGACGATGTATTCTCAAGTGTACTGAACCTATTCGGTGCTCCTGGATAGTCAGGCTACAGTAAAACAGATGGAGATATACGCGATTATGGAAAGCATTATCATAATCATAGAAACCATATCAATAGACATGGAATCGTGATGGTCACTGAGAGTAAAGCTGAATTGATAACATTAATCAAGCCAAGAATAATCACAATTTGTGGAAAAGTTAAATAAAACAGCTGAAAACAACAAAATAACATTGATGTAAATCAAAAGCCATAATGAATGTAATAAAACCGCCAAGATATTATATTATTATTTTTCATTAAATAAAATACTATAAACTTTTCTTCACTATTTTCTTCTATTTCAAATTTAAGCTACAGGATGCGGCAAAACAAGCAGTGCAGTTTGGAACGCCCAGTACATCCCCTGTGGTGATTCTCAGAGATCTAACGAAATTAATGCAAGAATTTATTCTTTAGAAACACGAATAAAAATAGAGCAGTAAACGCTATCTCCCCAAACCTGACTGTAAAATGTAACATATGGTTGTTGAAGGAGGGATGAGATTTATTAAACGGATGTATAGAAGACGATTGGGATAGGAAAAATATCTACGTTGGGCAACAGGGATCATCAGTAATAGATTATGTTGTAACCAACCAAGAGGGTTGGCAGAGAAATGGTGATACGAATGGAGATGGAGGAGAAATACGGACCGATACAGCAACAGCGAGTAGAACAATAGAAACTAGCATACGGAGTAGAGGAATTAGAAAGAATGGGTCAGCTACTAGAGGACATACATTGGAGGGAAGTGGGGAGGATGGAGGAGATTTTACATTTATTATTATCCCATAGTATTATATTATTAAAGTAATAATAAAAATTATAATGTAGTCTTGTATTTGCATATTGGAATAAATTATTACGAAATTAAGATAGTAATACTTTGGCGTAGTGTGCAAGCGTCACCAAATACCAACGATATCCACATTAAAAAAATAAAGAAAAACGAATCGGCAGTTCACGCTTGGAATCATTAAATATACAGTATGTGTGTGTATTTTATATTATAGGAGGATATGGGAGAAAAGTGAAACGTCGCGGTGGTGAGGGGGAGTTCGATAAAGAGTGTAGGAAGGTAAAGAGAAGATTAAGAAGAGCGATAAATGACTGGGTGCACAATAAAAATCTGTTAAATAAAATTGACAGCTACTTAAATTTTCTATTAAATTGTTGAATATTAAATTCCCATTCGTTTTCGATGTATCCTTTTTTAAAAATTGAAAATGATCAAATCAATCATTTTTTCCATCAATGTATTTCTTAAATATTTACATCTTCTGCTCCTTTATTTATCAGAAAAAGTGCCAGAATATCCTCAATCTGACAATTATATAATCATACACATCAAGATCGAAATTTAAGTTCTTATTGTCTGAAAGTAATATAACCAAAGTGTGATTTATATTGGATAAAATTTTATTATATAATATACAGAGAGGTTTTTTTTATCAGTATACATTAGGCGAACTGTATACCTGCAAAAAAAAAAACAATTCAAACGCATTGAACCGATATGTTTAGTTGCCTATAACACATAATAAAACGTCAAACGCTAAACTTCAAATTGTGTGAAATATTTGATGGAATATGTATACAAATGAAGAAAAAGTCGAATTTCAAGCGTGTATTACAATTCCAACAGTACTAGAGGAGGATAAGACATGTTTTCAATGAATCCAAAGTAGCCGAATACCTCGGTTAGGATGATTCTAAAAAAAATAAACTAAAACATTTTCTTTGGAAGGTTGTATGTTTCGTTCTCTTTATTCTATTGAAAAAAGTAACAAAATAAATCAAAACATTTTATCAAAAATACGTCACTTATTATGAAAAAAATTACAGGTAAAAAATTTTAAGAGATTTTATTAAGACAATTTGAAAGAAAAGTAACAGTGCAGAATAATAAACTTGAAATAAATAATTAGAATAAGTGCTAGAAATGACCACCAGAAACTGCAAGACAGTAACTCAAACGATTGTGAAAATTATTCCACATTGTGCATTTCGATATTGTCATAAACAGAAATAGAAAATTGTTTAATTGTTTTTTTTTTAATTATCCTAGTATAAAGAATCGATCGTTCGGGTTGCGTATTATAGGCAACTAAACATACATCAATGCGTTTGACTTGGGTATTTTACATGTATACATGGGGGATATGTATACTGTTAAAAAAACCTCTCTGTATATAACTTACTAGTACGCTGTAGAACATTAAATTTCCTTCAATATGATATATACTATTGGTTAATCAAAACTTAAATTTCTAACATGTAACCTCCAGCTAGCAGTATTATTTAACTGCTCTAACATAATTTGTTATTTATGGAGAATTACTATCTTTAGCTCACCTCTGAAGGGCAGGGATTTTTAGTACCACTTAAGTACTAACAAAGCCCAGAAGTAAAAAAATCTCGTAGATATGCAAACTTTGACTGAACTAAATGGTATAATTTAAAAATAATTACTATAGTTATTTAAACAAATTAAACTAAGAAAAAAATTAAAAAAATAATAAAATAATTCCTTAGATTTAAAGGCGTTAATTTGGTGGTACATTTTCAATATCGTATATACTACTTAATAAATTAACCCGTGGTGAAACATTTTTGAATTAATCGGATATATTTTTTGTTATGCCGCATTTTGTTTTTCTTTATATCAAATACAAAAATAATGAAATTAATTTATTGGGATTGACTCCGAGCAATTAATTTACACGTAAATTACTGCCTACGTACCGATCTCCCCCAGAGACCATCAAAATATCTTTTGAATGTTAGCAGCACTTTAGCGACCAACTGTAAATCGCATGCGCGGTAGTGACAGTAGCCGTTCAGTATGGCAGACGATAGAAAGAAAGCCGACGAATCTCTGTATGCAAGATAAAAAGAAAATAATAATAGAAGCAAAGCAAAATATATATATATCGTGTCTTTTTTGCAAATCGTAACAACTAAGGGTTCTTGCAAAGTACGCAAAACTAAGCAAGTTTATTCAGGGATTTTAGTAAAAAAAAGTTTGGTCCTGAAAAGAAATGACATTTTCATATTCAAACCCATCTAGTAAATACCTCATGTATTGAAAAAAAAAGTTGTAACTACTGCATTTCGAATGATTATAGAAAAGACCCACAAGGTATACTTTTTTATTTTTATAATATTAAATATGTAAGTTAAGGGCAGAAACACCTCCGGTGGAGAGCCCAAGATAGATAAACCATCATTTTGTGTATATACTTAACCATAATAAATTAAAGACGACGCAAGCGCCACCTTTTGCCTAATTTCAAGTGGCAACGTCAACGATTTGGGTCTACAAGGTAGACGACCGAGAATCATTGTTTCGTCCACTAAAGGAAGGCGAACTTGTCCTGTTTAAGTAAACAAGGAAAACGAAATTCACATTTAATGTTTATAAAAATGTAACGATAATTATATATATATTTAAGTTACAATAAGTCATAAAAAAAAGTGAAAATGGAAAAACTAAGCTTTTGAAGTACATTTTACTTCCATATAGAATATATTTTTCCTATAACTTTTTTTTCTGAAATGCGTAATTAATAAGAAAAATGGGTTAGATATTCAAACGCACAGATCTGCCATCTCGCGGAAAAGAGGCCGATTTTCAATGCTCGCGAATAGGCATATACAACACGGCATTTATTTTCTAAGGCGGACTATTCGTTTTAATAAGGGGAAGTAAAAGCGTGGGTGCAATTTCGTTCACGGTATCAAATGGTCTGAAATAAATTGCTATTTGTTTTCTAAACATTAATACATTTCAATATCTATGAATTGAAAACATTTTTAATATAAAACGTCGAGATATAATTTAAATTGATTAAATATAAGTGGAAAAGAAACATCTCTGATGGGATTTGAACACATGTCCCTCGATTTCTAGCCGAGTGCGATACCAACTACAACACAGAGACATGTGATATCAAATCTCCATTCAGTGCTTCAAGTTCACTTATATTCAATTTATACAGACACTCGTAATGGACTCGAGCACGATACATAGGGCTAACTTTTCTTTTCCGCTTACATTTAATTAATTTAAATTATAATGTTGTACACTGAAAATTTCTTCAGTTTATAGATATAAATATAATTTAAAAGGAATATCAATTTAATTAACATTTCAATATAATGCCAAAACATCATTTACTATGAAGTAATTAAATCTAGTAACTGATTTTGTTTATTTTTTCGTTTGATAATGAAATTATGTTATTAAAAATAAAATGTTTAAAATGATAAAAATCTTCATTTGATATATTTCTTTTACTTTTATTTCACAGAAAAAAATATATTAAGTGAACAATAATGAAATGCTTGATCATTGCAACCTTTTAATTTAATTTCAATTACATTTCGTCAAGTGTTAAGTAAGAAACTAATTAAATATGTAAATTATATTATGATTGTAGGAATAAAAAGATAACGGCCAACATTAATTAACTCTTAAAGTGAATTTTTTTAAAAGATTTGAAGTAAAAAAGTGATATTTGTGAAAAGTTGCTCCTTCCAGTTTCCGCTATTGACAATACGTTTATTTGCCTTTGAATTTAAGTAAGTAATTATGTTTTTTTTTAATTTAAGGTCATTTTTTGAATAAACGTATTCAAGAAAGTAATTATGTGTATGAAAATACATAATTGCTTAAATATATATTCCTTTTAAATTATATTTGTATCTACGAATTTAAGAAATTTCCAATGTACAATATTGAGATATAATTTTACATTAATTAAATATAAGTGGAAAAGAAACATCTCTGATGGGATTTGTACCCATGTTCCTCGAGTTCTAGCCGAGTGAGTGCGTTACCAACTACAGCACAGAGACATGTGATATTAAATAATTAGACCTCAATGTTGTACATTGAAAATTTCTTAAATTCATAGATAAAAATATAATTTAAAAGAAATATATATTTAAGCAATTATGTGTTTTTTTTTTTAATTTAAAGAATTTTCTTGAATTAAGGTATTTAAGATAGTAATTATGTGTTTTTTTTAATTTAAAGAATTTTCTTGAATTAATGTATTTAAGATAGTAATTATGTGTTTTTTTTTTCAAATTTAAAGACACTTCTTGAATAAACGTATTGTCGTTATGAGGAACTAAAAAACGGCAACTCTTCACAAATAACACTTTATTTACTTTTGTTGGGACGAATATAAAAGATGACGATATTTTTGGGTTCATTCCCCCAATATACGCCCGGATTCCAAGTTTATCCCTCCTCTACTTTCCACTTATTTATTTTTTTCGCCGCGCATTTTATCGGGGTTTCAGACCATAAACGGAACGTAACTGTTGCTTTGTTCAAGTGTCGGATAAAAATCGAGTTCAGTAATCCCGAACAAAAAAAAAATTGTACATATATATATAAAACTAGAATCGGAATGAGAGAGGAGGAAGGAGAAAGAGCGAGAGAGCGAACAATAGCGTTTCGCGTAATTGAATAGCCGCTAGAAATGTATTATTCATGCGTTTGGTTGAATGAATTAAATTATGGATGGATTATAAACAAAAGTAGATTAAGTTTGCTTAAGCGAATGCCAGTGGGATTAGACACGGATGGTTAATTGTGATTATTAGTTAATTGTTTCTTTTAGTCGGTGAATTATAGTAAAATTAGTTGTATGAAATTAGCACTAGTTAAAGGATGAATTATATATAACATCTTTATTTCTGCAGAAAATTCTATATAAAGTAAATTAACAATAGAATTTTTATACTATACAGAGAGATTTTTTTAACAGTGTACATTTCAACTATGGATACCTGTAAAAAAAAACGCTAAATTTCAAATTGTGTGAAATATTTGATCGAAAATGTGTACAAATGAAGACTTAAGTCAATTCCAACAGAACTAGAGGACATTTTTCCATGAATCCAGAGCGGCCGAATACCTCGATTAGGATGATTTGAAAAGTAATTAAATTTAAATATTTAAAAAGTTGTATCTTTTGTTCTCTTGGTTCTCTTGAAAAACGCTAGAAAGTAAATCATGATCATTCACATGTAATTTCCATTTTTTTTTCAAAAACACGTCATTTATTATTATGGAGAAATTACAGGTAAAAAGTATTGAGAGATTTTATTAACAAAATTTAAAAGAAAAATAACAGTGGATAACAATAAACTTGAAATAAATAATTACAATAAGTGCTCGAAATGACTACAAGGCACTGTAAGACTCAAACAATCGAAAATCATACACCGCGTTTATGATATAATCGGGGTTAAATTGAATGCATTTATTAGTTATTCGATTTTTTAATTCTTCTGCATTGTGCATTTCGGTATTCTTATAAAAAGAAAGTGGTTGTCGGATTTTCCTCGACTAAATACAAAATATTTTATTTAACATCCTCATTTTTTTAGAATAGAAGAATTATACACTTTGACCATAGAGTAACTAGTATACATAGAGAGGCATTTTAGCGTCACGCTCTCGGTATATTTTTCGACTCGAGAGCTGCTGCCACAGAGATATTGCGAAGATTCTACGAACCGCTACGAACTGCTTGCATCTACTTACTGAATTTTATTACTGTATCGCGAGCGCTACTCTGCACTGACAAGGTCGTATAATATAAACATACACAAACACATTTCATCCTCTTTGCTTTGACTTTATTTCAACATGAAATGAATAAGAAAAATTAGACATATTTATTTTAATATTGTGTATTGTATCCACAAGCCCTTATAATGCATTCATCCGCCTTCCCATACTTCTGATGATGCCGTCGATCCTTTCTTAAATCTAATTATCCCATTCTTAAATTTCACTTATTCTGTGTTTTGGACCTAAATCGTCTATCTAGTATGTCCCAGACATGTTCAATCAGATTCAGGTCCAGAGAAAATGTTTGCCAATTCAATTTTGTTATAACCATTTCGATTAAATTGGCAATTACACAGAGCGGCGTGCGAATGAGCATTGTCTTGATTTAAGAAGAAATTTTCCTCAATATGTCGAGAGAAATGTACCACATGATCTTGCAGAATATCCCTAATATACCAACATTGTTCGTGTCCCTAAACATAACAAAACCATAATTCAGCTTCCACGAAAAGAGGCAGTACGAGTAAAATTAAATTATGCATTTTATTCTCTTTGACGTTGATACAATTATTCCATGCCGTCAATAGAATTTACGCAGAAACGGATCTCATTCGTAAACAAAACATGACCCAATTAGTCATAATTCCAGTTCTGGTAATCTCGAGTGAAGTCTAGTCGTGCTACTCGATGTCGTCTCTGAAGTTATTGGGCTTTTTTGGCACATACGACTTCATACCAACTTCTGTAAGTCTTCTTCTGACTTATCGTTGATCGTTTTTCGATCAACGCATGATTCAAATTGATCATTTGTTGTCGGTAGCGATCCGTGTTCACCGTTTCACCAGGTTTTAACAACTCGTAGTACACCACACCACACTGGTCCCACCAAACACTTAGCATTGTCTTACGGCCAAAGCGATTTGGCCTTGCAGTTGATGGGCCGGCTTCACCAGGTGAAAGCCATGATTTTTTTCGCTTCGGGTTTTCAAAATAAATCCATTTTTTGTCCCCCGTGACAATTCGATGCAGAAAAGATTTCCTTTCGAATCGTTGAAGCAGCATTTCACAAACGGTTTTTCGATTTTCCATTTGTCTATCGTTCAGCTGGTGTGGCACCCATTTTCCATACTTCTGGATCTTTCCCATGGCTTTTAAACGTTGGCAAATTGCTCCTCGAGTCACATTTAGTGTTTCTGCCAATTTTTGTTGCGATTGGGTTGGATCAACATCCAATAACGCCTGCAATTCCTCGTCTTCGAACTTTTTCGCTGCACCAGGATGTTCATTATCTGTCAAATCAAAATCTCCACTTTTAAATTGACGAAACCATGTCTCACATGTTCTAATCACTGGAGCATGTTCACCATCAGTTTCTACCAGCAACCGGTGAGCTTCAGCTGCTTTTTTCTTTTGATGAAATAAGAAAAGCAACGAATGCCGCAAATGCGATTTACTTGGAACGAAACTCGACATATTCACTGAGGTAAACAAATATGACGCTATTATTTTGGCAGAATGTGACTTGCGTATTTTTGTAGGTTAATGTCAATAGAAAAAAATGACATACATGCCAAATCATAGAAATGTATACATATTGCTAGCGGCATCTACTAGTGAAAGCGGAAAACTTCAACTAACACCCCTGGTATATTGATTCCACGAACTTCCAGTACGTTTGTTGTTTCAATTACCTTTTGACGTCTGTTTCGAAGTGTTTTCAAAGCATGAATCGATCATCTATGGCAGTGGTTAAGCGATTTCAACCCAGACCTTGTCTTCTGACATACAATTCAATCTGCCTCCAACGGGTAACACCGCAATGGATCGTTGATTTTGATTTTCTAAACGTTTAGGCAACTTCCCGAAAAGTTCGACCATTTTCGATAATTTCCATTGCTCTAACGATATCAGTCGGTGCTAGATAACCCATTATTAACGGATTGACAACAGAATTGATCATAGTAAATATAACAAAAAGAACATATTCATATTATAACTTATTAAAAAATACAAACTTTTTCCAGAGAAAATAGGCGTTTCAAATGTAAGGATTAAGGATTTAGGGTTGGGAGGGCAGCTGGCACGCTGTGCCTACTTAGGCCATGTCATTTCAAATATAAGGCGACACTTAACATAATACGATACAACTTAAAGAGATGTCAACATGTAATTACAAGTCGTAAGTTTTAACAAATGTTCTAAAAAATTACATATGGTAGTAGGTAATAAAACACCGTCAGGATCTAGCCAGTAAAAAAATTAATAAAATTAAATGCTGTATCCGTTCATTTAATTTTACCAATGTGTGGCTTAATTACATTAAATAAGAATGAATTAAATTCTCAACCCGTAGTGAAACGTTTTTATATTAATTAAAACACTTGGTTTTGTTTCACTATTTCAATCTTTATTCACTATTTACTCACGTAAGAGGTTTCTTCAAGGGTGCTTTTCACCCTAGAAGCTAGACTGGTGTACCACGGTGCTAAACATTATTATTCGTACATCGTTGGATTTTATTGGAACCCGTTACAACATATTGGAAAACAAATGTATTATATGATTGACGTATTTAGTTTTATGTGATTGTAAATAATTTTTATCTGTTATTTATTATCATCTAGCGTCGCCAATTATTTGTTTTATTGTTGTTGTTATTATTTCTTCATTTTTGTTCCACAACATAATACTATTTTAAATAAAAATTGGAAGATGCTTGACTTAATTATATCTACTGATAATATATGGTGTAATGTAACAGGCGATCTTGAGCCCTTGGTCTTCGAAGATCCACACCATCCTTCACTATGTTGTGCCATAAATATAAAATCAGATATAAATTCTAAATTTACATATATTGATCATTATAGATACAACTTTAAGAAAGCAAACTTAGTAAATCTGTATGAGGATATTTATTTATTAGACTGGAGTCCGTTATATTTATTAAATGATATTGATCATGTTTGTGATTTCTTATATACTAAATTATACAGTGTTATTAATAAACACGTTCCACTTGTACGTAAAGGTAATTGCAAAACGATTTACCCCCCATGGTTCGACAGTGAAATTATTAGAGAATTAAAATCTAAAAAAAGACTTAGGGAAAAATTCCTAAATAATAATTCAAAAATAGATAAATTAAATTATACTCGAGCAAGGAATTCTTTAAAATATAATATTCAGAAATCTCGTAAAAACTACATAAGTCTTGTGAAGCAAATTTAAGTGTCGACCCATCTAAATTCTGGGGATATCTTAATTTAATGAAATCCACTACCAGAATTCCTGGCAATATGAAACTTAAGGATTCTACTTCGATTTCGCCACAAGCAATTGTCGATGGGTTCGCAAACATTTTAGTTCTGTGAATAATAACAATCAAAGTATAAATAATAAGATTAATCCCTCTACTAATACCACTGTTCTGGGGAATTTCTTTACTACTGAAACTACTGTTTTGAAACATCTTAAAAAATTAAAAGCTAAATTAACTTCAGGTATCGACCTTGTACCTTCGTTTCTTTTAAAGGATTGTTCTGTACCGCTCGCTAAACCGTTAACCTTCATTTACAACTTAATTTTACGTTTAGGGATTTTTCCAAATGTCTGGAAAAATGTTAGAATATGCCCTGTCTTTAAATCAGGCAATAAAATGAATATTGAGAACTATAGACCAATATCGATACTTTCCAATTTTTCGAAAGTATTTGAAAGTATTTTTTCTGAACATATCACTTGAAATGTACGTAACAAATTGTCACTACACCAACATGGATTTTTGTCAAAGAGATCTACTGCGTGCAACCTGTTGAATATCACTAATCATCGACTAACTTAGATGATGGTTGCTAAACTGATGTTATTTACAGAGATATGTCTAAAGCGTTTGATCGTATGAATCATAATATACTAATTAATAAATTGTGTGAATATAATATTAATAACAACATAATTAATATAATTTCATCTTACATAGTTGATGGATTGCAAATAGTAGAGTATGATGGTGTTAAATCCTTTAGCTTTATAGCCAATTCTGGTGTTCCGCAAGGCTCTAATCTTGGCCCGCTATTATTTTCACTTTTCGTTAATGATATATGCAACTCAATCAAATCGTCATACCTACTATATGCTGATGATTTAAAGATTTTCAGAAGAATTGAAAGTGATGCCGATTGTGTTATTCTACAAAATGACTTAGACGCAATATGTAACTGGCGTAATGATAATGATCTATGTCTCAACACAAAGAAGTGCTGTGTAATATCGTTTTCCAGAAAACTAAATAAAATCCATCATGATTATATTATTGATAGTGTTTCTTTACAGAGAGTGGATAGTTATAAAGATCTTGGAGTATTATATGATTCCCATCTCACTTTCAATGATCATATAACAAATATCGTCAATGAGAGTTATCGTACCCTTGGTTTTATTATTAGGAATACCAAGTCTTACGATCAGTTATTCCAGCTTATTACATAAATTTACAACTGTCAGTGACAGACACAAGCGCATATCATGTAAATTAATTAATAATCTTATTGATGATTCATCGCTCAAGGAACTAATAAATTTTCATGTACCTAGGCTGGCTAACAGGACAAGTTTAACCTTCTCTTACAAAACCCCTCGTACTGTTCACCATAGCAACGCTCCCTAACTTAAGATGTTTAAGTGTACAATATAATGCGGATATCTTTGGTGATTCACTCAGTGCATTTACATCAAATGTTAATGCGTGTCTTTTATAATTAATTTCATTTTTTTGTACAATGCGTTTCTACTTATTTTTGTATGTGCTTTGCAGTCATTATGTATCTTTTTTGTAATATTATTCTATATTTTCTTTTTCTTTATATATATGTTACTGTAATGTACATTTTATAATAATAATATACATTATTATTATTACTATTATTATTATTATAAATATTTCGTGTATATATTCTAAATATTATTCGATTATTGTAATCTATTTATGTAAATAATATTAGGTGGTGTAAATTAAGGAACTCATTATCTCATTCGCACAGATAACATTGGAACAGCAAATAAGTCATTAATTCTAAATTCAAATATTGTTCATTTTCAAATCATATCATAAATAAATACCATTCATGTCTGTCTGCGAAATCTCTATCCTTATATAAATATTTTTCATTTTGTTATTTACATCTTGCTTCCCAATGCTATGCGTGCTTAATTAGATTTTAATATATTATTATCGCCCAAAAAGGGAGGGGTTGTTCTGGTGTCGAGAAGACCAACTTCACTTTTTTGGAGGAGACATTCTGCGGCATTCAAACTGTACAGTTCTAAATATCAGCGCTAAAGTCTAAACAGTGTATTATTCATCATTATTTAATAAACAACAGTCGTAAAAAAGTTGACTTAAGTTCTTCACAACCCAGTCAAGGGAATAAAAAAGGAAGCAACTGACTTCTGTCATTAAAGGTTAAATTGATGAAACCAGAAGTCACGTTACATTACCCTGTAATTGGATAAATGGGTAAAAAAGTATTATTATTATACATAAATATTATTAATTATATTGTAGATTTGTAAAAAGGTAAATAAAAAGCCAACGCCGGCTTAACAATAATATTAATTTTATGCATATATAGAAATAACAATAATTGGTGAGGATTCTTAGGTTGCTTCAGCAAGATAATTTTGCGGCATAAAATAAGAAACTTTAATTATTGTCTGTTATACATGTAAGGCCATAGTATTTCTAATAAATATAACATTAAACACTGTAATTCTTGGATCTAGGAGGCGTTCACTTCGTGGTACATTTTCAATTTTGATGTAAAGAAAGCACTTAACTTTTTTTATGCCACTTTCATTTAAAATGTGTTTTCTCTAAACACTGTATTTTTCTTATTATGTTTAAAATTAATACATATAAACGTGATTATTTCAAGCATCCCGTAGTTTTTTTTTTATTTCCCTCCAGTATTTTTTATCCTCTTAATATTAATAAATCCACATTGGTGTCATTTAAGTATTCATTCCTACTGCATCCACTTTAGAAAATACACATAAACATCCAGAGCAGAATGCTGTCATTAATTTCGCGCATGAAGGAACGCGCAATTTCAAAAATTCGCGCGTCTCACTAAATAAACGTACGCGCGGAGAAATTCCTTCTTCTACGAAATCCCTGTTGAAAAAAAAGAGGCACGCATAATGCGGCTTCGTATTAGACACAGTTGGCGAGTTGAGTTATTAGAAACGGGCATTTTGCTACCATCGACTGGCTTAATGGATTAATGAAAGTGCGCTCAATCTCGAACGGAGCGACTGCAGGAAATGTTTGATGTGCACGCCAAAAAAATATGTCAGTAGGAACAGTTTTAAAAACTAACGATGCAATCTACTTCTAAAAAAACATATTTTTGATTAAGTTCTTACTTATACCATGGTGAAATATATTTGAATTAAGAAGGTAATATCTAAATTAAACACTTGGTTCGTTTCACTTTAAAATTTTATTCTTCCGACTAGTTTCGGCTCATAGCCATTTTCAAGAAATAAAATTGAAATCCTGGAAAATGGCTATAAGCCAAAACTAGTCTGAAGAATAAAAGTTTAAAGTAAAACAAACCAAGTGTTTAATTTAGATATTCTGCACTATTCTGTAAGGGAAATGTTAAGTTTAATGTTTACGTTATTTTTTATGATGACAGTCTAAGCATTTTTTCTAATAAATATATATATATACATAGAATGTAAAGATAATTAATAACGTAAATGTTAAATTTAACTTAAATTAATTTAAATTGATTTATTTTGATTTAATTTAATTTGATTTAATATAATTGATTTAATTTTGCTGATTGTATTTGAATTAATTTATTTTAACATCTTTAAATTATGTAAGGCATAGCTGTACTGGCGAGGGATAGATCTCGAAGCACGTGTCTGCAGATGGCCTTAAATTAAGTAACGTTCCTTTTGTTGTTTTCGCATTAGAAAAATTTTTCTCGGATCAAAATTTGTTGCATTATGCAATATTTTATTGATGTGCAACAGCAGGTGTACATTATGTAATTCAATGTCCGGCGTGGGTATTTGCCCGGGAAGTAGTTGCTTTAATGTGCATTTGTTTAACGTACTTACGTAACGTAAGTCAAAAGTCACAGAGCTAAATGTGAAAATAAGTTATTAATTATTTTCAAATCATTTTTATTTAATATAAATTTAACATTTCTTGTATGGAATAGCCCCGATTACCTTCATAAAAAGCATATTATTTTCTTCAAGTGGCCCTTATGTATGAGACCCTCCGCATATTGAACCCAGCATAGGATGCGAAACATTTATTTATTTAATTTCTCGGATTCAAATGGAGATTATTGAAAAAGACCACAATTTTAGCAATATAGAAAATTTATTTATTCTAATTTCAACATTTCGAATTACTTCGAATGCTGCATTCCGTGGGTGCTTAATTGATTTCAGTTTTTATTCTCGTAAGTAATTTGTTTATCGACGTTAGTTCGTTCGGATTTGGGAATAAGGTAACCTCGTTTTGTGCGTTATGAAACGCGCGGTTCTTTACAAAATATCGCTCCAGAGAGATTATATAACCGGCGTTAGAAGGCTGCTTTCACCGATCGGATATTGCCACAGAATATCTGTTGTGCGCATATTCGGAGTGTAGGTCAGTTTTCCTATGCGTACGCCTACAGCTAATATTGATATTGCTTTGCAAACAACAAAATACTCTAGCGACTGTCGAGTTGTAGATAATTGCAAATAATGAAAAAAGCAAGCGTGTAACTTTTTTTTATTAATTACAAATTTTACGTTTTATCTAGAGTAACGATCTAGATCAACGTTCATCTTTTTTGTTATAATTAAACTTAGTGTACAAAATTAGGCACACTAGAGATTGAAAATGAGTGCTTTTTTTGTGTGTGAGGGGCGGGTTATACTGAAAGGGGAGTGTTACCATATTATTTAAGATATATTTTTTCTAAACAAAAATGGTAGCGATAATCGCCACACATCTAAAATAGTTTATTTTCTATAGATTGTCGATTTTTTTATTAAATTTAAATTTACAAAAGATACTACAAGTCTAATAATGGCGCCAATTATTTGTTTTCTTGTTGTTGTCTACAATCCACTATACATAAATATTGTTAATTATATTGTAGGGTAGGCGGAAAGACCACTGGTCGATAGCCAATTAGCAGACTCTTACAGCATGTATTGTAATACTTTATGTTATATGTAGGTATTATATTAAGTTTATCAATAAAGATTACGTATATACAGGGTCCTGCAACAGTGTGTCGGGCTTTCCTAGCACCATTCCCGTGAAAAAAACAAAAAAATGTTTCCCACAAAAAATTATTGATTTAGGAATCTATCTATTTTCAAACATAAGGGATGTCCCAATTTTGCAGTATAACAGAAATATTTGTTTCATTTAATGGAACACCCTGTATTTATTCAACTTTTCTAATGACATTTTTAAACCTCTACATTGTTGTCCATTTAGTTTTTTTATTATGTTACAGTGTTGCCAATTTACAATTTTTTTCTTCAAGTATCATGCACAAGCAAGCTCAACTTTAAAAAATAGCGACCTCGTTTTTTGAAGGTAAGAATAACTTTTAGCAAATATCTCAGTGTGGTTAATAAGCAACGTTTTATTAATGAGCAATTTAAATTTAGTAGTACAAGGTGTTCAGAGAAACATGCCAAACTTTGCAAATTTCAAAGCGGTATAACCCATTTTTTTTTAAAGTAACAATAATGGGAATTTTTATTCAGTTATGGTAAATTGCAGAAACATTAATAAATACGGCTGCATTTAATTCGATAATTTATGGTTTATATGGGTAGTTACTAGTTTAGGGGTTGGTTTTAACCAGATACTTATTTTATTATATATTTAAAGCTAGTGTGACTAAATAATGATGCTAGCAAACAGTTTTTAACAATATTCTGATAACTGAGGCCTCGGGGTAAAAAAAATGTTTTAGGGGTGAACGAGTTGGCGAAACGTTTTTTTTTATTTCTGATATTGAAAGAGCGTGGGATGAAGATAATTTTGAGATAAAAAAGAACTTTATGGAAAATTGCGAACTTTGAGAAAAAACATAATCTTTTTTTTGATGGGGATGAAAAAATATAAGGGGTGAAAATTAGGGTTTGATATTTTCTGTGGTGTTAATTTAGACCTTTCTTAATTGTATGTTTAAAACATTTTTCGATTTGCTTTTCTTTTCTCCGAGATATTAATTTTTGAAATCTATTGCTGGATCTATTGCTAACTTCACACCCGTTAATTCTAATGGTTCTTATTTTGATTAATAAAGTTTATTCTATAAAAAGTTATACTTAATTAAAGTTAATGGTTAAAATCCGGCATTTCTTTTGCATCAACCTAATAGTCATTACTTAAAACACTAATATCAATCAAGCAGTTAGGCGGTTGTAAGACTTCCATATTAATACGCCGATAAAATTAAAAAAAAAAACAATTAATATGTTACGTTTATTTCCATTCCTATTTAAACATTGCAATAAAATTATAAAGAATTTTTTAACCATACATTCAGAATGATATAGTTGTGTGGGTTTACTTAGAGAAAGTTTGTTGCCAGTAAGGAAAAGGTCGTTTAGACGGTTGTGCGCATCAATTATGCAATCTTCTAGATGAACGTCGGAATTGTTTATTGCTTTTTAAAGACATTTGCCTCTTCCGATTGTTTCACCATCTACAAAAACTAAAAAAAGTCGGAGGTCATTTTAATTCTTAGTTAATTCCGCATTGGGTAGTAAGTCGTTAATAAAAGAATAGATACTCATGTAAAAAGAAGAGAAATGCGGAAATGATTAAGATTGAATCAGGAATACAAAAAATAATCATAAGTAAAGTATCATAAAATAGGATTAAATTAATTAATTGGCGTACTTAAATTTAGTGCATTTTTTCAAGCATTGTTAGATGAGAATTCCTTTAGCCGATTGTGCTGTAGAGACAACACAAAGGGACACACACAGTGTCATTTTTTAGAAAGTTTTTTTTGGATTCCTCATAATTTGTCTGTTTGCTATATGTCTACATATTTTTTTATTAATAAATTTATACAGGAAAATATACAAAAATACATAATAAAAATACTGGCAGAAAAACCGATGGTCGATAGCCATTTTCTGAGGCTTAACTAGAGGTTTATGATTGTAATGTAATTTAACGTATTTCTCAGAAATAAAGATTATCTATATATATAACAAATACAAAACCAAATATATAATTTATATTTGTTAATTGGAGTATGTCTGTTATTACTTGCGATTTTTTTTAATTATACAGGATGTATATTCAAGGAAATGCATAGGTATCTCGATTATTTGAAGAGCTAGAGAGTTGGTTAAATTATTAAATTATATGAAATTTGGAGCCCAACAATAATACGAAAACAAATTCGAAATATATACAAGGTGTGCAGAAAATTAGTGAAATCCTTCAGGTAACTCAATTCATTAATTAATTTTTAATAGAAAATCCAAATAAAAAAATGTTGTATGGTTCTTCATTGAGGCTCACGATGTCTTCGGAATTTTAAATATGTGACTATAAATTAGTATTGTTTTTTAAATATTTTGTAAAAAATCAATAGCATTAACAATCAATTAGACACGTGTATAATTCCATTGATGTAAATGATTAATAAATCGGATATTTTTACAATTTTATAACTTCATCAGAAGCATTCTTTTAATGAAAATAGACCTGGCAACGACGCACGCTCGTTTGTAAAAGAAAAGGTGTATGCAACACCTCCAGCGGATGATGTAGCAGTTATAAACAGGATAAATGCACACTTGTTTGATCCAGCGTTGCCAAATGTATAGTTCTTTTAAGTGGCCCGCGAGGCTTAAGGAAGGACCGTGTGACTTATTTTCGTTAATATTTTTATCTAAAAATTAGTCAAAGAGTCACGCTACCTAAAGCTTTTCACTCATTTTCTGTACACCTTGTATATATTTTTCCGAGATATTGCCAAAAAACTATTTTTTTTAATTGTTTTTATTTTTTTATTCAAAAACTATTGGATTTAAGAATTTGCAACTTTTACACTATATATGCACTTTTTAATCAGGAATTTAATAATGTATTTATATTTAAAATAACTTTAATATTTGTCCCGAAATTATAGCCAACTTTTGTTTTTCTTATGGTTGCAATAATGGATTTTCATATTTTTGGAAAGAATTTCTTTTTCTAAATTCAACGGTATATCGCACTTATATTTTATTTTGCGTTTCATATGAAACATCGCAAACCATTGTTGCTATCTTTATTCAGATAATTACAAAGTATAATTACAATAACAACTGCATACAATACATTTATGTGTTAGCCTGTTTGGACTAACGACTAGAATTATTTCTGCCCTGTCATGAATTTATGGTGATAAACAATAAAAATAACTGTACTTGCTAACCGAACTCTCTTAAATGTTTTCCGAAATGAATTGATGAATTGTGAAAGGCGGATATTAATATTTTAAAGGAATGATCGTGGAATACGAAATTTTGAGAGAAAGGGTATTTTTTTATTATTATACTACTTTACCTCATCTCCATAGAGAGAGGGTTTAAAGAAAGTAAATGTGATATATTTTAATTAAAATACATCCTAATTACATAAAAATATTTCACCACGGCATAAGTGAGAATTTAATTCAAAATATAAAATAAACGTAATTTAAAATGCAAGATGGCTAACGAACTAAGTGTGCCAGACGATATTTTAACTTATTTTAATTGTTGCCCAGACAAACAAAGTAAAGTTTTAACTTGTGTGAAGTGTGGTGGAGTATTCCACAAAAGTTGTGCAAAGAAGAAGAATGTGAACTACATCGACACTACTAGGCTAAATTGTAGTGAGACCGGCAAAGAAAGTGAGGTTAATAGTGATCTTTTAATATATTAAATAAAAATGATTTGAAAATAATTAATAAATTATTTTCACATTTATCTCTGTGACTATTGACTTACTTACGTAAGTACGTTAAACAAATATACATTAAAACAACTACTTCCCGGCTAAATGTGAAAATAATATATTAATTATTTTCAAATCATGTTTATTTAATATATTTAAATAACTGTGACCAAGTAGAATGAATACTGTTTTCTATTTGTGATCTTTTAATTCTGGAAAACAATGCTCTAAAAAAGGAAGCAAGTTTATTACATACAATAATTGAAGAAATGAAAGATAAAAATAGTATTCTTAAGGATAATATAACACTACTAAGGGATAAAATTAGTACCCTTGAATTGGAAACACCTGTAATAACACTTCCAAACAGTGACATCTATTTTCCAAAACCTAAATCACCTGGGATTAGGAAGATTACCACTCGTTCAAATTCTGCAACAAAACATAAAACTGCTAAGATCAGCATAATTCCCGTAGCCACCGAACAGTTCTCTACCAATGTTAATTCAATAAATAAGCAGAGCGTGTCTGAAGATAAGACATCCCCTACTGCTAGTGCTAACTCTGATCTAGTATTAATTACAAATATCAAACCCAAACAGAACATAATAAAAAGTAATAATTATCAGCAAAACAAAGCTACCATTCAAAATGAAGAAGAATCTGTTGGATGGAACAAAGTAGAAAGAAAAATGAAAAGGTTTAACGCGGTTAGAGGATCTGCTGCAAACGAAACTACAATCAAAGCTGCAACACGATACAGTCACCTACATGTATTCAATCTTCAGCCAGAAATCACCGAGAATCAACTGCTACAATATCTCAAAACTAAGAATTATGAGGATGTTCAAAGTCAGTGTCCCAAACCATCTTTTTAATGAAGTGAAGAACCCTGAAATATGGCCCGAAGGCGTATATATCAATATTTTTTTTTTCGGGTTTCGAAGAAGAAACCAGCTGCAACATAAAAATTAATTTACTCTTTATAAATATTCAGTCAATCCGCAATAAAATAAATGAATTCGAATGCGCTTTGGCAGACCATTACCTACATTTCAACATATTAGCTATTACAGAACATTATTATTTGGCTGTCAAATAATGAATGTGAAATATCAAAAATAAATTCTGCAACTAGTCGAGCTCACTATGCCCGCAGTTCTGGTAACTATGGCGGATCCATAATATATGCTGATGACTTCCTGCAAACAAATAACTTAAACTAGAAACTAAGCGAATTTCCTGTGATAAAAATTGTGAATTGGCCAGAGTGTATCTATCGAATCTAAAGTTATATACTTTTTGTGTGTATAGATCCCCTTCTGGGAAATGGAATGATTTTATAGGTACTCTGTCTTCTCTTTTAGAAGATATTGACTTGCTGAATAATTTTATTATTTTAGGAGGTGACTTCAACATAAATTTTAATATAGCTAATGATGCCAAAGTTATCGATTTGAAGGATTTATTCCAGTGTTATGGTTTGATCAACGTTGCTAATTTTAATACTAGAGGTGAAAACTGTATTGATAATGTCTTCCTTAATTGTAATGACCTATCCTCAAGATGTGAACCATTTCTATCAGATATCTCAGATCACATTGGGATTGCGCTCACTATTATTATACCTCAAAATAAAAGTCATCTGAACCAAAGGAGAATTTACAGGCCAATTACAAACACTGGTAAATCTGTGTTCTACAATATTCTATCTAACAGTGATTGGGGTTTTGTATATTCCAATAAACCAGCTAATGATAAATTTACAATTTTTAACAATTATATTGTTCAAATTTATGAAGAAGCTTTTCCGCAAACTGTCATGCTACAGTCTCATCAAAGTTCAGGCCATATTAAGTGGTTTAACACTGAATTGCGAAATATGCGTAGCACGCTACATTTTTTGAACGAAATTTGCGATAAACAACCATCTGTTGTAAATAAGGAAATCAGAAATAATTTTATGTATATATATAAATTAGACATAACAAAATTGAATCTAATAATAGGTATCTACAGAACTCAAGCAATCCTGTCCGAGCTAGCTGGAACCTAATAAACTCTGCTAGAAAAGTGTTTGTTGGCGATAAAAAAATGTGATATTTCCTGTGATAAATTCAACGCGCACTTTACAAGCGTAACTAAAAATCTACTAGTCAATATTTTAACCTCAGAAAGGGATCCCATTAATTTTGAGCCGATAAAAGTACCTTCAAAACATTTCCACTTTAAACAGGTTTCGATGATAATAGTTAGAGATGCCATAAATAGTTAAAAAAAATCAAAAAGTAGAGATATTTTTGGATTATCAAACGACCTATTAAAATATATAAAAGATGTTATACTGACACCTTTAACACGTTTGGTAAATGATGTACTTTCGCAGGGGATTTTCTCTGACGAAATGAAAATGACACGAGTCATTCCAATTTTTAAAAAAGGCGATCATTGTTCTATGGACAATTACCGATCTATTTCCATCTTACCTATATTTTCCAAAGTTATTGAAATAATAATAAAGAACCAAATAATTGAATACTTAAATATTAATAAAATGTTCTCACCAAGTCAATTTGGTTTCAGGAAAATTCTCTCAACAACTGCTGCCATTCAAAGTTTTGTAAGTAAAACTGTTGAATGCTTTGAAGGTGGTAAATTCGGATTAGCTACATTTATAGACCTTAGTAAAGCATTCGATTGTGTCCCAAGTCATCTATTGATAGCGAAACTGGCAAAATACCATTTCAGCGAATCTAGTTGTAAACTCATGCAATCATATCTTAATAATAGAAAGCAAAAAGTTTGTATGCATGAGCATGAGTCAAATTACTTGCCTATTCGATATGGTGTAACACAAGGTTCCATCCTTGGCCCACTGCTGTTTTTACTTTACATTAACAATCTTCCACGATATTTAGAACCCTGCCAAACGGTACTATTTGCGGATGACACTACCTACATAAATTACTCCGGTAGTCTTAACGAAGCGATGTTATTTCACAACTTAACCGACAAGAAGGCATCCGATTGGTTTGCAAGTAACTTATTGTCTTTCAATAAAGCTAAAACGGTGACCATGTTATTTACATTAAATAGACACAATGTTCATTTGGAACCATCCACAAAATTCCTTGGATTATATCTAGATAGCTCCTTAAAATGGTGACAACATGGCAAATAAATTATAAAAAATATCTATTGCCTTCGCAACTTGAACAATTCAGTCTCGTTGCATGTACTACTTATGGCTTATTATGCACTATGTCAAAGCCATCTATGCTATGGAATTTTGCTTCCAGGCACAGAATTTTCGCACTGCAAAGAAAAGCTATCAGAATAGTCGCAGGTCTAAAATTCCGTGATGATTGCAGAGAAAGCTTTAAAACTTTAAGTGTTCTAACATAACCTGCACTGTATATTCTAGAGTGTTTACTCCATGTCAAAAAAATCACTGAATATCCCACCCATTCTCATGCATACACAACTAGAAACAAGGATGATATTAATTTAACCCCACTCAGGCTAAAAAGAACTGAAAATGGTCACAATTATTTTGGTCCATTATTTTATAATAAGTTAAGCTTAACAACTAGAACTAAGCCATACATGGAATACAGGGTGCATATAAAATCATTCCTCGTGAAAATAGTACCCTACAGCTTTAATGATTTTCTTAATTACCCTTTTACAATTTAACTTATTATAATTTGTTGTATTGTGTCCTATATACCGATTCTATTATTAATTGTTGTGAATTGTCCCTTATACAAACTTTATTATTATTTGTTATATATTGTTCTGTATACCTACCGATTTTAATGTGTTATACTTTGTTTTGTATATTTTATTTATTTTTTACTCATTTTAATGCGTTGTGTTTATTGTCTTGCTTATTTCACATTGTATATTTTCTTCTGACGTGTGTAAAGTATATATGTATGTACTATTTGGCACAAATAAATTGATTTTGAAATAAAACATAATTCCGACAATTGAAATGTCTTCGCTTGAAGTCGCAGCGAAATAATTATAGTAAAATACAGTACTATAGTTGAAGATCAGTGTTTTAATTACAAACAAATTAAAATAATGTTAACAAAGTTTGTTATTGATTATGAGCACTTTGTGTCCCAAAATGTACATCTAACGGTGGAAATAAATAAGTGAAGGAAGGAGTAATATTATTTTTATTTTTTTATAATTAATTACTACACCTGAAGTAAAAACTATACATTGTTTTAATTAATTGAAACTACAAAATGCAACCTCGACTGTTTTTTTTTTTTACAATGTACCTTTTTTTTTCATGTACATTGTAATGATAAATTAATTAAGCGAGATAATTATTCAAATATTATTGTAATATTATCATACGGGTTTCCAGTGCATTATCAGTCCATCTGAGCGCACGTGAGCGCCACGCAATACAAACAAAGAGTTGCGTTATCAGAATGAAATTTACACAAAAGTAAAAAAAAAAACGGAGAGAAGAAAAAAGTTCTAGGCGCGATAAGATTTATTTGCGCAAATATGAAATTATTTCCAAGTTACCTAGACCTGAATGCTAGTGTTATTTTTTTGTGTACATAATTATGCATGTAGAAAAAAAGTATGCAACCTCATGAAATTACTGTTACTTTATATGTAAGTTCCCAGTATGATTGTTTAGCAGATTTATTGGTTCTTCGGGTACATAAAATATAATGGGGTTTGTAGGATAAACACAGTTAAATTGAAAATGAAACAATATAATTTAAAACAAATTAAATTAGGAATAAATAATGATGTATTCATACAACTGAATGATAAAATATCAAGTGGTCGGGGATTGATAAAAAAAAAACAGTACTAAATGAATACACATTTTTGTTTGTTAATTCAATACGTAATAACAATTATAATCTTTTTGTTTGTCATTGTCACAACAGTGAATTATCATTATGTATTGAATCATGTTCTTTGATTATGACGATGAAATATAACATTATATTGGACAATTCAATGCGATTTGTCGGCCTCTTCTTTAAAACTTGTATACTTCGCATTCGTTCGCTCCCATCTGGAATATGCGTCTTGCATTTGGCCACCTTACCAACAAGCATATGTTAAACAAATTGAAACTATTAAAAATAAATTTTTTAAACATTTAAGATCTAAACCAGACTTTAATTATAATCTAAGTATCTTGTCTAATGTCAAAAATCTATGCTGCAGGCGTTATTTCGCAGATATGTTGTTACTTTTTTGTATTGTAAATGGCACTATTGACTGTCCCCCGTTGCTCCTCAAATTAAACTTTGCATTTAAGTCTGATGGCAGTACAATCCGTAACCCACCGCTATTTCGTATACCATTCCACCATACCAAATATGGGTTTTACAGCTCCCTCTCTCGGTTTATGCGCACGGCTAACTCTCTAGTGAGCCATCCAAAGTGTGATCTATTCTGTAGTGATCTATCAAGCTTCATGCATTTTGTGAAAGGAGTTGGGTCATGCCATTGTTGTAATCTAGTTGTTGGTAACTGTTAAGGTTTTTTTTTTCTTTTTGCGTTTATATTTGCGTTCAAAGTGTTTACTATTGTATTTAAAATTAGTTAGTAATACATATAAATTTATTGCATTTTTCATGTATGTCTTATATTTGTAAAAATGGTATATTCCGTTAAATAAATAAATAAATAAATATATTACTTATGAACATTAATTATACAATTATAACAACTACTTATATTATTAGTATTAGTGATATTCGAGAATATTTCGTACGGAAAATGTTAAGTTTAACGTTTGCGTTATTAATTAAATTCACATTGCATGCATATACAGGGTGGGCCATGAATAACGGCTATTAAACGTTTTCTGAGTTCCTGATCGAAGAAAAATTTGAAAAAAATATACATTGCGCGGTTGAATGCTACCACCTTACGGAAAATATTTTGATTTTCTTTTATTTCCGGTTGTACGGGAAATGAATAATAACTTTGTTATTTTAAATAGAACACCCTATATTTTAATTATTTTTTGGATTCCCCGTTCAATTGCCTACCCACCCATATGAATCTATATCTACATCAATTTTACAATTTTTGAGATAAAAATTTATTTGTCAAAATTTAACCTCAAATTGACGTTTCGAAAAATACCTATAACTTATAGTAGGAACTAGATAGACAGACCAGCGACATATTGAATTGTTAGTAATAGATCCATCTGGAGTAAAAAAATTAACATTTGTCAATTTTAACAGTAGGTATTTCAAAAGTGTCAACATTTCAGTGCCCTCTTTGAAACATCATAACTCAATTTTTTCAAATGGAATGACCAATATTTTATCTCATAGATCGATTGGCAAGACAGTTTGCAACATAAAAATGTTATGCATCTCAATATCTTGAACAGGTAGTTTTTGAGCTATTTCGAAATGTCTTTCTTCCAATTTTTTTTTGCACAATCGAGTAATTCACACGTGCACCATAATAAGCTACTGTCAATATTCACTGCACCGAATCTGGAAAAAGTAATTTCCAATGTGTCATATTTATTTTTGAACCCTTTATTTGAGTAATATCAAAATAAATTAGCATAGCCATCAAAAACTTATGAAATTCACATTTAATGAAATATTCAGCCACCATTCATCTAGTGCATGGATAAATAGTGATGGCCATTTCGGTTTTTCGAACCTCATCAGACTTAGTGTGTTCCATGTGCAATGCCTTGACGAATTTATTATGTATTATATTATAAAAAAATATGAATTTATTAATCATATCAATTGAAAATCTACGTGAAACACGTGTACAAAAATACAAACACAAATTAAGTTTCAACGTATTTTGTACGCATGTCACTTTTTGATTTGCACCTCGGAAGATTTAATGGTGGCATCATTTTAAACAATTGTTATAATTAAAAAATCAGTTCTTGTTTTCAATTATTCGTTTAAAAATTACTTTATTTCAATCTTCTTGCTTTCGCTTTTATGTCGTAAGTGGAAACAAACAATTTTGTAGCACTGACCATGTATGACGAATAAATTAATAATTTCTTGAGTGGTATACTAATTCATTTTAATATTACTCGAACGAAGGGCTCAAAATATTGACACGTTAGAAATAAATTTTTCAGTGAATATCGACAGTAGCTTACTATGGAATACGTATAAATAGTGTAGAAATTACTCAATTGTGCAAAAATTTTAGGAGAAAAGAATTTTCAAAACAACTCAATAAATACTTGCTCAAGATATATGGCATAATACTTTTATGTTGCAAATTATCTTGCCAATAGTCCTATGAAATAAAATATTGGTCATTCCATTTGAAAAAAAAAAAAATGAGTTATGATTTTTTTAAGAGGGCACTGAAATGTTGACACAAAATGTTGAGTGTTCCATTTAAAATAACAAAGTTGGTGGCTATTTCTGGTACAACCGGAAGTGAAAGAATATCAAAATATTTTCCATGAGTATCCAGCCGTGCAATGTAGATTTTTGTTCAATTTTTTCCGCGGTCAGGAACCCTGAAAAGTTTTAATGGCCATTATTCCTGGCCCATCCTGTATACCAACGACGCTTGAGTATATGTATAAAGGATAGATGGAATAGAAAATTTGAGAGTGGGGGAAATGTAATGGGAGATCTCATGACGTCACAGTAATTCACTGCGCACGCCTTAAATATGATTAAAATAGCTATCGAATAATAAATTAAACGATATCGAAACGGAGTTTTCTCTCTATCAACCGTTGTTTAGAATCGCCCAATCTTCGTTTTGAGTCGCTATCGACTAAACTAAAATACGGCCTTAGGTTATATTAATATAATTAATTTTCGTTTTATTTTATTATATTTATTACTAAAATAAAAATACTAATATTAATTAAATTGTTTAATATTTGTATCGTAATAAAATTATAATAAACAATAACCTCAAAAGTCGATATTTAAGTTGTATATATTGCGTACAAATAAAAGTGTACTAGTAAATTAAAGATTGAGTCTTCTTCCTTCATAAAGTTTATTGATTGCAAATGTATATGTCAGTCACTATGTGACCATTCGAATGTATTATTTTTTTATAATAATACAGTGTAGTAATGAATTTAGTTATTACCATTTTTACTCAGTTACAATAGTATGGATTACCTCTTCGAACCTAAAGAGTGCAACATAATAATAATAGGTTATGTTTGTTTTCGCCGGTGTACGCGCGAAAATATTCGAATTCGTTTACGTCACGAGATCTGAATGACCGAAAGGGAGGTGAGAAGCAAGGGGGGCGTTAAAACTATGCGAGGCGCTAGTTCAGCATACCTTTACTCGATCTACCTTGCCTGTATACTAAAAACCCTGTTTAGACTGTGATGATACCATATAAAGTACATGTTAAATTTAACAATTAAACTTAACATTTCCCTTATAGAATAGCCCCAATTAACAGAAGTAGCAGTATTGACATTATTATTAGACATAGCACTTGTACCAGATTTAGAGATATTACTTTTCTTACGGCCGTTATTAATCTATTAAGCAATGTGGATTTTTTTTTTAAGAATTCTCCATATATCACTCTGTCACATTGGTTAACTCCTCCGTGTCTCTTAAAATTGGTTATACTACCACCATCGTCAACAAGTAAAGTGGCAGAGCGCCTTCGTAAAAAGTGTCCAATGTATTCTTAGGATGCGGTAATTTAAGAAATTCAGCAATTGTACAGGCGATTTTACCAAAAGTGTTAATACCGATATGTATGGTATATCATCCGTTTTTTGTTATATACAAATAATCTAAGACGTGGTGTATTTGCTTGACACAATGACAAATATTGTCTGTATAAAGAAATATTATTTTCACCAATGACGACAAAAGTTCTTTCCATATTCGTAGGAATTTTAATCACTAATATAGTTGTCTTATCTTCTATATCACATAAACTCAGTTTACAAAGCTCTTCACGACGACAAGCATCTGCCAAACCAATTATTATTGCCACCTAAGAATAAAAAAATAATAATAATGAAAAGGAAGAAAAGAAATTAAAAACTATTATTACCTTTATCATTAGGTAGATATTATTTTCATCTTCAGATAAGAATTAATAATTATTGAATTATCATTGGCGCAGTATATATCCCTCCTAACTCTCCTTTGGAAAAATATCAAGAGCATTGTAGATCGCTTGAAGAAATCATGGAGGGTTACTTATGTAGTAACTTACTCGTATTTGGTGATTTTAATCTTCCTGGTGTATCCTGGAGTAGTTCGTCGGATCAAATAACACACAATGGCGTTATTGCTCTAGAACTGGCAAACTGTTACAATTACCTGAATGCTAAACAGATTAATACTATTACTAACTCGCGTGGTGTTCTTCTCGATCTTTGCTTCTCCTCTTTGTCAGAAATCACTTTAGATACTTCTGACGAACCGCTTCTTCCTTTAAGTGTTCACCATATTGCTTATACCTTGTCATTTTCACTCACCAATTCAAATTGTATTAACACTTACGAAAAAACTTATCTCTTCAGTCAAGCTGATTATTACTCTATTAACATATTTTTTAATTCAATCGATTGGAACTTCATATCTATAAATAACAACATAGATAAAACAGTAGATGCATTTTATGACATTCTTCACTATGCAATTGACAAATTTGTACCCTATAAACATACCTGTCTTTCCGATAGTAACTACCCAAAGTGGATGTCTAAAGAATTAATTACTTTGACCAAACAGAAGAAAAAAGCTCATAATAGGTATAAGCAATACGGTCTTTTTAAGGATTATATCATATTTTCTAGTCTCAGAGATAGATGTAAGATTATTTCCAAAATATGTTACAGTCAATACTTATCTAAGGTCGGATCATCTTTAAGATCTAATCCCCATTTTTTCTGGAAATATGCTAAGGATTTTAATAAAGTTGATGGTTATCCGTCTGTTGTGAGATATATCGATACGACCGCTGATAATGGCTTAGATATTGCCAACTTATTTTTCCATTATTTTTCATCAGTTTACTTGTCACATAGCCATTCTAATAATGCATCATCTAAATTTAATCCTGTTCTTAAGGTACAAAATTGTAAACTATTGGTAACCATTGAAGATGTATTTATGTCAATTTCTAGACTGAAACCTACCTATTCTTACGGATCTGACTTGATTCCAAACTATTTCTTACTTAATTGCATTTTCTCTCTGTGTCGCCCAATTTACTTTCTATTTATTAAATCTCTAGAACTTAGCATAGTACCAGCTAAATGGAAGTCAAGTTTTATAATTCCACTGTATAAAAAAGGTTCTAGGGATTTAGTTGAAAATTATAGGGGCATCTGTATTCAGTCATCTATTCCTAAACTGCTGGATAAGATAGTTGCGGATCAATTGTCATGGTTTTCGAAGCATTTATTATCGACCAGACAGCATGGATTTATCAGTGGTGGCTCCACTATCACCAACTTAATGGAATTCAAACAATACGTTTCGCGAGCTTTAGAAGAACGTTATCAAGTTGATACGGTCTATACAGATTTTACCAAGGCTTTCGATAGAATTAACAGTACTATTCTTCTTACCAAATTACGTTCTTTGGGTTTCTGTGAAAATACAGTATCTTGGCTCGATTCATTTTTGAATCATAGAATCCAATTTGTGAAAATAAAGAACTTCATTTCAAATCCTATTAATGTAGAGTCAGGTGTACCGCAAGGATCACATTTGGGGCCAATATTATTTTTGCTTTTTATTAACGATTTGCATGAAGTTTTTGAAAACTGTAATTTTTTAATGTTTGCCGATGATGTTAAACTTTTTAAAATTATTCGTACTGTTAATGATTGCCGCGATTTTCAATGTGACCTTGACCGCTTATATAAATGGTGTGATAATAACCATCTTTATCTAAATATTTCCAAATGTTATTCTATGTCAATCTGCATTAATAAAAATAAGATTGAACACACATACTATATTAATTCTAGCAATTTAGAGAAAGTTAGCTCCTTTAAGGATCTTGGGGTGACGTTCAACTGCAATCTTTACTAGATTTTTCGATTGAATATGCAAGAATGATTTCTTCATTTTTAATATGCATAATTTTCTTATTGCTCTATTTTTTAAATAATTTGTAGAGCAATTCATACTTATCTCTTGATTTTAGTAGCAATAATTCATAACTATCTGTTTTAGCAGATTCGCTAATTTCGTGTAGAATCATTTGGGCCTCACTTTCAGTACTGATTTCCATTATTTGGAATGGAAATAAAAAAAAAACACACACACACGAATGTTATATAACAAGTACTGGCAAAATTAAATACAAAGTTGATATTTGTCGATGTTATTCTCAAGACTACCTGTATACATACATAAAATCGTCTCAAACGTAAAGAAATCGATCTGAAAAAAGTCCCGAAAATCCTGCTTTTAGTGCGATTTTCGTAATGTGATACTTTGGAATTAATAAATAATACTGAATGTTTTATTTTCGGGGCGGCTGCAGAGAAAATATTTTAAGTTGCTTTTAGTTTGATAATCACAAGTGTAAATTGTTGAAACTATAGTCAAAATTAATTAATCTAATGTTAAACAAACATTACTTTTTTTATTGATATTCCATAATTAGACCTTTGTTCCAATATCTGAACATTACATTTTTGGAATTCGCACCTACAGAAGAGTGCCAATTATGATGACATAATTGCAAACAGTTTATAAGAGGGAAACCTATATTATATATGGCACTACGCTTCCTGTGGAGCTTCGCCGCTTCTTTTGAAGCCTTTACACTCCCTTTGGCGGGATGGATTAATCCCCATTAAATTAGTTTATATATGTACACGTCCCTGTTTTTTTTTTTTCATTTTCTTCGTTATTTCTCTCCATGCTTTTCTATCATCTGCTCTTGGCTTCCACTTCGTAATTCCCAGCCCTCTTATAAGGACCTTACAATTTCGTCCAAACGGCTTTTTTAAAGAAATCATCCCTTAAGTGTTTAACACCAATGTTGTGTAAAAAAGATTTTTTTATTAATTTTTTCATCAATAACAAGGATAACTTCAACGAAAGTTGAAACTTATCGGAGAAAATAATCATAATTTGGTGAAACAAAACAATTATATAAAGAATGTCCTGCTAATTTTTAGAAATGGCTTAACCTTAGGTTGCTAAGACCAAAATATGAATACAAAAATTAATAAAAAAATATTTTATTGATAACAATCGAATGTTCCATTCGATTTGAATAAAATTTACTGTTTCTCGCCGGGGGGTATCCCTTAGGTATCCGCGCTTGGACGAAATTGCATCGTCTCCTCTTATATCGTCTTCTACCTCGTCTTGCCACCTACTTCTTGGTCTTCCTTGTCCTCTCTTTTTATTTGGTTGCCACTCCATTATGTTCCTTATCGTACTTGTCTCTCCTAACCTCCATACATGTCCCATCCATTTTAATCTTATTGACTTAATTATTTGTACAATATCGGATCCTTTAAGTTGGTCTACTATTTCTGCGTTTCTTTGTCTTCTTATTTCGCTTTCTCCTGATTTAATTGCTCCTGGTATTTTTCTCATTATCTTTCTCTTAATAATTTGTAATTTATTTTGGTCTTGGCGTTTTAATGACATTGTTTCTGCTGCATATGTTAATACTGGTCTTATTATTGTTTTATATAATTGTATTTTCGTTTTAATGTTAATAGTTTTATTTTGTAATACTTTATGGTTCGCATAGTATGCTTTGTTTGCTTCTTGTATTTCTGTATCGCTTTCGCCGTAGTTATTTATTGCTACTCCCAGGTATTTTATTTTTTTCAACTGTTCGAATTCGTGTTTGCCTATTTTGATTTTTCCTGTGTGGTTATGTTTGCCAATACTTATATTTTTGACTTGTCTTCATTTATTTTCAAGCCCATTTTGCTCCCTTCCTCTGTTATCTCTTTTAGAATGCTTTCCATTAATGTTCGTTGCTTTCTTACTATTACAAGATCGTCCGCATATGCTATAATTCGGCTACCTTTTGTTCTTAGTGTGCCACTTTTGTTGATGTTTCTGAGGATATACTCCAGTGCAATATTGATCAGTGTGGCGGACAGTGAATCACCTTGCCTAACTCCCTTATTTATACCAAATAAATTTGGGTTTCCCTGATTTGTCCGCACTGTTGCATCTGAATTAATGTTGTTTGAATCATAGCTATGATTTTTCTTGGGATTCGGAACTCTTTTACTGCTATGATTAATTGCTTTCGAATGCTTGCTTAAAATCTATGAATAACATTTCGATGTTGATCTTATGCTCTATTGTTTTCTCTGCTATTTGTTTTATGACATGGATTGCATCTACCGTTGATTTCCCTCTGACAAAACCACATTGGTAATCTCCTATGATATTTCGTGTGTATATATTCAGTCTTTTTTGTACGATCGCTGATAATATTTTATAGGTGTTATTTAGTATCGTAATAATCGTGTAGTTGTGGCAGTCAGATTGGTCGCTCTTTTTATGTATTGGAATAATCACAGCTGTGTTCCATTCCTTCGACATTTTTTCATTGTTCCATATTTCCTTTATTAGTTCGTGTATTTCGTGGTATAGTTTTTCTCCCCCGTGTTTTATCATTTCCATATAAATTCCGTCTTCGCCTGATGATTTCCCATTTTTGCATTTTTTGATTATTTCTCTTATCTCTTCAATTGTTGGTTCCTCTACATAGTTATTTATTTCATCTCTTCTTACTATTATATTTGTTTTGTCGTTGTTCTATTAGTGTTTCCTCATCTGCGTCTGTCAATAGATCTTTGAAGTACTTTTCCCATATTAACTTAGCTTCATCTGCATTTTCTGCTGCTTTTCCATGTTTGTATTTTACTCATAGATTTCTAATATTCATTTTCTTCTTTTGTGCGTTGATTTTTTGGTAGAACTTTTTTTGAGTTTTGGAATTTGTATTCTTTTACTATTTCATCCGTCTTGTTCTGCATCCATGCACGTTTGATTTTCCTTATAAGTTTGTTACATTCTTTTCCTTTCCTGTCATATTTCTTCCTATCATGGTTGTTTGCTTGTATCAATCTTCTTCTTAGGTTTGTTTTTTTCATTGACTATAATGCAGCAGTTTTCATTTCCACCAGTCATTATTGTAGCGTTTTTACACTGCACCTATATTCTGTTCTGCTGATTCTAGCAATATTTCTTTTATTGCAATCCATTTCTCGTTTATATCATCATATATGATTCGATTTTTCGTGTGTAGTTTCTTTTGTATAGTCTCTTCGTATTTTTTCCTTGTATGGATGTTGTTAAGTTTTTCAATATTCCATTTCTTATGTTTTTCCTGTTTCTTCTTTATGTTTAATGCGGGCCGTAACCATGTAATGGTCTGCATCCGCATTTGCACCTCTGTATGATCTTACATCCATTACATGTGTTTCTTGTTCCTTCCTAATTAGTATGTGATCAATATCGTTACTGTACTGCCATCCATGTTATTTTGTGTTCTTTTCTGTCTTTAAATGTTGAACTTACTATTTTTGTTTCTTAAATAAAACATGAATGAATTATTAAAAATCAACCAATAAAACACAGATTAGATTGAATAACTTTAAATTCTCAACTAGTTTCGGGTTATCAGCCCATTTTCAAGAGAATTTAAATTTTTTTTTCTTGAAAATGGGCTGATAACCCGAAACTAGTTGAGAATTTAAAGTTATTCAATCTAATCTGTGTTTTATTGGTTGATTTTTAATAATTCATTCATATTTATTTCATACAATATGAACTACCAATGTCTAAATATTAAAACCATTAATTAAATAAAACACTTTTTCACTTTGTTTATATAACAAGCTTACTATTTTTGTTTCTTAAATAAAACACTTTTTTGTTTGTATAACTTGTTATACAAACAAAGTGAAAAAGTGTTTTATTTAAGAAACATAAATAGTAAGCTTTTTCACTTTGTTTGTATAACAAACAAAGTGAAAACGTGTTTTATTTAATAAACTCAAAATGTATAACCAAGTGAAAGCCTTAACAATCAACAAAATATTTTTGTTTCTGTTGACGCTGCTAGATTACATAGTCTACGTCCGTTGTCATTGAATATTTCGTGAATGGAAACCTTTAAGATCGAGATATATACTATAGGTTGGACATATAGTTAGGCATATTTGATCCGTTGTGGAAAATAAAACACTATCACTTCTCTTAACTATTTGTTTTTTTATTACTAGATATACATTTCAAGTGCAAAGCACTCATAAAATCATTTATAGTGAAGAAAAGTGACAGTGTTTCATTTTCCACAACAGTGTAATACTATCTTCACGTAACTCAGAAATATTCATCAAAGTCTTTGAAATTAAAAAAAAAAACTAGTTTTATTTTAATATCATTTTATTTAAGATAATCCATCAAAAAAAAATCCATCAAGTATCTTTAATCCATCAAATAAAACACTATTAACTAAGTAAATATAAAGAACTGGAACTTGGCACTAAGGTAATATGAATTATACTGATTTTCTGTCTTTGTTCTGATTGAGTAATTTCCATCTGTTCTTCGATAATCTCCATCAAAATGATGTCTCTAAAAACGGTATTATTCTTGAGAAATAAGAATAAAATTGCATCTCACGAAAAATCGTGCACTTCTCTTCCTCAATATATATTTTATTAGTTTGGTTCCGAATTGTCCGAAGAAAAAGTATCCCACACTGTATTTTTTTTAATTAATTGCTTTCAAAAAATACACAATATACATACTAACAACCAACTAGCGGATTCTTCAGGGATCACTGGTGAAATAAAAAAATGAAAAATTCATAAAAAAATTTAAAAAAAAACTATTTCCAGAATATGATAAAAAAAATGAAAATATTACTATAGATGGCAAATGATAGAAGTCTTCTTGAACTATGAAGAATTCGTCACTAAACTGCAAAAAAAGCATACACAATCCGATTTTATATAAAATATGTACTAACTATGAGAAGTTAGCACGACATGCATATTTTGTTTTAAAATCGTATTAAAAACTATTTTTTTTTTAAATTAAAAATAAACCTTATTAATTGTTGTGCTTCTATTTTGTTATACATTCTAATTCAATTTTAATATCAATAGAAAATAGTATTCATTCACTGGGTCACAATTATTTAATAAATTATTTCCACATTTAGTTTTATGACATTTTAACTTACGTTAGGTAAGTACGTTAAATAAATGCACATTAAAACAACTACTTCTCGAATAAATGTGGAAATCATTTATTAATTATTTTCATGTAATTTTTATTTCATTTATCAATTTTAGTAAATGAAATACTTTTTACTTTATCATTATCAAAACAAAAGTGTTTTTTTGTTTGTTTTGATAATGACACGCTAAAAGGTTGTAGAGACTATAGTCAACAATAAACTAATTTCACAAATATAGGTACACGGCTGGACAACAGATTGACAAGCATTACTGCTGGTTCATAAAGTCAGTCGTTTGCTTATGTGTCCAGCATTCACTTTCACGCTTTGACTCGAGTATGCAACAATGGTTCACGATCCTTGCAAAAGTCCTCGCATTGCTAATGATATTTCTTTCTTCTTTCTATATTGTACATTTTACAACATTAATCTAATATATCGCATATTTTATTTAAAATTATTATTACTTCAAATAACATTTACTGTTAAAGCAACATTAATGCTACCTTTGCTATAGAATCATTGTCCCACGTTATGTAAAAGTCAATACATGCATCATTATGTTAATATCGGATTTTTTGTTTTTATTGTATTTTGTATTTGTAATTATTATTTTCTTGTAATTCATTTGTTACCTCGTTTATAATTCATTCTGAGTACATGAAATTTATATTGTTTTAGTTGTAAACATTAATTGTAAAATGGTGAATCCCGTAAATAAATTAAATTAAATTAAAATTTACATAAATGGTATAATGAGAGTAGGGAAGTTCTGCTTTCTTCGGGAAAAAACTAATATGGAATAATGGATCTTTCCGTTGAACAGGAAAAAACAAAAACGCGTTGGCATGAACAATGGGAGGATGATGAATTGGCTCCGATGTATACGTGTAATCAAGATTAATCGACGAGATAGAACCGTGCCCAGAAACGGCGCTAATTGCGAAATTACACGTATTGCTTGTTACTGACGACGGCATTCTAATCATCCACAAAGCGATTAATCAAATTAAAAAAAAAACAACGAGATTTTTTTTAATTCAGCGATTTTGTTAACGTTCTGATTGCGGTATAACTTTCGAAATTTGAATACTCAGTAAAGTTAGAAGTTGTTTTGCCATTTTTTTATAGAGTTATAATTTTGATTACAATTTAGTCATTATTAAAATTAATTCTATTACTTTGTTGTAGATACAAGTGATACAACAAAAATAGGCAAAAGTAGTGATGGGCAAAATCGATCGTTTAAAGGATTTATTTATATGAAAAATTCCGAAGTTTAATTTGAAAATAAAGGATGTCCCAAAATTTAGGCAAGATTTGAAAAAATAAAGACAAGGCGATAGTATATATTGGGGTTTGTAAAAATGCAGCACTACAAGAAAGAACAAAGAAAGCGTGTTGCTTTCTAGTTTAAGGGTGCGGTTTAGAAGAAGATAGCTATACAAATATGGGCAATCACTAATTTCAGTTAGATTGTTGTTGTGATCAATGAACAATATTGTATTATACATTAAAATAATCTTAAAATAAGCAGGAATTTCATCAGATGAATTAAAAATTATTTTAATGTTTAGTTTCTGTGAAAAATATTTATGAAAAACAATGACAATTGATCAAATTTATAGCAAATTTTAAATTAAATTTTTTGTAATAAAAACTTGTGCAATGAAAATTTAAAGGATTTCACTAAATTCTGCATTCAAATAACTTAGCAGACATGACCTATTAATTTCATTATATCTTACAATTTTCTTTTCTAACTTAAACTAGTAAATTGACGTAGTACACGAAAATTAAGGATTTATTTTTTATTTAGGCTGATACTTTATACTTGGTAGATAAAAAATGTAAAGACACATTCATATTATGAAATCCAAAAGAATAACTCTATTTTCAAAGGATTATTTCCATTTTACTATATAGCTATCTCTTTCCACTAAACCGCAACCTTAAGGAATGGAGTAGTGATGGGATCATTCGGATGGGTATATTTTTTATTATGTTAATAATCGCAGTTGAATTATTCTAATAAAATCAAAACGATTCGAATAAATTAATTTTAACTAAAAAAATCATTATTGTAATAATTACGATATGAAACACTGCTAATTTCATATTCCCATTTGATCTCTAAAATTAGACACGTGATAGGGAAAAATCAGACTCTCAGAAAAATTTTCATATCCGCTTTATTAACTTGATTTGAATTAATGAGGCCGATCGACGTTGATTCAAATAATATAATTTTGAATTAAATAAAAGTTTGTATAACACTGAAATTAATTCTTTAATTTTGTCGGCGTTAACTTGGTGGTACATTTTCAATATCGTATATAAAGAAAACAAGATAACTTTTTTATACCACTTGGAATTTTAATAATCATTACTAGCTTCTATTATACGGTAACTATTAATCATAATAAATGAAAGACGACGCAAGCGCCATCTTTAAGAATTGTTTGAGAATGATTACCGTGTAATCGAAACTCGACATTTTTGTTGGCTCAAATATAATTTTCCAAGATTTAATTCAATGTAATGTTTTACTTTGAGATTAGTGATTAGAGTTTATTTTTCGCTTTATTTCATACGGAGTAGCATATGAATATATTAAATATTTACTTATTGCCTTAATTTATTTTGTAGATAAAATAATTATATAGTAAGGTAGAGATAATCGTTAAAATAGTCCGGCTATAGTATTAAATAAAATGAATATTTATAATTATTTGCCCTTGTAGCATAAAATAGCAATCTAAAACGGCTTATTATTGCGAATATACCGGTTGTTCTAAATTCGCAAATTCTAAATTCCTAACATTGATATTAATTAAACTAGAAAGTCGGTGAAATTAGCAAAGTAGTAGTCAATTTACGGGAATTATAATGGCGGAAACAGATAAACAAAAGATCATCGTGTTTTAAAGATATTGACAAAATAAGCAATTTTTTAAATGGAATACTCTATATGTTTAATCATACTTTGACAGTGAAGAGAATTTATTAACAAAAAGTTGTTTTGCACTATCATAAAAAAATCAGAAGTAAAAAAGATATTTGGATATTAATATTGCGTTTTTAACAAAATCCAGTTATTGTAAATAACAAAACAGCAATAAATAATAAAAGAAACAATATTTGTTTTCTCAATCTGTTTGTTAATTCACTATCTACTTAATCGCTTAATCGATATAGATCTTGTTTATTAATGTATTACAGCAGAAAAATACGAGTTTTTCAATATAAATTGTATATTATATTAGTGACGTACATTGTAAGTACAACGCTCGATCTAGAATTTGCATTCTTTGATTTATAAAAATATCTTTTAATTTGCCCGAAAAATTAAAATCTAAGCAGTCGCAAACCGTGGTGACGAAAAAAAAAAAATAAAATAGGCATTCTCATCTATTCACCTCTCAGGAAAGACTGTATCCAAATAATTTCACACGCTTTTAAACGCCCCCTGGTGGTGACAAACTAATTTATTTTTTGTTTTGTTTTTGTTATACATTTTATTAACCTCAAACAGTTTTCAAATTACATTTGATTTTTTTAATTTGAAATATTCTTTTATTTATAACTTGTGATGGAATGCAGATATTGAGATGCGGTTTTCACTAAATTTCTTAAATTATAACCCTCTTTCTATTGAGTCTAAGAAAAATACATCATTCCATTTAAAATTTGTAAGAAAAATGGGATTATTATATTCTTTTTAACTTGGCGCCGCCTCGCGGTGACTGAATTACTTATTTTTGTGATTGTTGTCAATTATTTTAATCAGTATCATAAGTTCTTTCGTACCATATTAAAATTATTAAGATAGATTAAAAAACAAAAGACTTATTTGATATTTGCTTGTTACAAATTCGGACCTTCCCCACTCTTTATTTCAAGAGTAAGACAAAAATGTCTGTAACATTTTTATTTTACGAACTCATCATGATTTCAAAAAGTGTAGTTTTATGATGCCTTAATTAAAACTTTATTTAAGATAATCGCAGTATTACTTTTCAACTTTTCATTGACCCGCCCTCCCTACTGGAAGAGATACGAACTTGAAAATTAATTCCAGCGTTTTCTCATGGTCAGTTTTTTTAATTTTACTTTTTTATTTTAAAGCTCTGGTGCTCATAGTTCTTCAGATATAGCTGGTGACCTTTTTTATTTGAACACCTGGTACATAGGGATTTTAGATTTAAAAACTATTTTATGCAAATTCCTGCTTCGCTGCACACAATGGGGTATTTTCCAATTCTAGGCGGCCATAAGTCGATTTTGGAAAATGCAACGTAGATAGAAAAAGTAAGTAGAATATTAAAGCTAAGTCATTAGGGAATTATATAATCTTTCATAATTATATCAAGCAATAAGCCGTCAAAAGCATTCGACAGATATCGTTAATTTGTGAATAATAATTTGACATATACGATTTTACTCAGTAGGAGTGATTATTTGTTATTTTTCTACGGTGTGTGAAAGTAAATAACAATGGAGTGCAATGAGGCAGGTATGTGTCGCAGTTTACACAAATATTTGTTGGGATAAAGACATTTTTAGTTAGTGTAAGAATAATAAAAAAAACAGTTTTTGAGATAATTTTTTTTGCATTTTCCGAAAATAAAAATTGAAAAGTAATACTTCCTAAGCTTTCCCACCATTCATTTTTTTACTACAATAAGTTCAGTCCTATTACTTTATGTTTTTGTTAAAAACAGACTCCACTTTTCTCCACTTTAGAAAATATCAATTTATAAACTTTAACGGTCAAAATTCCATATACTTTCCATTTGTCTGATTTCGCCAATATTTTGTTTTCATGTTATTATAGGACTATCGAGCGTAAAAGTTATAACCAGAAGAAAGTTGTTTAACATCATGCAGCAGCAAAATCTACCAAACTTGACGAAAAAAATGGATTATTTGGAAAAGTATCTTCTTGGTTGTGAGAATTACAACAATGAAGAAACGAGGGAAATTAAACACGTATTCTCACACTTTAAGTCTGAATTAAAAATACGGTGGAGTAGAGCACGCGGTTTTCAAGGAAAATTTGTTAACGAGAATAGAGAATGGCTTGAAGGAACAATTACGTTGCCAAAAGTAGTAGTGCGACAAGGTAGGTCAGTCAAATCATTTATTAAATCTAGTGAAAGATCTAAGCGAAGAAAAACGGAAAATTTAAGGAGATTTACTGATTTGGAACAACTTACTTATGCTACGCAAGTAAAGTTAAGAGCCTCTGGAAAGAGAGATTCTGCTCAAATTCTCAAAAACATTACAAATTCCCCAAAGAGAGCTACTGAATATAAAAAAAGCATACTCAGAAATGCAAAACATAAGAAAATATTTATATCCATCACTAAAATTAATTTATTGTGACTATAGTTTCAACAATTTACCCTTATCATTATCAAACTAAAGTTTTATTTAGTTGATTTGAAGCCACAGTTACTAACAACAAAACTTTGTTAATAGATGCGATATATTGTTAGAATTAAAAAAATGGGATCTACATTTCTTCCAAAAATAATTAAAATAGGGATTTTGTGTTTGTTACAAAAATTCCACAAAACAGACAATTTTTTCTCTTATTTTTCAAAGACCAAATTTATACGTTAACGGTACAAAAACTATTTATACCATATATATATATATATATATATATATATATATATATATATATTATTTAAATTTGTACAGTTTAAGCTCTCATCTATTGCAAACATTTTGAAACAATTTGAAGTTAGTCCGCGAGTTTTAGGTTAGTAAACAAATTCTAACACTGTTGAAGAAGTTACTAAGATATGGAGGTTTTATTTAGCACGAAAAAATCTTTTCCAGTTTCTTAGGGTTATTTAAGTAAAAATCATCTTCTGAATGATGTAAAAGAGTAGTGCAAACAGTAGAATAACAAGCATTTTCTAAATACTTTTATAAAATTCTTTTGCAAAAATCTTCTTCTTTATTGGTATTTTCTAATAAATATATTATTATTAATTATCTTTATTGACAAGATTTTTTGAGTTTACAATTAATGAGAATAATATAAACATAACAATATTTTAAAAATGTAAAGATTACTTGTCAATCGGCTATCGACCATTGGTCTTTCCGTCTGTCTTTTAAATTTTTTGTCTTTGTCTTTTTTTGCAAATTATTTCGTCGTTCATTATAATTGTTAAACTGTGTTTTCAGGTATTTTCTAATTTGTCATTATTGTGAAAAAATTGTGGTCAATAAAAAAACTAGTCAATACAATAATAACAATATTAATTTAAATGAATGCATACATTTGATCTTTTATTATATTCGCATTGTGAGCATTCAGATCATATAATTCAAAAAATTATAGATTATATTAATTAATTAATTCTTTATTTACGGAAAATCATCTTTTTACAATTAATGACAATTATAATATAAATACGTAAGAATTATAATTTTTCTATTATTAAAATAATCTATTTTTCCTATCGCTACAAATGAATCATTGTAATCTTGATGGCTTTATCAATTCATAATTTTTTAAATTTTAAGTTATACAAATTCTTGAATTTAAGAGTTATACCATTTACATACAAATAGACTTTTTTCAACCAAATGACTAAAAAATCAACAAGATTACAAATAAATAACAATATAATTAAATAATATTAAAGTAAATGACAAAACAAATGTATCCTTAAAAGAATGCATTTTATAGAAAAATATTCATATTAAAAGGTCTTAGAATTAATAAATGTGAAAATAAATAAGATATTCCATTTTAAAAACGAAAGTTTTCTTAATTATCTAAGTAAATTGATCATCCTGTATATTCAAAATATATTTAAATGATAGTGTGTTATGTCCAACAAGCTTTTATTTGAAATCTTTTTTGAAATAATTATTTAGGCGTTCTGATCATTTGAACTAACCCTGTATACAGGGTGAGTTTTTTTCGATGTTCTCTATGGGGATCTCGGAAACTATAAGAGATAGAAAAACGGTTAAATGGGGAAAGAAGTGTAGTTTTATAAGACGAATAAAATGACACTTTCAAAATATTTGAAAAAGTCAAGGGTAACTAGATATTTTGAAAAAAGTAAAATGTGTCAATTTTTTGAAATCAATATATCTCTATTATTATCATAGATAGAAAAAAATTGTAAAGGACAAAGTTGTAGAAAATTTTACACAGATTAATAAAAAAAAAAAATTTTTCGCCCATATTTTTGGAGATATGACACAAACTTAAAAAGGTAAGTTTAAATGTTTAAATGGAAACAATAGTTGGCTATGACTTTATTAAAAGGGCTATTTTTTCCCCTTTAATCCGATATAACATATGCCATAGTTATTTTTGAAATAAAATAAGTTACAGTCGTTTTTAATTTTACCATACACCAAAAAATAGTTAGCCATGAAAAAGACAAAAGTAAAACAATTTCGGTTGTTTATAGCAACGAAATCAATATTTAATTTATTATCTTTCTTTAGATTTGTCAAAAGCAACATAAAGTAAAATAATTTGAAAATATTTTATTTGAAAAAACTTTTTTTTTCTCAACCATTTTATACAATTTATCCGTTACATTCGAGAAGCACTGTATAATAATGATGGACAAAATCGATTATTTGAAGAATAGATTTATTTGAAAAATACAATAAACAATGAAAATTGAATTGCAAAGTACCTCAAATAATTATAGAAACAGTAGTAATAATTCTGTTTGAGTTTTTAATTATATATTTCACAAAAACGATAAAATTATCATTCGATTATCAAAAATAGTTGATTATTTCGTATTCGATTATTGAAATAATCGATTTCGCCCATCACTACTGTATAAAGATGTTATTTTGATCCACACTCTATTGAGACCAATTCTTTTTGCATTCCATTTTTTTAAAATTTTGATTACGTAAAACCAAATATTCTTCGAATTAATTGGAATATTTTCAGCATCGAAATTAAGCGAAAATAAACGCCCGAAATTCTTTATTGCGCCCGCCAGCTAAATCCAGTTGGCAATAAATAAAGCAACAACGCCGGTATGACAAATTTCACGCATTTAAAAATAACGCGGAAGAAACCAGTCTTTATTTATTTGTTTATTTTTTTACTGTGGCGGTCGTTATACGCTTTAAAAAAACAAAGAGCCAACAATTATATATTGAGTCTCGAACACCTCCAAATATTTCAATTGTCTTTTAAAATGCTTCAAAAATTATTAATTGTGATAAAAGTAACTCCATTACAAATTTTATGATTTACTTACATTTTTATAGCAAGAATATGTTTAATTAATTTCTCACTTAACCCGTGGTGAAACATTTTTTAATTAATTCAGGACGGATAAACCAAGTGTTTTAATTTCAATTAAATCATCCTGAATTATAGCAAGAATTTCTTAGTGTTAGTGTGTTTATTTATCAGAATAAAAGTATAATATACGGTGTCATTGCAATCAGAAATAATAGAGGATATTAATCTGATAAATACCAATACTATAAGAAATAAGAAAGTTAATCATGGTCCAAAGGAAACGAAACTATTGAGAAAATTAGTACATAATCACTGAATTGAAATATTGCTTCAATAAAGATATAGGGGAGAGTTGCCATAATCGTACTACTTAAGGAAATCGCTTAAAATTGCCAAACTGGAAACGTTATATATAAAAGTAACTAACGCAAATGTTAGAATGGTACTTTATTTAATTATTTTAAAACATATCAAATAGATAAAAAAGTTTATTATTTGTGAAAAATATACTTATTAAAGACACTTAAAAAGTACGATTTTGGAAACCGGTATCCCAAATCGTACTCCATAGTCCCCTAAATCGTACCTTCATAATCTATAATAAAACAATATGATTTGGCTCCCTAGGGTATATTTATTAAGTAACAAACATATTAAAAAAACAAAAATATTCTAGAAAACATAAAGAACTCATTTAAAATACAAAAATGTCAATTACATTTACAACATAAATAAATTCTTTCTTATTTTGACACTCCTGCACAAGCCTCATGTACCCACGTTTTGCATCCTATGCATTGAATCATGTTTTCTAATCTTATTGCATCATATAAAATGCAATACCAAACTTCTTCATTTATGTTTACTAGAATATCTGAGGAAGAACTGGTTGTTGCATTATTCATGCTAACTTTTTTTGTTTTTTCTTCTTTATTCTTATTCTTTACTTAGGAAGTGGATTTCTTCTCTCTCAGACTGTTTATATAGCTTGTACTTGTCAGCTCAGTGGCTGTTTGAGCACTTCTTTTTTTAATGGTTGCTTTAGGAATGGGAGATAGCTCTGATATTGAAACTATCAGAGAATTAGCCATATTATCGGTTTTTCTATTATCTTCCAGAGTTACAACTTCGTTGTCTAAAACTTCTGTTTCGGTGTTTCCTTCTGGTGTTTGGAATTCAGCTGGAATATCATTGGCCACATTATTTAACAAATCGCTAGCCACAAAATCGGCTTCGCTAAATACAAAGCGATTAACTGGCCAACAACCAGTGGCTTCAAATGATTTGGCTGCATTACAAACCGAGGCGGCTTTATAATAAGCTGTAGTTGTTAAAGCTGCAACATCATATTGCGTAATACTTTGACCAGCGTGGTTTGTCATCCACTGGTCTAAAGCTTGATTATAATAACTTTGCACTGCTCCAAAAACTCCAATGTCCAATGGTTGTAGCCTGTGTGTTGTATGGCCTGACAATTGCAATAAAATAATGCCGTTAGCTTGTGCTAGTTCCAAAGCTTGCAAGGTTTTAGTGTGAGATGTGGGCCCGTCAAATAATAAAATGACCTTTTTTTCTAGTGTTGGTTTCACATTATAAATAAAATGTTGCAACCACTTGACAAAAATATCGGTTGTTATAAACCCATGATCATCAACTTCTACTAAACTTCCAGGAGGAGTTCCTTTACCTAATGCTGGATTTAATCGTTTTCTTTTAAAAATAAACATTGGTGGAATAAAAAAGCCTAACGGGTTTGTGCAAACTACAATTGTAGTATTGACTCCTCTTTCTCCGCTAACCACCCTACCAATCCTCTTTTTTCCTTTCTCAGCAATTATTTTCGCACATTTTTTTGAACTGTAGAGAATCCGGACTCATCCATATTAAAGATTCTAGAAGCATCAATACCATTAGATTTGACAGTAGTTTCTAATAAATTAAAAAATTGATTCACAGCATATCTATTAAAACCCCTAGCCCGATACATGGAAGTATTTTCAGCTTGTCTTACTGAAATATTTGGATGTCTGGAGTTTGGCATATCAAATAGCGGAAAAAAATAACTGAAATATTTGGATGTCTTTTTAAAAAAGAATAAAACCATTTTTTTTTCCAGCAAGCTGGACTGTTCGGTTAAATTTGTGTGACAATTTTTTTTTCCGCTATTTGATATGCCAAACTCCTGATATCTCTAATGCTTAAACCAAAAAATGATGATTCTAAACGAATAATATGTTCAACAAGTTGATCTTCCACATCTTTTGGTAATGTTGTGATATTTCCATTCCTTTTCATTGATGATAACGATCTTTTTACTGCACCCTCAAGATGTCGTTTGAAAGTAGGTTTTGGTATATTAAAACGCCTGCAGCACTCATTTAATCTGTATTTTTTTGAACGGTATGCCTCTATTGCATTTTTCATATTCTCTTCCGTCCATTGACCATAAATTCTTTTTGGCAAGATTTCTAAAGCGTACAAAATATTTAAAAATATTAGGAAGTTGCAGTGGTTGCATATGATATAACGCCAGTTGCGTAAATCGTACCAGTACGATTTTAGAAACTGCACAGGAGTACGATTTAGGCAACTATGCATTATTTTTTAAATAGGCGGTTATTGCAAAAATAAGATATTTCACCTGCAATGTGAAGTAGTAAATATGTAATTTAGATATAAAAGCTGGCACTAAACATAAAAGTTAGAAGTATTTATGTTATTTTCATAAGCATAATGCTTAGCAAAAGTACTCAAAATATTACATCAACTTTACCTGATTTTAAAAACTCGTCTTTTATTCACACACCAGACACGTAAACCTATAACTTTTAGGTTATGTAGTACATACGTCAAACTTAGTATTAAAATACACCGTTAGATAGCATTATTGTACTATATTTAAGGAAATATGCATGAGGTACGATTTTGGTGACCAGTACGATATATGCAACTCTCCCCTAAATAATGAAAACAAATAAAATCCAGAACCTACTAAATATACAGGCCAGAATGTCGGAGTGGCGAAGACTCTGAAATGCATACGTAGCTTTGTAGGGTCTCCACGTCTCGCGCACTGCTCTAAATCAAGCGGGTTAAATTGTAACAATTATTTTCTCATGTAATAATAATTAAACTTTCTATTAAAAAAATAATCACTTATGGTCATTAATTAAAATTATTTTATTTAGATGAAAATAAAATTCCAAATTAGGTAAAGAAATGATTGTTAACGGGAGATGTTTTCGTCACGATATATAGGTGAATACATTTTTCCGTGTGGCCTCCGAGATTTCGAACTCCCCACTTCAATATTCCGACCTATATATTTAGTAGGCTCTAGAAAAACTTTTTTTTCTTTTTTGTCTCAACTTTCATCACACCTTCTCATATTATTTGGATTAGTTATCGATTTCAAATTGTCTTAATAAAATATCTGAATATTTTTTACCTGTAATTTCTCCATAATAATAAGTGACGTATTTTTGATAAAAAAAGGAAATTGCTTGTGACGGTAACGCATGCAGTGTTAGTCATGATTTATTTTGTTGCATTTTTCAATAGAATAGAGAGAACGAAACATACAACCTTCCAAAGAAAATGTTTTAGTTTAATTATTTTTAGAATCATCCTAACCGAGGTATTCGGCCGCTTTGGATTCATTGAAAACATGTCTTATCCTCCTCTAGTACTGTTGGAATTGTAATATACGCTTGAAATTCGATTTTTTCTTCATTTGTATACATTTTCGATCAAATATTTCACATAATTTGAAGTTTAGCGTTTGACGTTTAGTTGTGTGTTATAGGCAACTAAATATACACACATTAATCGGTTCAATGCGTTTGACTTGGTTTTTTTGCAGGTATACAGTTCGCCTAATGTATACTGATAAAAAACCTATTATATTATTAAATATCAATCCAATGATTAGAGAACCAAGTAAAAAATAGCCCATATAAGAATGCAACAATTTATAGTAGATGATGTAATTCAAGAAATAATCGGATTTCGATGCGAATGAACAAATTTTCTAAAAAAAAAATTAATAAAATGTCTCCAAGGCAGTATACTGTAATGTGGCAATTATCACTTGGTTCCCATATTTTTGTTATTTATTTTTTTTATACTCACAATCATTTTGTTGTTATTTTAATATGAGGCATTAAAGCGAAATTTAGGATATTTGGCTTTACAGGCTTCACCGCCGAAAAAACAGTACAAAAAGCCACTGTCCAATCCACCTGTACGAAACGCCGGCACAAAAAGATGAAAAGTCAAATATTAAAGTGTAAAAAAAAAGAGTAACAAAATGAAATCTTTGTTAAAGGAAATGATCCATAAAATTTCGTTGAAAATTTTCTTTAAGTGGGAGTTATGGCTCGCAATTTTAAATTAAATATTAAGCATTGGCCAAGAACTATCAAGATTAAACGTACCTTGCCTAGAATAAAAAAAAAACATGTTATGGCGAAATAATGGACAAGTTCGAGAAAGCAATCAAAATCGCCCATTATTTTTGATTGACGAAGCTGGAACCCAATACTTTTTTAAATAAATAAACACAACGTAACAATTTAAGTAAGCTATGCAAAATATTGCTGTATGTTATATGTATATAAAGAAGTTACGAAGGAAAAATGTAGCAAAATAAAAACAAAATTACGAATTACTTCATTTTTTTAATGAAATTAATTAAATTTTCTTTATTTACGTAATAAATTTTGATTTCTTAGGTCTATAACGGCGTATGCATATTTCAAGGATTTCAGTAAATTCCGAGATTTAGAAGCTTGATATTCATTACCAATTAATTTGATTGCGTCTTACAATTATCTGTTTTAATTAAAAACCAATGAATAAGCGTATTGCACAATAATTATTTTAATAGAAAAGAATATTCATTCACTTGGTCATAGTTATTTAAAAAAAATAAATAAGAAGAATAAATTAATATTAATTATTTCCTCTTCATATAGGGATAATTTATTAATTATTTTAAAATTACTTTTATTTAATAATTATTTCTTAAATTCAAACCGATATTATTGTATATTGGATAATTTCTTCTCATTTATCAGTTGGTAAAACATATTGGTTAAAGCCTAGTATAGCACCTCCCCCCCTTCAAATTTCGGTTATTATTCGAAAACCCCTACAAAGGGGTGTTTTTTATGATAACTGATAGACGTAGGAGTGGATTTTTAGTGGTTTTAGGGGGCTTTCACTTATATTTTTCTCACAATTTAGCTCGAAAGTAGTGAGGTTATGTCACTGAATTTTTGTATTTCCGCCACACTAAACAGCATTATTTTGTTATTTAACGCACATATTTACACTTTCATTACACAGCATCATACTTTTGTTGAGTTGAAACAGCAATTAATTGAGAAATTAACGAAAATATATTTCGCAAAAATACGTCATTCATTGAGCGATATGTGAGATTGTTTCCTTGTGTTTTCATTTGCGAATGATCCCATTAGTTCTCAATACTGACGATAGATAGCCAACGATAAGTACAGTTTTCTACATTTTGTTTTACTTTTCCCTTTTAAGTAAATAAACGTCTTTCTATCGAGAAAAATCCTATTTTCTTTCATTTATTCTATGCAAAACCTAGCCATCACCTAACCTAACCTGACACCTTTTTTAAGGGAATCACGCTTTTATATCATTTCATCTATGCAAAACTTAAACATTACATAACCTAACCTGATACCCTTTTTAAGAGAATCACTCTTTTATATAATTTTATCTATGCAAAACCTAAACATTACCTAACCTAACCTGATACCCTTTTTAAGGAAATCGTTCTTTTATGTTATTTTATCTTTGCGAAACTTAGACAGTGCTTAACCTAATAACCCCATTTCTACAGACATATTTTCTACAACCAAAATTGTACCACCATCTCGTAGCCGTATTTCGTATTGTACATGCTCTACGACTCTACGTAGTGTCAAGTTTGAGTGGCGTTACGCGGCCAACTTCACGCTGCAAAGGTGGGTGCTATACTAGGCTTTAGCCAACATATTTAATATTCTTAAACTAGTTTGATATTTTTTTGATTGATAAGCAAGAAATGTACGATCGTATTCGTATTATTAATCCCTAAGAACATTCTACCAAACTACAATTCCGTTTATGTTCGTTTGTATTTCGATAAATATCTGTCGATACTTTTTCTTTGATGGCTATTTTTTCGGGGCTATTTTATACGGAGGAACATTAAATTTAATATGAACGTTATTTTTAACATCACAATTTAATAATATATATATATATATATATCAATTAGAAAACTTGCTTAGACTGTGACTATATAGAATAACGGGCACGTTAAATTTAACATTTCACGTACGGAATAGGCCCGATTTTCTTGTTTGTTATGTTTTATTTTGCTCTGGTTAACAATGCGTTGCTCGGTAATTGTAATAATATCTCCATCCTTGTAAAGACCAGAGCAAAAATATCTCTGGTCGATATCTCAAACAGACTATTTTATATACCGTGAAACGCATAACACAAATGTTCCACTGTGAGTTAAGTGAGAAACTGATTAAAAATATAAAAATATTTATGGGTTAGTTTATCTGGACTATGGAGCAAGAATCTCTCCGCTCTGTATAGAATATATGATGACTCTTTCAAATTTTAAACATCCCCTTCTCACCATTCACAAATTCATTAATTTAGCTAGCCAGTATAGATATGTTTTATTGCATAGCATCATATATTCTATACAGAGCGGAGACATTCTTGCTCCATAGCCCAGATAAACTAACCCATAAATGTATTGTTTTTATATTTTAATCAGTTTCTCACTTAACTCACAGTGAAACATTTGTGAACTAATTATGTTTAATTTAAAAAAATAAGCACTTATTTTTTACAATTAATTATTTAACCGATGTGAAATTATCTACGGTTTTCCAGCCACTTTTTTTGACCCGGCGCCTTTGCAATGGTGGACGTGTCAGGTAATGCGTAGTTCATCCATGAATTTTAATTTCTATTTCTTTACATTAGCCTATCAGTAGAAATCCTAAAACTTACTTTGAATAACAGTGTTATTATTTTCATTACAATTTTTAAATTTTCTTTGAATTTCAACATAAAATCGAACAAAGTCCAAAAAACCTAACTTTGATACACTTTGAATTCGATTTCTTTGTCTTAGATTATTACTAGGTGTGCTAAGAACCATCACAGGCCATAAAAACGTTTTTGTATCATAACTACTTTTTGTCATCCACGGCTTTCAACATAAAATCGAAAGCGTTATTAATCTCTGAAGTTTAAATTCCGATTTTTATTACCTGAGTACAGTATTTTTATGGGTTTTTTGAGAAATTTATTTTCTATGTGTTGGGAAAAACCTGTTATTAATTTCTTATTAGAAATAGATTTGATGTGTTCTTCTAATCATGTTTGAAAAGTTCTTTCTGTCTGTCCTATATCCTCAGTCACTACACTTTAACTAGATTAACAGATTTAACAAGATAACAATAAAATTATACCCTTTTAAATAGTTTGTATTTTTTTCTAATAAATTATTAACAAAATTTAACTTGTGTCAACTAAATGTTTGTTTGTCGTGGGCGTTGAAAAAATATTTATTATACTATTTTAGTTTCTTATTGTTTATTAACTTATTGATCAAGGAAACACTGTATGCATAATTATTCGCGATTGTTTTTATAGTGTTTAATTCTGCGTTATAATTTATTTCATTTAGGGGGATAGAATAAGTCTATGAACAAATGAATGAAAAGAAGTATTTTTAATTTTAAAGTTTGTTGTACATAGTAATAGAAAAAAGCTAAAAAGGAAATAATTTATTAACAATTTTCAAATTCTTTTTATTTAATTTGTTGTCCTTATTTATATAATTGTAACTCGCGTAATAATCCAAGTTGGCTGAAAAATTATTCCTGTTTTTATAGACAGCCACAGGCTAATTTTTTTTAATTTCTTTCTGTCAGAGTTTAGTATTTATATAAAAAATGGTGATGTGTCCATCATGGTACTTTCCCCGGTGAATACGGTCAAATAAGTTTCTGATTGAAAATTTAATAGGAAAGCAAAATGATTAATAGAAAAAAATGATTGTTGTCTTTCAACGTTAAAACCGAGTATTTAGAAGAATATTATAATTAAGTGTGTTATTTCTTACCTTACAATGTGTTGAAATCATAACTCCACACTCTTCTTCATTTTTTAAAACTTTGCGAATGAGCTGACGTGTTGGCACTTTGACGTTTTATTTGTCATTAAAATAATTATTAAAATCTCTAAGGGAATTTATCAGGAAAACGAAATTCTTTCGCTTATAAATGAAAACCGGAGGTCCTACAATAAAAGTTTTATAACAGAAATTATTTATTTTTCAAGATCAAAAACTTTTATTTGAAACATTTTTCTATCCGAATTAAAAAAATGGTGATGTGTCCATCATGGCACTTTCCCCGGTGAATACGGTCAAATAAGTTTCTGATAGAAAATTTAATAGGGAAGCAAAATGATTAATAGAAAAAAGTGATTGTTATCTTTTAAAGTTAAACCCGAGTATTTAGAAGAATATTGTAATTAAGTGTGTTATTTCTTACCTTACAATAGGTTCAAATCGTTCCTCCACACTCTTCTTCATTTTTGCAAACTGGAGGCGTTTGCGAATGATAAGTTGAATTTGACGGCACTTTGACGTTTTATTTGTCATTAAAATAATTATTTCAATAATTAAAATCTCTAAGGGAATTTATCAGATAAATGCTTACAAAATGAAAACCGGAGGTCCTACAATAAAAGTTTTATAACAGAAATTATTTATTTTCCGAGATCTAAAACTTTTATTTGAAACATTTTTCTATCCGAATTAAAAAATGAAAAATTGCTAAGAGTAAAGTTGCACTTAATGAGTTTTGATTCTAACCAAAAGCTTTTCAGATCATTCCACTGTTATATAAAGCTTAGATATAAAGTTTGGTCTTAATCCATTTAGCCGTTTAGGCGCTATCGCGGAAACACACAGACACACAGACACACAGACACACACACAGACACACACACAGACATTTTTCAAAACTCGATGGAATGGACTCAGGGGACCTCAAAACGTGCATATTTGTTGAAATTGGCGGTTCGAAAATTTTCACGATCACAATACTTTCCCTTGGACAGGGGTCCGGGGAAAGTAAAAATGAAAAATTGCTAAGAGTAAAGTTGCACTTAATGAATTTTGATTTTGACCAAAAGCTTTTCAGATCATTCCACTGTTATAAAAAGCTTAGATATAAAGTTTGGAATTAATCTATTAAGCCGTTTAGGCGCTATCGCGGAAACACACAGACACATACACAGACATTTTTAAAACTCGATGGAATGGCCTCAGGGGACCTCAAAACGTGCATATTTGTTGAAATTGGCGGTTCGAAAATTTTCACGATCACAATACTTTCCCTTGGACAGGGGTCCGGGGAAAGTAAAAATAATAATTAACTTCTCACTTAACCCGTAGTGAAACATTTTTGAACTAATTAAGGTATATTTTAATTAAAACACTTGGTTGGTGTTTATTCAGCAGAACTCTGCGCTATTTACCAAGCATTCCTCTGCTTAATTATGCCAAAAGATGTGACATTAAAACAGTGAAACAAACCTAGTGTTTTAATTAAAATATACCTTAATTATATAAAAATGTTGTTGCGATTGTACCAGCAGCAGTAACATTAAACAAATCTTGATATAAAAATGATACAACAATGCAATTCACGCGAAATCAAATAAAGATTGGATAATACAGATACGGATTGGAGAATGTTTTATTCATTAAAACACCTAAAAAAATGTAAGGTAGGACAATCCGATCATAATTTCCTTGTAAGATTTATTACCTGACTTAAAAACTGAACATATTCTGGTAAGTTTCCAACGAAATGAATAAGCACTTTTACTCAAAATGAGGTTGTAAATATGTATGAGATGTGTCTGTTATGCGTAATTTCGTTAAAAGAAGTGTTGGGTACAATCGGGATTAGAATAGTATTATTCGGGGGGAAAATAATTTCAAGTGGTTTTCATTTACTTAATGAAATTAATTTCACAAAATAATGGACAGTAATGCTTCTTGTCGACTGTGCCAAAATCATTACTTTTAAAATGTCGGAAACAGAAATCACAATTGGTTAGTGTTTATACAGCAGAACTCTGCGCTATTTACCAAGCATTCCTCTGCTTAATTATGCCAAAAGGTGTGACTGTTATTCTATTCCTGAAAAAAAAAAAATAGAATAAAAAAGATATTAAAAGAAATGTTAGATATAAACATTTCTTTTAATATCTTTTTTTCTTATTATATTTTTGGATATAATTAGGATTAGAATAGTTTTTTTTGTGTGTGTGGTGGAGGGGGGTTGTTCATGGGAAATTAATTTCACAAATTAATTTATTATCAAAATAGTTTAAGTAACGATTAAGAGAGCCCATGACTTGTTCTCGACAAATCACGTTTCTAATTTTATGTGTGAATAGCTTTTTCTTTGTACTACTATGTGTTAGTAGTATAAAAAATATACTGAATAGTATTGAATGAGAGAAAACCGTCCGATGTAAAGGATTAGAATTGGTTTATTTTTTTGTTGCAACTAATTAGCCGAGGATTTTTTCTCTTTTTAATTTATAAAGTTATTTGATTGTGACAAATTAGATTAATCAGTCTTCATGTGAGAGTTTTGGATTGATTAAATATGTCACTAGTTTGGATGCAACACATAATAAAATGTATTAAATAAAAATGATTTGAAAATAATTAATAAATTATTTTCACATTTAGCTCTGTGACTTATGACTTACGTTACGTAAGTATTTTAAACAAATGCACATTAAAACATTTACTTCCCGGGTAAATACCCACGCCGGACATTGAATTACATAATGTACACCTGCTGTTGCACATCAATAAAATATTGCAGAATGCAACAAAGTTTTGATCCGAGAAAAATTTAATGTAAAAACAACAAAATGAACGTTACTTAATATAAGGCCATCTGCAGACACGTGTTTCGGGATCTATCCCTCGTCAGTACAGCTTTTAATTAATTTGATTCAATTATTTTCGTTTAATTTTATTCGGTTTTCATTTAAATTGAATTAATTTGGTTTAATTTAATTTAAATTGATTTAGTTTAATTTGATTTAATATAATTATTTAATTATAATTTTGCTGATTGTATTTGAATTAATTTAATTGATTTAACATCTTTAAATTATGTAAGGCATAGCTGTACTGACGAGGGATAGATCCCGAAACACGTGTCTGCAGATGTATTTTTATGGAAAATAAAATCGAAGTTTAACTCAAAAACTAAAAATGATAAATAAAATGTGATAACAAATTCGAAGTAAGCATAAAATGTTGCTTTTATAGACACCATTGAAAAATGATTCGTCATCAAATTCCCGTTATAACCCAAAAACGGTTAAAGATAGATTAGTTTCTTCTTCGCCTTTTTTATGATTAAAAATTGGCTTAAGGCTGCGAAACCGTTTTTTTGATATCTCTTAAAACAAAAATATGTGGCAACTTCAAAATAGACCATCCTGTGCACATTTACTTCAGGATAACGATACGATATATTTGAGTTGCAACAACACTCTAAAAAGCTAGTATTCAGTTGGACACCAGCAGATATTGATGGTTGTATAATGGAGCAATGGTTCTTTCCAGTTAGTATGAGAAAGCGTTTTGGATTACAAACGACTAGAAGGAACTTGCTGTGTGGCACAAATAATATAAAAGAATCGAATTGGAATAATATACAGGGTCCTGCAACAGTGCGTCGGACTTTCCTAGCGCCTTTCCCGCGAAAAAATGTTTCGTACAAAAAGTTATTGATTTAAAAATCATTATGGCTTGTGGGGATATGTAAAAGAAATTGTTTATAAGGAAGCACCAACAATCCCAATGAATATGCAGCAACGAATTGTTAATGCTTTTGCAAGTATTTCAACTGAAATGTTAGGAAGAGTGAATAGGTCTTTTCAGCGGCGAATTAATTTGTGCCTAAATGAAAATGGAAAACATTTTGAATATTTACTGTAGTATCGTTTCTCTTTTGTATTAATATTTTTGAAGTATTATCTGTATTTATTTATCTCACATTGACTTTTACTTACATTTTGACAGTTGTTTCGTCTCAGCATGGCCTACTAGAGTGCTTAGAAATGTAATTAAATAGATACTTTTGTGAAAAAATATTGAATATCTCAACAACTATGGGGTTTAGTCATAAGATATGCCCCATCAAATTGAAGAGAAGAAAAAGACCTATCGAATAATGACATAAAATAGGGAGCATTCCATTAAAAAAAATGGGTTATACCGCTTTGAAATTTGCAAAGTTTGGCATGTTTCTCTGAACACCCTGTACTACCTAAATTTAAATTGCTCATTAATAAAACGTTACTTATTAACCACACTGAGATATTTGTTAAAAGTTATTCTTACCTTCAAAAAAATGAGGTCGCTAGGATTTTTTAAAGTTGAGCTTGCTTATGCATGATACTTGAAGAAAAAAATTGTAAATTTGCAACACTGTAACATAATAAAAAACTAAATGGACAACAATGTAGAGGTTGAAAAATGTCATTAGAAAAGTTGAATAAATACAGGGTGTTTCATTAAAAAAAAACTAATATTTTTGTTATACTGCAAAATTGGGACACCCCGTATATTTGAAAATAATTTTACGCCATAAAGATTTTTAAATCAATAATTTTTTGTACGAAACATTTTTTTTTTCACGGGAATGGTGCTAGGAAAGCCCGACACACTGTTACAGGACTCTGTATATTTCTTTTCAGAAAATAATCTGGAACTTCTTATTAGAGATCAATATGAAGTAGCTGATTATTACAATCAGCACATAAATCCAATTTACTGATAAAATGAAAAAAAATATTCGTTCCTTACTTCACTTTTTATTTTTTATTATAATACCTAAATATACATTTCAAGTACCATATACTCATTGTCAATAGTATTATTACTGGTTGGATTATCTGAGGTTGTGAAGAAGAGACCAATGGATCCTGTTATATTCTTGGTTACTCAGAAATAATACCTTAGCAATTACTATAACATCCGCATGAATAATATATTCATATGGATGTTAAGCAATAAAAGTGGAATATAAACGATTGATATCAAGGGGAATGAGCAGACCGATGTTGCTGTCCATCTGGCAGTAGACAAAGAACTCAATAAATATTGTTCAGTCAGATTGGAGAATGCAAAAATGTAATAATATGTAGGCTGTTTCCATTTAATAAGTATTTACACATTTACTTTCGGTATAACCATTATCTAAAATACATTTTACATGATTAACTCCGTTGATTTAGGTTACTCACTAAGATATAAAAAAAAACCTGTAATGCCTATTTATCGAGCTTTGATAGCCGCAGGTCATAGTCAATAAAAACCCTGTATAGTAATTGATTAAAAGCACACAAATTTCAAAAAAAAGAAAGAAAAATCCCCTTCGCATTGGGAATTCAACAAAGTTATTGAAACAATTAATAATTTTGATTGTTTCGTTTCTTTGGAGACAAAGGCGTTTTAATCACCGTGGCGTGAAAATGTGCTCCTCGTGTCGCCGCGTTTGGTCTAGATATTGCAATTGCGTTTATTAATAATCAGACAATGGTGTAGATTGGAGAGCGAGCACGTGACACATTCTGGAAAATCAATAGCGGCTGACTTCCCACTGTGTGCGTGACACTAATTCGGCGTTACACGTTATCCGCGGTCGTGCTTTGCTTCCCTAATTGCCCACATGAACATGCTACTACTATTAGCTATCCTCGATTACACACACAAATATACACATACATGTAAAATCAACAATATTTTAATTAAACTTCAGAATGTTCTAGTTATTCAGTATCTCGTAGATATTGTTCTATGGTGACATGTGTACCCAAAACAAATCAATAAATGGTAATTTAATTTAAAATGTTCTAGTTATTCAGTATCCCGTGGATATTATTACGGATCAGACAATTACCATGAGGATATATATATATACCCAAAACAGGTTTTGACAAATTTGGAAAAAATATTAACTCCCGATTTTCTTATGAAATAAGATTTGAGATATAAATCAACTAATGGCGAAAGAGAAAATAATAATAAAATAATAATATATAAATAATACAGTAAAAATAACAAATTAAATAATATTGTATCGTGTGAGCAGAAAAACCGATGGTCGATAGCCATTTTCTGAGGCTTAAGTAGATGTTTGTGATTGTAATGTTGTAAATATTGTAATGTAATTTAATGTATCTCTCAGAAATAAAGATTTTCTATACATATATTGTATCGTGCGTATAAATAACAGAAAAAAGTTACATACAATATGTTTTAATAGGGCAGAAAGACCTATGGCCGATATCCTTTAAAACAAAATCCTTTAAAATTTACTTTATATAGCTAATATACAAAAATAACCCCACACCAATTGGTAAAAGGGGACATCGATTATATATATATACATATATACAAAAGTCACAATTGGTATGATATTTTATGATTTACATGCAACTCGAACAAGAAAATTGTGAAAAAAGTTATTTTCACAATTTTATACAAAAGAATTTTGTCTCGATTTTTAATCTTTTTTGTGCAGAATAGGTACGATATCTATTATTCAACGTATTTTCCATCGATTGCCATGACTTTTTTCCCAATACATGTGATAGCTGCAACTCGAGAGGAACTATTAGCTGCAGAAGAAAACAACTTAAGCTCGCTGGACGCTATGACGTAGGTCTCATTTGGGTTCGATGTCACAGCAACATAGTCAATAAGTTAGCAGATAAAGGTGCAAAACTCCTGGCTATTATACATCATATGGAAATATCTTACAAAATGTTTAAGATGGTGCTAGACGAATTCACTAAAACCCTAGTCAATACAAGATGGAAAAAATGAAGAAAATGAATTGCCGAGACAATTATGACCGAAGCTTGCCGCAGCTAACAATGAAAGATTAATTGCGATAAGCAGAATCACTATTAGGATGACAGTGGTAAACACCGTAGTATCTAGGAAAATATATGAAAGTGATGGAAATGACGCATCATGACTTTCACGGGGGCTGCAAAGATGAAGAGAAAAAAAATCTACATTTCCTTAGTCAACGCCTCAGAAGCGAATAGAATTAATTTGTCATTTACATTGACGTGTAGAATCATCCTGATTTAGTATTACAGGGCAGTGTCCCCGATAGTAAATTTATAGAACGAATCGCAGCAACGTGTGCGATGATACCATGCAACAAAGTAAGGAAGTGCTCCCGTTAGTCAATTGACCATTGACGTGTAAGGTCGTTCCAAACAAGTACTGCAGAGTGTGTTGCATTATACACAAACAAAACTTTTTTTAAAATGATTCTATTATAAAGATTCAAGAGCCGAATCCAATCGTTTACAGTTAAATCACAGAGATATGTAATAATTATTAGAAACAAAATCATTAAGAAATTTGATGCTCTGGGAATGTTTGTTTTTAGGGCAACAACATCTTTTGGTTTCAATTCATGAGGCATCTAGTTTCCGACCAATAGCTTTAAATCGAAATAAAATAACATGTTAAATCATGTCTGATGTAGTCGCAATTTTATCCTATGTCCAAAATTGCTTCCAATTCGGCGTCTACAAGCTGTAGTGACCTTCCATTGTGCTTCTTTTTGGCTGCGTCAAAATTATCACAGTACTAAAAATTAGCTAGTGTTTATATAGCAGAACACTACGCCATTTACCAAGCATTCCTTTACGTAAGTATGTACAAAGTGATCATATTTCGCACTCCCTAGGTTAGGTTAGGTAGGCTCACTTAGGCCATTTGAGGCCCATTGTGAAAGTATTACACAGGTGAAAGTATTGCTTTCCCCCTGTACAACCCTCTAGAATCAATTGCAGCTCCTAATGTAGTTAACCAAGACAATTCCTATGAATAACCTATATCAATGGGTTGATAAACCAATCAAGATGGGGTTGAGTGGTATGAGGTTCGTCAACCCATTCATGTAAGCTATTCCTAGGAATTGTTCTATAATTTCCCATCATATCCAAACTCTGATCTTCGAATTGCAACGACGTTCAAAGAAACTAGTATTTATTTGGCCGATATCTACAGAAGTATGTATGGAACGTACATGAACAGAAAGGATCGAAGATAGCGGATAGGAAAAAAGATATGGAAAAACATATTAGTGGATAGAAAAAATAAAATGGTATGAGGTAGAGAATATAGTGGAAATGTAAGATGCAATAGTGTGATGTGAAAACAAAGTGTGGATGTCCATGGCTTGGTGAGGAATTTCGGGAGGCAAAAAGAGCGGAATGGAAGGCAGTAAAAGTTTGGATAGTGAGAAGAGGGCAGAAATAGCGAGTAATGAAGAAAAGGGCGAAGTACAGGCAAGTGCTTGAGAAAAAGAAATACATGTAGTATAACAAATTGAAAACGAGATGAGAGAGTGCCAAAATAAGAGGGAAGTATGAAAGATACTAAAGAAAGCAAACTAAGACAGAATAATGGATCACAAAATAGAAAGACTGTTATTCCTTACTTCACTTTTTATTTTTATGTTAGATGTACATTTCGAGACACAAAGTGCTCATTATCAATAACAAATGGATATAGCACTATGCATTAACCGGGAGGGATGCGGGAACAACAAGGTATGAAGAAAATAAAAATACTGTTGAACGAGCGATTAAAAAGAGCTTTTGATGAGATTAAAGAAGGATGAGCAGCGCGACTGGATGGTATAAGGCAGAAGTATGGAAGAAAATTGGGAACGAAGGAAAGAAAAAGATCACAGCTCGTTTGAATAAGATGTGGAAGGGCGAGATTGGAATACCGATGACTTGGCAAGTGGGGGTAATGTGTGTACAAAGGGAGAAACAAAAAATATGTGGAAAACTATAAGGGGATAACAATAATGTAGCGGATGATATTGTTTTCAAGAGAAATTAAAGATTTGTTAACAAGGGTGAAGAGTTTAATGGATAAAAAAGGATGGAAGAGTTGAAGTCTCCCTTCCACTTCAACTCTTCCATCCTTTTTTATTGAGTTTAGTTGATTGATAAGTTGAAAGTATCTAAATATTTGGTATTTGTGTTTAAGTGTGTGGGAGGATATGGGGAACACACAAAAATTTACAACAAAAAGCTAGAAAAGCAAAATAGGGTAAATGGATTGAAGAGAACGTCATGTTAAAAAGGTTTGACGTGTTAAACAAAAATTAATGTACGGTGTGAAAACTTTGCTACTCTATCTACCACCACTACATTTATACTCGACCTGTTTGCCTACAGAATGTATCTAGTGGTTGATCTATCAACCCCCAGCAACTGCTTCAGGAATATAGCAACCTTCATTCCTGAAATAAGGCAACTTCATGCCAAAAACAGTTGCTCGCGTGGATAGATCAACCCTTACATTCTGCTTTAGGAGCCAAAAATTCAAGTATGAATGTAGTGGTAATAGAGAGAGTAGCATAGTACGAAATGAAGTTGATGATATTCCAGTCAGACTGGAGGATATAAAAAATATATCAATTCCAAAATCATAGAAAATTAGTAAGGATTTGAATGGCTACGAGGGTTCCATGAACACTATAAACCAGCAGTAGATACTTAGCCCTAAAAAAGAGAGGAAGTAGGCATTACCCGGCCTAAATTCACAAAAACGTATTCAACAGGCGAGAAATAATCCGTTTGTTTATCCTATATCGGTTGTTGTTTATTAAAATTTGTTTGATTTCTACATATGGTAGATATATATTGATTGGGTGGCCCCTTGGCCTTTACCACCGCGACCTTTTCAGAGCTATTGTTCTACATATGATAGGCCTGATGAAGTAAATATATCTATAATAAATATAGTCATAAGAACTGAGGTAGCAATATTTGTATTTTTTGTATTTTTGTTGTATTCTTTGATGTCAATGAGTCGATTTATATTGTTGTTATGATGTCATTAAAATAACAAGTTATACAAACAAAGTTAAAAAGTGTTTTATTTAATAAACACAAAATGTATAATAAATTAAAGACGACGCAAACGCCACCTTTTGCCTAATTTCCAGTGGCATCGTCAACGATTTGGGTCTACAAGATAGAATCATTGTTTCGTATAACCAAGTGAAGGCTTTAACAATAAATAAAAAAATGGAGAAAAATAGCTAAAGCTATTTCAATATTAGGTTTTATTTGAAAATCAGCCAAATGGAAAGGAATGAGGGTAGGAAACTAGGAGGGTGAGCGACGGGACTTATTTATTGTTTCCCCTTTCCATTATTGCGCAATTTAGTCCGTCGGGATCATTGGTCATTATTTTGAGGAAAACGAGTACGCTGTCGTGGTGAATGTAGCTCGATACAGGGGATGATGATCGAAGAATTTTTCTTTCCATATCTGGAAAAATGTATGTCGGAGCTGTGTGGATTCAACAAGACGGAGCCATGGCTCACAGTACGAGCCTCGATGGAATGCTTGAGGGAACACTTCCCATGGCCACCTCTTTCTCAGAGGCTCTCCAGATTTAGTTCCATGCGACTTCTTCGTATGAGATTATTTGAAGTCTATAGTCTATCGTTGTGATCGATCACGGACCCTAGTTCACCTGAAGACAAATATTCGAGACACCATCGCCGAACCGGTGGACATGCTTCAGAGAGTAGTTCGAAACTTCATAAATCGACTCAATCAGTGCAAAAATAATGGCGGCCGTCATTTTATGTATGAAATATATATATATATATATATATATATATATATATAATATATATATATATATATATATATAAATATATATATATTGATTCATGAGGTGGTATGTAAGGAAAAAAGAAATATACCGATATCTGCTATAGTGTTTTTATAGTGCTATAATTTCGTTTTTATTAACCTTTCAAAAAAGTAAGTTTCACTGCCGCACCCTAGACCTTAGGACCACATAGTTCTAAAAACATCTACACTGTGTGAACAATAAACGAAATTTGTTTTATCCGAGTAGAACTTCAATGAAGACGGTGGTTTGGATTTTATTGAAGACAGACACAATCGAAAACGAATAAAGAAGGCGAATGGAAACCAGTTTGTTAGACGGAATTGAATTAATTGAAGAACCCATTCAGCACACAGACGCACACGCAGACAAGTTTCGATTTCAATTTCATTAAACCCGGCAGCCCCACCGGCGAACGAACAGACGCGGAGTCTTCTTGTGCAAAACCAGAAACTCGTTCCATCAAACCAGTTCATGTGCTCGTTTTTAAAATACCCCTATTATAACAGTTTTTTTTTTTGCTCGGCGAGATATTGAAATCACTTTATTAACACCTTTATCTAAAGTATGTTTTTTTTTAGTATGAACAAATTTTAGATATGTTTGCTGCAATCATGTTTCAAGAGCAATGAGGAATGTCACTGTTTTTTTTTTTTTTTTATAAATATAACAAGTATTATAAAGAAATAAATTGTCTAAGTTGCGTTTCTATGACTTTTTCTAAGATCTTGGATAATGTAGGCAATTGGTCTTAGATGATTATATTCTTCGGGATTTGCGATTTTTGGAAGAGGTACAATAATAGCTGTTTTACTTTCCCCAGATCCCTGCGCAAGGGAAAGTATTGTAATAGTAAACATTTTCTAATCGCCAATTTTAAAGAATATGCGCGTTTTGAGGTCCCCTAAGTCCATTCCATCGAGTTTTGAATAATATCTGTGTGTGTGCGTGCATTTTTCCGCGATAGCGTATAAACGGCTAAGTGGATTGAACCCAAACGTTATATCCAAGCTTTTTATAACAGTGAAAAGATCTGAAAATCTTTCGGTTACAATAAAAATTCATTAAGTGCAACTTAACTCTTAGCGATTATTCATTTTTAATTAGTATAGAAAAATGTTTCAAATAAAAATTGTATACCTTGAAAAATTAATTAATTTTCGTTAAAAACTTTTATTGTAGGACCTTCAGTTTTTCATTTTATAAGCGGAAGAATTTTATCTACCTGATTAATTCCCTCATAAATAAACAATTATTTTTATGATCTTCTTTATGTTGGCTGTGGAGATTTTAATTATTTTTAGGTCAAATAAAACGTTAAAATTCCATCATATTTCATACATCTTTCGCAAATGCCTCCAGAATATTTAAGAAAATAAAAAAAATTAAGAAGTTTTGGAGAAATTTTATAAATTCATTGTAAGGTGAGAAGTAACAAATTAAATTGTAATATTCTTCTAAATATTCGGCTTTAACTTTAAAAGATAACTACACAATTTTCAATTAATAATTTTTCCTTTACTATTATATATTCATTCAAAAACGTATTTGACCGAATTTACCGGGAAACTTACCATTATGGACACAATGCCATTTTTCCATTTGCTAGGGAAAATATTACTGTATATGGCATTATTCACTATATGTGAGATAAGTAAGTATAGAAAAGTATATACAGATATACAGGGTGTCACAGCGTGCGCGAGTGACATTGAATGTGCTTCTGGAGATATGTTGAACTATCATAACATCTTAAGATTTTAAATTCCTCTTAATAGTCTGAATCTCATTAGTTAGATATACTGACACAAAATTTCATTTGTTTTCATTCACCAATTTGAAAGTTATGATTTTTTTTTTCAAAACGTCAATTTTTCCAAAAAAAATTAAAATATTTCAAAAGTTATTAGGTTTAGGCATATGAACATATTATGAAAGTTAACTTTATTTTTGATGTCGAATATGAAAAAAATATTACATATGGGTCATTCCATTAGAAAAAATATAACTATGATACGCCGTGCTTTTATGGGACACCCTGTATATTTGAAACTAATTTTAAAATGTGGTCCTAATAGACATATATAGGCCCGCGAAAGCCGATTTTGAAAAAAATAAACCATTTAGCCGTAAAGCTATTCGGCGCGCAGGCTGAGACATCCTGTATAATAAAGAATGGTATTTTAAGAGTAAGTGTATTTTTTTCTATTTCGCCCAAACTTAGAAAAAATACCACAACGATACACTTTTTAAACGGTTTGAGAGTTTTATTATTTCTTCATCAGCTACATAAAGAAATGATATATCAAAATAATATACGTCATTATTGGTAATTATAAATAATAATAAATAATCAAATTCTTATAATTATAACAAATGTATTTTTTGTTTCGTTTCTAATGCGTTAGTGATTTTCCCCGTTTTTTTCTTACCAGCGAATAAATAATCAACCTGCTAAACAATCAGTTCTGTCTACACTTTCTGGTTGACCGTGAATACATTTTTGACCAAATACTAATAAAAAATACCGCACGAAATAATGGTGATAAAAAAATAAGAACAAGATGTGTATTTCATAATATATGATCTTTGATATTTTGACGGCCTTGCGGCCGGCATAGGATTCACTAATATTAAAGCAGAGTCATTCTTATCCTTGGTTTTTCGGATCATGAAAGTACTTAACGGTTAATTGCGGTCATTATTTGCAATTGGCTTACAAAATAATCGTTTTAAATAATTGGTTTGTGATAAAATTGGAATCTATAAAATCTTCCGCTTTTTAGAAAAAAAAAAAAAAATATAATTTGTATTTTTTTTTCATCCGCTATAAACAAAATCTGCAATACAAACCTGTTATACTGTCGAGCTGCATTTAAATCGTTCTTGAAGCATTGTTTTATATACTTACAAATGTTTGAATTTTCAGTTTGGTCTTACCTGAAAATAAGAAAAAAACATTAGTTTAGAATTTTTCGTAGGTATATGTGCTACACCCTCGAAAAATGACTCGTCGTTAACTTATGGTTATAACCAGGAAACGGTTAAAGATAGATCAGTTTTTTCTTCGCCATTGTTTTTATCATTGGCCTAGGGTTGTGAAAACTGTTTTTCGATATCACCAAAATGGACCACCCTGTACATTTCTTAGAACGTACTTTTTAGGTTAATATAGTCAAATTTCATTTAACTGAACGGTTGAGAACTCCGGAGAACTATGGAATTTAAGGAATGTAAATAATGTAAAATATGGAACAATTCATTTTTGTTTTCAGTAATTTATAATATCTATGTGAACACGTGGCATGCTCAACAACGATTTTCCATTACAAAAGTTAAGTCACCTATCTTCTTATAAACATACAAGTCTATTGGTAATTCAATAAGAATTCCCTTCGAAGTAAGTGACGAAATGTTTTGTAAAAATAATGAAATCTTTAAAATAAAAAAAAAGAACAAAAAAATTAAGACATCCAGAGATTACTTGATCGACTGCTGCTTAATCTCCAAACAAACAACTGATTTTGCCTTGAATGAAAAACCTTTTAATCTAAAATATATATATATATATATATATATATATATATATATTTCGGTCGGTCTGTCTCTTCAGATTTAGAACAGATTATCACAGATTTTTGGCGATTTTTCATTGAAAAATTCTACACAGAATTCGATAGGAGACCTTTTGAAACTCCTTACTATTTTTTTTTTTTCAAAATTTCGTTTGATTTTAGTTTATTTTATACAAATTAGAAGTAAAAGCTAATTTTATTTGTGGGAATAGTTGAAATTAATTTCATTATTACATTTATTATTTTATTCATCGCAAGTCTGCGGACTTGCGAAATCCTTTCCAAATCCTTTGAAATCAATATTTCATATGGAGTATTGTTCTTTGATTTGGTTCCCTTACACTCAACAACAAATTTTACTAATTGAAAGTGTTCAAAGAAAATTTGCAAAATTTCTGCATTTTAAACTACTTGGACATTACCCTCCTCAAGGATTTGATCACACTATGCTTCTTAAAATTTTCAACATTGAGTCCCTTGAACAAAGACGTCATACAGCTAGTATTTCATTTATGTTTAAGATTTTACACAACCATGTTGACTGCAGTGATATATTAAGCCAGTATTCAACGGGCGACATAAACCAACATTCTATGTTCACTTCAATCGAAATATGTCTGGTTTACGTTCTCCTATTAGCACAATGTGTAGAATTTTTAACGAACGGTTTTGTGATTGTGATATATTCTGTGATACGTTTTCATCAATATTATTACGCTACTAAATCTTTTTACAATTTGTAATCTTTATTTGTATATTTTATTGTTTTCGTATCGATATTTGTACTGGTATTTATTTATATTTATATTCATGTTTGTCTTGCTATTATTATAATGTAAAATTATTTTGTATTATCCTGTAATTGGGCTACTGTTTCCTGTTGGGTAATAAATTTATTATTATAGTATTGTGTTCAGCATGCTGTGTCTACAATCGGTCGAGGAAAGAGAACGTACCTTTTTCAAAAAGCGACAAAATGAAAGGCCTCTATTTTTTTGGACAACAGGTGGAAAGGGAAACTCAATATTTTTGAGAAAATATAGAAAGAGGAAGTCATTATCCTTCTGAAAACACAATGAGAAGACACCGTCCTTCGGAGAACATAGAAAGAAGATCATATTCTTCTGAAAACGTGAAAAGATAAGTATGTATAGAAAAGTATATTTAATAAAGAATAGTATGTTAAGAGTAAGTGTAGATTTTTTTATTCACCAAACTTTAAAAAATATAACAATGATTCACCATCACCATTCATGATTTCATTTCATCATTTCATGACTCTAGTGATCACGACGAGTAAATTAAATTTACAAGACAATGGACGACATTAGCGATCAAAACCTTTTTGACACAGCAACTGACAAGGACAGACGCCTACAAAATCAGGCAGAAAGACCAACGGTCGATAGCCAATTGGCAGAAGAATTTATTTTTATGTCAGTTATTTATTGTATTTATTTATTATTATTACTTTGTTAAAAATAATCTGCCAATAAAGATTTATATATATATATATATATATAACAATGATACACTTTTTAAACGGTTTGAGAGTTTTATTATTTATTCAGGTAGAAGGCAGAAAGACCTGTGGTCGATATCCCATGACAGACTACAACACAATTGTTCATTTTGTTATAACAAATTTTGTAAAATTTTGTCATATTGTATGAATAATAAAGATGTTTTTATATATATTCAGGTAGATGAAGATATGATATATCAAAATAATACGTATAAGTCATTATTGGTGATTATAAATGTGTTACAAAACAGATAATATTTTTCTGAGAACTTTGTAAGGAGAGTTTATTTTTCTGAGAGCATCGAAAGAAGAAGAGTTTATTCTTGCGAAAAGGTTAAAAAACGATTATTCTTCTGATAACACGGAAAAAAGAAAAAAATCTTCTAGGAACGTAGAAAGAAGGATATTTTCTTCTGAAAGCTTAGAGAAAGACAATAATCTTCAGAGAACTTGAATACAAATATAATTTTGTTGAAAACGTGAAAAGAAAATAGTTTTTTTTTTCTGAAAACCCTGAAAGAAGTCCTTATTCTTCTGAAAAGTTTATGAGTGGAAATAAATATTTATTTGATAACTTTAATATTTCTAAATAATTAATAAATTATTTTCCTTTTAGCTTTTTACATAATGACATATGTTACATAAGTACTTTAACAAATGTCTAATAATAGACATTTGCTGTTGCATAACAATAACATATTGTATAATGCAACAATTTTTGAATCGAAAATATTTAATGCAAAAACATTTTTTATTAAAATAAAATCTTACGTAATATAACGCTATCTGCAGACACATGTTTCGGGATTTCATCCCTCATCAGTACAGCTGTGCACAGTAGCTAAAGAGGAAACAATTTATTAATTATTTTCAAATTCTTTTTATTTAATTTATTTAAATAACTGTGACCAAGTGAATAAATCACGTTTTTCTATTATTTTTAATATTTCTATTAAGGACATATTCCTCCGAAAACCTAGTAAAAAGACAATATTTTTCAGAGAACCTGAAAAAAGAAAAATAAAGTGGAAATAAATATTTACTTAATAACTTTATATGAAAATGAAGGAAATATTCTTCTGAAAATCTAGAAAAAACAAGATAATGTTCTTTAGAGAATTTGAAAAGAACAGATTAATTTTCTGGAAACATGGAAAAAAGACATTTTTTTTAAATCGTGAAAGAAGGCTTTATTATTCTAAAAACGTTGTGAGTCCAAGTAAATATTTATTTCATAACTTTAATATTTCTATGAACCATTTCAATTAAATGTGAAATATAATACGAATCGTGAGATATTTTTGACAAACGGGTAAATCTATTGACACATAACGAAATAAAATTACAAAATACGAAATATAATTTATCTCAATTGTATTTCCTATTTTTCAATTGAATTTCGTTATATGTCAATATATTTACCCATTTGTGAAAACCATTTCGCGATTCGAAACATATTTAATATATATAGCAAAATAAAATTGAAAAAATCTACAATAATACGTATTGTCCAATACTTCTGTTTTTGTGTGTTTTGTCATTACGAGGGAATGCCTTTGTGGCTGAAAATATGAAATCGGGAATCCCGACGACGTGTATCGTCCCGACACAACCTAACCCGACTGTGCGGCGAAGAAGAGGAGGGTATTTTTAGTAGGAATTCCACGTTTCGCGTTCGAAATTTACGCGCATTTCTCCACTTTCACGAATCCAGCAGGAGCGGCTGGAATAAATAAAATTAAAACCAAAATAAAAAGAAAACACCATCCCGCCAGCATTTTACACAAAACTCCGCAGGAAGCCCGCGTGTAATTTAATTATAGACCGCTTAACCCAATTTTCGATCAGATGCACAAGAAGATCGGGAGAATGATGAAAACGGTAAAAGTAAAAAAAAACTGTTAATGGCGATTCGCTGGTGGAGGTTGGTTCCATTAAAACTTCAGAAGCAGAAGTCAACTCGTTATTTCTTTCAACAGAATTAAAAAATAAAACAATTATTTAGAATATTGTTTTTATTGCTGGGGGCAGTTGTGGTTTCCTTCTAGTTCTGAAGACTCATCCTGTTTATTTTTGTGTTAATAAAAACAACGAAGTTGAGTTTAACTCTCCATTAACATATACGTTGAATATTTACAAAAATCTGTACATATCTTCTCTCTGGCGGCAGAATAAGAAGTCACTTAATACTAAAATATAAAACAAAATATATTACAAAAATATATTACAAAATATTTATAAAAATAGTGGCAGTGTTTTGAGCCAACATGCGTTTTACCCCGCGTGGTCCTAATAAACAGTAGAAGGGGATTAAATTCAGGAACGTTCATGGGCTAAACCTTTGTACATATTTTGCAAGATTTCCCTTAATCTGTGGCAATGTGCGCTTCATGAGATGATCAGGTAACAAACATGTTAATTGAATTCTTCTTGGAAGCAACAAAACTGAGAAGTAGTGAAAAATAATAGTATTAAAGAAACGCGACAATGAAGTGTGAAAACAAAGAAAAACCAGAAAAATAATGTAAAATAATTATATAAAATATGAATTATTAAATTAATCTGATTTAATCATAATAATAGGAAGATAACGGAAGCGCCATCTATTGACTAATTTCGTTATATTTCTATTATTATGTTTCATATCAGGTTATTTAATCCTTATATATATATATATATTTATATATATATATATATTTTTATATATATATATATATTTTTATATATATATATATATATATATATATATATATATATACAGGGTCGCTACAAAGTATGGAAACACGGTTCTCACGTGAAAACGGCTAAAAACATAACCATCAAAATTGGGATTTCTAAATGGGATATTTTCTTGAACAATTTGGCGTGAAAAAATCAAAAATGATTCTCAGAATTTTCACATACGGACGCCATCTTGAATTTTTTTAAATGGAATTCAATTTTTTTATTTTACAACTTTTATAGACCTTATAATTCTGATTACAACCATATACTTTTTTTTTTAAATACTTGTCTTTTCATCGATAAACCGGACTTTGAAAAGTATGGAAACAGGCAAACGAGTACTTTTTCTAAATGCTGCAATACCACAAATGCATGTTCTATTGTTGATCAAAACTTAAAAAAATATTAAACAGTCAAATGAAAAAATAAAATATTAAACAATAAATGATTTTTTATTTTACAATATATGTTGAAAGTGCTCTCCATTAACTTCTTGGCAGTAATGAATACGCTGGACAAAGTGTTGTAATGAACTAGTTAAAATATTAGGACGAATATTTGCAATTTCGGTTCTTATGCGTTCTTCTATATCTTGTATATTGTGTGGCCTGTTGTTATAAACTCGATTTTTCAAATGTCCCCACAGGAAAAAATCAAGTGGAGTTAAATCGGGCGACCTAGCAGGCCATTCAATTGTTCCTCTCCTGCCTATCCATTTGCCGGGAAAAGTTACGTCTAAATATTCACGTACTATTAGTCCGAAATGAGCTGGTGCTCCGTCTTGCTGAAACCATATGTTTTCAGCTGGATTAGCCTGAGTTTCATAATTTGGGAATATTTGTCTAAGTCTGGGAAGAACCTGTTCTTGCAAAAGCTGTAAATATGTTTCAGATGTCAAATTGCCATTAATAACAAAAGGGCCGATAATATGCTGCCCAATTATACCACACCAAACATTAATTTTTTGTGGACGCTGCGTATGAATCTGCTCTATCCAATGTGGATTTTTGTTTGACCAGTATCTACAGTTATGGCGGTTAAGTTGTCCATTTAAGCAGAAAGTTGATTCATCGGAAAAGAGCACACGGTTAATAAAATTGGCGTCCTGGTTTATCCTATTCATCATTGTTTCGCAAAATTCAATTCTGCGATCAAAGTCATCTTCATTCAATTCTTGTAGCAGCTGAATTTTGTAGGGATGATACTTTACAATTTTCATTATTTTTTGAACTGATCTCCTGCTCATGTTGTTATTGAAAGCCAATTGCTGCACCGAAGTTTTTGGATTTTCATCTTCATCTATCGTAAGATTAAATTAATTTTCTTCATTTGTAACAGTTTTTGGTCGTCCAACTTTTGGACGATTTTTAACAGTTCCATTAAACCTAATCCATGTTTTAAATGCAACTGACCTGGAAATAGGTGCTCGATCTGGATGATTTACGTTGAAAAGATTAGCTGTTTCGGCAAAGCTTCGTTTTCTATCCCCACACCCAATCATCATGAGAATCTTTATGCGATCCGTTTCACCCGTTTCACTCAAATGTGGCATTTTTGCAACAACCAGTTACTTACTAATGTTTTTTACAAGTTTGACAGGCTAATGAAAACTGTTTTCAAAGGCAACTATTTTTTTAAGTTGATATTGTTAATTTTTATGTTTAAGTTTCGACCAAAAATAGAATATTTACAAAACAAATGAATATGAAAAAATAAAAAATGCAAGTTGAAGGCCTTAACGTACTCTAAACCTTTGCAAAATTTCAGGACATTCCGATAAACCGTTCTCAAAATATTTCGCTGTTTCCATACTTTTCAAAGTCCGGTTTATCGATGAAAAGAGAAGTATTTTTAAAAAAAGGTATATGGTTGTAATCAGAATTATAAGGTCTATAAAAGTTGTAAAATAAAAAAAATCGAATTCCATTTAAAAAAATTCAAGATGGCGTCCGTATGTGAAAATTCTGAGAATCATTTTTATTTTTTCACGCCAAATTGTTCAAGAAAATATCTCATTTAGAAATCCCAATTTTGGTGATTATGTTTTTAGCCGTTTTGACGTGAGAGCCGTGTTTCCATACTTTGTAGCGACCCTGTATATAATCGTAACTCGCGTAAAAATCCATATGTAGTATTCTGGTCGCGATTTGAGAAATATAAGTATTAAAAAATGAAATTTTGTTTGAAAAACTTTTACCGGCTAGTCAAAACATAAGATCCGTCCAACCGCCTTCATCAAGGTATTAAACAAGGAACATACTGGTCTGATGAGGTTCAAAAGATAGAAATGGCTATCATCAGGTATTCATACGCTAGAATAAATATTTTATTTAATATGTTATAAGTTCAAACATTGATAAATTGATTGTTATAAATAAGCAAGATAATTAAGATTCAATTTACTAGTTTATGAAAATGTTTACCAGGGTGGCCGAAACAAAAAATTACAAATTTTCTCCAATTTCAATGAAAATAATACACTAAATAGTCCAAAAGGTGCTTGAAAGAACACTTAGTGATAAGCTCGAAGTTAGAAGAAAAATACCACCCTAATGTTTAGTAGGAATGGTAAAAAATGGCAGCGTTTCAAGCAAAAAAATAGCCATTACAACCAGATGTCTGCTCATGTCTCTTTAGTTATACTAGCAAAATTGCACCAAATCATGTTTGAACCAGTAATGCATACAACACAACACAATAATTTCAAATTTTTTGGCTGACAAATGACTTACGTGTCATGATGTTTAATAATTTAACGTCACTGATTCTAAATATAACCTCACTTATTTTCTAATAGCTCTTGTTTCCGTGTTATAGTAGTCAGTAAAATATGTTTCTATCTTACATGGTTTATTTGCTCCTATCTAAAAAGTTATTGAGTTATCTTACTATAATTTGATATGGTTTTGTCAAGAAGGGTTTGCGCGAATGATCCAAACCATTTCTGATTCGTTTGCAGAGAGTATATGTTTAAAGAATGCCGTTTAAATACTACAAAGTTTGTTAATGAGGCTTATAGAAATTACTTTGCGCACCCGCTGGAAATTGAAGATTAGCCTTGCATTCCTCAAAAGGTATGTAAAACGTGCGTTGAATTTCTACGTTTATGGACAAATAATAAAAGAAAAAGCGTTCATTACGAATCTTCTATAATGAGGGATAAACCATTACCACCATCACGATTGCAATTTTTGTTTGGTGAACAAAACACATAAACCGAAAAAATCGATCCCAATTGGAATATCCTTGCATACAATCGGCATATAGATGTGTCCCGAGCCCTAAGACTACAGATGAACCTCAACCTGATGCTTCACAGGAGAACCCAATTGGCTTTGAAAAAAAAATGCTAGTATTATTAGTGACCTTTTATGTGACCTGAAAACACCAAAACCATTCAAACGAAATGATTTAAACCGTCTGATTCCGAAATTTTGGCGTATAGACTAAAAGAAAGTCACTTATCTTTTAGTCTAGAAGCCAAAATTTCGGAAACAGACTTCGACAGTTGCAGATCTCTGAATAGGTCGTTAACAAACAAAAAAAAAAACTTATTACCGGTTTCTTGGATCATTTTCAAAGGAATAATGCTAATCATTCATCATTATTGTTGCAAAAACTGGAAGCATACGGTTTCTGTCAGGATCTAGTAGGTCTCCTCAGTTCTTATTTAATTGGACGTTTCAGCTATGCAGAACTTCTTGGGTGCAAATCTTCAACATTTCTATATGTTTAATTTCTCTTCACCTCACACTGAGAAGTAGAGAGGAACATATAACGATGTTATATAAGACTAAATAAAATAAATAGATAATTAATTTCTCACTTAACTCGTGGTGAAACATTTTTTTAATTAATTCAGGGTGAATTAAACACTGGATTTGTTTCACTTATTTATATTTTCTCCAACTAGTTTCGACCATTTGGACATCTTTTTGTACATTCCTCCCTGAAGATGACCAATGGTCGAAACTAGTTGGAGAAAATAATAAGTGAAACAATCCAAATGTTTTAATTTTAATTAAATCATCCTGAATTACTTCAACATTTCTATCTTCATGTGCCTCAGGGCTCAATATTAGGACCATTACTTTTCAACATTTTCATTAATGTTAATATTGTTATTTGTTTAAATTCAAATTGCCTCATGTACGCGGATGATATTAAGTTATTTCGAATGATTAATTAAATTGAAGAACCTCGACACGCAATACGGGTAAAAGAGGATAAGATTAAGAAAGAAAGAATTAAATTGAAGACTGTATTGCTCTTCAATCAGACTTAAATAATTTATGTTTCTGGTGTGCTTCCAATGGGCTGCAACTTAATGTTGCAAAATGCAAAGTCATGACAACATCTCGAAATAAAATTAATTATAAATTATTTCATTAATAATATACACCTAGTTCACGTAATTAAATTATTTTAGGTATAACGACGAATAATAGACTCGACTTCAGTGATCACATTAGATCCATATGCAATTGTGCATACAAAACCCTAGGCTACATTCTTCGTAATACCAAATCATTTAGTTCTGTGCTTCCTTTAATACGATTTTACCATGCATTTATTCGAAGCAGATTAGAATGTGGGTCGACAATCTGACATCCTCATTCAACTATTATATACGAAACTTGTTGAAAAAGTACAAAGAAAATTTTTAAAAGCCCTGTATTACCGTAAATATGGTTCATATGTTTGACAAGGCTTCGAATACAGGTCTCTTTTAATTGTATTTAGCATGTCCTATCTGGAGTCCATGCGCATAACTGCGCAAATTATATTCATTTTTAAACTTATTTACGGTTATATAATTGATTTGGATTTACTAAATTATTTTTTTTGTACCTCGTATTACGTCTAGAAATACAAAATTGTTTTATATCCCCAATCATAAGACAAACCACAGATCTTCATCAACTTTACTTTCATCTTGTAATTTCTTTAATATGTATTGTTCAAATGTTGATATTTTTAATTTATCATTACGTCAATTTCTTGGACAGCTAAGACGGCAAATACAATAATAATTGTGTAACTATCTTATCATCTTATTTTTTGTATGTTTAATATTATCCTGTATGAAATATTTTTAACTGTTGGATAATAAAGTGATTATATTGAAACTATATTCAGGATTAGTTTCAGTTTCCTAGACCATTTTTTCGCTATCCATGATGAATGAAACATCATTCCTTTGAAAATGGTCCAAGATACCGAAACTAATCAGGAATTAAGTTTTAATATTGTGCATTTCTTCAAACGTCCTACCATTTAATACAGTATTTATGAGGATTTTTGCAATCCTTGATTCGCATTTTTTTTTAATAATTTGCGAGTGTATATTTTATCAATATTAAATTTTGAAGCAATTGTTTTTAATCGATTTCGACAGTTATGAAAGTACATCGTGTTTCTAATTGCGATTGCTCTCTCGTATGAATTTTGTGACTTTCATATTTTCCTTTTTATCCGACAAAGTGGACCGCACTCTAATTCTTTAATGCGATGGAAAGTGCGCGACGAGGATTTTGCTTTCTTATCCATCCGCTCTTTACTCGAATTTCACCGCGGTAAAGTAATGAGAAAATTAAAGCACGGATCGAGTCTGGAGCAAGTATACTTTTTTTATAAGATCAATTAACACAGAATTATAATATATAGTATAGAAAAAATTAGTAATATAAACAAAGCTTTAATGTTTTTTTTAGAAATTTGCAAAGTCGATCTTTTCGATCTTTTTTTATTACTGAAAAATTAAGTATATGACAATTCTATTGCTATCAGTAACTGTTTCCTATTTATTGAAAAACATAATTTTATTGTTACTTATTGATTTTACAAAAGAAGTACAAACAGGGTATGGAATGCGCGAACAGCAAAGAAGAGGAGACGGGGGTGACCTAGGAAAACATGGGAATAAGGACTGGAAAAGATAATAAAAGAAAAGGGTATAACAATAAACCATGCTAGAGCACTAGCGAGGAACAAGGAGTGGACAAACTTTGTACATGGACTCGGAAGCAGAAGTGTGAAATGACAAAAAATGTAATAGACTTATTGCGCCCAACACCCGTAAGGGTACAAGGGTTTTTGATAATATATACTTATTGATTTTACTTGCTCATTTAGAGTTGTTATATTTTTTACACCGAAGAAGTAAAAAAAGGGCAAAAAAATTGACCTTTTTTTCCGCCATTTTGTAAAAAAAAAAATATGTCAAACGGCGGTGAATATATTCAACTTTAATAAACCGAAACAATTTTTGTTTCATATAACCCAGTCCCGAACAATATGACACAAAAAATTGAAATACATGTAGGTTTTACAGTTATAATAATTAATAAACATTTATATTTACAATATGAATAGATGGGTCTGTCATGAGTTATCGACCAGAGGTCTTTCTGCCCTATCGTAAATTTACGGTGATTTGCAAATAATGTGCCTTTAGTATCTTCTAGTACCTATCACTTGGTCCTGATTGACTAGGATAAAACCTTCGGTTTCTGAAAATAATTGTTCCTTCTCTAGCCCTCTGTAGGTGTCTGATTTGCTCATATTTTCGATATTCACAACATATTGATGTTGACCATGTAGTTCTTTGTGTGTCCATTGTTCAATTTTTGTGTTTACGATTGAACCGCTGTTTGTTGATAATCGTTATAAGCTTGATTGATGTGGGTCTGTTTGTGTTATGGTCGTAAGTAGCTACGTGTTTTTAGCGTAAAGTATCTTCTTAGATTTTCCACTTGATTGGCGTGGAGAATGTGAATATCTGTTAGGCCTTTCCCCCTTCTTTTCTGTCTATTGCCATGCGTGCTTTACATGATCCGGGTGATATTTTCTATGTTTAGTTACTTCAGTTGATTCCATCTATACCGATTTCTCCAAGGCGTTTGACTCTGTTGATCATGCGCTACTACTCAACAAGCTTCATTATATTAGCATTTCTGGTATTTTACGTTGGATAGAGTCTTACTTAACAGATAGGTTGCAAGTGGTTAAAATTGGGCAGATAACATCAAGACCCCTAAAGGTTACTTCTGGTGTTCCTCAGGGTTCGCACCTGGGTCCCTTATTCTTCAACATATTTATAAACGACGCTACGAGCTGTTTTCGGTATGCGAATTGTTGATGATATGAAAATATATATGCGTATTGAATCGACTCTTGATGCAACAAACCTGCAAAATGAACTTGATCACTTTTATAGCTGGTGTAATGATAACAGGTTAACGCTAAACATCAACAAGTGTAATATCATTACTTTTTCAAGAAGTCCAAAGTCGTTCATTACAAATTATGTTTTCAACGATGTTGCAATTAATCGGGTTGATAGGATCAGGGATTTGGGTGTCACTGTGGATTCGAAGTGGTCATTTGCACACCATATCTCAAACATTGCCGCGAAAGATTATCAGATGCTGGTTTTTGTAAAGCGTACAGTAAGAACTTCACAAATAGCAGAACGTCGGTAACGCTGTATAATTCGTTAGTGCGCCCCCACTTGGAATATTGTTCAACGGTTTGGTCTCCGTACACTGATTGTGAAATTAAGAAAATTGAGCAAGTTCATATGAAATTTGTAAGGTACCTTGCCTTTAAATTTAGTATTGATCAGCCCTACTCTGATCTTTTGTCGACTTTTGGCCTTCGCAGTCTTAAATAAAGGCGTGTAGAAGCTGACATTAAGTTAGTATTCAAACTGCTCAACGGGTATTTGGATTGTCCTGATCTGTTGGAATTGGTTGGTATACGGGTTCCACAGCGCTCTGTTCGGTCTGATAGTAAGTTCCATATTGGTTGCAGGCGCACGGATTATGCCAAATATTCCGCAACTGTTCGTGTTTTGTGTGACGCCAATATTTTAAATTTTGACTTTTTTAACGGAAGTTTTTCATTGTTAAAGCGCCTTTTAAAAGAAATGTAATATTGTATTGTTTAATTTTAAGTTCAGTGTTTGTATCAATTATGTATTTTTGTGTTGTATATTGTATTATTTATGTAAATGGCACGCCGTTGACCTAAAAATTAATAAAATAAACCTAAAAGTTGGACACAAAAACCTATGGTCGATAGTCCCATGACAGGCTACTAACACAACTGTACCGGGTGTCCAGATAAGAAAGGTCACCGGCTAAATCTCAGGAACTAAGACTCCTAAAGCTTTCAAATAAAAAATATGTTAATAAAAGTGACCATGAGATAATGTTGGAAATATATTTCAAGTTCGTATCTCTTCCAGTAGGGAACAGTCGAAAAATAATTCTGCAATTATCTTAAAAAAAGTTCAAATAAAGACATCATAAAACTACACTTTTTGAAATCATGATGAGTTTATAAAACAAAAATGTCAGAAAAATGTTTCTCTTACTCTTGAAATAAAGGGTGGGGAAGGTCGGAAAAGATCAAATGTCAAATAACTCTTTTGTTTTTTTTAACCAATCTAAATGATTTTAATTTCATACGAAAGAAATTATCATACTGATTAAAACAATTGGCAACAATCATAAAAATAAGTAATTCAGTCGCCGCTAGGTGGTGCCAAGTTAAAAAGAATATAATGTTTCCATTTTTCTCATAAATTTCAAATGGAATGATATATTTTTCTTAATATGAATAGAAAGTGCGTGAAATTGTAAGAAATTTGGTGAAAACCACATCTCAATACCTCTATTCTATCTCAAGTTATATATAAAAGAAAATTTCAAATGTCATTGGAAAACTTTTTGAGGTTAATAAAATTTATAACAAAAACAAAAAAACTGAATTACTTTATCAACACCAGGGGGCATTTTCTAAAGCGTACTAAATTATTTGAATATACTCTGTCTTGAGAGGTGAATAGATGGGGATACTTATTTTTTGGTCACCACGATTTGCCGACTCTTCAGATTTTTATTTTTGGGGCAAATTAAAAAATATTTTTTATCAATCCAAGCCCAGAATGAGGAAAGACATAATTTAATTGCTAGAGTGGATGTCGCTGCTTATTTAATTGTATAAAGTTATGTGATTGTATTAAATATAACGGTAGAGTCATTAGACAATTTGAAAGACAAAATTTTGATATAAATTTGGCATTAAAAATGTTTTTCCATTTGGTTTTAATATTCTTTTCACCAGTATTATAAGAAATATTTCTTTATTAAAAAAAAAATGAGAAAATTATTATAAAAATTAAAAAGCGCCTCCTACCGGTGACAAAATAATTTAATTTTGTTATTTTAGTAATAATTTCATTTATTTTAAATTTACGCATAAAATACTTAAAATTTACATTAATTCTAAAAATTCTTTTAATTATAACTTATGATAGGATTTAGATATAGACTTCCGGTATTCACTAAATTTCTTACTTTTTAATCCTGTTTCTACTAACATTAAGAAAAATGTATCATTCCATTTGAATTTTTTAAGAAAAGTGGGAAAATTATTTATACTTTAAGTTGACGCCACCTAGCGGCGATAAAGTTAGTTATTTTTCTGATTGTTGCCAATAATTTTAATCAGCATGATAAGGTCTTTCGTATGACATTAAAATCATTAAGATCGGTTGAAAAACAAAAGTTATTTGACATTTGCGCTTTATAAATTCTGACCTTCCCCCACCCTTTATTTCAAGAGTAAGAAAAAAAAATTCGTAACATTTTTGTTTCACGAACTTATCGTGATTTCAAAAAGTGTAGTTTTATGATGTCTTTAATAAACATTTTTTGAGGTAATCGCAATATTATTTTTCTACTGTTCATTGGGTCCCCTACCGGAAGAGTTATGAACTTGAAATTTATTTCCAGCATTTTCTCATGATCACTTTTATTCACATATTTTTTATTTGAAAGCTCTAGCACTCATAGTTCCTGAGATATAGCCGGTGACCTTTCTTATTCGGACACTCAGTACATATCGTTATTACAAATTTTGTAAATTTTTGTTATTATATTTTCTGAATAAAGATGTTTGTATATATAAACCTAAAATAAATTAAATAAAACTTAAACCTACAACAAATTAAAAACCTAAACATAAAACAGATTAAAACCTAAAGCTAATATCACAAAAGAAACAGTACTAAGGTTGTAAATGGAACTCAAATGCCGAACTATAAAACCACCTAACCTAACACGACTCAGGGCAAATTAAAAGTGGTACTAAAGTTATAAAGAGACTTCGGTACTACAGGCTACAAAACACGGAGAATAACCCGTAGAAATGACTAAAGGTCGAAACTAGTCGGAGAGGCTATAAAGAATAAAAGTATGTGAAACAAACTAGTTATGAAAAACAACCTTATATTCCCTTTATAATATTTATTTCACTTAATAATTTCGTAAGTTTCTCTACGGACCCTTATTATTACTTAAAATATACCCAGCCTTAGCACATAGCGTTTTTATTTTATAAAATATTTTATTTAAAAATAATGATATACACCCTGCATATATAATCAATTTCCAGGAACTTGAGTTTAAGCCATTTTCCAACATTAACAAGATACCCTCTATATTATTATTATTTTTTTCCTAGAAGATAACCTTTTCTTTTCACATTACAATTTTCACAAAATAGAAAAACTGTTATTCCTTACTTCACTTTTTTATTTTTATGTTAGATTGATAATAATGTTCTTGATAATAAGCACTTTGTGTCTCGAAATGTACATCTAACATAAAAATAAAAAGTGAAGTAAGGAATAACAGTCTTTCTATTTTGTGATTAATCACTTCAGCTAAACTTAAAACTATACAGTTATTACAATTTTCGTTGAAATGATAAAATTTCACGCGTATTCCCAATAGAAACAATGCACTTACAGCTTTGTGAACTTGAAACTATTTAGAGGACCGTAAATTATTTCCAGTTTGTAAACAGAGCGACCCATTTTATCCGATGCTTAGAAAAAGAACCATTTCGCAACTGGAATTATCGGCTATTTTGAATAATTAATGTTAAGGTTGCGGACGAGTTACACTACTGCCAACTGGGCTAACCACTTTTTTCAACTCAATAATTGACGCGGTATTGCGCGGGCACGTTTCGCAAATTATCATTTTTTTTTTGTTCTCTTACTTTGGGCGTTCGCGGAAATTATTGATTTTTAAATAAAAATGATTTGAAAATAATTAATAAATTATTTCCACATTTATCTCTGTGATATTTTCACTTACGTTAAAGTACTTTAATTTAAAATCTTTAAATTGTGTAAGGCAGAGCTGTACTGACGAGGGATAGATCCCGAAACACGTGTCTGCAGATGGTCTTATATTAAGTAACGTTCCTTTTGTTGTTTTACATTAAATTTTTCTCGGATCAAAATTATGCAATATTTTATTGATATGCAACAGCAGGTGTACATTATGTAATTCAATATCTGGCGGGGTATTTGCCCGAGATGTAGTTGTTTTAATATTCATTTGTCTAAAGTATTTACGCAAGGTAAGTCAAAATGTCACAGAGCTAAATGTGGAAATAATGTATTAAATATTTTGAAATTATTTTTATTTAATTTATTTAAATAAATTTGACCACCTCAATAAGTACTATTGTCTATTGTTATTGATTTTTTTATAAATGTTTTATAATAATATATCTAGTAATACAACAGCAGGTTGTGCAAATTTATTTGCAACTCATTTTTCAAAATCATATAATGATCTTAACTGTTCTGTGCCTATTGATTGTAATGTAAAATCATTATTAGATTTGAACCAGCTTAATCTGAATCTTCAAGATGTTTTTAGTTATTTATGTACTCTTCCTGAATCTTGCAGTTCGAGTCCTGATGGCGTTCCCCCATATTTTTTAAAACAATGCGTCTATACCTTAAGCGGTCCCATTCATAGTTTATTCCAAGAGTCATTATCATCAGGAGTTTTTCCCATGTATTGGAAAAATAGCGATGTTGTGCCTATTTTTAAAAGCGGATGCAGATATAATGTGACAAATTATCGTGGTGTGTGCATACAATCAGCTATCCCGAAACTTTTAGATCAACTTGTCTCTGATCAATTGAAGGTGAAATGTTCACAATATATAGTTGAAGAGCAGCATGTCTTTCTTAAAGGCAAATCAACTAGTACTAATTTGCTGATTTATCAGTGATACATATCGAATGCTTTGGAGGAAGGTTTGCAGGTTGATTCAATTTACACCGACTTTTCCAAAGCATTTGATCGAGTGCAGCATAGCATTCTAATACATAAACTCCGTTACATGGGCTTCTTTGGTAATATGTTGAAATGGCTAGAGAGCTATTTGGTAGGTAGATCTCAGCGTGTTCGCATTGGTCAGGATGTATCTGATACTATTACAGTAACTTCTGGGGTGCCTCAGGGCTCGCACTGTCGGTCGCTATTTATTTTATTGTTTCAACCATAAAGTATAATAAAGTTCTTCTGTTTGCTGACGATTTGAAACTCTTTAAAAAAGTTGTTACTGTGTCAGACCAGCAACAGCTTCAGAAAGACCTGTATACATAATAATTTAGAACTGAATTTGAGTAAATGCTTTCATATAAGTTTTCACCGCGGAAGTATTAAACACTACTCGTTCTCCCTGCGTGATCAACAGTTGGCATTAGTAACAAAAATAAAAGATTTGCGGGTTATATTTACCTCAAAACTTGATTTTAAAGAACACATCACTCATGTGTGCAATAAGTCTTTAAAAGTGTTGCGTTTTATTAATCGTCAAAAATTCAACTGTAAAAATATTATATTTGTCTCTGTTACGGCCACATGTTGAATATGCGTCTGTAATCTGGTCTCCCTTTACAAACAGTGCCATACATCAGATTGAGATGGTACAGGGAAAGTTTCTGAAGTTGATGTTTTTTCGTATGGGAAAAAGATTGCTAGAGTTCAGCCATAGCGAAATGCTTGCAATCTTTAATTTACATTCCTTGGGCGAAAGAAGAGCCTTTCTTGACCTTTCTTTTTTATTTAAGTTAGTAAATGGGTTTGTGAATTGCAGTGAATTGGTGGGAGCGTTGGATTTTAACATACCTCGGAGTATTCATTCCAGACAACGACCAATATTTCGCATTAGTTTTCACACCACAAAAAAAAAGAAAATTGCGAAAAAAATGCGCCGTTTGTGAAATATTGTTTATAAAAAAATCGCTATTTTCAGATTTTTAAAGTATATGTATTATGAATATTTTAGAATTTATAGGAATACATTTGATTCTGTTGCATTCACTTGACCTTGCAGTTAGTTATAATTATGAAACAAGTGTTGTTTTCCTTTAAATAAATATTTTTGAAAAAAAAGTCTCATTGTGGAGGTGCCGGGTTCATTGCTGGATTCATTGCCAGCTTCACACACATTTTTTTATCTATATTTATTTATTATCACTTGAAGATAGGAATAAGCCGGTTGCATTTTGTTTTCACAATGAACTGTTTGGGATTTATAAATAAATATTTTGATGCGTATTATTTTTATTTTGTCGTAATTTGTGATTGGTAATTTGCCTTTTTTATACATATGTTTTGTAATATTTTTAGAGCGTCACACTTTTGTTATAAATTTTTTAATATGTAATTATAATTGTAATTTGGAAATGGAGATTCCGTTAATAAAGTAAATTGAAAATTAAAATCAAACGTTAGTATTATAATTGTAAAAAATATATTACAGATATCCTCAAAACTGGCGAAAAATTAGTGTAGATTGGCTGTTTAATTCAATAATTAAACAGACCATCCTAAGAATCAAAACGATTTTATATAACTAACGCCTTGTCGCTAAACAGACGAAATAATAAATCGTATTATTTGTATATAAATTATGATTGTAAATATAATTATTTCTTAGTTTTAAAGTGTGAAAAGAAAATTACTATTAAATTTAACATCAATATTTCATTGATAAGGGCTCTGTCATAAAACAATAAAAATTGCATATAAAATGCCAACAATATCCGATATAAATCAGATTCAAACCAATCTCACTTGGAATTATTTGTTTCTCGCAGACGAGCCCAAAAACCTCAGAGATCAATTTCCTCAATATTCTGTTTGCTATCTCCGCTGTCTTACGTCTAACGTTTTCAGTTTATTCACATCGCGGAATTACATTTTACGGTAAAAACCAGTGCATCACCGAGAAGATAAGCTCAATCCCGTGCACAATGGCCGTTGAGTATATTTCACTTACTAATTAATGGTTGAGGCTTTTACTTGAAGGAACTCCATAATATACTATTTGTAAATATAACAAAGGTTTTTAAGTCTCACAAAAAATGTATTGTAGAGACACTGTTAAAATGGTTTCGCCCACACAATGTCATCATCAAGTGGATAATTAATATCATTAATTATCTGCCTGATGATGATGACAGTGTTTCTACAATATTTTTCTTGCGAATCTTAAAAATCCTTGTTTTATTCACAAATAATGTTATTCATTCCTTGATAGAGAAAATTGAATATCGGAAACGGCTGTTTTCAAGATTCTACCTGAAGATTTAAGAATGAGCAATTCACCGCAGTAGATTCCCAGGCTGATCTGCTTAATGTTTAGACTGGTTCATGAGACCCATAACCCATACGTCGAAAGACTTAAAAAGGTAAGGAATTAAAATTCTGTTCTGGCTAGTATGATTAACAAAACTATTAAGTGGAAAAAATTTGATTGCATACTTCTTATGTATGCGGTGGTTCAAAATTTGTATATGCCAGTCGAAAAGCTGAAGGAATTCCATGTCCGAAACTATTCGAAAGAAATAAACATATTAAGTGAAATAAACCAAGTGTTTCATTCTGTATTTTTGAACCTTAAAAAATGTTTCACCAAGTGTTAAGTGAAAAATTAATTAAATTACTGATATTATTAATCAAAATACTGATGGGATGTTTGAAATAGTGTTGGAAACAATGGAGGAGAACGAAAAGAAAGTACGAATGTTATAATTATTATTTTTGAAATAGTGTTGGAAATAATGGGGAAGAATCAAAGAAAAAAAATACGAAAGTTATAATTATTAATTAGAAATAAAGATGTTTATCTTTTTATCAATAAATACATGATAAAGTTATATTAGGGATTGTTAAGTAAGTTTCACTTGGTTTGTTTTACACGCAAAAAACAAACCAAGTGAAACTTACTTAACAATTCCTAATATTACTAAAATGTTTTACCAAGTGATTAATGAGACTCAAATTGAAAAAATGATAAAGTTATGTTTAATTTACCATATTCTTTATCATTTCCAATTTATTTATATCTATCACATACGATTATTACAATACTATACACAAATGTGTTTTTTATCTAACGTTTATTTCCATACCTCCCAAATGTAAAACAAATTAATTTCAATTCCCATTAATTTCGCTTACGCAGCCTTCACCTTAATGTTATCCAGCAATCAACAACAAAAAATACAACACTATTTTTAAATGTATTAAACTCATTACATCACGCGTTTATGTAAATTCATATTATTACCGGCCTGAGTGGAAGTGGCGTTTGTTATTCGCCGAGCCTTGGCATTGGGATTTTCGGAATTCAAGACCAAGAGAGATTTAGTGTGTTATTATTTTTCCCAATGCTAATCTATTTTATTAAAGATAACAAAGACGTATTGGCGCTCGTGTTTACGAGCGAGTGAATGTCGGGACAATTGAGGCCTTACAATTACTTTACAATTTAGATAACAACAAATATTTCTCTCTCTCTCTCACACATATACACTTATCACAAGTATATCACACATTCACAAATACACACGCACATAAAATGTGTTACATACAAACAAAGTGAGTAACAAGGTCTCTAAAATGAATAATGAGATGTTTTTAATCTATAAAAATTATTTGATATTCTGTTTATTAAATTATAATTGGGTTTTCCCCTTAATTTGTTTCATATCAATATTCAATTATGTGACAAAAAAATTAATGCATTTAATTCTTTGAAATGTTCACTTCATAATACACTTTGAATATGGAATAAACAAAAATTATTAATACATTTTCCTTTATATTTGATTTAATTTTAACAACTTTGGTCACATTTATTAAAATTAAATTTTAAATGAATAAATACTAGTATAAGAAAGACTTGTACACTTTACTTCACTTTTTTTATTATTTTTAATACAAGATGTAAATTAAGATCATGATATGATCATTTTCGATCACATCATGATCGCAATGAACATATGGTGTTAAAAATAAAAAAAAGTGAAGAAAAGTGTACAGGTGTTTCTTATACTTAAGACAAATTTTACACAAGTCATAATTATATAATATGAATAAATATTCTTCTCCTATTATTAATAAAAATATATGCAGTATTATATTTTCTATTTATCTATTAACACCCAATAGCACATAAATAGATCGCTGGATATAAATTATTGTACACAATAAAATTATTAACAAAAGTCATATTTATAACAAATATAGTTGTGTGTTTTATATATAATAAACATGAATTGTTAGGTTTTTATTCGTAGTTTTTTTGTAGCATCTAAGGGGCACTTTAGTTAGCATTTGAACATGTTTATCTTATTTCAAAAAAAAAATCACTTTGGGCGTTAATAATAGAAAAATAATATTTATTCACTTGAACACAGTTATTTAAATTAAATAAAATAAAAACAATTTCAAAATAATTAATTTACTCAATTGAATAACTATCATTTACACATAGCATCAGGAACGGTACGTTTAATTAATTTAATTTAAGAACTTTATAATTGTATAAGGCGAGCTGTACTGACAAGGGATAAATCCCGAAACACGTGTCTATAGATGGCCTTATATTACATAACATTTTTTGTTCTTTGGATTAAATATTCTCGAATAAAAAAATCTTGTATTATGCAATTATTTGTTATGCAACAGCAAATATTCATTGAAGTAGTTGTTTCAATGGATATTTTTTTAAAATACTTACGTAACGGAAGTCAAAAAGGCAACAAGCCCGTGGTTTCAAACTATCGTCCTATACGCTACTAAGTAAACTCTTGAATATTTTTGAACAAGTGATTTATAATACTAAAGTGAGAAATATATCATTTCTAGATCGATTCATTCTAACGAAAAATATCTCTCTTCACATATACATATCATAAGTATATCACATATTCACAAATATACATACATTTACCGTTTAATGTCTGGGGGGGGGAGGGTATTTATCCGAGAAGTAGTCGATGGATGTTTATTTTAAAATACGTAACTAACGTAAGTCTGAAATTGCTGTAGCTGAAGATAAAGTAATTAATTAATTATTAAATTGAGTAAATTAATTATTTTCAAATTCTATTTATTTCATTTAATAATTTTTAATTCCAATATAAGAATTTTGTTTACTTTCATATAATAATAATAATATAAGCTTTATTGTTCAACAAGAAAACTAAAATTAAAGAGCCATACAATATACTAAATCAATTTAAATTAAATTAAACCAAATTAATTCAATTTAAATCAAAACCGAATAAAATTAAACCAAGCTAAATGTGGAAATAATTTATTAATTATTTTCAAATCATTTTTATTTAATACATTTAAATAACTGTGACCAAGTGAATGAATATTGTTTTCTATTTATGTAAATACAAAATAAGTAATAAAAAATCTGTTTGGAATAACGGTGAAAATCTATAATTATTTTAAATGAAAATATCTTCGTAGCACCCTTCTGAGTTGCACAGTATATGAACTGGTGATCGTTGCAGAACATTTGAGTTGGAGTTCGTCAATATAAATGTAGAGGAAAATTGTATATGTTGCCGACACGTTAAATGGCAAACATTTTTAATATAAAAAATTTCTCATTCCAACATTTTAAAATGAAACTTTGCAATCTATGTTTTTCCTTTTCATATATTATTCTGTATCGCAATTTAAATATTATTTACATACATGTTTGCTTTTCCACTTTTTGTCCTTATTATTATTATTATTATTCCGCTTTGAATAAAAATGAGGATATAAGTTATGAATTGCGTGAGGGCATGTAATTCCGATGTATGTTTTTTCTTCTCCTCCCGTTATTTGTATGACGGAATTTTCTGGGGGAGTGACAGAGAAGAGAGCAATAAAGCAGAAAATACCCGCATGTCAAGGTCTCTGAGCCGACAGATCAATATCGGGGAGAACGAGGGGGGGAAGGAAATCAGCCCCTCAAAACGTGAAAATGTACGTTTTCGAAGGGATGGCGGTTTTCGCTGGGAATTTATTAGAAGTTCATTTTTTCCTTTATCTCGTTTTTTTCTTCTTCTATCACGTAGATTGCCAGGCATAATTTCTAAAAATACATGATTTTCTTTATACGTTCAAGCTGTAATAATTATTGGTAATAATTTTATTTTTGCTTTTTTTTTTCATCACCCGGATCTAACGGATACAACTTCCACAAATCAAGTGCTAATTATATATAATTATAATATATATACAGAGAGCTTTTTTATCAGTATACATTAGGCGAAATGTATACCTGCAAAAAAAAAAACAAGTCAAATCAGAAAAAATAGAGGATTTGAATCTGAGAAAAAATCAATATGGCGTCCATAAGAAATAAGAAAGTTGATGATGGTCCAGATGAACCGAAACATGCTATTAATAAAATGAGTACGCCATCGATTAGATTATAAAAAAGTGCTATAAGAATGTCTTCACTGCATTAAAATATTGCTTCAAATAACGAAGAAATAAATAAAAAAAGAAAATCGATTTTTTCGGTTTTTTTGACATTTCTCGAAAACGAAAAAACTTAGCCCAGTTTTCTCAACGGGATATTAATTAGCATGAAATTCTGCAAAAGTGCCGAATTTAAACCTACCCTCTATCTCTTATAATAAGCGAGATCCCCATGGTGAGACTCGAATTTGAAACACCCTATATATATATATATATATATATATATATATATAAATATTATAGGCATAACTTGTTACATGATATTCTGCCGCAAGAAGTTGTTGATTCCTTGTGTTATGTGTTGAAAAATGTAATGAAATAGAATGAAGAGCTGTTGAGCAGTTAATTTTGCTATTTAATACATGGTATACAAAACACAAGGAATACTAAATCCTACATTTCGTTATGGGAATAAGTCCAAGATATTTAAGCATCATATCAGAATCTTGATAATATATGTGGCAAAGTAAACATATTGAATAAATCATTTCGCATTATATATTGTTTAATCGTTGTACATGGCACTTATACACTGCTGGAAATGCTTTTAGAATCACTCGGTTTTTTTGACTTTTTTCAAACGTCTTTAAACCTATCAAAATAAAATTTCCACAGAACATTTAAAGATGATTTTGAAATACATTATGTATTAAATCAATATCAAAAAATGTTCAAATCCTGTGTCTTTTGTTGAAAGTAGATGTTTTCATGATTTTTGACTTGGAAATACTTTTAGAATCACTGCTTTAATTTTTCTAAATTTTGTTTTTTTTGTCTTTTGTTATTGTAATATGTATTTTCAGTTATGCCGAAAAAGTGTGCATTGTCCAGCGCAGAGAAGGCAAGCATCAACGCTTATAATGATTGTGGTCGTTCCCAGAAAGTGGTTTCGTCCTTCTTGAAAAATCAGGAGTTGTACAACGCCAAGAAGACGCGAGGAGTGAGGACAAAGCTGTCGCCAGCGGCTAAACGACGTATAACACGGCTTGCGTCAAATTCAACGAAGTCCAGCCGTCAAATCGTCCAAGAATTGCAGTTGTCAGTGACACCACGCAGGGTTAGACAGGTTATAAACGATAACCCAAACCTGGAATCATCTAAAATGAATTTGGCGCCGCGTCTCAAAGCTGTTCACATAGCTGCTCAGTTGGAATTTGCCAAGGAAAACATGGCTCGCGCATGGAACTTAGTAGGTTTAGAAGATTTGTGTAAGGTGGATGACGTTTACGGAAACATCTTTCTGTAGGTGCTCTTCAGTGATGAGAAAAAGTTTTCTTTGGACGGACCCGACGGTTTTAACAGCTACTGGCGTGACCTTCGCAAAGAACCCGTCTATTTCTCCCGTCGTAACTTCGGTGGTGGCTCCGTCATGTGTTGGAGCTGTTTTGGAAGCATGGGAAGGCTCACGCTTGCATTGCCGAGCTCAAAGATGGATTCGGTTGAGTACCAGGGAGTCTTGGAAGCAAATCCTATTCCATTTTTGCGCAAATTTCGCCGTTTAAGGATCACACACGCTAGCAAGAGCTCTCAAACGTGGTTTCAGTCAAAAAAAATCGATGTTCTCAAATGGCCGGCGTGCAGTCCGGACCTCAACCCAATGGAAAACATGTGGGGCATTATCGTACGTCGAATTTACTCAAATAACAAGCAGTACAACACCGTCGCAGAGCTGAAACAGGCGATCATCGACGCCTGGAACGGTGTGGAAGAATCCGTTATTAACAATCTTGTTAATTCTACGAAATCTCGAATTTTCGATGTTATTACGGTGAAAGGGAAGCAGACCCGTTATTAAATTATTATTGTTGTTGATTTTATTTGGTTAAAAAAATAAAAAAATTAATAAGCTGATGTGATTCTAATAGTATATTTCATTAGGAGTCCAGAAAAAAGGATTTTTCCGTGCGCGCTGACCACGGGAAGTCATGCAAGCACGGAAAAATCCATTTCCAGGGCAAAAACATGAAAACACCTACTTTTAACCATAAACATCGGATTTGAAATTTTTTCTATTGATTTAATATTCTAAACCTTATTTAAATGTTTTGTGAAATTTTCAGTTCGATCAATCTTAAGGCATTTGAAAAAAGTCAAAAAAAACCGAGTGATTCTAAAAGCATTTCCAGCAGTGTAGTAAGGACCATATAATAGCGCAGTAATACATGATAGGCCTTATATAGGATACGTAAAAGGAAATAAATGTTCTAAGATTACAAAAGTGTGATGTAAACCTACGTATAAAACCAGCCATTTGAAGTCCTTCAGACATTACTAATTTATTTGTTCACCAAAATGCAATGTATTGTTAAATATTACACCCAAATCATGCATACACGTTGTCCCTCAAAATTTTGAATATGGGCATTTCAATGTATCACTTGGCACTTAGTTACCACGCTTGTTTTTTTGCATGATGACCAATAATAATAATCAAAATACAATACGAACACATTACATTACATTACTCATATTCAAAATTTTTGTAGAATTCACTCTTTCAAAGATTAAATGATTTAGTGAATAATCACATAGAACAATTTTCTTCCTTTAACGCGAAAAACGTATAAACTTACATTTTCTTACATTCAAATACAGATTATTATCGTTACACCAGTGTGTAATCTTATTTAAAAATCGTTTTGAAGCATATTACAATCTTGAATTGAATTTACACATCGAAACACTTTCATATCGTTCGCATATGAGAGAATATTGGACAAAAGGTTTTTACCAATATCATTAATAAAAATGAGAAAAAGCAACGGATATAAATGGGAACCTTATGAACCCCTGAGGTCGCATTAATTATTAAATTGTAAGTAACGTTATTTACCACGTTCTATTACAAATAAATGTTTGCAACTATTGAAGCATGTGTCCCGAAACAGCCTTGTCTGATTAACTCTATCGAATGCATATGAATGTGGAAATGATTTATTAATTATTTTCAAATCATTTATACTTTCCCCGGTCCCCCTGTCCAAGGGAAAGTATTGTGATCGTGAAAATTTTCGAACCGCCAATTTCAACAAATATGCACGTTTTGAGGTCCCCTGAGTCCATTCCATCGAGTTTTGAAAAATGTCTGTGTGTGTGTCTGTGTGTTTCCGCGATTGCGCATAAACGGCTGAATGGATTAAGCCCAAACTTTATATCTAAGCTTTTTATAACAGTGGAATGATCTGAAAAGCTTTTGGTTAGAATCAAAACTCATTAAGTGCAACTTTACTCTTAGCAATTTTTAATTTTTTAATTCGGATAGAAAAATGTTTCAAATAAAAGTTTTAGATCTTGGAAAGTAAATAATTTCTGTTATAAAACTTTTATTGTAGGACCTCCGGTTTTCATTTTATAAGCGTTTACCTGATAAATTCCCTTAGAGATTTTAATTATTAAAATAATTATTTTAATGACAAATAAAACGTCAAAGTGCCGTCGTATTCAGCACATTCGCAAAGTTTGAAAAAAAAAACGAAGAAGAATGTGGATCAATGATTTCAACACATTGTAAGGTAAGAACTAACACACTTAATTATAATATTCTTCTCAATACTCGGTTTTAACTTTGAAAGACAACAATCAATTTTTTCTATTAATCATTTTGCTTTCCTATTAAATTTTCAATTAGAAACTTATTTGACCGTATTCACCGGGGAAAGTACCATGATGGACACATCACCATTTTTATTTAATATATCTATTGAATGCTTTGGAAAAATAACTGTAAATAGTATCCACAGACAATCATTTCCAAAACATCCGATATGAAGTTAGAATAAATGAAAACATTAGTCTCAGTGGACCCCGAAGGACAAAATCCATGTTGTTCGTCAATTATTGAAGGCACAAACTGCAACATTATGTATTTGTATACTAATTACCCTGATGGATACTCTATACAAAGTAATAAAGACGATGGTTAAGGAAAAAATAGGAGGCAGAGGTGGAAGAACGAAGACTTCTGCCAGAAGTTCAAGCAGGTTTCAGAAGGGGACGGTTTACAGTAGAGCAAATAGCTACATTGAACTAATCGAAAGTGTGCTGTCAAAGAAGCCCAAAATTAACTTGATGTTCGTGGATCTGAAAGCGACATATGATTCAGTTGAGAAAAATATGTTGCAAAGGGTGTGTTAGAGCAAGCAGTTAGCTGGCTAACTGAGATATATGTAGTAATCAACAATGATTGTAGAGTAGTTGAATTTGAAGAAAATGGAGTGGTCGTTCCAAGTGGTGGATTGAAAGTTGGCGTTGGGGAAAGGCTTGAGCTAGAGTATGTGGAGAGAGCTAACGATGTCGAATTGCAGCTGCGACAAATAAGAATAGATAATAGCAGCTCTAGCCCCAATTACCAAAAAGTGCAAGTGTTTGAAGGACTTCCGCGCTATTTTGCGAGATTGTGTAAAGAGGTGGAATGCATGATTACTTGCATGATCCAGGTATGGGAATGAAGAGAAAGGAGGAAAGATATGGATGAGGGTGAGTATACGAAATGCGTGTTTTGTGGGAGTGGAAAGGATGTATAGGAGCATTGAATGAGTGAATGCAAGGGATTGCATGGAAAGCTTGAGATAAATGATAAATGTAGAATGGAAAGTATGTGTGCGAGTGGATATGGGATTGAAGGACTCAAAGCCCTTGTGAAACAAAGGCCAGCAAAGAGTAGTTAATACAATAGAGGTTATGAGCAATTATTTTTAGTTGTGGAAATTATGTAGGAATATTACTTTGTTTGTTATTATTTGTTGTATGAGATATACAAGGTGGCCAGAAAAGGTGTTACATATTTGTTATAACAATGGACTCGTGGGCGTTAATGAAGAACCGTACAATATTTTTTACTTAAATTTTCTACTTGAAATTAATCAATGAACCACTTTACCTGAAGATTATCAATGGCCTCGTGGGCGTTAATGAAGAACCGTTCAATATGTTTTACTTAAATTTTCTACTTGAAATTAATCAATGAACCACTTTACCTGAAGATTAGGTAAATTAATTTCAAAGTAGAAAATTTAAGTAAAAAATATTGTACGGTTCTTCATTAACGCCCACGAGGCCATTGATATAATAAATATCAGTAATAATCAGAAATCAGTAATAATTTTGAAATATTTTGATTAAAATTAGTTCTATTAACATCCTGTTAAACACTGAAAATGTTTATTTAATGATAAGTCGACTATTAATAGCAATAATTATACATAAAATGTTAAAAAAATTCTAGTCACATATTTAGGATATTAATGGCCTCATAAATCTTATTGAGTAATTACCCAATATTTTTTTGTGTTTTATTTAATTTATTTTTTTATTTTAAAAACTTTTTTTTAGTTTTTTTTTTAATTGATTAACGAACCACTTTAACTGAAGATTATCACACCTTTTCTGGCCACCCTGTATATGCCTAATAAAGGTTTATTTATATACTTAAAGGAAACTTAATGGAATTTGTATTAACTATGAGTAAATTACATATTATATTAATGAACTGAAACCACCCAAGAATAAGTCATATTTAAAATTTATTTCTCACAGAACACCCGTAGAGGTTTAATTCATTTATTCTGGGATACAAGGATAAATCCTTCAGTCCCCCGGACTTAAGGCTATTTACTTCTGGAGGCTAAATATCAATTTACCTGACAGATCGTAGTGTGTGATATGCTTAAAGGACTAAACCCGAATGGCCTTTGCCGTATATTCTTTGAGCGGAATATTGATTTTCGCTATCAACTATAATTTCATTCATTTCACGTAAAGTTAATTTGTTATTATTATTGAGGTTACTACTATTGTTATTTGCACTAAACGACGAAAGGCAAAAACAATTGCATCATTAAACTATAGAGGTGATTTTCGTAATACAATAATCTTTATTGAGGTGTTTAGACATATACAGGGTGGACAGAAAAGGTGTGATAATCTTCAGTTAAAGTGGTTCGTTAATCAATTTTAAGTAGAAAAAAACTAAAAAAGTTTTTAAAATAAAAAATTAAAATATAATAAAATTATAATGTAGTAATATTTTATTCCTTTCTTCACTTTTTTATTTTTTTATAACTATATGTACATTTCAAGCACAACGTGCTCTTTTTCAATAATTTTATGTAAAATTGACAAATAAACATGTAAACAAAATTTAATATACAAATGTGATGATGTGATGTGTTATTAAAAAATCAGATAAAGGTAATCTATTGATATTAAATAAAAATGATTTGAAAATAATTAATAAATTATTTTCACATTTAGCTCTGTGACTATTGACTTACCTACGTAAGTACGTTAAACAAATGTACATTAAAACAACTACTTCCCGGGCAAATACCCACGCCGGATATTGAAAAAAAATTTATTAATTATTTTCAAATCATTTTTATTTAATATATTTAAATAACTGTGACCAAGTGAATGAATAAATACTCTTTTCTATTTGTAATTTATTGAATTAAATCAATTAATTTTAATAAATTGTTATTTAACGGAGTTAAGTCAAAATTTAAAAGTTTACTAGAATTTTTATGCATTTCAATTGCTTCTAACATATTTAGTTTTGGAGAATTTGACATTTTTAAAATGTTTAAATTGTTTAACGAAAATTTATGTCCAAATGTTATTAAAAAAAAGTATTGGGTAATTATTCAATAAGCTTTATGAGGCCATTAATATCCTAAATATGTGACTAGAATTTCTTTTTAACATTTTATGTATAATTATTGCTATTAAAAATCTACTTATCATTAAATAAACATTTGTAATGTTAATAGAATTAATTTTAAAATATTTGAAAAATATTACTGATTTCTAGTCACATATTTATTATATCAATGGTCTCGTGAGTGTTAATGAAGAACAGTACAATATTTTTTACTTAAATTTTCTACTTGAAATTAATCAATGAACCACTTTACCTGAAGATTATCACACCTTTTCTGGCCACCATGTATAGTGCAAAAAATTCATTTTTTTGTTTTATTAATATCCACCATCGGTCTTTCAGCCAGAATTTGCTGTCGTATATGTTATGTCCGGTTAATTATTATTTTTGTATAGTGTTTAAAATTGTAATTATATTATTATCGTTAATTGAGGAAGCTAGTACTTACACAGTGAGATTTTTAAGACTTCACTGATCTGGTCGCATGGGTTTCATCATAGAAAACCTAAATAGAAGAGCAACTCTCCTCAAAAGAGAACACTTATAGCGATTGTTTACATTATTTCTTTAATGTGTACCAACCTACACATATTGAAAGAATGCATCGAAAGTAGTTCTAACAATATCTCGTTAATGTATACCAACCAACAAATATTGAAAGAATGCATCGAAAGCAGTTCTACCAACATCAAAATATTTTGTTAGTGGGAAAATTTAAATCTGAAAGGAAATACCGGGATATACTTAATTAAGAGCGCGCGATACCACCTTCTTTTGAAATAAAGTTGAATTTTTAATTATTATTACAGATATTGAAAATCTGTTTTCGCTAATATTTCTATTTTTTAGTTGCGGGGTGCACTATGGCGCGTTTTTTGAAATATTTTTTTAAATATAAAAAATGGAATTAAAAAAAATAAAAAATAAAAAGTCGGACACCATGCTACAATCATAAATATTTTTTATGAAATTTAATCTAAATAACATTTTTTTATAAAAAATATTTTTAAATGCAAAAACAACTTTTTAGCTAGTAAAAAAATAGACCCGTAAAATGCTGCTATGAAGCGGGATTAATGTGAATCACACTTTATGGGCGGAGTTGTCGTAAGTATTCGATCCCACTTTTTTGAAACAGTCTTATTTAAGTAAGTGTATATTTCTAAAATTAATTAAATACGACCCGTTCCTGGAACAATTTTTCGAGCGAACGCGGACTCAGGATGTCGCGCGGCCAGGCGCGTTGCAACTTAGCGGGCGACGACGGTCTCGTAATGAAATTGTTGTTTTTAGCAGAGCGGACTGTTTATTCATTCGTTATTATAACACCTTTATTACATTTGCACAAACACGATTAAAATGTTATTACTTATTGATTTTTTTTATTATATATACACCTTTTTCTCAATGAAGTGCGCATTGTTAACTTTGTTATTAGTCCAGCTAGAAAGTCGGTTAAATTAGCAAAGTAGTAGTAAATTTTCCGGGGATTACAACGGAAAAATCAGAAAAGCAAAAGAATATCGCATTTTCAAAATATTAATAAAACAAACATTTTTTTAATGGAAATCAGTATCTCTTTTATGATCACATCACCAGAGGGTAGTTTAAACAAACAAGTTATAGACTATTACACAAAAATTACTCGCAAATAATGAAGTTATTGGCATTTACGTATTTTGTTTTCAATTGAATTAAGTTAGTATAAAAAACAAAACACTTACAAATAAGCTATACAAAAAAAATATAAAATTTGCAGTTTTGGATGAAAACAATGAAATGCATTTAAAACGCACAGACTCGTATTTTTATCAAGTACAAGGGCAAATGCACATATCCCGTAGGAATTATTGCTACTTTGTAATATGGACTCCTAAGGGATTATTGGTGGAAAAGGTGAGTTTTTTTAATTATTTTACAATTACATAAATTTAAATTTAATATTTGTTATTTTGGAAGTTTACATTTGCATCATTTAGCTAGTTTAAATAAATTTGTTTAAAAAATAAATATATTTCTTAAATACTTTCATATTAGAGTAACTTTTTTTGTACAAATTTGAAACAAATTTTGGTTTTTATCTTTAAATCAAATATTTCTTTACGACATGCTCATTGATATGTGGACATAAACATGTTACATGTTTTTATCTTCGCTTTTAAAGTTTAAATTAATAACAGAAATAATTAAACCAAAGGGTTACAAGGTCCAACCAAAGCTTGTTTGTATGTATTATGATTTTTCAAAAAAATCCTATTTCTTCACATTAATAAACTTTCATGCAAATTTTTAACATTTACTTGAAATATTCGCCGAGTTGTGTAATTGTTTCTGTGAATAATTTTACTTTGAAACCGAAAAAAAAATAACATGTTTATGATCTTCTAGCAATGTGCAAAAAAAGTTTTAAATGGGGCACAATTTTTACTATGTAAATCCCTATACTTAAATAACACTCACGGTATATATATTATATATTTATATTTATTTTACCATACATATATTTTTCCTATCATTATCTGATATTTAAAGGCTAGTTTTCTTCTTTTTCTATTATAAATTATTTCGTCAAATTGAAAAATGTCTTTATGGTAATTATGTTTTTAAGTCCAGTAAAACTTCTGTAAACGATGTCTTTTTGTTGAATACATGATAAAAAAGTGTTTTCCATATAAGAGGTCATCCTGGACACACTCTATATGTATATTGTATGTGCATGTTGCTAAATAGAATAACAACCACTTATCTACTTACATTTTTCTAATTTAATTTGTTGTTCTATTTTTGAATGGTTTTTTTATGTTGTTTCAGATATCAAAAGATGACATGTTCTGACAAAAAATGATACCATCATTAAAAATATTTTATTTTAATTGTATTTTACCAGAATTGGTCTACCCACATCATGCAAGGGGTTTAAATATTAGGAATTTTAAAAGAAATTCATTAATGTTGAGTACATTAATGAATTTTCTTTCTCCCAGACACCAATTATAAAATAAAACTATATACTAATATTAAAAATGTTTGAATTTCTAATAACTTTATTATAAATGACAATAAAATGTCAATAAACATAATTATAAAAAGTGAGTGTAAAAGATAAAAAAAAAAATATTAATTATTTTCAAATTATTTTTATTTAAAATTAAAAATTTCAAACGCTGAATTCAAATTTATGACAATTTATTAATGGAATTATTTTTTCTGTATTATAATCCTTAATTTTAATTTCCATTATATATTGAAAATAATAGAATAGAAGAAGAATATTAAGAACACTAATACAGTTTTTAATCTAAGACAAATATCAAAATTTATGTGGCAAAATGTCTCTTTATAAATATTTAAATGTTTCTCCATTGCATTAAATATTGATAAAGCCAACACTTTTGGCTCAATCACACTTACTAATTACGTAAACTATTTAAAAAGGTTTTGTATTAATTATACAAAAAAATTATGTATGGAATCATATATTTCTCTTGCAAATCCTTCATTCTTGAATTCATGATTAAAATCTTATAAAGTGATTCGGATTCAATTGTTAAGAATTACTTGTTTAGCTAGCAGTTGTAAAACAATTTTTGTATTCAATTTTAATACATTTAAAAAAAAATCTGACACCCTCGAAATAAATATCTCTGAAAATTATGCCATAAATCAATATTAGGTATAATACGAATTAATTAAAAATATTGATTTTATGATTATTACAGTGATATCTTAAAATTATTGTGGAACCTATTGAATATTTCTGAAACCGTTTATGGAATTTATTTTAAAATTTAGAATATATATTTGACTAATTAATTTCTATTTATGGAAATTTGCGATATCTCTTATAGTTTTTAAAATACAGCGACAACTTGTTTTTTAATAAAGGGTGTTCAAAATCATGCTAATTTTATAGCGCATTGATTTGTCTAATTGACTGTAATTATTTGTATCAAAATATTGCCAAATAAATAACATTTTTACTATTTAATACATTTATTTAATTCGCATTTTTAAGAAAACCTTTATATAAACGTCAAATATTTACTGTTTTGCTACAATATGTTCAAAATATCAGTCATAATCATAACAAAAACAATAAAATAAACTTGATTTTTTTAAATTTTTAATAGCTAGTTGCTAATATCAAAAGTATAATCAGTAATTACGTTCTAACATATTTTATAAAAAATAATTTGAAACCGTTTCAATACACAAGCCACGAATGCAGATCGATTGAAAAGTGCGGTCTATAACCAGAAAATATAAAATAAATAGGACGAATACGTGTATATTTGTATAGAAAATAAAAAAAAATCTTGGAGGGGAGACTGAACGCGCCCACTCCGCGACTATCTTCGTCTGACAACGTTGACTCCTCATAAGTACTCTTCCAAGGCGTTCACGGGTTAGATACAGACGTAAGGGGAAAGAATGTTTACGTCTCACTAATTACTTGTGTATCGCCTCCTCTTAAAGATAAAAAAATAATAAAATGCATTTATTAAATAAATATTAAAATAATCAAAAATTATGAATGAACTCTTAATTTTAAATAATATAAGGTATTAACATTTTTTAAACAATTCAAAAATTAACAAATATAATTATGATGAACAAGACAATTTAATTGTTCTGATTATTGCTTAGATATGGCACATGCAAAATGTCCACCATGCTACATTTTATTGTTTGGATATTTTCACTTTCAAGTAGATTCATGTTGTCGACTAAATATCAACATACTTTACATAACCGATATTTGAAAACACAAAAAAATATTTGGCTTCGACAACATTTTGACCATTATTTTGGCGGTTCTCAAAATTTTATTATACGGCTTTCTTTTAAGGTCTTCCATGCATACTGAGACACATCGTGCATGCGCTATGAAGTTCATCGTAAAATGTTGCTAAAGTTAAAAAATTAAATAAAAAATAATAAGTTTAGGAGATAATCGGGTCTATTCCTTAAGGGAAAATTTAATTTTAACGTGAACGTTATTAAACAAATTCACATTCTCTCTCTCTCTTTACATATATATATATATATATATATATATATATATATATATAATGCAGCTTACACTGTGATAATACAAAATAACGTACACGTTAAACTTAACATGTCCTTTACAGAATAGCCCCCAATGTAAAGAAACCTATATATGAAATTGTTACGTAACGTAACTCAAAATATCACAGAGCTAAATGTGAAAATAATTTATTAATTATTTTCAAAACATTTTTATTTAAGGTTGCGGTTTAGTGGAAAGAGATAGCTATATAGTAAAATTTTGGATTTCATAATATGAATGTGTATTTACATTTTTTATCTACCAAGTATGAAGTATCAGTCTAAATAAAAAATAAATCGTTAATTTTCGTGTATTACGTCAATTTACTAGTTCAGGTTAGAAAAGAAAATTGTAAGATATAATGGAATTAATATCTCATGCCTGCTTACTTATTTGAATGCAGAATTCAGTGAAATCCTTTAAATTTTCATTGCACAAGTTTCTATTAGCAAAAATTTAATTTAAAATTTGCTATAAATTTGATCAATTTTCGTTGTTTTTCATAATTATTTTTCACAGAAACTAAACATTAAAATAATTTTTAATTTATCTGATGAAATTCCTGCTTATTTTAAGATTATTTTAATGTATAATACAATATTGTTCATTGATCACAACAACAATCTAACTCAAATTAGTGATTGCACATATTTGTATAGCTATCTCTTTCTTCTAAACCGCACCCTTAATTTATTTAAACAGCTGTGACCAAAAAAATAAATACTCTTTTCTATTGATATTATAAGGTAACCACTGAAATTTCATTAATATCATAAATTGACATAAACAGTAGACATGACTGCGTTCAATGAAATAAAATCCTTACTGTATATTGTCGATCTGTGTAAATAATAATTCTATTAACATAAATCAATATTACTATGAAGAAAAAAATCCAAATATCTCAGTAAAGATCAAATTTGCAGACAACTTATCGCTTATTAAAACGCGCAAACATAAAGGGGGGCTGCTGCTTTGCGAGCTGTTTGCATAATTGATTGATGACTAAACCCGCCTAAAAAGGGTGAGTGCAAAAAGAGAACAATTCCTCCCCTCGATTTAGGAGTTGACGTGTTAATTTTTTTTATTCTGAAGTTGCGAATTTTACTAAAAAAATCTATAAAAAAAAGTAAGGGCTTTATAAACTCAAGAGAAGTTCTATTTATTTATGCATTTATTCAAGATAGTTTATCGAATTGAATTAAAAGGTTGATAACCTAGTCATTCTTAAATTTAAATATGGAAATCAATAAAGTCGTTGTGCCGTGAACAATTGTTACGGTATTGGAAACATGAATATTAAAAAAAAAAACAAAGCGAGTTCTGTTCATTTATCAAACGAAATTAATATGGACAGTTATAATTAATTAATATTTTTAGAAGAAAAAACGTTTGATTTCTTATAATCTAATATCATTTCTAACTTACTTACTTATTAATTATTAATATTTTAGGAATACTTACCTGATTATATACAAATATGTAAATTATTGTATAATATAATCAATTATAATGGAGAATTCCGTAAAATAAAGTTAAAGTTAACTAGTTTCGATTTAATACCATTATCAAGATTGAATTATGAACATAAAGTAATATTGATTTTTACAGTAAAGATAACACTATTGAATTTGAAAATGTATTAAAAATTATAGATAGTGTTTGGTGCATGTGTATTCATAATGTGTATTTTTTTGTTATTTTAAGGTGCATTTGTAAAACTTTTATTTTTAATGTACTATAGGATAACACATTACATAATCCCAATATCCTGAAAATTATCCCAAAAATTTGCAATAAATTCCGTAATAAAACGAAACCTAAATTTGTCTCCAAAATTTCGCCATCCCCATAGCTGAATAATTAGCTCCTCTAGCCCTTACCAAAATCCTCCTATATGACAAAACTAGCATAATCCCAATATCCCGAAAATTATCCCAAACATTTTCCACAAATCCCATAAACCAAGACATTCTAACTCCACTATTAATACATTCATCTTATCTTTCATCGAGAACTAAAAGACGGACATGACACATAAGACAGTGACTTTTGGTTAAAAGACCGATGTTCGATAGTCGTTTTGGAAATAATAAAATAAAGTGTATAGTATTTTACCATGTGTAAATACCTCAATAAAGGTTATTGTATATGTAATTAGCGATTTTAAATCAAATACTTGATATTTGATATTATTTGGATTGTTAAAATGCAAGTATTATCCATAACGTATTAAAAAGTAATAGACTATTTGAAAATAAACCTTATGTTGCTGTTGATAATATAAAGTGAAATTAAACAATAAAACAAAAAAATATCTGTTTTGTTATCCTTTGATAAGCGACAAACTTCAAAATATTTATCATAATAAATTAATGACGACGCAAGCGCCACCTTTTGCCTAAACTGAACGTTTCATTAAATTCAAAATATTTGACGAATTAGTTTTGTTTTATGATAAGAACTTTATATTTAAATTCAAAGTTTTAGAAAATAAAATATCTGCAAATAAAGTCATATAAATAAATAAATAAATAAATAAAGTTTGAACATTCGAATTAATTATTTAAATAATAAATTTTGTTCTTTCTCTTACTTATTATAATAATAAAGCAAACAGCAACGTTTTCCGATAACAGCCATTTTTTATATTTTTTTGACAACACCTGTTTAAGCCTGCGGCGAAAAAGATAGCTATATAAATATTGGCAGTCACTAATTCGAGTTAGATGGCTGTTGTGATCAATGAACAATATTGTATTATACATTAAAGTGATCTTAAAATAAACAGGAATTTCATCATATGAATTAAAAATTATTTTTATGTTTAATTTGTATGAAAAACAATGAAAATTGATCAAATTTAAAACAAATTTCAAATTATATTATTGCTAATAAAAAATTGTGCAATGAAAATTTAAAGGATTTCACTAAATTCTGCATTCAAATAAGTAAGCAGACTTGAGCTATTAATGTCATTATATCTTACAATTTTCTTTTCTAACTTGAACTAGTAAATTGACGTAATACACGAAAATTAACGATTTATTTTTAATTTAGACTGATACTTTATAGTTGTTAATTGTTGAGGCTTCTACTTTGTTATACATTGTAATTCAATTTTAATAAATGAAACACTTTTTTACTTTGTTTGTATAACTCGGATTGATTTTATTGTTGACTATAGTTTCGACAACCTTAACGTGTCATTATCAAAACATATTCATTTTATTAAATCCAAAAGAATGACTCTTTTTCAAACGATTACTTCCATTTTACTATATAGCTATCTCTTTCTACTAAACCGCAACCTTTAAAGAGGTATATATTTTTATGGAATTTCAATAAACACAACATTATTTATTTACTAATTTTTTTGCAGATATTTATTTTTTTTTTTTTTTTGATAATTTTAATTTAAACTTAAATTTGTAATATGGTACAATTTCCCTAAAAAAATATGAAATTAATATTAATTCGACTGCTCAAACTTCAATTGGATTTTATTATAATAAGTAGAAGCAAGGACAACTGTTTTTATTTAAATAATTAAAGTCTCTACGACCAACATAAAGAAGATTCGAATTAATATTAATTTATTTATTTATTCAACGGAGACACCATTTTACAAAAATATTGAAAAAACTTAAACTTAATATTAACAAAGACATATTCGAAATATATAGACATTGACGAGCATTACAACTTAAATTTATTAGAAATCGATTCTACGCAGTAAAGATTTGAATATATATTGTATACCTTTTTCTCATTTATCACTTGGTAAAACATATTTAATAACCGTTTGTTATAATGAATGTTTTAGTAAAACAAAACCAAGTGATTTCATTATAACAAACGGTTATTTGAATATATTTATATTTGGAGCGAATAAATCAAAATATACATTATTGTTAAGTGAATTAGCCGTTCGCATCATTCTTACTACAGAGTTATTAGCTGCATAATTGGTCCTACTACACGTTAACCGAAATAATGTATTGTTCCTCGTAACGACTCCACTAGTTTGATACCAGGATGTAATTGATGATAATAATTGAATGCAGTTAATGTGGTTATTTATGATTTTATAAAGAACGCATAAGTCAGAGAAGGTACGGCGATATTCAAGTGGTTTAAAGTTTAAGGAATTAAGGATATTATCATAATTTAAGTTTGTTACCGGAATACCTTGTAAGTAAGCAATTCTTCGTAAAACTTTATGCTGTACTTTTTCAATCATATCTTTTAGGTATTTCTGATGAGGATTCCAAACTGGTGCAGCATATCCAAGTAATGAGCGCACAAGTGAACAATACAATATTTTTAATGTAGGGATAAAAAAGTCAGAACCAATTCTTAATATAAAACCTAGTGTTTTTAAAGCACGGTTTACAATATATTTTATATGACTATCAAATGATAGTTTAACATTATAACGCACACCCAGATCACTTATTTCCATTACACGTTCTAAGAAGCTATTATTAAGTGTATAGTTATAGATCGATACGTTTACAATACGATGGAAAGTTATATTTTTACATTTGGACACATTAAGACTCAATCCATTTTTCTGGCAGCAACGGCAGATGTTATCTAAGGCATTCTGAATTATAAAATGATCATTCTATTTTTTATTACATGAAATATTTTCAGGTCGTCAGCGTATAATTAAAATTGACAAAGAATGACAGATTGAATGTCATTAATAAATAAATTGAATAATAATGGTCCTAAATGTGTGCCTTGTGAAACCCCTGAGAGTACTTTTATTGGAGTCGAACATTCGCCATTAATTTTAATGATTTGTAATCTATTAGAGAGAAAACTAGCTAACCACCCAGCGATAGATTCATTGAGACCAAGAAGTGATAGTTTACGTAGTAATATTGAATGGGGTACTCTATCAAAATCAGTATATACTGTATCAATTTGATTTCTTTGTTCAAGGGCATTAGATATATAAGAGTTATAAAGCAATAATTAGAAGTTGTTGATTTCTTTGATTGGAATCCATGTTGGGCATCAATTATATAATTAGAAGTGATCCATGATAGTTGATTGCTTATCATTTGTTCCAATAATTTAGGTATGTGTGATTGCATGCAAACTCCGCGATAGTTTTCTAAAGACAATCTTTATTACTATTTTTATAAATAGGGGTTAGAAAGTTAATTTTCCAATATTGAGGGAATATCCGTTCACTGATAGACTTTTTAAATATAATGTTCAGAGGAATTATAATTGTGCATACACATTCTTTTAATAGTGCAATAGGTACTCCATCCGAACCACAAGAATATGACGATTTTAAATTCGCAATAGCTTGAAAAATATCATTTTCGCCAATTGACAGTTGGAATGTGGAATCTATGCAAGAAACAAGGGTATAATCGTTTAAATATTGATTTTCAGAATTATCTACATAAACTGTTGCAAAAAACTCTGCAAATAAATTAACTATGTTATTATATGTATTAGCAGATTTATTACCAAAGTACATAGTAGTGGGATATCCAAAAGATTTTTTATTTTCTTTAACATACGACCAAAAGTAATTAGAATTATATCTGATGTTGCCCTCCAGTTTATTAATATATCTATTGTACAGTCTCTTGCTTAGATATTTACATTTATCACGCAAATTGGAAAAAATAAATAATCACAAAAACTATTGGAATTTTTAAATTTGTGATGCGCGCTTTTCTTATCTTTTATTAAATTTATTAATTCATAATTGTACCATTTTCGGTATGTGCTTACAATTCTTTTCTTTTTGGGAATGTATAACTCGATAGCTGTATACAATAGATTATAAAATGATTCGACTGTTATATTAATATCCGCTCTATGCAATATGTTCTCCCAGTTCATATTAACTAAAAATTGATTAAGCTCAATATAATTAGCATTTGCGAAGTCATAATAAGTGGTTTCATCATATGTTGTGTCTGAGGAGTATAGGCAATCAACATTAATACAATAAGCATAATGATGTCTAGAGTTATTGAATAATAAGTCCGTTGCTAACATAACCTGAACTAAATCAGCAGAACCAAAAATTAAATCAAGATAAACACTTTTCTCATTAGGTAGGTCGTTAACTTGACTTAAATGTAAAAAGCTATACGAATCTACAAGAGTTAGTCCTTCATTGCTGGTAGTGCTGTGAGCACATACGCCTAAGTCATCGTTGATCCAAGATTCATAAGGAAGATAGTAATCCCCACAGATTATCACTTCACTATTGGTTGACTTTGAAATCACCTCTTCCACTGCTATACAATGATCTGGAAATTTAGATGATTCAGTGTTAGGTGAAAAATATACTGCTCCAATCACATAATTTTTATTGAGCATTCGAATCTGTATAAATAGCTGCTCCACTGTATCAACGGATGTACATAATGCACATACTTTTAAGTGTTGCTTAGTAAGAATCATAACACCAACACTTCATTTGTTGGAATTCTTATGAGATCTATCGTTTCTAAAATATTGTATTAATTTCCTTTGATAATTTCATTATCCCTAATATCCGGAGATAGCCAAGTTTCTATTATTATTATTATGACGTCATATAGTGTGGTAGATAAATATTTTGAAAAATCAGATAATTTGGTTTTGTAAATACACACTTAGTTTTTTTTGGTTTTCAGTATTTTTATTATTATTACTCGTAGTAGCCTCTTTACTACGTCCATTTGTATTACCGATATTTGCTAAATATGGAACGCCATTTCGGTATTGAACACGAACACTTTTTCGACCTTCTAAATTTATTCTTTCCATTTCCGCTTTTAACGTTTTATAGTGTGTCATTTGTTTTTTTTGTACGGTCGGGATAAAAAACTATATTAGATTTATTCGAATTGCTTCTTAACACTTCTTTAGCATCATTAATGTCATATTTAAAATCAAAATAATAAAACATTTACGAAAAAATCATATAAATAAATAAAGTTGGAGGAGTCGCATTATTATTAATTTCATGTTCTTTTTAAGGACATTTTACCATATTACGAAATTAAGTTTAAAATAAAAAATTTCAAAAAAACAAAATATCTGCAAAAAACAAACAATTATATAATTAAATAAACAATGTTGGAGAAAGTATTGTGTTTATTGAAATCCCGTAAAAATACATTCCTCTTTAAACGGGTGTTATCAAAAAATTACAAAAAAATATCCGTTATCCGAAAACGTTGCTGTTTGCGTTCGCCTGATAAACTCGCTGTAAACCTTGAATTCATCAAAACGCCGTTGATGATAACGCGCTGGTAAACACGCGAGTGCGTAATTTCACGATAAACAGCGTACAATTAACGAAATTAACATTCCTAAAAATAAGTAAAATAAAAAGATGCATTTCATGGTGAATATAACATATCAAACACAAAGTCTCTAATGATGAGTAGACGCGTTTCTGGATTTATTCCTCGTAGTCATAGCTACACTTTTAATAAATAATAATAATAAAGATGTTTAATTATTTTGTTTTAATATAATAATAATAATTTTTAATACTTTAATATACTGAAAATGTAAAATATAATTAATATAATGCGCTGGGCTTAAAAACTTCTTGTCGGTAGCCCAGACACCTAAATGTATTGTAATTATTTATATTGTATTGTTTTTTTTTACTATTTGGTATAGTCTGAATAAAGATTTGTGTATATATAATGCGCAACAGACTTTATTAGACTTTTTAATTAATAAAAATTAATTAATCTGTTAAAACGTTGCCTACTTGCCCCAAAGGGACAACTTCTTTGCGAGTAAGAGGGGGTGACAAAAGCGGAACACTGACCACAGAAAAGATGGCGATTTCAACCGTTGTGGAATATAAATTTAATCCAAGTTAAAGTGAAACAACTAGAATTCTTTTAAGGTTGCGGTTTAGTAGAAAGAGATAGCTATATTGTAAAAGGGAAATGATCGTTTAAAAAAAGCCATTATTTTGGATTTAATAATATGAATATGTATTTACATTTTTTATCTACTAAGTATAAAGTATCAGTCTAAATAAAAAATAAATCGTTAATTTTCGTGTATTACGTCAATCTACTAGTTCAAGTTAGAAAAGAAAATTGTAAGATTTAATGAAATTAATAGGTCATGTCTGCTAAGTTATTTGAATGCAGAATTTAGTGAATTCCTTTAAATTTTCATTGCACAAGTTTTTATTAGCAAAAATATAATTTGAAATTTGCTATAAATTTGATCTGTTTTCAGTTGATCATAAACCATTAATCCCAATTTTTACATCTAAATCTCTTGAAGATTCTAAATATAAAATATATTTCCGGTGAAGATTTGGGATTAGCAGTCTATTAATGATTAAAAAAATCATTGGGATTTAGATGAAGAAATAGTTGCTTTTGTTCATCAAGTTATAGTTTTTTGATTTCGACTTTAATTAAAGTAAAAATAAAATAGTTTCATTTAAAATTACCATGGATTTTCCAACAATTAATGTCTTCACAATCAATAAGAATTTCTCACTTAACCCGTGGTGAAACAATTTTGTGTTAATTAGAACATTTCTTTTTTATTATTTCTATAGTTCTGGAGATATAAAAATATTGAAACAAAAAACAAAAGTGTTTAATTAATCTTCTAATTAACATAACATATTTTAATTCTTGGATCTTGAATTATCGTTTGGGTTTTAGTTTTTTATTACACCTTTTTTTAATAACCTTAAAATGATCCTATTTTTAAAGTGACATTCACGAAATAACAAAAAAAAATACAAATATTTTCTTTTTTTTATTCTCTCTTCATTTTTCATATATCGTTTATGAATGTGTGTGACTATTTGAATATGAGTATGTTATGCAGACAGTGAAACCGGCATACCTCGAGAGAAAAAAAAAGTCTGTATAAATAGCAACCGCGAAAATGCGTAGTTCCCTCTCCCGAACATCAGTGCCGGCCCGTAAGGCGAATGATCAATCATTCTAACACCTAAAGCCCGTTCTATTTTCGTAAACGAAATAAATAAATGTAATAAAAAGGGAAACCGCTCGCGTCGGCAGCGGAAAGTGTGCAAGTGGAACGCGAGTGTCAAGAACGGGCGAGAACTAGTTTGAATTTCGCGACAATTATTAAAGGCTGGAATCATTTCATCTCGTATCGTGATTTGTTGCTTCAAGTCAGGATTGTCAATTTGGAGTAACCAATTCAAACAGGCACGGCACTCCTTTCGCGCGCCGTTGATTCAAGTTGTCAAAGAGTTCAATATTTGAAATTAGACATTTCTTTATTTAAATATTTCATTGTTGACTCATCCATAGGCGTAGCTAGTCTTTTTTTTTCAGAAAGGGGTCTTCAAATATATGAACTAAAATAAATAACTTGTAGCAATCCACAACACAATCCATCCAACGAATGCCTTTAAGAATCCACCGAAATTCCAGCGTTTTAGCCTTAAGAAAGAAAAATGCTGATAATCCTGATAACATACATCTTACAAAATTTCGTAACACTAATGTCCCTGCTAAATACAAACGTACTTCTATCACTATTCATCAATTCATTTGTTCGAATCACCAGGACAGTTCAGCTAGCTAGCATAGGTTTTTTTCTTCATCATAAATTTATGACATGGCAGAAAGACCTCTAGTTGATAGCCCAGATGGACACTAACACCTACATGTATTGTAATTATTTATGTTATATTCTTTTGTGTTATTTGTCTGAATAAAGATTTATAATTTATAGTTTCATTCATATCTTTGAACAAATACTACATTATATTTAGTACATGTTTATGTCTAGCGGTTATATAAACAATTAAAAATTTACTAAAAAGCCATTCTAAACGTTTTAATACCGATGTGAAGTTATCCACGGTTTTCCAGCCACGATTTTTAGGCCCACCATGGCCATTTTTATTGTTTGATATGGTTCTTAAAGATATCTAGTAACAATCTAAGACAATGAAATAAAAAATTAAAAGCACCAAAGTCGGTCGTTTTGAACATTGAAATTTGACCGATTTTCTCTTGAAAACTGTGAATAATAAAAAAATAAAATAAAAAAAATAGTTAAAATAAAAAAATAAACTTTTTTATTGTTTGATATGGTTCTTAAGACATCTAGTAACAATCTAAGACAAAGAAATCAAAAATTAAAGGCGCCAAAGTCAGCTGTTTTGAACTTTGAAATTTCACCGATTTTCTGTTGAAAACCGTGGATGATAATAAAAATAAAAAAAAATAGTTAAAATAAAAAATTAACTTTTTTATTGTTTGATATGGTTCTTAAAACATCTAGTAACAATCTAAGACAAAGAAATAAAAAATTAAAGGCGCCAAAGTCAGCTGTTTTAAACTTTGAAATTTCACCGATTTTCTGTTGAAAACCGTGGATGATAATAAAAATAAAAAAAATAGTTAAAATAAAAAAATAACCTATTTTATTATTAGATATGGTTCTCAAGACATCTAGTAACAATCTAAGACAAAGAAATCAAAAATTAAAGGCGCCAAAGTCAGCTGTTTTGAACTTTGAAATTTCACCGATTTTCTCTTGAAAACTGTGAATAATAAAAAAATAAAATAAAAAAAATAGTTAAAATAAAAAAATAAACTTTTTTATTATTAGATATGGTTCTCAAGACATCTAGTAACAATCTAAAACAAAGAAATCAAAAATTAAAGGCGCCAAAGTCAGCTGTTTTGAACTTTGAAATTTGACCGATTTTCTCTTGAAAACTGTGAATAATAAAAAAATAAAATAAAAAAAAATTGTTAAAATAAAAAAATAAACTTTTTTATTATTAGATATGGTTCTCAAGACATCTAGTAACAATCTAAGACAAAGAAATCAAAAATTAAAGGCGCCAAAGTCAGCTGTTTTGAACTTTGAAATTTGACCGATTTTCTCTTGAAAACTGTGAATAATAAAAAAATAAAATAAAAAAAAATTGTTAAAATAAAAAAATAAACTTTTTTATTATTAGATATGGTTCTCAAGACATCTAGTAACAATCTAAGACAAAGAAATCAAAAATTAAAGGCGCCAAAGTCAGCTGTTTTGAACTTTGAAATTTCACCGATTTTCTCTTGAAAACTGTGAATAATAAAAAAATAAAATAAAAAAAATAGTTAAAATAAAAAAATAAACTTTTTTATTGTTTGATATGGTTCTTAAGACATCTAGTAACAATCTAAGACAAAGAAATCAAAAATTAAAGGCGCCAAAGTCGGTCGTTTTGAACTTTGAAATTTCACTGATTTTCTCTTGAAAACTATGGATAATAAAAAAATTTAAAAAAAATAGTTAAAATAAAAAAATAAACTTTTTTATTGTTTGATATGGTTCTTAAGACATCTAGTAACAATCTAAGACAAATAAATCAAATATTAAAGGCGCCAAAGTCAGCTGTTTTGAACTTTGAAATTTCACCGATTTTCTGTTGAAAACAGTGGATGATAATAAAAATTAAAAAAAAAAAAATAGTTAAAATAAAAAAATAAACTTTTTTATTATTTTATATGGTTCTCAAGACATCTAGTAACAATCTAAGACAAAGAAATCAAAAATTAAAGGCGTCAAAGTCAGCTGTTTTGAACTTTGAAATTTCACCGATTTTCTGTTGAAAACAGTGGATGATAATAAAAATTAAAAAAATAGTTAAAATAAAAAAAATAACTTTTTTATTATTTGATATGGTTTTCAAGACATCTAGTAACAATCTAAGACAAAGAAATCAAAAATTAAAGGCGCCAAAGTCGGTCGTTTTGAACTTTGAAATTTGACCGATTTTCTCTTGAAAACTGAATAATAAAAAAATAAAATAAAAAAAAATAGTTAAAATAAAAAAATAAACTTTTTTATTGTTTGATATGGTTCTTAAGACATCTAGTAACAATCTAAGACAAAGAAATCAAAAATTAAAGGCGCCAAAGTCAGCTGTTTTGAACTTTGAAATTTCACCGATTTTCTGTTGAAAACCGTGGATGATAATAAAAATAAAAAAAAATAGTTAAAATAAAAAATTAACTTTTTTATTGTTTGATATGGTTCTTAAAACATCTAGTAACAATCTAAGACAAAGAAATAAAAAATTAAAGGCGCCAAAGTCAGCTGTTTTAAACTTTGAAATTTCACCGATTTTCTGTTGAAAACCGTGGATGATAATAAAAATAAAAAAAATAGTTAAAATAAAAAAATAACCTATTTTATTATTAGATATGGTTCTCAAGACATCTAGTAACAATCTAAGACAAAGAAATCAAAAATTAAAGGCGCCAAAGTCAGCTGTTTTGAACTTTGAAATTTCACCGATTTTCTCTTGAAAACTGTGAATAATAAAAAAATAAAATAAAAAAAATAGTTAAAATAAAAAAATAAACTTTTTTATTATTAGATATGGTTCTCAAGACATCTAGTAACAATCTAAAACAAAGAAATCAAAAATTAAAGGCGCCAAAGTCAGCTGTTTTGAACTTTGAAATTTGACCGATTTTCTCTTGAAAACTGTGAATAATAAAAAAATAAAATAAAAAAAAATTGTTAAAATAAAAAAATAAACTTTTTTATTATTAGATATGGTTCTCAAGACATCTAGTAACAATCTAAGACAAAGAAATCAAAAATTAAAGGCGCCAAAGTCAGCTGTTTTGAACTTTGAAATTTGACCGATTTTCTCTTGAAAACTGTGAATAATAAAAAAATAAAATAAAAAAAAATTGTTAAAATAAAAAAATAAACTTTTTTATTATTAGATATGGTTCTCAAGACATCTAGTAACAATCTAAGACAAAGAAATCAAAAATTAAAGGCGCCAAAGTCAGCTGTTTTGAACTTTGAAATTTCACCGATTTTCTCTTGAAAACTGTGAATAATAAAAAAATAAAATAAAAAAAATAGTTAAAATAAAAAAATAAACTTTTTTATTGTTTGATATGGTTCTTAAGACATCTAGTAACAATCTAAGACAAAGAAATCAAAAATTAAAGGCGCCAAAGTCGGTCGTTTTGAACTTTGAAATTTCACTGATTTTCTCTTGAAAACTATGGATAATAAAAAAATTTAAAAAAAATAGTTAAAATAAAAAAATAAACTTTTTTATTGTTTGATATGGTTCTTAAGACATCTAGTAACAATCTAAGACAAATAAATCAAATATTAAAGGCGCCAAAGTCAGCTGTTTTGAACTTTGAAATTTCACCGATTTTCTGTTGAAAACAGTGGATGATAATAAAAATTAAAAAAAAAAAAATAGTTAAAATAAAAAAATAAACTTTTTTATTATTTTATATGGTTCTCAAGACATCTAGTAACAATCTAAGACAAAGAAATCAAAAATTAAAGGCGTCAAAGTCAGCTGTTTTGAACTTTGAAATTTCACCGATTTTCTGTTGAAAACAGTGGATGATAATAAAAATTAAAAAAATAGTTAAAATAAAAAAAATAACTTTTTTATTATTTGATATGGTTTTCAAGACATCTAGTAACAATCTAAGACAAAGAAATCAAAAATTAAAGGCGCCAAAGTCGGTCGTTTTGAACTTTGAAATTTGACCGATTTTCTCTTGAAAACTGAATAATAAAAAAATAAAATAAAAAAAAATAGTTAAAATAAAAAAATAAACTTTTTTATTGTTTGATATGGTTCTTAAGACATCTAGTAACAATCTAAGACAAAGAAATCAAAAATTAAAGGCGCCAAAGTCAGCTATTTTGAACTTTGAAATTTCACCGATTTTCTCTTGAAAACTGTGAATAATAAAAAAAATAAAAAAATAGTTAAAATAAAAAAATAAACTTTTTTATTATTTGATATGATTCTTAAGACATCTAGTAACAATCTAAGACAAAGAAATCAAAAATTAAAGACGCCAAAGTCAGCTGTTTTGAACTTTGAAATTTCACCGATTTTCTGTTGAAAACCGTGGATGATAATAAAAATAAAAAAAAATAGTTAAAATAAAAAAATAAACTTTTTTATTATTATATAAGGTTCTCAAGACATCTAGTAACAATCTAAGACAAAGAAATCAAAAATTAAAGGCGCCAAAGTCGGTCGTTTTGAACTTTAAAATTTGACCGATTTTCTCTTGAAAACTGTGAATCATAAAAAAAATAATAAAAAAAATAGTTAAAATAAAAAAATAAACTTTTTTATTGTTTGATATGGTTCTTAAGACATCTAGTAACAATCTAAGACAAAGAAATCAAAAATTAAAGGCGCCAAAGTAGGTCGTTTTGAACTTTGAAATTTGACCAATTTTCTCTTGAAAACCGTGTATAATAAAAAAAAAAATAAAAAAATAGTTAAAATAAAAAATAAGCTTTTTTATTATTTGTTGTGGTTCTTAAGACCCCCAGGAATAATCTAAGCCAAAGAAATCGAAAATTAAAGGCGCCAAAGTCGGTCGTTTTGAACTTTGAAATTTCACTGATTTTCTGTTGGAAACCGTGGATGACTTACAAATTGTAATAATTATATTGCTACAGTTATTCAAAGCAATCTTTCTTTCAATATTGTAAAAATACATTATTATTCAAAATTATTATTTTTTTATTGAAAACTAATTGCATTTTGCATAAATAGCCAAAGAAGCTTGGGTATTTTAAATGATTTGAGGCTTACAGTACTGTAGTAGATATCCTGCCGTGAGTGAATCAAGGTAACCCATGAATAATCGAAAAGTTTCTTTAGGGGTGTTCTCTACTCGTGTCTACAGCTTTACAATAAATTACCATTGTTTGTGAAAACTGAATTAAATCCGATGAGATATAAAAATATGTTAACGATGTACTGCAGGAAGTTGAACTGCATATTATAAGGGAAATTTTCTGTTGCGAAATTAATTCTAACCATTTTAATATAAAATAGCAATATCCACTATGCGGTAATATTTTCGTTAATATGATAGTATGTTGTATTATCTATTTCTTGGAATAAAAATTATTATCATTATTTAAGTGTTTTTTTTTACAATTTGAGTATTATTGAACAAAAATTCGTAACGGTATTTATATCAAATAGACATTATTATAGACAATTAGAGTAATGTCTCATTATTATAATTCTTTACTTGGTGTCAATTAATAAGGCAGTCTATTTATAACTTTAACCATTAACAACAAAACCGACAACACATAATTATTGCCTAATCACCGTCCTATACGTATTCCACGAGAATACATGCATAATTATAAATTCTGCACTGTCACGTTTCCATTTTCTCCACATTTACTAGATATCTCTTTTGTATCGCGTTCCGACGATTTCAATTAACTTTTGAATTATTCTATTTCATCGTTTTAGTGATGGAACTTTTTGAATGGAAATAATCGATTCCTTAATTTATGAAAATATCAATTGGTTATTGTGGAATTTACAAAAAAAATCTGGAATTATACCAAGTTAAAAGGCAGAAAGATTGATGGTCGATAGCCATTTTCTGAGGATTAGCTAGATGTTTATGATTGTAATGTTGTAAATATTGTAATGTAATTTAATGTATCTCTCAGAAAAAAAAAAGATTTTCTATATGTATATAAGAAGTTAAGGAATTTTATTTTTTCAGAAAGACTGTTAGAATATTTCACTAAAGATGATTTTAGAAAGTTCGATACCTCGACACCCAATACGGGTAAATGAGGATAAGATTAAGAAAGAAAGTTCGATCAAATTAAACCTCTAAAAAAGATTGAGAGGATTATTAATTTGATAGAAATTTTTAAAATCATCTTTAGCGAAATATTTCGACGATCTTCCTGAAAATAATAAAATTTCAAACAATAAAAAATGTGAATTTGAAAAAAAAAACGTTGTTTTATTTAGAAATAGTACAAATAATAATCTTTTTTTAGTAATACTTGAAGTTTTAATTTTTTCAGGAGGAAGAAAGTTCGATCAAATTAATCCTCTCAAAAAAGATTGTGAGGATTAATTTGATCGAACTATCTAAAATCATCTTTAACGAAATATATTAACGGTCTTCCTCAAACAAATTAAAACTTCAAGTATTATTAAAAAATATTATTAATTGCACTATTTATTATTAAATTAAAACTTCATTATTATTAAAAAATATTATTAATTGCACTATTTATACTATTTGTAAATAAAACAACGGATTTTTATGATTCACATTTTTTATTGTAGTAACAATACTATTATTATTTCGTCAACCCTGTAGCAGGCAAATGATTAATGTTTTTCAGATCACTATTTATTAATTTAATTTCGACTTGAAGAAGTTCGAAACTCGAGTTATAATTAAATAAATGGTAAAAACAAAGTACTATATTTAATTGGAATGAGCAGTTCGTGTCTCGAATTGTATATTTAAAGGTGAAAATAAGAAAGTAGTAAAATAATAAAAAAACTTCAAGTATTATTAAAAAATAATATTAATTGCACTATTTGTAAATAAAACAACGGATTTTTATGATTCACATTTTTTATTGTAGTAACAATACTATAATTATTTCGTGAACGCTGTAGCAGGCAAATGATTAATGTTCTTCAGATCACTATTTATTAATTTAATTTCGACTTGAAGAAGTTCGAAACTCGAGTTATAATTAAATAAATGGAAAAAACAAAGTACTACATTTAATTTGAATGAGCAGTTCGTGTCTCGAATTGTATATTTAAAGGTGAAAATAAGAAAACAGTAAAATAATAAAAAACTTAGAGTATTATTAAAAAATATTATTAATTGCACTATTTGTAAATGATACAACGGATTTTTATGATTCACATTTTTTATTGTAGTAACAATACTATAATTATTTCGTCAACCCTGTAGCAGGCAAATGATTAATGTTCTTCAGACCACTATTTATTAATTTAATTTCGACTCGAAGAAGTTCGAAACTCGAATTATAATTAAATAAATGGAAAAAACAAAGTACTACATTTAATTGGAATGAGCAGTTCGTGTCTCGAATTGTATATTTAAAGGTGAAAATAAGAAAGTAGTAAAATAATAAAAAAACTTCAAGTATTATTAAAAAATATTATTAATTGCACTATTAGTAAATAAAACAACTTATTTTTATGATTCACATTTTTCATTGTAGTAACAAAACTATAATTATTTCGTCAACCCTGTAGCAGGCAAATGATTAATGTTCTTCAGATCACCATTTATTAATTCAATTACGACTCGAAGAAGTTCGAAACTCGAGTTATAATTAAATAAATGGTAAAAACAAAGTACTACATTTAATTGGAATGAGCAGTTCGTGTCTCGAATTGTATATTTAAAGGTGAAAATAAGAAAATAGTAAAATAATAAAAACTTCAAGTATTATTAAAAAATATTATTAATTGCACTATTTGTAAATAAAACAACGGATTTTTATGATTCACATTTTTTATTGTAGTAACAATACTATAATTATTTCGTCAACCCTGTAGCAGGCAAATGATTAATGTTCTTCAAATCACTATTTATTAATTTAATTACGACTCGAAGAAGTTCGAAACTCGAATTATAATTAAATAAATGGAAAAAACAAAGTACTACATTTAATTGGAATGAGCAGTTCGTGTCTCGACTTGTATATTTAAAGGTGAAAATAAGAAAATAGTAAAATAATAAAAAAACTTCAAGTGTTATTAAAAAATATTATTAATTGCACTATTTGTAAATAAAACAACGGATTTTTATGATTCACATTTTTTATTGTAGTAACAATACTATAATTATTTCGTCAACCCTGTAGCAGGCAAATGATTAATGTTCTTCAGATCACTATTTATTAATTTAATTTCGACTTGAAGAAGTTCGAAACTCGAGTTATAATTAAATAAATGGTAAAAACAAAGTACTACATTTAATTGGAATGAGCAGTTCGTGTCTCGAATTATATATTTAAAGGTGAAAATGAGAAAACGGTAAAATAATAAAAATTAACTTTTATTCCTTCTTTTATTGTTTTTTTACATCCAGCATTTGATTCTTCATGAAATTATTTAGTTGATGTAAAGAATGAGCAACAAATAAAAATTAACTTTTATTCCATATTTTACTATTTTTTTAATTCTTCACGAAACTTTTGAATTTACGTGAAGAATCATCATTTACTCTTTTTTACTTCCACTTTTGGATCCTTCATGATTTTTTTTTCAGTTTAAACGAAGAATCAGCAATAAATAAAAAAAAACACTTTTATTTCTTACTTTACTCTTTTTTATATTCACCTTTTGATGAATATTTTCATGTAGTAACAATAATTTTTACTTCAAAAATGAATGGCGGTGATTTTTATTTATCGTACAAAAATTCCTTATGGTTATTCCAGACACTTTCCGTGTGACGATCACCATTCAGTTGTCATTTCGGTTTTAGAATTATTATCGCACGAGGGAATTTCAAGGATAATTTCGAAAACGGGATATTTTCGTATTTAATTAGAAACAACGCGCTTGCTTTTCGTATTTGCAGTTGGCAACTTGACAATCGGGGAAACGCGCTACTCGCGATTCCGTTAATTCGGCCTTGTACTTTTCGTAAGTCACTTCGAAGCATTTCAATTTTAAGTTTATGGAAAATAAAAATAATAACACGGATTTTATTCGTAAAATATCAATGTTTTATTTATTTCTAACTATAGCTTCGATAAAGTTCGAATATATTAAACCTTTTTACCGTGGTATACCTGTTTGTTTTAAAATCGCCTTGATCTACCCCTTGGCGTGAAGAGTACCCTATGTTAATCCTCTAGATTTAGTTATAAATTATAAATCTTTCGTTAGTGGCTGATTGGAGAAAATCCTATGCAAAAAAAAAAAAAACAGTTCGAATATTAAATTCATGGTATTAATCATGAAATATGAAGTATATGTATTGTAATAATTAAACTATGAGATAAAATTAGATTGATTATTAATTTATTTTGATTTCAAGTATGATTTTTGTCCGTACCTGTTGCGCGCAGGTAAAACGTCTGACTAGCATGCTAGGGGGCCATGGTTCGAATCCAGACCGGTGTGAACCTGGCGCCCAACTTTAAAAAAAATAAAAACTGATAACGCCATTCGTTTGTACCTCGTTTGTACCTAAGAAAAACACCCTTTTTTTGTTTGTACCTAAAGGGTTAAAAAGTTACAAAGGGGTGAATTTTTCGCCAGCGCTCAACTTTAATATTTTTTAAATCTAAAAATACCAATCGATAGAGCATCGTTTGTACCCGTTTGTACCACTTTTATTTTCGTTTGTACCTCAAAGAGTTCGCCAGAAAAAATAGTTTTGTTTTTGGAAATCTTATAGGGTATGATGGGTCTGGCCGTAATATGAATGGTGTCATTGTACCAATTTGAATTTACAAATATACAAAGATTACTGGATAAAATAGACCGATACCCATGTGTTAGTGGAAACAAAAAAGTATATTTTTTATCATAATAAATTTATTTTTAAGAATTTTAACATCATTTTTATTTAATAATGTATTTATTTATGAACATACATATTTCTTGTGTTATTTCACTGTAATAAATTTTCTCTGTAATAGAAAAAATAGAATAGAATGGTCGGTCCATGTTTGGATTTCAAAATATAATTTTGTATGCTTTTTCATCTTATGTTAATTACAATAATGATAATATTCTATATTTGTAATTCGTGTTCAATTATCCAACTTTAGTGATTGAAAATCTTGAAAATTGTCATTAAGATTAGAACTAACAAAATAATTTATATTTCAATTTAATTAAAAAAAAACACATTTTGCTCGAAATGTGCATATGGTATTTAAAATAAAATAAAGAAGTAAAGAAAGGAATATAATATAAATTACTTTGTTTTGAATAAATTCCTCACTTAACCCGTAGTAACCGTATTTCTAGAATTGAAAGTTGGAGTATGCAAATCTGTAAGTTTTAGTAAATCCGGGCAGCCAATATAATTATTAAGAAGTTTATATAAAAATGTTATAATTGATTTTTTACGTCTATGTTCAAGCGAATCCACGTTGAATTTGTGAAGCAATAATGAATGATTAAAGCTGCGTTCAGGGTAAATTCCCTCTACTTTAAAATATAAGTATTTAAGAAATTTAAGCTGAACGCTCTCAATTAACTCTATTTGAAATTGCGTCTGAGGATACCAAATTAAAGAAGCATATTCCAACTGGACAAAAACGTTAAATAAGGATTTTAGCGCATTGAAATCGTTAAAATTTAGAGAATTACGATGAATAAAACCTAACGCCCTGAAGGATTCTCCAACTAGCTGTTGCACGTGGGGATTAAATGTAAACTTATCATCAACTATAACGCCCAAATCTTTAAAAATGCTTACACGCTGTGCAGTTAAAAATTTTGTAATTATATTTAAACGTACAATGTTTATTTGTAAAGGACATAAATTTGCACTTGAGACTATTAAGTGTAAGATTATTGGTATTACACCAATTAACAATTGTATCAATTTGATATTGTAACTCTTGGCAATCAGAAAGTGACTAAAAGTTAGCGTATATTTTCAAATCATCCGCATAGAATAGGTGTTTACAAGTTAGAAGTTCTGATAAGTCATTAATAAACAAATTAAAGAGCAATGGGCCTAATATTGAGCCTTGAGGAACACCAGAGGTAGGAAAGTATGTCTTAGACTTGAAATTGTTGACTGACACATATGTTTCACGTTTAATCAAATAGAAAGCTATCAAGAGTAGAGCTTTCGAACAGAAACCAAAGTTACCTAATTTATTTAAAAGTAGATTGTGGTCAACTTTGTCAAATGCTTTTGTCATATCAGTATAGATAATATCAATTTGTCCAGAAGAGTCCAAAGTTCTAGAGATATCATGAGTAATAACAGCTAAATTAGTTGTAGTGGAGCGCCTAGGAATAAATCCATGCTGATTCGTAGATAAGTATGGTGCGACATGGCTAAATATTTGGAAATAGAGGGCTTTTTCAAATACTTTCCCAATATGAGATAATATGGCGATTGGACGATAGTTAGATATATTTCGTTGATTTGTTGTAGTTTTGGGAATAGGGCAAATTGATGCCATTTTTAGTTTATATGGAAATATTGATTTTCTTATTGATAAATTAAAAATAATCGACAGTGGATAGGAAAGAATAGATGCACAATCTTTTAATAGAAACGCTGGTAAATTATCAGATCCAGATGAAAGTTTATTAGGAAGCAACTTTAGGTGTTTCAGGACAGTTTCAGTAGAAATTTCAGAGAAAGAAAAACAGGGATGGTTAGTGAAGATCCGAGGTAAGATGTTATTGGATACTGGTGAAAAAACTGATTTAAAATAATGTGAAAATCCATTAGAAATATCATCTGGAGTACTAAATAATTTGTCACCATAAACAACTTCAGCTGGGATTCTCAATAAACTAGAGTTAACATATGCCCAAAATCTCCTAGAATCCGTGGTTAGATCACGTTCAGTAGTTGAAATGTAGTTACTATATGCCGCATTGATTTTAGATTTGATGAGCGATCTAAGTTTTTTTAAATTGTAATTGAGAGTGTACATCATTATTTCTGAGTTTATGAACGCGAGATTTTTCTTTAATGAGTTTAATATTTTCACAAGTAAACAACGGAGCGTATTTACGTTTCGACACAGACTTTTGTTTTTTCTAATAAATTCACATATAGCGCTGTTAATAATACTGTAGAATGCATCAAGTGCAAGATCAACATCTGAATATTCAAGAAGAAAGTTCCAGTCAATCGATCCTAAAGAAACATACAAACTTAAATAATCGCCCTTTTTAAAGTTAAATTTTGTGATATTTTCGTTGATTGTTAACATACTAGTGTTACAGTTCAAAGATATTACAAGTGCAGGATGATAATTGTCTACTGATACCAGAGAGTCCGCTCCAAGCTAAGAGTTACACTATATTAGAGTATATTAGATCTAGTATATTTATTATTAGAATTTTTTTTTGTATTATTAAATTGATGCAAACCTAAAAAAGTGCACGCGTTAGAGATAACTAATGCTTTATCGTTCATATTACCTACTGATAATGGTGGACAATTAAAATCGCCAGCAAAAATAACAGGAGAGTTATTAAATTGAATTAAAAGATCAAAGAATTGCTTAATTACAGTTGGAGTTAAGTCAGGTGGAATATAAATAATAATTAAATAAATACTAGTTTGATTAACGTTCAACTTACAAATTAAGATATCGATTAGGGGAATTTGGATTTTAATGTGATCCGTAGGAATAACATCTAAATTTAGTACACTTTTGGCCGCTATTAATACACCACCACCTCTAGATCTACCGGTCAATTCGATAATAACGATAAGAAATTAAAACACTTGGTTTTATTATGTTTCACATATCACAAATCTGTGAAACATAAAAACCAAGTTTTAATTTCCTATCATTAATAAATATTATTATAAATTTCCCTTATAAGACATAATAAAAATTAGTTACATCAAGCTATAATAGCTATCACGCTATAAAGGCAAGTTGTCATAGCCAGTTTTATTAAAAGTTTCATTCTGTCTAACGACAAAGGACAAACCTTCCATTCGCTAAAACCTCTCTGAGGCCGCGGATGCAATAATTTCATTTCGAGCGAAAGCGGAAAATTGAACTTTACACTTGCACAAACGTTTAGGAAAGTTTCCCGGAATCGGATTACCTTATCTCGGGGATGGACGTCTAATGAAAATCCGCCGCTCAAAGTAAACACCAGACCGTGGAATCGAATCACACTGGCACTCTACAGATGCGGGGAGAATGGATGAGAAAAAAAAAGGATGTTGCGCGGTTCACTAAATTTAAGCTTCGGGTTCGTTCGACTTGATGAAGTAGAATTGAGTTAATTTTAGTTAAGGAGTAACGATTCTGTTGAGAGAAATCGTGGATGGAAATTAATGTTTATATTTATTATCGGAGAGAGAAATAATTTTTATTTACAGAACAATTAATATATAGAGAAAAAAAAGCCCTAAAAATATTCTGTAAATTGCGACAATCGTTGCACTGTAAACTAAATGTGAGAAAAGCTAGTAATAAATATCCGAATTTTCTGAAATTTGTAAGATTGGTATGTTTTGGGCTTCTTAATAAAAAAATCAAAATGGCCGAGCAAATATGTCTGACAGAACCTCCTAATTTACGCTAATTTTATAATAATTTATAATCCACGGGCTTATTTTAATATTGGAGAACTATATAATTTATTGAACAGTAGCGTTTCTAGTCTAGTTCAATTAAAACTTTGAATCTTATCTCCATTGCCTGAATCTCTGAAAAAAAATTGAGAATATCCCCCGCAAAAAAAAATCGTGAAATTTAATGTTTTGCGGAGTTCTGAGAGGCTTTAACCATATTTAACTAAAAGATCTGTAAAGGCAATATAAAGTTTAACGTGTAAGTTGTTTTGTATCATCATGGTCTAAGCTGCATTTTACATTACATGTATACATGTAATGTGAATTTATTTAATAACGTTCATGTTAAATGTAACTTTTCCTTCACGGAATAGCCCTGAATGAAAGAAAGTAATATTCATAAATGCTTTAGTTTTTATTTTAAACTAAATTTCTAATGCCCGTTTGCACCGATTTTACTTTAAGGCCTCCTTAGTTAAGGGTTCCTTAAAAGTTAAGGAAAGAATAGTAGAGATTGGATTGCACCGCTCATATAACATCTCCGCTTAGTTAAGGTCTCCTTAGTTGGGGGAAAATCTAGTGGAAAGTTAGTGCCTAACTTCATGTTGTCTATTATTCTCGCTTGCTAACCATGAAATCATAGAAAATTATTATTAATTTCAGAAAATCACAATTATTTGGGATAATTATTACCGCTATAAACATTATAGTAATCAAAAGTAACTTTAAATAATATATTTATTTAAGAATGTATACATTTCAACATTTTTTTATAACATTATCGTTCGCTTTCTCTACTTTATACGTTATCTATAAATTTATGGGTTAGAATCAGCCGTACGTCAACGCTAAGGAAGCCTTAGTGAAGTTAAGTCGTCAACATCGGCGGCTTAAATTTAAGAAGACCTTAGGCATCATGCGCGCGCGGTGCAAACCAAATGTCATAAGTTAAGGATTACTTAGCACTAAGGAGTACTTAAACAAGGCGGTGCAAACGGGCATAAGTATTATAAAATACAATCCACGCTTTTATTACTTGTAAAACAATATTTATAAGCGATAGAAACAGGCGCGCTTTGTTTATTTATTTATTTTATCGGAGTATCACATTTCTGAGACACGCCGAACAAAATAATTACTACATATGTAAATGTGTTTTTACAGATCGGATTTCTAAATTGTATTGAGGCCCTATTTTAAATAAATAAAATTTATAAATATGAAAACTATTGAAGTTGTTTAAATATATAATATTGGGCCTTGAAATTTTGGCATTTCAGCTGGGACTACAAGGTTTATTATATAATTCATTTTCCAATTCTGTATTTAAAAATGTATAATATACATTCAAAATTATTTATGTCTAAGACTTATACTTCCTTATACAAGGTGCGTTAAAAAATAAGGTGAATTTCGCGGGCAACGTACATTCGATTATCGATTTTTACTTTCCCCGGACCCCTGTCCAAGGGAAAGTATTGTGATCGTGAAAATTTTCGAACCGCCAATTTCAACAAATATGCACGTTTTGAGGTCCCCTGAGTCCATTCCATCGAGTTTTGAAAAATGTCTGTGTATGTGTCTGTGTGTTTCCGCGATAGCGCCTAAACGGCTAAATGGATTAAGACCAAACTTTATATCTAAGCTTTTCATAACAGTGGAATAATCTGAAAAGCTTTTGTTTAGAATCAAAACTCATTAAGTGCAACTTTACTCTTAGAAATTTTTCATTTTTTAATTCGGATAGAAAAATGTTTCAAATAAAAGTTTTAGATCTTGGAAAATAAATAATTTCTGTTATAAAACTTTTATTGTAGGACCTCCGGTTTTCATTTTATAAGCGTTTACCTGATAAATTCCCTTAGAGATTTTAATTATTGAAATAATTATTTTAATGACAAATAAAACGTCAAAGTGCCGTCAAATTCAACTTATCATTCGCAAACGCCTCCAGTTTTCAAAAATGAAGAGTGTTGTAACCCGCGAACGGCCACTCGATCTCGGTAGGCTGAGTCGTGATTCAAAAAATTAAAATAAATAAAAAAATGTTGAGCGCCACTTGATTTGAACAAAATATTGATGATGCTTACCCTTGGATAAAATCAAGAAATTACAGCGAGGCAAAATAATAAGATCTTAATAAAAAATTTCAAATTAAAAAAATATATATTAGTAAATTTAAATATGAAAAATATTACACAAACCAAAAACAATTATTTTTAAATTTGAATAATATAAAAACGAAGAAAATATTTTATCTAGAGAATTGTAAAAAAATAGTAATGAGACCACAAACTTAAAATAAGCAAAAAAATCATATTCAATGTTCACACAAATAAACCCCCCAGAAAATGACGTCACCTTCTTTACAATTTTGTAAAGCACTAAATTTCAATAACTTGTTTTGTTCTAAAAAAAATAATTATATTAACCCTGTATAATAAACCTTTACACTCTTTAAAAAAAAACAACTTTAAGTTAAACTCCCTAATTCTAAAATGTCTGTTTGGCTTTATTCACTCACAAAAAAAAATATTAATAAAAAATTCTCGATGGACTTATCTTTAATATTCTGTTTTCAAACTCCGTCCTTCACGTTTTGAAAAAATATCCAGGCTCCAGCAATCTACCTTCCACCATCAACTCCAACTCCCAAATTTCCGACAGCAATTCTAAACTCCACCAATTCCAACTTCTTCTGCTAACTCCTCGAAGAAATTCGAACCGCAAAAAAGTATACCCTCGCTCGGAAAAGAAAACGTCCACCAGCACCCAGCCGAAATCCGAAATATTTAACTGATGAAAATTTCAAACCACTCAAACTTCGAGGCCTAAAAAATTAAATTAAGTCGAGCCTGACTTTAGTCGGGATTCTCACTAACGGAAAACCGTCCGAAAATATTAAATATTAAAAATTACCTGAAGATGAAATGCGGCATCAATTAGAAAAATTATTATTTTGGGTTTTGCTAAATCGATCACACAGATGCTTGCAGATTATAAATTTTCCAAATCGACACGGCACACAGCACGTTTTCGTCGTTCCTCTTTTTTTTTAAAAACCTCTTGAGCACACAGCTCCACCCAGATTAAAAATTCGAAGGATTAATACAAAGATTAATCGAATCGGACGCCCCCCCACTTGGACTAATAAATCGATTGGCATCTTCGATCTATTGACAATAACAACAAACATTTGACAGCTAGTGACTGGAAAATTAACAAACACAAGTGAGTGTTAAGTGGATTGTGAAATAGACTCGACATTTCCATAGAAAAAATGTATATTTAGGTGACTCGGAAAATAACCCAGAAACAACAACAATAATGTAAGTACCAACGACTTCCTTTAGAGGTTAGATTTTAGTAAAGTGTGTTTTCTTACTAATCTCTTTAAATTAGAAATTACTATACAATTCATAATCGCATCTATTATCAGATTAAGTCTTCCATTTCGTCTATTTTACGTAATAACGCTGCAATGTTTACATTTCTAGGGAACCGTTGAACATTCCAAATCTCGCCCTATTATGCAACTGAGAAGATTGGCAAGACTGTTGGATTTCACCGCACGATTCCTATTATTATATGGCATCACAACATTGGAAGATATAATTATAATTGCAATTAATATTAATTAATAAAAATTGATCATTAATTGCCGTATGATTTTTGGGTTGCCTACATTAAAAATTGGTTTTCTAATTTAATTTGACTTATTCTTAATTTTTCAACTAACACTACTAACTATTATATATTTTAATTGAAAAACAAAAGATAGCGAAACGTGTACGTTACAGTGTGGAGGAATGATTTTAACCTATTGTAAGGTAAGAAATAACACACTTAATTACAATATTCTTCTAAATACTCGGCTTTAACTTTAAAAGATAACAATCAATTTTTTCTATTAATCATTTTGCTTGCCTATTAAATTTTCTATCAGAAACTTATTTGACCGTATTCACCGGGGAAAGTGCCATGATGGACACATCACCATTTTTTTGTTGTTGTTGTATTAGTACATATGTTCCGAATATCAAGTACATAGCATACTTCGTATGTTTTTGACAGATAAAAAGGTTAGACGTGTTTTGTTGTGCTCGACGATGTTCTAATATAAAAAATGGAGCAAAGAATTTGCATCAAATTTTGTGTGAAAAATGGAATCAACTGAAAGGATGGAGATTTGCAACGATTGATAAAATAAAAACAACATCACTGGAGGCGCTTAAAGCTATACCAAAAAGTGCTTATGAGACGTGTTTTGAGGACTGGAAAAAGCGTTGCTAAAAGGGCATTGTATCTGAGGCTGATTACTTTGAAGGAGATAATATAAATATTAACGAATAAATAAATATTTTTTTTATAAAACTATAAATTCACCTTACTTTTTGAACACACCTCGTATATAGAGAGTATTGATGACAATAAATCCATATCAGTCTAAAACATCTGCTAATTATGTATGTGAAGCTGGCAATGAATCCAGCAATGAACCCGGCGCCTCCACACTGAGCCTTTTTTTTTCAAAAATATTTATTTAAAGGAAAACAACACTTGTTTAATTGCTTATTCATAATTATAACTAATAGTAAGGTCAAGTGAATGGAACAGAATCAAATTTATTCCTATAAATTCTAAAATATTCATAATACATATACTTTAAAAATCAGAAAATTGCGTTTTTTTATAAACAATATTTCCCAAAAATATTTCTTTCAGAAATAGTTTAAACAATGTTTCTAGAAGTAATATAAACAATCAGAAATGCGTGCCCGTTAATAGTTTGTCTATAAACAAACTTATTGCTGGGTCGTATTTCCAACACCTGACGGCGATTTTCAGTGCCAAATTTCCCGAACGGCGCACTTTTTTTCCAATTTTCTTTCAGAAATGGTTTAAACAATGTTTATAGAAGTAATATAAACAATCAGAAATGCGTGTCCGTTAATAGTTTGTCTATAAACAAATCCATTGCTGAGTTGTATTTCCAACACCTGACGGCGATTTTCAGTGCCAAATTTCCCAAACGACGCACTTTTTTTCCAATTTTCTTTCAGAAATAGTTTAAACAATGTTTCTAGAAGTAATATAAACAATCAGAAATGCGTGCCCGTTCATAGTTTGTCTTCACACATTGTGAAGAAATGTTATTATTGCTTTATTTATCGATTTAATTTGATCTTCACGTAACTCCATAAATAAAAAAATGAATATTAAACTAATTTACGAACGATGTTCTTATATGTAATACAAACAATCATAAATTCGTGCAGTATAGTTGTTTCTTCCTTCTTTAATTGTAAAAGCAAATGCAAAACACATGTTCCGTTTATATTTTTAGAAAATCAAAGATGTACCTCTTCTCTACCCTCATTATCATAATTTTGTTCTTGACCAACGGTCAATAGCCCAACTGGAGGCGTTAAAAAAACTGGTCATCTGTTTTTCGTAAATGTGACATTGTTAACTGTTTATCAATTTACCCTTTACGCTTTCCAGAAAAATTGAATTTGGCTTTATTGTTCCTTATTCGTAATAGAAATATATAGATTCTTAATTTTTCAAAAACATTTCGTGTAAGATAGTTTTAGCTAAAATTGTTTATTCTTGTCATTGTTGACGTGTCATTGCTTCCACTGCAATTAGTTTTATGAAATGATTTACTTGAGAATTTTTAATATTAATTTCAATATGTCAAATTTAAATTTAAATTAGAAATTGTAACAAATCACCATAATTATTTGAATCATTGAAAAAATATCAAATGAATAAAATTCACCTGTGTGAACTTGTCTTTTTAAAATTGATGCAATATCATTAATAATAATAATAAAATACCATTATTTTCAAATGGCATAATTATAAAGTGAGAGTAGTGTCAGCGTTATTAAATCTACAACTTATATGCTAAACATTAAACTTATTAAAATAATAAGATACATGTATTTATTAATATCTAAAATTATCTAATCCTTATTTTATAAATATAAATATATACATATATTCACATATATACACACTAGTTACTACTGAAGTAATTATACCTTACGTTTAAACATACTTTTATATTTACTTATTTATGTCTATGATATTGATACACATTCTTGTAGAGTAGTTATTTAATTTATTGTCGGTTACTTTTTGTGTTTATGGTAGAACTAAATTGTTTCTAATATATAAATAATAATATATTTTTTTAATTTGTCCATGGCCGGTTTATTTTTTCTATTTTAAGACACGTCATATTATTCTTAATTTTTAATATTCTTAATTTTAAAATTGAACTGTTGATGGTAAATCTGTCAATTGTAACAAAGACAGTAATTAAAAAAAAAACAACTGCTACAATTTTCGAAGAAATTTCTAAAATTATCAACATTGAAATTAAAATTAGAAATACATATCCCTGAAAATACTAAATTATAATAAATTCTGTTATTTAGTTGTTCACTAATTTTTATTAAAACACATTTTAGGAAATTTGTCACTTCAAAAATCGCTGTGCAATATTCGAAACTCGATGAAGGAGTACCTCTTTGAAATGAATAATTTATTTATAATATATTATATATTTATTTGTTGTTTTAAATAAGAAAATTATTTTCTTTATATTCAAATAAATATATTTATCAAAAATAGTTGTTGTTTCAAAAACACCACCGACGCAGAAAAAATAGCAAATCTTTTTGTTGGAAAAATTTCTGAACGATCTTTAGATCGTTTGAAATTAACGAATCCACTTATTGAGATGGCTGCAGATGCTATTTACAACAATAATAGCAAAACATTTTGCAAAAGAAAGAATATTTCAATTTATTAGACGAAATATTCGAGAAATTAAAAGAACAGTGCTATGTATTAAAAAGAAATCAGATTTAGTTGACTCTCTGATGGTTAAAACGGCAGAGCTAATTGAAACTGAATCGATTTTTAGTGAAATTCAGATGGCGCCAATCCAATTAAAAGATTCGGAGAAAGATTCTGATTTAAATGTCTTTCCAACGGCTGTTATCCAAAAAAGTGTTGACACTAAATTTGTTTCCAAAATTGAAATTGATGTGACTTTTAGTGATACTAGTGCTATAATAAATGACAAATTAGACGTTACAGATACAAGTTTTAAAATTGACAGTACAATTAAAGAGATTTATAATGATAGAAACAATGTTTTTGAATTGCTGCCAAAGGGATCTATTAACTTGCACCCATTAGGATTGTCATTAAATAATACTGAATGCAATTTTTACGAGGGGTGTTTCAACTTAAATTATGACGAGTTATCTGCAATGATTGATAACGTTTCCTCAAAATTGAAACGGACACGCATTTCTGATTGTTTATATTACTTCTAGAAACATTGTTTAAACTATTTCTGAAAGAAAATTGCGAAAAAAGTGCGCCGTTTGGGAAATATTATTTATAAAAAAATCGCTATTTTCCGATTTTTAAAGTATATGTATTATGAATATTTTACAATTTATAGGAATAAATTTGATTCTGTTGCATTCACTTGACCTTGCTATTAGTTATAATTATGAATAAACAATTAAACAAGTGTTGTTTTCCTTTAAATAAATATTTTTGAAAAAAGTCTCAGTGTGGAGGCGCCGGATTCAGTGCTGGATTCATTGCCAGCTTCACACACATTTGCTAATTACGGTTAATTTTTATAATAATTTAGAATCCACGGGTTCGTTTTAAAATTGTAAAACTATGTGGTCTTGTCAACAGTAGCATATCTATATAATTCAATTAAAACTTTAAAACTCATCTCCATTGCCTGAATCTGTGGTCAAATTTGAGAATATTCCCCGCCAAAAAATCGTGAAATTTAATAATTTTATTACCCTTTAACCATATTTAACCATAATAGAATGAAACAAAGTTATGTTCATAAATGCTTTTTAGTTTTTAATATAAACCAATTATCTAAATATTATTTAAAAAATACAATCCGTACTTTTATTAGTTGTAAAAAAATATTTATAAACGACAGAAACACGGCGCGTTTAGTTTATTTATTTACTTTATAGGAGTATCAAATTTCTGAGAAAAACAAAATAATTATTGGATATGTAAATGTGTTTTTACAGATCGGATTTCTAAATTGTATTAATTTATAAATATGAAAACTATTGAAGTTTTTTCGGTACATAATATTGGGCCATGCAATTTTGGCATTATATTACTTAGAAATTTAGTTTATAATAAAAACTAAAGCATTTATGAATATTACTTTCTTTCATTCAGGGCTATTCCGTAAAGGAAAAGTTACATTTAAGATGAACGTTATTAAATATGTAATTCATTTTCCAATTCCGTTTTGAAAAATGTGTAATATCTATATTTAAAATTATTTATGTCTAAGACTTATACTTTGTTATCAAGATTCAAAAGGAATACAAACATAAACATCTTTATGGAGGGAAATTATAATATTAATAAAATATTTTAAAACAATTTTAATATAAACTAAATTTTGAATTTTCTTGAAAATGGGCTGATAACGCGAAACTATTTATTTTATTGGTTGATTTTTAATAATCTATTCACATTTATTTTATACTATTTTGATACAAGTATTTAATTATTTCACCTTGACTTACCGCAAATATTTCATTTTTAATTAATTGAAAATGTCTTAAGTAATGTTATACGAATAAGTATATAACCATTTCTTTATCAGAACATAACTATTAAATGTTTCAAATACAGCTAATATTTCACGTTTTAATATAAAATACATTAAATTAATAAATATTCATAAGCGTGATAAATTTCCGTTGATTATTTCTTTATGTTGCGTATTTTCGCTATGCAAACGCTGTCGAGCCTTACAAAACGCGAAAATGCGTGAATTGCATGTCAGAATGATTAAATTCAGGTCAACATTTCTTTTTTCTTTCTTTGTTTCTTTGCGCCGCGAGGAAAATTCGATAATTAATTCACGTTTTCATTCACACTGCGAACGGCGCGAATAATATAGTGCACGCGTCGAGCTCGAGGAAATTGACTTAAGATGATAAATGTTGAACAAAACGCAAAAGAAAATGCGCATAATTCTAGAATGAAGATTTTTAAATCGACCATTAAGTAGTATTTCTATACAATGTGATTATGAAATATACTACTACATCTTTATTGTCTAAGAAAATAATACATTGCTAATAATATAATTTTGTTGCGAAATCGGGTTTAATCAGTTTTGGAAGGCCGAAAGACCTCCGGTAGATAGCCGTTTCTCTTAAGAATATATATTTGTTTAAAATTGTTTCATGTATTGTATATTGAATTAAATATGTATGTATTCTTTGGGAATAAAGATGTTTGTATATGTATATATATATCAGTTTCGGAAATAAGTAAAACAATATCTATGTATTTATTTACAGTACACTTGACACATTTATTAACATCATATTGTCACTATTTATTTATAACGAGATATTGAGCACTCGGACGTTCGTGATTGACTGACTGCCTGAAGCGCCACTAGCGCGCGCTTATATAGCGTGCTTGTTTCTTGAACTTTCCGGAACTTTCGATGAAGCCGCGTTTACCGTCGTGCGCTCGGTGTTCCAGAGTGTTCTTTCCAGATACTTCTTTCACTTTCGTTACAATATGATATAATAAATAAATATAATAATAATAGCACTTTATTATCCACTAGTTAAAAACACTTCTTACAGGATAATATTAAACATACAAAAAAGAATACAAAGTAGTTTATAACATAGTTACACAATTGTTATTGTATTTGCGGTCTTAGCTATACAAGAAATGGGCGTAATGATATACTAAAAATATCAGCATTTAAACAATACATATTATATAAATTACAAGATGAACGTAAAGTTGATGAAGATCCTTGATTTATCTTATGATTGAGGATACAAAACTTTTTTTTTATTTATAGACATAACACGAGGCACAAAAAATTAATTTGATTTAGTAAATCCGAATCTATTATACAAGGTGTACAGAAAATGAGTGAAAACCTTCAGGTAACTCAATTCATTAATTTATTTTTAATAGAAAATCCAAATAAAAAAATGTTGTATGGTTCTTCATTGAGGCTCACGAGGTCTTCGGAATTTTAAATATGTGACTATAAATTAGTATTGTTTTTTAAATATTTTGTAAAAAATCAATAGCATTAACAATCAATTAGACACGTGTATAATTCCATTGATGTAAATGATTAATAAATCGGATATTTTTACAATTTTATAACTTCATCAGAAGCATTCTTTTAATGAAAATAGATCTGGCAACGACGCACGCTCGTTTGTAAAAGAAAAGGTGTATGCAACACCTCCAGCGGATGATGTAGCAGTTATAAACAGGATAAATGCACACTTGTTTGATCCAGCGTTGCCAAATGTATAGTTCTTTTAAGTGGCCCGCGAGGCTTAAGGAAGGACCGTGTGACTTATTTTCATTAATATTTTTATCTAAAAATTAGTCAAAGAGTCACGCTACCTAAAGCTTTTCACTCATTTTCTGTACACCTTGTATTAAAAATATTAAAATTTATTTATAGGATAGCATAATCTTCCTTTAGTTCTTTTCTCATTTTGAGCTATCATGCGAAAATCTCTTATTTCTACGGGCGTTTAGAACTTTTTCATTTTCTGTACTGATAGTATCCTTGGACATCGAGGTTTTAAGCAAATTATTAATATACCATCTAATCAATCTTCAAACCGTTTATTTCTATCCCTATATTAAGATTTCTGTCATTTAAAATTTAGCAGATAATTATTAAAAATTTTAATTTTACTTTTAAAAATAAAAGAAATAAAATAAATAAACTCTCCAAGCCATATTTTGCCATTTCATTTTAAATTTCTTCAGTCATTGATCTCCGAAACATTTAGAACTTGATAATGACCAATTTCCCTATATTATGTGGTACGTCGTGTTTTAGCCTATTTTAAAAAAAATGCAGGTCAGCAATTTAATTCCAATTTTCAACTAATTTCTTGTTACTTACCTAAGAATCAAGAATTTTGCGTCTGTTCATTGGAGACTGTTTCTCTACTACAATTAAAACTCCAAATATACAAAAATATTCGCACTAGAAACCCGCCTAGCCCGTTTAGCCGAAAAGTTTGCCTCAAACCCTATCAATTACAATCTCCTACACCCTTTGTGCATTCCCCGAAACCAAAACATCACTCCCAAACGTAAACGTTTCACCATCACCATTCATGATTTCATTTCATCATTTCATGACTTTAGTGATCACGACGAGTAAATTCATTTCATAAGACAATCGACGACATTAGCGATCAAAACCTTTTTGACACAGCAACTGACAAGGACAGACGCCTACAAAATCAGGCGGAAAGACCAACGGTCGATAGCCAATTGGCAGAAGAATTTTTTTTTTATGTTATTTATTGTATTTATTTATTATTATTACTTTGTTAAAAATAATCTGCCAATAAAGATTTATATATATATATATATATATTCGCACTATTATATAATACAGGGTTATTATAAATGATGGATCCATTTTTAAAAATTCGTAAAATTAACAATATTTGTAGCCATGGAGGAGGAAATTTCAAAGTTTTTTTTTTAATACATTATAAATGTTCAAAATTTGATGCACGACAAACAGAAATTGTCACATAGGGCGAGATAAGGGGATTTCGATAGCCTGAAGTGTAGTGCCAGGTCTTCATTTCTTCTAAGACATATTCAGTGTTGAGGAAAAAAAACCTCCTATAGAGAAGTAGGGTAAATGAAGTCCTGTGAATCTTTCATTACTGGAGAAAACAGCCATTGTTCCAGCATGTCTCTTCCAGTTACAGTTGTTTCCGCATAGAAAAAAGGTCCATAAACTTTCGAACGAGATAAGACAATTATTTTTAGTGAGTCTCTTTGATGCTGCGATGTTGAATGTAGATTTTGCAAACCCCATATGCGAACATTATGTCTGTAGAAAGTTGTTTTGTCGCTAAAAATTATACGCCGTAAAAACGCGAAATCCTTCATTATCGTTAACACATAAGCACAAAATTCGAGATGCTTCTCTTTGTCATTAGGGTTGAAAACCTGCACAAGTCCAGTCTGTTGAATTTGCTTATACCAACGGCTAATGAATTTTCTAGTTGGTGGTTCAATACTGAATTTGGTACAAAATGCCTGCTGCACTACAATTTGCCACTCACTTTTTTTATGAACTCAGAAAACTTTGTGCTCCACATTAGCCATCTCACTCACAACCGACACTTTCAATTTTCAATTTCAATTTACTTTATTAACGGAATCTCCATTTCCAAATTACAATTAAAAGAAAAAACTTTGAAACTTCATCTTTTCATGGCTACAAAGATTGTTAATTTTGGATTTATACTTTAATAAATACATTTTTTTTAAATTGGTCCATCATTTATAATAACCCTGTACCATTATAATAACATTTATACAATACATTGATGTGTTAGTCAACCAGAAGTCATTCTGCCCTCATAAATCCATTTTCTTGTTTCATTGGTACAATATCCAAAAAATTCTTTTAATTTTGTCGTAATTTGTGATTGGTAATTTGCCTTTTTTATACATATGTTTTGTAATCTTTTTAGAGCGTCACACTTTTCTTCTAAAATTTTTAATATGTAATTATAATTTGGAAATGGAGATTCCGTTAATAAAGTAAATTGAAATAAAAATTATTGTCCTTTATCCTACCCGTTTTATAATATTTTTTATTTAATTAATTAAAGTCTCCAAAGACCACTTACAGAAGATTATAAAATTATTTTTAGGACAAATCTCGAGATGTTCTTAAAAGAATTGATTTAACACTACCCAAGGGAGGAATAAATGGTAAAACGCACACAAAAAAAAACGAGGCGATACGCTTACAACGGATACGACAAGCGACACTGATAATCAGCTGATCATAAAAACTAAAGATAGGCAAAGTCGATCTTCTTTTGTTACTGCAAAATTAAGTATGACATGCATCAATAAAAATGCATCACATTCTATAAGTAAATGTTCCATATTTCTTTGAAAAATATGAATTTATTATAACTAATTGACTTTATTTATTTAAAAATGCTGATTTAGAAATTCGCAATTACTAACATTACTCGATTTTACCCAACACTAGTTTAAAAACTGCTATTTTTTAATTTAAGAAAACTTGACGTATGTAAAAACGGGGATCGTTTAGCCAATTATTAGAGCGTATATTCGCGGCTAAAATTTAATTTAATTAATTAATTTAATCCGCCTGGTTATAAAACGAGGTATATCATTTTTGTAAGTGTAGCTTTAAATGCACAAAAAAGAATCAGCTGATTTCAATATATACATCAAATGTGAGAATAAGGAAAATAGTTTTTACGGAATTTTAATCAATTATAAATATTTTATTTTATTACTACAAAAAATATTTTAAAATAAAATCATATCATTATTAAAAACTGTAATAGTAATTTGCGAGGAGTAAAAATTGCATTTCCTTATATTCAATATTAGGTTAGTTTATTAGGTTCTGTTTACTCAATTATTGATTTAAATCAGTTTTGAAATACCTTATTTTTTTAATAAATGTTTTAAATAAACAAAAATAATATAAGTTAAAAAAAGGAAAACAGGAAGGTACGGTTAGGTTTGACTTACAGGAAGGCATTTCAAGACTCATCCATTTAAACCTACAGTCAAATAACCCGAAACAAGACAAACACACGAATCGTTTGTTTATCCTGTTCATTCAGATATTTTTTGTAGATCTCTTCTATGGGTGTAGGTGGAGGGTACACCCGATCGTTGTCCTTTTGAGCCAGTTGCAAACGTTTTAAGGTCCCTTACCTTTAGCCTATTAAGGTTGCCATCGCGGGCCGCGTTGTACACGACGCTCTTGTAATCCATAACAATAATTGGTTGCACACTTGGAATTAAACAAACGAAACGAAAAATGAACTGTTTCGATCAGTGGGGTTTCTGGTTAATTGAACGTTGCACTCACTAAACACTCGCGCACGTCACACACCGGGTGTTTTATTCGGTTGCCCTGTTACTCTCTTGTAGCGCTCATAATAGCGCTCGACGCTGCTGCAGCCGGTTGCAGCTGATGGACGACTGATTTCGTTCGGGTTCGGCTGGGCGTAAGTTCGGTCCAGATCGGTCGTCGTCGGGGCGTTCGCGCGCAGTCGACTGTTTTTAGATGGAGCGGCGTTCGTTGCTCGTTTGTCACAAAGATGGCGAAATGTCGTTGACAGGAAGTTTCATATGCAACTATATATACTTATTGAAATAATTTGACAATTATAATAATAATGTCAATATTTTCCAACGGAACCTACACAGGAAAACATTTTTAAAAAGTAAATACATGTTAATTGAATCGATACTAAAAAATCAAATCACATGAAGATTCAAACCAGAGATCATGAGGCGAAGAAAGAAAGAAGGTGCAACACAAATAGGAGAAAATACAAGGAAGCAATGACAACAACAAATAATATATAAAAAATATGAAAACCTTGTAATTTCGACAAAATAAATGCATTAACAATAAAAGAATCATAATAAATGGAAGATGACGCAAACGCCATCTTTTGCCTAATTTCAAGTGTCATCGTCAACGATTTGGGTCTACAAGGTAAACAACCGACACTAATTGTTTCCTCCACTAAAGGAAGATGAACTTGTCCTGTTTATGAGAACATTAAATATAAATTATAATAAATTTTCATTTAATATCATGTTGGATGAAGGACTGATTTATTTTTGACACATACTTATTCCGCCTAGAAATGGTTGACCCATATTTTAAATTTTTTTCAGATTCTACATTAAAAATAAAGTTAACTTTCATAATATGTTCATATGCCTAAACCTAATAACTTTTGAAATATTTAAATATTTTTTGAAAAATTGACGTTTCGAAAAAAAATCATAACTTTCAAATGGGTGAATGAAAACAAATGAAATTTTGTGTCAGTATATCTGACTAATGGGTGAATATTTCAGACTATTAAGAGGAATTTAAAATCTTAAGATGTTTTTATAATTCAACATATCTCCAGAAGCACATTCAAGGTCAAATTTCGTGCTTATTTTAAATGGCACACCCTATATCTAATAGGCCTATCTTGTAGGAAATTTTATTGTCTTTCAGAAAGTATAAAGGTATTCTACACCTAAACCTAATAGTTTTCAAGATATATCCATTTTTGTTAATTTTCGTCATTATCATTATTATTTTAATATGGCAATGTAACATAAAGCGCCACCTATTGCTTAATTTAATAATTATTATTGCCAGTTATTCTAATAGGCTTTTATTTATAAGCAAATTTAATTGGCACATTCGTATTATTACTAACAATTGAAAAAATGTTTCCCTTAAATGAAAGAATTAACATGATTCTAATAATAATGTAATGTTATTAAGATTATCTCTTAGTGTACAAAATGTTCTCTGATGGAAGAGATCCTAATAAGAAGACCTTGAGGAAGTTTTAAAAACTGTAGGCCTTGAATACAGTAACTAATAATGAGGAGACACAATTACAAGTTTAATTCCATTGAATATTCGTCAAAACAGGTGGTTTAATAAGCAATAAATTGGAAGAGCATGGTCACCCAGATCCTCTGATTTAATATGGGGATTTATTTCTGTCATATGCTGAGAAATGTCAAAATATCATTTAAAAAAAGTTGAATTATGTATTCGATGGTAGTATTTTTGAAAATTTATTATAAATTACTTTTAATACTATTTTGTCAATTTATTTGATGTATTTCGTTATATTTGTTTTACAATTCTTCAAGTTTTTATCAAATAATTTACACATGTGTAAATAAATAATGCAATTAGTATATTTACAATTCACAAAATTAGTGTATTAATTTAGGCAATATCTCGAAAATCATTTGTTGGGTCAACTGACTTTATTTATAAACAATAACTAAACACTTGCCTTTAAGGAATAATAATAATAAATATTAAATTGAACAACAGATGGCGCTTTGTATCGACTTTCATATTATGAATAATAAATATTATGTCAAAAGTTAACGAAAATGCATATATCTTGAAAACTATTTGGTTTAGGTAAAAAATACCTTTATACTTTTTGAAAGACAATAAAATGTCCTACAAGATAGTGCTATTAGATATAGGGTGTGCCATTTAAAATAAGCATGAAATTTGACTTTAAATGTGTTTCTGGAGTCACGTTAAATTATAAAAACATCTTAAGATTTTAAATTCCTGTAAATAGCCTAAAATATTTACCCATTAGTCTAATATACTGGTACAAAATTTCATCTGTTTTAATTCATCCATTTGAGAGTTATGATTTTTTTTTTCGAAACGTCAATTTTTCCAAAAATATTTAAATATTTCAAAAATTATTAGGTTTAGGCATATGAATATATTATAAAAGTTAACTTTATTTTTGATGTAGAATTTGAAAAAAATATAAAATATGGGTCATTCCATTAGAAAAAATATAACTATGATACGCCATGCTTTTATGGAACACCCTGTATATTTGAAACTAATTTTAAAATGTGGTCCTAATAGAGATACATAGGCCTGCGAAAGCCGATTTTGAAAAAAATAAACCATTTAGCCGTAAAGCTACTCGGCGCGTACGCTGAGACACCCTGTATATATATAACATAATTTTTAAACATAACTTAATTAGTAATACTACCATAATATTATTATATGATAAATTTAATTAAAAAAAACTCTAGAGGCTATGGTAAATATTGTAGGCAGATAACATTTAATGCAACGAACATGTTTTAAGTGAACCTCGAAACATGTTTTCAACTTAAATTTAAAGATTATTAAATAAAGGCACTCTAGATATATATATTTTATACAATATATTTTAATTTTTAATGTATAAAATACACAATATTTAAACGTCTTTTAGACGAAAGAGATAGCTAATATAAATATTGGCAAAAACTAATTCGAGTTAGATTGCTGTTGTGTTCAATGAACAATATTGTATTATACATTAAAGTTATCTTAAAACATGCAGGAATTTCATCAGATGAATTAAAAATTATTTTAATGTTTAGTTTGTGTGAAAAAAAAAATTATTTTACTCCTATCCCGAAAGATATTCTCATTTTGTTTGTTGTCCCAATCAGGTTGATTGTTTCCACTTTTGTCTCTTTTTACCCGAACCACTACGGACTTCCCTTATGAAAAACAATGAAAATTCATCAAATTTATAGCAAATTTCAAATTATATTTTTGCTAACAAAAACTTGTGCAATGAAAATTTAAAGGATTTCACTAAATTCTGCATTCAAATAACTTAGCAGACATGACCTATTAATTTCATTATATCTTGTAATATTCGTTTGTAACTTGAACTAGTAAAATGACGTAATACATGAAAATTAACGATTTATTTTTTATTTAGACTGATACTTTATACTTGGTAGATAAAAATGTAAATACATATTCATATTATTAAATCCAAAAGAATGACTCTTTTTTCAAACGATTACTTCCATTTTACTATATAGCTATCTCTTTCTACTAAAACCGCAATCTTAAACTAACTTATATTTTTCTCATTGAAGTGAACTTGATGTATTTGGATTAAACGGAGTATTACGATTACAACGTTCAATCCAAACGTTATGCAATTGTTCATTCTGGGGAAATTTAAATAATACACCCACCACTTTCGAATATCGATGATTAATTTTGTAAACTCCAACAGCACAAGTTGATGGTATCTAAAAATTAATGAAACAATTTAATGTATTATTTTTGAAATGCAATAAAATCATTTTTATTTAATTTATATTCATACGAAGTTTTTCACATATTTTACTAAAAATTATTGTTGAAAAGTAAATCATTTTAGTATTAAATTATAAAGCGTTTTTTTTAAGATTTTACTTTAATTATTGAAACACTGAATTAATTTAATTGTTGTTGTAAGCTCAGAAAAAAGATTTAAATATTTGTATAATATCATTAACTTCACTTACCTTTGTAATAATTTTTGGTTTAATAAAATATCCAAAACTCACTAAAAAACAGAAACTATCACGAAATTCAACAATACAAATAATAACACTATAAACATACGCCAAACATAACCAACAAATTGAATAAGAGCGGGAAGCTATGACGTCAGCGGTGTCCATCGTGCTTTTTTTCTTCTGAGACCGAATAACATTACGAGCCGAATTACATGTTACAGCAATGCATCAAGGTGTCAAAGGGCGCTTATGTCTGGAATCTGATTATTTTGTAATCATTAGGTGGCATTTTTACATCAATTCTAGATTAATTGTAAAATAATCTAATATTGACGATTACAGAGCCACCTGTTGCCCATACGAAAAAAGTTTCTGAGTAAAACCTACATAGTTTTTTTCACACTTTCCGAATTTGCAATAAAAAAATCGGGGTTCCCATTTTAGATTCAGAAGTTACCCCTGTTATTCACCCCCCTGGGGGGTGAGGGGTGAAATTGCTAACAGAATCTAATGTGCAAACAACTAAACTTTGCATTAGAGAACTTTTTCGATTGGGCGCACTTGTCTCGATATATTCTACCTGAAAGATTAAAATGGGACACCCTGTATTTATATAATTAATTATAATACATATTCCGGATTGATAATGACTTACTTGGTATATTTAAACAGTAAACAGCTTTACCGTTTACGCAACGTAATTTGTTAGTTCATTTATACATATTATATAATTTCTTTAAATCTAGGTGCAAGGGCAGCTGAATATTTCGAAAAGAAATATTTGTTATTTTATTATATATGTTGATAAAGATAGAGATATCTTGTTGAAAAAAAAAAATGAAAAAGATAGCCACCTTTGGAAAAATCATATGTTGCCTTGCCTGAGTGCATTTTATAAACAATGCGTCTTGCCAGAAATTATTCTTAATAGGATACCAAAAGGCAAGAAATGTAAAGAGTCGGATAGCATAATAAACGCAATAAAACATAATTTAAAAAATAAGACAAAAAAATTTAAAAAATTATTATAATGTTTCGCATTTAGTTTATTTCTTTTTATTAAAAAAACAAGAACACATTTAGAGATCTTCATACAAAAATTTGTTGTGAACTTGTACAAATAAAAAAATGAAATTATTGTAGACCATGAAATTCAATTAAGACAAAATATCACTAGTCAGCTTTTCTGCTACATGATCATCCGTCGGTGGTCCACACAAGTAGGTTCATTTTCCAATTTAAGGGTGCGGTTTAGAAGAAAGAGATAGCTATACAAATATGGGCAATCACTAATTTGAGTTAGATTGTTGTTATGATCAATGAACAATATTGTATTATACATTAAAATAATCTTAAAATTAGCAGGAATTTCATCAGATAAATTAAAAATTATTTTAATGTTTAGTTTCTGTGAAAAAGTATTATGAAAAACAATGAAAATTGATCAAATTTATAGTAAATTTTAAATTAAATTTTTGCTAATAAAAACTTGTGCAATGAAAATTTAATGGATTTCACTAAATTCTGCATTCAAATGACTTAGCAGACATGACCTATTAATTTCATTATATCTTACAATTTTCTTTTCTAACTTAAACTAGTAAATTGACGTAATACACGAAAATTAACGATTTATTTTTTATTTAGACTGATACTTTATACTTGGTAGATAAAAAATGTAAATACACATTCATATTATGAAATCCAAAAGAATAGCTCTATTTTCAAACGATTATTTTCATTTTACTATATAGCTATCTCTTTCCAGTAAACCGCAACCTTAATCACAAATAGAATGTTATGTACAATGAAAAGTTATGAATAAAAAAAATATATTGTATAGTTATAATTAATATTTGTACTACGAGTACCTATGTTTTTTTTTTCAATAATATAATTATGTAATAGCACAACATTACTTCAACGATCATTTAAAATATATAAGTAATAATAACACAATCATGAATATATTACTAATAATCCAGTTTCCTTGTTTAGGGCCGTTTTACACACAAAAGAATTCTCGCGGCAAGTTGTGCGAGAATTATATATAAAAGTTTTGCTATAATTATATATATAAAAATATTTTTCCTGTTTTACACAGCAAATAATTATTGTAGAAATAAGCAGAGCAGATTGTTTTTACAGTCGTCCAATACAAGCAGACACGCCATTATGTAGAATGCTATTGCTTAACATTATTGGGAGACTGTTTTATATAATTCTTTTCTAGATTATTTTGAGACTTCTCGCAAGAAATATATTATAAAAATCGCTGTAATGCACATGCGCAAACTTATAATATTTTTCTATATATAATTATATTATGAATTTATGCGAGAATTCTTGTGTGTGTAAAACGGCCCTTAGAGTAATTCACCTATTCATGAGTCGACGATTCCATTCGCTGTGATAAAATTCGGCAGGCACTACAATCCAATAAATAATCAACACTACTTTCAGCAAAATTGCTCTCTTAGCGCCATCTCGTACCCCAGAAACTCACTACCAGCGCAAATTTCCCCTTTTAAATTGATATATTTGGATAAAACGGAGCATTACGATTACAACGTTCAATCCAAACGTTATGTAATTGTTCATTCTGGGGAAATTTAAAATAAGCTATTTTAACATCCATCACCTTCGAATATCGATGATTAATTTTGCAAACTGCAACAGCACAAGTTGACAGAATTTAAAAATTAATTAAACTATTAAATATATTACTTCTGATACAAATACCATAAATCATTGGTAGAGTTTCCGAATGGTATCACGGGATATATAAAATTTTGAAAACGGAATCTTGGGTAAACATGCGTGAAATGAACGAATCCGAAGTTAAAATCTGTAGGAAACTTACCGTTTGGTCACAATTCGCATTTAAAGTCCCAATTTTGAGGTTATAATTGACTTCGACTAAATAAGCACATTGCGAGTATAAATCGTACACATGATGAAATAATCTTCTAATTTATGACGAAAGATAACAAATGTGTTGCAATTTTTTCATTTACTCAGCCAAAATCACGATTTTAATTTTATACAGAAAATTACGTTTATATAAAAAAATCAATATATATTTTAGATCCATTTGTAAATAATAGATATTTTAATTTATGATATCAAAAATAGATGGCGCCACCGCTCCACTAAATCGAATGTATTTTGTACAATATAATAAAAAATAATACAGAATTATTCATCGACTATTATAAATAATACATATTTAATTAATGATTTTTTAATGAAAATATTGGATAAATTGGTACAACTTACGATCTTTTGCACGTTTTGTCGACTTTAAGTTAGCAACATGCAATGCTCATACTTTAAATTCACAGATATCTGAGTAAGTTAAGAAAACCACTGTGTGATTGTTTTAATAACGTGGTAATTTATATTTTTAGTCGAAATATGAATAATAACCTAAAAAATAACATGTTTTGCACCAGAAAAGTTTCACTCATAGCTAGAGTATTTGAAATACTCTAATAATTGTCAGAATACTTTCCAAACATGTTTGCACACTCACCTAACCTAACCTAATATAAACTAACTTAACCTAACCTAAACTAACCTAACCTAACCAAACCTAACCTAACCTAACCTAACTTAAACTAACCTAACCTAACATAACCTAAACTAACCTAACTTAAACTAACCTAACCTAACCTAAACTAACCTAACTTAAACTAACCTAACCTAACCTAACCTAGTAGAAAATCGGATCAATTATAACCTCAAAAATGGGACTTTAAATGCCAATTGTGACCAAACGGTAAGTTTCCTACAGATTTTGACTTCGGATTTGTTCATTTCATACACGTTTACCTATGATTCCGTTTTCAAAATTTTAAAAATCCCGTGACATCATTCGGAAACCTTTCCAATCATTTTAATATTAAATTATAGTGTTTTTTTTAGGTTTTATTTTACTTTAAATCTTGAAACACTGAATTAATTTAATTGCTCTAAATTCATAAAAAAGATTTAAATATTTGTATATTTAACTTCACTTACCTTTACAATAAGATTATTTTAGTTTAATAAATGTCCAAAGCTAACTAAAAAACACAGAAACTATCACGAAATTCAACAATACAAATAACAACACTATAAACAGACGCCAAACATAACCAACAAATTGAATAAGAGCGGGAAACTATGACGTCAGCTTTGTCCATCGTGCTTTTTTTTCTTCGAAAACAAATAACATTACGAGCCGAGCGATGGGCATACCTTTATAAATATATACTCAACCAATCTTGTACTCAACCAGCCTTGATCCGAGATCCCAATTGAAAAAACTAAATCTGTATTTGAAGAGCCTGGCGTTGATTTTCATTTCTATTAATCTACTCACCGATAGACGGCGACTGTGGTAAGTGTGAATCGTAGTGATTTCTTCAATAGATGGCGCTGTTTATAGTTTAATGTATTGATGTTTAAGTAATATGTTAAAAGATGTCGCTGCGGGTGCCAGTTTGTGTCGAAAAAAAGCCAGTCAACGTGGACTCGACATTCAGCTGTCAGCAAAACAAAGGCGTGTCGACGCCAAATGCCGGCCGGCGATTGGCGGAAACGTAGGTGACGTACAGCTCGCAAACAACCACGTGGTCGTGTCGGTCTCCCGCCGCCGCGGGTCGTGCAGATGAGACTTGGATACCCGAGCGTCGCGAGCGTGTCTGTCGGTGAATCCGTTTCTTCGCGTGTGCGTTTTCCCTGTTACAACACAATGGATTTGTGCGACGGCCGCAGCTGCGAGTGCGAATAGAATCCAGTGTCCCGTTTCATCGTCCGGCATCACTTTTTCTTGTCATTGTCATCTTCTCGCACGAAATCCAGAATGCGACGCGAGTGCACCAGACCGGGCCACCCTCGCGCGTTTTTGAATTATCGCCGCGGCGCTGCGATGCGACGACAAGAGTGAACCCGGCTTTACAACGTCCCACCAAAAAATTCATGGATAATTATCAATAAAAATCCCAATAAAAATCAAATAAAATCGAAACACAACATAAATAAAAGACGCATATGTTCCAAATATTTTTTTTGGTTGAATTAAAAAGTGTTCGAAATTAAAACACAGTGATAATTTTTTTGTTTCCGTTTGAAATAAAACAAAAAGCAATACGATTCAGTTTCGCGTTGTTCGGATTTAAAAATTTCTGTGCGATTGTGTGTGATGTATTTAAGGTGATATTGGAAGTGAAGCAGCGTGGTTTGAACAAGCCAAGCCATGTACTCGACCCCTACCAGGCACCCATCTGCCGCGGTAAGTGGTTGTTTAGGGTCGACCCCCCTCCTCCCCCCTCGCGCCAGCCCTTACCCTCTCCTTCCCCGCGCTGCCCATGAAACAAGCGGCAGCTACATCAAACGATTTGCTCGCTTCTTCACTAGGTGTATATATACTACACGACCAGCTATGACGCATCTTTCCTATCTCTTGGAAGCGATTGTAACTTTCTAAGAAAAAAAGGAAAGAGGGAAAATGAGGGAAAGCATTCAATTGGATTAAATAGAAATGCGTGTTCTTATTGTTTCCACGGAGATATTTTTAATGGAAATGTTCATTTAATTGAAATTATCGACTTAACATTTATTAAATTACATTTAGTCGGTAATTAAATAATAAATTAGTATTTTATTAATTGTTTAGTGTCTGTAAATATATTTATTCACTTAATTTTGCAATAACTTCTAAATAATTCGATTTTGATATTGAAAATGATTTTCCCGCGTTTATTTTTTATGGCAAGTGTTTCGGTAAACCATTGATAATGATCGAAATGTACATTTGTTGCTAAAGAAAATAAGTGAAGTAAAGTATACAAAACATGTTTTTCCTTCTTCGTGTGAAATATTTATAATAATAAAATTTCATTAATGAGAAATCTATATATATAAGATGTGTGTATACCGGGTTATTCACATTATACGGAACGGAATATTGTGACCAAAGTACACCACTTTTTAAAATTCTCATTTCAGTGCTGTTTAGGGGCCTATAAGGACTACTATCTAAAATTATTTTTTATTATAATATTATACAGAGTGTTCCATATATCATAAAACTACAAAAGTTATGTTTTTTTTAATGGAACACCCTATATATTATTATATTTTTAATTTTCTATATTCAAAATAACTATCGTTTTCATTTTTATTTCAAAAACAGTTAGGTTTAGCTACTAATAGTAGCTACTACTAATAGTAGCTAAACTTAACTGTTTTTGAAATAATTGCAATTTTCTTAAAATCCAACCAAATTTTCAAATTTTAATTATTTGAGAAGTATTTAGGTTGTGTGCGGGATATTTCCAGTGAAGTTAAGCATAAAATAAGTTATCATAAAATATTTACAGAATGGCCCAAAAAATAAAATAATTGAATTGAAGTGGCCCAAACTTGATTTTTTCAAATGTAATTCCATATTTTTTAACTTGTCATTAAATGTACGTTTTAATTATCTATCAACAGTTTTCTATAACTCGAAGCATAAAAGGCATAAAATCGATTTTTTTATGACATTTGGATTGCATTTTTGATTAATATTTTAATAATTTTAGTTGGCTATGGAATTTAGATATGTCAAATGTTTTAGTTGATCCTTCACTTTAGCTTACAAATCACTTCATGCCATTTTGTGCCTTTATGGAAATATAAATCGAATAAAATGTGAACCCTCTATTCCATATCACCCAACAATCTATTTTAATTACTAATTACCATTTCTATTAAAATAATGTTAGAAGTTTTGTATATTCACAGTTCTATTCCTATGATTATTGATAGGTCATTGTTCATTTCCATTAATCCATAAACGAAAATTAAAATTAAGAGCTTAATTAAAGCAAACTTAGGCGACAATTGAGAAGATTCTGATTCCATTTAAATAGGCGAATTATAAACTAATGAATTAATTTATGACATTGCCTTTTCACTTTAACCAAATTTATATTCAAACTATAAATTGATCCATATTATAATTGCGACAGAGTTATGACGTGAATTTGTCACAGGGCATTAAAATTCCAGAGCTGAATGTATGGATTACATTTCAGAGCTTATTTTTATGAAAATGTTTTCATTTATTTTAGCTTTATGACATCTTTATTAAAATGGAATTTTATTAATTGTTCGATTTCTAAATCCATTGTATAAATATTGTATCAAAACAGTAATAAAGATATTTAATAATAATAATAATAATGGAATCCGTATATTTTGACAAGATCGATAGCCAATTAGCTATATTATTATATTATAATATAATAAAGGAAAAGAGAAATACGTTTTCAGGTGTTATCCATCCGAAAGTCAAACAAATAGTTTTAAATTTTATTTTGTATTAAAAAAAAGATGAGTGGATGCATTGCGCAGAGCTGTATAAATAGTAATAATTTATAATTTGGCGCCAAAATCTTTCCACCTACAAGTAGTTTTGTGTATCTGCTTCACCAATTGACGAATCTGTTAACTCGTTAGAATTGACACTACAAGCTTGTACTCAATTCAACTTTGTGCAAAACAAACAAACAGTATAGTATTGGGATCGTGAACATTAATAAATATCAAGTAATCATAACTGAACGGTAAAAGCATAAGAACAAAAATCTGAACAATTTCAGATGAAATCTCATTTCAAGGATAATATATGCACAAATAAGATTTCTTAGCAATAATCTCTGTGTTATCAAGAAGTATAGAGAACAGACATTTTTGTTATGAAATTTGATGTATTTGATAACAAAAATGTCTCTTTTATGTAATCCCATGTTTCTTCTCTGTAATCCCATTTTAATGACGTATTTGTCAACAAAAAATTGAATCGCTTAATTACCTATTGGTAACATATAATAAAAATTGGTATGCATCACACATAGCATTGTTATACCAATTTCCTATAACAAACCTGTTACTAAAGTAAGTGATTCATTTCTTCAGTTGTTTTTATTATAGTACATTTTTATGGTAATCACTTATAATCTATGTAATTTTTACTTTTATCTAAAACTATTCATTCAATATTTATTGACGTATGTAAAACAATTATGTTGCCAGCATAAATAAAGATCTATCGTTTTGCATGGGTTAGAAATGGATTATACATTATATTCATCGCTATTTTTTTAAATAAAATGATCAACCACCATTCACCTAGCTTATCGAATCGTTGACGATGCCACATGAAATTAGACAAAAATTGCGCTTGCGTCGTCTTTCATTTATTATGATTCATTTATGTTTATTGAAAAAATAAATTTATTTTGGTATAACAAATTATAAAATAAAAAAAAAATGTAAATCTATATACCACGTAATATAAAAAAAAAACAGATTAAGTGATGGACAGTATTATAATTTTTAAAATTGTTTTATAGTTCAGATTGTAATCCACGAGATTGCGTTGATGGATGAAATTAATTATTTACAGTGGTATCTAGCACTACTGTAAATGTTTTTTTATGAAAATAAGATATTCTCAGGCAGAACCAGAGGTGTGGTCGATAGCCTTTTAACAATTAAATATTTTTTGTGTAATATACTCAATCAATTTTTGTTATGTTTTTGTAATCTTAATCCTTAATAAAGATTGTTATATATAAGATTTTCTATGATAAAACCTATTGAAATCAGTATTTTTTTTAAATTCTACAACCGATGTGAAGTTATCCACGGTTTTTCGGCCCGGCGCCTCCACCATGGCGGATGCGCCGGGACTATCGTGGTTTATCCACGACTTTTATTTCCCATTTATATACATACAATATAATTATTACTATTTGTAAGTCATCCACGGTTTCCAAAAGAAAATCAGTGAAGTTCAAAACGACCGACTTTGGCGCCTTTAATTTTAGATTTAGATCGGTAATTCTACACACCATAAATTATTTGAGATTTTATGATAAATATTTTCATCAAATACTCGAGTAATATTATTAAATATTTATTATATTATTGATTTTTTGTGTGTAAGCTTAACATCTGACATCAGAAGTCATTAGAGTGAAATATATTTTGCTGATTTTTTTTTAATATTGTAAATACTTTTGGAAGAACGAAATCTTAGTTTATAACTACAAATCCACTAATTAGTCGGAAAATATGTGCTATATCTTTATTTTTAATCGTAATAAAGAGGATTGACTTACTCGGAATCTCGGTACTGATGAAACAATGTAAGTCTAAATGTTTTTATATTATTAATATTTTTTCGTTATTTTTTATTAATAACAATATATATTGACAGTAATTATGACAATTTTTTTGCTATTTATATTGGGACCTGCCTGGTTTGTCCACACAGTACTTTACAAATAAAGATATTTTATATACTTTTATATTGGTATGAAAATGTCAACGTGGCCATAATTCTATCAAGGATCCTCAAGATAGAAAGTGTTAATAATAAAATATTCTACAAAAAAAGACAATTTATGTTAGTTCCGCCAAAATCACCACATCGCGTTATATTATGTTAATATTCTATTATTACCCCGACACCAATTGGTAAAAGGGGACATCGATTATATACAGTGCATTTTTTTATCTAGGCCTCATAGGGATTTACATAGGAAAATCTTTTCGTCGTGTTAATGGTTTTTCTATGGTATGGATTTTGATCAAATTAATTATTGTATGAAATAAATATGAATAAAATATTAAAAATCAACCACTAAAACACAGATTAGATTGAATGACTTTAAATCTAGTTTCGGGTTATTAGCCCATTTTCAAGTGAATTTAAATTTTGTTTTATTAAAATTTCTATGTATATTTTCATGAATGGATATATTGATTTTTTAATTTTAATTTTATTGTGGTTGATTTTTAATATTTTATTCATATTTATTTCATACAATTTTTATTTCATTTATTTAAATAACTGTGATCAAGTTTTAGTTAAAGTAAAGAATATTCGAGAAAAAAACAGTGTGAGAAAATTTTGTAAATCCATTGTTAGTTAAGAAACTGCAAAATAAATCGTATCTTCTAAATAATACTTGGCTTTTAATTGATTTTCACATATACATATCTTTTTATTTTTTTCTGAAACATGTATTTTTGTCTGAAAATGACGAATACTAAAAGCACATATGCCTTTGTTGAGAAACCCTGAATAAAAGATATTTAACTACAGTAAGACTGTATGTATATACAATGTAGTAGTGTTGGGCAAAATCCAGCAATATTAGTAATAGAGAGTAATTGCTCATTTAGAAATCTAAATGAGCAATTATAATTAAATAAAAATGATTTGAAAATAATAAATTATTTCCACATTTAGCCTTGTGACTTACGTTTTAAATAAATAAAGTCAATAATAAACAACAAATTGATGTTTTTCAATAAATATGGAATAGTTACTGACTGATAATAGTTACTGAGGCAAGATATTCTATTAAATATCTTGCATTACTAAAATTGCCATGTACTTAAAAAGACCGACGTTGCTCATCTTTACAATTTACCAACGGTTGCACCATCCGCACAGACGCAGCAATTAAACAGTCTCCGTGCGGGAAGTGCAACCGTCGTTCCGCAACTATTTTTCCGAATCGCAACCATATCCACATCACGCTAAAAATACTGGCCGGCATTAATTCGTTTTATTTGTTACTCTGGAACATTTTTCATGCGCGGCGTCGAAACGAGGCCATTAAATTTCCATATACACAAAGTATTCCATTCGTCCGCGGCGCGGCGGTTTTATTTATTCCTTCAAGGCTCGTCCGAAGCGCGCGTTCCGCTACACCGTAATTCAATTAGGACGCCGCTAACGCCGGAAATTGCACCTACGGAAAATTGCGTGAAATTCCCAAATTGCAACGAAAACGTTAGTAACTCGTGGTGCGATATATGTTATTATTATTATTATTTCAATTTCCCCCAGAAATAAAGGTTAAAACATTGAAGTTTGATTGTAGAGACAAGTCATATTTTTTTCTCTTGTTTGATTCTTTTTAAGTTTGCGGTTTAGTAGAAAGAAATAACTATACAGTAAAATAGAAATAATCTATTAAAATTAATTTTGTATGAAACTACAAAATGCTGAATAAAAAAAGACCTTTATTGGCATATCATAATCAATACAAACTCTTCTTATAAACTATTTACAACAATACCCCCCCCCCCCCATTCTCTCCTCTCTTCTCTTTTCTCTCTCCCTCCCCAACTTCTCCAAAATCCTTACCCCTGTAAGTATGAAACTACAAAATGCTGAATAAAAAAAGACCTTTATTGGCATATCATAATCAATACAAACTCTTCTTATAAACTATTTACAACAATACCCCCCCCCCATTCTCTCCTCTCTTCTCTTTTCTCTCTCCCTCCCCAACTTCTCCAAAATCCTTACCCCTGTAAGTATGAAACTACAAAATGCTGAATAAAAAAAGACCTTTATTGGCATATCATAATCAATACAAACTCTTCTTATAAACTATTTACAACAATACCCCCCCCCATTCTCTCCTCTCTTCTCTTTTCTCTCTCCCTCCCCAACTTCTCCAAAATCCTTACCCCTGTAAGTATGAAACTACAAAATGCTGAATAAAAAAAGACCTTTATTGGCATATCATAATCAATACAAACTCTTCTTATAAACTATTTACAACAACCCCCCCCCCCATTCTCTTCTCTTTTCTCTCTCCCTCCCCAACTTCTCCAAAATCCTTACCCCTGTAAGTATGAAACTACAAAATGCTGAATAAAAAAAGACCTTTATTGGCATATCATAATCAATACAAACTCTTCTTATAAACTATTTACAACAATACACCCCCCCCCCCTTCATTCTTTCCTCTCTTCTCTTTTCTCTCTCCCTCCCCAACTTCTCCAAAATCCTTACTCCTGCCCCATCCTCTCTCATCCACTCCATAACCTTTCTACTCCCTTTCGCTCCCATCCATTCCTCCTTCACCCCCTTGCATTCTTCCGCTAAGTGGTTTCACGTATCCTTCCCATGCTCACACAACACACATCTTCCATATTCTTCTCCCATCCATATCTTCCTCCCTCTCTCCGATCCACACCTTGCCCTTGCCACAATCACCCTCTCCTCTCCATTCCCTCTCTCTCACAAATATTCCGGCAGTCTTCCATACACCTGCCACCTCCCATACATATCATTGTACTCGCTTCTCTCTATACACCCTTGCCTTTCCTGCCCTTCCACCTCCTTCCCTTTCACTCTCACCCACTCATCCACCTTCACCCCTTTCCCTAGCCATTTCCATTACTTTCAAACCTACGCTCTCATACACTTTCCTCCTCTTACCCCTCCATCTACCCTCACTCCCACACACGCTCGTCATCCATACATCCTTCACCAATCTCTCTTCCACTAATTCCCACAATCTCCTCTCGTACCTCACCACTCTCACCATTGTCTCACACTCTAGCCTCTCTCTATTCGTCTCCTGAAACACTATGTAACTGGGCGTGGATCTTTCCACCCCTAACATGCGCTTCTGAATACATTCCTCACTTAACCCGTGGTGATTTTTTTTTAATTAATAAATATATGAAATTAAAACACTTGCTTTTTTTATGTTTCACATAGCAACGAAAAGGTAGACAAGGAAATGACAGGATAGGCCAGACAAGAAAGATTTTCAATATGATGAAAACAATATTCTTTGGAAAGAAAGAAGTTCCTAAGAAAGTACAAACATAAATTGTAAAAAAGTAGTAAAACCACTCTTAATCGCTATATAGCAATTGTGGACGATGATCGAAGCATGTAAATCAAGAATAAATGCAATGGATATCAAATTCTTAAGGAAGAACGTAAACAAAACAAGGAAAGATAAAATAAAAAATAAATTGAATAGACAAAACCTATGAATAGAAGATATAAATTGCAGAAGGACAATTGATATGGTTTGGGCATGTATACCGAATGAATGACGACAGAAATACGAAGAGACTATATGAAACACGAACATCAGAAAAAAATATATAGAGGGGAAGACCGAAGAAGATATGAAACGATAGGTTGAGAGAACAGGCAGAGGAAAGGGGACTGACATGGAACGGAATCTAGCACCCTACACACAGAAACAAAGAACAGCATGAGGTGGAGATAAATTTACAAAATAATAAAAAAAAACTAAGTATTATAACTTTACACCAATGATGGTATATAGGTTAATGATAAATAACTATTCCTTTAAAAAATAATTTTAAATTTTACCAATATACAAACTTAGTTTTCCGCGATTTCCACACATCAATCTTTTCATAAGCACCAATTGTATAAGAAATTTCATAGCATTAAAAAAATATCAACTATTTTACGTAATACAATTGACAAGATGCCAAACACTTTCACCAAAACAAAGTGGTATAAAAAATGGCCAAACTCGAAATGTTTAAAGAGAGACACCCTCTACAAGCGGTGGAGGATAACGGAAGAAAAGAAACCACAATTTATGGGGTGTTGATGTTTTAATTTATGACTCCATCGGTTAGAAAAGCAGGTAGTTTCCCTTATTTGCCCCTTTTTAGAGCTTCGTTCGATCGTCTTATTTCCGAAAATGTATTACATATATTTGTTAATTATGCTACGGTTTATTTAGTTTCTTTTAAATTTGATTAACTAAAAGTTTGGTTCAATTTTCAATATCACGTGTCTGTAAAAAGGTACGCATGAAATTATATTTATAAGAAAGTATTGTCAATGATGCCTGTAAATTCCTTATTATTAAAAATAGAAAAATATAATTACCACTTTCTCAAAGCAACATTTTATTCCGACTTCGAATATTTTATTACATTTTACTTATCATTTTTAGTTTTTGAGTTATATCGAAGATAGATTTATAAAAAAAATTATAACTTGGCAAAAACTATACAAACTATATATATATATATTCACAATTTGAAAAGTCGAAGTTTGACCTTATAACGCAAAAATTATAAATGATAAATAAATCGTGATGACATATTCAAAGACAGCATAAAATGTAGCTTGGGGAAATAATAATAATTTTTTTCTACCCCATTGTTTTTATCATTACAAATTGGCCAAATGTCGCGTGAACGGTTTTTATGTATCTCTTAAAATTAAAAAGATTTCCATATGTGGCATCACTAAAATTCACCACCCCGTACATTGATACTTTCAAATAGCAGTTCTGCAAATATTTTCAAGATATAAATTTTTGAAATTAGAATTTCATATTGTTACTATGATGTATGTGTATGATTGAATGTGCATATGTGTTTTATGGTTCAATTTAATGATAATAATTACATTATGTATGAAATGTCATCACACTCGGTGGTAGGTTAAGCACCTAGTGAACTTTCAATTTAGGACTAAATTTAACGATGATAAAATCACACACATTATTAGTTTAAAGGTTTCGAGTTCCATTATTAAAATAATGGAATTGCTCGCAATTCATTTTCTTCCCAATTCAAATAATCCCCCCAAAAAAATGCACAAACAGTCTATTGTGGCCCATATGTGAGGTCTCATTCCTCTTTTTTCAGACCCATAGTTTCTAAGTATCCCATGATCTTATTCAGAGGAATCCTATGCGTCGCATTCATGTCTACCTCTGTAGACCCAAGAGGCAGTTGTCTGGTTTGACGTCCAGCTGGGCAGAGATCAATGAGTAAGAGAGAGAAAGACGTACATCAGTAAGAGAGACAGATTTTGTATGAAGCTAGCCTTTACGCTTTCATTATATGCGACACTACCTGTGTTTAAATTTTAAGTGCGTTTCAAATTAATTTGACAACTAATGATTTGTATATCATGTTGACAATCGATTTCCAACGTATCAAATATTCAGTGCTAAAAATCATCTGATGTTGAAAAAGGCCTACAACTGTTCACAACTAACACAGCGTAAATTTGGTTATATTAAAAATATACTGTTTAATTATAGTGAGTCCTGCATTCCAGCTCTCGTTATCGATAGCCCAGTTACTTGAAATTTTAGAAAATTTACTTGGATCGTAGGACATTTCAGAAAAACATATCATCACGAAACTCTTTTTTTGGAACACCTGGTATAATAAAACATATTTTTCTGATGTAAGTCCTACGATTCAAACAAAGTCTTCAAAATATTAACTTAATTAGTAACCGAGTTAACGGATGTGAAGTTAGCCGTAGATTTCAGCCATAGATTTTCAAATTTCATTATTTCTATACATATTCAAGATAAATAGATTGTTTTTACTTCAAGGTGTAAATAAAACGTTGAATTAACAAATTGTGATACAAGCACCCCCATTTTCAACCCTTAATATTTTTTATCACACCCTTAAATAATAAAATTTAAAAAAATCAAAGTGCGCCGTCTCCTATAAAAAAGTTAGTAACAAATATGGATTCAGCACACATTAAACTATTATTTAAACAAATAAAATTCGGTCCACCTTACTTTTATCATACGACAAAAAAAAAGAAACAATATTAGTCGCCAATCTGAGATAGCCGTCGGACAAATTTTAAAATATTTCAAAGTGCGCCCTCTCCCATAAAAAAGTTAGCAACAAATATGGATTCAGCATATATTAAACTATTATTTGAACAAATAAAATTCGGATCATCTTATTTTTATCATACGAAAAAAAAAAAGGAAAGAAACAATGTCAGTCGGCAGTCGGATAATTCTTAAAATATTTCAAAGTCGGCCGCCTCCCATAAAGAAGTTATCAACAAATATGGATTCAGTACACATTAAACTATTATAAAATAGAATCACAACGCACTCCATATTTCAATTTTTTAAAAGATGTGTAAAAAAGATTTAAAAAATTGAAAAATATTGTCAAATAATCATAATTCTTATTTAACTCCTGTTATAGCTCACTTTGAAAATGTATTCATTATTAATTATTATTAATTGTAGCTGAAATTTGTTAATAATTTTAATTCAGGAGATAACAATCTAATCTAACATGAAAGAGCACAATAAAATATAATAATTATTAAATACGTTTTAATATCAACAATCCTTTAAGATAATTTGATTGGTAAAAAATATAACAAATTTATACCATCATCAGGATTTCAAATTACATTAATTCTTTTAATTTGAAGTTATTTCAACATATATTTGAATAACTTATTTATTCAAATATCTGTTGAAATAACGTCAAATTAAAAGAATTGATGTAATTTGAAATCCTGTAAATATGATTTAGAAATCCAATCAACATTTGAACAAAATTGGATAATTTTCAAATATATTCCTGTAAAACTTTGAACGTAAGCTTCACTAATGTATTCCTTTTTCTTTTGTGTTTGTGTAAAAGTCAAACCACCCTCACTTATATAGGGTGTAGAATAGACCGACACACCATGGGGATTTTAATATAAAAGAATTAATATTCTAGGAAAATTTCTGGCAATGATCAATAAAATTCGATCAATCCCTTTTTCCAACTGCAAATGTTTAATTTCATTGTAATTTAAATAACTGCAAATGTGTGAATCATCTTTGTTTCATTTTATTTAATTTAATTAATATTCTATTATTTGCGTCCCTAATTATTTTAGATAAAGTCTATTAAATACTTTTGCAGATTAAATAATCTGCCTCCGTACATTTTATTATTTTTTATTTTGTTTAATTGAAAATTAAAATTGATAAAATTGGCAGAAAAAAAATGTGGTGCCATGGAATGGATGACGTAAAAACAATAGATATTTGTCTGCCAAAGAGCATCATTGTAGTGCATTTGATCTAACTAATAATAATATTTAATAAACTAGTTACCATTAAGATTCGTTAAATAAGGTTGTTTTATTTATTTACTATTAATAATTAAACAGTTTAATTGTTTATTGAATTTAAAATAAATATAAGTAATATCAGTCGATTCCAAATTTTTGTCTCTCCAAAAAAGTTAAATGCACTTTTTGTCTAAAATAATTATTAGAGATGGGCAAACTCGATCTTTTTTAAGATCGATCAATCTGTGATTCATCACTTGAAAGATCAATCAATCGGTGATCAGATTGATCTGCAAAGGTTGGATTGAAAATATCGATCCTCAAAGATCGAGCTGCACATTTTTTCGGATCCATTATTTCGGCATGATCGATTCAGCTTGAAGTCTTTAAATTAAATATAAACAATTATTTATCTATAATTATTTAAACAAGAATATTTCTCACTATAAAATTAAATTTGTACAATAAAATATAAATTTTATTAGTTTAGTGTCATAATCAAGCTAAACGGAAAGATCGAACCTCAGCTGCTAGGCGATTGAAGATCAGATTGAGCCGAAAGGATTGATCATGAAAAATCATTCAGTAAAGTCGTTTCAACCGATCACAAAGAAATATCAAGTGGTTAGATTTTTTTGATCCATCTTTTCCATCACTAGTTATAATCGATTCGATATTTCAGTAAGATCGATCCGATCGATCATAAGCAAAGATCGAGCAGCACAATCTTTTTGATCGATCTTTCCCATCACTAATAATTATGGAAGCAAATAATCGAATATTAAGATATTTACATAGAAATCCCTATGATGCAACGGCCAATTCTATTGCAGACAGTTCTTGAAAATGTGTACTAAATATAAAGCACGTTCGAAATAACTTGATATTAATGAATCTGAATGAAATCACTTCAATTTTGCGGGTATTTATTTCAATATTTGTGAAAAATAAGTTGCTGAAATATCTTAAATTAATTAGAATTCAATGTACTTTTTTATAAAAAAATAAATGAGTTCAACTTATATTTCTCCAATACAATAATATTTCGTGTAACACTATCAGTAAGATGAAAATTTGAAGTGTCCCTTAAAATATTCGAAGACTTATACGAAGCAATTTGAAATGGATTGTCGATTTTGAAATCAAAATCGACTCTTCAGCTACTATGATAAAAGTTGGGTGCAATAAAGTTTATTTGTGTAAATAAAGGTTTAATGTGTGTTGAATTCTTATTTGTTGTTAACTTATTTTTTCTTCGTATGACCAAAGTAAGGTGTTGTGAATTTTATTTGTTTAAATAATAGTTTAATGTGTGCTGAATCCATAATTGTTGCTAACTTTTTAATAGGAGACAGTGCACTTTGATTTTTTTTTAATTTTATTATTTAAGGGTGTGATAAAAAATATTAAGGGTTGAAAATTGGGGTACTTGTATCACAATTTGTTAATTCAACGTTTTATTTACACCCTAAAGTAATAACAATCTATTTATCTTGAATATGTATAGAAATAATGAAATTTGAAAATCTATAGCTGAAATCTATGGCTAACTTCACATCCGTCTTGTTGAATATCAATAACAAATGCAACAATTTTTGATTCGTGAATATTTAATACGGTGAGCAATCTGCAAAAAAAAATAACTGAAGCAGCACCAAATAATTTATAATATTGTGTCACAGAGGAGAAAATATATTATTTTTTTTATTTACTCAATGATTGCGTTTATAAAATTTTCAGGCTTCATTTTTCTGGATGTCCCAGTAACAAAATGCAGCAGTTACTTAATTTCCTATCGATTTACCGCGGCGTAACACTTTCACATTATTATCAAGCGCGATTGTTGCGAGCAAACATGAATGTAATTAAAACGAAAACAGCCGTGCGCACATCAACAAAAATTACTTAATAGGAGGCATTTCATAAATACCCCCCTGCACCACCCGCCCCCGCGCCAACCGCCACATTATATAGATGATTATCGTGAAAGCGCGTGTTTCCCAAACACCCCCAACTCCTTCCACCGCCAGACTCCCCCCGCTCCCGCGCGTTATCGTAATCGCCCGACTGACCGTAAAAGCCAACCCCCAAAACACGACCGCCACCCACCCAATAATAAAACCTTTATAGTCCGCGCATAACCGAAATCCAATCGATGACGCATCAAACTTGCAATTAAATATAGATAGACGGTGTGAGGAGTAATTGTACACGAATTACTAAATAAGGATAGTAATAAAAAAATAATTCGATATATTTTTCTGTATATATGGTGCTTCAAATTCGAATCCCCATGGCTCGAATTTGAAACATGTTATGTTATATAAATAGAAATGAGTATTTATTCACTTGGTCACAGTTATTTAAATATATTAAATAAAAATGATTTGAAAATAATTAATAAATTATTTACAAATCATTTTTATTTAATATATGTTATGTTATGTTTAAATTGGGCGCTTTTACAGAGGTTTATTCTGAAAAAAAAAACAGAGTTGTGTACATTGCAAAATAATTTAGTTCCTCTAATAGTTCCATTCCATTTTTTTTAAGAAACGTGACGTCATATAGCTTCGAGAAAAACATGCTTATCTATCTAAAAGATTTAATAAAGGCGGTTTAAACTTTTTGAAATGATCAGTAATGTATACTAAGGATGTGTATCATTTCGTTTAGCGAGCTTCTGATATGAAAGTTGTTTTAATATTAGGGAAAATTGACAAAGTTACACTTGGTTTGTTTTACACGTAAAACTTTGTCAACATTCCCTAATATTACTAAATTATCACGTAAAACTTTGTCAAAATTCCATAATATTACTAAACATTTTAGTGACTAATGAGACTCGAATTAAAGGTTGCTTTAATATTCAAACCACCAGTTCCATTGTTTTAAGAAACGTGACATCATATAGATTTGAAAAAAAAATATAATTATCTATCTAAAGGATTTAATGAAAGCGGTTTTTACTATCGGGAAATTATGATAAGGATGTGTAGCGTTTCGTTTATTATACTTATTATACAATTATTTGTGAGTTGTTAAAGACCCAACATTAAAAGATACTGCCGAGACAATTAAAAGTAATCATTGTTGGTGGTTTGTAGTACCAATTAATATTAGTAATTGTTTTGTCAGTATCTTTTTTATGTTTAATAGTAGTTATTCGTTTAAAAATAAATAATATGTTTGTAATTAGCAATGATTCTTATCAATAAATCCGGTCGCATCCACCAATTTCCAAATGGGACTATTTTCTTACTACTACTACAATATCTTTATTCAAAGTTATTTGTTTTTCATATATTTACAATATATTATGGTATATTTGTTTCTTTCTTGCTTGAACAGGCTATCGACCTATGGTCTTTCCGCCAATTTTCTTTCAGTAATCGTTTAATTAAGGCCTTAAAATAAACACTGTTTTTTTTTTAATGTTCAAGTATTGTATTTTGTTTGAACTTTGTTATTTATTTATTTACTTAACGGAGGCTATTTTATACAGTATCATACATACATAATAAAATGAGAATAGTTACAATAATAAAATAATTTATTATTGTTCAAAAAGAAATGATTATAATAGAAAAGAGTTTTTATTCACTCGGTCACAGTTATTTAAATTAAATCAAATAAAAAATAATTTGGAAATAACTTACTCAATTGAATAAATAATTAATTCATTATTTTCATTTTATTTACGTCAGTACTTTAAAACAAACGTCCATTAAAATAACTACTTATCGGTAAATATACCATCAGACGATGAACTATACAATAAACATTTGCTGTGCATAATACCGATGAGAAGTTAGCCACGGATTTTATGGCCCGGCGCATCCACCATGTTTTGTAACTTTCTTTCTCTAATCAATTTCTTATAAAATTTTTAATATGTAATTATAATTGTAATTTGGAAATGGAGATTCCGTTAATAAAGTAAATTGAAATTGAAATTGAAATTATTTTTTTAACAAAGTATTAAATGAACAAAATTCAGATTTAGAGTAATCAATATTTCAAAAATTCATAACTAAAATTCAGGCCATTCAGCCATTCAGGCAGGCTTTTAGATATTTTTCATAGTTAATATTAAGCATTCTTAACAATAATAAATAATAGCCACGATGTAATATCTTTTGGAACTATTTTTTTGCAGCAACAAAAATGTTCTCTCAAGAAATTTTCTAAAATTCATAACTTCATTCAGCCTGAACTGATTTTTGATTTTTTTTAAATTAATGACAATCTGTAATTACAAAATACAATAATATATTGAGCATTAAGTTTTCCAGTGAATAAAATATATGGGTAAATCAAATACAAATATCAAATATTTTAGGAAAAAATTACAAAATGCAAAAAATAAAATTAAAACTACTGCAAAGGCAATACACATAAATTAAAACAAGTAAAAAGAAAAAAAACGGACAAAAATAATCACAATAATAAAATTATACACAAGAACATTCGGTAACAATTTTAAATTTTATTTTAATTGTTTATATTGTGTGGCTATCGATTATTATTGTTAACAATAGCCACAGCGTAATCTCTATTGGAAATATTTTTTATATCAACAATATTTTCTCTGAAAAATATCAAAAATTCATAACTCCAATTTGCATGAATGGATTTTTGATTTTTTTGTTTTAATACTTAATATAAAGCATTGTTAACAATAATAAATAGGCAAATTTGTGTTATGAATAATTGAAAATTTATTGAGTGAACATTTTTGTTGGTGAAGAAAAGTTCTAAAAGATATTACGCTGTGGCTTTTATTTATTACTGTTAACAATACTCAATTAAAACAAAAAAATCGAAAATCCATTTCTGCAAATGTGTTATGAATATTTGAAAATTTTTTGAGTGAACATTTTTATTGGTGAAGAAAAGTTCCAAAAGATATTACGCTGTGGCTATTATTTATTATTGTTATCAATACTCAATTAAAACAAAAAATCGAAAATCCATTCTGCAAATTTGTGAAATGATGTTTAGAAAAATTGATTACTCTTAACATCTTCGCTAAATAGTAGAAGCCGAAAAATAATTTTGGGTGCGTAATAAGAATCTTGCTGATTTAATACTTTATAAAAATACAAGATTTCCTGAGAGAAAGAAAGTTACAAAACATGGTGTATGCGCCGGACCACAAAATCCATGGCTGGAAATCCGTGGCTAACTTCTTATCGATATATGCCTTATAAAATTTTAAAGTTGTTAAATTTTGTATTAATTGTTTATTTTAAAACATGTTTTAGCAATTGTTGTTTAGAGTAACGAAGCAATCAAAATACGTTCAGTTATTTTCAAATTCTAAAAATAAATATATTTTTAGAATTTGTGTTCGTTAGTTGGTGTTTCCAATGATGAGTAGCAGTTTTCCTTTTTTTGATATGGATGGTTATTTTAAAGATAAACTTCCTTAGAAATAAACAATTATTTCTATGTCAAATAAAACTTCAATATGTTTTCAGGCTAAAAAATATTCACGAAATTAAAAATAGGGTGGGAACATTTTGTAAAACCATTGCAAATTAAGAAATAACAGAAATAAATTGCAACACTCTTCTAAATATTTGGCTTTAATGGTAAGACTCCAGATTTGGTAAATACGATTTTCCTATATATGAAGGTTGTTCTAAATTAAGTGTGCATAATAGCTAACTTTTTCATTAGTTAAGTTAGAGAGTCAGTTAAATTAACAAAGTAGTGGTATTTTTTTCGGGGATTACAAAAGCGAAATCAGAAAAACAATACACCATCGCATTTTCAAGATATTAACAAAACAAACATTTTTTTATTGTATCAGTAAAACAATATGAGTTAATATTGTTTCAAAAGTAATGTTGCAATTGAATTTTATTTTGTAGAAGATGAATATTCCTGGTGTTGACGTGGTCAGGTATACATAGATACGGATTTTACATGCAAAAACAATTTTATTCTATTTTATTTATTAATTTCCTGCTTCTCTGTTCATTTTAGAGAAAAACTACAAGAATTGAAATGTGATCAGAATTTAAAAATCTATGAAAAGCGATGCTTCATTAAAAAACAATGTATAATTAATAAATATTTGTCATGTTTTCAAATTATTACGTGTTTAAGTTGCATTAGTCATGTTTTATGAAAAAAAAAATATGTTAAACTGTAATTATTTAAATAAAAATACTTGTCTTTTCTCCTAGTAGGAGATAATTAAAGTCTCCACAACCAATATAAAGAAGATTAAACTGTAATCATTGAAATATGTCAAAATTTATATTTATTTTGAATTCTTTTTTTTATGAAAGTTATGGCTAATGCAATAATTTGGAAATTTAATTACATATAATTTATTAATTATACATCGACTCTCAAATTGAACAAAGCATCATTTTAGACATATTTTTAAATTCTGAACTTATATATATCCATTAATGTATCCATAGAAATTTAATAAAACAAAAAATTTTAAATTCTCTTGAAAATGGGCTGATAACCCGAAACTAGTTGAGAATTTAAAGTTATTCAATCTAATCTGTGTTTTATTGGTTGATTTTTAATAGTTTATTCATATTTATTTCATATTATATTAATTCGTTCAGTGTTTCTCAAAAATGAAGAGGGAAGCGGGAATCTAAAATAATGTTTTTACATATACAATCCTCATGTATACCTGGTAGCGTCAGCACTCAGTATATAAAAAATATTGTGACTTTTAGTTTGATAACAAGTGTAAATTGTTGAAATTAGTCAATAAATAAATTACTAACAATGATTATTACAATAATTTTACTAATTAATGGAAATGAAATGCAAAGGATGCCATTTTGCGTTCATTGAAATAGCACCCGAATTTTCCGATTCCTCCTCGTATTTATTTTCTCTCTGAAATAAATAATTTATTGTTGTTATCAATTATCACCCGATTAATCATCAACTCCAAAAATATATTGAGAGATTACCACCGATTTTACTTAAAAAAGATTAAATTTAAACTTACCTTCATAATCGAAGCGGATGATGTCGGCAGCGATTCTGAGTAAACAAAGGACTGCCAACTTTCGTGAAGCAAACCGCGCCAAACAAATTGCACGTGTTGGCAAAATAAATAGATTTTTTGAATAAATAATCGTTTAGAATGTAAAAAAATGATTGTTTGAATTATACAAACTATAAATTTTTAATAAATAAGCATTATAAATACGCAATTTAAGAATATTGAATAAAAATGATTTGAAAATAATTAATAAGATTATTAAGAAGTTTCGCGCGCCGAAGTTGGCAACTGCAGCGCCGGCCTCCATGAACAATTGAAACGTTTATGTTAATTTACGTGTAAGAAATTGTTGTTGAAAATTCGCGCTTGTAATAAATATTTTGTTTAATTATATTTATTTCTAAATATTGAATGTTTTACACCAAACACTCAATATTTAGTAGGAGTGAAAGAAGCTACACAAGGACGTGTTTTTCAACTGGGGAATACAATCGGCGAAAGAAAACAAAAATAAAAAAAACAACTAATTTCATGCAAGTAAAACAGGAATATTGAAAGTTAAATTGAATTAAAATAAATGCAGGTATCCGATTAAGTTTTATTATTTAATTTCATTGGAATCCATTTTTTGTTTACTGTGTGAAGCAATTGTTTCACCACACACCTGCGAAAATAAAGAAGATTACAATTGTATTTACTTTCAACGGACTCCTGTCAAAATGCAAGTATTATGATCATAAAAAAAATGGAATTGCAAATTTTATGGGATATATTCGTATCCCGAAACGAATATATCCCTTGAGCCCATTACACCGATTTTTGAAAAATGTCTGTCTCTCTCTCTCTCTCTCTCTCTCTCTCTCTCTCTGTGTGTGTTCGCATTTGTGCGTCTTCTGTGTGTGTTCGCGATAGGGCAAAAAAAACGGCTAAATAAATGGAACTTAAATTATATTATAACAGTGGAAAAATCTGAAAACCTTTTGTCAATAAAAACTCATTAAGTGCAACGTTACTCCCGGTTTTTTTCGATAAATATTTTTACCCAATATTGATCCCATTGAAGAATGTTTCAAATAAAAGTTGCATATCTTGAAGAAATGAGTATTTTCTTTTATCAACTTTTCGCTGTAACATCTTTAGTTCTTCAGTTTTACTCTTAGTGATGAACAATTCGAAGAGAAAAATGTTTCAAATAAAAGTTTTAGATCTTAAAAAACTGATTACATTTTATTATAAGTCTTTATATTGCAACACCTTCAGTTTACCATAAAAGTGATCAATACAAAAGTATAATTTCTTTAATAAATCACACAGTATGCTACAAACCTTAATATAAAAAATATTAAAACGTTACGTCAAAACGATGGTCATGTCTTGATGTTTTCATAGCGAGATCTGAAAAGCTTTTGGTTGGAATTAAAACTCATTACAATGAAATTAAACAAGGAAAATTTCTGGCAATGATCAATAAAATTCGATCAATCCCTTTTTCCAACTGCAAAAAAATACTTACACTGTAAGTTTTACAAACATCTATTGTAACAACTACTTCCCGAGCATTTACCCCGCCGGACATTGGATTACACAATAGATATTTGTTGTTGCATAGCTGTACTCAACCGTTGCAATTCGCAGTAGTACTGCTATGCAACAACAAATATCTATTGTGTAATCCAATGTCCGGCGGGGTAAATGCTCGGGAAGTAGTTGTTTCAATAGATGTTTGTAAAACTTACAGTGTAAGTATTTTTTGCAGTTGGAAAAAGGGATTGATCGAATTTTATTGATCACAGCCAGAAATTTTCCTTGTTTAATTTCATTGTAATTTAAATAACTGCAAACGTGTGAATCATCTTTGTTTCATTTTATTTAAAACTCATTAAGTGCAACTTTAGTACTGGAGTATTTTTTTTGTATTTTCTATAATTTTATTGCAAATATTTATTGTATCGAATAATATTTCAAATAAAAGTAGTTTATTTTGAAGAAGTATTATCTTTTATTAACTATTTGTTGTATCATCTTTGGTTCTTGAGTTGTACTCTTAGCGATTAAACTTCTTTTTATTCGGATAGAAAAATGTTTCAAATAAAAGTTGATCTTGAAAAACTAAATACTTTTTGTTATAGAACCTTTAGTTTTTCATTTCATGTTATAAGAGAAGAATTTCGTCTGCATTATAAATTATTTTAGAAATAAACAATTACTTTTAGTAGTAGTAAATCCATTTATTGAACCAAAAAGAGTTGCAAAAGACCATCGACCTAGGTCTTTCAGCCGACAATTACTTTTATAATACTTTTTGTTATAGAACCTTTAGTTCATTTCATTTCATGTTTTAAGAGAAGAATTTCGTCTGCGTTATAAATTCTTTTAAAAATAAACAATTACTTTTAGTAGTAGTAAATCCATTTATTGAACCGAAAAGCGTTGCGAAAGACCATCGACCTAGGTCTTTCAGCCGACAATTACTTTTATACCAATTAAAGCGACATGCTGTCTTATTTCAGAAACTCAGTAAATCGTTCGTGAATAATCAAGAAATGAATAATAGTGTGAGGACATTTTGTAAAGCTATAAAATAACAAAAATAAATTGTAACATTCTTTTAAATACTTGGCTTTAGCTTTAAAAGACACCAATCAATTTTTTTCCTTTTATTATGTTCATTCAAAAATTTATTTGACAATATTCACCGAGGAGTGTTGTAATGAACACATCAACATTTTTTTCAAATTAACAATTGTTATTATTAATTAATGAGAGAGACGGATGTGCGTCGTTTGCAAAGACACCAATCTATTTTTTCCTTTATTATGTTCATACAAAAATTTATTTGACTGAATTCATCGGGGAGTGTTATAATGAACATATCAACATTTTTTTTTCAAGTTAATAATTGTAACTATTAATAAGAGAGACGGATGTGCGTCGTTTGCGTTCCGTGAAATTTTCCGACCGTTGCTATTATTATTGGCGTCTCGTTTGGGAAAACTCGCGAACGCGCGCGATTAATCGGAATAAATAGCGTTCGGGCAATTTACACAATTTACGCAAAATAATCGGGTGTCCGTCCGTGACGAGTTTATCAGCTCATTATTTATACATGCACATACCGTGTACGATACAACAAGATACGGTACGAAAGTGTTTTGTTTTTGTTATATTACAAAAGAAAAAAATCGAAACTTAAAAAAAAAAATGTATACTTTGTTTAGTTGAGAAAATTGAAACAAACTGGATAGATGTCTAGTTTATTTCAATAATTCAATCGAATGAAATTACACCTTTAAATCTATAAATACTAGAAACAAGCAATTCGTGTTAAAAATAAAGGAAATATCAAGGGTTGAATATTCGTCACGTATCAGATTTGAATAAATCATCGGCGAGTAACGCGAGATCGTTATTTAAAGTCCGAGTATTTCCAGCGACTCGTTATATACAACACCACGGCCTAATTCGATTAAAAATAGCCCATTTAGACATTATAAAATCGCCATTAAAACGGTCAGGATTCGAATAACACGCCAGTAAAACCGACCGTCGCCGTAAATCACAGGAAATAACAATCGAAATGTGCAACACCCGAGAAACGCTCAAGAGAAATAATCTGTAATTACGAATTGAGAAAGTGACTTATAGTTATAAACGACTATGATACGACAAAAAATATTATAATTTAAACCTTTACTAGTTTGAGCGTATTCATTGAACTCACACAAGAGTTATGCTAATAAAGTTGAAAATATATTTGATTGACACTAAGAAAGTGTTTCTGGTAAAAAGAGATAAAAGTGGAAATAATCTACCTTCATTGGGTCAACAAGTAAAATTAGATTATCTTTCGGGATAGGAGTAGAAATTGTATTTGATCGACACTGTGTTGTTACTAAATAATAATAAATATTACAGAATTTATCGATCGTTAATCTTAAAATATATTTATTAAATTAATTTCTTATATGTATCTAGCGTATAACAAAAATCGACGACGAAGTTGGCATTGGAAATCTAAAGTCATGTCTGAACTAAAATCACACGCGCACGCTTAGTACTGGTTGTCATGTTGACCGCAACCAGCATTTCACGCGTGTGATCTTAGTACAGACATGACTCGAGACTTCCAACACTATCTTCGTCGTCGATTTTTGTTATACGCTAGATATAACATCTTTATTTGTGTAAATTTACAAAATTAAATATTATTTCTTCGATCTTAAAGGAATTCACTTCGCGATACATTTCGATAAGAAAAATAAAGAAAATACTTTTACTTTTACCGATGTGAAGTTACCTCACGGTTTCCAGTCCACGATTTTTGTGCCCGGCGCCTCCACCACGGCGAAGGCGCCGGGACACCAATTGGCAAATTATATTATATATATAAATTATATCGATTTATATATATATATTTAATAATGTCCCCAGCTACAAATTAACGTCAAAATAAAAAAAATCTAAAAAATGACAAACAATGTTTTGTTGGACTTTCAATATTTTCGAGAGATCCGTGGGCTGAGACAAAACAAATCATAAAAAGTTTATTTTAAAACATCCTATTTTTAAATTCTCAAAATATGTTAATAATATCGCTAGCAACAAATTAACGTCAAAATAAAAAATCTAAAAAATGACAAACAATGTTTTACAGGACTTTGAAAATTTTCGAGGGATCCTTGGGCTGAGACAAAAAAAAATCTTAAAAAGTTTATTTTGAAACATCCTACTTTTAAATTCTCAAAATATGTTAATAATATCGCTAGCAACAAATTAACGTCAAAATAAAAAAATCTAAAAAATGACAAACAATGTTTTGTTGGACTTTGAAAATTTTCGAGGGATCCTTGGGCTGAGACAAAAAAAATCATAAAAAGTTTATTTTGAAACATCCTACTTTTAAATTCTCAAAATATGTTAATAATATTGCTAGCAACAAATTAACGTCAAAATAAAAAATCTAAAAAATGACAAACAATGTTTTGTTGGACTTTGAAAATTTTCGAGGGATCCTTGGGCTGAGACAAAAAAAATCATAAAAAGTTTATTTTAAAACATCCTACTTTTAAATTCTCAAAATATGTTAATAACATCGCTAGCAACAAATTAACGTCAAAATAAAAAATCTAAAAAATGACAAACAATGTTTTGTTGGACTTTGAAAATTTTCGAGGGATCCTTGGGCTGAGACAAAAAAATCATAAAAAGTTTATTTTAAAACATCCTACTTTTAAATTCTCAAAATATGTTAATAATATCGCTAGCAACAAATTAACGTCAAAATAAAAAATCTAAAAAATGACAAACAATGTTTTGTTGGACTTTCAATATTTTCGAGAGATCCGTGGGCTGAGACAAAACAAATCATAAAAAGTTTATTTTAAAACATCCTACTTTTAAATTCTCAAAATATGTTAATAATATCGCTAGCAACAAATTAACGTCAAAATAAAAAATCTAAAAAATGACAAACAATGTTTTGTTGGACTTTGAAAATTTTCGAGGGATCCTTGGGCTGAGACAAAAAAATCATAAAAAGTTTATTTTAAAACATCCTACTTTTAAATTCTCAAAATATGTTAATAATATCGCTAGCAACAAATTAACGTCAAAATAAAAAATCTAAAAAATGACAAACAATGTTTTGTTGGACTTTCAATATTTTCGAGAGATCCGTGGGCTGAGACAAAACAAATCATAAAAAGTTTATTTTAAAACATCCTACTTTTAAATTCTCAAAATATGTTAATAATATCGCTAGCAACAAATTAACGTCAAAATAAAAAATCTAAAAAATGACAAACAATGTTTTGTTGGACTTTGAATATTTTTGTGGGATCCGTGGGCTGAGACAAAAAAAAAATCATAAAAAATTTATTTTAAAACATCCTACTTTTAAATTCTCAAAATATGTTAATAATATCGCTAGCAACAAATTAACGTCAAAATAAAAAATCTAAAAAATGACAAACAATGTTTTGTTGGACTTTCAATATTTTCGAGAGATCCGTGGGCTGAGACAAAACAAATCATAAAAAGTTTATTTTAAAACATCCTACTTTTAAATTCTCAAAATATGTTAATAATATCGCTAGCAACAAATTAACGTCAAAATAAAAAATCTAAAAAATGACAAACAATGTTTTGTTGGACTTTCAATATTTTCGAGAGATCCGTGGGCTGAGACAAAACAAATCATAAAAAGTTTATTTTAAAACATCCTACTTTTAAATTCTCAAAATATGTTAATAATATCGCTAGCAACAAATTAACGTCAAAATAAAAAATCTAAAAAATGACAAACAATGTTTTGTTGGACTTTCAATATTTTTGAGAGATAGATCCTTGGGCTGAGACAAAAAAAATCATAAAAAGTTTATTTTAAAACATCCTACTTTTAAATTCTCAAAATATGTTAATAATATCGCTAGCAACAAATTAACGTCAAAATAAAAAAACTAAAAAATGACAAACAATGTTTTGTTGGACTTTGAATATTTTCGAGGGATCCGTGGGCTGAGACAAAAAAAATCATAAAAAGTTTATTTTAAAACATCCTACTTTTAAATTCTCAAAATATGTTAATAATATCGCTAGCAACAAATTAACGTCAAAATAAAATATCTAAAAAATGACAAACAATGTTTTGTTGGACTTTCAATATTTTCGAGAGATCCGTGGGCTGAGACAAAACAAATCATAAAAAGTTTATTTTAAAACATCCTACTTTTAAATTCTCAAAATATGTTAATAATATCGCTAGCAACAAATTAACGTCAAAATAAAAAATCTAAAATATGACAAACAATGTTTTGTTGGACTTTGAAAATTTTCGAGAGATCCGTGGGCTGAGACAAAAAAAATCATAAAAAGTTTATTTTGAAACATCCTACTTTTAAATTCTCAAAATATGTTATTAATATTGCTAGCAACAAATTAACGTCAAAATAAAAAATCTAAAAAATGACAAACAATGTTTTGTTGGACTTTCAATATTTTCGAGAGATCCGTGGGCTGAGGCAAAACAAATCATAAAAAGTTTATTTTAAAATATCCTACTTTTAAATTCTCAAAATATGTTAACAATGTCCCTAGCAACAAATTGACGTCAAAATAAAAAATCTAAAAAATGACAAACAATGTTTTACAGGACTTTGAAAATTTTCGAGGGATCCGTGGTCCGAGACAAAAAGAATCATAAAAAGTTTATTTTACAACATCCTACTTTTATATTCTCAAATTTTGTTAACAAGGTCCCTAGCAACAAATTAACATCAAAATAAAGAATCTAAAAAATGACAAACAATGTAATATAACATGGTGAATACAACCGTTAGAAAATATAATTTTTAATGTTTATTTAGAAAATCTATTGTAGAAACTTCAATGCGCTAGGATTTATTATGTAAATAATATAGAAGTTTTATTTTATTATTAAAAATATAGAAAATATAAATCCCGGCGCCTCCGCCATGGTGGAAGCGCCGGGCACAAAAACTGTGGACTGGAAACCGCAGGGTAACTTCACATGGGTTTTACTTTTTTGTACCACTTTAAACTTTATTTGCAGTCACTAGTCGAAACTAGGCATTGCAAAATTGGCATAAGAAAGTAAGTGTTTTCTTTATTTTATATATTATTAACAATACATTTATGTTAAAATTTTAGGAAATGGCTATAGACCAAACGCCTTTCCATCTGTCTTTGTCTTGTTGTCTACTTACTCGTCATGATCGCTAACATTATTGCCGCATTATTTGATGAAATGAATTAAAAAATCGTAACGGTATGGAATTTATTTAGTGTGGTGATATTAGGGTTGCGAAGTACACAAAGTTGTTTATGTGTGCTATTTCAGAATTTGTGGCAAACTTTAGTTAATTAATAAGAAATTGTTTTATAGTGAAACTCTTAAGGTCGAGATTGAGGGTAGTCGTATTAGGCATTGCGTTGAACTAACTGATGTTGGGATTGCATATATTACAATGTAACAGGGGCCTTTTAATGCTCTTCACGAGTAATTTGGCGTTGACGAATATGCTGCCGCCCTGGTAGTCATAAATGGAATTAAATTATTTGCTCATCTATACGATTTCAATTATTTCTTTCAATCGAACAAATCCTTCGTTTATTTTCGTCACGATCCGTATTTATTCGCGCTTAGGCGTAGTGCGGGGTGCAAAAGGGAAACGAATTTAATATTTTCAAGATACATTTTTCCTTTCGAGCCATGCTTGCGTGCATCTATCTCTTTCTAACGTATTTCGCTTTTCTTGTAATTCCGTATCTGTCAAAATCATATATTCTGTTATTTCACCTACGGTTTCTTCGTTTTGTTGTGTTTAAAATTCTGGTTACGATTTTAAATAAAGTGAAAATGAAAATAAAAAATGCGATTTCAATGTTTCAGAATACATATTTGGTTGAACACATTTACAATGCATTTTTTTATTGAAAATAAAGTGAATGGGGAGGTTATATAACATTTATTTTCATTATGATGTTGAATAAAACCTTCTTACACCACCACTTCCTTGAACAGACTCTTAACAAATATATAATGATAGAAATTAAAAAAAAAAAACAGTGAACCAAATAAGATAGTGTCTAATAAATGAAATAAAAATGATTTGGAAATCCTTAATAAATCATTTCCACATTTAGCTCTGTGACATTTTGACTTACGTACCGTAAGTACTTTAAACAAATGCACATTAAAACAACTACTTCCCGGGCAATAATTTATTAATTATTTTGAAATGATTTTTATTTAATTTATAAAATTACTGTGACCAAGTGAATGAACACTCTTCTATTCATAGTGTCTAATACTTTGTTAATGAAATTGGATTTCCGAACATTTCATTTATATTTTATTATTATAATATTATGTAGTTATACATGAAAATTATATTCATTTTATTCCTCTTTATAGTTTGCCCCCTCAATATATATATTTATACTCTCAATTACTTGATAACGAACCGGATAAAAGTGATGGATTTTGACCATTTGAAAGAATAAAGTGTTATAGAAGAAATTAACATGTTTACGAGAGTCAAGCTGTTCAAATAATTCAGGTTTTTCGAATCATTCTAATAATATACTCAGTTCAGAAAATTTAAACAAATTGAGGGCTTAGAGAATTTTAAAGAATTTTAAATGCACAAATTAGAAAATTATTTTAACTCCAAAGGGATGTAACACGCTTTATATTATTTTTTATTAGATTCCTCTTTGAATTATCTTTACAGCAATTTAATATAGTTGGTAGTTTTGATTAATTGTTACTGCAAAAAAAAAAAAATCCAAAAATGTTGATAGTTGTATTGGTGTTTTATTAGTACACATTACATTTTTGGTTTTCAAAATGGAGAAATTAAATTTTGTATACTTACTAAGATAACATCATTCTATTCGATGATCATTTTAAATGTGATATATTTGTATATTTAAATGGTACCCTATAGTTTTCCATCTTTTTTTAATTATCACAAAATGATATATAAATATTTCATTAAGCCTATCTTCTGTACTTCCTGAAATATTTCTCATTTCATAGTATTTGCAAAGCATTTTAACAATGAGTTGATTAGTTTGACATGAAAAACAATTGAAATAACAGTAATCAAGCATATGAAATTAAAGAAATTGAAAACAAATGCCAAATAAACATTATTTTCAATTTAAATTAGTGTTATGGAAAATCTATATGTGAGAATGAAATATGGTTTGTTTTATAAATGAACCAAAATCATCCGAAATTTAAATATATATCACATTTAAAATAATCATTGAATAGAATGGTATCAACTTGGTGTGCATACAAAATTTCATATCACCATGTCAACAAAAAAAGACGGACACTTCGGTGACTCAACCTATGTAAAAAATAATGTGCTTTTGGGTTAAAAAAGATGAGTAGGTATATTTCACAAATTATTATTGAAGTTTTTAAATTTTAACGAAAATCCGGAATTAATCTCCCGGAATTATAAAAAAGTTGAATTAATTATACTAACTTAGAGAAACCAAGTGTAAGGTGAAATTATACAAAAAAAATACAAAAAGATAAATAAATGTCTCTGAAATAAATAAGGGAACCAATATTTGAACACTTTGAAATTTACATGTATTGTATGGAAATTCCTGCTTCCCCATTCATTTTTTAGATAAATTGAGGGAATTAAATTATTTAGAATCTAAAAATCAATTTTAGAATTGATGTATAATTAATTATTAATGAATGAAATTAATATAAAATCCCTTTCGTATATAGAAAATTACTACATATTTTTGATCGTATAATTGGTACATATAGATTTAATAAAATTATTATTTATCATCTTGATTTGTGTGATTTATTTAATAAGTGAATATTTCTTATATGTACAAAAAATCCCCTTGATGAGTCAAGTATTAATTAAATGCTTCTCCGACAATTATATTGATGAAATATGATTTACTGGTTGCTTATTTTTTAACTACAGCCATCTAGTAATTAGTGCTTGAACTTTTAAACTATTTTAAACGTCAACTATGCTCCTCGAATAAAGCGGTATTTTAAAAAAAATCATAGATATATTTCGCTAATGTTTTTTTGAAACATAATCTAATAAAAACTTTATTTTTACATTTTATTCACAATACATCAAAAGAAGAGTATTTTCCAAATGTAGCTGATATTTTTTTAATTGAATATAACACAAAATATAAAAATGAAAATATAATGAAATAACAATAATTACAAAAAAAATAAAAAAATAAAAAACGCAATTCACGTCTGCATGTAGAAAAAAAAATACCTATTTGATGTAATTTTTAGTTTATTTTTTAAACGCACCGTTTGGATTTTTAAACGAAAATACTGACAACCGTGTGAAGGATCCTGCCCTTAAGTTATACTTAGCTACAAATAACTATACTTCATTGGTAGTCGAAGCTGGTAAAGTAGGATGTTTTTTTATTCAAAACTTAGGAGTCCAACACTTCGGCCTGAAATTTATGTTCCTCTTCCTCTTTTTGTTCTCTCCATTAGTTAATAATCTTTGATATTGTTGCAGGTATGTCATGAACTGGATACTACGCCCTCCATCAGTGACAGCCCGAAGCAACCGCCCGGTTGTCGCCTCTTCTTCGCCACACAAATCTAACAACCCACAAAATTTACACAGCCAGCTAACACTTTTCAATAATTTTCCCTAAAAATTATTGACTCAGAATTACAAATTGAATAAACCGAATTAGCGATGAAGAGGATAATGGTACGTCAAATAAACATTTTTCTATCGTTAAACAAAATTATTACAATAAAATACAATACAATCACAATAAAATTAATTTCGGAAAAATCTATCTAATTAAATTAAATTTATATTCATTTTAAATTATATTTATGTCCATGAATTGTAGAAATTTCAATGTATAACATTGAGGTATAATTTAAATTAATTAACAAAGTGGAGAAGAAACATCTCTGATGGGATTTGAACCCATGACCCTCGATTTCCGGTCGAGTGCGGTATCGACTACACCAATCCCTGCAATCGGGGGACAGGGGTTCAAATCCCATCAGAGCTATTGAAACGGGTGTGAAGTTAGCAATAGATCCAGCAATAGATTTCAAAAATTAATATCTCGGAGGAAAGAAAAGCAAATCGAAAAATGTTTTAAACATACAATTAAGAAAGGTCTAAATTAACACCACAGAAAATATCAACCCCTAATTTTCACCACTTATATTTTTTCATCCCCATCAAAAAAAGATTATGTTTTTTCTCCAAGTTCGCAATTTTCCATAAAGTTCTTTTTTATCTCAAAATTATCTTCATCCAACGCTCTTTCAATATCAGAAATAAAAAAAACGTTTCGCCAACTCGTTCACCCCTAAAATATTTTTTTTACCCCGAGGCCTCAGTTATCAGCATATTGTTAAAAACTGTTTGCTAACATCATTATTAGGTCACACTAGCTTTAAATATATAATAAAATAAGTATCCGGTTAAAACCAACCCCAAAACTAGTAACTACCCCTATAAACCATAAATTATCGAATTAAATGCAGCCGTATTTATTAATGTTTCTGCAATTTACCATAACTGAATAAAAATTCCCATTATTATCATTAATAAGCATACTTTCATAATCAAAAATCAAAAAAACGTTTTGAACCCCACTTCATCCCCTAAAAAAATAATTTCTCTCGCGCCTCGCAGACACCATACATATCGATATAAATGTCGATTTTTCACAATTTTCGCAGAGAGCCATAACTAAATAAAAATTCTTATTCTTATCACTAATAAGTGTACTTTCATAATCAAACGTCAAAAAAACGTTTCGGACCCCACTTCATCCCCAAAAAAAATAATTTTCCCCACGCTTCGTGGACACCAGACATATCGATAAAAATGTCGATTTTTCACAATTTTCGCAGAGAGCCATAACTAAATAAAAATTTTTATTCTTATCACTAATAAGTGTACTTTGATAATCAAAAGTCAAAAAAACGTTTCGGACGCCACTTCATCCCCAAAAAAAAATAATTTCCCACACGCCTCGCGGAAACCGTTTACATCGATATAAATGTCGATTTTTCACAATTTTCGCAAAGAGCCATAACTAAATAAAAATTCTTATTCTTACCACTAATAAGTGTACTTTCATAATCAAAAGTCAAAAAAACGTTTCGGACCAGACTTCATCCCCAAAAAAAAATAATTTCCCCCACGCCTCGCGGACACCAGACATATCGATATAAATGACGATTTTTCACAATTTTCGCAGAGAGCCATAACTAAATAAAAATGCTTATTCTTATCATTAATAAGTGTACTTTCATAATCAAAAGTCAAAAAAACGTTTCGGACTCCACTTCATCCCCAAAAAAAAATAATTTTCCCCACGCTTCGCGGACACCAGACATATCGATATAAATGTCGATTTTTCACAATTTTCGCAGAGAGCCATAACTAAATAAAAATTTTTATTCTTATCACTAATAAGTGTACTTTCATAATCAAAAGTCAAAAAAACGTTTCGGACCAGACTTCATCCCCAAAAAAAAATAATTTCCCCCACGCCTCGCGGAAACCGTTTACATCGATATAAATGTCGATTTTTCACAATTTTCGCAAAGAGCCATAACTAAATAAAAATTCTTATTCTTATCACTAATAAGTGTACTTTCATAATCAAACGTCAAAAAAACGTTTCGGACCCCACTTCATCCCCAAAAAAAAATAATTTTCCCCACGCTTCGCGGACACCAGACATATCGATATAAATGTCGATTTGAAAGTACACTTATTAGTGATAAGAATAAGAATTTTTATTTAGTTATGGCTCTCTGCGAAAATTGTGAAAAATCGACATTTATATCGATATGTATGGTGTCTGCGAGGCGCGAGAGAAATTATTTTTTTAGGGGATGAAGTGGGGTTCAAAACGTTTTTTTGATTTTTGATTATGAAAGTATGCTTATTAATGATAATAATGGGAATTTTTATTCAGTTATGGTAAATTGCAGAAACATTAATAAATACGGCTGCATTTAATTCGATAATTTATGGTTTATAGGGGTAGTTACTAGTTTTGGGGTTGGTTTTAACCGGATACTTATTTTATTATATATTTAAAGCTAGTGTGACTAAATAATGATGTTAGCAAACAGTTTTTAACAATATGCTGATAACTGAGGCCTCGGGGTAAAAAAAATGTTTTAGGGGTAAACGAGTTGGCGAAACGTTTTTTTTATTTCTGATATTGAAAGAGCGTTGGATGAAGATAATTTTGAGATAAAAAAGAACTTTATGGAAAATTGCGAACTTGGAAAAAAAACATAATCTTTTTTTGATGGGGATGAAAAAATATAAGTGGTGAAAATTAGGGGTTGATATTTTCTGTGGTGTTAATTTAGACCTTTCTTAATTGTATGTTTAAAACATTTTTCGATTTGCTTTTCTTTCCTCCGAGATATTAATTTTTGAAATCTATTGCTGGATCTATTGCTAACTTCACACCCGTGCTATTGAAAGATGGAATATGAAAGTTGATATCTTGCAGCTAGTCAGAGCAATTAATTGTATTATGTAATAATTTAAATTAAAATGATAACACGATATTTTCCGTCTAAGTTGAAGGGATTCAATCTGGAATCTATTAAGAAGTAGATTATTATCATAGACTCTAGGCGTCTATAAAATACAAAAATTTCACAAATTTACGTTGAACACATTGAATTAGGTTAATTTGTCGTGTTTGAGTATACCAAATAACTGATCCACATTCCAACTTAGATCGTACATATGAATATTGTAGAAGCACAATGTACCAAACATTACTAGTTGAATCGTTCATGCTATAATTAATATATACGATATTCACGCTCGTGAATTTACTCCCATAGTAAAGCTTACTTCGTAAATTCATAAATGCAAATGCACCGTACATAAGTAAACATTTTTAAATGCTGGTGGCAATAAAAGGAAACACGCACGCGTTTTTATTTTTCTTTCACGGTTGCTTTCACCGTAACTAAAGCGCGCACATTTTTACGCAAATCAATGAGGGAGAGGTTTGTAACATCTGTTCGATTCAGAATCGAGCATTGTTGAGTTTTTTTGTATGCGGGAATGATTAGGGCGAGGGTCTCATGTCCCTTAATATGCAAATATTATATAATAGTTGCGATTAAAGGTGTGATGTCGTAAACACTGTAGAAACTCGTATATTTTAAATCACGTACCTCTGTACATAATTTTTAAAATTCGTAAATTCCAAATCACATGAATAAAAAATATCATATATTTGAAAATCTTCGTATTTAATAAGAAATACAAAATTCTGCGTATCGAGAAAAAAAGGAAGAAAACTCGATTTCCTGGCAAACTTCGTAATAAACAAGGAATACAAAATCATTTATATCGAGAAAAAAGGAGGAAAAATTTCTCCTGGGAAATCTTCGTAATTAATTAGAAATCCAAAATCGTGCACATAGAGAGAAAAAAAGAAGAAAACTCGATCTGCAAAAACTTCATAATAAACAAGGAATGCAAAATAATGTATATCGAAAAAAAAGCAGAAAACTCGATTTCCTGGAAAATCTTCGTAATTTGTAAGAAATACAAAATCATGCATATCGAAAAATAAAGCAAGAAAACTCGATCTCTAAAAAAACTTTATAATAAATAAGGAATGCAAAATCATGCATATCGAGAAAAATGGAAGAAAATTTGTTTCACTGGAAAATATTTCTAATAATCAAGGAATTAAAAATCCTGCATATCGAAAAAAGAAATAAAGAAAACTCGATCTCTAAAAAAAACTTTATAATAAACAAGGAATGCAAAATCATGCATATCGAGAAAAATGGAAGAAAACTCGTTTCCCTGGAAAATCTTTTTAATAATCAAGGAATTAAAAATCCTGCATATCGAAGAAAGAAATAAAGAAAACTCGATCTGCTGCAAAATGTTCTTGATAGACCAGGAATACAAAAGATGTCCTAAAAACGTCCACTAACGATCACTTCCATCGGGGATCTCAAAGGTGACGGTGCGTTTTAATTAATTTTAATCAATTTAATTAACAACATTGCATTTATATAAAACACAGCTGTATTGATGAGGGATGAAATCCCGAAACACGTGTCCGCAGATAGCCTTATATTACGTAACTTTTATTTTATTTGTTTTTTGCATTAAATTTTCGATTAAAAATTTTTTGCATTATACAAAATATTATTGTTATGCAACAGTAAATGTCTATTATTAGAAATTTGTTAAAGTACTTATGTAAAATAAGTCAAATTGTCATAGTAGCTAAAGAGGAAATAATTTATTAATTATGTTCAAATTCTTTTTATTCAATTTAAGGCTGCGATTTTACGCCTAATAAACGGTGCGATTAACGACAGAGCGTGCAGTGGTTTTTACAAAATGTGTGTGTTTATTTTATTCCAACTTGATTTTTCAACATAGCGGCAAACATCTGAACCAAAGAGGATAAAATACTATACTATACTGTATAGTAGTTACTGTATGTCTGAACTACTAGATACTGTTTCACAATAAAAATGATGGCGTCGAACTAAATTTGTTATCATTGACTATTGTATAGGATTAAGAAGTATACAAATAATAATATTATGATTGTATTAAATATGGATATTAAAAGGAAGACTTTCCACATATAATGAAATATATTTAATATAGATTAAATGTATTTTTGTAAATTGAATTAATTTTTGAAGAAATATTTTTTTCACTTTTTTTGTTTTTAAAAAATAAAAATTATCTGATGTCGTTCATCAGTAAATAAGCTATCTGCCTGTATTTAATGTTTATTTTTTTATGACTGTATAAAAATGTTAATCCCTTAAAATGGAAACGTATTGGGGATCGCAGCCTTAAAGTATACAAAATCCTATATATCGAGAAAATGGAAGAAAACTCGTTCTCCTGGAAAATCTTCGTAATAAACAAGGAATACAAAAGCTACATATCGAAAAGAAAGGAATAAAACTGTATCTCTTGGAAAATTTCCCATATCTCTCGATATGCAGGATTTTGTATTCCTCGTTTATCATGAAAATTTTGCAGGAAATCGAGGTTTCTTTTTTTTAATATGCAGCTTGCTTATGATTTCAAAATCCTGCATATAAAAAAAAAGAATAAATAATTATAAAAATTCTGTGAACAGCATTGAACGAGTACAAAACAAATTTTTATTAAATATTTCATTCACTATGGGCATATCTCGCGTTAATTACAGCAGATCACAAATGTTAGCACTTGTAAATTTGAAATCACTCCATGAAAGAAGGATTTATTTAGATTTATGTTTCTTATACAAAATAGTAAATGGTTTATGTGATTGTGTTGAGCTTCTTAACAGGATTAATTTTAGTATCCCTAACAATACTAGATCCAAACTAACGTTTAGAATTAAAATGTATAAATCAAATTATGGGAACAATGAACCACTTTCTAGAATGTGTCGATATTGGAACAAAATATGCAATAGTAGTAACATTTGTATTTTTGGTAATACTTTTAATCAATTTAAAAAATCATTATTAAATACTGATGTATATGTCTGTGTATAATGTTTTGTATTTTTTTTAGTCTAGTCTTAGACTTATATGAATGTATTGTTATATATTTTTTTTAACACTACTCTCATTTGTATCTATTTTTTATTTGTTTTTTTATATCATTAAGTATCATGAATTAAACTTATATTGTATTATTGTAAAATGGTGATAAGCCGTCAATAAAGTAAATTAAATTAAATTAAAAAGAAAAAACCTCGATTTCCTGCAAAATTTACAAGGAATCCAAAATCTTACATATCGAGAAAAAAGGAAGAAAGCTCTATTAAACTATTGAACAAATAACTAGAATTTTAGAACTCCCCATTCCTTACATTGAAAAGTCTTCGCAATAAAATTGCGTACATAATGTATTAAGTTATTAAGTTATTAATATTATTCACCTTAAGGAACTACAATGTAACAATTGTAGTTAAAATAAATTGGAAATAAGTAACAGTGTATACTTTTAAATTTGTTGGAATAACAAATTGCTTAGAAGCTTTCTATTAATCGTTGGATAATTAGCAACTTCGCATTGATTAACAAAACCAACATTTATAAGCGATTTTGTAATGGTTGGGATGTTGTTGAGCATGAAGTTGCGTCGAATTAAAGAAAAGTATAAACTATTTTAAAAGTGAATAAAACGCTTTAAACTTTTTTTGTATAATACAAAATTATTTTTTTGTGTTGTACAAATAAAGATTAAAGTGTTTTATTCATTTGATAAACAATGTATAACAAAGTTGAAGCCTCAGTTATTAACAATTTTTAAATGTATTGCTCTATTCGCCTTATAATAATAATAATAATAATATTTATTGCGTGCCAGTACATAGAGTTTACACTAGTCATATAAGGGTATTTGAACTATAAGATAATTTTAGACTATAAATAAATCATTGATATTAAAATTAAGTTAGTTTACGTACATAAAAGAGACAAAAACAAAGAACAATAATGTTAAAAACAATGAAATAAAGTGAGCTTAGTCTAATACATAAAATACAAAACAATGGTTTACTCGTAACCCGTTGGTGAGATATCACAGAATTTGTGAGCTAAACATTCATCGATGCTATAAAATGCCTGAATGGACAAGTATTCTTTAATTAACTGTTTAAATTTAATATGAGGGAGTAACTTTACAGGTTGGGGGAGTAAATTAAAGAGTTTCGGGCCATAAAAATGTATTCCATTTTTGCATTTAGTCAGTCGTATGCGACATGGATGGATGTTACTTTTATTGCGCGTGTTATGAGCATGTACTTGGCTATGAGTTGTATAGGATTGAATATTCGTGTGAGTGAATTTAAGGCATTCTAGAATGAAAACACACGGGACAGTGAGAATCTTCAATCCAATAAAAGCTGATCTGCAGTCCGCTCGATAGGGTATAGATGCTAACACTCTGACTACCCTTCTTTGAATAGAGAATATGTTCGAGCTTGCCGGAGAATGTCCCCAGACTAAGATGCCATACCTTACATGTGAATTAAACCATGCGTAATAGGCTGACATTAGGTATTCAGTTGGCAAAGATTGGCTTAGGTTGCGTATTAAGTAAGTCGTTTTACATAGTTTATTACAGCATTCTGTGACATGCTTATGCCAATTCAACTTGGAGTCAAATTGTACTCCAAGAAACCTACAAGTACCAAGTTCGCCTGCACATGATTTTAGAGAGAAGGTTATTTTTTCAGTTTTGTCTATATTAAGGGAGAGGCTATTAGCATTGAACCAATCCTCCATCTGCGAAGCCAAACTTTCACTCATACTGAGTGCTTCTTGCAGATTATTCGACTTACAGATGGAAGTTGTATCATCTGCATACATTATTACCTTCGAGTTACAGAATTGAGGTGATAAATCATTGGCATAAATTAAAAATAGCAGTGGACCCAATATTGAACCTTGTGGAACACCGTGGATTACTGTAGCCGCTTCTGACAATAAATTATTGAATTTTACTTGATGTGATCTACCAGTTAAGTAAGAATTTAATAAGCGACAACTAAGAGGTTCGAAGTTGTAATAATATAGTTTTCGTAATAATGTACAATGAGGCACACAATGGATTCACAATGGACGTAAGCGTAAGGGATATATAAGCATAAGAGTTACATAAGAATCACATAATATTTACTATTCACAATGTACATAAAAATTACGTTCAACGCATGCGCCGTACGTTTTCGTCGGCTTCCGATGACATTTGTTTAACCTAACCTACACATTTTAGTGGTAAATTGTCATCGCTGTGTTCATGCTAATCATGAGTGATAATGATACCGAACAATTGTTATTGTTACTACTTTTGAGGCGAAGATATAAAAAACGCCAAAATACGGCTACAAGAAGACGATGGTGGGTACGTCCTATCAATAAACATCGGGAGAAAAAGGGAGAGTTCAGAAGATTACTAATAGAAATGAGATTACACGATACGGAATGGTTCTTCACATATACAAGGATGACACCAACTTTGTTTGAAGATTTACTACACTTAGTTTCTCCAAAATTAATTAAACATAGTATAAGAAAACCTTTGAGCCCGAGCCAACGATTAGCAATTGCATTAAGGTGGTATAAATTTCAATTAAATCCAAAATATATTTATTTAGCTAATTTGTTTAGATATTTGTCTACTGGAGACTCAACATTTTCCATAGCCAACAGTTATCGCATAGGTAGATCAACAGTATGCACTGTAGTAAATGAAGTGTTACAAGTTTTATGGGATGTTTTGTCGCCGAAAGTTTTAATCGCTCCAAATGAAGAGAAATTTAAAGAAATTGCAGACGAATTTGAAAGGAAATGGAATATGCCTCTATGTGTGAGCAGTATTGATGGAAAGCACGTTAAAATCTCGGCTCCTGCGAACTCCGGAACATTATTCTATAATTATAAAAGTTATTTCAGCATTATTTTATTGGATATATGTGATGCCAATTATAATTTTATGTATGTTGATATAGGAGCATATGGGTCAGTTAGCGATGGAGGTGTATTTTGCTCTTCAGTCTTTGGTCAAAGTTTATTGAATGACAAACTCCCACTACCTCCACCAACTCACTTAACTAACAGCAACACAGAAATGCCATACTACTTTGTAGGAGATGCTGCCTTTCCTCTAAAGAAAAATATAATGCGTCCTTATGCAGGCCGCAATTTGTGCATTGTCAAGGCTGTTTTTAATTACAGATTGTCTCGTGCAAGACGTATTATAGAAAATACATTTGGAATTTTGGTGGCAAGGTGGAGAATATTTTTAAGAATAAGAATGTTTTTTCAGGTATCGCATAAATTGATACCTGAAAAAAACAGATCATATTATAAAGGCGGCTGTGTGTCTTCATAATTATATCAGAAAATCACAACCTGCTAATGAAAAATATTGTCCACCAAATTACATCGACAGTGTTGATGTACTTGGCAGATGGCGAAATGAAGTAGAAAATTGTCAACTACAATCGCTTACACGAGTTGGTAGTAATAATGCAGCCAAAGCTGCAATCAATTCAAGAAATAATTTGGCCAAGTATTTTTTAACCAATGCTGGTTTTAAGAGAGTAAATTGAGTATGTAAAAAGAGTATAAACATTTTGTATTACATTTAATCTATTAAAAATACAATTTTAATTTTCAAAAAGTATATCTATTTTTTTTCTTAATTAAAAGTTTTTTATGATAGTCTTTAATTTTATTTAATTCGTCCACAACTGAATTCCCAAAAGAAGTGTCTTTATTGTACGGCTTACTGTTTATATTTTTTAAAGTATTTATAATCTCTAGATCTACTTCAACGGAATCAGTTTTCTTTTTTTTTATTTGGTGTTCCTTTCAAATTATGCGTATAACGTGAAGTAGATCCAGAACCAGTCGAAGCTACAAATAGTAATACAATTTAGTCACTTGTACATTCAGTGGCAAAACCTATACCTTTATCATCTGTAAGTTGCTCTTCGACTTCTTCAGGGATAGGAACTGCCTCAGATGTTCCCTCAACTGGATCATCTTCGAAAAAGCCGTCGTCACACATAGATGATGTTTTTTTTTTAATTTGAAATAGTTCGTCTAAAAGATTATGTACATTTATATAAATATGGAATACTTGACAAAAACAGTTTCTCAGTACCTTCTTTCTTGAATGTGCTCATCCAAAAATTGTAAGTCTTTATACCAAGTCCATTGGCTTCCAAATTCTGGTCCAGCATCTCCACTACATGCTTTTCTCTTGTTTTTTCGTTCCCTAATGAACTTTTCCTTCATTTTTTTAAAGATATCTTCACAACTATTGGCTGAAATAAATAAGAATTGTAATCGAGACTTTATTTCGATTAAATCTGGGTTTAAACATACATGTAATGGAAAAAGATTGTGATATTTCTCTCCAACAATTTTCCTTCCGCACTATGTCTTTATAGCCCTTATCCCTTTTATTATATAAGCATGGGGAAGCCTTCACCAATTGAATAAGTAATTCTATATCAACATTCTCCATAACACCAATTATACCCTGCTAACTACAAGCAAAATATAGTATAGAATGCAGATTTTAATTCAATAATAAATAGCGCTATAACACGCATTGCAATAAATATACGTACCTCTTGTATGCGAAATATCAATCCACAGCTTCTTACTGACCTGTATGCGATTGAAAAACCAACGACGGTCATTTTAAAGTCACGCGCGAAATTTAAATTAAACCCATAGAGATAAAGTATAAGAGGGCCAGATCCATGTATTTAGCGGGAAACGCGCGCAACGCCATCCAGTGCTCAAGTGGACAACTATTTCCCAAGTTTCAAACCTTTAAAAGGTTTTAGAGGTTAGGTTCATATACACACTATAATATAACTAATGGCGGGACTTTTGAACATTTTTCTATTTATAATTTTTTGTTTACTATTTTACTTCAAATTATTGATATAAAAGTTTGTTTATAAATGTGCTATTTTACAGAAAAAAATATCAGTAGATCATGCAAATAAGAAATTGCAATTAATAAAATTATCTGAAAAAATACATAAAAAATAACATATAAAAACAACAATATTTTTAAGTAAAATATATTAAACTTATAAAAGTATCATTTAACCTGTTATTACATTCATATATTAATTAAAACATGTTAACAACAGTTATAATTTGAATTAATTGATATCTCCCAGCTGGATAATTTTCTGAACTCTTTTCTCTAAAGAATCTAGAAAAATATGGATGTATATATTACTTCAAAAACGTCTACGCTAAATACATTTTTTCTGATGGAAAATATAGTAAAAAGCATAAACTATATAATAAAAAATGAATATTTATAAACCGAAAACATATCTTGAGAATGTGGGAAATAAATTGTATTTATTAATAATTAATTATTGCTCGATTGGTTCATAATTTTAAGTTATACATATTCTTTCAAAAATATACAATTCATAGAAATTAAGCAAACGTATTTTAAACTACAAATAATAACTTACCAGTTGTAGTTTTATAAGAAAAAGTGAAGAAACTTCTGACGAATACAAAAAAAAATGTCAAAAACAATTCATATGATTTACATCAATCAAATTGAAATATGACAAATTGATCTTTATTTAGAACATCTTTAATGTTTAATTAAAAGTATAAATGTTTAAGAAATATATCTTATAGGGCGACAAAAGTCACCAATAATAAATAAATCATTAAAAAACTCAAAAATAAAGTATTTTAAATTTTCCACTTGAGACTTCAGCGCCTCCAGTGCTCAAGTGGACAACTAAAGCCGTGTTTCCCAATTTCATATATTATCCGACCCCCCCTGATTAAACCCCAAATAAATAATAGCATACATCGCTGCTTAATTGGTTGCCTGATATTTTTGTATTTCCACATAGATATCTATCTCTATGACATAGATGTAGTATATAATATCCTATATCTATGGATATCCATAAGATTTACGTAAAAAGTTGAAATTTACGAACTTTCTTATATATTACGTACGGATAGTTATGTTCGACCATAACCATAACATAAAACGTAATTTATTGTGAACAACGCCATTGAAAAACACAGAATCAAACTTTATGTAATTCTTATGCTTATGTATCCCTTACGCTTACGTCCATTGTGAATCCACAATTACTGTACGAAGGTTAATTTGGTAATAATTATCAAATATTTATAAAAATTGTATAAATTTCAATATACGACATTGAGGGAAAATTAATTAAATATAAAGTGGAAAGGGAACATCTCTGATAATAAAAAAAATATATATAAAAATGCATAAGAAAAACATAAATTCTTCCTCGGGTGGGGTGTTGATTAGATACCATCTTTCTTTGGTCCACGAAGTCCTTTTTCCTCCTACTATAAAGAACGGTTGCATTCCAGATGTACGGAAAAAATCCGTGGATTAACCGACTTTAGCGATTTAGTATTAGTAGTAAATTTATTGAACGAGGCTGGATTCTCCGCGGGACGCATCTTATTTTCGGCAATAATAAACAACTATTTCGTTTCAGCACAAAAAAAATTAATAAATGAGTAATTCCGTAAATGAACTACGCGCCTAATTCGAACAATGGTTAATGGGGTAAAATGTGTTAATCACCCCCTTAACAAAGGTTTCTGGATCTGTCCCTGATTTAAATAGTGTATATTAATCATATAAAATGTTAAGCGGTTATTGATTTAATAAAATGTTCAAACACCATTCATCTAGCGTGATGAGATGGCCATTTTGATTTTTCGAACCTCATCCTGTTTTCATAAACAAGATAAGTTCGCCTTCCTTTAGTGGACGAAACAACGATCTTATAGACTCGAATTATTGACGATCTCACATGAAATTAGGCAAGAGATGGCGCTTGCGTCGTCTTCCATTTATTACGATTATTGATTGTTTCTTTCTTCCTTAATCTTATCCTCTTTTACCCATATTGGGTGTCGAGTATTGCTTGTTTAATATGTTATAATGATTATAATCCATAAAAAAATATAAATTGAATTTTATGTATTCACCAATATAATTAAAATAAATACCTGTAATTAGATGTTATCGAGATTTCTAGTTTTCCAAATCTTAATCCCAGCACCTGTTTTTTTTCTCTCCTTTTAATTTCGACCATATAAATTTTACAGCCGATATTGATTCCACGAAATCGATTTAATCCAACCTAAACGTATTCAATTAAATCAATCGACCTCTTCGCGATGCTGCTTACGGTTTTAGAAAGTAATCTAAACACGCGGAATCGGATCATCAGCGGGGGTTATTTAGTGCTTTAATTGGACGTTGCGGGCGATTTACGGTCGGAGGAGAGTTCAATCCGAGGAAACGTTAGGGGGGAAGAAGGGACCTGATCGCTCTCGGAGATGCCGGCATTGCTCTCTCCATTCTCGGCAAATTGATCCGTAATTTTCATGCGCGACCATCATCATTACCTTCCCTCGCACCGGCGGTCTTATTACACGCCAATTTCGAGGAGGAAACGATCGCGAAAATTATCAGTTTTAGATAATCCATCCAACCGATGGAATCTTGGATTTTTTTAGTGGATTGGGTTGATCAATGCGGGTGTTTCCATTTTTTTAATTTATTCTTAAAAGGGAATATGCTAATGGATAATCAAATAAAATAGCAGAAAAAGAAATCTCAATTATTTATTTCAACGATGAACACGAGAGCAAAAAAAAACATTCTCACTGTGAAGTCCTCAAAGCAAGTAAGGATGAACGGTACATTTTGTTCTATAGTTTTCAGTCGTTACCATGTTATGGTTGGGGAAGTATAGAGGTTTTTTAGCGGATATTTATTTTTTTCGAACCTGTAACTGCAATCAAATTTATATATTTATTATCCAGATTCATAAGATCTAATAACAGGATAAATTCGAAAAATACAATTATAGCGGTAATATAAGTTAAAACCGATGAGAAGTTGGCCACAAATTTCCAGCCACGAATCCGGCGCCTCCACCATCTGACAAAACATAAAATTTTGATATTATCTCAAACAATTATATACAAAATAGTGTTAACCAATTAATAATCAAACACCTCAGATACTTTAATAACTTAAAAACCTTAAAAACATTTATTTTCAGTAAATTATTGCAGTAAAAATTCAATGAAATTGTTTATAATATAAAACAATAAAAAAATGCCACATATGTCTTGTTTTTGTTTAAACATTTTTTTAGTCGGATACTCATATCGAAAATTCCAAATATTCAAAGTGCTAAAAGTCATTGTTGGGTGCTGTCTATTTTGATTTTATTGGCCATAAATGTTTATTAGGGCTTTGTTTATAATATAAAACAATAAAAAATGCCACATATGCCTTGTTTTTGTTTAAACATTTTTTTAGTTGGACACTCATATTGAAAATTCAAAATTTTCAAAGTGCTAAAAGTCATTCTTGGGCGCTGTCGATTTTTGATTTTATTGGTCATAAATGTTTATTAGGGCTTTGTTTATAATATCAAAATTACTGTGCAGTAATAAAAACTACCAAACGAATTTTGCCATTATTTGAAATGTTATCATCTTTGCATAATAAAGATGGAATAAAGTCTTGGTTGTTTGAATTTAAACAATTTTGTTTAAGTAAAAATGTTTCATGGCCACCGTTTAAAAACATTACAACAGACTTCAGTTTGGCTATTATTAATATATGTCACTTTCATCATATTGTAACCAACAATATGACATCATTTATAATAAATTACGTGTGAATTATAACCAAAATATCAATATTACAATAAAGCTATGTTGTGCTCATTTAATAAAAAAACATTTGCAGAGATATTAATCAGCATTTTTCATCTTCCCTTATATATGTTAGAAGGTTTTATAAAGAAGTGTTGGCATCATTGTTCAACATAACATCCATTGAAACAACATACCACATATTTAAATGTATCTTTATTATTTCTTCGTCTAAATTTCAAACAACAATTGTGGTAAAATCTCGATTTGAAATATTTGAATGTATTAATAATGTTAGAATTTTTGATGAGGATGATCCCATAATAGACGTTCACGATGATACATCGAATGATAATGATTCTTTATATAAAAATAATAAATTTTATAAAAAAATTTTGGAAGTGTTTAATGAAGTAGTAAATATAACAAAATTAGAAAAGTCTGGAGGAGTAACCAATCCATTCCATAGTGACAATTTTGGTCAAGTTTTATTAAAAAAATCCATTCCTTACCTCCCACTATGGAGCGGTGTTTGGGGTGAAAGGTACAGCAATGCGGTAGTAGAAAAATGGTTTGGACTAGTTAAAAATAACATTTGTAATAAATTACTTCACCAGAAGTGCTCACGGTTTTTAAGGACAGTAAGAAAATATATTTTATCGGCATACAAAGAACATATATCCAATATTCTGAAGGAAGGTTGTGCAACAAAAATTCATATTTTAAACAGACTGCAGTAACAAAAATGTTCAAATCTATCAATAATGATAGTAAATATTATATAATTGAAGAAAAAAATGAAGATAACTTCTATAAAAATGTTGTCGATCCCATTGTGGTGAATAATAAACAAGATTACGTCATATCGATGTACCAGAATGAATTATTGTATTATTCCAGTTATGATACACTAAATGAACATTCTTCTAAAGAAAATATGTGGCTAGATAATTTTCTGATTGATTTTGTGTTAAAGATATTTAAAGTATTTTTGCAATATGAGGCTTCGGCAATTTTGGAAGATATGAAACCATTGGAAGTAGAGCATTTTATAATGCCAGTTTTTTGCAACAGTCATTGGATGTTGATTTATAAAAACTGTAATCAATTTCAACTTTTTGATCCAGCATCTTGTAGAAGTCACAAAAGAAACTTATATTATCATAAAGCTAGAAAAACATGCAAAATAGATTTAAAGTTATTGGACACCACATATCCAACTCAAAATGATTCATGGAATTGTGGAATATATATAATCTATTATGCAGAATGCATTTTCAGAAATGTTTCTATGATGTCAATTTTTGATCCGTCAAAATATAGAATTTATTTAAAAAATGTAATCTTGGATAATTCAACGATGACAATATATAACTGTAGAAAATGTGGCGGATTTACAGAGGAACTACAATGCAATGAATGCTTGTGTTTTTACCACAAGGAATGCACTTTTCAGAAAATTAATAATGATTCGATATATACTTGTAATTTATGTAAATTAGTCTAAATACGCCTTATCCTAGCAATATTCTTTTAAAATGTTTTCAAATGAAGTTCATTCACCAATAACAGCGCCCAACAATGACTTTTGACACTTTGAAAATTTCGAATTTAAGTGTCCGACTATAAAATTGTTTAAACAAAAACAAGATATATGTGGCATTTTTTTATTGTTTTATATTATAAACAAAGCCCTAATAAACATATATGGCTAATAAAATTAAAAATCGACAGCGCCCAACAATGACTTTTGGCACTTTGAAAATTATACAAATTTCATTGAATTCTTACTGCAATAATTTACTGAAAATAAATGTTTTTAAGGTTTTTAAGTTATTAAAGTATCTGAGGTGTTTGATTAATAATTGTTTAATACTATTTTGTATATAATTGTTTGACATAATATCAAAATTTTATGTTTTGTCAGATGGTGGAGGCGCCGGATTCGTGGCTGGAAATTCGTGGCCAACTTCTCATCCGTTAAATTAAATGGTATTCCATATTTGTGGACATTATTGTCTACCCTCGTACATCAATTTCAATTATATATGTATATTTAACTATCTTTATTAATAAAGTTTACAAGAACATATACATAATTTTTCTTGAGTAAATTTCTCACTTATCACTTGATGAAACATTTTAAATATTAAAAGATAAATAAAGTAAAATTAAAATCACTTGTTTGTTTCACAAAAAAAAAAACAATCCTAGTGATTTTAATTTTACTTTATTTATCTTTTAATATTTAAAATGTTTCATCAAGTGATAAGTGAGAAAGTTATTCAAGAAAATATATATATATATTTTAATATCAATAATTGTTTAAGTATATCACACAAAACTTAATTAATTGTTAAATGACTATCGTCTTTCTGCCTGTTTCAATTATATTTAATACGATTTTCATCCAAATGTAATCTCGTTAAAAAAACCTGCCTTATTTACTATCGATTTACTTTTGATACTCGAATCTTCAAAACCTCCCCCTTCATTGCTGAACACGAGAGCGAAAAAACTAGGGGGAGAAGCACATAAAAATTACGGCCCGTCCATTTCCAAATTTCCAACCCCTCGCCCATTAATTCACCCTTTTTTTTTTCATTGGTGCAGTGGGATTATTTTCGTTTTCTGTACATTCGAAGGTGTTAATGAAATTTCCAATTTAACCGCCGATAAATCATCGCGCGGCGGCCATTGATTACTGTTTATCATTCGAGCAGGTGTAATTACCGATTCCATACATTACGGCCCAGACAGAGATTACTGGCGTTGACGAGGAGTCCCGTGTTGTTAATGTATCTACATATATAACAATCGATAAATATCGTGATGCATATGCAAACACTATTAATATATACATGGGAAATTAATATATATTAATTTTTTATTATTTCTAGATAGTATAAGGCAAGACATTAAACCAAGTAGAAGGAGTCAAAGCTGGTTCGAAAAATATGAAAAAAGTGGACAGAAAGACCTCCGGTCGATAGCCCATGACAGACTACTAACCCACCAATATGTATTGTAAAGATAAATATTTGTAAAGAATTGTAATTCCGCTGTCTGAATAAAGATGTTTGTATATATATGAAAAAAGTAATGATAACATAGTGTGCTTTACGACTTTGCAGTACTAGCTAAAAATGAATGACCTACATTACAATCTAAATTTATGAAATGACGTACTACAAAAGTATAACATGAAAATAAACAAAATCAAAGTAGGCAAAAAATACACACACACGCACACACACATAGTAATCACAAACAAGACCATTTATCTACCTGATGAAGCCACTGTGTAGTGAAACAATTGTTGTAGTACAATAAACAATATTTAAAATTTAAACAAACTATGTGTTTTTATTAAAGTGACAAAGACAAAACAATAAAACAAGTAGATACATTCAAATACCTAGGAATAATAATAATAATAATAAAGGAAACATTTAAAACAATAGAATTACAGCAGCAAACAGAAGCTACAATGACAACTGCAAATTAATACTTAACAGCATATATAAAGCAAAGAACTTAAAATGATATTATTTAGGACTGTGTATAGATATGGATGCGAAATATGGATACTGAACGAAAGGATAAGATCTAATATTCGGGTAGCACAAATTAAATAGTTAAGAAAAGTTGAAGGAGTTACCAAGAAGAAATCAGATCTTCCTTACAAACATAAGTAGCAATAGACAAGGAAAAACAAGGATGGTATAATAATAATAATAATAATAATTTATTTTCCAACGGAAGAATCCAACAAGGGAAAATATACAATAAAAATCATAATATAAGAAGAGTACAAGTATGGACAATTAATAAGAATGCACGAAGAAAAACAGATAAAAAAGTGTGGAATATAGAAAACATAAAAAAACAAGAAGAAGGAACGACCACTGAAAACATGGGAGGATGGCATCAGCAAAATAAGAATGAGGAACAACGTCCAACTACAGGAAGTAAGACGAATACCTAGAGATAGGAATAAGTGGAAAGAGTTCATTTTGAACATGAAATAATAATAATAATACATAATCTCAGCACCCGCAAGGGTTTCAACCGAGATCTGAATTATCATACATACAATTTAGAAGAGTTATAAACTAATGAAAGTATTTTAACCGACAAACTTAGATTAAATCATATTATCGATTCTATTAAAAGGGCATTCTCCACAAGAAGATTTGTATGATCTAGTGGAAGATTTATTTGATTTGGATAAATACTATATTTTGTCTATTAAAAGATTTATATGATGTTTGATCATAACACTAAAAAAAAAACATTTTGTTTGTAAATTTCACATTATAGGGCAGAAAGACCTCCGGTCGATAGCCCATGACAGACTACTAACCCATCAATATGTATTGTAAAGATAAATATTTGTAAAGAATTGTAAATCCGCTGTCTGAATAAAGATGTTTGTATTTTCACATTATTCATCAACATACTCTCCTTCAAGTGTTATACATTCGTTCCAAATCTACTCTAACGTTTTGATGTTCTTCATGTAAAACGATTTGTCTTTCTTTCAAAATAAGCCTCAATTTCGGCAACTACTCCATTTGAGCCAAATTTTTGTCTCTTGGACATCTTTTTCATGTCCGCAAAGAACTAATAGACTAATCTTAGGCTTTGAATTAAGTTATTGTACAATTACAGGCTTTTATTGGAAATATAAACCAATTACAGGTATTTTGATTAATTACAAGTTTAGATTGAAATGAAGAGCCGATAATCGCTGGGGGCTAGATCTGTCAACAATATTGCCATATATGTTTCAAACGTGGAACTTATTGAGTGACCTGTTAGATCTTCGAGCTAGTTGTGATGAGTATTCTTAATTTTAATAAACATACTTTCCTTTCTCCTACTTTTTTTACTAATTATATTTCGGAAACAAATTTTCTACATCAGTAGTTGAAAGGGAAAAAGGAAAGTATTGTTATTGAGAAATACCATATTAGGAATATGAAGTATTTTTTCGTTAAATTGAAAATTAAAGTTTTAATAATTATTAATTAGTACGGGCTTCAGCATCATGCATGAGGCAATCAATTGCACTAATCTTAGGCTTTCAATTAAATTATTGTACAATTACGGGATTTGATTAGAGATATAAACCAATTACGGGCATTTTGTTTAATCGCAAGTTTAGATTTAAATTAAGGGTCGTTAACTTGAGTTAATATAAGTTTGGCAATTAATATACTTATTAATTGACGCAACGTTATTAAGAAATCACTTTATTTGGCTAGTTTTGGTTTGCACTGATAATTCCACGGATTTTCCCGGCGCCTCCACCACGACAGAGGCGCCAGGATGGGTTTATTCTTAATTAATTTTTTGCTTCAATATAACTTACCATATATTCATTATATTGATAGTTTTTGTTTCACTCTTCATTGTTTTATATATACAGAGAGGTTTTTTTTATCAGTATACATTATGGGAAGTGTGTACCTGCAAAAAAACGCGAGTCAAACACATTGAACCGATTAATGTGTGTATGTTTAGTTGCCTATTTGGCATTTGACATATGTGTGTTCAGTTGCGTGTTATAGGCAACTAAACACACATACACTAACGCATTTGACTCGCGTATTTTGCAGGTATACATAGGGGAAATGTATACTGATAAAAAACCTCTCTATAAATACATCTTTATTCGTGTAATTTTAAAAAAATATTATTTATTTTAATATCCATATGTAACATTGCGAAATGGCTATTGACAATATGTCTTTCAGCCTTGTTTTATATTTAAATACAATTTAATATTTTGCTTCACTTGTAGATTAAAATTGTCGTGGCATCTTAAAACAAAAAAATGACACTTTGTTGAAAAATCGGTTGACGAAATCGGACATGAAATTTTCAAAGTGGAAAATCACCTTGTTAGGCCTACCTTTGGGAATGTTTTCTATATTGGGCTGTTAAGAGGAAAGGTTGAAGAGTATTTTAAAGCAATAAAATTGTAGTGGCATCTTAAAACAAAAAAATGACACTTTGTTGAAAAATCGGTCGACGAAATCGGACATGAAATTTTCAAAGTGGAAAATCACCCTGTTAGGCCTACCTTTGGGCAAGTTTTTTATAATGAGCTGATAAGAGGAAAGGTTGAAGAGTATTTTAAAGTAATAAAATTGTAGTGGCATCTTAAAACAAAAAAATGACACTTTGTTGAAAAATCGGTCGACGAATTCGGACATGAAATTTTCAAAGTGGAAAATCACCTTGTTAGGCCTACCTTTGGGAATGTTTTCTATATTGGGCTGTTAAGAGGAAAGGTTGAAGAGTATTTTAAAGCAATAAAATTGTAGTGGCATCTTAAAACAAAAAAATGACACTTTGTTGAAAAATCGGTCGACGAAATCGGACATGAAATTTTCAAAGTGGAAAATCACCCTGTTAGGCCTACCTTTGGGCAAGTTTTTTATAATGGGCTGATAAGAGGAAAGGTTGAAGAGTATTTTAAAGTAATAAAATTGTCGTGGCATCTTAAAACAAAAAAATGACACTTTGTTGAAAAATCGGTTGACGAAATCGGACATGAAATTTTCAAAGTGGAAAATCACCTTGTTAGGCCTACCTTTGGGAATGTTTTCTATATTGGGCTGTTAAGAGGAAAGGTTGAAGAGTATTTTAAAGCAATAAAATTGTAGTGGCATCTTAAAACAAAAAAATGACACTTTGTTGAAAAATCGGTCGACGAAATCGGACATGAAATTTTCAAAGTGGAAAATCACCCTGTTAGGCCTACCTTTGGGCATGTTTTCTATATTGGGAAGTTAAGAGGAAAGGTTGAAGAGTATTTTAAAGTAATAAAATTGTAGTGGCATCTTAAAACAAAAAAATGACACTTTGTTGAAAAATCGGTCGATGAAATCGGACATGAAATTTTCAAAGGGGAAAATCACCCTGTTAGGCCTACCTTTGGGCAAGTTTTTTATAATGGGCTGATAAGAGGAAAGGTTGAAGAGTATTTTAAAGTAATAAAATTGTAGTGGCATCTTAAAACAAAAAAAAATGACACTTTGTTGAAAAATCGGTCGACGAAATCGGACATGAAATTTTCAAAGGGGAAAATCACCCTGTTAGGCCTACCTTTGGGCAAGTTTTTTATAATGGGCTGTTAAGAGGAAAGGTTTAAGAGTATTTTAAAGCAATAAAATTGTAGTGGCATCTTAAAACAAAAAAATGACACTTACCAATTATACAGTGTCTTACAATAGACACTGTATAATTGATACACACATTTCTTCTGCGGAGAATGTCTGGATGAGAAGGAGGAAAATTTCAACCACTGTCAATGCACCTCTTTTCACGAACATCTATTTTGGATCTGCTGTTCTTCATGTGCTTTCCGATCTAGCATCTGCTAATATGAGGAACTTGCCAAAGTTTATCTGCAACTTTTTTTTTTTTAATAATCGGTGGTTGATGAAAATCCATAATACACTATTGCCACTGTGTTGGCGAAACAATTGTAGCAGTGTCTCTATAATAAATTTTGTAAAACTTAAAAAATGTTGTTTTATTTACAAATAACTATTTTTTTGGATTAAGTCGCACGACTTGACCCAACCTATCTTCAAGCTTCCTCCAGTTAATTGTGTGTGTGTTTTAATTAATGCGAAGCCATTTTTAAATGTTAGCATGTAAATATTTAGAAATATCTAATTGTAATGAATCAGGTAGAGTAATTTCGCTGTTATTGATTGATGTGAAAAATATGTGTTTGAGTGTGTATGTGAGTTTTTTTTTTTTTTTTTCGTTTGCAAACATTTAACCTTGATTCGGACAACAGAGAATTACTTTTGTGATGGGTTCGAATTTATAGTCTCGGCGATGTAGCTTGATTCCACCTAATTTGGAGTAAAAGAACAGTTAGGTTATTCCTAATAAGGCCGTAATACGACATCGAGTTGGGGTTTCACGAATCCGGTGGTCAAATCCGTCTTGAAATTGAAAGTATTTTCAGTGTTATTGATTGGTGTAAAAAAATATGGATTTAAGTGTGTATTTGTTATATTTTTGTTTGCAAACATTTAACCTTGACTCGGATAACAGAGAATTACTTTCGTGACGTGTGCTTAGTTTTAAATCTTTAGACGCGTTTCGAATTTGTAGTCTCAGTGATGCAACTTGATTCCATGTATTTTTTTCTGCTGTTCTTCATGTGCTTTTCTATCTAGGATCTGAAAATATGATAATAACTTAAAACAATGTAACATGATACCAAATAAGCATGGTGTTTTTCTTGATCTTGTTTTATCAAATATTCTAGCTTTAAATGTTTCAGAATCTATTGATGCACTTTTTGATAGTAGTTTTCATCACATTCCATACTACATTAAAATAAGTAATTCAGTGAATCCCCTCAATTTAAATACTGACTTGTTATATTATGACTTCAAACCAGCTGATTATAACTCATTAAATATTTTTTTTGCATCTGTGGACTGGGTTGATGTCCTTCGTTCTACTGACTTGAATGTTGCTTTAGATAATTTCTACAATATAATGAATATCGGATTAAATCTATATGTTCCTCTTAAACGAAAATAAAAATCGAAATTCCCTAGATGGTTTAACGGAGAACTCATTCAACTAGTCCTTAGTAAAAAGAGATATCATGCGAAATTTAAAGCTAGCGATACTTTGAATGATTATGAAGCATTTAGAAACGTAAGAGAGCAGTGTTCTAATCTTAGTAAACATCTTCACGATCAATATATAAAAAATAGAACTAAATATCAAAAATAACCCTAAAGCTTTTTGGAATTTCGTGAAGGAGAATTGTAAATTAAACGAATTTCCAGGCCAAATGTTTTACAATGACTTAATTAGTAATAATGGCAAAGAAACAGTTAATTTATTTGCTAAATATTTTTCAACTGTATTTTCCAAGGATACATCACCCACTAACAAAATAGAATGTTCAGGATCAGTTTATATTGAAATGTTGTCAGTTAGTACTAGTGAGCTATGTAATTGTATGAGTGCTCTACATGATACTGTCACTTCAGGACCTGATGGTTTACCCCCATACCTTTTAAAAAGATGCGTTTTTACTCTCACCACACCCATTCATATTCTTTTCAATCGATCTTTATGTAGTGGTATCGTTTCTAATATCGTTCATTAACCCTCTACATAAGGATGGTGAGAGAGATTATATACAAAATTATAGGGGTATTACAATCCAGTCTACTATACCAAAGATTTTAGATGAGTTAGTTTCTAAACAGATCATATGGGTATGCAAGCGCACAATTTGTATGGAACAGCATGGCTTTCTTGAGGGAAAGTCTACTGTTACGAATTTGTTGACATACCAACATTATTTATTAAACGCTCTTGAAAAGGGTTATCAAGTTTATGCGATATATACTGATCTGTCCAAGGCGTTTGATCGCGTTAACCATAACATCATTCTTTGTAAACTTTCTTGTCTCGGATTTAATAACTTAGTGCTTACATGGCTTCAAAGTTTTTTATGCGGTCGCAAGCAATATGTTAAAATTGATAATTTTGTATCTGATAAAATTAATGTAACCTCGGGTCTCCCCCAAGGTTCTTATTGTGGGCCAATTATTTTTTTACTTTTTGTTAATGATGTAGGCAATTTGTTTAAACATTGTAAATTTCTTTTATTTGCAGATGATTTAAAAATATTTTCAATTGTAAAAACCGACCGTAATAATAAAGCACTACAAAATGATTTGGATTATTTAACTATGTGGTGTTCTAATAACAAACTTAGTTTGAATATTAATAAATGTGTTTCCATATCTTTTACCAGAGTAAAATTGTTGCAATATTCTTATTCTATTAATGGAGTCAAATTGAACAGTGCAAACGAAGTCAAGGATTTAGGTATAATATTTGATACGCGTTTAACGTTTTACTCCCATATTGATAAAGTCATATCCAAGGCGTTGAAGTCACTTGGAGCTATTAATCGGTTTTCACATGAGTTTGATTTGTTTACTGTAAAATTATTATATATATCGCTAGTACGTTCACACTTGGAATATGGTTCATTAATATGGAGTCCTTTCTACAAAAACTCAATTAATAAAATAGAGATGGTCCAGAGCAAATTTTTAAGATTAATTTCTTTTAGACTTGGTCATTCTCGCACTACTTTTAGCCATTTCATTATGCTTCTGTTTTTAAAATTAAGCTCGCTTGAATATCGGCGAATTATGCTCGACTTGTGTTTCGCATTTAATCTAATTAACGGTTTAATTGACTGTAGTTATTTACTATCAGTCCTTGGCTTTAATTTTTGCATTACTAAAACCACTAAGGCTAAAGTATTATTTCGAATACCATTTCATTCATCTAACTATGGAAATCACAATCCCATCGTCAGGATGTTGAAATATTGCAATATTTTAAACTCTAATTCCAATTTCCATATTTTTTGTTCATCTTTTTTTATTTAAGCGTCGTCTAAGGGTTATTGACTTATCAAGCTGTATTATTCAGTTGTATACTTTTTAAAGCAATCATTTGAATTAATTTGTTATTTTCCTGTATTGTATGTATAATACTTATTTGTAGTTTCATTTAGATATTTTTTGTTATTATTTCATAATAGAAGATTTTGTTAAATAGGCGATGTCCGTAAATAAATAAATAAATACATTTTGAGAACAGGGGATTCCGAATATGACCGTAATGGGACAAATAATTGGAGTTCTCCTTCTCTATCAACCGTGTTTCGAAATCGCTTCAACTTCGTTTTTAGTTGCAATAGAAGGGATTGATTAATTCAGAATCCAGCCTCATAAATACATTGATATGTCTGTTTTTTATTCAATCGAAGTCAAGTTTTTAAGCACTCAACTTTCGCGAATCTAACCAACAAATATTAAAAAAATCTAATTTCTATAATATTGTCGGCGTATTTTTTGTTTTGTTTCAAGCCTCCTCTATAATTTGATTACACTTCAACTCCCGCCTCAACAATTAATAAATCATTATCCAATCCAGCACGCTAATCCCGCCTTTCAAAAACAACAACACAAACACATGCCGAATGACAGTTTCTCACAGTTTAATTTGTAAACTACCGGCTAACGAGCGCCATAGTGCGTTATTCTATTTTTCTCTCGACTTCTTTTTGTTTTGTTTCTTATGTGGTTGTTGTTCCAATGATTATAAATTTCGGATGTAATTAAAACGGCATTAAAACCAGAGAGAAATAATGAAAGAAACCAAAAAAAACGGGGCGAGATCTGAGGCGTTCTCTCATCTTCGCTTCCGGCTCTTTTTCGGGAAAGATCACGCTTAATTACGGGTAATTAGCGCGGGCTTGTTAATTGGAAAAGAGTAAAGTATTTTCGGTGTTGTTGACTGATGTGAAAGAGATGGGTTTGAGTGTGTTTGTTATTATTATTTTTTGTTTTGTTTGGAAACACTTAGCCTTGATTCGGACAACAGATAAAATCAGTTGAATAAAAAAACTTAAAAACTTTTCTTCGCTACTGTATTTGTTACCAGATCATAGAGTAACTACTATACAGTATTTCATCCTCTTTGACCAGATGTACATTTCGGACACAAAGTTGATACTGATCAACCATTGATGTTGATCAACTATTGACACTAATTATTATTAGATTTTTCGATTCTTCATTCTAGATACGGGTGTGAAGTTACCCATAGATTCCAGCCATAGATCATAAAATGGTTAAAAATCATTATTTTTGAAATTTTCTTTCACTGGTGTATTCGTTTTAGATTATACTATAGATTGAAATAAGCAAACGCCGACAGCCACCCCCATCAACCCTTCCCCACCCCTAAATAACTTTAATTTTCGATTTTCGGGGTTGGTTTTTTGAGATAGTAGAATTATTTTTATTTAAACGTGTTCCCCATACATTTATTAGTAATACCAAGAAAAAACATTTTTCAAACCGGACCTCCATCACCCCCAAAAAAATTAAAATTTATTAGACACCTTAAATTTCCTAAAAAGCATTTATTTCGAATTATTTCTTCACTGGCTTACTCTAAGCAATTTATTTTATTTAATAAAACATGCAAACGCCTTAAGACACCCTGGTCAACCCCCTACCACCCCTTCCAAAATTTAAGTTCTTATTTTCCAAATTGGTTTGATCAGATTTTAGAATTATATTTATATAGTCGCATTCTCCATACGTACTTCAATAAGCATAATTCGGAAAATCTTTCACACCGCATATCCCTACCCCTAAATAATTTTTCACAAAAGTGTATAATTTTCGGGGTTGGTTTTAGCAGCCATAGATTTAAAAATGTTACTGGCGCATTCAGCATCCCTTGCTCTTCCATTTACGTTTAAAACATTTTTCAAACCGCCCTTGGATCAGCCCCCAGAGGGGTTCAAACACGACTTATACTAGAATCCGATATTTTCACATAAATGTTTAATTTTCGGGGTTGGTTTTAACTCCCATAGATTTAAAAATAGTACAGGCGTATTCAGCATCCCTTGCTCTTTCATAAACGTTTAAAACATTTTTCAAACCACCCTTCGATCAGCCCCCAGAGGGGTTCAAACACGACTTATATGAGAATTCCGATATTTTTATAAAAATGTTTAATTTTCGGGGTTGGTTTTAACTCCCATAGATTTAAAAATAGTACAGGCGTATTCAGCATCCCTTCCTCGTTCATTTAAATTTAAAACATGTTTCAAACCGCCCTTCGATCAGCCCGCAGAGGGCTTCAAACACGACTTATATGAGAATTCCGATATTTTCACATAAATGTTTAATTTTTGGGGTTGGTTTTAACTCCCATAGATTTAAAAATGTTACAGGCGTATTCAGCATCCTTCCTCTTTCATTTAAGTTTAAAACATTTTTCAAACCGCCCTTCGATCAGCCCCCAGAGGGGTTCAAACACGACTTATATGAGAATTCCGATATTTTCACATAAATGTTTAATTTTCGGGGTTGGTTTTAACTCCCATAGATTTAAAAATAGTACAGGCGTATTCAGCATCCCTTGCTCTTTCATAAACGTTTAAAACATTTTTCAAACCACCCTTCGATCAGCCCCCAGAGGGGTTCAAACACGACTTATACGAGAATTCCGATATTTTTATAAAAATGTTTAATTTTCGGGGTTGGTTTTAACTCCCATAGATTTAAAAATGGTACAGGCGTATTCAGCATCCCTTCCTCTTTCATTTAAGTTTAAAACATTTTTCAAACCGCCCTTCGATCAGCCGCCCAGAGGGGTTCAAACATGACTTATATGAGAATTCCGATATTTTCACATAAATGTTTAATTTTCGGGGTTGGTTTTAACTCCCATAGATTTAAAAATGTTACAGGCGTATTCAGCATCCCTTCCTCTTTCATTTAAGTTTAAAACATTTTTCAAACCGCCCTTCGATCAGCCCCCAGAGGGCTTCAAACACGACTTATACGAGAATTCCGATATTTTTATAAAAATGTTTAATTTTCGGGGTTAGTTTTAACTCCCATAGATTTAAAAATGGTACAGGCGTATTCAGCATCCCTTGCTCTTTCATAAACGTTTAAAACATTTTTCAAACCACCCTTCGATCAGCCCCCAGAGGGATTCAAACACGACTTATACGAGAATTCCGATATTTTTATAAAAATGTTTAATTTTCGGGGTTGGTTTTAACTCCCATAGATTTAAAAATGTTACAGGCGTATTCAGCATCCCTTCCTCTTTCATTTAAGTTTAAAACATTTTTCAAACCGCCCTTCGATCAGCCCCCAGAGGGCTTCAAACACGACTTATACGAGAATTCCGATATTTTTATAAAAATGTTTAATTTTCGGGGTTAGTTTTAACTCCCATAGATTTAAAAATGGTACAGGCGTATTCAGCATCCCTTCCTCTTTCATTTAAGTTTAAAACATTTTTCAAACCGCCCTTCGATCAGCCTCCCAGAGGGGTTCAAACATGACTTATATGAGAATTCCGATATTTTCACATAAATATTTAATTTTTGGGCTTGGTTTTAACTCCCATAGAATTAAAAATGTTACAGGCGTATTCAGCATCCCTTGCTCTTTTATTAACGTTTAAAACATTTTTCAAACCGCCCTTCGAACAGCCCCCCAGAGGGGTTCAAACATGACTTATATGAGAATTCCTATATTTTCACATAAATGTTTAATTTTCGGGGTTAGTTTTAACTCCCATAGATTTAAAAATGTTACTGGCGTATTCAGCATCCCTTCCTCTTTCATATGAGTTTAAAACATTTTTCAAACCGCCCTTCGATCAGCCCCCAGAGGGGTTCAAACACGACTTATACGAGAATTCCGATATTTTTATAAAAATGTTTAATTTTCGGGGTTAGTTTTAACTCCCATAGATTTAAAAATGTTACAGGCGTATTCAGCATCCCTTCCTCCTTCATTTAAGTTTAAAATATTTTTCAAACCGCCCTTCGATCAGCCCCCAGAGGGGTTCAAACACGACTTATACGAGAATTCCGATATTTTAATAAAAATGCTTATTTTCGGGGTTGGTTTTAACTCCCATAGATTTAAAAATGTAACAGGCGTATTCAGCATCCCTTCCTCTTTCATTTAAGTTTAAAACATTTTTCAAACCGCCCTTCTATCAACCCCCCAGAGGGTTTAAACACGACTTATACGAGAATTTCAATATTTTCCCATAAATGATAATTTTCGGGGTTGGTTTTAGCAACCATTGAATTAGAAATGTTAGAGGGTAAGACTAAATTAAAGTATATATTCAGTTGAATTTCGGGGATTTTATAAATATTTCTCCTTTATAGATTAAAATTAGTTTTTATATTATTTTTGTATAATTTAACATTGTAGTCACAATATATATATAATTTTTGTGTTATACAAACAAAGTTTAAAGTAAATAGAAAACAGTATTCATTCACTTGGTCACAGTTATTTAAACATATTAAATAAAAATGATTTGAAAATAATTAATAAATTATTTTCACATTTAGCTCTGTGACTATTGACTTACCTACGTAAGTACGTTAAACAAATGCACATTAAAACAACTACTTCCCGGGCAAATACCCACGCCGGACATTGAATTACATAATGTACACCTGCTGTTGCACATCAATAAAATATTGCATAATGCAACAAATTTTGATCCGAGAAAAATTTAATGTAAAAACAACAAAGGAACGTTACATAATATAAGGCCATCTGCAGACACGTGTTTCGGGATCTATCCCTCGTCAGTACAGCTATGCCTTACATAATTTAAAGATGTTAAAATAAATCAATTAAATTAATTCAAATACAATCAGCACAATTAAATCAGTTATATTAAATCAAATTAAACTAAATCAATTTAAATTAAATTAAACCAAATTAATTCAATTTAAATCAAAACCGAATAAAATTAAACGAAAAGAATTGAATCAAATTAATTAAAAAGAGCGACCCTCACCTGTCGCGCGCTGAGATAGTAATGACCGGCGAAGGAGGACGTGCGCTCGTGTATTGTTGTTATCGCAAATTCACAAAAAACTTCTCTCGGTTCGGATTTGAATAAATGCCTCGCTGGCTATTAATATAAATAGAAAACAGTATTCATTCACTTGGTCACAGTTATTTAAACATATTAAATAAAAATGATTTGAAAATAATTAATAAATTATTTTCACATTTAGCTCTGTGACTATTGACTTACCTACGTAAGTACGTTAAACAAATGCACATTAAAACAACTACTTCCCGGGCAAATACGTCCTCCTTCGCCGGTCATTACTATCTCAGCGCGCGACAGGTGAGGGTCGCTCTTTTTAATTAATTTGATTCAATTCTTTTCGTTTAATTTTATTCGGTTTTGATTTAAATTGAATTAATTTGGTTTAATTTAATTTAAATTGATTTAGTTTAATTTGATTTAATATAACTGATTTAATTGTGCTGATTGTATTTGAATTAATTTAATTGATTTATTTTAACATCTTTAAATTATGTAAGGCATAGCTGTACTGACGAGGGATAGATCCCGAAACACGTGTCTGCAGATGGCCTTATATTATGTAACGTTCCTTTGTTGTTTTTACATTAAATTTTTCTCGGATCAAAATTTGTTGCATTATGCAATATTTTATTGATGTGCAACAGCAGGTGTACATTATGTAATTCAATGTCCGGCGTGGGTATTTGCCCGGGAAGTAGTTGTTTTAATGTGCATTTGTTTAACGTACTTACGTAGGTAAGTCAATAGTCACAGAGCTAAATGTGAAAATAATTTATTAATTATTTTCAAATCATTTTTATTTAAAGTTTAAAGTGTTTTATTCATATAATTTAACATTAAAATGAAATTAATTATTGAATGATTGTTAAAAACTAATTTGAAATAAAAAATCTGTTATTTTGACTTGGCCTGAATGTCGTATAAAAATGTAAGATTGTAAATTAAAAATTCCGGGATAAAATCATAAGTGTTATACTTATCATTCAACAATTAAAAAAAATAGTTTTAAAATTTGCAAACAAAAACTGACCTGACTCTACATTCCATTAAAAAAGTTCCCAAGGAAAGCGGAAATGGAATAACATTTTATTATACGGAATTTATGCTTAGCTTTTCAAGCGCATTTAATAACATATATTGTTTTTGCAGTGATAATCTTATTACGATGCTAATTTTGTATAATCAAACTTTTTATGTGTGGTATGCATTTTAAATTTTGATGCCGAAAATAAAGGCAATTAACTCATACTAAAATAACAATTTGTTGTTTTTATTATATTTAATAATTGCAAGCTATGATGATTTTTAATAAACGCATTTATACCGGGTTATTCCCTCTATTTGAAACGGAGTATTTTAGCCAAAGTACACCACATTTTCATTTTTTATTTCCATGGGATCTAGGGGTCTAGGCTATATTCAAAAAATATTTTCATAATACCATAAAAATTTCAAAGTTGTATTTTTTAAATGGAACACTCTATTAAAATTGATAGGGTGTTTCCATCTACGTTCAAAATAAACACCTTTTCATTAAGGTTCGTTAGGACCTAAAACTAATTTTCAAATGTCAACAATTTGAGAAGTATTTTGCTTATATATGCGAAATTCATATTTTATTTTTCAATTACACCTTTCAATTTGTACAGAGTGGATCAAAAATAATACTTACTAAATAAGAACTTTTCGTTGGTCAAACTTTATTTTTTCAAATGAAATGCTATAATTTGTATACTATTAAATTAACTATATAATTAGCCATCAAAAAAATCCCTATACCTCTAGGCTTCTAAGTCGAGGCGTTATGGCGGTAAATTAAAAAATAAATCGAATCATTTGGAATTTACTTTCCGTGAAATAATATATAGCATTTAACATTTCTAGCAGGCTGTGGCTGGCAAGAATATAGGTAATTAGTAATCAAAATGTTTTATTGGATGTTACGGAATACAAGGTCCATATTATTCGATTTATATTTCCACAAAATCATAAAATAACGTGGAATAACTTTGTAATGTAATGTGACAGATCAACCAAAACATTTTTGACATTTCTAAATTCCATAGTAAACTAATATTATTAAAATATTAATCGAAAATATACCTCGAACTATATAAAAATCGATTGTTTGCATTTTTTGCAAAAACTGATTGTCCAAGAGCTTCGAGTTATAGGAAACTTTATTAGATAATTGAAACGTGTATTTAATGACAATTTAAAAAATATCGCAATCCAACTAAAAAAAAAAATAAGGTTTGACCGACTTAAAGTCCTTGTTTAATTATTTATATTTTTTTGGAACATCCTGTAAATATTTTACGATTTTAATAATTTAAAAAAAATCCATTTCTAAACTTCAAGCATGTAACCTGAACACAAATGGTTGAAATTTGAATTTTAAGTTAAATTTTAACAAAAATCCAATTATTTCAAAAATTGTTACGTTTAACCTGTCAATTATACAGAAATAAAACCATTTCAAACTATTAGAAAACAACTTGGAATCAAACCATACTTTTAATAATTTATTCAAGAAAATTTACGAAATTTTTGAAATAGACGTACCAATTGAATTTATTAATCAACATTTTCGTATAAGAATCTTCCCACCAGAGACGATTAAATCAAAGAGATGACATATTATTTTTTTATAAATGGAGAATACCTAATAACCATCTAAGGATTTAAAATATATAGCTACTAAAACTAACCTGAAAAGAGTTTTTCGGCAAAAATCGAAGTTACCGTCTAAGCAGCCATGCTTGAATCTGTGTCACACAGTTAATACAGCAAAGAACACTGAATAAGCCTGTGGCATTTTTAAATCTATGGTTGCTAAAACCAACCCCGAAAATTAAACATTTATTTGAAAATATCGGAATTCTAGTATAAGTCGTTTTTGAACCCCTCTGGGGGGCTGTTCGAAGGCCGGTTTGAAAAATGTTTTGAACGTTAATGAAAGAGCAAGGGATGCTGAATACGCCTGTAACATTTTTAAATCTATGGGAGTTAAAACCAACTCCGAAAATTAAACATTTATGTGAAAACATCGGAATTCTCGTATAAGTTGTGTTTGAATCCCTCTGGGGGCTGATCGAAGGGTGGTTTGAAAAATGTTTTAAACGTTTATGAAAGAGCAAGGGATGCTGAATACGCCTGTAACATTTTTAAATCTATGGGAGTTAAAACCAACCCCGAAAATTAAACATTTTTATAAAAATATCGGAATTCTCGTATAAGTCGTGTTTGAACCCCTCTGGGGGCTGATCGAAGGGTGGTTTGAAAAATGTTTTAAATGTTTATGAAAGAGCAAGGGATGCTGAATACGCCTGTAACATTTTTAAATCTATGGGAGTTAAAACCAACCCCGAAAATTAAACATTTATTTGAAAATATCGGAATTCTAGTATGTCGTGTTTGAACCCCTCTGGGGGGCTGTTCGATCGGCGGTTTGAAAAATGTTTTGAACGTTAATGAAAGAGCAAGGGATGCTGAATGCGCCTGTAACATTTTTAAATCTATGGGAGTTAAAACCAACCCCGAAAATTAAACATCTATGTGAAAATATCGGAATTCTCATATAAGTCGTGTTTGAACCCCTCTGGGGGCTGATCGAAGGGCGGTTTGAAAAATGATTTAAACTTAAATAAAAGAGGAAGGGATGCTGAATACGCCTGTAACATTTTTAAATCTATGGGAGTTAAAACCAACCCCGAAAATTAAACATTTATGTGAAAATATCGGAATTCTCATATAAGTCGTGTTTGAACCCCTCTGGGGGCTGATCGAAAGGCGGTTTGAAAAATGTTTTAAACTTAAATAAAAGAGGAAGGGATGCTGAATACGCCTGTAACATTTTTAAATATATGGGAGTTAAAACCAACCCCGAAAATTAAACATTTATGTGAAAATATCGGAATTCTCATATAAGTCGTGTTTGAACCCCTCTGGGGGCTGATCGAATGGCGGTTTGAAAAATGTTTTAAACTTAAATGAAAGAGGAAGGGATGCTGAATACGCCTGTAACATTTTTAAATCTATGGGAGTTAAAACCAACCCCGAAAATTAAACATTTATTTGAAAATATCGGAATTCTAGTATAAGTCGTGTTTGAACCCCTCTGGGGGGCTGTTCGATGGGCGGTTTGAAAAATGTTTTAAACTTAATTGAAGGAGGAAGGGATGCTGAATACGCCTGTAACATTTTTAAATCTATGGGAGTTAAAACTAACCCCGAAAATTAAGCATTTTTATAAAAATATCGGAATTCTCGTATAAGTCGTGTTTGAACCCCTCTGGGGGCTGATCGAAGGGTGGTTTGAAAAATGTTTTAAACGTTTATGAAAGAGCAAGGGATGCTGAATACGCCTGTACTATTTTTAAATCTATGGGAGTTAAAACCAACCCCGAAAATTAAACATTTATGTGAAAATATCGGAATTCTCATATAAGTCGTGTTTGAACCCCTCTGGGGGCTGATCGAAGGGCGGTTTGAAAAATGATTTAAACTTAAATAAAAGAGGAAGGGATGCTGAATACGCCTGTAACATTTTTAAATCTATGGGAGTTAAAACCAACCCCGAAAATTAAACATTTTTATAAAAATATCGGAATTCTCGTATAAGTCGTGTTTGAACCCCTCTGGGGGCTGATCGAAGGGTGGTTTGAAAAATGTTTTAAACGTTTATGAAAGAGCAAGGGATGCTGAATACGCCTGTACCATTTTTAAATCTATGGGAGTTAAAACCAACCCCGAAAATTAAACATTTATGTGAAAATATCGGAATTCTCATATAAGTCGTGTTTGAACCCCTCTGGGGGCTGATCGAAAGGCGGTTTGAAAAATGTTTTAAACTTAAATAAAAGAGGAAGGGATGCTGAATACGCCTGTAACATTTTTAAATCTATGGGAGTTAAAACTAACCCCGAAAATTAAACATTTTTATAAAAATATCGGAATTCTCATATGTCATGTTTGAACCCCTCTGGGCGGCTGATCGAAGGGCGGTTTGAAAAATGTTTTAAACTTAGATGAAAGAGCAAGGGATGCTGAATACGCCTGTAACATTTTTAAATCTATGGGAGTTAAAACCAACCCCGAAAATTAAACATTTTTATAAAAATATCGGAATTCTAGTATAAGTCGTGTTTGAACCCCTCTGGGGGCTGATCGAAGGGTAGTTTGAAAAATGTTTTAAACGTTTATGAAAGAGCAAGGGATGCTGAATACGCCTGTACTATTTTTAAATCTATGGGAGTTAAAACCAACCCCGAAAATTAAACATTTATGTGAAAATATCGGATTCTAGTATAAGTCGTGTTTGAACCCCTCTGGGGGCTGATCCAAGGGCGGTTTGAAAAATGTTTTAAACGTAAATGGAAGAGCAAGGGATGCTGAATGCGCCAGTAACATTTTTAAATCTATGGCTGCTAAAACCAACCCCGAAAATTATACACTTTTGTGAAAAATTATTTAGGGGTAGGGATATGCGGTGTGAAAGATTTTCCGAATTATGCTTATTGAAGTACGTATGGAGAATGCGACTATATAAATATAATTCTAAAATCTGATCAAACCAATTTGGAAAATAAGAACTTAAATTTTGGAAGGGGTGGTAGGGGGTTGACCAGGGTGTCTTAAGGCGTTTGCATGTTTTATTAAATAAAATAAATTGCTTAGAGTAAGCCAGTGAAGAAATAATTCGAAATAAATGCTTTTTAGGAAATTTAAGGTGTCTAATAAATTTTAATTTTTTTGGGGGTGATGGAGGTCCGGTTTGAAAAATGTTTTTTCTTGGTATTACTAATAAATGTATGGGGAACACGTTTAAATAAAAATAATTCTACTATCTCAAAAAACCAACCCCGAAAATCGAAAATTAAAGTTATTTAGGGGTGGGGAAGGGTTGATGGGGGTGGCTGTCGGCGTTTGCTTATTTCAATCTATAGTATAATCTAAAACGAATACACCAGTGAAAGAAAATTTCAAAAATAATGATTTTTAACCATTTTATGATCTATGGCTGGAATCTATGGGTAACTTCACACCCGTATTCTAGATACTTTTCGTATATAGGTACTGTCCTATATCTAATTCAGTATATTTAATTGGAGATGAAACACTTGTTTTCATTTATTTATATTTTCTCCGACTAGTTTCGACAATTGCTCATCTTCAAAAAATCTATAAACAATTATATCTATACAAATTCATACTATCATAAAATCAAGTAATAAGTGTGGACATTATAGAGAGTTCCAAATCTCATCCATATAATTTACAATTGGTTTACTCCGCTTTGGCACCTTTCTAATTTCCAAACCCTCGCGGAAATTTAATTTCAATTAATTGTCCTGAATTAAATAAAAAAAATGTTTCACCACGGATTAAGTGAGAAATTAATTAAGTCTATCTTCATCTGTTTAGGAAATTTTGTCAATTATTTAATGATACTAAATCAGCCATTGAATATTTGTTATATGGAAATTATAATTTAAAATATATTCCTAAAATACAGGTAATAACGAATTACATATTTGTAACTAACATATTCCAATTGAAATATTGTTGCTACGGTAATTACTAATAAAATAATTTGATATTCGTGTGCGGATTTTTGTTTCTATATAATAATTTCTTTATTTAAAATAAAACAAAAATACTAATAACAGAAATTATTTACAATAAACTGTGGGTTATTAGAAAACAAAATATTTTTTGAAATAAATTGATTTTTCAATGTTATTGTAGCATTTCACGTACGTACGAAAAAAAAGCAAAATCCTTTGTTGCGCGTACCGTTTTAATTATTGGGGGCAATTAAAATTTATCAGTCTAAAGCGGCAGGAATTCGGGGCGTGGGCGTTCGGGTGACGTGCATTAACACCGGCAATCACGCACACACACACACAGATCCACGCGCAACGCACACACACATAAAACTGATGATTGCAGTAAACCATTAAAAGCGATAATAAAATGGCACGTTTAACAATCGGCGTGATAAAACGGAATCAAAATGTACATATAAATGTTAAAACAGATATATATTTATTTATTATAAAAAGACGCGGCTGACTTCTAAAAAAAAAACAGTCACGATGAGCATGATTAGGTCTGATGAAGCCATTATGTGATCAAACAATTGAAGTATATTTGAATATACACCGCGTTTTATTTAAGTGTGGCCATGGGGATTTATATGGTAAAAATTGAACCGAATGTTAACTTCACATTTAATGAAACGTTCAGTCACCATTGATCTAGCGTATGGATAACTAGTAATGGCCATTTCGGTTTTTCGAAGCTCATCAGACTAGTGTGTTCCATGAGCAATGCCTTGATGAATTATGAATGTTAACTCTTTGTTTTTTTTTGTTTTATTAATAAATCAACATTTATACTACGAAATGTACATTACCAGAAGAACATACACATATTGGATTTTCTTATATATTCACATTCAAAGTTGTAATTAATGACAGAAATAATTAAGACAAAAATCAACTTGGCATAAATGTCATAAGATAATTGACATTTCATGCCAAAGTTTGTTAACAGGCCAGACTAGCTTCATAGGAATTCTGCCCGTTAAAGTCTGTCTCTCTATGGCGTCATCGTGCCCATTGCCTAGGTGGCGCTAGTTTTAAACGTTGACGATTGTACAGCTTGCTGTATATTAAGTTGTTTTAGCGAATGTGCTTGACAATTTGTAAAAGTATATTAAAATAATTTAAGTGTTTTTACTTTCCCCGGACCCCTGTTCAAGGGACAGTATTGTGATAGTACAAATTTTCGAATCGCCAATTTCAACAAATATACACGTTTTGAGGTATCCTGAGTCCATTCCATCGAGTTTTAAAAAATGTCTGTGTGTTTCCGCGATATTATGCGCTATCGGCTAAATGGATTAGACACACACATTATATGTAAGCTTTTTATAACAGTGGAATGATCTAAAAGCTTTTAGTTAGAATCAAAACTCATTAAGTGCAACTTTACTCTTAGCGATTTTTCATTTTTTAATCCGGATAGAAAAATATTTCAAATAAAAGTAAAAGATCTTGGAAAATAAATAATTTCTGTTATAAAACTTTTATTGTAGGACCTTCGGTTTTCATTTTATAAGCGGAAGAATTTCGTTTACTTGATAAATTCCCTTAGAAATAAACAATTATTTGTATGTTGGCAGTGGAGACTTTATTTATTGAAATAGTTATTTTAATGAAAAATAAAACGTCAAAGTGCCGTCATATTCAACATAACATTCGCAAACGCCTCCATTTTAAAAATATTTAAAAAGGATGCGGAGAAATTTTATCAAGTCATTGTAAGGTAAAAAATAACACAATAAATTATAAAATCCTTCCAAGTACTCGGCTTTAACTTTAAAAGACAACGATCCGTTTTTTCAATCAATCATTTTTCCTTTTCTATTAAGTTTTCAATCAGAAACTTATTTGACCAAATTCACCGGGGAAAGTACCATGATAGACACATCACCATTTTTTATTAATATGAAAGTTCCTGCAGAATTGGTGGCCATGACAAGATTAATATGTGCAAGATCTGCATTTGTGGGAAGCAGTCGTCCGAGTCTTTACAGCTATCAAATAGACAAATAATTGTATATCGGTAAAATAAAATGTTAATTTTTAAATAATATTATAACGTAAGAATGTACTCATTTTATTTAAAATTTGTTCACGATGACACTATATTTCAATTTATTTGTTATACACTCTTTTATTTAATTCTATTGGTATATATGGTGTATGGATTTATTTTATAACTATCGTAAAAAGCATATAATTGTAAACATTTCCAATGAAAATAATTCATTTTTAACAGAATTATTAATTGTGTGGGATATTTTGTTACTGTAAAATAAAACTTTGCACTAATGAAAGCATCTCGCTAACGAGATTAATTATAAAAGAGGGACAGATTCCTGTAAATTATTTTTCTTTTTAGAGCGCCACCTGGAATGCGGAAACGCTGTTGAGTGAAAGTAAAATATTTTTTTGGAGACTTTCTCTCCAAAAAACTATTTACTATTTGCTACTATAGCTACTGTTGAGTTAAAAAAAATACACAGAGCGGACACAGTAAACAGACAAGAAAATGTCTGTTTATAATATTGAAGAACGGGTAGAAATTATATCGGCATACATAAAAGGCATGTTAAGCAGAGAAATTGCGGTCCACTTCGCTGCGGTACATCCAATCGTCCTAATCCAACTAAGACAAAAGTGCCAAGTTGATATTTTGATTTAATTATTTGCATTATTTTTTTTGTGGTGCGGGAGGGGAAAATCCATTGCGTTATTAATTTCAACTTTGAATGCAAAAATAAAGAAATCCAAACTGTTTATACCCCTTCTAGCAATGTACATTTCATAGAAAAGTGTTGATTTATTAATAAAACAAAAAAAATCGAATTTCGACAACAAATGTTAACATGGGGTACGTTTTTTACCATGTAAATCCCTATAGCTACATTTATTTACTGTATGTAATAAAAAAGTAGAACTGAAATTGTTTCATCACACAGTAGCTAAATAATGCTAGTATCTTGTTAATTGAAAAAAAAACATCTTCAGTATTGTATATTGATGTGAGATGTTTTTTTTTTCATTTAGAAACATTTTACCTTGATTTCAACAAAATATATTATATTATTTGTATGAATATTTTTTGCATGTTTAATTTTGTTTGCTAATATTAATTTATACTTTGTTCTCTTTTTTTCTGTTTAAATTTAACTAACTTTGCTTGTACTCTTCTTATATTATGATTTTGATTGTATATTTTTCCTTGTTGGATTCTTCCGTTGGAAAATAAAATTATTATTATTATTATTATTAAAAAGGCAAGGTTACTTTTAAATTTGTAGATATGTTTCGAATTTATAATCTCAGCGGCTTGATTCCGTATAATTTGGACGGAAAGAACAGTTAGGGGATTCCGAATAAGACAATGTTGCTACAGTGAATTATGCTTATCTTGACTGTTTTTGTTTTAGTGATTCAATAAATGTAATTAGACTCTGAATGTTGTAGATAGAACTGTTGTTGGGCCAAATCGAGTAATTTTAGTAATTGATTATTTTAAAATGAGAAATTTTAAGTAATTAAGGTTAGCAAATAACAATAAATTGGTGTTTACTTATGAATAAGGGACAGTTGCTAATACTAATACCATAAGTAACATTAAGAAAATTTGATTATCATCTACTTAATTTTGGAGTACTAAAAAAGATTTAAAAAAATAACTTTAAATATCTCACCGATGAGAAGTTAGCCACGGATTTTCAGCCACGGATTTTATAGCCCGGCGCATCCACCATGCTGTGTAACTTTTTTTTCTCCAAAGAAATCTTAATATTTCATACATTTTATTAAATCACGTAGATTTAGATTACGTATCCAAAATTATTTTTTCGGCTTCCACTATTAAGAGATGGTGTTTAGAGTTTTTTTAAATTCATTACACAAATTTGCCTCAATGGATTTTCGATTTTTTTCTATTAATGGTTAATATTAAGCATTGTCAACAATAATAAACAATAGCCACGGCGTAATCTATTTTAGAAAGTGGCTAATGCTTCTAATTATTTATAATACTCAATATAAACAATTAGAACAGAAAATCGAAAATCCATTCAAGCAAATAGGAGTTCTGAATTTTTGAAAATTCCTTAAGAGAAAATTTTAGATGATCTAAAAAATAGTTCTAAAAGTGATTACGCCGTGGCTGTTGCTTAATATAGTTAACAAAGTTTAATATGAACAATTAATACAAAAAAAAATGAAAATCCGTTCAGGCAAATTTTTGTAATGAATTTAAAAAAAATGATTACTCTAAACATCATCTCTTAATAGTGGAAGCCGAAAAAATAATTTTGGATACGTAATCTCAATCTAGCTGATTTAATACATTGTATGAAAAATTAAGATTTCTTTAGAGCAAAAAAGTTACAGAGCATGGTGGATGCGCCGGGCTATAAAATCCGTGGTTGGAAATCCGTGGCTAACTTCTCATCGGTAGTAGGACGTGCGTATTAATTGATATGAACAAGCATTATAAACATGAGGTGATATCTTGATATTACATCATATTAAGAGTGGTATTAAGAAAATGGCACATGCATCTTTTAATTAATTATGAAGTACCTAGCTGTGATATTGATCCTTTCAATCTAGTCAATCAATACTTAATTTCACATTTCTTGTTGTTTCGGAAATGGTGGTGAGGGACACAGTCAAGGTTATGAAAAACAAAGGATGTATCGACATTTACGGTATTTCTATCAATATAATCAAACACGTGCTAACAGAACCTCTTACTAAGTTAATTAATGGTAGTATAAAATAAAGTGTATATCTAGAAGTTCTAAACATTTCGAAGGTTGTTCGAATTCATAGAAAGTTGATATAAATGAATGTAAAATTACAGATCTGTAAGTCTACCTCCGATTTTTTCCAAAATAATTAAAAATATATTATGAATTGAAGAAATTTTCAATATACAACATTGAGATATAATTTAAATTAATTAAATAAGTGGAAAAGAAATATCTTTGATGGATTTTGAACCCATGTCCCTAGATTTCTAGCCGAGTGCGTTACCAACTACACCATAATATCAAATCTAATTCAGTGCTTCAAGTCCATTTATATTCAATTTATACAGACATTCATAATGGACCCGAGGACGACACACTAATTAAACACTTTTAATGTAAAGAACAATACGAGTTTATCGATTAACTAAATTTATTTCAGCCGAGAATGAATTCTTGAAAATGTACAATTTCACAAACTAACACGGAATCACTTAGCTGGTGGCCAGACCCACTGCTTGACGTGGGCTTGCTTCATCAGGAGCTCCCAGGGTTTCCAGTTGAGCATCTTCCTCGCCAGCATTAATTCATTCCTGGAATGTATGATCACCTCCTCTATCTGTCCACAGCCCGACTTCTCTTTAGAGAATGTAAATTTATTCTTAACACCATTCTGGATCTTACAGGACCAAATTATTGACGCATATGAAAATGGTCAATTCGTTGTCTCTATCTTAATCCAAGGTATTTCCTGTGTCTCTCGTACATTACTTCTGAGGAAGTTATACTAATACAATTTCTACCCACAAAATTGTGCCCCCCTTATGTCTGTGGTCATGTATAAGGGAAACAAAAAAAAGAGCTCCTCAAAATAACTTGTGATATATTAAATAAAAATGATTTGAAAATAATTAATAAATTATTTTCACATTTATCTCTGTGACTATAGACTTACCTACGTAAGTACGTTAAACAAATGCACATTAAAACAACTACTTCCCGGGCAAATACCCACGCCGGACATTGAATTACATAATGTACACCTGCCGCTGCACATCAAATATTGAATAATGCAACAAAATTTTGATCCGAGAAAAATTTTATGTAAAAACAACAAAAGGAACGTTACATAATATAAGGCCATCTGCAGATACGTGTTTCGGGATCTATCCCTCGTCAGTACAGCTATGCCTTACATAATTTAAAGATGTTAAAATAAATCAATTAAATTAATTCAAATACAATCAGCACAATTAAATCAGTTATATTAAATCAAATTAAACTAAATCAATTTAAATTAAATTAAACCAAATTAATTCAATTTAAATCAAAACCGAATAAAATTAAACGAAAAGAATTGAATCAAATTAATTAAAAAGAGCGACCCTCACCTGCCGCGCGCTGAGATAGTAATGACCGGCGAAGGAGGACGTGCGCTCGTGTATTGTTGTTATCGCAAATTCACAAAAAACTTCTCTCGGCTCGGATTTGAATAAATGCCTCGCTGGCTATTAATATAAATAGAAAACAGTATTCATTCACTTGGTCACAGTTATTTAAATATATTAAATAAAAATGATTTGAAAATAATTAATAAATTATTTTCACATTTATCTCTGTGACTATAGACTTACCTACGTAATGTGCATTTGTTTAACGTACTTACGTAGGTAAGTCTATAGTCACAGAGATAAATGTGAAAATAATTTATTAATTATTTTCAAATCATTTTTATTTAATATATTTAAATAACTGTGACCAAGTGAATGAATACTGTTTTCTATTTATAACTTGTGATATCCCACAAGGTTCAACACTGAGGCCTCTTTTGTTCCTAATTTTTATTAATGATTTCCCTCAGTACATGAATGATGGTAAAGTAGTTTTGTTCGCTGATGACACTACTATAATTAATTCATCTACTAGCGTTGATACGGTTTATAACAAAAACAAAGAACTTTTAGTAAAGGCTAAAACAGTAAATCATGCTAACCGAGTCGCAATGCTAACAAAACAGAAACTTCTCTTCCATGGCTTTACACTCCTTGTGGAGTTTGGGCGCTCCTATTGGAGCCCTTCAATCCATTTATTTTTATTTGGGTAAATCGGTCCCAATTTTCCTTCATTTGTTGTACAACCTTTCTGTCCTTTGCTATGCTTTTCCAGTCGTTAACACCAAGTGAGGTTAGGTCCCTTTCAACTTCTTCTTTCCATTTATTACTTGGCCTCTCTTTTCTTCTGCTGCCGCTAGGCTTCCATTCTGTTATTATCCTTAGCCATCCTTCTTGATTTGACCTTTATAAATGTCTTAACCATTTAAATTCTTGCCGCTTTTATGTAATTTACTACGTCATCTCCTAGCTTCTTATAAGAAATTTATGAGATGCTTTGTTATTTTTCTTGACTCATTGTTTTTTCTAGCGTTTATCCTTTGTTGTTATTTTTATATGATTGTCATCGTCGCATACATGGTTGTACCATGGTTTTATTTTGTTCCTTATGTGTATGATTTTAATTTGAAAATTTTGCTGTTTGCGTAATATGCTATAATGGCGGTTTGTAATTTATCATGCATTTCGATTCTTTTTTCATTATTGTTACTTATCATCATGCCTAGATACTTGTAGTTCTCCACTTCCTCAAATTCGTAGTTGTCTATGGTTACTGTCTCTCTTTTGTTTACCGTACGTATCCTTAATAGCTTTGTATTTTCTACGTTTATTTCTAGGCCCATTTTTCCATTCTGTAGTTAATTATTTAAGTTTCCTTTGCTTGCTTATTATTACATCATCTGCGTATGCCAATACCTGTATTCCGCTTATTCTTATAGTTACGATTTTTTTATATTCCTTAGCGTATATTCTAGTGCCAAGTTAAACAAGATGACAGATAGTGTATCACCTTGTCGTGTTTCAAATTTTCCGGCTCTTCCATATTCGGATAATACGGTTGCTGTCGTGTTATTTATTGTCATGGCTATAAGTTTCTAGTATATACTCTAAGCAACCATAATATGGCAAATATGATAACGGTTGTTAAATTTCTTGATGTGTATGTAGATAATTCTTTATTGTGGGACAGTCAAGAAGACGAATTAGCAGCAAAATTGAACAAAAGTATCTTTTTTATTGAGAGGATTAAGAAAAAAATGCCCAAAACGGCATATTTTGTGCTATTTCAATCCACCTTACTTATAGTATAGTTGACTGAGGCCATTATGTAATCAGACAGTGTTTTAGGATTACAGCGTAAGATCATTCAGCCTATTCAAACTGGGATTTCGAGATGACTGAAATATTGTCTTTATTAAACTAAAAATTCTAATATTTCCCTGTTTATATATATATATATATATATACAAAGAGGTTTTTTTAACATTATACATATCCCCTATGTGTACATGTAAAATTCCCATGTCAAACGCATTGATGTATGTGTTTGGTTGCCTATAATATGCAACCCGAAAGATCGATTCCTTCAACTGGGAATATTAAAAAAACAATTAAACAATTTTCTATTTCTGTTTATAACAATATCTAAATGCATAATGTGGAAGAATTTTTGCGATTGTTTGAGTTACTGTCTCCAGTTTCTGGTGGTCATTTGTATACATTTTCGATCAAATATTTCACACAATTTGAAGTTTAGCGTTTGACGTTTAGTTGTGTGTTATAGGCAACTAAACATACACACATTAATCGGTTCAATGCGTTTGACTTTTTTTTGCAGGTATACAGTTCGCCTAATGTATACTGATAAAAAAAACCTCTCTGTATATTTAATTTAATAAAATGTTTAGCCACCATTCATCTAGCATATGGATACATAAATAGAACAAGTTCGCTATCTTTAAGTGGACGGAACAACGATTTTCGGTTGTCTACCTTGTAGACTCAAATCGCCACATGAAATCAGGCAAAATATGGCGCCTTTGTCGTCTTCCATTTATTATATTACATTGTCTGATATCTGTCTAGGTCAGCTATGAAAATCACATATCGCAACCTCTAAAGCATATGTATCAATCCAGAGGAAAGAACAACTTATACGTTCCAAATTTAAGGTTGCAGATAAATGGGATATATTACTATGGCTTAAAGTTTTTCGATGCTCTATCAGTTGCACTCATACAATTTCTACCCACAAACACACTATTCAAGTCCAAGATCAAAACAATATTACTTGAGAAAGCCTTTTATAATATGGAGGATTTTCTAGACCACACATTTTGAAATCCACTAAAACTTTCCTCTGATTTATTATATTTTATGTTATACTTATGTGTCAATTTCATTTTATTTTAATTTTATTATTTGAGATTTTTACTTACTTCTGCAATTTTATATTACATTCTTTCATTTAACTACATTTACTCATTTCTGTTCGACCTATGTAAAACATTCATTTATAGCATCAATAAACTTATTATTATTATTAATATTTAGCTTTGATTTTTTTATATAGTTGTATTTTTTCCATTTACTCTTAAAATCCAAAGAAACTATAGCTATATGTTTAATTAATTTCTCACTTAACCCGTGGAGAAACATTTTTGAATTAATTCAGGATGATTTAATTGAAATTAAAACACTTGGTTTGTTTCACTTATTTTTTTTCTCTCCAACTAGTTTCGACCATTGGTCATCTTCAGGGAGGAATGTTTTAATTTCAATTAAATCATTCTGAATTAAACTACAGTTATATGGATTTCAAGATAATACACAAGAATAATATTATTTTAACATGAACACACAGCTTGTTATACACACACTAATCCCTTAAATATGTAAGGTATTAATAAAAAAAAATGGACTTTCGTTTCCCGCAACTCGCTCATTATTAAGAATCAGACCTGTGTTCAAATGAACTTTTTCGTTTAACAGAATACACCCCTCATCTAGCGAAAAAAACGCCTTGAATCACCCTGTATATAATACATGTTCTGTTGGAGGGTGGATCCTTTGGAATTGGATACAGATCATTTTGCGGGGGTGGCAGGAAACGTCAAGAAAGAGCGAAAGAGAGAAGAAATGAGAGGGCGATAGAAGGGAGGACGGGGAGAGGCCCTAAAATTTATCATCAGATTCGTATAAATCACGCAGACTGAATCGAGCCGAACCCACCGCCGCCTCCGCCTCAACAAACGACGATAAAACGTACAAAATAACAATAATCCTCGGAAATCAATACTCTGATAACCGATAACTGCGCCATTACACACACACACACATGCATACACAGAGATACAATAAGAAAGAAGGAAATAAAAAAGGAATGAAACATTCGTTTTTATTTGAAGTCTCAGAATCACGATGTATATTTTTTATACGTAAATATATAACATGTTATTCTTAAAATTAATTTATATAAAGTATGCATAATAATTCCATGTTTTTAATTAGTTGTTTCTTTACTTTATATTGATAATAATAAAGCTAAATGGACAATAATTATTTGATTTTTAATTTCTTATAACGAGACAAGGATAAACAAACCTAATATATAGTCATTTTCATTTAGATTTTCGACCATTTTAACTATTTTTTAAAGTTTTTTTTCTAAGAAAGTAATTAATAAATACTTTGGCACTGATGTTTTATTGCGCAATGAATAAAAATCCATTAAAATTCATCGATTTATTATATGATTGTTAGATTTTAAAAAAATGGAGGTACAATTTAACATCACAGCGCCAAAGCGGAAAAATTCTGAACACGTTTCGGACACGCCACTATGCCACGTGTATTTTGATAAGTCAGTTAAGTTTATTTGTTTTGTTATTTGCATTAGTTAAATTTTATTATGATAATTAAAAACTCTTCTATACTTTGTTTTGAATAACACTTTATTTTTACTTGTGACTGCAGTTTCTGCAAATTCAGCTTGTCATTACTGAACGTGAACGTTTGATAATGGCAAGCTGAATTTGCGGAAACTGCAATCACAAGTAAAAATAAAGTGTTATACAAAACAAAGTTTAGAAGTGTTTTTAATTATCATACTTAAATATGTATAACGAAGTAGAAGCCATAGAGATAAAGTATAAGAGGGCCAGATCCATGTATTTAACGGGAAAAGCGCGCAACGCCATCCAGTGCTCAAGTGGACAACTGTTTCCCAAGTATCAAACCTTTATAAGGTTTTTGAGGTTAGGTTCATATACACACTATAATATAACTAATGGCGGGACTTTTGAACATTTTTCTATTTATAATTTTTTGTTCACTATTTTACTTGAAATTATTGATATAAACGTTTTTTTATAAATGTGCTATTTTACAGAAAAAATATATCAGTACATCATCCAAATAAGAAATTGCAATTAATAAAATTATCTCAAAAAATACATATAAAAACGACAATATTTTTAAGTAAAATATATTAAACTTATAAAAGTATCATTTAACCTGTTATTACATTCATATATTAATTAAAACATATTAACAACAGTTATAATTTGAATTAATTGATATCTTTCAGCTGGATAATTTTATGAACTCCTTTCCTTAAAGAATCTAGAAAAATATGGATGTAAATATTACTTCAAAAACATCTACGTTAAATATATTTTTTTCTGATGGAAAGTATTTGTAAAAAAATAAACTATATAATAAAAAATGAATATTTATAAACCGAAAACATATTTTGAGAATCTGGGAAATAAATCATATTTATTAATAATTAATTATTGCTCGATTGGTTCATAATTTTAAGTTATGTATATTCTTTCAAAAATATATAATTCATAGAAATTAATAAGCAAACGTATTTTAAACTACAAATAATAACTTACCAGTTGTAGTTTTATAAGAAAAAGTGATGAAACTTCTGATGAATACAAAAAAAAACTGTCAAAAACAACTGACAACTGTCAAAACTGATTCTTATTTAGAACATCTTTAATGTTTAATTAGAAGCCTCCAAAATAGAAAATAAATTTTATTAATTTTATTTAATGTAGCATTAATTGAATTTTGTTAAATTGGTGGGAAACTTATGACAAATTAGCTCCTTGTTTGTTAACTTAGAAGCACATTCTGGCACACAACACCTTTTTTATCATGATCCAAAATCATACAAGTATTATCTGAATGAATATGTCTGTAATAAACTTGGAAATGTAAAACATGCATGTATATTATAAATGCACATTTTTCTGTTTGGCAAAAATGTAAAATAACTAAATTTTCTCGTTTTTAACCTATAATATATGTACCATAATAATTGGGAGATAACGCAAGCGCCATCTATTGCCTAATTTGATGTGGCATAATATATGTATTTGCGTCATCTGACAATCCGCTTGGAACGCACATGTTGGTCCCGAAAAATGTTCTAAATGTTGCCACTAGATATAGTATTAAGCGCGATACTATATCTGGTGGCAACATTTAGAACATTTTTCTGGACCAACAGGTGCGTTCCAAGCGGAAACTTAATTAAATGTGTTTCGTGAAGATTTGAAAGATATATGAAAACACTTATTTATTTATTAACAGATGTACATTTTGATCACCATGTGATCTTTATCAATGTTTTACAAACAATAATTATTGTTGATTATTGGTGATCGAAATGTACATCTGTTAACAAATAAATAAGTGAAGAAAAGTGTACAAAGTTTTTCCATATATCGCGCTTAAGTTGAATCTGTAATAACTCAAATTTAGATAGATTTAAAATTTCAATTTTATACGTAAGCTGGTGATTAAATAATTAAGGAATGGTCTTGGTATGGAATACATTTTTTTTTCATTTCTTAATTCAAGAAATTAGCATTTACTTGTATCTAAACAAATACTTAATTGTTTTATGTTGTAGTAATGCACTTTCTGGTACATATTAAATATGCTTGTAAAAACCACAACAAAAATATCCTCATAATGTTTGTGGTTCGATGTAGATAATTTCTGTGGTTTGATTAGAAGGTTTGTGGATGGAATGATATAGTTTGGTTAAAATTCAAAGGAAGGATCATTTCGACCCTTATAAGTTATGAATTTAAGAAATATTAACAAAGTGAATTAATAATGAAAAAAAAAGTGTATACTAAATCTTTATTATCTGAGAAAATAATACATTGCATATAAAATAAATGGGTTTTGAGTTCACGTGAAGTGTTAGTATCAATAATAACACACGAGTTTTTTCCTTATTTCACTTTTTTTTAACACGTTAGATGTACATTTCGACCACAAAATGGTCATTATCAATAACAACTAAAAAAAACATATTGCATATATATTACATAATTATGAATTGCGTAAAGGTTGACTTAAGTATTAGAAACTCTTACAAGCAGGCGCGTAGATAGAAATATTTGTGTGTGTGTGGTGGGGGATACATGTTTATAACTTTTTACAACGTTACTAAAACTTTATTTGATATTTTTTTAGTCAATCATTAAAATTTCGAAGGGGTTGGGGTGGGGTTATAACCTCCTAGCCACCCCCTATCTGCTTACAAGTACTTTTAAACCATTGAAAATGATCACATCGTAATCGAAATGAACATTTTAATTTAAAAATAAAAAAGTAAAGAAAAGTGTTTCTCATACGTGGCATATAATCTAACGTAATATAATAAATAAATATTTTCATGATATAATAATAATAATAATAACTTTATTGTCCAACGGAGAAACCAATACAGGACAAGTAACAAAACTTAATATATATATATAACATTAACAATAATAAACACAAGTATATCATTCCAAATAATAATATATTAATAAAGGGTAATACTGAGAGTATACAAACTTATAAATTTGTTATTAATATAACATTAACAATAATAAATACAAATATGTCATTCTAAATAATAATAATAATAATAATAATAATAATAATGAAATAATAATATAATAATATTAATGAACTTAAGTTGTAGATTACTTAGAGCCTAAAAATACATCATCAAAATATTTGTTTGCGTTACGACACATATCCGTTAAAGGTGCTTTAACTAAAACGTTTGTTCTACAAATTGGCAGTAAAAACGTATTAATGTGACGCGAAGCTGCGCGAGGTACTAGAAAGTTTATTTTCGACAGTAGATAGATAAAATCTATGGAGTTTACTTTTTTAATGAAAATAGCGCTGTACTCGTCCCTACGATCCATTAGCGAAATAAAATTAAATTGAGTTAGTAATGAATCGTAGTTGACATTACGATCCGGATAAGTACCATTCGATTTGAATGATAAATATTTCAAAAGACGTTTCTGTACTTTTTCTACCAATAATGACAGGTTCATATAATGCGGAAACCAGACTAACATACAATACTCTAACTTTGACCTAACAAACGCATAATAAAGTGATGTGATCGCATTTATATCATTGAAATGTTTAGATATGCGCATAATAAAGCCTAACATTTTTATTGCAGTCGATGTAACTTTACTAATGTGCAAAGAAAAACTTAGTTCCGCATCAAAAAGCACGCCTAGGTCAACAATTTCACGTTTTATTTCAATTATTATGCCCTGAATATTATAGTTATTGATAATAGTTGATTTTTTGCGACAATATGAAACTACATAGCATTTAGCAGAGTTAAGTTTGAGTTTATTTTCGGCACACCAATTTACAATAACATTAAGATTATTTTGTAATACGACAGTATCAAGACTACTTTTAATATGCGCAAATATCTTAAGATCATCAGCATAGGCCAAAACTGAGCATGTAATTAATGTGATTAAGTCATCTATATAGAGATTGAACAACAGTGGACCGAGGTTAGAACCTTGTGGAACACCTGAACTGGAGATAAATGTATGTGATGTGAAACCATTGTAATAGACAGAGTTTGGTCTATTGTGTAGATGTGAAGAAATAAATGTAATAAATTTATATGTAAATCCAAATAATGATAATTTCTGCAGCAATATATTATGATCCAACGTGTCAAAAGCGCGGGAGAAATCAGTATATATTACGTCAGATTGTCCACAATGATCAAGTGACTCCGACAGGAATTGGGTTATTGACACTAAGTTTGTTGTTGTTGAGCGTCCACGGGTAAAGCCATGCTGATTCGGTGATAAGTACACTTTGGTATGATCATTAATAATGGTAAATATTATTTGTTCAAATATTTTGGAAACGTTTGACAAAATTGATATTGGACGATAGTTATTTATATTATGAGAATCACCTTTTTTAAAGACTGGACAAATATTTGCATGCTTCCACTTTGTCGGGAATTCACCTGAAGATAGTGCTAAGTTAAATATTCTCGTTAAGGGTTCGACAAACAAATATTTACAATCCTTAATTAAAAAACTCGGAATATCATCAATTCCATACGAGGTAGAATTTTTAAGCTTATTTATGCTATACAGAACTTGGCGTTCAGTAATAGTGCTGACATGAAGCATTTCTCGGCAGTTTGGTTTTTCAACAAACTGCACATTAGACTCAGCCAAATAAACATTCGCAAAAGCATTCACAATAGCATCTGGTGTGTCATAATGATTATCACCGGCATATAGTTCACCAGGAATTCTTGACGAATTTCCTCTTTCCCGAACAAATTTCCAGAACTCGCGAGGATTTTTGGTTAAGTTTGTTTCAATATTAGAAACGTGTATATTATATTCTTTTTTTATATCTTTTTTGGTTAGACTACGAAGCCTTTCGAATTGCAAACGATAGTGAGGTGTTTTGAAACGTTTCCATTTACGATGATAATAATTCTTAGTTTTTATATTCTGCCTTAATTCCCTAGAGAACCAAGATGGAAACTGATTACCTTGATGATGCACATACCGAGGAACATACTTGTCTAAACTACGATATATAACCTCATACAAATTGTCAACGGCAACATTAACTTCAGAACAATTGTCTAAAAATGACCAATTTATACCTGTGAGATCATTATATAAGCCATGAAAATCTGCTTTACGAAAATTATATCTAACATTGTGATTTGACGGAAAATTGGAGGGTTTATCATTTAATTTAATGTACATGGTACCGGTTAGCGACGGATGATATTCATCTTCAGGTACCAATGGACAGCGCTCACGGCATAAGTCAAATTGTGATATATTTAGATTAGAAAAAAGGTCTAACAATTTATTTTTCGAGTTAAGTACGAAGTTAAATTGATTCACATTCAAAATATTAGTAAAATTATTTAAAGAATTTACTTTATAATCTATATAGTTCGGAATAGTAAAATTGGGGACATTAAAGTCACCTATTAACAATATAGGCTTATCTAATAATATGAGTTCCAACGTTTCGAAAAATAAGTCAAAATCTGTATTGCAAATATCTGGAGGTATGTACACTGCTACACAATAAAATTCAAAGATTCGTTTAACTTTACATTTACAGATTATTAAATCAATTAACGGGACTAAATTCTTAATTTGAACAGTATCAACATTATAATAAGTAAGTTGATTAGATAATGCTAATATTACACCACCGCCATCCGAGCGTTGAGTTCTGGTAAAATCTCTGTCTTGTCTAATGATATTAAAGTTTTTATTGAACAGCTCAGAGCTGTTTATTGATTCATTTAACCAGGTTTCGGTTAAGCAAATAATATCGAAGTCGCAATTAATATAGAATAAATTTGTTTTCGACTTAAGGCCACGTGTATTCTGATAGTAGAACGTGATATCAGTTTCTCCGTTGTTTTCTAGTTTTCCGAACGTCTCTCCTGGACAATGGTTGGTATGCCACGAACATATTTTATCCTAATGTTGTCTTCTCCGGCAGATCTTCTACGTAATAATTCCCTCTTCACTTCCTTATAAAACAAGCTTTGCATTTTTGTTTGATCACGAGAGATGTATACGTCTTTAAACTTAACAGTGCCTATCAGTTTTTTTGCATTTGAAATTGCTTTATGAACGTCAGCGACCGAATTTAGTTTGACCTTCACAGGCCTAAAATCAATGTTTTCTGAAGAGTCATACCTGCCTAATCTTATCGGCTTCGGATTCACTTGGGGTGTTCCCATAATATCCAGAATTTGAGTTATATTAGATACATCTTCATCATCTTGTTCTTTTTTTCTAGATTTAGTTCCATCTAGTTTATAGAGTATTATATTCAGCTTACGACTATCTCTATCAGCTATTTCCTGAATAATTTGCTCCTGATTTAGCAGGGATAAGGATTGGTTATTTGGCAGTTGTACTGCTGCACCAAGACTTGACTTTAATTGATAAACCTCATCCTTTAGTTCATTAACCAATGCTATAAGCTTAGGTATATTATGCGCTTCCCCCTCACAATGTACACATATGTATTTTACACGGCCTTTAGAGGTCGGACGCAATTCAAAACATTTTATTTCTGATCGTGATAGCTCCGAATACTTCGATTACAATTATCGCATCTTATAAAGGATTTTTCATCAGCTATATCAATATTTTTAGAACATTTAATGCATTCCATTTCTTAATTAATTAAGAAAGGTAAAAAAAGCAAACAAGGAATATGACAGGGACACAAACTTCACCTCACACGGTCTTTTGTGAGGGCTTAAAAACAAGAGGGAAGACCACGGCAATTACAAGGGTTAGTTTACGATAAACGGTTAATTAGTAGCAGTATTAACTCCTTTACTATAAAAAATTAAATTCAATAAGTAAAGTGTTCTCAATGAATCACTTATTTTTTACCATGTATAAACGTACACACGTTTGACCTTACGATTCGATTTATCTAGAGGTCAAAGTACATCGGAGGATATTTTCACCAGAAATCCGCAGAAATGCAGGTGAAAATAGATTAAAAAATATATATATATATATACACGTACAAAATATCAAATTATTACCTTGCCGTCGAGTTTATCACACTTAGTTTATATTCCAATCAAATTCAATTTATTACTTTTTTTAACTTGAGAAATTAAATGGAAAACACGGACACGTCTGTCTGCGTTTAATACTCTCTCACTCTTATATTTCCAACGACCATAGGTCTTTCTGTCCTACAAATTTCTTTTTCGTATTAGCGAAGAAATATTCAATATTTTTTCTTCCCCATTGAAATTCTATAAAATTTCAAGCGAGAAATTAGAGACAATTCCTTTCTTACATTTTACGGGGATTCGATTAGAGGCTTTCGAATTGTTCCTTCCAGGAAGTACGGGGGTCGTTCTTTTGTGAATTGAAAAAAAGGAGCGCACCTTCGAAGGCTACCTGCGCACACAGAGCAAACCTGCGAGTCCAGGTAGATGATTACCATCGCACCTGTCATCCGAGAAATTTTCTTAGAAAAAAAAGGCAGCATGCCCGTTATCGAAATACGAGTCTATATGTTGATTAGATAAACATTTTGGGAAGATCAAAACATCCGAGGGGTGTAATTAAAGCAAGATTTTATTGGGTTGGGGATGCCTTCGATATTCAAGCGCGCTGTGATACATTTGGAAACGCTAGTAGGAAAGTAGGAAGTTTATAAAAAATTGTTCATTTTTAAAAATTGTTGAGCAATTTACTTAAAAAAAAGCAGAATGCCAATTATCGAAATCAAATCTATATGTTGGTCATTTTGGGAAAATCAAAACACCAATGAGTGTAATTAAAGTGAAATTTTATTAAATTTTTGTAATTGATTATGAAAGATGCTTTCCATATTCAAGCGAGCTGTGATACATTTGGAAACGCAAGTAAGAAAGTAGGAAGTTTTTTGAAAAATATTAATTTTTAAAAATCGTTGTGCGAGTTTTTTTTCTTAATTAAATAAATAACTATTATTTTGCTATAAATGAAACATTAAAAAATATTAATAGTTATTATAAATATAATAATGCCTATATATATAAAAACATCTACATCTCGTTTTCGATATATTCCTTTTCGTTAGAAATTAAGCATTAATTTATTAATAAAACTTGCAACTTACAAACAATTTAAAATCAACTAAATGTAACAGTTTAGTTGCTTTAAGTTTGTAACTGTAAATTTCACAATCTTATAATTAAATCACTCTCTTTAATATAATGCGATTTTAGTAAAATAATTTGGTTCTAAAAGAAATAAATTTATTTGATTACAAACATTTCACATAAACTCACTTCTGCTTTGTGTTCAATTGTGAAATCAGGATGCATAACGAAGTAACACACAATTTAATCTCATTCAGATTCTGGTAATTAAATTATATAAGTTTTGAATTTTACGCAGAGCCGGGTTTTGTCCATTCTTTTATATTGTATGTATATTAAAAAACTTGCGGCGTTCAAAAAAACAAACAGCGCTTAATTCGCGTCCGCCGAGTCGTGAAAATGAAATAGTGAAAAAATAAAACAATGTGTTCGGGTACGGCGATTCGATCTTAATTTATGCGTGAAATGCCGGCGTTCGCTTTCGAGTCACGCCTGCCTTATTACCTTCATCCACCGCGCCGCTAATGCGCGGGCAAAATTTTGTCGCCGCGATAACGGACATTTGCATTTTTTCGCTTGTTTCCACCGGCGATTAACACTCGTTTTCGATTTCGATTTACAATAATCAGCATCACCGAATAATTTGAAATACTACGATACTTTACAAATTCACATATATACCAGGTGTTGACGCGATCAGGTATACATAGGGATTTTAAATGTAAACAAATGTATTCATAAAAAATCAGGTTTTTAAAGAAATTTCATGATTTCTAATTAAATTTCACAACTTTTATAAAATAACAATATTTTCAATTAAATTTTACATTTTTTGGGCAAATTTCACAAAAATTCACGATATTTGAAAAATTCTCATGATTTATGATTAAATTTCACAACCTTTGATAAAATATCAAGAATTTCGATTAAATTTTACGTTTTTTATTAAATTTCACGGTATTTCACAAAAATGCAAAATTATTGAAGAAATTTCGTGAATTTTGACAAAATTTCATGATTTTTGGCAAAGCTTCACAATATTTCACCAAATCAAATTGTTTTTGCCAATAATTCAAGATTACTGATTTAATTTCACAATTTTTGACATTTCTGATTAAATTTCACATATTTTGATAAGATATCGAAATTTTCAATTAAAGGCTTCGTTTTTTTGGGAAAATTTTAACGGGTGTGAAGTTAGCAATAGATCCAGCAATAGATTTCAAAAATTAATATCTCGGAGGAAAGAAAAGCAAATCGAAAAATGTTTTAAACATACAATTAAGAAAGGTCTAAATTAACACAACAGAAAATATCAACCCCTAATTTTCACCCCTTATATTTTTTCATCCCCATCAAAAAAAGATTATGTTTTTTCTCCAAGTTCGCAATTTTCCATAAAGTTCTTTTTTATCTCAAAATTATCTCCATCCACCGCTCTTTCAATATCAGAAATAAAAAAAAACATTTCGCCAACTCGTTTACCCCTAAAACATTTTTTTACCCCGAGGCCTCAGTTATCAGCATATAGTTTAAAACTGTTTGCTAACATCATTATTTAGTCACACTAGCTTTAAATATATAATAAAATAAGTATCCGGTTAAAACCAACCCCAAAACTAGTAACTACCCCTATAAACCATAAATTATCGAATTAAATGCAGCCGTATTTATTAATGTTTCTGCAATTTACCATAACTGAATAAAATTCCCATTATTATCATTAATAAGCATACTTTCATAATCAAAAGTCAAAAAAAAAACGTTTTGAACGCCACTTCATCTCTTAAAAAAATAATTTCTCTCGCGCCTCACACACCCCATACATATCGATATAAATGTCGATTTTTCACAATTTTCACAGAGAGCCATAACTAAATAAAAATGCTTATTCTTATTGCTTATTGCAGATATTTTAACTTGAAATTTTAACATGGGGTGCGATTAGGGGATGAAGATGTCCGAGTTATCCAAATTTTATTTTTTTATATGTTAGGCAGTGCCTTTAGGAACTAAATAAAGTATTATTTAAAAATATACAAAAATGCCTTTTGGAGATATTTTAATTTGAAATTTTAACATGGGGGTGCGATTAGGGGATGAAGATGTCCGAGTTATCCAAATTTTATTTTTTTATATGTTAGGCAGTGCCTTTAGGAACTAAATAAAGTATTATTTAAAAATATTCAAAAATGCCTTTTTGAGATATTTTAACTTGAAATTTTAACATGGGGGTGCGATTAGGGGATGAAGATGTCCGAGTTATCCAAATTTTATTTTTTTATATGTTAGGCAGTGCCTTTAGGAACTAAATAAAGTATTATTTAAAAATATACAAAAATGCCTTTTGGAGATATTTTAATTTGAAATTTTAACATGGGGGTGCGATTAGGGGATGAAGATGTCCGAGTTATCCAAATTTTATTTTTTTATATGTTAGGCAGTGTCTTTGTGAACTAAATAAAGTATTATTTAAAAATATACAAAAATGACTTTTGGAGATATTTTAATTTGAAATTTTAACATGGGGGGTGCGATTAGGGGATGAAGATGTCCGAGTTATCCAAATTTAATTTTTTTATATGTTAGGCAGTGCCTTTAGGAACTAAATAACGTATTATTTAAAAATATAAAAAATGCCTTTTGGAGATATTTTAACTTGAAATTTTAACATGGGTGTGCGATTAGGGGATGAAGATGTCCGAGTTATCCAAATTTTATTTTTTTATATGTTAGGCAGTGCCTTTAGGAACTAAATAACGTATTATTTAAAAATATAAAAAATGCCTTTTGGAGATATTTTAACTTGAAATTTTAACATGGGTGTGCGATTAGGGGATGAAGATGTCCGAGTTATCCAAATTTTATTTTTTTATATGTTAGGCAGTGCCTTTAGGAACTAAATAACGTATTATTTAAAAATATAAAAAATGCCTTTTGCAGATATTTTAATTTGAAATTTTAACATGGGGGTGCGATTAGGGGATGAAGATGTCCGAGTTATCCAAATTTTATTTTTTTATATGTTAGGCAGTGCCTTTAGGAACTAAATAACGTATTAGTTAAAAATATAAAAAAATGCCTTTTGGAGATACATTTTTTTTATTATTCAATTTCGTTCAGGGGTATCTGAAAGGGGTTGAATATTTTTGCATTTTAAAAATTGTATACTTTATTGATAAATACTGCCTTTCAGAAGACAATAAAATAATTTATAGCGAAAATAAAATATTTGTTTTTAAGATATTTATTATAATTAAATTTATGAAATCTATTGCTAACTTCACACCCGTTATATAATTATGTTGTAAAATGTATGCACAAAAAAAAAGAAATGCACATTTATTTTTCCAAATGAAGATGACATTTATGAGACGCAACTCCAATAAATTGTTAAAGTTCAATAATACCAGCGAGACATACTTGTATTAAAATAAATGTTATTCAAGATAGCCCAGTTTAATTCAATCAATAAGTGTATATGTCTGGAAGTTATATATTTCCAGAAATCATTGTTTCGAATAAATCAGTAGTATTTTGCGTTATGATGACTATAAAAAGAGTAAGTTGGCTCAGATTAGCATGAGAATCATGCACAAACTTAGTCCATTAATAAATGTCCCATATTACCTCATCAGCTACCCAATTTGGGTCAGTCATATTTTCCTAAAAAAATAGTTAAGAAAATAAATGAAAATGTTTATTTTAAGATGAAAACACATATTTCATTTTTTATGAGATTAAATGTGTTTAAATTTGAACAAAATTAATATTAGTAAAAATCTGAAATTAATGTCGCATATAACCTGAAATGACGGTACACAATAAGAAAATCCATGTGATATATTAGCGAAAACAAATGACAAAGGAGGAAAACTAATTGTAAATAACTGTAAACCAATTATGTTGAAACTACGTTTCAGCATTTAGTATGAATCATTTCTCTTCAATGAGCTGACATTTTGAATCGACTCGCTCGGGAATACTAAATGTAATTAATTATAAGTAAGAATCCACAATTCTTCGCGCAAATAAAAAAAAAAACGTAATGAGTGAGTCACACTTAATCCTTGTCTCACTCACACCTTCTTCTCAGTCCTTCTCTTCCTCCCGTCTCCCTCCTTCTTGCACTCTCTCTTTTACGCTTTGTGTGCGCGTTTATTTGTTTACAAACCGCGGCCTTTCACACTTAATTAATTTTAACGATTTATCGGCCGTTTCGCGAAAACCGGGGGGAGAACAATGAGAAAAGTTCGGCGAGCGTGTAATGGGCTCCGGTCACGAGAGACCGACAAAGATGGCGGTCCGCGCGCGCGAACGAGAATGAGATGACGTCGTCCGATAACAATTTGTTAATCCGCGCAGGAAAGACAAGACCGGAATTCCTCGGCTCATTTTATTTCATTTTTTTTTTCGCGAGCGTTCGTCTTTCTCTTAATGAGACCGGCAACGGCTGCTGAGGTTGATGACCAAAATGTGTAGCAGCAACAACGGCGACGACACGCGTTCGAAGCAAATGATGTCAGGAACTCATAAAATTACGCTTTATAAGAAATATGTGGAAGAATAAATAAAGTTTGTTTAGAAATAATTTCATCGTAAAACAGTAAATCCGATTAGAAACTCGTGTTTAGTGCAGATTCTGATAAATGGACTTAAGTACCCAATAAAATGCTTCAAATTCGTATGCGTCAGCATTTTTCGTTAGTTATCAATCATTGACTATATTTTTACAATATTAACGAATCATAAATTTAAATTTAAAATATTAACCAAATACATGATAAATTGCCTAATTAAATGCTTTCATTTCTAATATTAACCAAATAGTGTCAGCATTTTTCGTTATTTACCAATGATTTGCTATGTTTTTACAATAGCAACCAATCACACATTTAAATTCAAAATATTAACCAAATATAGCATTGATGTGTAATGCTTGTATTATTTTATAATTTATTGTTACGATGTTTATTTCCGAATTCACATTTTTGTCAATAATATTGAATATTTGTATTAGTTGATTACAGTTTACGAATATATCATTAGCAAACTTCGTTTTTTCGTTGTTAATTTGTTAAAAACATCCTAATGAATTAATTTATAGAGTATAAAAATGGTATGTCTTAAATTTATTTTATTATGAATTTTGAACACCAGACACGGATTCTGCTCTTATATGACAAATATTCGAAGTCCTACAGAACCCTGTTTGTCTCTTTTCATTTTAGTTTTTTCTATGTTAATTTGTTAATAACATCCTAATGAAGTAAATATTCAATTCATAAACAAAATTGGGCTCAATCCTAGTATACGTGCTACACTTCACCGTGAAGTTGGCCGCGTTACAGTGCTCATATCAGACGTTTCAAATCAAGAACGTGCAGCCAGTATAATACGACTTACGACCACGAGATGGCGATTACGAATCACCCTAGATTAATATTATTATTTATCATAATTAATAAATAATATTATGGATTATTCCATAAAAAAGGCGATCCATAGGTTACGAAAATAAAAGGTTTTGAAGATAGAAAGCGAACATTAAAAAGAGTTATTACATAAAAAAGGCGATCTATAGGTTAGGTAAACAAAAGGTTTTGAAGATAGAAAGCAAACATTAAAAAGGGTTATTAATCTATTATTGCATAGATTAAACGAAAAAAGTAGGATATTTAACAGTTTAAACTAAATGAGAGAGAAAAATGTAGAGCACCATTCCGTCGGATGGCCATCTATGGTCTGCGTTGAGAACTAATGTACAAATGAAAACGCAAAACGCAAGTTCACCGTCGAACTTACGCTTAATAAATGACGTGCGGATGACGTAGTTTTGTGAAAATTAAATTCAACAATTTCCTTAAGGCTGGCGTTTACTAGAAAAGGAATGATGCGATGACAGAGATAGTTGCCAATCGTCAAGGAGGTGATGGCCTCTCGATTTTAATAGCGAACTATTTGAGAAATATGTAGAACACTGCAGTTTGGTTTCCTTATCTATGTGTTATTAATGAATATATTATTTATTATTTAGACAGTGTATAAATATATTTGATGAATTTTGTCGAATCATCGAAAGAATTACTCAATGCATGCTATTATATTTTTATTCTCATTTTTAAGAAAAAATCATTTTCACTGTAAGTTTGGATTCTTCGTGTGATGTTATTAAAAGAAGCGGTAAAAAGTCGTTATACTTATACCTAACCGTTTTTATTAATATTTGAATATTCATAAAAATTACCTTTTACGCAGAATTGATCCTCAAATTATATTTCGCGAGATAAAATGCATTTTGAAATAATAAAAATAGTAAGATAATATATACATCAAATTAAAGGTGTAATTTAGTGAAATAAAATGGATAAAATTATGTAGGGTGGGCCACTAATAACGGCCATTAAAAGTTTACGGGATTCTTGACAGATTATATCGGAAATGGCTACCAATTTTGTTATTTTAAATAGAACACTACATATTATTATTTTTTGGATTCCCCATTTAATTGTCCATCCACTTATATGAATTTATATCCACATAATTATTACAGTTTTTGAGTTAAAAATTTATTTTTCGAATATTAACACCAAATAGACCTTTCGAAAAATGTCTATAAATTCTAGTAGAATCAAAATATACTGATGAACGGCATCTTCAATTTTTACTAATAGATCCCTCTAGTATTAAAAAAACATTTGTCAATTTTGACAATAGGTATTTCCATAAGATCCATATTTCAATGCCCAATTAAAAACAGCATAATTCATTTTTTTAAATGGAATGCTCAATATTTTATCTCACAAATCGATTAGCAAATTAATTTGCAACATTAAAATATTATATATCTATATATCCAGAGCAAGTAGTTTTTGAGTTATTTCTAAATTTCTTTCCTCACATTTTTTTCATAATTGAGTAATTCGTGTTCTATTTACGCGTGCATCAATATTCTTTAGGAAAGAAGTGGAAATCTAGCAGGCCAATTCTACAGACCTAAATTTCGAATCCATCTATCTTTATCGTTTTTAATGCTAATATGAATCGATAGAGAATTTGATTGCATAAAAATCTACAGAGGTTCCACTAAAAAACAGTTGAAACCTTACAAAGTTATGATATTTTTTATAGATAAATTGGTTTATTAAAAGAATATTAAAATAACACTCTTAATGGCGAATAACATTCCGTCGAAATAAAATATAATAAAAAATCGCAGCATTTCTTTTTGTTTTAAATTTTCCTATGTTACATTATATATAATATGAAAAAGAAAATATGATTTGCGCTTTACTCACTCATTTATCTTGAAGGAATTTTCTTATTTTCCCTCATTAACCATTTGTTTTAGTATTGTCAGTTCTTGGATTATACTTTTTTGGGATAGACAAATATTTTAAATAGAAGTGTAGAACTTGAATAACTAAATATTTTTGTATAGCATTATCAAACGTCCTATTCTCTTTTAAATTTCTTTAAAAAATGGTGATGTGTCCGTCATGGTACTTTCCCCAGTGAATTCGGTCAAATAAGTTTCTGATTGAAAATTTAATAGGAAATCAGAAATGATTAATTGAAAAAATGGATTGTTGTCTTTTAAAGTTAAAGGCGAGTACTTGGAAGGAGATTATAATTTAGTGTGATATTTATTACCTTACAATGGATTAAAGACATTTCTCTACACCCTTTTTCTTTTCAAACTGGAGGCGTTTGTGAATGATATGTTGAATATGAGGGAACTTTGACGTTTTATTTGTCATTAAAATAACTATTTCAATAAATAATATCTCCACAGCCAACACAAAGAAGATTATAAAAATAATTGTTTATTTCTAAGGGAATTTATTAGGTAGATGAAATTCTTCCGCTTATAAAATGAAAACTGAAAGTCCTACAATAAAAGTTTGGTAACAAAAATTACTTATTTTTTAAGATCCTCAACTTTTATTTGAAACATTTTTCTATCCGAAATAAAAATGAACCTTCCCTGGCCGGGATTCCATTTTATTTTAAATTGTAATTATAAAAAAATTGACATCAATGTTAATAATCATATGTCATAAGTATGCCAAAATTTAAAATTCTCTATTTGGGATGAATAACCCCACACATAGTGTAGAACTAGATACATTTTTGGAAAGTATAATTTCTGCTTACATTACAATCATTCTATAATTTTTTTTATTAATTATTGTATCCGTAAATATAATAAAATAAAAGTGAAATTAAAAATGGCCTATCGGGAAATATGAAGGCAAACATTTATATATATTTTGTGAAATATGACGAAAACTGCTACCACCATAATAAGTGTTTGGTTTAAAATGTATACTTCAAAAATAAAAAAAATAGAACATACAGTTCAAAAGAACCTATGAAACAGTAAGTGAAGTAACACTTGATACAATTTAATAATTTTTAATAATAATTTTAATTTTACAATTATATTGACCTATTTTAGATCATTAGCCTTTTATTACAATCCTAAGGCTCAAATAAAATTATTTGAAAACATTACATTTTTTATTAAAAAAAAAGAAATCCATAATAATAATTTTTCACCGTGCAAACATTGGCAAAAAATGATTCATTCATATTTGTATGCTGCTTACTGAACGTTATTTAAAATGTTTATTATTTTAGAATGGCATGTGCATCGTCGGTGTTTTAAAAACGCGACGCGCAGAGATAACTATAAAAGATATTTTTGTCTTTCTCATATTCATTGAATGTGAAACAGAAATAAGCATACATACACAACATTATCAAGAAGAGGGGAGAAACATCTATTGAGTACTCTTGAAAATTAATTAAAAATCTTTGTTTGTGTTTTTCCACAGTATTAATTATTTAAATTATTACTCATAACATTAATTTTATAAATAACTTAAAGATAATAAACGCAAATAACATTTATTAAAATATAGTACACTATTTCCCGCTATCTATATGAGACTTAATGAACTAATATTTGTCTAGTCAAATGCAGAAAACTATATGCAACTTGCCGGTTTTATTCAATATGGCCGAATTTCACGGGAATTGATGATATTTTCGGAACGACCTTCCTCAGTAAACAGCATTGTTTTCTGACGAAAAAATGTATTGAACTATAACTACATTCAATGTAGATTATTACGACATATTTCATTTTCTTTCAAAAATTATATTAATAAGTAAAAATATAGCACATTCTTTGCATAAAATGTGCTAACTTTGGACGTAATTTTCTTCTAAACTATTAATCAGATTAATTTTTAAATAACTCGTTCGAAATCTGTGGAGTTTTAGGATTATTTTGATATATAATATGATGAAATTCATTATTCAGGGTTTGTTTATTAGAGGAATTCAATTGGTACAAAATCGCTTCATTTTACATACGATAAACGCCAGCCTTAATAAATGTATTATTGTATTTATATTTGAATTGTATTTGTATTCATATTTTATTTTAGATTTAAGACATGTATATATCTACTTAAATGGACATCCGTTAAATAAATAAATAAATAAATGTCGTTTTAACACGATAAAAGCGTGCTGAAGTGTAACACTAGTGTAAATAGTTGCAGAAAATGACAAAAGAATGGTTTTTATTGTGATGGAAATACGGAAAATCAGTGACATAACCTCCCGACTTTCGAGCTGAATTGTGAAAAAAATACAAGTCTAAACACCCGAAAACCACCAGAAATCAACCCCTAAGATCATCATTCATCATAAAAATATCCTTTTATAGGTCTTTCTTTCGAAAATAATGAAATAAGAGGTGTAGCACGTATACTAGGATCTAACCCAAAATTTATCTATTTCCATTGCTGGTTACATACTATTTTATACTGCATTAAATATAACGATTTATATGTTTGAATAATACAACAGGAATTAAATTAGAAAAAATAAAATGTTAGCTAGCGGAAACAGGGATAGAAAAATATCATCAATAAATCCATTTTAAGGGGGGAAAATAAAATAAACAAAAATAACGTTTTGTCTCGTTTCCTGTTTGTACGATGCACACACCAACACAGGCATACATGAATGCATGGCTGCTACACATGTGAGCAAGAGACGCCATTTTTAAAAATCCATTCCATCAATCTGTTTACAAAAGGTCAAAAATAATCCCTCTCTGCCGTTGACGGCGTGTAAATTGCATGCACTTTTTTCAGTTTAGCCCGTCCAATCTATCTCCCCTTGCATCCCACTCTAATAATCCAGCTTTCTCTCTCACATTTCGACCGACATTCCCCTTCTCACTCGCTATATCTGAACACTGTTGGAAATTCGACAGAGTGTCATGAAAACATTTCTTGTATTTCAAAATAATAATAAATAGAAAAACGCGTAACTTTTTTATACCAAATGTATTTTACACTTGTTCTGTGATTAGACTAGATTACTTTGTTGTCGATACTAATCACGGAAAAATTGTAAAATTTACATTTCGCTGTTGGAAATTCGACGGAGTATCATTCTTGTATTTCGAAATAATTTATAATAATAAATTAAATAAAAAGAATTTTAAAATAATTAATAAATTATTTCCTCTTTAGTTACTGTGACAATTTGACTTATGTTACATAAGTACTATAACAAATGTCTAATAATAGACATTTGCTGTTGCATAACAATAACATATTGTATAATACAACAATTTTTGAATAGAAAATATTTAATGCAAAAACATTTCTTTTAATTAAAATAAAAGTTACGTAATATAAGACCATCTGCAGACACGTGTTTCGGGATTTCATCCCTCATCAGTACAACTGTGCCTTACGTAATTGCATTTTTTTCTATTATTAATTATAACAATAATTTGACAAAGCATAAAAGCGAAAACTCTAGTAAACGAGTAAAGAATGAAGCATTGATGTGTAATGCTTGTATTATTTTATAATTTATTGTTACGATGTATTTCCGAATTCACATTTTTGTCAATAATATTGAATATTTGTATTAGTTGATTACAGTTCACGAATATATCATTAGCAGAATTATGTTAATTTTGTATGACAAAGAATGGATAGATAAGCCTGGGAGAAACACACATTAAATTTAAATTATCACAAAGTACTCCCCGGCTTCATCGATTAAATATTTGTATAAACAAACTTACATTTTAAATTATTAGGATTTTAAATAGTCACTCTTTCTATGACCCTCGGGTAGTAATGTTGTAAAATGAATTTGTAAATTCGATTCGCAGACAACGGAGGAAGTAATAGATAAACTTAAACAAAAACTTGCGTTTTTTCTCTGACAGGCTTAAAAGATACAAAAATGAAACTAACGAGAGAACAAAGCTTTTGCAAATAACCAACAAGTTCTATGAAAATTTCTATAAAAACAACGACAAGGCTACGAACGAGCACCCTAATAAAGCAGACCTAAGAACCTTCTGGAGCAATATCTGGGAGAAGCCGTTCACATATAAGAACAGTTAAAAGTGGACGAAACTCGAACAAAAGAGACTGGGCAAACCCACAAATGCTACCGCAATAGATCAGCGCTGAAGATGTAAAATGGCTCACTGCAAAGCTTCAATAGAAGCTTTGAAAGCTCCCACAAAAACAACAACGCTACCAATGAGCACCTAGCAGACCTATGAACCTTCTGGTGCCACATCTGGGAGAAGCGGTTCACATATAATAACTGTTCAAAGTGGATGACACTCGAACAAAAGAAACTGGGCAAAACCCACACATATAAGAACTGTTAAAAGTGGACGAGGCTCGAACAAAAGAGAATGGGCAAAACCCACAATTGCTACCGCAATAGATCAGCGCTGAAGATGTAAAATGGCTTTCTGAAAAGCTTCTATAGAAGCTTTGAAAGCTCCCACAAAAACAACGACAACGCTACCAACGAGCATCCTAAAAAAGCAGACCTAAGAACCTTGTGGAGCCTCATCTGGGAGAAGCGGTTCACATCTAATAACTGTTCAAAGTGGATGATACTCGAAGAAAAAAGACTGGGCAAACCCCACAAACCCCCTGGAATAAGAAATTAACATGTACACACGGACAGATAGCAATTACATATCTTCCTACACTAAACAAAATAATGACGGGTATACTTGCTGAAAAAATATATTAACACCTTATAGATAACCATTTACTAGCTGAGCAACAGATAGGATGTCGAAAACAAGCGCAATAATGTAAGGAGCAACTCACAATAGATCAAATGATATCAAAATAAAGAAAAGACTTATATGTTGCGTACATCGACTATTAGAAAGCCTTTTATAGTGTACCACATTTAAAAGTACTATCGATATACAAAAAAAAATGACAGAGGGATTTGTAATTTTCGGGAAACCGTAATGGGAAAGTGGAAGAAAGAACTACAAACCGTATCATACAAACGATTACCAATAAACATCCACCGCAGGATTTTCTAAGACGACGCTCTGAGCGTTTTGCGGTTTTGTCTTTCAATTAACCCGCTGTCGGCAACCTTCAACAGTAAGCGGATAAGGTATACAAGAACAAATAATCAACCACTGAATGTATATTGATGATTGGCTGCATGCCGATACTGAAAAGGGATTGAAGAAACTATTGCGAGTTGTCGAAGACAACAGGGATGAGTTTCGATCTAGAGAAATACATTAGTAAGAGAAAATGGGTACGATGGGTGAGAAAACTAAAAGGAGCCATACAAGTAATGGATAAAGGCGAAACCTATGAGTACCTATGAGTAGCAAAGGCACGAGGGATTGACATTCCACACACAAAAAATCAGCTAACATTCGAAATAAGGAGAATAATTAGACTAGTTCTAAGAACGGGGTAGAACAAAGTCCAATCTATCAATACTTATGCCATCCCTGCACTAAGCTACAGTTTTGGTGTAATGCCTTGATCTAGAAGCGGCCAATAGAACTCTAGGAAAATAATTTACAAAACACAGAGCCCACCATCCAAAAGCCTGCAAAGAAAGGTTCCACCTACCTGAACCTACGCGATACGTATCAGCGCTAAATAGACCATACTAAATTTAATTGACAAAAAGTTAGTATGTCAACTTCTAACAAGAATTGTAATGGTATTGGCTTACATTTTAGATACAATTTACGTTCCAATTTCATATCTGAGTTGAGGTAACTATCAAAGGATGTTACGTTTTTCACGATAAGTTTAAAGAGACGTCATACATTGAAAAATTACTACGCTGCCATATTTACCCATAGAGATAAAATATAAGAGTAGTGTTGGGCGAAATCGAGTGAATTTAGTAATCGAGTATTTCTGAATAACCAATTTTAAGTAATTAAAATTAATAAACAATAATAAATTTGAATTTATTATAAATAGGTGACACTTCTCGACATTAATATCATAAATAACATTAAGATAATTGTCATTTTTAATGACAAAAAAGATCGAAAAGATCGAAAAGATCGACTTTGCCCATCTCTATATAAGAGGGCCAGATCCATGTATTTAATAGGAAACGCGCCCAACGCCATCCAGTGCTCAAGTGGACAACTATTTCCCAAGTTTCCAACCTTTATAAGGTTTTTGAGGTTAGGTTCATATACACACTATAGTATAACTAATGGCAGGATTTTTGAACATTTTTCTATTTATAATTTTTTGTTCACTATCTTTCAGAAAAAATATCATTAGATCTTGCAAATAAGAAATTGCAATTAAATAAAATTATCTGAAAAATACATAAAAAAATAACATTTAAAAACAACAATATTTTTAAGTAAAATATATTAATAAAAGTATCATTTAACCTGTTATTACATTCATATATTAATTTAAACATATTAACAACAGTTATAATTTGAATTAATTAATATCTCCCTGCTGGATAATTTTATGAACTCCTTTCCTTAAAGAATCTAGAAAAATATGGATATAAATATTACTTCAAAAACGTCTATGTTAAATACATTTTTTCTGATAGAAAATATTGTAAAAAGCATAAACTATATAATAAAAAATGAATATTTATAAACCGAAAACATATTTTGAGAATGTGGGAAATAAATCATATTTATTAATAATTAATTATTGCTCGATTGATTCATAATATTAAGTTATGTATATTCTTTCAAAAATATACAATTCATAGAAATTAATAAGCAAACGTATTTTAAACTACAAATAATAACTTATCAGTTGTAGTTTTATAAGAAAAAGTTAAGAAACTTCTGACGAATACAAAAAAAACTGTCAAAAACAATTCATATGATTTACATCAATCAAATTGAAATATGGCAAACTGATCCTTATTTAGAACATCTTTAATGTTTAATTAAAAGTATAAATGTTTAAGAAATATATCTTATAATGCGACAAAAGTCAGCAATAATAAATAAATCATTGTAAAATCCCAAAAATAAAGTATTTTAAATTTTCCAATTGAGATTTCAGCGCCTCCAGTGCTCAAGTGGACAACTATAGCTGTGTTTCCCAATTTCAAATATTATCTAACCCCCCCCCCCTGTATTTACCAAAGGTTGTGACTAGATAGGCAACAAATTATATATTGATGAACTATAATATTGTAAATTCTCTAAATGGGAATGCTATTTAAATGAATGCGATTTCTTAGACGATGTATGTTTCTTGGACGTTGTATGTGTTTCCAGTATCTCGGAAGCGATAGAGCGTCTGATAGTAAGTTTATCCAGTTTCCCACCATGAATTTTATGGAGATGCCAAGCTAGTAGAATTCCAAAAATTTATTGTTCAGGTATTGAAACAAAAATCACATTTTGGAATAGCGATCATCTTTTTGTAGTTGATTATAGTCGCAGCCGTGAAAGTTCATCATTACGTATTGAAATCTGTCCCTTGATATTGACCATGAATGTATATCTTCCAAATTTTCTATTTCTTGCAGAAATTCGTGTGCAACGTGCTAAAGATAAAATATGAAATATTTTTCAAATAAAATGTTATAATATACAGGGTGTCCCATTTTACATTATTTTCTTGAATATCTTGAAATTAAAGCATTTTACCGAAAAGTATGCCGAATCATAATCCACACACGGCGGGCTGGAAGGGGCTCAACTAGAAAATTTTAAATGGGAACCCCTATTTTTTATTGCAGATTTTGAAAGAGCGTTATAAAATATTTAGAGTTTATCTCTTTCATGTCGTCGCGTGTGATTGGCCGATCGCGGAAAACGATATCCTTCAGATATCCCCACAAGAAAAAATCCAAGGACGTCAAATTCGGAGACCGGGCCGGCCAATTCATTGGTCCTCCACGACCAATCCAGCATTCCCGAAAAACGTCGTTGAGATGATCACGAACTTGATTGGCATAATGCGCCGGTGCTCCATCCTGCTGAAACCACATGGTCATTCTCAACTGAAACTCAACGTCTTCTAATAACTGTGGCAGGTCTTCGCGTAAGAACTGGAGATACCGCGCACCTAACAATATCTCTCCGAAAAAATGTGGTCCAATCAAATGTCCATCCAAAATCCCACATCCAACTGTGCTGCGTTTTTTAGTTCTCGCGTCCAGTGGGAATTTTCGGCGCTCCAATAATGACAGTTGTGCCTGTTCACCATCCCTGTGTTGTGGAATGTTGCTTCATCCGAAATCATCACACTGCGAAAAAATCTGGATCCCTGGTCTTTTCCTGTTCAGCCCAATTGCAGAACTCAAGCCTGATTCGAGGGTCATTTTTTGTAAACGCTTACACCGGTGTGATATGATATGGATGAAATTTCGCAGCTTTTAGGATGCATTGCGCTGTAGACTTCGAAATTCCCAGTTCTTGTTCGATGCTGCGCAGACTGATGCGTGGATCCACGTGCACCAGTCCCAAAACAGCCACAGTTCTTGGATCGGCATTGTCATTATCCATCCTATCAACCTTTTCGATGCCCTTGCCTCGATGTTGTGAATTGTCGCGCGTGTTGGATGATCGCGATCAGGATCGTTGGACATAAAGCGGGCTGCTGCAGCGTAATTTTTCCGAGATTCTCCAAGAATCAGCAGTATGTTCACTACCTCGTTGACCGAATAAGGGGTCCCAACCATTGCGAATTACGTTAATTGTCACCACTCAAATACAAAAATCGAGTGGTCTTTCACTGACAGTATGTCTCGGCATACTCTTTCAGATTCTGAAAGAGTGTTAAAAAATATGTTTTTTTTCCAACAGGTGGCACTGTTTCACTGACAGAAAGACCATTCGATTTTTGTATTTGAGTGGTTTCCGTGACAATTAACGTAATTCGCAATGGTCGGGACCCCTTAATCGGTCAACGAGGAACTGATTTTTTGTTTGTTTTTGCGACATCATAACATTTCGAAACACTAAATGTTATTTTTTGTACAGTTATAAAGACAATGTTAATTCACGAAACTTTTACAGAAAATGCATTCTTTCACGATTACAGTGCCACCTGTTGGAAAAAAACAACAACATATTTTTTAACACTCTTTCAGAATCTGCAATAAAAAAATAGGGGTTCCCATTTAAAATTTTCAAGTTGAACCAATCCCCCCTCCGATTTCCCCCTCAAAACCATGACGATTATGATTCGGCATACTTCTCCAAAAAATGCTTTAATTTCAAGATATTCAAGAAAATAATGTAAAATGGAACACCCTGTATATATACCTTTAAAAGGATACTGACATTTATGCAACTTTAAATGGTACAAGTACTGTAAAATGTATGGAATGGATCATAATTGAAAACCGATTATTCATACTATTTTGTAAGAAAACTCACCTCCACTTATGCATGTCGCCCATATCTCTTTTTGAGTCAGACAGTACTTATTCTAAGAACGAAAAAAAAAAAACACTGAGTGCAAATTTTGCAATCACATGCATAGAAATTGGTTGTATTTACCATATTTGAGAGCGCCATCTAGAATACAATAGCCTAAGCGATATTAAGGAACCTGTAACAACCGTACTTTTAAAAGGACGGTAAGTTCAAATGGGTTAATCCCGGTCTTCGAAGACGCAATATAAATTGTAAAAAATGTATAAATTATGTTAATTTAAAAATAAAACAAGCATCCTTAGTCTTCAATGATTTATTTTGTACTACTAAATGTACATTTCGTCCACCAAGTGGACATTATCAATAGTTGAACTTAAATCAAGTATAAATCAGTGAAGAAAAATGATACTTCATTTATTTTTACATTAATTAATCTTCACGTAACTCAAAACTCAACGTAATATAAATTATTTATTATTTACTTTATAATGGCTATAAACAATCGAAACTAGTCACTTTATAAATGAAGTATAGTGGTATAATCAAAGTACAGTTGTTTCATTTAGTTATTTACAAGAATAAAAATTTCATATTTATTCGACAAATAGTTTCGAAGATATTCAACCGGATCCATATTTTTTTTTCAATACACTGTATTTATTTCCAAATAGATAAATTCAACTAAATTGAAAAATGACAATTATGATATAATGAAAAATATAAAAATAATAAAAAAATAATAATAAAAAATACATATTTTTTTATTCATTGTGTGATAAATGTATATTTTCATGTAAGTGATAAACAAATAATTTATTCGATTTGCAAAGACACAAATTTCAATATTTGAACAATCGACGTGGGTTGACGCAAAGATTTTGATTAACGATGTCCGCCGTACATATACGTGAAATCTCGTTTTGTGAGACGTACCATTAACCTTTCCGTCCCTCCTCCTCCTCCTTGGGATATTCCATTCTTCTTCTTCAAATTTGTATACGCTAATTGTTTTCTATTTCTTTTTTTTTTTGTTGCAGGTAAGTCAGTTGGCGCCCACGCGTAACAGATATTTGATTAATTGTCCACGAGAGAAATGCAAGCGTAAGTTTACACAGCAATATGAATTATACAAAGAGATAATAAAAAAGAGAAATTAGGAAGTTTAAGAATTAATGTTATTATAGTTGTGTTAATAAGAATAATATATTTATTGTTGACTCGATTTAGGTGCGCAACTACGTTCCCGCTGTTTTTTAAGATATGGTTCTGATAGTAAGTGCTGGTCGATTGTGATATAACTAAAACGTCATGAACCAAGCTTAAACATATGGTAAACAAACCACCTTGACACATTAGTGATTTTGTTATTGCGTCTTATACTTTAATAAGAATAATATATTTATTGTTGACTCGATTTAGGTGCGCAACTACGTTCCCGCTGTTTTTCAAGATATGGTTCTAATAGTAAGTGCTGGTCGATTGTGACATAACTAAAACGTCATGAACCAAGCTTGAACATATGGTAAACAAACCACCTTGACACATTAGTGATTTTGTTATTGGGTCTTACAACCAAAAGTTGTGCGAAATTGTCTGATTTTGTACCAAATAATCATCATTTGCGGTAAGTGTTGTTTTTCTTCTTTCATTCGAAGAAAATGGCGGCTTATGCGCATCGATAACTCCAAAAAGTTTACGGAGATGCTGTTCTAAGTGAAACAATGTGCCGTGATTGGTTCGGTCGCTTCAAAGACGGTGATTTCGATGTTGCTCGCGTGAAGGAAGGCTAAAAACCTTCGAAGACGCTGAATTGGAGGCATTTCTCGATGAGGATAAGTGCCAAATATAAAAAGAGCTTGTTTCAGCATTAGCATGCGATTGCATGCGACAAAGTGATTTACAACATGACAACGCTCGGCCTTACGCTGTTAAATCCTTTAAAACCTACTTAGAAATGTTCAAATGGGAAGTCCTACTTCACCCACTATATTCCCCAGATATTGCGCCGTTCAATGGCACATGGTCTGGTTAATCAGCAGTTCCGCTCTCAAAATGGCTTGATTCGTGGATAGCCTCAAAAGACGAACATTTCTACCGTGACGATATTCGAGCTCTGTCAGAAAGATAGGAAAAGGTTTTCGCTAGCGATGGACAATATTTTGATAATGTATCCTAAAGTTGTGTATAATTTTGTTGTATTTTTGTCATTCGAACAGTTTGAATATTTTATTAGATGCGAATCTAAGTTCTCGGTATTTTTTTTTTTTTGTGAAAATGCAACTTTATTGTGAGAACACTGTTACAGTTCTCACAATAAAGTTGCATTTTCACAAAAAAAAAAAAAATACCGAGAACTTAGATTCGCATCTAATAAAATATTCGAACTGTTCGAATGACTAAAATGCAACAAAATTATACACAACTTTAGGATACATTATCTTCTAATTAAATGCATTATTTTAAATTTCCCATTTTCGATATGGAAAAAGAATATAATTACAATGAAATTAAACAAGGAAATTTTTTTCTGGCAATGATCAATAAAATTCGATCAATCCCGTTTTCCAACTGCAAAAAATTACTTACACTGTAAGTTTTACAAACATCTATTGAAACAAGGCCATCCAATGTCCGGCGGGGTAAATGCTCGGGAAGTAGTTGTTTCAATAGATGTTTGTAAAACTTACAGTGTAAGTAATTTTTTGCAGTTGGAAAACGGGATTGATCGAATTTTATTGATCATTGCCAGAAAAAATTTTCCTTGTTTAATTTCATTGTAATTTAAATAACTGCAAATGTGTGAATCATCTTTGTTTCATTTTATTTAATTTAAAAGAATATAAGTTGTATTAATGAGTTATAAAAAATGAAATATGTGTACACATTATCCTAAACGATTTTCATTAGTGATGGACTAAATTGAATATTGTTCGATCACCTTTAGATCTTTTACTTGTTTGAGCTATCAGATTTTCATTCAAATTATTCGAACAACTCGAATGAGTAAATCCTACAGTAATACGATTTGTTCGAACGTTTCGTTTGAACAATTAAATCTATTTTTTTTTTTTGGCCTGGAACATTTACGTGTTAGTTCCTTGAGATGTTGAATTACTCTTTGAACGTAAGGTAATATGTATAAAAACACTTGATATTGTTTCACAGTTAAAAAAATATTCTTTGAACTTTTACTTGTTCAGGCCGTTCGATTTTTATTTGAACTGTTCGAGCAATGCGAATTGTTCGATTACTCTTCGATATTTTACTCGAACTCTACTACTCTAATTGTTCAAAACACTAAAATCTACGGTACTACGGTTTGTTTGAAAGTTTCGGTAGATTCGATAGGATCGAACAGTTGAATCGTTTCGAGCGGATCGTACAGTTAAATCTATTTTTCGTTCCTCAAACTTTTACATATTCGAAAAGGCCTATTCGATCCTTGAGATATTCGATCTGACCCATCAGTAATATCCATAATTTATTTGCAAATACAAACTAAAACATCCCTTTTTTTCTAACTAATAAATCACTGCCGGTGATTTATTATCATCCACTACAAGAACTAGGAAGAAGTTTATCGATGTTCTGCGGTGATATGAAATGCGAGCGTTGTTTTCGTCCGGCGTCGAAGACAAATACTGCGTGCGGTCGGAAATCTGGCAAATCGATGAATCGCCGGTGACCGCATGAAAGGGTGGATAATTAGTTATGCGGCTGTTAATTGCAACTAATTAAACATTCCCAATTGCGATCTACTGCCATTAATTTTGCGAAAACAAAATAAAAAGACATTTTTATATCTTCAATAGCTTTCTTACTAAATTTTTGGCGAAACAAGTTGAAATAAATTAATATAAGTATAAATAAAGACATGATTTGTTTCACAAATTAAATATTAAAAATCCAATGGTTGAGGCTGTCACTTGATGAAACTACATATTCAGAATTAAATAAGAACGCAGTAGTATTTTAGTTTCACTGTTTTTTTATTGTAGAAATACTGTTACCGCCACACAGTGGCATCATTAGGCAGACGATTAATGGGTTTTACATAAACACCAACGGTTACAATAGCTATAGAGGAAATAGTTTATTAATTATTTTCTTTTTATTTAATTCATAGATTACGTAAGGTAATATGTATAAAACACTTGGTATTGTTTCACAATTAAAAAATTACTCTTTGAACTTTTACTTGTTCGAACCGTTCGATTTTTATTTGAACTGTTCGAGCAATGCGAATTGTTCGATCACTCTTGGATATTTTAAGATTACTTGCACTTGCAAAATCTTGAATAAATAACGTAGTTTTCTCAATTTTTGCTGTTTATAATATTAACTATGTTTCCATGATTGCTTGAATATATACTTATATGTATTTGTGTTTTTCCCCATATGTATACATATTCTATATTCACATTATACACATTCAATGAAATGAAATATTTTATTTATTATAATATTTACCATCAGGGAAATTATTGAGTCAATATTTGATACGCTATTTAAAATTTTCAATGAATATTATATTGATTTCGTATATTCACTATATTAAACTTGTATTTCGTTTTTCCAGATTAAACCAAAAATGTATATCTAAGCAAATAAAAAAATCATCTTCAATAACTTTAATTAAAAAAAATCTTCTATATGAATCACACAAAATAACGCAAACCATCTTGGATTTCATTCCCATCAAGCGACCCAACTCTTGAATGCCCGGCTGAATGCGCGCTCGGTTTATTAATGTCATAATTATGACAGACAACGAAAGGCCTCTTCGTCCTCACACTCGCTAACGACGGTTTTAATGCCCCCTATTCCCTCCCACCGTCCTCCTTTACCACTTTCCTTTTTTTCCTCTCCTTTTCGTCGGTGTTGTTATTTCGACGCCATCCGCCATTCCAATTACTCGACGCGATATTCCTATGCACGTTTTTAATTACGCCTGGCGCACGTTGGCTCTTCACTTATTTCTTTCATCTTTTCTATTTTTCATTATGCCCGATGTTGAGGAGTAAATGCTCAAGAAGCAACAAAACGAAAATGGGAGATAAAATTAAAAAAAAAGGAATTAACTTTTATGACGCGATGAGATTTAGTTATTATTACATAAGTATCTGGTTTATTTTGTATATTCGTTTGATTTTCTACAAAAGAGGCTATAGAGAGGAACCTTGCGGTACTTTCATTAATATTTAATAATAGGGTAATAAATGGAAAAGAGTATTTATTCCTTTGACTATATAAATATGAACTGCTAACGCTAATTTCACGTTTGAATCCAAGTGACGGTGGCGCTGCCATAGACCAAGTGCCAAGGCCAAGTACTAAATGAAAGCCATTTTACGTTCGAGTCAGCTGTAAGTTTATTGTGTTTAAATCTTGTGATACCTTGAAGGTTTTTAAGAACATAGCGATATACTGCTTTGTGGAAGGCTGCAATTCGACTACAGAAGTATCTGTCTATGTGACAGCGTGTTGAGGTTATGTTTACGGTTCCGTCTGCCGTCGTTCATCGAAATTCTTTCGAAATTGATAAAAAAATCACATAGGAGCAAACAGTCCTGGTGAAAGTCGCGACAGCGTGTGTTTTCCATGTGTGAAAAGTGCCATCGTGTCGTCTTTCTGTGCGATGAAAGTGTTATAAACTATGTAAAACCGATGTTAGACATACATCATCCAGATGGTTCAAATGTCCCAAGACGGGTCCATCGAAGCCCCTATTCCGCGAAAATTTTGTTAATTTAGCTACGAAAACATTTATGTTAGCATTGTATTACATTCACATTGAGCCATTCAAATTGTACAAGAAATAAATATATGCATGAAAATTCTATTGAATATCAATCTGTAGTTTTCACTGCAGCACTAAGCGCCTAAATTTCACTGAACGCACGAATTTTCAAGGTCACCTTTTATACCGCTAGATGGCTTTAAAAGCGATCAAGCGGAAAAAATATATGCTTTACCGCTTGACTAAAACGCTGCAGCGCCACAAAAATCAGTGTTCCCTTAACGCGACAATTCTGCTCACCAGTTTTTGAATTTCCCACCTTTTTAGTCACTGGGGCGGGGTTTAGTTGGGTTCCCACTTGGATACAAATTTTGATCAGTGTTTACATGGGAAATGAAGGGGGACTAGCAGTTCATATTTATATAGTCAAAGATTTACTCACATCGTCACAGTAGCAGTTCATATTTATATAGTCAAAGATTTATTCACATCGTCATAGTTATTTAAATAAATTAAAATAAAAATGATTTGAAAATAATTAATAAATTATTTCATCATTTATCTTTGTGACATTTTGGCTTACGTACGAGAAGTAGTTGTTTTAATGTGCATTTGTTTAAAGTACTTACGTAACGTAAGTCAAAATATCACAAAGTAAAATTTTGAAATAATTTATTATTTTCAAATCATTTTTATTTAATTTAATACATTTTTAATAAGGCTTTATTTTTAATCAATAATATAATCATCCTCTTTATTAACAACTTTTTGCCATTTAATGTACAAATTTTCCCAGACCGATACAAATCAATTGAGTTTTGAGTCAAATATCTCAAGATGGCATTTTTGACATCATCTAAGGTTTCAATTTTTTGCCACTAAGAAAATGTTATAGGGATTCGAAAGAATGGAAATCCGAGGGTGCGGTGGGTGAAGCAGTACCTTCCACCCCAATTTATTATTTTGTGTTCATTTTGCACAGTACGGTCTTGCATTATCGAGTTGTGACAACTATTATCCCGTGATTTTGCCGACTTAGACGCTTTCGGGTGCTTCTTTATCGCGTTGCAGAATCACGCCTTTTCTGTCGACTATTGCCGGATACTTTTCACTTAAAGATTGGTTCACTCGATCCAGTTGTTCACAATAAAGGTCTGCATTAACAGTTTGTCCAGGTTTCAGCACATCAAAGTGAAAAAAATCGCGAATACTCCACCAATCATACCAAAACAACTTTATGGAATGAAAACCCGGTTTCACAGTACTTCGTGGTGATTTATTTGGATAGAGCCACTGTTTTCTTGTGCTTTGGACTATCGTATAAGACCGGTGATCTTCCCCGGTGATCAAACCATCAAAAAACGTTCCTTTTGTTGTTTTTACATTAAATTTTTCTCGGATCAACATTTGTTGCATTATGCAATATTTTATTGATGTGCAGCAGCAGGTGTAATTCAATGTCCGGCGTGGGTATTTGCCCGGAAAGTAGTTGTTTTAATGTGCATTTGTTTAACGTACTTACGTAACGTAAGTCAAAAGTCACAGAGCTAAATGTGAAAATAATTTATTAATTATTTTCAAATCATTTTTATTTAATATATTTAAATAACTGTGACCAAGTGAATGAATACTCTTTTCTATTTATTTAGATCAAAAAACTGTTCTGTATTGTATCGTGAAGCAATGAATACTTTGCATGTGTGATAGATCTATTGGTTTTTCTTCGGACAGATTATGGGAACTCAAACACCTGCTGTCATTATTTTTCCAATCTACTGTGAATGTTCCTGGAATGTCGACCAAAAATAGTCCTTGACGTTTCTTCGATTAGATCATAAAAGATCATTGACCAATACAGCATCTGGTATTATCTTGTTGGAACCATATATCTCTGATGTTGATGTCAAGTCTATGCAAAAATAGTCTTTCAACATGGCACGAGGGCAAACTCCATTGACCAATACAAGGTGATCTTTTTCTCCGATGAAAAACATCAGTCTAATCACACTTACTGCATGAAATCCATACCACACGGTTACTTTTTTTGGTGCAATGGATTTTTTCGAAGCACATGTCTCGGCTTTTATGTAGCTGTACAATAAATTATGTTTTCATTGAGTAAAAAAAATGTACTTAGTCGCTGAAAATTATTTTTCGATGAAATTCAGTATTGTCTTCCAACTTTTGCAGAGTCCCATCGAAGACGTTTCTGATCTTCAAATGATCAAGAGGCTTCAGTTCTTTATATAATTTTATCTTGTAATGGCGTAGGCCAAGAAGTATTTGCGCTTTAAATGATCAAGATGCTTCAGTTCTTGACTTAATTTTATCTTGAAAGAGGCAAAGAATTGTATTTAATTGTCCTTAGTATTATTTATAATTATGAATAAACGGTTAAATAAGTCTTGTTTTCGTTTAAATAAATATTTTTGAAAAAAGTCTCAATGTGGAGACGCCGGGTTTATTCCCGGATTCATTGCCAGCTTCACACATATTACAAAATTCGCAATTCATAAGTCCTGTGAAAATTGTTGAATCTATTGATTGAACTCATTTTAAACGGAACCATTTACGGTAATGATATTTTCGGTACTTCATCAGTGACTGACACAGGTGAAAATATTGACTCAAATTTCAGCATCAGCTCCGGATCTTGATTTTTTCGAAACGGGGCAAATACATAAAACTGCCGCCCCCTCACAAATCCTTTAATCTTATGTTTCTCTATTAAACCTTATTGTTTTGAAGTACATAATTATTTTTATAAGTACAGGACAGAGTTTGAAATAAAACGTGATATTATAGTATATTTGAATTAAAATTATACTTTTCGAGTCTTCTGTTCTGCAAACAAATCTATGATATTGTAATTAATTTGATGTGCGGTCCGATTTTCAATTGCTAAGATCGCGAGACTCGATAAACGTTCCCGGCTCATTTCAGTCAACAGATAACTTTTAATAGTTTTAAGTTTTCTAAATCTCCGCTCACAGCTTGCGGATGTAGTCGGAAGTGTAGAGTAAATCCGCAGCGCAATACACATATTTGGAAAGGCATCCTGCAAATGATTGCGTATGTTGGAAGTATGAAATAGTTTTATATCGCCAAATAAAAGTGGAGCTTGTTCTTTGAAAATGGAGTACTGACAGAATTCAACTGTGTTTAAGTCTCGCTCGTATTTTCGTGCGATATCTGCTCAATGCTTCTGCAATTCTTCAGTCGAAATATTCAAGATTTTAGTTCCATTGAGAAACGCAAAAAAATGTAGGTCGGTAGTACTATTAATCCTGTTTTTAATTTCTGACATGGTTCGATAAAACACCATTATTGTTACCTTAGAAAAAAGCTGAACAGGTTGAAGTGTTCTTGATTTGTCATCGCACTATTCATGAAATTGTTTTTTGTGCTTCGGAATTCGTTTATTTGATATAATAGGCTCAACACTAATTGGTTTTGGAAACTACTTTAGCCTCTTCTATTCAATATTCCATTGAATTTTCTCTTAATGAAATGATGTAGTCAGACCATCCATTAAAGCGACAGAACGCGCGAGGATTATATTTTCCTTTTGAAGTTCAATATTTACTCGATTAATTTCTCGAAGAATATTAATCCAAAATATCAATAAATAGATAATAAATTTAAAATTCATTACAGCATGCAACAATTGACCTGTAATGTACCACAGTACATTTTATAATAATAATATACATTATTATTATTATAAATATTTCGTGTATATATTTTATATATGATTTGATTATTGTAATCTATTTATATAAATAATATTAGCTGTTGTAAATTAAGGAACTCATTATCTCATTCGCACAGAAACATTGGAACAGCAAATAAGTCATTAACTCTAAATTCAAATATTTTTCATTTTCAAATCATATCATAAATAAATACCATTAATGTCTGTCCGCGAAATCTCTATCCTTATATAACTATTTTTCATTTTGTTATTTACATCTTGCTTCCCAATGTTATGCGTACTTAATTAGATTTTAATATATTATTATCGCCCAAAAAGGGAGGGGTTGTTCTGGTGTCGAGGAAACCAACTTCACCTTTTTGGAAGAGATATTCTCCGGCATTCAAACTGTACAGTTCTAAATATCAGCGCTAAAGCCTAAACAGTGTATTCATCATTATTTAATAAACAACAGTCGTAAAGATCGTGTAAAGTTGACTTAAGTTCTTCATAACCCAGTCAAGGGAATAAAAAAGGAATCAACTGACTTCTGTCATCAAAGGTTAAATTGATGAAACCAGAAGACACGTTACACTTCCTCATAATTTCCTTCCAGAGCACGAAATATTTCTTTTACATCTTCCATGGATTTCATTACTTCCGGCAAACTATTTAATGGAGCTTTCACAGCAACATGTTTGTCGAAAATTTCGTCTGACTGCTTGCTTTTAAGTTGCTTTTGGTATAATTTTTCACCGATTAGTGGATCCAAAAAAAGCAATATATTTTTTTAATGACTCAGAATAGGTTTATTGCTTCCGGCACAATGAGGCAGAGTGAACACGTGCAAGATTTAAGGAGTGAGACAAAAATGGCACGAACTCTGCCAGCTCATTTCTTTCTAAAATCCTGACTTGCACTTGTTCGTAGGTGCCGGCAGTATTAGATCTGTTGTCGTAAGATTGTCCAATATCAAACCATCAACTGTCAATTTTTCCACAATCTGATGACAAATATATATTCTCCTGTCTTTCTAGCAACTTGTATGAAATCAACAAAATATTCTTTTATTTCAAACACATCACATTTTCACGTATTGAATTACTTGGCTTATTTGTATGCGACACATCTGGAGTGCAGCCGAACATTATTCTGAAGTATTTGGCTTCTTTGATTTCGTTTAAAATGCTATTTTTAACTGTTTTCGCCATTATGTCGATAACTTCATATTGTATTGACTTTGATAAATATTATACGTATCCCTTTTTTAAGTGTTTTAATTGGTTATTGAATTATATTTGGCGAGTAGGGAAATTATATTCAAAAAGTTTCCTTAATTAGGCTGAGGACAATCTATAATGAGTTTCGTGGAACCCATGAGAAAAAAACAAGACAATTTGTTGATAGATACAGCATCCATAACAATATGTAGGATCTGTCTCCATTTTTCTTTCTCTGTATAAATTACTCACTCTAAGTCTTTATCAATGCCCTGGCATGATTTAATTTGTTATACTCGAGTTTTCTGCTTAATCTACACTCTCAGTGTATCTCAACTTCGTGCTCGGTTAATCTTTGTTCGTTTTTTTTTAAATCCTGTAATACACAACGCAGATGTAGCGGCGAGACCAAGTTTTTGATATATCTTGTAGGGTATACAAAAAATCGCATTTTTAGTCTTAGAATATATAAGCAAAAAAGATTTTTAAACATTTTAGATATTTGCCAACGTTCTATACCACATAAAAGATGTCAAATGTCTGCCAATGCGTACGGTTGACCTATAATCTAAGTTTCCTGGGTGATTTTCTGCTAATAACTCAGCTTGACTGCTAACGAAAGATCGTTGATGATCGGGTCATTTTTTCCATATCTGACCAACTGCCTGGGTCCATTAGATCAAGTTCGATTTGTTGCTGCTATTCCGAAATTGAATGATACGATTCAGACTTTTTGTATCCTGGTTATGTTTCGTCAAGCTGCTTGTTGGAAGTCAATGCGAAGAAGGTTGCAATCTAGAGTGAGCACTCATAGACTGTTCGGAGTTGGTAGTTGAAAAATCTTGATCCGCTTGGTAGTGCAAAATTCAAGGAATATCCTCTATTTGAACTTCATCTTTTGAAGATTTGGTAGAGAAAAGTGGTTTGTTGGAGGAGGTGAACGGTCTCCTCCACCAAACCACTTTTCATATTATCCGTAATATGCTTTCCCTATTCGGCACTATCGTTGGCTTTTTTTCTATATCCCGCTCTTTTCTTGGCACTCTCATAATTTAAACATATAAAGTATAATGTTAATAAAACCATTACCATTCCGAATAACAAAGGCAGTTTAGGGAAAAAATCATCACAAAGTCGCAGAAAAGCTGGGTAGTGAATTTGCCTCCCCTGAAGTTGGCTTGCCCCAAAGCCACCCCCTCCTCCTTGACCCAAGTACACATAGCTTCTAGTGGGGCTCAATACTGGGATATGCGCTCTTAAAATTAGAATTTTGTGAAGTTCAAGTTTATCATAAAAATGTTATCCTTTATTGCTATTTTTATAATAGGGGTTATTCTGTATGGGAGATGTTAAGTTTGTCGGGTACGTTATTAATTAATTTCACATTCTATGAAAGCATGTATCAATTAAAAAGATGATGATCAACAATAACGTACACGTCAAACTTAGCATTTCTCTTACAGAATAGATCCGTATGACAGATTATACAAAAATTTACGGATGTGAAGTTACCCATAGATTTTCAAATTTCATTATTTCTATACATATTCAAGATAAATAGATTGTTTTTACTTTAGGGTGTAAATAAAATGTTGAATTAACAAATTGTGATACAAGCACACAAATTTTCAATCCTTAATATTTTTTAAGGGTGTGACTTAAATAATAAAATTAAAAAAATCAAAGTGCGCCGTCTCTTATAAAAAAGTTAGCAACAAATATGGATTCAGCGCACATTAAACTATTATTTAAACAATTATAATTCGTACCACATTACTTTTATCATACGAAAAAAAAAAAAGAAACAATATTAGTCGCCAGTCTGAGATAGCGGTCGGACAAATTTTAAAATATTTCAAAGTGCGCCGTCTCCCATAAAAAAGTTAGCAACAAATATGGATTCAGCACACATTAAACTATTATTTAAGCAAATAAAATTCATAACATCTTACTTTGGTCATACGAAGAAAAAATAAGTTAACAACAAATAAGAATTCAACACACATTAAACCTTTATTTACACAAATAAACTTTATTGCACCCAACTTTTATGATAGTAGCTGGAGAATCGATTTTGATTTCTAAATCGACAATCGATTTCAAATTGCTTTGTATAAATCTTCGGATATTTTAAGGTAGAGTGGGGCAGGTTATGACACTTCAAATTTTCATCTTACTGAAAGTGTTACACGAAATATTATTATATTGCAGAAATATAAGTTGAACTCTTTTATTTTTTTATAAAAAAGTACATTGAATTCTAATTAATTTAAGATATTTCAGCAATTTATCTTTCACAAATATTGAAACAAATACCCGCACAATTGAAGTGATTTCATTCAGATTCATTAATATCAAGTTATTTCGAACGTGCTTTATATTTAGTACACATTTTCAAGAACTACCTGCAGTAGAATTGGCCGTTGCACCATAGGGATTTCTATGAAAATGTCTTAAAATTCGATTATTTACTTCCATAATTATTTTAGACAAAAAGTGCATTTAACTTTTTTGGAGAGACAAAAATTCGGAATCGACTGATATTACTTATTTTAATTTTAAATTCAATAAACAATTAAACTGTTTAATTATTAATAGTAAATAAATAAAACAACCTTATTTAACGAATCTTAATAATAACTAGTTTATTAAATATTATTATTAGTTAGATCAAATGCACTACAATGATGCTCTTTGGCAGACAAATATCTATTGTTTTTACGTCATCTATTCCATGGCACCACATTTTTTGTCTGCCAAAGTATCAATTTTAATTTTCAATTAAACAAAATAAAAAATAATAAAATGTACGGAGGCAGATTATTTAATCTACAAAAGTGTTTAATAGACTTTATCTAAAATAATTATGGAAGCAAATAATAGAATATTAATTCTTTTATATTGAAATCCCCATGGTGTGTCGGTCAATTCTACACCCTATAATAGTGAGGGTGTTTTGACTTTTACACAAACACAAAAGAAAAAGGAATACATTAGTGAAGCTTACGTTCAAAGTTTTACAGGAATATATTTGAAAATTATCCAATTTTGTTCAAATGTTGATTGGATTTCTAAATCATATTTTACATTACATTACATTAATTCTTTTAATTTGAAGTTATTTCAACAGATATTTGAATAACTTATTTAGGATGGTATAAATTTGTTAAATTTTTTACCAATCAAATTATCTTAAAGGTCTGTTTATATTAAAACGTATTTAATAATTATTATATTTTATTGTACTCTTTCATGTTAGATTAGATTATTATGTCCTAAATTAAAATTATTAAAAAATTTGAGCTATAATTAATAATAATAATTAATAATGAATACATTTTAAAAGTGAGCTATAACAGGAGTTAAATAAAGAATTATGATTATTTGACAATATTTTTCAATTTCTTAATTTTTTTTACACATCTTTTTAAAATTGAAATGTGGAGTGCATTGTGATTCTATTTTATTTTATAATAGTTTAATGTGTGCTGAATCCATATTTGTTGATAACTTTTTTTATGGGAGGCGGCCGACTGACATTGTTTCTTTCCTTTTTTTCGTATGATTAAATTAAGGTGGTTAGAATTTTATTTGTTCAAATAATAGTTTAATGTGTGCTGAATCCATATTTGTTGCTATTTTTTTATGGGAGAGGGCGCACTTTGATATATTTTAAAATTTGTCCGACCGCTATCCCAGACTGGCGACTAATATTGTTTCTTTTTTTTTTTTTCGTATGATAAAAGTAAGGTGGTCCGAATTTTATTTGTTTAAATAATAGTTTAATGTGTGCTGAATCCATATTTGTTGCTAACTTTTTTATAGGAGACGGCGCACTTTGATTTTTTTTAATTTTATTATTTAAGGGTGTGATAAAAAATATTAAGGGTTGAAAAATTGGGGTGTTTGTATCACAATTTGTTAATTGAAGGTTTTATTTACACCTTAAAGTAAAAACAATCTATTTATCTTGAATATGTATAGAAATAATGAAATTTGAAAATCTATGGCTAATTTCACATCCCTCAAAAATTTTAATGATTCGTTTGGCTTGAAATATATAATATTTATGTTCTTATTTAAAAAAAAAATAATATTGAAAATGTAATTATAGTAAAATTGTTTTGTTGCAAAATCACGATAACAAATTTTGCAACCGCGCATTGCATGGAATTAATGGAAATATACCGGTACATCTGGTTACATTGTGTACATCATAGATCACTCATCGACCATCGCGTTTATCCAGCATAATTACACCAGTAATAACGTGTATATTATTACACACTCGCTCAACACGCTGTATCTGCAGAAATCCAAACACGACATCACCGGTGTTTTTACGGTAAATCCCATCAACTGTACTAGAAGCAAACACCACTTGATGACTGTTACCTACGAACTAGTGATACAATGCGCTACTGGATATCAGGAGGTGCACAAGGCGAGTAATTCCAGGAAGGGTAATTGTATACATTCAAATTGAATCGCGCACTGTTTCTCTGCCTGTGTATGTGTGTGTGTATTTGTCTCTTTCTGAATGTGTTTGCCTGTTTGTATCTCTCTCACTCAGACTTTGTCTGTGTGTGTGTATCATCAGAATTCGGGATGGAGCAATTCATCAAAATGTCGCGGCCGCGCTCGGCAATCTATTCCCATTCTGCGCGATGTTACCTCTCCGCCAGACAAAAGCCGTTTAATGCGACAGATGAAATACAGAATAATAATTAGATACCGGGTGGCGCGGTGGATGGTAGGGGAGAAGAACAGCCCCTTTCTGTAAATACCGTCGGTTTTCATAAGCGCGCACACTTTCAACTTTACCTTTTGTTCGGCCGCTACACGACCAATTCCGTTCTCTCTTTCGCTGCAAATGTTTTAATTACTTTCGATAGAACGTTTCACGCTTTATAGTTCTCTAAATGAAAACAATTTTAGCTACATTTTTACAATTAGTTGCAAAAGTAAATTTTCTTGACACTGTATGAAGATTAAATGGTTTCATCATCACCGGCTTGATAATTATTTGTGAATCTCATCCATCTCCATTCTAGCTTATCTATATTATTTTTCTTATATTACTATGTATGTATGATTTGTATATTTTCTCATTGTTGGATTTTACCGTTAAAAAATAAAAAAATATTATCTCTAGCCAAATTTTTTCAGATAAGTGCTCCAATGGATATTGTCCCAATTAATTAGTGGTTTCAACCGAGCATCAAAAATTACTTGATTGCAATCATTTTATGAGAGAAAGATAGTAACGATTAAGAAAGAAGAATTTCCTTAAATATGTTTCAGTTCATGCCAGAAATGGCGAAAATCAAGGATCTGCCTGCCTCGGTACTAGTAGCCTATCGTAATGAGACGGATGGTTGTGTTGATACGTGGTTTTAGATACCCTATAGGGAGGACGCATTAATAATAATAATAAATAAACTTTATTTCAGGAAATGTTTACAAAATAATAATTCTGAGGAACATAAATGAAATTGTATCAGGTAGCAAATAAACAAACTAAACATTCTCAATTCACACCAAAGAAATCGTTTATGCTATACAATTCTGAGTCCAATAAGAAATTATGTATTTCACTTTTCTATTTTTTTAAAAACGTCTATTGTCTTTATGTTGTCTGGTAAAGTTTTGTAGAACTTAATGCACCGGTAAAGGGCATTGCTTTCAGTTAAAGTTAATTTGTGTGCTGGATAAGTAATATTTTTAGTTCTGGTGCTATATGCGTGATCATTTACAATTTAAAAAAAAAACATGTCTATTTTTTGAATAAAAATATAAGGCACTCGTATACAAAAAGTGAAAAAAACAGTTAATATTTTGTTTGCCTTAAATATTCCTCGACATGAGTCTCTATATTTTAGTTTGAAAATGGATCGTATGCATCTTTTTTGTATTTTAAATATTTGACCAATTGTAGAACTATTTCCCCAAAAAATTATACCAAACCGTAAAATTGATTCGAAACTCCCATAATATATAATTTTTAATGATTCCGGGTTCACATAATCTTTTATGTTGTTTATAATATAGCACATTCTTGCAGTTTTTGTGACTAAAAAGTCCACGTGTGCTCGCCAATCCAAAGATTCATCAAAATGGATGCCTAAGAATTTTACATCCGATTTTAACTCTACGGTGTTGTTGTAGAGTATTAGTTCTTCGGGGGTTTCAAATTTGTGTTGTTTCGTTTTAAATAGTACCGCTTGTGTTTTTTTCCGTATTTAGTTTTAATCTATTTGCAGGAAACAAATTGTCCATTCTACGATACACCTGATCACACATTTCTAGGAGCTCTGAGTATAGTTTGGCAGTTATTAGAAAATTAGTGTCGTCGGCGTAATTAGTGATATAATGATTAACTTGTATGTCTATGTTATGCATGTCATTTATATACGTAATAAAGACAATTGGCCCTACAATGCTGCCTTGGGGTATTCCTACACCTCCATAGTAACGTATTTCAGATTTAATTTCTTTCCCACATTTCTCTATACTAACCTTCTGAACTCTGTTTGATAAGTAAGATTTAAACCATGATAGTGTATTTCCTCTGACACCGTAATGATCCAATTTCCTTAATAGGAGAGAGTGGTCGACTGTGTCGTACGCCATTTCTTTAACCTAACGAGGCCTATGTGTGCCTGCGCATCTCCCAATCGTATCGTATGTATCAGTTCACAATGATAAGATAGTAAAGATTCAGAAAGAATAAGTTCCTTAAATGTCTTAGGAAACTAAAGGAGATTTATATGATAATGCCCATGGATTCCTTGATTACTTTGAATTTATTTTCATATTACTTTCTTATATCAACTCAAGTATTACCGGTTCTAGTACACATATCCTAAAGTAAGTATCCAGCAGATAATGATGGAGTATCATATTAACGCGCAGTTAATTTTTAAGATACTGTATTAAAGCGAGCAACCACTTTTCTTTTTTGTTCAAAGCGGGGAAAGGTTTTGTGATCACCTCAACATGGATCTGTTCCTGATTTTCAGTCACTATAAAGTGTACATCTGCATGTGAAAACAAATTTTAATATAATTGAGAAATATCTTAAAAGAAGGAAAACATTCATTGGTAAGAGTTTAGAATTAGCCCCTGGTTTCGTCATTCATTAAGCGGCATGTTCGACGGTCTACTTATGTTTTCATCTGCGAATGATACATTAGTTCTCAATACAGACCATTGATAGCCAAAGACTTGTCTGGTGCTCTACATTTTCTTTTCTTTTTTCTCTAATTTAATTTAAACGAAACTCATTTCTAATGACAATTTTCCCTTTTTCTCTCATTTAATCTGAATATTTTTGTGTTTAACTTGTTGTATTTTGTGCTTTGTAAGAGCACTTACTTGTTACGACTTTGGAAAATAACAAGATGGACAGTTTTTTGGTTAGAGCTTCTTTATTTTTCCATGGCTGTACAAGTCATCACAATTTTAAGGTTATGATAAAACACGTGGAAAATACAAACGTAGGCAACACAGCATGCAAAACGTGTTAGAGGGCGCAAGCATCCTCGGTCTCGTTGTCCGGCCGCATTTCCACGAAGATCGTTCCGATGGGCTGCGAACCAACCGTTAAAATTTCCCCAAAAGAGGAATCGGCACGTAGGCAGTAATTTTTGTAAAATTATATGCCAAACCCGAATATAATCTATGCACAATCTACACATACCTAACCTAATAACCACTATATCGCCGTCTAGTGGTTGTACTGTACTATTATATTATATGTACTGTACGTTCTACCATGAAGCCTCTTCTTCCTTAATCTTTACTATCTTGTCATCGTAAACTAATTACAATCAAGTAATTTTTGATGCTCCATTGAAGTCACGGTTAGACGTTTGCAACAGAAGCGCTAGCTAGATGATGTATAGTTTGACTCAATCTGGACTATTTTATATGTGAAATGTTAATTTTTACGTTAGTTTTTATCCTCACAATCTAAGTATGCATAACAATTATAAAACTCGCTTAGATTATGACGATAAAACATAACGTATACGTTAATTGCAACATTTCACATACGGAATAGCCCCGAATATCCATCGGAGCACGTAACAGGAAAACTTCACACTGAAATGTGAGACCGATGTGAAGATGGCCACGGATATTTCAGCCACGGATTTTCCCGGCGCATTCACCATGACCAAATGAATTTTAATTATTTAATATAATCCACGATCAACACCAAAGATTTAGTAATTTAACTTGCAACGTTATTATGTTGCTAATAGCTTACTAATTCATAAACTATTAACAGTTTTGAGATAACTCGTCAATTTATTTTTTTATGATTTTTTTTTTTTCGTCAGCCACGAATTCTAAACGAATACAGTTTTTTCACAGTTGAAAATGACAAAGTTGCCCGCACTTTAGATTCATTCTTTTTGCATTATTATGTTGCTAATAGCTTATTAATTCAGAAACAATTAACAGTTTTGATAAAACTCGTCGTTTTTTTTTTAATAGAAAAATTTTTAAATGAAAGTTATAGGTCTTAAAAAACTTGTTATATACATTTTTATTGTATGACCTATAGTTTTTATGTTATAGGCGAAAGAATTTCGTCTACCTGATAAATTATCTTAGAAATATTCAATTATTTTAATGTCAAATAAAATGTCAAAATGCTATCATACTTGAATAACATATAATAAATTGTAACATTCTTCTAAATACTGGGCTTTAACTTTAAAAGACAACAATCTATATTTTTCATGATGGAAACTTTACCATTTTAATAGTATTTTTAATAGTTTTTTTTTTAATTTTTTAATTTTAATCTAATGTGCGGGCAACTTTATGATATTCAACTTTGAAAAAACTGTCTTTGTTTAGAATCCGTGACTGGGAAAAAAATAATAAAAAAATAAATTGACAAGTTCTCTCAAAACTGTTAATTGTTTATGAATTAGTAAACTATTAGCAACATAATAATGCAAAAAGAACGGATCTAAAGTGCGGGCAACTTTGTCTTTTTAAACTTTGAAAAAAACTGTATTCGTTTAGAATTCGTGGCTGACGAAAAAAAAATCATAAAAAAATAAATTGACGAGTTCTCTCAAAACTGTTAATTGTTTATGAATTAGTAAGCTATTAGCAACATAATAATGTAAAAAGAACGAATCTAAAGTGCGGGCAACTTTGTCATTTTCAACTTTGAAAAAAACTGTTTTCGTTTAGAATCCCTGGCTGGAGAAAAAAATCATAAAAAAATAAATTGACGAGTTCTCTCAAAACTGTTAATTGTTTTTGAATTAGTAAGCTATTAGCAGCATAATAATGCAAAAAGAACGAATCTAATGTGCGGGCAACTTTGTCATTTTCAACTTTGAAAAAAAAAACTGTATTCGTTTAGAATTCGTGGCTAACGAAAAAAAAAAAATCATAAAAAAATAAATTGACGAGTTCTCTCAAAAGTGTTAATTGTTTATGAATTAGTAAGCCATTAGCAACATAATAATGCAAAAAGAATGAATCTAAAGTGCGGACAACTTTATGATTTTCAACTTTGAAACATTACACTTTAATGTGTACATATACTGATTGATAAAACGGGAATATTTAACGAAGTCATAAATATAAATGCTAATACGTTGCAAGTTAAATCACTAAATCTTTGCTGTTGATCGTGGATTATATTAAATAATTAAAATTCATTTGGTCATGGTGAATGCGCCGGGAAAATCCGTGGCTGGAATATCCGTGGCCATCTTCACATCGGTAAATGTGAGACCAATTCTAGGCTTGATCCCATCCTTTAATTCTAAACATATAGCTATTATAATTTTAGAAAGAATGTGTTTTTTGCATTCCCATAAAATTTAAATAATAAAAATAAATATGTATAAAACTTTCCTTTCTTTACATTTTCAATCCGGGCCACCATTAAACCTGCTCGAATAAACAATTCGCGTGTAAACACTCTTCGGCATTATTTATGTCTATCGTGTTCGGTGTTCGTCACGAGAACCGGGTAACGTGGGTTTTACTGTGACCCATAAAACCTAAACGTCGTTTAATGAGTGCACCCCCAGCCCCATAAAAGTTCCCCTCCGCTGTAAAAATGTCTGCGATGTTAGGAATTCCCAAATGAATTGATGGAAACAACAAAGCGGAATAATAGTAAAATAAAAAATGGAAAACCGCCAAAGAAAATCAATCGGTAGTTCCGAGTAAATTGTTTGCGGTTTAATGTAAAACTGATATTAAACCTTGAATTAATGGAATGAAAAAAAAACTACAATCAATAAGCAACAACTAATGTACTGTTTTGTTTTTCTGTAGTTGGTCACAATTGAAATCAATAAAATCAAGTCGTTATGAATTATAAATAACTACTTATTTATTTATTTATTTATTTAATAAAAAAATCATTAAATAATGCATTTAAATAAATATTTTATGTTACCCATAAATTATGATTACCGTAAATAATTACATTAGCCAACTTTGATTTTAATTAAAAATATATATTATGAATTTTATTGATTTATTTAAAAAAAGTCACTCACTTCAGTATTGTGGTTTTTTTAGCATGTAAAAATAACCCCTACAATTTTCTTCGATATTATTCCATTAAAACATTTTGTAGAAAATACTGAAGTGAGTGAAACATTTTTTAAATGCGAGATTCATTGATAATCGGGGCTATTCTAGAAGTGAAATGCTAAGTTTCACGTGCATGTTATATGTTACCATCACAGTCTAAGCAGATTTTGTAGTAGATACATAGAATATGAATAGCCCTGAATGTGGGTATGTGTACTAAGTGGCGAATTTTCTGTACAAATGGAGAAGCACCAAAAAAGACATAGTTATTTATACCAATACTCAATACAAGATCTCTCTTAATCTGTCATCGAGATAATGAATCATACATTTTTTACTTTGGGAATTTATTGTTGCCCTTAGATAATCTATTTTAATGTAATAATCTATTTTTAAACCCTTTCTATGTTAACACCTTAACAGATTTATTACCCTGTTAACATTTTCATATAAAAAAAAACAAGTGCTCTTCCTGCTTGGATATCCTTTGCAAAACACTGTGTGAACAAAACAGGCAAGTTTAGAGTTTCATAGTTTCATTAACTTCATACTCATTGTACTTCACTAACTTTGCCTGAATTTGACCTTAAAGTCACTGCACATCTCCATTTTTGTCTATTTATGATTTTAAATTAATTTTACGTCACTATTTGTACTATAGATAACGTTAAAGACATTGCACGTTATTAGGGCTTTGTTTATAATATCAAACAATAAAAAAATGCCACATATGTCTTGTTTTTGTTTAAACAATTTTTTAATGTAATATTTGTATATGTACTATTTGTATTATAGATAACGTTAAAGACATTGCACGTTATTAATATCGCCTAATTATGACTTTAAGGTACATCAGTATTCTTTTAAAGTTACTTTACGTCACGTTACACATGACTTAAGTCATTAAGTCTATTTTGACTATAAATTTTCATAGTCATTGTAAGTCACTAATTTTGCATGAAATTTACTTTTAAGTCACCGCACATCTCTAGTTTTTCTATTTATGACTTTAATGTAATTTTACGTCACTATTTGTACTATAATCAATATTAACGTCATTGCACGTCACTACTATCGCCTAATTATGACTTTAAAGTCACTGTACATCAGTATTATTTTAAAGTTACTTACGTCAATTTACACTTGAACTAAGTCATTGTGTGTCACTTATTTCCTCTGAAATTGACTTTAAGGTCATTTTACATTTATTTTGATTTTTATATATATATTTTTCACTATTTTGACTATAAATTAATTTCGTAATCATTGTACCTCACTATTTTTTTACAGAAATTGACTTAAGTTACAGCGTTTTTTTATTTTTAGTAATTTTACGTCACTATTTGTACTATAAATACCTCTAAAGTCATTACATGTCACTACTATCGTCTAGTTATAACTTTAAAATCATTCTACATCAGTATTATGGCCTAATTATGATTTTAATATTACTCAACGTCAAGTTACACGTGACTTTAGCCATTGTATGTCACTTATATCTTTTGTAATCAATATTAAATAAAATACTCTTTTCTATTTATTTTGTAATCAAATTTGCACTCTTTATTCGTGACCTAATTATGAGTTTAAAGTCATTTCGGGACACTATTTTTGCCTAATTATGACTTCCAAGTCGCTTTATATCACTATGTTTACTATAAATATGAACATAGTTGTGATAAAACTGTGATTATATATTTAATTTCTTTTATTATTTTATTTTCTCATTTACTTTATATTTTTATTTGTTTAAATTTTATTTTTACATTTTCTTAGGTAAATTATTGTTTACATTATGTAATTATATACCCGTAGATGTTAGTTTGTGAAGTCATAAGCAACACTGAATCAATTCTTTGAACCGTTTGGGAATGCACTTATCTTACTTATTAATTATTAATAGTTTAGGAATACTTACCTGATTATATACAAATATGTAAATTATTGTATAATGTAATCAATTATAATGGAGAATTCCGTAAAATAAAGTTAAATTAACGTTAGAGTCATTGTACGTCGCTAATTCTGCTAGGAATTAACTTTAAAGACACTGTGTTTGCTGTAATTGAACTTTAGAGTTGTTATGCGTCACTATTATTTGGTAATTAGTACTTACAAGTCATTTTATATTACTATTTTTACTATAAATTAACTTCATAGTCATTGTACCTTACTAATTTTATCTGAAATTGATTTTTTTTTTTTTCATTTTTGCATATTTAGTCATTATGTGTCACTATTATTTATTATATTAATAGTATATTATACAACCGCGAAGCGGCGAGTTGCATAATTCCTCAAGTGCGTAATTGCCTTACAATTCGAGTTGTGTACTATACTTTTTTCTACGATCACTACTGAAAACGATCAATTACGTACAAACAACATTATTAGAAAACGCATCTTTACACACGACCCGTGCGTAAAATGTTCGAAAGCACAGTTAGGGAATTTTAGTTTTCTTAAATGATTGTTGGCAGAACTAATACTTTATTGACGTACAAACGTCAAATTTAACAATCTGGTTCCTGAGAGGTAAGAAATTCCACAAAATATAGTTGAATTTGCATTAATTATTAGAAGTTTTAGTTACTTGCAATGTCTAGCGACAGTCACATTGATATGTGCACCCCTCCAGAAGTAACCAATAAAACAAAATCTGTCATACAATTTGTATGACAATTTGATGTTTGTACGTCAATGAAGTATTAGTTCTGCCAACATACATTTAAGAAAACAAAAATTCCCTAACTGTGCTTTCGAACATTTTACGCAAGGGTCGTGTGTAAAGATGCGTTTTCTAATAATGTTGTTTGTACGTAATTGATCGTTTTCATGAGTGGTCGTAGAAAAAGATACTTTACGTCAAGCTGCAATTGATTTTAGTCATTGTATCACTTATTTATGCTAAAATGACTTTACAGTCTTTTTGTCGCTATTATCGCCTAATTAAGACTATCAAGTCGCTTTATGCCACGATGTTTACTATAAATTAACTATAAACATACTTTACGTCACTGTGTTTGCTATAAATGAATTTTAGAGTTATTTTGCGTCACTAATATTGCTTAATTATAACTTTAAAGTCATTATACGTCACTATTATTTATTATTTTAAAGTTACTTTATGTCAAGTTACACTTGACTTTAGTCATTGTGTGTCACTAATTTATTCTAAAAAGATTTTACAGTATTTGTGCCACTACTTTTGCCTAATGAATATTTTCAAGTAGCTTTATACCACGGTGTTTACTTTAAATGAGCTTTATAGACACAATAGAAAAGAGTATTTATTCACTTGGTCACAGTTATTTAAATAAATATATATTTAGTAAAAATGATTTGAAAATAATTAACAAATTATTTCCACATTTAGCTCTGTGACTATTGACTTACCTACGTAAGTACGTTAAACAAATGCACATTAAAACAACTACTTCCCGGGCAAATACCCACGTCGGACATTGAATTACATAATGTACACTTCCCGTTGCATTATGCAATATTTTATTGATGTGCAACGGCAAGTGTACATTATGTACACCACTGTCCGGCGTGGGTATTTGCCCGGGAAGTAGTTGTTTTAATGTGCATTTGTTTAACGTACTTACGTAGCGTAAGTCAAAATGTTACAGAGCTAAATGTGGAAATAATTTGTTAATTATTTTCAAATCATTTTTGTTTAATATAACTTTAGAGTTATTATGCGTCTCTATTATTGCTTAATTATGACTTAAAAGTAATTTTTCAATACTATTTTTACTATAAATTAACTTCATAGTCATTGTACCTTACAATTTTTATCAGAAATTGACTTTTTAAGTCACAGCGCTTCTCTATTTTTGTTTATGACTTTAAAGTCATTTTTCGTCACTATTTTGACTATAAATTGACTTTAAAGTCATTATACGTCACTATTATTTATTATTTTAAAATTACACTTAACTTTAGTCATTGTGTGTCACTTATTTAATCTAAAATTACTTTAAAGTATTTGTGTCACTATTATTGCCTAATTATGACTTTAAATTTATTTCGGGACACTATTTTTGACTAATTAAGACAAGTCGCTTTATGTGTTTACTATAAATTAACTTTAAAGATACTTTACGTCATTGTGTTTGCTATAAATGAACATTAGAGCTATTATGTGTCACTACTAGGTATTACTTAAAAGTTATTTTTCAATTCTATTTTTACTATAAATGAACTTCATAGTCATTGTATTTTGTAATTTTTCCAGAAATTGACTTTTAAGTCAATTTACTTCCCTATTTTTGCCTAATTATGACTTTAAAATAAATAAATAAAGTAACTTTTTGTCATTATTTTTTTTAAATAGACTTTAGAATAATTGTAGGTCACCGTTCTTGCCTAGTTATGATTTAAAAGTAACTTTCCATCATTAATTTTACAATAAATTGACTTCATAGTTACTGTACATCACTATTTTTGACAATTTATAGCGTTTACGTCACTACTTCTACTATAAATACCTTTATAGTCATTGCGTCGCCTAATTATGACTATTTTTACTATAAATTGATTTTAAAGTTACTTTACGTCTCTTTCTTTTTTAATTTATATTGACTTTAGTGGCATCGTGCGGCACTAATATCTTCCGCAATTGATTTTACAATTATCGTACGTCATTAAATATTGTTTCATTATAACTTTTAATACACTACACTTCTAATTTTTTGCCTAATTATGACTAAAAATACTTTACGTGCCCTGCGCATCCACCATTTTAACATTTTTTTTCTCTAAAATAATAATAATAATAATAATTTTTATTTTCCAACGGAAGAATCCAACAAGGGAAAATATACGATCAAAATCATAATATAAGAAAAGTACAAGCAAAGTTAGTTAAATTTAAACAGAAAAAAAAAGAGAACAAAGTATAAATTAATATTAGCAAACAAGATTAAACATTATGCAAAAAAAATATGTCTTCATACAAATAATATAAGAAAATACAAGCTATCAGATAATAAATTTAAAGAGAAAAAAAAAAAACAAAGTATAAATGAATAGTAACAAACAAAATTAAACATTATGCACAAAGAATATGTCTTCATACATTTTGTTAGCATTGCGGCACATATGCGTTAAAGGGGCTTTGCTCATTATATTCGTCTTAGCGATAGGTAACATAAAGGTGTTAGAATGTCTGGACGATAACCTAGGAATTAGAAAATTGATTTGGCTTAATAAATCAGGACAGTCTATGATATTTTGTAATAATTTAAATATGAACAGTCCACTGGCGTTTTCACGTCGCGAGGATAATGACGCAAAATCGTGCCTTAGTAATAATTCTGTGTACTCAATATTACGTTCAGGATATGTGGGGTCGATTTTAAAGGACAAAAATTTTAGGAAACGCCTCTGAACTTGTTCGATTTCCAGTGAGCTGTTTGTATAGTACGGATACCATATGAGTGATGCGTACTCCAACTTACTACGTACTAGGGCACAATAAAGCGTCTTGCTTAGAGCAATATTATTAAAGTATTTTGATGTACGCATTAAAAATCCCAGTACCTTTATCGCTGATTTAGTGACAGTATTAATGTGGTTTGTGAATTTTAGGTGACTATCAAAAGTAACGCCGAGATCCTTAACCGATGTGCTGCGCGAAATAGCAGTACCATCAATAAAGTAGTTATATATATTTGAAGCTCTTTTGCGGCAATATGTCATAACGCAGCATTTATTTATATTGAGTTTTAATTTATTAATGTTACACCACTCGGAAATCAAATCTAAGTTTTGCTGGAGCAAAGTGGAGTCATCTTTGGATTCAATGCAATTAAATATTTTTATGTCATCAGCATATGCCAATACGGGACATGATATAGACGAAATCAAATCATTGATAAAAATTTAAAAAAAAAGTAGAAGTCCTAAGTTTGAGCCTTGTGGTACACCTGAAGTTGAAATAAAGTCTTGTGATTTAAATCCGTTATAAAAAACATAGTTCCGTCCATCGTCTAAATAAGATTTGATTAAATTGATAATGTTTTCTATAAATCCAAAATGGCTAAGTTTATGAAATAAAATATTATGATCGATTGTGTCGAAAGCACGGGAGAAGTCAGTATAGATAACATCACTCTGGCCTCTGTTATCTAGAATTACACTTAGGTGTTGCGTAATGGCTGCCAGATTGGTTGAGGTTGATCTACCTGACATAAACCCATGTTGGTGCGGTGTAATGTATTTATGAACGTGATTATAGAGATAATGATAAATTATTTGCTCAAATATTTTAGAAAAATTAGGCAAAATAGAAATGGGCCTATAATTTGTTAGTATAAAATACTAAAAAGATAAAATTAAACAGAGATGATTCACGCTCTTGAAATTATTTAAATTATAATAAAAATAAACAAGGAAAAATTACTAGCAATGATCGAATTTTATTGATCATTGCCAGTAATGATTCCTTGTTTAATTTTATTGTAATACACTAAAGAGTTTTTTTAAGTAAAAAAAGTTTTAAAAGTGATGGATGCGTCCAACCACAAAAACACCGGTTTAATATTGATGAATTCTCACAGGTTAATTAATAAATAAACCTAAACATTTGTGTCATATATTTGAAAAAATAGCACAAGGTATGGTTAACTTCTCATCGGTCATCAATTAGATGAGCACTAATTGCATTTTCAATGGTGCAATGAAAACCCCCATAGATGACGCCACACAATTGTTCTTAGTTTAATTTAGTCCAGAACAAACTAAATGTATGTTATATATCTTTTGAGATATGAAAGATACATATACAATAGTCTGGAGGTAATCTAAATAAACTATATGATTTATATAATATTAACATATCTTCAAATTGATTTACAAATGAAGCATAATTTGATTCTTTTAAGCTCGGCTACATAAGAATATCTCTGTGGTGACCTATATTTGCGTTTAATAAATGACATATCATATTTTTTAAGTTTACATGAAATTTAAACAATACTAGAGGCATAGGATAAATCATCATAGAATTTGATTATACTTATAACAACAATATATTATGTATTATACAGTGTGGAAACTTTAACTGGAATAAAATTCATAACTTCGATATAGGCGATTTTTGCAAAAAATCCCGAAACACGCTAAGTATTGTTTTTTCTTGCCCTCATTTTATGTATATGCTGCTTGTTTATCTGTTCCCGGAAGAGCGCAGCCACCTCTGACTTTTTTTTTTCAAATGGAAAGGTATGTCAAGTGACATATCGTTTGAAAGGTCTCTGCGCAAGTAATACAACACACTATTTATTTCTTGAATATTTACAAATCCCACGTGATAAAAAAAACACTTTATAACTTGAATACTATTTAATGCAAGAAATGTTCAAAATGGGCACCGTTTCTTTCTTGGCAAAGTGCAAATCGATGATAACATGCATCTCTAATGTTTTGTAACATTTCTGGTGTGACTTACCGTATTTCATGCCTAATACGTTGCTTAAGGTCCTCAATGTCGTTTGGTTTGGTTACATAGATCTTACTCTTGAGATATCCCCACAAAAAAAGTCAAGGGGATTAAGATCCGGAGATCTCGCCGGCCATTCAATGTGACCTCTTCTTCCAATCCATCTATTGGGAAAAACTTCGTCTAAATATCTACGAACGATCACAGCATAATGGGGTGGAGCTCCGTCCTGTTGATACCATATTCGTTCATCAGGTAAATCTGGATCTAATGGATTTGGAAATAAAGTGGCTAACGCTGGCATGAGGTCGTCTTGAAGAAACGTAAGATATGTTGCTCCATTAAGATTACCATCGAAGAATACTGGTCCTACAATCTGATCACCTATTATTCCAGCCCATACATTGACTTTTTGCGGGAACCCTCCAATGAGGGTTATGATCAGCCCAATAACGACAATTTTGATGATTAACGTCACCATGTAAGGTAAAAGTACTTTCGTCGGAAAAAAGAATTGATGCTAATGAAATCTGGTTATTGTCGATCATGTTCATCATTTGCTCGCAAAATTCGATTCGGCGGTCTGGGTCATCCTCCGTTAATTCTTGGAGTGCCTGCATCTTGTAAGGATACAGCTTGGCTGATCTAAGAATTTTCAGGACAGTAGTATGACTAATCTCGTTGTCACGGGCCAGTTGCCTGGCTGGAGTCACTGGATTTTCTTGAAGAGTTAATAATACGCTTAGCCTGGTATCTGTTTGAACAGTGGGATTTCGCTGTCTGGGCACAACCCTGACATGACCCAAATTGTTGTATTGTGTCTCAATTTTGCTTATGGTACCTTGGCTAATGGGTGATAAATCCGGATGCTCTTCTCGAAATAACTGGGCAACCTCAAGCTGACTTCGTCTTCTGTTACCATAACCGATCATCATCAGAATCTCGATTCGGAGATTTTCGGTTAAATACGGCATTTTAGAAATCACTTCGACAACTTGACGAGCGTATGTGACTGCTTTGGTGACTATTATTATCACTAGTAACTAAACAACGCAGTTCCATAGCATCAAAACACATGTCAAAAACATACAACTTTACGCCGAAACATGTTTAACGTAAAAGTGGTTTTCTTTTTTTTATCACGTGGGCTCTGTAAATATTCAAGAAATAAATAGTGTGTTGTATTACTTGCGAAGAGATCTTTCAAATGAGGTGTCACTTGACATACCTTTCCATTTGAAAAAAAAAAAGTCGGAGGTGGCTGGGCTCTTCCGGGAACAGATAAACAAGCAGCATATACATAGAAATGAGGGCAAGAAAAAACAATACTTAGCGTGTTTCGGGATTTTTTGCAAAAATTGCCTATATCGAAGTTATGAATTTTATTCCAGTTAAAGTTTCCACACTGTATAATATTGTTTAAATTCTTGGTTCTTGGAGCTATTCGCTTCCTAGTACATTTTCAATTTTGATATAAAGAAAATACTTTATTATGCCATTTTTATTATAAAGGTATGGAAAAGTTAACTGTTTTCTTTATATGAACAATATTGTTTAACGCTCCGGTAATTAATACTATACCTAACGATTGTAAAGACAGTTGTTTATTAAATAAATCCACATGAAAGGTAATTGTCCTTTCTTCCTCGCTATTCAAACACTCCCAATGAATATTCCATTATGGTATATGTGTATTAAAAAAAGTTTCATACCATAGCACGGACAGATGTTTATTTATTTGTTTGAGCAAATTTCGCTAATTCCCATGTTTGTTCTAGTTTGTAAATTGTTTATTTTGGCAAGTGCGAATTTTAATAATCACCATGAACGTTACTAATAAATAATCAGTTAATTAACGCGAGCAAATACGCGAACCGAAATAATAATTGCGCGCCGGGCAATATTTACAAAACACTTACATACAACCGAATAATCAACTCGAAACAACGCGCGGGACGAATATTGCCGGCGCAATAATTCCCGATGATATCCGTGCAGACGAGGACGGGGGTCGAAATTCAACAACAATGGGATCTTAATTAACCCTCTTGCATCTTGCATGCACACAAGAAAATTTTATCTCTGCATGTGTGTGTGTATGTGTGTGTGTGTGTGTGTAGAAAGGATATTGCTTGTAATTACTGCGCTGTGCAATTCATGTGAGCGAGCGATGATTTCAATGATGTTTCCAGCGGATTTAGCAACAGCCAACTCTGCGCTTTCATATTAGCGGTAATTTATCTTGTGTACAGCTACCCTCAAATAAAGTTTTCCTTGCATGTGCGCGGGATTTAATGCAATTTCTGTGATGAATGCACAACGAACGGATTCATTCGTCGCTGAATGGCTTTTGAAGTTTAACAACTTTTGGGTTTCTTCTAAGGTGCATATAGAAAATATTTTGATGAAATATATTTTGTTGTAATTCTGTAAGTAAAAAGCTATATGGTTTATAATGGCAGTCCGTTTTCGATAACTAAAATATTTTTCAAAGCAACCTTTGAGTTTTATTCATTAAAATGATTATTAAAATGGCGGAGAAAACGATTTTTTGTAAATAATCTCTTAAAAATTAAGGTGGGGTTGTTATAAAGAAAAATGTTTTTTTAATTTTGAAAAAAAAAAAAATATATACAGGGGTTCCAATTTTAAATAAGAAAAATAAAGTACATTTAAGTTGGAAAAGTTTGGCATTTAATTTTCAACTCCATATATAGTTCATATCAATAAAATTTCGTTAATATAGAAAAACACTTGTAGAAACTTTTCTTCACAAATATTTATTTTTACTAAATACGTATTTCGACTACGATGTAGTCATCTTCAATAGTTTTACAAGTAATGGTTACATCTAGTGGCGGTAATTATATATAATAAGTAACAAGGGGATTAAGGTGTGTTTGCGCAAGGGGATTGACTATTTTTTTTTCCTTTGGCGGATAAGCTTATCATTAAGAATCGATTAAGGTAACATTAAGGTACCTTTTAAAATTTTATTCACACGATCCTATTTAATTTTTATTAATCCAATGCCGCAAACTACATTGTTTTACTCTTTTTTGCTAATATTATTCAGTAATACTAGCAATAAAGTGTCAACGTCAGTAAAATTTCATGGGTATATGGGTAATCTTAAAGAGGACCAAATTATGAATAAAATAAAATTTTGGGACACCCTGTATAAACAAAAATATTTTTCTGAAGTATTTCCTAGGATCCAAGTAAAATCTCCAAAATTGCAAAGCTTTAACTGAATTAGTTAATGAGCTATCGCAGACGGGAGCTGGAATGCAGGATCCTGTACAGTTAATATAAAATACACACCTTCTCTAGCATAAATAATTTTTGATACTAAAAAAAGCATATTTAACACATTGGCTGCAAACAAGTTTTTTTTTTCGTGAAAAGTTTTCTTTGTATTTTAAGTTTTATTTTATAAAATGAGTAAGATTATGCTTATTTAATTTTATTTTGATTCATTTTTGAGACGAAAAGTAAGTTTAAAGTAGGTACTCACTGTCAGTCATCGATGACTGACGTGGCCTCCGTGGAATACTTCAGTGTCAGTCACCGGTGATGGCCAACTTATTGAAAAATAACCCTATTATTTTAGGCATGTTTTCTTATAATTATAGGTGGATGAAAACCTAACGTCATTTACATTTCGTTAAGACCGAAATATTTTTAACTTTTTAAAATACCGTGTGAACAAACTAGGCAAGTCGCATACTAGAAGGTAAAGGATAATAGATGGTAAGGGTGTTTATATAATTGATTTAAATTAAAAGAAAATCAATAATGTAAACAATCATAGCAATCAATTATCTTTCATGAAATCAAGAAAATTTGAATTACTGTCTCAAGTGAAATTATATGTTTCAAGACTCTCTTCTTATGACAATATTACATTTTATTTAACTGTTACAAACAATAATGTCCTTCGAAAGGCTCCTCTTTTTCATTTGAGTAAAAATGCTAATCGTTTGTTTGACGACATATTTTTCTCACCAGAAATGAGAGAGTGGATTTAGCATTGTCTGTAAAATCATTATTGTATTTGTATGTTATATATATATATATATATATATATTGTGTTATATTATAATTATTAGTATAATATAAGTTTATTTTTCATTAAATTCTCCTGTAATTGGTTCAGATATTGAGCAATAAAGTTATTATTGTATGTACATTTTCATAGGATCTGCTTGGTTTATCCACACTGTATTTTACAAAGGACTCTCTTCAGTAGCGAGAGCACTAGTTTGTTGGTATGAAAATAACAACATAGGAATCAAAAGACGTATTAATTCCTCGAGATAAAAATGGTCGATAAAAATATTGTTCCACGAAAAATGCAATCTAGATTGAAAGAATTATTTGATCTTGGAGGCGTTCACTTCATGATACATTTTTAATTTTTATGTAAAGAAAACACCTAACTTTTTTATACCACCTTTATTTAAATAGTTTTAAAGAATTACATGATTCGCCAGGATAAAAAGTGTTAAAAAAAAATTCATTATTCCATATAAAGAGACGACCTAAAAAAGATACCTGAAAGTCATTAATTTCTCTGACACTTAAACTATCAACGGGATAAGATAGGTTAACATCTTAATAAACTTTGATTAAAACCCTTGGTTTGTTTAAGTGAAACAAACCAAGTGTTTAAATCAAAGTTTATTAATTAAATATGTTTCACCACGGGTTAAGTGAGAAAATAATTCAAAATATGGTTAACATCTTGTTGTAAGACTTTTTATTGTAACACCTTTAGTTTAAATCTTAATTGTAAGAAAATCATATTTTTACCGTAAGTTTCCTAATGAAATCCAAAGCATGCTACAAAGATCATTTTTTTTAATCTTTTTCCTTTCTACCGTTAGGTGTAAAGATCATAATTATTAAAATGTCATTTCAGAACGGCTGTCATGTTTCGGTAATGAATCTGCGTTGGAAATTTATGAAGCATAAGTATAATTTTAAAAAATGGCGATGTGTCCATCATGGCACTTCTCCCGGTGAACTCTGAGTGAGTTTTTGAATGAACATTTAATGGTAAATAAAAAGTTATCAAATGAAAATTTGAATTGTAGCCTTTTAAAGTTAAAGCGAAATATTTAGAAGTTATTGTATTATTCCTTACCTTACAATGACTACAAATTTTCCCACATTATATAACATTTTATGAAATATTTTTTAATATGACGGCATTTTGACGTTTTATTTGACAGAAAAATAATTATTTCAATAATTAAAGTTTCCACAGCCAACATAATGAAGATTATAAAAATTCAATTCAATGCATTTATTTACGGTAAATCACCTCTATACAGAATAAAACAATATTCAAAATGTTTAGATAAATAGCATTACTGTAAATCATATATAAACAGAATAATATAATTTTACATATTTAACATATTTTAATATCAGTAGCGGAAACTGCAAAATACAAATTATAAAAATTAAAAATTATAATTAATAATTGTTTATTTCTGAGGGAATTTATCATGTAGACAAAATTCAATTGTAACATAATTTATAATTATTCTGGATATTGTCTTAATTTGTTACACATGTACCTGTTAATAATAATAAAAAATAATAAATCGAATTTATATTGCGACAAAGTTTGTCAAATTTCTCTTTGTAGTTGACCGCTTTTTATATTCAAATCCGTGGGTAATTAATATTTAAAGAAATAAAAAAGAAAATACCAGCCTTCTAAAAATTGTCTTTATTTGTTGCTAATTCATATAAAAAGACGAAACCTGAAGAAAGAGTAAAACAGTCTCCGAAAGCTTAGTTATTCAATAACTTGATTACATGAATTAAGAAAGATTATTCATTAGTCAACATCCCTGTTACTAATACCTGAGTTATTCGACGAAGTACGACCTTTACTTCCACACAAGAATGCGTCTAAAAACTGTAAAAATAAGAATTCAAATTATCCCGCGACAAAGTTTACCAATTTCATCACTGCTATGAGTGACGAAATTCTTGGCTTTCTTGTGACAGTAAATGTGTGAAATATAAAAAAAGTTTTTTTTTTATTATCTGATACAGAACGTGCTACTGTTTTTCTCCTTCTTACAATAAAAATTCGCCTTAGATTACAAAGAACTCACAATTAATAGACTAATTAATAAACACAAAAGGAACCAAAAATTAAAATCGTCCACACATCTCATCCCCATTGAAGAAAATAAAAACAAAATTTGTTAGAATTGCATACAATCCAAAAACAAGTACACAAGTTACAAAGGTCTTGAATAAATTCAACATGACTCCCGCATTTTACAACAACAACAAATTAAAATCATTACTAGGCAATCAATTCACCAAAAGAAGCCATTTAGAAGAGTCTGGAATTTATTCAGTCATTTGTAATGAGTGTAATAAATGTTACATCGGCCAAACGCAGAGGAATTTATTAAAACGTTTTAAAGAACATATATATCACGTTAAGCATAAAAACGTAGACAAATCTGTTTTAGCTGACCATCTCTTAAAAACAGGACATTATTTCGTTACAGATGATATGAAATTATTAAAACAACCGTCATACTTTCAATTAAATATTTTGGAGGCAATACAAATATATAAAAATAAAGACAATTTACTTAATTTTGATTTAAGCCCATTAGAAAATCCACTTTTAAACCTTCTGTAAAAACCGAAAAATATTAATCTTCTGACCTGATCGCATTTAGTTTGTAATTTCATTAGTTATTGATAATGAGTGCTTGGCACTCGAAATGTACATCTAACGTAAATAAAAAAAGAAACGTGAAGTAAGGAATACAAGTCTTTTAATTGTCACAAAACGAAAATTAATGCAATAGATATACAGAGAGGTTTTTTTATCAGTATACATTAGGGGAAGTGTATACCTACAAAAAACACGAGTCAAACGCATTGAACCGATGTGTGTATGTTTAGTTGACTATTTGGCATATGTGTATTTAGTTGCGTATTATAGGCAACTAAACACACATACATCAATGCGTTTGACTTGCGTATTTTCCAGGTATACATAGGAGAAATGTATACTGTTAAAAAAACCTCTCTGTATATGAGAGTTTTAAGGAACATTAAAAATGAGATGAGAACAGATAGAGTAAGGAATGATACGTACAGATAAAATCTGCAGATCGGACTTATATATGATAATAATAATAAATTTATTTCTCAACAGATATACATCCATTAACTGAGAGACTTAAAATTAACTTAAATTAAAAAAATAGCTCAAAATACATGGAGAAAACAAAAATCCGCAAGTATATATTTACACCATAAATAATTTAAAGCCGTATTTTAAGAGAGGAAGGTGAAATATTAAATAGGTCAACATCATCAGAGTCGTTACATATATAGCAGAGTATTGAAAGACCTTTGTTTTTGCAGTTGGATATATGAAGGAACCGGTACATCTAGCATTTAATCGAAGTGTGGGCAAGTTTATCTTAGAAAGTAAAAAGAGGGCATTAATTTTGCCATTAATTAGATTAAGCATAAATAGTGTCGATGCCGTTGACCTTCGCTACTCCAGAGAGGTTATGTTAAACTCCACAAGTAAAAGTTCATATTCTTAATTCTGTACAGGGTACATATTATGACCGATGTGAAGATAGCCAAGGATATTCCAGCCACGGATTTTCCCGGCGCATTCACTATGACCAAGTGAATTTTAATTATTTAATATAATCCACGATCAACAGCAAAGATTTAGTGATTTAACTTGCAACGTATTAACAATTTTATTTATGACATCGTTAAATATTCCCGTTTTATCAATCAGTATACAGAAAATACGTGGCAGGAATTTCCGTGGCCATCTTCACATCGATCATATTATGACATTTAAAATATAGAGATTTTAGGAATTTTTGTTGTATTGTTTCCAGTTGAAATTTACGACGTGCAACAAATGGTGACCAGATTGACGAATAATATTCCAGTTTGGATCTGACAAACGTATACTACATATTTTTTAAAGTTGTGGTATCATTAAAATCTTTGGAATTTCGAATGACGAAGCCAAGTAATGAATAACTTGATTTACAAATTTCTACAAATGTTAACTTATTATCGATTATACAATCAATTTAATGCAGTACAACTATGCTATTGCAAATTACCAACTTACTGAGCATATAGTTATTAAAGACCTTGGAATTTTGGTTCTTTAATAACTATATGCTCAGTAAGTTGGTAATTTGTAATAGCATAGTTGTGCTGCATTAAATTGATTGCTTTTTTTCTGTTAATTTTAATGAAATTACATTCGCTGAGATTCAAATGGAGATCGTTTAATGTGCACCATTCCTCAATTTTCCGCAAGTCCTTCATTATTATTAGGCAATCTAATAGATTAGCAAAAAGAATGTATGGGATAAGAGCGCAAGTAAGAAACTATTGGGGAACGCCGAGAAAAAAAAACATAGAATGACAGAATTAGAGAAGAAGCAGAAAAAAGGATATATACTGGAGGGACTTTAAACAATTAGCTAAAGACAGAAATATTTCATATATAAATATAGAAACAGATATTAAACAAGAACTCCTTACACCTAACGGTAGAAAGAAAAAAGATTAATAAAATATATACAAATGGGGCAGAAAGATCTATGGTCGATAGTTCATGACAGACTACTAACACAATTGTACATATTGTTATAATAAATTTTGTTGTCTGAATAAAGATGTTTGTATATATATATATATACAAATGTATCCAGTAACAAAAAACTAAAAGTAATGTTATTATTACTATCAAATACAATTTCACAAAATTTCAATTAAAACAAATTCATTAAAATTTTAAATTATGATTGATCATAAATAAATCTTTACTATTTGCGTTTTTTTTGCGATCTCCAATTTGAAAAAAAAAAAAATATTACGCAAACTTTACGCAGTTCCGCGCAAGAATATAGAATTCCAGCCAGGTGAAAGCGCACACCTGCGCTTTAAATTGTGATAATTTGTACGGGAATCGCCCGGCGAATAACAATAATTCAAAACTATTAAGCTTTCGAGACGCGGAATGACCGAAACCGGCCGGCTAATTAGCGCGCGCCGGATAATTTAATTAATTCGCGATCGTTTACGCGAAGCAGCTGCAATTAACCCGACGAACACAGAAGGGGAGAGTACAAAAATAAATCTAACAAGCATGTGAATAGATGTTTAGTGGATGTTTTTTTTGTTCTTTCAATGATTTATTAAGTTCTAAGTGTGATGAGAATGAGAATGTATTCTTATAGAAAATTAACAATTTTTAATTAATCTTATTAATTTAATGAATTTTATATTAGTAAATAAAAAGTTCAGTTTTTAATGGTGTTGGGCAAAATCGAGTAATATTAGTAATAGAGTATTTCAAAATTAGCAATTTTAAATAAATAAAGTCTATAAGTAACAATAGATTGATGTTTTTTTTAATAAATAGGGAACCGTTACTGTTAGTAATAGACTATGTTTCATTAATAAAATTGCAATATACTTAATTTTGCAGTAATTGAATAGATCAACTTTGCCCATCTCTAGTTTTTATTATAAATTACGTTTTAAGTTATAATAGTAATAAATTTATTTCCCAACATGAAACTGAAGCCCAATTGCAGACTGCGCCTTTAATTTTCGATTTCTTCGTCTTAGATTGTTCCTGGGGTCTTAAGAACCACATCAAACAATAAAAAGTTTATTTTTTATTTTATTATCCGCGGTTTTCAAGAGAAAATCGGTGAAATTTCAAAGTTCAAAACGATCGACTTTGGCTCCTTTAATTTTCGATTTCTTTGTCTTAGATTGTTACTAGATGTCTTGAGAACCAAATCAACCAATAAAAAAGTTTAATTTTTATTTTAACTATTTGTTTAATTTTTTTATTATCCACGGTTCTCAAGAGAAAATCGGTGAAATTTCAAAGTTCAAAACGATCGACTTTGGCGCCTTTAATTTTCGATTTTTTGGTTTAGATTGTTGTTTGATGTCTTAAGAACCATACAAAACAATAAAATAGTTTATTTTTTATTTTAACTATTATTTTAATTTTTTTATTATCCACTGTTATCAAGAGAAAATCGGTGAAATTTCAAAGTTCAAAACGACCAACTTTGGCGCCTTTAATTTTCGATTTTTTGTCTTAGATTGTTCCTATGGATATTAAGAATCATATCAAACAATAAAGAAGTTTATATTTTATTTTAAGTATTTTTATTTTTTTCTTATCCACGGTTTCTAACAGAAAATCCGTGAAATTTCAAAGTTCAAAACGACCAATTTTGACGAATTTAATTTTTGATTTCTTCGTCTTAGATTGTTATTAGATGTCTTAAGAACCATATCAAACTATAAAATAGTTTATTTTTTTATTTTAACTATTTTTATAATTTTTTTCTTATGAACGGTTTCCAACAGAAAATCGGTGAAATTTAAACAGTTCAAAACGACCAACTTTGGCGCCTTTAATTTTCGATTTCTTTGTCTTAGATTGTTATTAGATGTCTTAATAAGCATATCAAACAATAAAAAAGTTTATTTTTTTATTTTAATTATTTTTTAATTTTTTTTATTATCCACGGTTTTTAAGAGAAAATCGGTGAAATTTCAAAGTTCAAAACCGACCTACTTTGGCGCCTTTAATTTTAGATTTCTTTGTCTTAGATTGTTCCTGGGGGTCTTAAGAACCACATCAAACAATAAAAAGTTTATTTTTTTATTTTAAATATTTTTTATTATTTTATTTTTTCTTATCCACGATTTCCAACAAAAAATCGGTGAAATTTCAAAGTTCAAAGCGACCAACTTTGGCGCCTTTAATTTTCGATTTCTTTGTCTTAGATTGTTATTAGATGTCTTAATAAGCATATAAAACAATAAAAAAGTTTATTTTTTTTATTTTAATTATTTTTTAATTTTTTTATTATCCACGGTTTTTAACAGAAAATCGGTGAAATTTCAAAGTTCAAAACCGACCTACTTTGGCGTCTTTAATTTTAGATTTCTTTGTCTTAGATTGTTCCTGGGGGTCTTATGTACTAGTTCTAGGGTGATGATGTCTCTTATGAATGTTTAATATTTAAAAATGCGATTATATAAATATTTAAAAAAAAATACATAACAAATACAATTTACCATTAAATTTAACATATATTTTGAAAGATTCATGATTTTTTTTTAAGATTAATTTTAATTAACCTCTCAATTTCAAAATAAATAATTTTCAAAATAATAATTTCCAAATAATGTAAAATATAAGATTAATTATGTTAAACTTATTTTGGGTAAAAAATCATGTATTTTTATTATAGTTAAAATAACTTACATAAAAATTGTTTGAGTATTTAAGAACACATGTGTAAAATAATTTTTGTTAAATGTATTTTGCTTTTACCTTAATAAATCCTTATATACTTATTTTTTGTCATTACAAGAAATATAATTTTTTCAAATGATTTTTTTTTAATATGACACGCCTAAAACAATTTTGAATTAAAGATGAATCAATAATTTCACATTTCATGCGATTTCTGAGATACTTTAAGTATTAATTTAAAAGATGGCCTTGAAAACAAATAAATTTTAAGCCTTCCAATAACAATCTAAGATAGATAAATCGAAAATTGAAGGCGCCAAAGTGGGTCGTTTTGAACTTTGAAATTTCACCGATTTTCTGTTGGAAACCGTGGATAAGAAAAAAAAATAGTAAAAATAAAAAATAAGCTTTTTATTATTTGTTGTGGTACTTAAGAGCTCCAGAAACAATCTAAGATAAAGAAATCGAAAATTAAAGGCGCCAAAGTCAGTCGTTTGGATCTGAGTGACATGGTTTTCAAATATTTATATTTTCGAAAAGCCCAAAGGGCACTATAAACAAATTGTTTTATTTTGTTAATTAAACCCTGCTAATTATATTCCTGCAGTTGTTTTGGATTTTCAGAGGTCAAAAAGGCACTTATGCATTTTTGAAAAATATACGGAATTTGTGGCTGAGTGACATGGTTTTCAAATGTTTATATTTTCGTAAAGCCCAAAGGACACTATAAACAAATTGTTTTATTTTGTTAATTAAACCCTGCTAAATATATTCCTGCAGTTGCTTTGGATTTTCTGAGGTCCAGAAAGTCACTAATGAATTTTTCAAAAATATACGGAATTTGTGGGTGAATGACATGATTTTCTAATATTTATATTTACGAAAAGCCCAAAGGGCGCTATAAACAAATTGTTTTATTTTGTTAATTAAACCCTTATAATTATATTCCTGCAGTTGTTTTGTATTTTCAAAGGTCCAGAAAGTCACTTATGAATTTTTCAAAAATATACGGAATCTGTGGCTAAGTGAGATGGTTTTCAAATATTTATATTTTCGAAAAGCCTGACTGAAACCATGAATGAATTACAAATTGTAATAATTATATTGCTACAGTTATTTAAAGCAATTTTTCAGGTTACTATTAATATGCTAATGTATATAAATGGGAAATAAAATCCGTGGATAAACCACGAAAATTCCTGCGATCCGCCATGGTGGGTGGAGGCGCCGGGCCGAAAACCGTGGATAACTTCACATCGGTGGCTCGTTATTAAGTGTGAACGTGCATTCATCAGTAAAACAGATAGACTGCAAAAAGTTTCGGTTTATGTTTTACCAATCCTGCATTATTTTACAGAATACATGCCTGTTTTCTTCATCCACTAGTAGTATCTCCTGATGACATTAATGTTTGAAGGGATGATATCTATGCTGCTTCAGAATCTTATGTATAGGGAATTTGGACGCGAGCAATACATCGTGCTAGTTGTTGGTTCAACATTTATTAAACCCAAAACTCTTTTTTTTTCAATTCATTGCATCTTTTGTTCCGTTTGCCTGTAAGGTTAATGTTTTTGAATTAATATTTGTTGAAATTGGACTATTAAAATATCTTTTGAATCATCTGCTGCCACACTTGCTGTATTTTCAAACTTTTTCACAAATTTGGTAATTGTTTATACAGACGGAATTAGTCGATTGTTAAATTTAACCGAAAATAAATACGAATTCTGCGTAAACTGACGCCACTGTAAAATGTTTTTATAATGAATATCTTCTCTTCATTGGAATAACTGAGATTATTATTTATAACAATTATAATGCGTGAATTAACTAGCAAAATTATTTTCGCTATAACATGACATTTGTCAAACTAATGGTAAGGGTTTTTATTAAATAGTACATTGTTCAACTTATTTTTATTATTTTTCAGGTGAATTCTTGTACAAAGATACATAAAATGCATACATTTAATACAGTTTTTAATAATGCTTTGCGATTTTTCTTTAAAATTGTTTTTGTAAAAAGGTGATTCCGTAATAAAATTACTATTATTATTAATTATTAAAATTTTTATTAGAATTAATAGGGAAGCTAATAATTACACATATTTAATTTTACATGTTAAATTCCTATGTTCGCCCCTTATCCCAGACACTCGGTATATATATAAAAAAATAAGACAAAAAAGAATGTAAATACTAATATATATATGAAAACAATAACATTTACAAACAAAAATTACAAATTTGTAAAAAGTATTAATAGTATAATAATATTGATGCTAGCCTGTGATAGAAAATATCACAATTATAAAACCATTCATTAAAATATCGATTCATTGTACTAACAAACAATATTCGTTTAAATAAATAAATAGCTATTTATTTAATTTTGCTGATTGTATTTGAATTAATTTAATTGATTTATTTTAACATCTTTAAATTATGTAAGGCATAGCTGTACTGACGAGGGATAGATCCCGAAACACGTGTCTGCAGATGGCCTTATATTAAGTAACGTTCCTTTTGTTGTTTTTACATTGAATTTTTCTCGGATCAAAAATTTGTTGCATTATGCAATAATGTTTTATTGATGTGCAACAGCAGGTGTACATTATCTGATTCAATGTCCGGCGTGGGTATTTGCCCGGGAAGTAGTTGTTTTAATGTGCATTTGTTTAACGTACTTACGTAACGTAAGTCATAAGTCACAGAGCTAAATGTGAAAATAATTTATTAATTATTTTCAAATCATTTTTATTTAATATAAATAAATAGATATTTATTTATTTATTCGGTTATTTTATACGATACACAAAATTCATAACTATTTTATTTTTTCATTGCAACGCTTCGTCGAAATAATTTCAATAACGCCGATCGAATAACCGAACACTTATAACCTCTCCAATGTTTCACCATTTTCCAACTACCCCTCACCCTCCGCACTCCGAACGGTTCGGCCTGCAAGCAATCATCCCTTTTGTAGCCCCGCTCTTTTTCCCCCGGCCGGTCATGTTATTTGATTACCGTCCTAACTATAATTGCATACCCTTCCTACTCTTAATCTAATAACCACTTTTCATTTTACAAATAAACTAGTTTATGTTAATTACGTACGATTTAATTTTACAATTTAATAATTTTACTTTCAGTAAAACTAAATGTTTTTGCTTAATTTCTAATCCCTACCACATTGCAAATTTATGTCTTTCTATTGATGTCACTCTAGTAATAAATTTCAATTTCAATTTACTTTATTAACGGAATCTCCATTTCCAAATTACAATTATAATTACATATTAAAAATTTTATAAGAACAGTGTGGCGCTCTAAAAAGATTACAAAACATATGTATAAAAAATGGACGATGAATGGATTTAAGTGTTAATTTATCAATAAAGTGGATGAGTTGCAACTAATTGCCATTAAGGCTCGTTTTGCAAATAAATTTACAGCAGGCAATTACAACATTACAGGCTTGCTTCTTCGTGACTGCAGGTTCATTCTAGCTACTCCATTATGCACAATCATAAACTTGGCAATTTCGTCGTGTATATTTCCCACTTTGGGGAAACGTGCTCGACTTTTCCCGATTCATAAAAAAAAGGTGAAAAGTCTACTCTTAGCAATTATCGTTCGATATCCATTGTGTCTAATTTCGCGAAACTTTTTGAAATTGTACTACATAGCAAAATCTTTAATGGCGTTCGCAGTATTATATCTTCATATCAACATGGGATTTATGCCCGTCAGATCTACTACAACTAAGTAAGAAGTAGTTGTTTCTTACAGTGTAAGTATTTTTTGCAGTTGGAAAAAGGGGTTGATCGAATTTTATTGATCATTGCCAGAAATTTTCTTTGTTTAATTTCATTGTATTTTTATCTGTGAAGTATATAAATATAAATGAAATCTTTACAATAATTACTAAAACTTTACTAATTATTGAATATTAGTCCAATTCACTAGTTTTTTGATTAGAAATGGTGATATGTCCATCATGGTACTTTCCCCAGTGAATATGGTCAAATAATTTCCGGATTGAAAATTTTATAGGGAAGCAAAATGATTAATAGAAAAATTGATTGTTGTCTTTCAAAATTAAAACCGAGTATTTAGAAGAATATTATAATTAAGTGTGTTATTTCTTACCTTATAATGTGTTGAAATCATTTATCCACACTCTTCTTCATTTTTTCTAACTGGAGGCGTTTGCGAATGTGTTGAATATAACGGCATTTTGACGTTTTATTTGTCATTAAGGCTGGCGTTTATCGTATGTAAAATGAAGCGATTTTGTACCAATTGAATTCCTACAACAAACAAACCCTAAATAATGAATTTCATCATATTATATATCAAAATAATCCTAAAACTCCACAGATTTCGAACGAGTTATTGAAAAATTAATCTGATTAATAGTTTAGAAGAAAATTACGTCCAAAGTTAGCACATTTTATGCAAAGAATGTTCTATATTTTTACTTATTAATATAATTATTGAAAGAAAATGAAATATGTCGTAATAATCTACATTGAATGTAGTTATGGTTCAATACATTTTTTCGTCAGAAAACAATGCTGTTTACTGTGGAAGGTCGTTCCGAAAATATCATCAATTCCCGTGAAATTCGGCCATATTGAATAAAACCGGCAAGTTGCATATAGTTTTCTGCATTTGACTAGACAAATATTAGTTCATTAAGTCTCATATAGATAGCGGGAAATAGTATACTATATTTTAATAAATGTTATTTGCGTTTATCACCTTTAATTTATTTATAAAATTAATGTTATGAGTAATAATTTAAATAATTAATACTGTGGAAAAACACAAACAAAGATTTTTAATTAATTTTCAAGAGATACTCAATAGATGTTTCTCCCCTCTTCTTGATAATGTTGTGTATGTATGCTTATTGCTGTTTCACATTCAATGAATATGAGAAAGACAAAAATATCTTTTATAGTTATCTCTGCGCGTCGCGTTTTTAAAACACCGACGATGCACATGCCATTCTAAAATAATAAACATTTTAAATAACGTTCAGTAAGCAGCATACAAATATGAATGAATCTTTTTTTGCCAATGTTTGCACGGTGAAAAATTATATGAATTTCTTTTTTATTTTATAAAAAATGTAATGTTTTCAAATAATTTTATTTGAGCCTTAGGATTGTAATAAAAGGCTAATGATCTAAAATAGATCAATATAATTGTAAAATTAAAATTATTATTAAAAATTATTAAATTGTATCAAGTGTTACTTCACTTACTGTTTCATAGGTTCTTTTGAACTGTATGTTCTATTTTTTTTTATTTTTGAAGTATACATTTCAAACCAAACACTTATTATGGTGGTAGCAGTTTTCGTCATATTTCACAAAATATATATAAATATTTGCCTTCATATTTCCCGATAGGCCATTTTTAATTTCACTTTTATTTTATTATATTTACGGATACAAAAAATAATAAAAAAAATATAGAATGATTGTAATGTAAGCAGAAATTATACTTTCCAAAAATGTATTTAGTTCTACACTATGTGTAGAATAATAGTTGGGGTTATTCATCCCAAATAAAGAGAATTTTAAATTTTGGTATACTTATGACATATGATTATTATCATTGATGTCAATTTTTTTATAATTACAATTTAAAATAAAATGGAATCCCGGCCAGGAAAGGTTCATTTTTATTTCGGATAGAAAAATGTTTCAAATAAAAGTTGAGGATCTTAAAAAATAAGTAATTTTTGTTACCAAACTTTTATTGTAGGACTTTCAGTTTTCATTTTATAAGCGGAAGAATTTCATCTACCTAATAAATTCCCTTAGAAATAAACAATTATTTTTATAATCTTCTTTGTGTTGGCTGTGGAGGTATTAATTATTGAAATAGTTATTTTAATGACAAATAAAACGTCAAAGTTCCCTCATATTCAACATATCATTCACAAACGCCTCCAGTTTGAAAAGAAAAAGGGTGTAGAGAAATGTCTTTAATCCATTGTAAGGTAATAAATATCACACTAAATTATAATATCCTTCCAAGTACTCGGCTTTAACTTTAAAAGACAACAATCCATTTTTTCAATTAATCATTTTTGATTTCCTATTAAATTTTCATTTAGAAACTTATTTGACCGAATTCACCGGGGAAAGTACCATGACGGACACATCACCATTTTTTAAAGAAATTTAAAAGAGAATAGGACGTTTGATAATGCTATACAAAAATATTTAGTTATTCAAGTTCCACACTTCTATTTAAAATATTTTTCTATCCCAAAAAAGTATAATCCAAGAACTGACAATACTAAAACAAATGGTTAATGAGGGAAAATAAGAAAATTCCTTCAAGATAAATGAGTGAGTAAAGCGCAAATCATATTTTCTTTTTCATATTCTATATAATGTAACATAGGAAAATTTAAAACAAAAAGAAATGCTGCGATTTTTTATTATATTTTATTTCGATGGAATGTTATTCGCCATTAAGAGTGTTATTTTAATATTCTTTTAATAAACCAATTTATCTATAAAAAAATATCATAACTTTGTAAGGTTTCAACTGTTTTTTTTTTTTAGTGGAACCTCTGTAGATTTTTATGCAATCAAATTCTCTATCGATTCATATTAGCATTAAAAACGATAAAGATAGATCGATTCGAAATTTAGGTCTGTAGAATTGGCCTGCTAGATTTCCACATCTTTCCTAAAGAATATTGATGCACGCGTAAATAGAACAGGAATTACTCAATTATGAAAAAAAAAATGTGAGGAAAGAAATTTAGAAATAACTCAAAAACTACTTGCTCTGGATATATAGATATATAATATTTTTATGTTGCAAATTAATTTGCTAATCGATCTGTGAGATAAAATATTGAACATTCCATTAAAAAAAATGAATTATGCTGTTTTTAATTGGGCACTGAAATATGGATCTTATGGAAATACCTATTGTCAAAATTGACAAATGTTTTTTTTTTTTAATACTAGAGGGATCTATTAGTAAAAATTGAAGATGCCGTTCATTAATATATTTTGTTTCTACTAGAATTTATAGACATTTTTCGAAAGGTCTATTTGGTGTTAATATTCGAAAAATAAATTTTTAACTCAAAAACTGTAACAATTATGTGGATATAAATTCATATAAGTGGATGGACAATTAAATGGGGAATCCAAAAAATAATAATAGGTAGTGTTCTATTTAAAATAACAAAGTTGGTAGCCATTTCCGATATAATCAGTCAAGAACCCCGTAAACTTTTAATGGCCGTTATTAGTGGCCCACCCTGTATACATATTATATTTTTTTTATTCTTTAATAAAAAATCGATCGCGTCAGCGTCGGTTGTCGAATACACAGACACATACATAGATAAGGAAACCAAACTGCAGTGTTCTACATATTTCTCAAATAGTTCGCTATTAAAATCGAGAGGCCATCACCTCCTTGACGATTGGCAACTATCTCTGTCATCGCATCATTCCTTTTCTAGTAAACGCCAGCCTTAAAATAATTATTTCAAAAATTTATAAAAAGAAAACCGGAGGTCCTGCAATAAAAGTTTTATAACAGAAATTATTTATTTTCCAAGATCTAAAATTTTTATTTGAAACATTTTTCTATCCGAATTAAAAAATGAAAAATTGCTAAGAGTAAAGTTGCACTTAATGAGTTTTGATTCTAACCAAAAGCTTTTCAGATCATTCCACTGTTATGAAAAACTTAGATATAAAGTTTGTGCTTAATCCATTTAGCCGTTTTTGCGCTATCGCGGAACCACACAGCACACACACAGACATTTTTCAAAACTCGATGGAATGAACTCAGGGGACCTCAAAACGTGCACATTTATTGAAATTGGCGGTTCGAAAATTTTCACGATCACAATACTTTCCCTTGGACAGGGGTCCGGGGAAAGTAAAAATTGTAAGAAATCTTGGAATTAATAGGTAATGTTATTTTAATGCACTCTACACTATAAAAGTTCTCAATCATATGATATAAAAAAATCTGCTTTTCATTTATCATTTAATCAATACTGGTCAGTTATTTACTTTCTAAACAGCAACACCTCCACCCCTCTCAAGCTTAAAACCACCCTAACTAACAATTTTATAATCACTTGGACTGAACCCAGCCCACCCATTGAGACCATCCCCGAGCTTCCATCAAAGTACAAATAATCCTTACATCTTCTATGCTTTTTTGTTCATTCGATTCGTGCGGGGCGAAACGACAACAACAGCTGCGGCACAAATGACACACATCCAAGAGCGCGAGGGTGCTCTCGGCGGCGAGCAAATCAATTACAGTTTCAACCCCCGAGAGCACAATGAAATGTTTTTGTACAACCGCTTGATTGCGAATAAAAGCATTTCATTGTCGCCGCCGCTGTTATTAATTCTTCATACCTAAAATGTGTGTACGTTTACATATTTTCAGCGCGGATTTTGTGATTAAGATTAATAGTTTTTTTCTTTAGAGATTTAGTTCATAGAATTCATCTATAATTTAAAAAGAAAATAAAGTGTTCATTTGTTCATTACTTAATAAATAAAGTTTCATCAAATTTTTAATTTGTATTCTTTCGCAATTATTGAAACAATTTGCTTTCATTGACCGCAACCTTTTTCGATCTCCCGGTAATTTATAGATTTCTTCACGATGCATCGTTTAGTTTTTGAAACCGAGAATGAATTAAGTATTTTTTTTAATTATTTATTTATTTAGTCTTATATAACATCGTTATATGTTCCTCTCTACTTCTCAGTATAAGGTGTATCATTGTTGGTGCTATTATTACCCCTACTTCTTTCGCTCTTTCATTTTCTTCTACTCCTGACCATATTTTCCAGTATCCTTTATGTGTTCTCTCTATTCCCTTTCATTTCTTTTTTTGTTTCAGTTATTCCCAGTAATTCTATTTTTTGATTTATCATTTCCTCCACTATTTCTACTTCTTTATCTCTGTAGCTTCTTACATTCCAAGTTCCAATTTTTAGAATTTTTCCGTTTTTCTTTGCCTGCCTTGTTTCCTTGTATCCACCGTGAAGTATTTATTAGTTTTTTGGGTGTGTTACTTTTTGCAGTCGTTCCCTGCTCCTGTCCCATTCAAATGTTTCGTTGTTCATCTCTAATTTCTCATACCTTACATGAACTCGTTTACCCTCTCGTTTTTCTCTATCTGCTGCTTCCCATATTTTATTTTGGATTTCTTTTTCTTTCTGTGTCAAATCATTTTCGATAACTATTCTTGTTCCTTTCAGTTTGTTTTTTGCCATCATCTTGGCTTCCCAGTTTCCCATTTTGACTATAATGGCTTGTTTATCTTTATTTTTCCCTATTTTGTTAATCTCTTCTATTGGTGCTTTCACTTGTAGTTTGTTCTCTAGTAGTTTTTTAATACAAATTTAAATCTATAACGTACACGTTAAACTTAATATTTCTTTCAGAATAGCCCCGAATGTCATGTTGTTCTGAACTGCAAATTAGTTTAGAAATATAAAAATTACATTTTTCTTCCATGGTGGATGCGCCGGGAAATTCCGTAGGTACCATGGGTGGTTATAAATCATGCAAATCATTTCCATAACGAACGGTTATCAATTCTAGTGAATATTATTATTAAGTCTGTTGTTTTTAGCAAGCAACAAACCGTGTTTCTTGTAACTACCATTTATATCGATTGATTTTTTTAACTGGAATACATTTTTTTTCCGAAACATAGTATGAAAAATTGACTTGATTCATTCACGGCTTCAATCAGCTGAACGCTTCTTCCACGAGGAAATTTATTGCCAGAAATATGGGGAAAATGTGGTCAATGATAGCCAATAATTTGAATAATAAGAAAATGAATTAATCATTTTCTTATTAAAATAATTGGATTTTTCAAGCATAAAACGGAGCTAATTAAGTTGCACATTGGGTATGTTTCTTCTTTATTAAAGTGTTAATTCTATAAAATAAAAAACAAGGCGGAAAGACCACTGGCCGATAGCGAATTAACTCATATAAATTATGTACAAAAAATCTGAAAATAATTATTAATCAATTAATGGTTTTAATATTTTCATATTGTATAAAATAGATATAATAGATAGCTAAATATAAATAGATTATTAAAAATCAACCAATAAAACAATTAACGCAGATTAGATTGAATAACTCATTTTCCTCATTGCCCATTTTCAAGAGAATTTAAAATTTAGTTTATTAAAATGTCCATAGATATTTACATAAATAGATATATTGATTTTTTTAAATTTTAATTTAATTGTGGGGCAGGCAAAATAATTTTGGCCGCAGCAGGTGGAAAAAACCCACTAAAAACATCCTCGGAATAATAATAATAATAATTAACTTTATTAACGGAAATTCACAATTTAACAAAATAATATATAATTATTATACCAAAACATATTAAATGATATTATAATTAATTATTGTGTGTATAATCAACAGTAAAAATAAAACAATATTACATACTACTTCTAACAAAAATTATATAAATTACCAGCAAAAAATGCAAATACAAATATTAAAGCAGATAAGCAGATCCCAAGTGGTTCATAGTATATACAAATGTAAAGTAAAACTAAATCAAACCAAATATGTAGCTAAAGTTTAACGGCAATCTCAGTGTTACCGACAGATTAAATTAACCTTAAATATAATAATAATATAGAAATAAAACAAAACTATAAAATTACATAACACACATATACATACATACGAATCACAGATGATTACGGATAAGGTAAAGTGGATATGCAATAGCATTTTATCACAGACTGAATAATCTAAATAGAAAATATAATACCAAACAAAGCAATAAAAATTAAAAACAAATATATTTAAAATATCATTAATTGAACAAAAATCCCGCAAATTAACTGATTGTATATATATATATATATATATATATATGTGTGTGTGTTCGTATATAAGCATCACAGATGAAATCACAGAAAAAGTACACATATACATACATACATGCATATAAATAAAATGACGAAAAGAGGGAAAATTAACATATTAAAATGAATAAATTAAATACATATATATACATTCCTAAATGTTGCAAGATATGTTGTCTAAATTGATGCCACTAAGACGAGTTTTAAAGAGTGAAAAAGAATGAAGGAATAAGTCAAAATTATCATTTTTGTTCAATTTATTTGCTAGACGCATCAAACGTCTCATAGGACTTAAGAAGTGATGAAAGGCGATTCGGCATAAAGGTTTATATCGAGACTGTGCGCACCTTCGAATATTAAAATTAAGCTTTTCAACCAACTCCCCACAATCCATTGACCATGTGAAATAAAAATGATATATCTAGAAACTTTCTTCTATCTGCGAGTGACCTCATATTTAGTTGGGCTAACATTCCCCTATGACTAAAATTAAAACTACTGCCACCCAACCGAAAATGCATATAATTTAAAATTTTACCTTGTACTCTTTCCAATTGTTGAGTTGAATTTAAGTTATACGGTGTCCAAACCACGGATGCATATTCAATATGTGGATGGACCAAAGAAACATAAAGTTTTTCAACTTTAAAATCTGATGCAAATCTATTGACAAATCCCAATACCTTTAAAGCCTTATTGGATATTTGAGAAATATGTTTTGAAAAATTTAATTTGGTTGTAAATAAAACGCCAAAATCTTTTATTATTGGTTAGTTTATTCCCGTCCAACGTATAATTGTAATTGGAAACCGTTCCTCTGGAAAATGAAATGTATACACATTTTTTTCAAATTCAACTCCAATTCATTGTATTTGAACCATAACGAAACCTTATTCAAATCCTCTTGGAGTTGCATTTGATCATGAGCGGAGATAATTGTTTTAAATATCTTCAAGTCATCAGCATTTAGAAGAAAGTTGCTATTTACAATGTTGGAGCTAATATCATTTATAAATAATAAGAATAAGATAGGACCGCTATGTGAACCCTGTGGTACCCCTGAAGTTGCGTTAATAACACTTGATAAGCAACCGCCGATACGCACGTATTGCGTTCTATCGTTTAAGTAGCTTGTCATCGATTTTGTGATATTGGTACCAAATTCCATCAATTCTAACTTCCTAATCAAAACAGGATGCTGAACTCGATCAAATGCTTTAGAGAAGTCTGTATAAATAGAATCAACTTGTAAACCCTTCTCCAAAGCATCTGTTAAATGGGTTTGTTACAAAACTAAATTTGTAGTAGTGGATCTGCCCTTCATAAAACCGTATTGTTCATTTATAATGTCATTCTTGCATACTCTTGATAATTGCTGAGAAACAAGTAAAACCAAAAGTTTCGGAATCACAGATTGAATTGATACTCCACGATAGTTGTCAATGTTTTCTCTAGCACCATTTTTAAGAATTAGAACAATATAATTAATCTTCCACGATTTAGGGACTACCCCAGATGACAAAGAAGTTTTAAAGAGTGCATGTATCGGTTTACATAAAGAATATACGCAACGTTTTATAAAGAAGGCAGGGATACTATCTGGGCCGGATTTGCATGATTCAGGTAAACATGTTATGGCATTAAATACATTTTCCATGGTAACAGTGAGACTGCATACGTCAAACGATGCCTTCCCACTATAAACAGGAGGTATATTTATATTTTGTCTGTCATAAACATTAGCAAAATGTTTTGCAAATAAATTTACGGAACTCTGAACATTGTTACTTAATTCACAATTAAGGTGCATTACCTTAGGATAACCTGACGTTTTGCGGCAAATATCAACATGGTTCCAAAATAATTTGGAATTATTGTTAATTTCATTTTCAATTTTATCAATATGTTTGCCATACAATGTATCGCTTAATTCTTTACATTGGATCATTATGGAATTATTTTCCTAAAATAAAAAAAAATTAATTATTTACAAATAAGTTGGATTGCTAAAATGAAATCTATTTCTATTAATTTCCATTTCATTTTAGCAATACAAGTTATTTATAAATAATTGATTTTGTTTTTATTTTAGCAAAATAATTCCATATTGATCCTAAGGATTTTTTTTTCACCTTGTGAGCAAATGCTGGGACCGAAATTATTTTGCCTGTCCCACAATTAAATTAAATTAAATTAGAATTTAAAAAATCAATATATCTATTTTTGGAAATTTTAACAAACTAAATTTTAAATTCTCATGAAAACGGGCTAATAACCCGAGAATAGTAGAGAATTTAAAGTTATTCAATCTAATCTGTGTTAATTGTTTGATAGGTTGATTTTTAATAATCTATTCTTATTTATTTTATACAATTATTAATCAATTATTTTCCTTTTAACTACTACGACTTATTTTACTTACGTTACTTAAGTACTTTAAAACAACTTCTCGGGCCTATATCCGGACATTGAATTACATAATGGACATTTGCCATTGTGTAGTAATAACATGTTGTATAATGCAATAATAATTGATTACAAAATCAAATATATAATTTATAATAATAGAAAAGAATATTTATTCTCTTGGTCACAATTAGTTTATAAGATCATACTGAAAATCAATAAAACTGAAAACTAATTGTGACCAAGAGAATAAGTACTCTTTATTATTATTATAAATTATATATTTGATTTTGTAATTTTCATTATTTATTGTGTATATTTTTACGTTTATATATCTACCAATTCAAACTTTATGCTCTTCACTTCTTCATTTGCAGTTTTCACAGCCCATTTACGCCGCATGGATATTTCCCATCTCATTCATATTACATATTTTTTTTTATCTATATTTTTTATTATCACTTGAAGATAGGAATAAGCCGGTTGCATTTTGTTTTCACAATGAACTGTTTGGGATTGATAAATAAATATTTTGATGCGTATTATTTTTATTTTGTATTTTGTCGTAATTTGTGATTGGTAATTTGCCTTTTTTTATACATATGTTTTATAATCTTTTTAGAGCGTCACACTTTTCTTATAAAATTTTTAATATGTAATTATAATTGTAATTTGGAAATGGAGATTCCGTTAATAAAGTAAATTGAAAATTGAAAATCTGTTAATGAAGATTTTTATTAATAATAGGAAAAAATATTGTTGGTCACAGTTATTTAATATATATATATTATCAAAAAAACACCTTTATACCCATAAGAGTGTAGGGTTCACAGTTATTTAAATTAAATTAAATAAAAAGAATTTGAAAATAATTAATAAATGTATTATTATTATTCAACAAACAAAACAAAAAAACTCACGTGTTAAAGATTAACATAATCCTCTCGCATTTTCTTATTACAATCATCAGAATTAGAATTAAAATACGATTCATATTAAAAAAAAACTCCCACGCATCTTTGTTTGCATTTAAACAACGGTTCCGCACAATACCTACATGCATATTGTCCGCCATGACAGGCGGCGGCACGAAGGGCGGGAAGGGTATGAGGAGGCAAAAGATAAATCTAAAATCCAATTTAAACCGTTATTGACGTCACGGCGCGCAGGTTGGAAAAATGTTGATTTGCATCTCTTTGCGTTCATATATAAAAATCTAGCGCATTGAGATTTATATCCAATTCCATGTGTGCATGCAAATGCATCGGTAGGGAGCTTTTTTCTACCTGCGCGTTGTTGTTTTTTTGCGCTGTTGTACGTGGATTATAACGGACAAACCGTATTTTGTGTGTGTGCACTCTTCGTATTCGATTTTTCGAATGTGCCCATCGTGTTTCCTGAAAGTAGAAATAGGATTTGCTTTTGTTTTATTTCGGACAGCGCGGTGTATTTTGATGCAGGTGTTTTCTAGAAACACGTTAGGGAGATTTGATTTGTTATTATCAGTGTAGTATATTGATCGACAATAAAATATAGAATTAGGTAAAAAATAAACTCGTGGTTTGTTTTACAATAAATTTAAAATAAAATTTTATTCTGTCTATTTTTTTTCTTCATTTTCAAACAATAATACAAATGAAAGCCGACAACGGTATATATATATATATATATATATATATATACAAAAATTGGTTTAAAGTAGGTAGGAAGGGATGCTAATATTGGGGAAGTCTAGTTCTCTTCATTATCATTTACGTCATTTTTCCGTTAATTGTTTTCTGGATTTCTAAGATCTCGCGAAGATTTAATATATATTACCTAATTTCAATATTTTAAATTATTAGGTTGTCAAGAGTGAAATAGAGCAAAGTTTATGTTATTTATTTCAATTGGATATAACCTCATTTAGACGCCGTACTTTAGCATAATTTGTTTGAAAAAATGCATTTTTTTGTGTAGTTAATCGCCTAAACAAAAAATGCATTTTTTTTTAGACTATAAAAATTTGTTAAAATCGTGCGTTGATGAGTTCCACCTTGGAGTCACATCACGTCAGGCAATATCAATAATGTTGGTTTAAAAAAAATCGTTCGGGAGATTTTCACCCAAGACTCAGGTGGATAATGATCCTGAAAGCCACTGCGGAAGCGAATTCCATTTAGCAAACAATCTTGAGTCATTTGGCACAAATCGGTAAAGTGAAAAAGCTGGACAAGTGGATACCGCATGAATTGACTTTTGCACAGAAGGAACGAAGACTCGACGCATATCTCTCTCTTCTTTTCCGCAACAAAGCCGAACCATTTCTCAATCAAATCGTAACGTGTGATGAAAAATGGATCATTTGTACAATAATCGTAAGCGTTAATCGCAATGGTTGGACAAATATAAACCATTAAAACACTGTCTGAAATGAGGCATTCACCAGAAGAAGCTGATGGTCTTTGTTTGGTGGTCTGACTCAGGTGTCAACCACCACAGTTTTATCGAATCTGGCCAATCTATCACAACGGATGTCTACTGTTATAAACTAGACGAAATGATGAGAAATCTTGCGACAGCCAAAAAAATCGAATTCAAGTATGTGCATTTCTTTGTTCCATTTCATACTTGACAACCTGATAATTGAGGTCAAAGAAATGGCTTTCAAAATACAATGTTTAGCAAAACCTGTGATATTTTTGTTTTTCAATAATAATAGTAATAATAAATCTGTATTGTCCAACAGGAGACACATCCTAATAATAAGACAATATGGTTAGAAATTATGTAAATTAATTTTAAAGATACAAGAATGTAATAATAATAATATATTATTTAACAATGTGACGAGCATGCGTATGTATACAAATTGCTTAAAATCTACCCAAATTAATTACTTTTTGTAAAATATATTTAGTGGTTATATTTGGTCTAAGGCTGCCAGTACGGTTTTCAGAGTTTCATGAAATGTATCACCGGAAGAGGAATTTTTATTAAAACATCTGAAGACAATACTGCAAAATGCGAAAAGGTGCAATATGCAGCCCAATTCTATTTGAGAATTATTATAATTATAATTATGGATTTGTTGTGTTCCTTTAGGCGTGCTTCAAAAGTTTTGCCTGTTTCGCCTATGTAAATTGCATCACACTCGTCATAACATATTTCAAAAGCACCACAATTTTATGCTTTTTTTCTATTTTTGTTTTACTATTAAAAAAAGTTTTGCTAAATTGATGGTGTTTATTGCGAAAAAAAAATCACGTGTTTCATTTTTTCCTAATTGATTAAACTTGTTCCACCAAGTATTAAGTGAGAAATTAATTTAAGAGTTATATATTTTTTTAATCGATCAACAAATTCACTTAATATATAAATATTTTCCTTCGAATTATCGGAGTTGCCGAATTATTTGAGTTATTTCAGTAATCATATTATTTGGAATACGCCATTTTATGTCTAATGTCAATCGGGACTATTTTGTAAAGTATATAATAATAATAATAATAATAAATTGTCTTTATTGAAAGAAAAAAGTTACAAATGAAAAATAACATATAATGCGAAGGCGAAGTTCAATTAGTCAGTATGACTATATTGCTCTTCCACTTAACCTGATTAAAAAAAAAAAATTATATATATCTTACCGGAGTACATAGTTGTATTATTAAATTTAAATAATAATTAAAGATTCGCCAATAAAATTAACCAAGAATATACAAATTCAAGTAAGATCAAAAACCAAGCTTCACTGATCATACACATAGTTTTTTAGATTTAATTTGTCGAGCCATGGCTTTTTTAAAAATGAAGGGTGATAATTGTTTGAGGTTAGAGGGGATTTTATTATAAATGTTATGTGTGAAAGATCTCTTATAAAGGTGGTTTTGAAAATAGGAGGTGAGATAATTCCCCTATACCTCAAATTTATATTGTCGATACACTATCTTATTATAGAGATAGGTTAAGTTTATCCTGTATGTTATATTTTATCATCACAATTTAAGCAACTTTTGTAATAGATACAATGTATATACATTGTATGTGCAGTTAATTATTAAAGTACAAGTTAAACATAACCATAGGGAATAGCCTCGAATAAATATGCATATTTCAAATAAAAAGACATAATTAAGTTGTAAGTGATTATCAACCCGAAATAAAAATATTAAAATAATAAAAATATTTAAATTTTTACATATTTTTTTCTTAAAACGTTTTTATACATCAATTATTAAAAAAAACGTTTCTACTTTCCTTTCAGATTTATTAACTCATATTCAAAAATGTTGTATGCTTCATTGGAATGACGCCTGAAGGCAATAGTTTGTAGTACACATACAGTATTATATTTGGTCATCATTTGTACTTTACACAAAATTACAAAAAAAATAAACAATGATATGTCTTGCATAAGCGGGAGTAGAAATCAATTTTTCTGGCGTCAAAATTGGGAGGGAAATGTCATATTTGGTCCTGTAGGGAAAAAGTAAATGAATAATATATGAATAATCACTAAAAGTAACGAGTTTTGATTGTGATTCAAAGTTGTTTAAATCTTTCCATTATTATAAAAAGCTAGGATATAACAATAAATTAAATAAAAAGAATTTGAAAATAATTAACAAATTATTTCCTCTTTAGCTACTGTGACAATTTGACTTATGTTACATAAGTACTATAACAAATGTCTAAAAGGCTTCGTCGAAGAGATTTTTTGCACAAAACAATTTATCGACATCGCTCATGACATTCGCGCGATCGCCCGTCCAAAAGACGTCCTCTAATGATCACTTCCATCGGGGATCTTAGAGGTGACGGTACGTTTTAATTAATTTTAATCAATTTAATTAACAGCTTTGCAATTACGTAAGGCACAGCTGTACTGATGAGGGATGAAATCCCGAAACGCGTGCCTGCAGATGGCCTTATATTACGTAACTTTTTTTTGCATTAAATATTTTCGATTAAAAAAATGTTGCATTATACAATATGTTATTCTTATGCAACAGCAAATGTCTACTATCAGACATTTGTTATAGTACTTATGTAACTTAAGTCAAATTGTCACAGTAGCTAACGAGGAAATAATTTGTTAATTATTTTCAAATTCTTTTTATTTAATTTATTTAAATAACTGTGACCAAGTGAATAAATCCTTTTTTTCTATTATTGGATATAACATTTGGTTTCCATCCATTTACCCGTTTATACGCTATCGCAGAAACACACACAGATACTCACAGACATTTTCAAAACTCGATGGAATGAATGGAGGGAACCTCATATGCACGTTATATCCATTGAAATTGGCGATTCGATTTTTTTACGATCACAATACTTTCACTTGGACGGGGTCCGGAGAAAGTAAAATGAAGAATTTATTTATTTAATACATTTTTCTGATTCTCCCTGTACAAAAAAGTCTATCAACTAACCTAACTGTTAAATTTGATAATTTTGACATTTCTCTATATAAAATAACAGTTTTCCATTTAGTATTATTGAGTTATTCAATATAAACAGATGCAAATAATGGGACGCTCAAAATTACATTTTCGATATTCATTAGTGTTGACTTTAAAAAGCATAATAAATCCAAAAAATTGGCATAGTGGCGTAATTGTTAGTAAGTTTTTTATGAGGGCCCGAAAAGAAACAATTTTTTATGTGTTAATGTTTAATCATACATATTATGTTTTAAGATTTTGTTTGTATTATATTTTAATATATTAATTTATGTACTATATTTTTTTGATTTTGACGAGTGTAAAGATTTTATGTATCTTGTGGTACAATAAATTTTATAATTTATGATTTACTATAGTTTGATTTGAAAAAAATCTGTTGCCTAACCCTATAAAACACATTTAGAAACGCATAGTGATGCTGTTTCGCCAAATCCCAATGTCGGTTTAGGTTTCAATGATTTATAATTGTCATCAAAATAGACAATGACAAAAAAACAAAAAATACAATTAATTATAAGACTTATTGAATAAAAAAACAGCTCAAATTGTCAAAGAGTTTTCAGACAGCTTTGCAGTTTATGAATCAACCGTTTCCTGATCCTTACATTCAAATGGAAAAGATCCGAAAGGAGTAATAATGGTTATCACATGAATTGACTGAAAATGCCACGAATAGTAAAGTATTTCTCTCCCGAAATATATGTATAATATATAATTTTACTAGAATATCACTGAGCATCTAATCAATACATAATATTTTTATTTCTAGCTGTAATTACCGCCCATAATTGTATAATGGTAACTTCATAGAAATATATATGGGCGCATCTTTTAACTACAAATATGTATGTCAAATCGATGATTTATAGAGTAAATATCACCCACGAATGCCCCAGTGGCGTATCTAGCTTTTCAGCGCCGTTGCCGTGCTTCCCTCTCTGTCCTTTGAATTGCCGCTGACATACATATTTAATTTATTTGTGATGAGATTTTTCTAACCAAGAATACTCGTCTCGGGTTCTAGGGGTATTGTGTGAATATGTTGTGACGTCCGAACTATTTGTTAATGAGTAAATAATCATCGTTAGATTCTGGGGGGGGGGGTGATTGCATTTCCCCCGTTACCCCGCCCCCTTGAATACGCGCCAGTAATGATTATATAAAATAGTCAAGATAATTATGAATTATACAGAGTTATTATAAATGATAGACCTATTTATAAAAAATCGTATTTATTAAAGTACAAATCCAAAATTAACAACTTTTTTAGCCACGAAAAGAGGAAATTTCAAAGTTTTTTTAATACTTTAAAAAATGTGTCCACCGTTTGGTGCACAACAGTGAATGTCGTCTCAAAACTTTCCATACAGTTGGTTGGGGTATTCCAAGTTCTAGTAAAGAACTTGATTGACTTACTTGGACTGCGAACAAAACTTTCTTCTTCTTTCGTCGGGCTGTGCTAATAGATTTTCTAGTTAATGGTTCAATACCGAATTTGGTACGAAATGCTGCACTACAATTTCTGACCCACTTTTCAGGAACTCAAGCACGCAGAAAATGTTGTGCAGCATAGTCACAACTGACAATAAAATAAAACTTTGCTCTTGTCACTCAATAAATTGATTTTGCTCTTGTCATGGCTACAAAGATTGTTAATTTAGGATTTACTTTTAATAAATACGCATTTTTAAAAATGGGTCCGTCATTTATAATAACCCTGTATTATAAACAATCCTTGGGTCCACCTATAATATTCGCGAATCCGGGATTCATCAATCCAAGATTGATTCGAAGATTAAACTGTGACCTAATAGTCACAAATGGTATGCACAGCAATAGACCAGCTTAATCCTAATAATACGGCCATAAGGTAGGTTGTTGCAAGATATTTTAACATGGTCGGAAATGAACTATAGATATATCTTATAAGTTACACCCACTATAACTTATAAGATATATCCATATCTTTTAAATTATAAAGAGTATGAATTAATGAAATTTTTAAAAAATATATATTCATCATTTTCGTATTTCACGATTTTCGCATTCCATGGAAGATTTCCTGGACCACGTCCAATAAAAGAAATATAAGTGAGTCTTAAAAAATATTATATCTTGACTTCGCAGATTTTGTAATCTACTTTCTTTGTTTAATTATCTCATCCCCTTTTACAATCATTTGATTTTTTTTAGAGAATATGCGATTTTAGTTTTTAAATAATATTATAGCGAGATGACGGAAAGGGCGGAGGTTCCTTGTTTGTGTATGTCGCCCTTATCTTTATTAAGGGCGGTTTTCCCCCCGTCGAAACACGTTATTACGAGGCATTTTCCCACAATGGCTCCATCAAAGGGTGGAAACCTCACGCTCCGCTGCCGCCAAATTTCTGCTGCAGACTACTTATGACCTTTAATCCTTCAAGGAAATTTCAAACGAGACGCGTATATTAACGGAAAGTACATGCGAGTTTATTTGTTGCTGGAAAAAGGACAGTCCATATTTTTTGATGTGTTTTAGTGGCAATGTGTTATAAAGGGTTATGGCAGTATCTTAAAGGAAATGGATTGAGAGCAGTATGGACATAAACATGAGTATATTATATATATTTTTAGTGAGGGTATATTATTATAATACCCTCTTACTATAATGTATGATATAAACTAATATTGTTGCTATTATTTATAGTGGGAATGTCTTCCGAAGAATTGTAGGCATGTCTTAAAGAAAAAAAACTAATATATTGAAATAGTGAGTTTCTGAAAATGAATTATAATTTATAGAAGTATATTATAATTTATTAAGGACCAATTATAGACATGTCCTAAAACTAATAAAACAAATATTTTCAAATTGGAAATATCATTTAGAGTAATAGTGGACTTTATATACGAAACTTTAGAAACTAGAATCATATATATGAGAATAAAAGAAAACAAGAACAAAAGATAACCTTATTTGTTCAATATCATGTATATATAAGAATAAGATGAGGGTATTTTTAGAATTAGGTATTAATAATGCTGTCGAAGTCGCTTGACTTTCTGTAATGGTTCTTTTAAGAATAATTGAATTTTATAAATAAAAAAAGGGTTTTCATTCTCTTGGTCACAGTTATTTAAATAAATTAAATCAAAATGATTTGAAAATAATTAATAAATTATTTCCACATTTAGCTCTGTGACTTTTGACTTACGCTACGTAAGTACGTTAAACAAATGCACATTAAAACAACTACTTCCCGGGCAAATACCCACGCCGGACATTGAATTACATAATGTACACTTGCTGTTGCACATCAATAAAATATTGCATAATGCAACAAATTTTGATCCGAGAAAAATTTAATGTAAGAACAACAAAAGGAACGTTACTTAATATAAGGCCATCTGCATATTTTAAGTTCTAAACATATTAAAATTCTATCAAATTTTTATCAAAAATGATCAGGGAAGATGGAATTAGTATAACATTATTTCAGCTTCCCGCTCATTTTAGATAAAAAATAAAAGAATTTAAATGTGTTTAGAATTTAAAAATAAAAATCTATGAATAATTAATAAATGTTTAATAAATTTTGATTATATTTGCTAAATAACACATTTCTAATTTTATTGGATATGACTTATGAAAAAAAAAAACATGTTAAATTGCAATCATAATTAATCGTCATCATTTGTCTAGAATATAGACGACCCAGAATCGTTGTTTCCTCCACTAAAGGAAGGCGAACTTATCCTGTTTATGGCCAGGAAACGAAATGTATTTAATAAAATGTTCAATCACCATTCATCAAGGCATTGCACATGGAACAGACTAGTCTGACGAGGTCCGAAAGACCGAAATGTCCATACACTAGATGAATGGTGGTTGAACATTTTATTAAATTACTAATTGACATCGATGATTTACGTGAGGAATCTTGTTAAATAAATAAATCCAAACCAAAACTCCACATCAATTAATGGAAAAACAAGTTTACGTAATCTCATCGCTGTAATCTCAGTAAACTTAAACTGTTTCGATGTTTAAACGCGCGCTCTTTCCTCCCCCTTCCCCCCATCCACCTACTGGTTCCGCCCCGCGCGCCACTTTTATTACACGAGCTGTGCAAACAGGAGACTTCCCCGTACATCTGGCCCGGTCCCAATTCCGCTGCATAAACCCGTGTATTTGAGGAGGACGAGATAAGCAAATAAGAGTCCCGACTAATAAAATCCCATTCCTGCGCGAAATTTTACGGAAACAAATTCATTTCACCTTCAATTCGAGAGAAGCAGAAGTTGGAGAACAAGTTTTGAAATTGTCTTTCGTGAAAGGGCGTAATGTTCTTAAATTCAATACAGCAATTCGTTTATTGATAATAATTTTATTAATTGGACACTTGATTTAGATCACAAGACAGTTTCGTAAACAATGCAAAATTTATACCGTGGGGTTAAGAAAGAATTTTTGTTATACATAATTATAATGATAATAAATACATTATCATTATAATTATTTATTGCCCAAAAATTCAAAGTTATCGTTTCACCAAAAAGTGTGATTTTTTTAATTGTTTTCCATCATACGTTACACATTCACAAAAAAAAAGACGTTCTAGGTTGGATGAACTGAAAGCTTGCCCGATATAGAAGGTGTAAAATAAATTGTTTGTTTTGAAGTGTGCCACTTCAGGTGACAAAACCTGTCGGTATGTTTGATGGCAACTCTCCTTAGTAACCATTTTAAGGTTCAAATCGGCATTGACAGTTACGCTTTAACACTAAAAAAATAATGAACAGAAAATTTTATTTTTTATTTGGGTATACACACAGAGATTTTTGTACAAAAGATGACTGTTGTATATTTCCATTCATATAAATATTTGATCAAATCCGCGTTTCATTCGAATTCCGCGTACCGCAGCCAGAAATGTGCGCCAAAAAAAAACCAAAAATAAACAAACACGATGCGCGAACTAAATATCTAAACAAAAACGTTGTTCCCGCAATGATGAAATATTCAAAGCAAAAAAAAAATAGAGAGAGAGAGACTCGATGCCCGGCTCCTCTGCCATTTACGCTCGCCCCGCACGTACAGTTCGGCCGCGTGGGGGTTGAATGGGGGGCGGGAAATATCGCCGGATTAAAGCTCGCAACTCCCACGGATGTGTTATGCTGTGTGTATGCATAAGCAGCGGCGTTATTAATTTCGGTATGTTTTATTTTCCGCCGCGGAAACGCCGAGAAAATCAAATCGGGAAAAATGAATGGGGGTACGGAGCGAAATGAAAAAGAAACGCGCAAAAAAAATGCGGAAGAAAAATATGATTTATGTTTGTATGAGATTTTTTTTAATGATTGATGTTTGAAGCTTTTTTTGCTTATAATAACAAAAAATACATTTTAGCTCTCTAAACATTAAAAAATTCCTTTAACGAAAAGTAAAGAAAAATAGCATTTTATTATTTATATTAAAAAAAAAAACGATGTATACAAAAAAAGTAACTTACGAAGGAATTGTAATGTAATTCCAGTGCTTCCAGTGTACTTACGTTACAATTCATTCCTGTGTTCATAAAAAAACCTAACAGAAAATGTTAAGTTTAAGGTGTATGTTATTAATTTACTTCTCATTCTATATACAGGGTGCGCGCCGAGTAGCTTTACGGCTAAATGGTTTATTTTTTTCAAAATCGGCTTTCGCAGGCGTATGTAGGTCCATTAGGACCACATTTTAAAATTAGTTTCAAATATACAGGGTGTCCCATAAAAGCATGGCGTATCATAGTTATATTTTTTCTAATGGAATGACCAATATTTTATATTTTTTTCAGATTCTACATCAAAAATAAAGTTAACTTTTATAATATATTCATATGCCTAAAACTAACAATTTTTTAAATATTTAAATATTTTTGGAAAAATTGACGTTTCGAAAAAAAATCATAACTCTCAAATGGACGAATGAAAACAGATGAAATTTTGTAACAGTATATTAGACTAATGGGTAAATATTTTAAGCTATTTACAGGAATTTAAAATCTTAAGATGTTTTGATAATTTAACGTAACTCCAGAAACACATTCAAGGTCAAATTTCATGCTTATTTTAAATGGCAGGCCCTATATCTAATAGCCCTATCTTGTAGGAAATTGTATTGTCTTTCAAAAAGTATAAAGATATTTTTTACCTAAACCTAATAGTTTTCAAGATATATGCATTTTCGTTAACTTTTGATATAATATTTATTATTCATAACATGGAAAGTCGATACAAAGCGCCATCTATTGTTCAATATAATATTTATTATTATTATTATTATTCCATAAAGGCAAGAGTTTAGTTATTGTTTATAAATAAAGTCAGTTGACCCAACAAATGATTTTCGAGATATTTCCTAAATTAATACACTAATTTTATTAATTGTGAATATATAATTGCATTATTTATTTACACATGTGTAAATTATTTGATAAAAACTTGTTAGAATTGTAAAACAAATATAACGAAATACATCAAATAAATTGACGAAATAGAATTAAAAGTAATTTATAATAAATTTTCAAAAATACTACCATCGAATACATAATTCAATTTTATTTTAAATGATATTTTGACAGTTCTCAGCATATTAGGTATAATTGATCTAAATGTATTATTAATACTGCTTTCCATGTATTCTTCCAATTCATTGCTTATTAAACCACCTTTTTTGACGAATATTCAATGGAATTAAACTTGTAATTGTGTCTCCTCATTATTGGTTACTGTATTCAAGGTAGTTTTTTTAAATACTTCATACTGCCTACAGTTTTGAATGTATTTAAAACTTCCTCTACAGTCTTCTTATTAGGATGTCTTCCATCAGAGAACATTTTGTACACTAAGAGACAATCTTAATAACATTACATTATTATTAGAATCATGTTAATTCTTTCATTTAAGGGAACATTATTTTTTCAATTGTTAGTAATAATACGAATGTGTCAATTAAATTTGCTTATAAACAAAAGCCTATTAAAATAATTGGCAATAATAATTATTAAATTAAGCAATAGATGGCGCTTTATGTTACATTGTCATATTAAAATAATAATGATAATGACGAAAATTAACAAAAATGGATATATCTTGAAAACTATTAGGTTTAGGTGTAGAATACCTTTATACTTTCTGAAAGACAATACAATTTCCTACAAGATAGGCCTATTAGATATAGGGTGTGCCATTTAAAATAAGCACGAAATTTAACCTTGAATGTGCTTCTGGAGATATGTTGAATTATCAAAACATCTTAAGATTTTAAATTCCTCTTAATAGTCTGAAATATTCACCCATTAGTCAGATATACTGACACAAAATTTCATTTGTTTTCATTCATCCATTTGAAAGTTATGATTTTTTTTCGAAACGTCAATTTTTCCAAAAAATTTTAAATATTTCAAAAGTTATTAGGTTTAGGCATATGAACATATTATGAAAGTTAACTTTATTTTTGATGTAGAATCTGAAAAAAATATAAAATATTGGTCATTCCATTAGAAAAAATATAACTATGATACGCCATGCTTTTATGGGACACCCTGTATATTTGAAACTAATTTTAAAATGTGGTCCTAATAGACCTACATACGCCTGCGAAAGCCGATTTTGAAAAAAATAAACCATTTAGCCGTAAAGCTACTCGGCGCGCACGCTGAGACACCCTGTATATATATATATATATATATATCATAAAAGTTGGTAGACTGTGATGATCAAAAATAATGTACACGTTAAACATTTACCTTAGATAATAGTCATTATAACTTCGCATAAATTATGTCATTATTGTCTAAAGAACTTTCAATTTAGTAGTTACGTTACGGATCATTTTATTATAAACTTGCGTGCATTGAAATCGACTCACTGTAAACTTTTAACTTTAACTAGTTTTTTTTAGAAGCTATTTATCAGATAAAAAAAACATAATAATTACAGTTCAATAATATTTCTATGCAATAAGAATTTAAAAATCTTTATCCAAAAAAAAAAAATCACCTCAGCCTGAGAAGTAGAGAGAAACATATAACGATGTTATATAAGACTAAATAAATAAAAAATCCAAAAAAAATATTACAGATTTTTCCTAGAAAAAATTACCACTATAATATAGAAATCAGCTGCTAAATTATAGTGGTTTAACTTTTACGCAAGGTATATCTTCAAACAAATTCCATATGAAAGCGTATATCCTTTTTTTGCGCTGTACAAAATAGATAAACAAAAATGCGCGCCGCCTAAAATATAAATAAAAAATAACATAATTCAAACACATCGAGTGTAATTATTGCTGCTGTTTGTTTACTGTTTGCGCCGACGGTTCATAATTTATTTCGTGCGTTTTCCCCCGGCTTGTTTGTTCGTTTTTGTGATTTTATTGAGGCCCGGTTTCATTTATTATTATAATTTTTTTTTCGGAGCGCACCGCTGTTGAAAAAGCGTTTATTTACAACAACGTTACGCCGATGGAATGTTTAGATAGCCGTGTTATTATTGTGAATACATGGAATTCGTTTTATTGCGTACAAATTATTATTAGTACGTGAATTTTATTGCGACGTTATTGTGATACATTTTTTTAATATTACTTGTTATTTTTAATTAACGGAAAAAACACTGAATAAAAAATGTGTACTGTAAATGTTTACTTTGAATGACTCCTCGTCCTACACTGACTACCCTCGAGCGCCTCAGGGCACAAATCACCACTTATCCGTATCGACTTAAAAAAATCAAAACAAAAATTGTGAATGAACGGTAATTCACAATTTTTGTTTTGATGTGTGTTGTTCGTAATATTTCCGTCCTTGGTCAATTCCAGCACCAATATGAGTGATCTATTTGTTTATCTCAGAACGATAATGGTAACTCTTTTGACCGGAACGAACAATGGTGAAGGAATCTCTTGAAAAATGCCACGCACCAATACAGGCAACTTTATGGAGACCCTTGTTCGTCTTACGTGTCAACTTCTTTGTATGCGAACGGGAAGTGATACCCTTGTATCCTTTACCTTTGGTGACACCAATGCAAGTAATCATCTTGACCGAAAACCTCACCGATTGTTACGGTCTTCTCCATATGCTTATGGGCTTATTTGACCTTCTTTCAATTGGTTTTCCATGATGAGAGCGTTCTTCTGATGTCTCAACAGCCTCACCATAGTAGGGGAGACCACCCATGAGGGTGATGCTCTTTTCTTCTCGTATTGAAAAGAGAAGAGCATCTTCTTCTTCGCCTCGGTACGGTGATGGTAATTCTTCTAGTCGGAACGAGCAATGGTGAAGGAATTTCTTGAAAATGTCACGCACCAATACAGACAACTTTATGGAGACCCTTGTTCGTCTTACGTGTCAACTTCTTTGTATGCGAACGGGAAGTGATACCCTTGTATCCTTTACCTTTGGTGATACCAATGCAAGTCATCTCATTTTGAGCGAAAACCTCACCGATTCGTACAGTCTTTTCCAGATGCTCATGGGCCCATTTGACCTGATTGGTTTTCCATGAAGAGAGCCTTCTTCTGATGTTGTCTCAACAGCCTCACCATTGTAGGGGAAACCACCCATGAGAGTGAGACTCTTTTCTTCTCGTATTGAGAAGAGAAGAGCATCTTCTGGTCGGAACGAGCAACGGTGAAGGAAACTATTGAAAATGTCACGCACCAATACAGGCAATTTTCCGGAGACCCTTGTGGCAACTTCTTTGTGTACAAACGGGAAGTGACATCCTTGAATCCTTTACCCTTGATGGCACCAATGCAATCAATCATATCATCTTGACCGAAAACCCTTCTGTCTTGCACTATTAAAGGATGCCTCACTCCAATACCGGCAACTTTGCTTAAATCCTTGTGCGTCTTGGCAACTTTATGTGCGAACGGGTAGTGACACCCTTGTATCCTTAACCTTTGGTGACACCAATGCAATAACTCAACTCATCTTGACTGAAAACCTCACCGATTAGCACAGTCTTCTCCAGATGCTCACGGGCCTATTTGAACTTATCTTCAACACTACCTTCATTCAATTGTATTTCCGCCTTCTTCTGGCGAAATGTTGTTTCAACAGCTTCATCGGAGCGCGATGCTACATACTGCAATACTTGATGATTTTCTTGAAATCTCTTTCGATAGACTTCTTGCCCCAATTGTCCTGCCATTTTTTGAGGCCTTGATGATAGCCTTATTCTCTTGTACCAGTTTTTGTATAAACACCTGCGACAATCTTCAAAAATATGCTCGGCCCAGTCAGTGGCTAAAAAACGGAGACCGTGTGGAGTTTCACTAAACCACACCAACAACCATCATTGGCAGAGTTTCAATAATTTCCTTCTTGTTAATTTTTGAGCCAGGATGTCAGCTTCACGCACAACGTGGATGACCCACCAGCTTTGTAACCGAAGAATACTGTCGAATGAACGCGTTTGGGAGGGGTTATCCTTATAGAAGAGCTTCTATACCTCTCTTCTTGGGGTAGAAGCCCATTGATCCATGCCTGCGTGCACTGAATTTATGAGATATATTGGTTAAAGGATTTTAAATCTTTGAAGAGCTAAAACGTATTTTTTTATTACAACCAAAAAATCAAACATCAATAATAAAAAAGAAATATTATACAAAAAGTTGATAAGATTATTTTATTTATATTTCATTCAAAGAATCTTTACCTTGAATTGAACAGATGAAAACAAATTTAAAAAAGATTTTTTCGAAGAACATCCTCAAATTAATTGAAGAATTAATGATACTATAGAAGAATTAAGTTAGGTTATTAATTCTTCGTTTTTAATAACTATAATAAAATGCTATTTTTTTAAATAGAAAAGAGTATTCACTCACTTGGTCATAGTTATTTAAATATATTAAATAAAAATGATTTGAAAACAATTAATAAATTATTTCCACATTTAGTTCTGTGACTACGTAGCGTAAGTCAAAAGAACTAAATGTGGTAATAATTTATTAATTATTTTCAAATCATTTTTATTTAATAAGCTATTTTTAGAGCGTCACATTTTTCTTATAAATTTTTTAATATGTAATTATAATTGTAATTTGGAAATGGAGATTCCGTTAATAAAGTAAATTGGAATTGAAATTTTTTATTTATCATTAAGGGTGCGGTTTAGACGAAAGAGATAGCTATATGAATATTGGCAATTACTAATTCGAGTTAGATTGCTGTTGTGATCAATGAAAAATATTGTATTATACAATAAAGTAATCTTTAAATAAGCAGGAATTTCATCAAATGAATTAAAAATTATTTTAATATTTAGTTTGTGTAAAAAACAATTATGAAAAAACAATGAAAATTGATCAAATTTACAGCAAATTTTAAATTATATTTTTGCTAATAAAAACTTGTGTAATAAAAATTTCTAGAATTTGACTAAATTTTGCATTCAAATAACTTAGCACCAATTAATTTCATTATACCTTTCAATTTTCTTTTCTAACTTGAACTAGTAAATTGATGTAATACACGAAAATTAACGATTTATTTTTTATTTAGACAGATACTTTATACTTTGTTAATAAAAAATGTAAATACATATTCATATTATTAAATCCAATAGAATGGCGCTTTTTTCAAACGATTATTTCCATTTTACTATATAGCTATCCCTTTCTATTAAACCACAACCTTAAAAGATTTTCAATGTTTAAAGAGCTAAAACGTATTTTTTTAATACAACCAAAAAAAAAATCAAAAATCAATCATAAAAAATATCATTAATATTTTCAATGTTTAAACATTAGTAGTTCATATTTTAATAATAAAAGTGTTTATTAAAAATCTACCAATAAAATAAATAAAATCATAAATTAAAATGAATAACTTTAAATTCTCGACTAGTTTCGGGTTATCAGCGTATTTTCAAGAGAATTCGTAAAGGGTAGAGATTCTTTAAATAAAATTGAAATACAATTGTCTTTTCAAATCTCTATATTTTTTTAATAATAAATTCAAATTATTAAAAAATATAACAATATAAATATTTTTGTTAATAATAAATTCAGATTATTAAAAAAATTTACAAAGATTTGATAAGACAATTTGATTTAAATTTTGTTCAAAAAATATATACCTTTATTCGAATAAATGATTTTTTTTTTTTTCGATTGCTGCCTCAACATTCAGAGTATCCTTGAAATAATTGAAGTATTAATGATACTATAGGTTATGAGAATTCCTATAGTATCATTAATTCCTCAATTAATTCGAGTATACTCTCAATAATCTCTTATTTTTTCTTGATGTTTTTGTTTCTTTTATTCCCTTTCTGCGTATTAAAACTTGATGGACGCAGCTTTATCTCCGTCTGGAGTACATAAAGCGACTCCGACCTTTATCCTCGCGGGCCTTCGGTGGCGGAATGAAAAGAAAGACCGTTTACGAGGGTAACAAGTTCTAAATTCCACCCTTAATTTACACTCCTCTGTTGTTTTCGGTGGTGGTGCGCGCGGGGGAGGCCGAACCTCATTAGCAAGTCTAACCACCACTTTAATTATTCGTTCGAATTTTAAAACCAACCCCACCCCCGCTCTCGTTATCCTCTCGGAGGGAGGGAGGTAGCAAGCGGTGGCGGATTAAATTGATAAGTGAAAAAGCGAAGAGAAAGTTGAAATTGATTATGATAAAATAAGAAAACGTGGGAATTTTATTTTGAAAATGAGCAAAGTTTTAAATAAAAACACTATAAACCTTTCTTAATTAAATATTTATTTATAATAAAAAAATTTATAATACTCTTTTCTAAATATTTATTTGTTCCAACATTTAGATCACAAAGTGAAATGCATATACAAATACAAAATTAGACAAAAATGAAACGTGTAAATATATATTAATATCCAGTGAAGAAAAGTTTATAGTGTTTTAATTTAATTACATCATCTTCAAGCAACAAACGACTGTACAAAAAATAATTTGTACATTAAATATAACATGTCTCGTATGAAATAGCCCTGAATAGTAAATAAAATTACCTTAGAATAAAAACTGCAATAGAAGAATATAATTATGTTTGAGTTTTTTTACAAGTATTATTATTTTGCTGATGACAACTTTTGGTTTGATAATGAAAATTGCAAGCTATAAGTAGAAATAATAAAATAGAGTCATAAAAATAAAATAAATATTTTATTATAGTTTCATAATCTTCATTACGACATGTTAAAGTTATTCATGACAATAATAACTTAATAGAAAGTATTGTAACTAATGATAAAATCCAGTTTTTTCTATGTTTAATCAATATTTCATTCAGTTTAATTATCCCACGTTGAATTCAAAATGAAAATTATCATTTTGTGAAATCAAAAACTCCTCCGATTTCACATCCGTTTACTTTTTGTTAATAAAATCAACCATAACATAACACAACATAAAAGCAGTTCCTTGGCCTTGCCGAGTGTGTGTGTTATCCAACAGTACGGTCGATTTCGCAATTACCGAGTATTGTCCGACATCATCGATAACGGCGTTGCCAACAATGCCTTGTTATTATGTTAATTAACGGCCATTAATCAAACCGGCGTCGCGGAAAAACGCGACTAATGGCGATTCGCCTAGCTGAAAAGACGAAGGATGGAAGATAAGTGCGCCTAATTAATAGTCGCGTTTATTAATAATCGCTGATGTTGCGAGATTTTTTTTTCTTACTTTTTGGGAAAATTGAATTAAGAAGGAATAGAAGAATTGTATAGATTTGTAGATTGAATCAGAAGTCAAGTACTTTTTTAAATCGTTCTAAACTGATATAATTATAATGTATTACTCTCATTTAGTAATTATAATAAACATTATTATTATTACCATTATTGCTATTTACCTACATTGTATATGCTTTAAAGATAGAATTTTTAGTTGTTTTATTTAGAAATTCATGATTTTATTCATATGAAGCTATTTCGTGCGATAAATGTAACAAAACGTATACGTTTTCGTATTTATATACGTGTTAATTGTTGTTTTAAATCACTGTCAGTTTGATACTAACACGTTAATGACGTCGAAATTACAAATACAAAATTAGACAAAAATGAAACGTATAAATATATATAGGAATAAATTAATATCCAGTGAAGAAAAGTTTATAGTGTTTTAATTTAATTACATCATCTTCAAGCAACAAACGACTGTATAAAAAATAATTTGTACATTAAATATAACATGTCTCGTACGAAATAGGCGTGAATAGTAAATAAAATTGCCTTAGAATAAAAACTCCAATAGAAGAATATAATTATGTTTGAACTTTTACAAGTATTATTATTTTGCTAATGGCAACTTTTGGTTTGATAATGAAAATTGCAAGCTGTAAGTAGAAATAATAAAATAGAGTCATAAAAATAAAATAAATATTTTATTATAGTTTGATAATCTTCATTACGACGTCGAAATTATCGTTACCACATAAATTTCTGTTATACAAACCAAAGTTTAAAAAAGTGTTTTCATTGATTGAAAGCGTATGTACGCCATTTGATCGAGAACTTTTCTCCTTTATAATTCTTTGATTTTTTCATGTTGGCAATAAAACTAACCACACAAGGTTATATTATTCTAACAAATTAAAGAATTTGATAAATAATAACATATCATCGGTGCCAACAAAATGTAAAATAAAGAAAAAAAATCGAAGATTGAAGAAACGTTTTCGATCTATGGCATAACAACTTTATTCGTGTAAATTTACCAATTTAAATATTATTTACAATACATACATGTTATGTAAATAGCCATCTACCACACGTCTTTGAGCCCGTATATTGTATTTTTTTTTTGATATACTAAAATTTAATTGCTTTGTATAGGCTGTTAGGTAAACAAGCGGCAAAAATTGAAGGGGTTATTCCTTGGTCAATTATAAGATTATTTTGTCCTATGATGATTTTTGAAAAAAAAAATATATATATATATTCAAACAAAATTTGTTACATGGTAAACAAAATTTGTATTAGGTATTTGAATATCGTTTTCAACATCAGTTTTCGTTGAATGTCTGGTTTGGAATTGTGGGTGATTATCTAATTTGTCCGGTATTTCTACCAACAAGACTAACTAGCGAGGTATATCGCAACTTTTTGGAAGAAACGCTACCTGACTTTCTGGAGAAAGTATCATTGGCGATATTGTCGTTTGCGCACCACCACTTTCAGTTTGGTTAATCGAGAGCAACATATGGATATCACTGGATCCACACGTATGGACTTATTCGAATGAGGATATCTAAAGTCACGCTCTTCCAGTAGAAAATTTGGATGACTTGCGAGATCGTATAATTGCTGGGTGTGCAATTAGAAACGAACTAGGTGAGTTTTGAAAAAGTTCGGCAGTCAATGACGTGAAGATTGCTTGCTTGTATCCAGGCTGGAGGAAATCATGTTAATGTTTTTGAAAAAAAAAAACCTTTATTTCGAAGATACAGGGTGAACAAAAACACTTTATTATCATAAAGTATATTTAAACTTAATGTAGATTGAGCAAGTTTACATATACTTTTTGATAATAAAGTGTTTTTTGTTCACCCTGTATCTTCGAAATAAAGGTTTTTTTCAAAAACATTACCATGACAGAACAAAATATTCTTATAATAGACCAAGTAATAACTCCTTTAATTTTTGCCGCACTAACACCCCGTACATCGTGATTCAATATTTACGGAAGATATTCAAAAGGTCTTGGAAGAGAAGTTGAAGAAAGACGGAAGGTATATAGTGCGGGGGTGGTAGGGTTTTGATTTTAATGAAAGAATGGGGGGAGTTAGGGGCGGTGTAAACGAACGAGGAGAGTTAATTGAAAGAACGTCACAAGATATGGTCATAAACAGGGAGGGCAAGGTTATGGCAGAATGGTTAGTGGAAGAAGGTTGGGAACTATTAAATTGATGCACAGAAGGAGACTGTAAGAGAAAAATTACATTTATGGGATATAAAAAGGCGTCAGTTGTTGATTATATAGTGACTAGAGGGGTTAATAGGATAGGAATTAATAAAATGGAAGTGGAAGAAGTATTGGGGTCAGATCACTTGTTGATTATATAGTGACTAGAGGGGTTAATAGGAAAGGAATTAAAAAAATGGAAGTGGAGGAAGTATTGGGGTCAGATCACTTCCCATTGGTGGTGGATTTATGGGAAGAGGAAAAGAAGAGAATGGCATAGAAGTAATAGAAAACAGCGGACAGTGTAAAAGACATTGAAGTTATGCATAAGCGGCTGAGAGAGGTTAAGTGGAAGAAGTAAGAACGGTGGAGGAGTGGATTATACACTGTAAGACCAACGTACAGAAAAGAAAGACAAACGGTTGCCTGAGATTTTATGAAGCAAGAAAGTAAGAGAGGCTGTCCGGAGGTAGAGTACAGAAAAAGGTGATGGGAAAGAGTTAGTGGAAGCGAAGAATCAGTATGAAAGAATAAGATAATAAGGGCAGTAGAGAGGGTGAAGAAGGAATTTAATGGATATTAAACTAAGAATTAAAATGTGGAAAATATTGAAAAGAGGAAATATCACAGGGCAAATTTGAATACCTTCCTTGAACGAGGAAGTGTAAAGCAATATGTTGCGAGCCAAGTTGGATCAGGGAAAATATAAAACTTTTCAGTATATGAAGTAGATAAAGCATTTGAAGAGGTGATTGAAAAGGCAACGCGACTGAACAGAATTAAAGCACAAATATGAAAACAGATATGGAAAACCGATAATTTGAGAAGCTGTTTAAACAGATATGGAGAGGAAAAGCGGAGATTCTGAGAGCATGGTGGGTGGGAGTAATGTGTCTGGTACATAAGGGTGGCAATTCAAGCAAAACAGAAAATTATAGGAGAATATGTGTAATGTACATCGGCTACAAATTAGCTATGACAGTAGTAAAACATTGTTTGGAGACAGAGGTGGAAGAAGAATGACGCTTACCAGTGACACAATGTGGTTTTATGAAAAGAAGGTGTCCTAGATTCATTTTTTTTTACTCACAAGAACGAGCGGTCAGATCACTTTACAATGATGGTGGATGTATTGGCAGAGAAAAATAATTTAATGGTACAGAAGCAGAGAATATTTTTAGACCTTAGAGCAGCGTATGACACTGTGCCAAGGGATAAGTTAATACAATGCATGAAGAGGAGAGGCGTGAGTAGTGATATAATTGAATAGATTAGATCGGTGTATGAAGAAACATGACTCAAAGCTAAAGTGGGAGTGGATATATCAGAAGAATTTAGAGTAAGGACAAAGGTGCCCACTTAGTTCATTACCCTGCAACATATATATGTGTGAAATGGAGGATGTGTTAAGAAATGGACAAGCAGTGATTGGAAAAGCGAAGGTATCTGTGGTGTCATATGCGGATAAGGTGGTATGGTTAGTGAGATAGTTGGAAGAGGCGAAAGAGAGAGTGGAAGGATATATGGATAGGAGAGGTTTGTGCGTGTATGTGGGTAAAATAAAAAAAGGTTTACGAATAGAGGAAGAAAAGGTAAAACATATGACCTAAAGTGGAAGGGAGAGTGTGGAGGTTGGGAAAGTGAAGGTATAGATGTTAGCGATGTATGTGTTGTTAGCGAGAAAGTTGGAAGAGGTGAAAACTATATTGATGATATCTCCGGAGGCGTCGCGGCGCTTGGGCGTCGTGGCCGGACGCGGTCAGCACACTCCTCTTTGGGCGGCAATTTGAGCCTATGAAGGAGTGTATCCGCAAAAATGCGTTACGACCGTGACAAATGGCGCAGCTAGCTCGTTGAGGGGGTAGAACATGAGTGTCCTGGAGGTACAAATAAGCACTTACTGCGTGTGATTGTTGTTATCCTCCAGGTCTCTTCCTCAGGTGGGGGGGCTCGCCACTTAAAATTTAGATTAACGTTTTTTTTTTTTTGGTTTTGTGAAGAACGGCACGATTCGCGAATGTGAGTTGACCGTCATTCCGCGTATTAAAAAAATATGAATAATAAAAATGTCGCTCGTAGTTAGGGTGCAGCGTAAATTGTTGCTGAGATCTGGTTTCCGGCGTTCACGGTAAAACGCCGGTAACAATGAGAATGGGTTCCTTCCAGTCTCATTAATAACGAGAAAAAAGGCGTTATTCCAATTTCTGTGTTCAATAGAACCCTATACCCTGTCGAATTTTTATGTGCATATTAGAACTAAATAATTTAATGTTGTATACTGTGGCGCTAGTTTGTAGATAGATTTGTGTATCTACTAATTTAACAATTTTTCATGTATATCATATATTTTCACATATGTGTGTATATAATAAATGTACATAGAAAAATAAAAGGAATTTGTTAATTATGCGAATAGGAGAGGTTTGTGCGTGAATATGAGTAAAACAAAGTGGATGAAGTTTACCAGTAGAGGAATACTCATGAGAATGGAAGTGGGAATGTAACATTGGAGTTTAAGTTATGGGATGCGTGTGTTAAATCTATATTGATATATGGGGTAGAAGTTTGGGATATGAAATAGTATAAATACGTACAACTAATGTTCCTGAGACAGATTTTGGGGGTGGAAGATTTGACTCCCTGACACATCCTGTTTCAGGAGACGAATAGATGTATTCATGGCAAGCCAGTGAGAAGAGTAGTGAAATATGAAATTGAGCGAAAGAACTATAAAAGTGTTGTAAAGGAAGTGTGGAAAACGTGCGTGAGAATAGAAAGAAGTTAGCAGAGAACGGAAAGACTGAAAATGTATGATACCGCTCCGTACCTTAGGGTATGTCTTATGGCGATGCCAGGTACGAATCCATTGATACGTTTTAGCTGGTCGGTAAATAACACCACCATCAACCAACCCGGCACTCTTCGCCAGTCAGTGCCGAGCGCAATGGCGAGCGTCTGGCTACAGATTTACAATCCCCTTCTTAAAAAAAGGTTGTTGGTGATATGTTCAGATTACGCAGGTTTTGTAAATTTCCAGCCACTCTAGAAGGTCCATCTTTTGACCCTTTTTAACATAATATATTATCGAAAATACATCTTTGCCAAAAGTGTAATAACAAGTACACTTTTGGTTAAGATGTTTTCCAAATAACACCCCGGGTGTTCGGAAAAAGATGAATTAGAAAAATTATGCCAAAATTATCAAAAATATTCTGAGAGAATAAGTTTGCATATTCGTTTACATTCATTGTAAAAATTTATATATTTCTGACTTTTTAGTATAGACTTTTGATTTTATATTAAAAATATAGTTTGGAATTATTACATCGATGCTATCATACCTTCTTAGTATGAACACGTAGACAAGTAACACAATTTATTTCTTCAGGCGGAAATATACGTCATTGATTAGTATGCCAAAGAATTCTATAGGAATCCTCCAGTACACGGGCCAATCAATATATGATCTGGCAGAAAGTCATCCATATCTGCCCTTGCTTCAGGTAGATGTACATCTCTGTAGATAAGAAACTGTAAAGAAGCACTCAGCAATCTGTCTGAGCTACGGTTAAGTGTACATTTTTGTTGGAGGTCCGCATATTGCGCAGGCAAACTTTAGCGCTGAGCAATATTTCAGGATATGCTCCGCGGTTTTATCCTCTAAGCACTACCCTCTAAAATTTAGTGAGTGTCTGTGCAAGTGTGTTCTAAGTCTGCAGTGTCCAGTTATAATGGCCGTTATATGTTTTAAATTATCTATGGACAACCGCAGGTATTTCATTTGGAGAGTTTAGAATGTCTGCAGCCTGTTACATCATCCCATCTGCATTCAAATTTCTAGCTTAGCTATTGAATGGCATTCCGGAGTATCCAAGCACCTAGACCAGGCTTAGGTAGATGTACATCGCAGCAGATCAGAGCCTGTAAGGAAGCACTAAGAAATCTGTCGGACCTACAGTTACGAGGCCTATATTGAGTAGGCAAACATAGGCTTGATGCGTCCTCCCTATAGGGTATCTGAGACCAGGTATCAGTACGACCAGCCTACCTCATCAGGTAGGTAGATCTCCGATTTTCGATATTTCTGGGCAATATCCAATGATATGATTCGCGGTTTCGTCCTTTAAACAGCACCCTCTGCAGTCTGGTGATTCAACAATCGCTAATCTATGGAGGTGTGCTCTAAGTCTGCAGTGTCCAGTCAGAACAGTCGTGATACGCTTTAAGTTCTCTCTGGACAGCCGTAGGTGTTGATTGGCGGATCTTTCATTTGAATACCGAAGGGTTTCCTTGGAAAGTCTGCAGCCTGTTGCATCATCCCATCTGCATCTAACTTTTTTTAGAGTATCTAGCTGAGCTATTGAATATCCAAGCACCTAGACCACCTAGGTTTCCTTGGAAAAGTCTGCAGCCTGTTACATCATCCCATCTGCATCTAACTTTTTTTAGAGTATCTAGCTGAGCTATTGAATATCCAAGCACCTAGACCAAGCTTTAGGTAAATGTACATCGCTGCAAATCAGAGCCTGTAAGGAAGTACTCAGCAATCTGGCTGAGCTAATGAATAGTGCTCCGGAGTATCCAAGCACCTGAAGGAGCCAGTAAAGGAGCGTCGAAATCTATGCTGGGACCACAACCTACGCTGGGCGGTACCTGATCAAGGTACCATCGATACGTGGTCAAGATATTACCGACATCTAGTCAAGATATTACAGACACCCGGTCAAGGTAAGGATATAGGTGGTTTGCAAGGAGATGCGTTATAATGCTGGAGGAATGCTTACGGCATGAGATTGGCTAAAATTACTCTCCGACGCCCATCCAGGAATAGAACCAAAATTCTGATAAGCATGAGTAGAGGCGATCTTAGAGCAGCAGTGGTCATACTAACTCATGTCATGTCATCAGAATAGGTGTGTGTGGGATAATTCTACCTATGCTATGACTATGCCTGGAAGATGATGAGATATTAGAGCAAGTGCCATGTGTGTATCCAGACTAAACAATCGGTTTTCGGGTCAACAGAACTGGAACTGAATGCAATCCATAGGTTATCCCTGAGTAAGTTTATGGGGTTACGATTTACGGTTTTGTAGGAGGTAGGAGTTTCGGAAGTTGTGCCTAATGATAAGGACATGAATGAGGATTACATGGAAGGAGATTGAGTTGTAAGAGAGACAAGGTTGTATTGAAAGAAATAAATGCTGGAGTTGCATGTACGAATGTTGACAGGTGCATCAAGGTACCTACCCGAGACCAGTTGACAGCGGATGAAATGATGCACGTGGCTAGGAATCGATGTGGCGCGGAAGAAAAAGAAATGAAAGTTTGGATAGGTGAAGCCTATGAGATGTGTGTATTATGTGTAAATGGAAAGTATACATGTAGTCACTTGGGGAAGAAATGTATGGATGTATGTGAGAAATGGTTGGAATATAATGTATCAGAATGGATAAGAGAAGACGGGGCATTTATTAGTAAATTACCGAAGCGTTAATTTTTGGATGATGGTATTATGTATTGTTAAAAGAATAAGAAAATAAGGGCAGTAGAGAGGGTGAAGAAGGAATTTAATGGATATAAAACTTAGTATTAAATGTGGAGAATATTGAAAAGAGGAGATATCACAGGGCAAATTTGAATACCTTCCTTGAACGAAGAAGAGTAAAGCAATGTATTACGAGCCAAGATGGGTCAGGGAAAATATAGAGCTTTTCAATAGATGAAGTAGATAAAGCATTTGAAGAGGTGATTGCAAAGGCAACGGGACTGAACAGAATTAAAGCAAAAATATGAAAACAGATATGGAAAAACGATAATTTGAGAAGCTGTTTAAACATATGTGGAGAGGAAAAGCGTAGATTCTGAGAGCATGGTGGGTGTGAGTAATGTGCCTGGTAAATAAGGGTGGCAATTCAAGCAAAACAGAAAATTATATATATATAAGTACCCCATGCTTAACCTATCCTGTAGTTTATATCATATTACAAACATAGTTTAATCTTCTGATAGACGGAACAATCGAAACGCTTGTAGTTTTCGCCATTTATCAAAAGCAAAACTTTAAGTTTTATATCTTTTCACAAGAGAGGTATTATTTACCTAATGATTATAAAAGCAGGTCCAATGAACCAAACAAGAATGAATTCCCCTTTGAGCATTGTCTTTCCTGTATGAAAAACCACTTGTAAACCATATTTAGCTTACAAGTACATTTATAGCATTATCATTGTATTAAATGGCAATTCTGAACATTTATCCTGCCTCGTGATATATTTTTTAAAGTGATATTAAAAACAGATAATTTCTATAAATGTACGTGCGTGTAGGAACATAGAAATGTTAAAGAAGGGAAAATACTCCTTTAGCAATTGTAGCTCAAGAAGCACGGAAACAGCAACTAACTCGAAATAACTGATCTTAATAATAAACTGTATATTAAAAAAATACGGTAAAGCTGTACTGACGAGGGATAAATCCCAAAAACATATGTCTACAGATGGCCTTATACACATAGTTAGATTTTTTTGGATATTTACATTAATGGATATATTGATTTTTTAATTTTTATTTTAATTTAATTGTGGGGCAGGCAAAATAATTTCAGTCCCAGCATTTGCTCACAAGGTGGAAAAACCCCACTAAAACCATCCTCAGGATCATTATGGAATTATTTTGCTAAAATTAAACAAAATCAGTTATTTATAAATAAGTTGGATTGTTAAAATTAATAGAAATATAAAGATTATATATATGGTTTAATAATAGAATAAAGTGAAAAGTAGTATTTATAATACATCATAAAGTGAAGAATATAATAGATCTACTTGTTCATTTAGAAGTGATGAATTAGTGTCTTTATTGTGTAAATAAATTTCGATTGCTTCCAATATATCTAATTTTTGACCTTTTCACAATGATGTAAGATTTTTGTATCATTTAAATTTGGAAAAGTGTGACTATTTGTAAGTATATGATTTGAAAAAGTACTACAATCTTTATTTAATCTAAATGCTCTAAAGTGTTCATTGTACCTTATATTAAAATTTCGATTAGTTTTACCAATATACACACTATTACAATCAGAACATATAAGTTTATAAATACCAGATTTGTTAAATTTTCCTGTTTTATATTTTCTATTGTATAATATATTACATAATTTATTTTTCTTCTAAATTCTATTTTGTAATTATTTTTTCTAAATATACTTGCAATTATTTCTGAAATTTCTCCAAAATAAGTCAAAGTTAAATATTTTTTATTGTTTTCTTTAATTTTTGGATAAATTTCAAAAAGTGCTTTCTTTCTGAATTCTTTGTTAATTAATTTTTGAATTATGTGATAAGGAAAACCATTTTTTGCAGCAATATTTCTTATTAAATTTAATTCATTATTGAATGATTGTTTTGATAGTGGAATTTTGAAAGCTCTATTGATCATAGAATAATATGTTTTATATAATTTTTGACAAAGGGGGTGAAATGAATCAAAAGGGATAGTATTTTGGTTACTGGTTGGTTTTCTATAAATCTCAAATTGTATCTAATTGTTTGTGTGCATAATAGTTAAATCTAAGAAGTTGATCTTTTTATTTAACTCAATTTCTAAAGTAAATTTTATGTGCTGGTTTAAAGAATTGATATATTCTAAAAATGAATTTAAGTTTTCGTCAGATCCGTCAAAGCATGCAATAATATCATCAACATATCTATACCAAAATTTAATGTGTTTTTTTTTGTAAGTGGATTTTTAAAAATTGTTTCTTCTAATGTATTCATGTAGATATCAGCTAGTAATGGACTTAAAGGAGATCCCATTGCCAATCCAGAATTCTACTTATAATAAATGTTATTGAATTGAAAATAATTTTGATCGATACATAATTTAAAAGAAGAAAGTAATTCTTCTTTAATAATTGGATTAATATTATTTTTATCTAAAATATTTTTAATAATTTTAACACATTCTTGAAAATGGGCTAATAACCCGAAACTAGTCGAGAATTTAAAGTTATTCAATCTAATCTGTGTTTTATTGGTTGATTTTTAATAATTTATTCATATTTATTTCATACGTTAGATTTTTTGTTTTTAAAACGTGCTTTATTATCATTACTGAGATGCAACAGCAAGTGTTTATTGTATAAATTCAATGTCTAGCGTACTTATTATAATAATAATAAATTTATTACCCAACAGAAATACAGATTTTCCAAATACTGGGATACATATTCATAAAAATAATAAGTAAATAAATTAAATATTAATAAATATTTACCCGGGAAGTAGTTGTTTCAAAAGATATATTTTGTTTTTTTTATTATAATTACTTCCTAGGTCAACAAATTGCAAAGCAATAGAAAGAAAATATTTAATTAATTAATTTCAAATTCTTTTCTTTTAAATAATATTTTTTTCTGCGATTTTCCCTTTGCGTAAGTATGTAGAACTATTGAGAGTAAAGTTCCAGATTTTTTTTTTGTTATTTAAAAACACACCGATTACGTTAATTTCCATAAATATATTTCGTGTAACGATTGTGTGACTTCCGTACGATTCCGTTTATTAAACGCGAATTTTCGAATTTTTCGTTGTGTTATTTGCGTTTATATTCGCTAATTGGCGTTTCTCGAACGGCGAGCGTGTGAAATCGCACAGGTAGGTGGAAATCGCGGGTCGTTCACCTGCTGAGCAATTACACTGCTAATGATGAGCGTAATGACTGAATGGATTACGCGCGCGGATCCTCAATCTCGCATCTCGCCGAGCGATGAAGAAATTTTTCCGAAGGAAATGCCTTTGAAACATCAGTTTGCACGACGCAAACGGAAACTATGCGTGTTCAGATGAATTGATTAGTAAAGTCTGTGGGCGAGAGTTATGAGCTAAGCATATTCGTGCGAATAATATATTGCAATTTTAAGCTAAATACTTTACCCACTAACATGTAACTAACGAATAATTAATAATAAACCTTCGGTGTTGCAGTATTAAAATTTAAACCACTTTAAACTAAAATATTATTAATTTTTATTTATTTAGTCTTACATAACATCGTTATATGTTCCTCTCTACTTCTCAGTGTGAGGTGGTTCCGCGATTTGAAAACAGCGAACATATTATTAATAATAATCTTTAATACAGTAAAAATATAAAATAAATAATAAAAATTACAAAATAAAATGTATAAATTATATCTGTTAATTGACCAATGGTCTTTCGCCTGTTTTTTCGCGTCTATGTCCTTGTCGTGAAAGAGGTATGGTGATATTTAACTGTCTATGTCTAAAGTCATTGTTGATTATATTTGTGTAGTGAAGTGTGCAATGAATTCATGAAGAGTTATAGTGAGGAATCTACCCTTGGGGTTAATATTTTTATTACGTAGGATACTAAATAATTCATCATGTTTGTGGCATTTGAGGCAAAATATTAATATAATAACACTATTGTATAAAATAGAGTAATCACAAATATATAGTTATGAAGGCTAGCGTTGCGAATGGTGCGAATTCGAGCGAATGTCAATTTATAATGGATCTACTGCCAACTATTAAATTGAGTTAATAAAAAAACAAAACATTATTAATTGGAACATTATTATCTTAATATTAATAAGGTTTTATTGGACCATTTTGGGATTTAATACACCAGTTAGATTTAGGATTTTTTTTATTATATATATTTTTTTATTATTATTATATTTTTTATAAATGAAATATATATTGTAAAATGGAGATTCCGTAAATTAATAAATAAAATTAAAAAAAATATTTCAGAATATTAGATTTTTTTAAACATAAATATTTTCAGTCATATTCATTACCTACTTCAACCCACTTAGAAGGTGGGATTGAATTTAGACATTACAGGGAATTAAGGATATCAAGCAAGAGAAACAAGAAATAGAATAATTTGAAATTACGATAATACGAATTTTCATTCGCTATTGACATAACGCAAAATTTTAATTACTAAATTAGAAAAGTTTTATGAAGTACTGTGTTTATTTAACATTTTAATTCGATATTGACAATCTAATGCATTCACAAATTGCTTTTAATTTAGTCCAAAAATATTAAATTACATGGATAAAGTATTTATTGATTTTTTTTAGAAATTTGGACCTCTTTTGAGAATAATTCACTGGACGCTTTTTTAATTTAAAAGGCTAAATTAATAATGCTTCAAATAAAATATCCTCAACAGAGGTCCATATTTCTGAGAAATTTGTTGATAACTTAAAAAAAGATATTTCTAATGTTTCCTTACCACTTATATTTAATTAATTTAAATTGTACATGTAGTAATATTTTATTCCTTTCTTCACTTTTTTATTGTTATCACTATGGTATATGTACATTTCAAGCACAATGTGCTCTTTTTCAATAGTTTTATATAAAATTGACAAATAAATAAATAAACATGTAAACAAAATTTAATATACAAATGTGATGTGTTATTAAAAAATATCAGATAAAGGTAATTTATTGAATTAACTTTAACTTACTTAAATCAATTAATTTTAATAAATTGTTATTTAACGGAGTTAAGTCAAAATTTAAAAGTTTACTAGAATTTTTATACATCTCAATTGCTTCCAACATATTTAGTTTTGGAGAATTTGACATTTTTAAAATTTTTAAATTGTTTAACGAAAATTTATGTCCAAATGTTATTATGTGGTTACCAATTGCGGATTTTTCTCTGTTGTTTATTTCTGAATAATAGATGTGTTCTTTGTATCTTGCTTTTAAATTTCTTTTTGTTTGTCCAATATATAATTTCTCACAGTTACAGCACTGTGCTGAATAAATGCCACTTTTTTCTAAATCATTAATTTTATTAAATGTATTTCCTAATAAAAATTTTGTCTTAGTTTTAGAATAAAATGCTGGTGTTAGGTTAAATTTTTTAAATAATTTAATTAATCTATAATTTAATTTAGATCCATGAATAATTTTAACAAATTTTTTATTTGTATTTGTTTCATTGTTTTTTTTTCTAATTTTGTAATACGATTAATTAAATATTTCCTTTTTTGTTTGTTAATTATTTTTTTAAATATTGAAACATCATAATTTAGAAAATTTGCAACATCTAGAATTTCAATTTACTTTATTAACGGAATCTCCATTTCCAAATTACAATTATAATTACATATTAAAAATTTTATAAGAACAGTGTGACGCTCTAAAAAGATTAAAAAACATATGTATAAAAAAAGGCAAATTACCAATCACAAATTACGACAAAATACAAAACAAAAATAATACGCATCAAAATATTTATTTATCAATCCCAAACAGTTCATTGTGAAAACAAAATGCAACCGGCTTATTCCTATCTTCAAGTGAAGATAATTTAAATTCTTCATTTCTATTTTGATCTATAATTGGTAAATTCATTGTTCGAAAAATCATGCTGTTAAAAATTGAAAATTTATGTTTTATATTACAAAAAGAGCTCGAATGTATATAATTAAAGGTGTGTGTTGATTTTCTATAAATATTAAAATTTAATTTCTTATTGTTTCTAATAATTAAAAGGTTTAAAAATGGAAGACAGCTGTTAGTTTCAGTTTCGTGTGTAAAATTGATACTGTGGAATAATTTGTTTAATTCATTTATAAAAAAATAGATATTAACGTTATTTTTAATAATAGCAAAAATGTCATCTACATATCTAAACCATAAATTTGGAAAATTAGAAATTTTAGATTTGGCAACATTTTCTAAATGGTTCATGAAAATATTTGCTAAAAATGGTAATAATCGATTGCCCATTGCTGTACCGAAAGTTTGTTTGTAAAATTTATTGTTAAATTCAAAAATATTGCAATTTATTATTAATTTAGTTAATTTAATATAAAAAATAATTTCATTTTCCGTTTTATTATTTTCTTTAAGAATATTTTCTAAAATGTTAATTGTTTGATCTACAGGAATGTTTGGGAAAAGTGAAACAACATCAAAAGAGATTAATATGTCGTCATCTTCAATATTTATATTTTTTAATTTTGTTGTCAAATCAAATGAATTTTTAATAGATTGTTAATTTTGAAAGATTTGAATTCTTGTAGTAACCATTTGGCAATTCTGTAAGTAGGTGACTTTATGTTAGAAACAATTGGTCTATATTTGTTGTCGGATTTATGAGTTTTTGGAAGACAATATAATTTGGGTAATTTAAGATTTTTAACTTTTAATTTAAATAGGGTAGTTTTATCAAAAAGGGTTGTTGGTTCATTGAGAATTTTGTTGATTTTACTAATATATGAATTTGGTGGATTTTTTGGTTGTTTTAAATATGGGCCTGAAGATAACATAATTTATATCATTGATATAGTCACATTTTTTTATTATTACTAAAGAATTACCTTTATCTGATTTTAGATAATAAACATCTCTTTCTTTCAGTTTTTTAATGATTTCATATTCGCTCTTCTTTTTTGTCTCATGATTTTTCTTTTTGATGCATTTTTCAACTTCTTGTTTTGCCAATTTTTTTAAAGGCAGTAGAATCTTCCATATTTAATTTAGATGAAGCCGTTTCGATGTCATTTATTATCTCTTCAATTGGAAATTTTGTAGGTGTTATTGAATGTTTAAATCCTTTCTTCAATAAATTGATTTCTGTTTCACTGAAATTTTCTGTCGTTTTGTTATAAATTAAATGTTCTTCAAAATTTGGATAATTTCTACGATTGTCCGTTTCCTTTAAATGTTTTTCTTCTTCTTTTTTTTTTTAATTTACGTTGTATTTTTATTGATTTTTTGTTGATTTTAGCTTTTATTGAAATATGCATTTTGTTCAAACATTTATCCCAATTTTCTGGAGTTGTTGTATTAGCTAATTTTAAATGTAGATCGTAAATTTAAATATAATTTAAAAGGAATATCAATTTAATTAATTAAAAATAAACAATATTACATACCAATATTTATTGAATATTACAGAACACTATAATATATATGAGATGTGTTCAAAAAGTAAGATGATTTTATATTTTTATGAAAAAATATTTATTTACAGGCAGAAAGACCGATGTTCGATATCTGTTGTCTGCAGAAATATATATATACATATATATATATATATATATATATCCCCTTAGATACAATGCACTGGGCAACGCTTTTTCCAGTCCTCGAAGCACTTCTCATAAGCACTTTTTGGTATAGCCTTCACTTCCTCCAGCGATGCAGTTTTTATTTCTTCAATCGTTGCAAATCTTATTCCTTTTATAAGTCTTTTCAGTTTTGGTAACAGTCGCGGGGGGCAAATCTGGTGAATGTGGTGGCTGGGGCATGATTGTCGTTTTGTCTTTAGTTTGTACCGGTTGTAAATATTTTTTTACTCAAAGCGGACTCACCGTAGGCCACTGTCAACATTTCAAGTGCACTGGATTCCAGTTTTCACACAAAATTTGATGCAAATTCCTTGCATGCGATATTTATAATAATAGTACATCGCTAGGTACAACAAAACACGTCTAACTTTTTTATCTATCAAAAACAAAGTATGCTATGTACTTAGAATTGTGAACATATATTCGGGAAATGTTTACCAACATAACAACAACAAAAAGTCGACAATCGAATGTATGTTGTCGGCGAAATTTGAAGTCACCTTAGTTTTTGAACGCACCTCATATATCAATTAAAAATGAAAAAATACTCACCATTTATTTATTGTTATTGAATAATGAAAAGTCATCCTTATTGTAAAATCTGTATTATCACTAATTTTCACTTTACAAAACAAAAATTAATTGCACACAAAAAAATAATTTAATACTCATCTACCAGCCCGAACTAGGTGCAACTAATATTCTTATCTAAAGAATGCGTTCACAGAGCGAGCCATCGATTGTTCATTTTTTACTTTTTTGCGATAATTGCGTTTGCAGATTCAATTCAGTTGGCCAAAAACGTGCAGGATGTTCACTATTCCGATATAATTTGTAGCGTTTGATATTGATAATTAAGCACGCTATTTATTTTTATTTTATATGTGATAATTTGTGAGCAGTAGAAATGACTTTATGTATGTTTTCGAACATTTTGATTTATCGGAAATGATGTTTCAGTTTTTTTATTATGTATTATATATATATATATATATATATATATATATATACAGGGTGGACCATTTAATGTGTTTTCAGAAAATATCTCCGAAACAAGAAACTTAAAAAAAAAATTATCCAAACAAAAAATGATTTTATCGAAGGGGGCCATAATAACATAATATTGGTTTTTCCATAGATGGCGCTATTGTCGCTAAATCGAGGTCAACTTAGTTTTTTTAAATGGAAACCCCTACTTTTTATTAAAAAATCAGATTCCTTGTTAAAAAATGAGAAGAATTCACTCAGCTCACTTTTTCGTCAGAGTGATAGATTGACTGCAACTGCAGCTAAAATATCAACTTCGGCATTCTCTTGGGTTACAGTGCATCTTCGATGTCTGGTTCGTTTTAGGCTGTATCCATAAATGAGTTGACGATCCGAAGAACAGTCATGTGACTCGAATGATCTCGATCCGCGTACAAGCTACACACATTAAGTGCATTACGTCTAGCTTCACCATACACGAAAATCACGTCGACCTTTTCTGCGATAGTATACCTCACCATTTTAACGTCATGTTTTGACAACATAAGGATACTTATTTGAATCGTTCACAAGACGGCAGACGTTACAAAAATTAAAATCCAAAATGAAAGGCTAGTTATTAAATTTACGTCACATTTTTTTTTTGCATCAAACGTAAACAATCACCAAAAAAATCTTTTACAAAAAATTCTTCTCATTTTCTAACAAGGAATATGATTTTTTAATAAAAAGTAGGGGTTTCCATTTAAAAAAAAACTAAGTTGACCTCGATTTAGCGACAACAGCGCCATCTATGGAAAAACCAATATTATGTTATTATGGCCCCCTTTGATACAATCATTTTTTGTTTGAGTCATTTTTTTTTAAGTTTCTTGTTTCGGAGATATTTTCTGAAAACACATTAAATGGTCCACCCTGTATATATAAGCCTAATGGTTAATATAAAAAAATCAAACCCATGCGACGCGGGTTGTCGGCCCTTTATGACCTGGGCGGATTATAGCATTGTTAAGCGACAGTAAAAGTGATATAAAAAAGTTTAGTGTTTTCTTTATATCAATTTTATTAATTGTTAAAGCTTCTACTTTGTTTGTATAACGGAATTATTTATTAATGATTATTTCGACAATACAAATTCCACTTATTTTGAATACGTGAAATTTTTTTTTTTTTTTAATTTTTATAATAATAATATTATTTAATTTTAATTTATATGACTTCAGTAAATGAAAACGAAGTTATTCTTATAATCGAATTTAATCAAGAACATGTTTTTATAAACAGAGAAAGACTGTTTATAAAGACATGTTCTTGATAATAATAATAATGTTTTATTTACTGACTGGCCACTTACATATAAACATAAATGTTATGATTTCATACATAATACATATTACTACTATAATATCTTTATTGAAACAAGGATTACAATAAACTTAATACATTTTTTAAACAAAACCAATAAAAATGCTTTCTTTTCACAAGGGCTACCGATCATAAGTCTTTCTGCCCAGGGTTAGATGTGGAACTGCATTTGTTTCGATAAAAAAGTGGGAAATTAGGGTAAAAGGAGGATATGTATTCGTAATGGGTTATCAGCGGGTTTTTGTATTTGGGGATTATGTTGGGGTTTCTAGGGATGTAGATTTTGTTAAGATTTTCGTAATTCGACTAGAATAAATCGTTCTGCGAGAAATCGAAGTCTATCTCTAATAGAGGTAATTCGGGTTTTTTTGGTAAAGGAGTACAGTTGATGGATTATGAAGATGATTTTGTTGAGTTGTCGTCTTTCAAGACAACTCAACAAAATGTGTGTGGTTTGTAAGACGACGCGTTTAAACGACTTTCGGACTAGATATAAAATTAAATATTAACACTTTGCGATTTATTTCAACTTCACTCTTACAAGGTCGAGAGCTTAATACTTCCCAAAACTAACAAATATTTACAAAATGAAAAATATGTACAAAAGAGTGGGAGAGATGGCTTCTTCTTCCACGAGGGTGTCGAAGTTTAGTGAATGTACAGAGAAAGGATCTTTCAGCTACTTCGAGGTTGTTAATGCTGGTGGTACATGGGTTGATAAAAAGAATGGAACTGTAGTCTAGGATGTGACGGCAAATATTTTGAATATTTTTGTACAGTTATTGGTACTTATTCCTTGTTTTTTTGTACGTCAGCCAACGGAAGTGTTTTGCACGCTTCACGATGTTTCTTTTAATTCGGAAATATGATTTTTGAAGGACAGTTTTGGGTCTAAAAGGTATTTCCAAAATGGAGAAGAGAGTACATTAATGGATATGGAAAGATAATTAGGTGTAATACGATGGTAGGTTAAAAAATTTATTAATATTGACTCTGAGTCTTCACTTGGTAATGCAAATGGCGGATTGGTTTATAAATTCTTGAAGGGAGTTAAGGGCTGAGGCTGGTGAATGAGTAATTACGGCGGTATCGTCCGCAAACTGTAGCGGATAATTAATGAAATTAGGATTTGAGGTGGTATAGATCAGAACAATATACGTTATTTAATAGGGGAGATAATGGGGAACCTTAAGGAACACCCTGTTCGGGCTGGAATGTTGAAGATAAGGTTTGTCGTATGCGGATTAGTAGTTTGCAATCGAGGAGGATAATACATCTTATTAAATAGTAATAATAATAAATGTCTTAATTGGTCAGAAAAAAAGTAAATACAAAGAATATACATAATTTTTAGGCTAAGTTTAGTTAATAGTAATTGACTATTTATTGCTTTGCCACTTCACCTGCAAATGTAATGTTAATTTTCTTATTTAAGAAAAGAACGAAGATGATTATAATTAACTTATTTATTTTGTATTTTGTTTCAGGTAAGCATCATTATAGTTGAATCATTTCGAGTGAGCGAGTTTTGAAAATCAAGTTTCCCGTTATGCAGAAATTTGTAAGTATTATATTTTACGATTGCGCGCGCTGCTGTGAAAAAACTTATTTTACAAAACAAACTTGTACGTGTTTAAAAGTCGTATATTTTTTTATTGAAACATTGTTTGAAATATATGATTCAAAAAAAGTATGAACATTATTTAGATTAAAAAACAAGATTTATTAACTCCCCGAATATGGCTATACCAAAGAGGATAATATCCTATTTAGCTGTACTGTAAGGGAAATGTTGACTTAAGCGTGACTTCTTTTTCGAAGCTTTCATGATCCACTTATAAGTGAAGAAAAGTGTACAAAGTGTTTTCATATTTCTTTCAAATCTTCACGAAACTCACATTTAATTAAGTGTTTCATGATCCTCTTTATGGGGTGGATGAGTCCCCAGTTTCTTCTGCTTTGTCTCTATTATAATTTTAGTATTTAATAAATCCCTTTTATTTGTTCCACTATACCCTTCTATTCCTGTTTGATGCTGTTGGTTTCCAGTTGTTAAAACTTATCTTATTATCTCCCTAAGGTCACACTAAACTCCATCAATCCGTCTAGATCTGTGTCTACCTTGTCTTCTTTTTCCTCCTGGATTTCACTCTATCATAATCCTTAATACGTAAGATCACCTATACAGAAGTAAAAAAACTAGCAAAAATAATAAGATAAAGTGTTTAAGGAAAGAATTGAAGAATGAGGAAAAACAACTTCGACACCCGTAAGGGTACATGAAGAAAGTTTATACTAATAATAATAATAATTATCTGTAAATGGCCACTCAGCAAATAAACATTATTATTATTAACTGTAGTTAACCCCTTTGTTGAGTTGTCTTGAAAGACGGTGTCGTTTGTATGACGACGCGTTGTAACGACTTTCAGACTAGGTTGTTCGAAGAACAATAAAATATTAACATTTTGCGATTTATTTAAACTTCACTCTTACAAGGTTGAGAGCTTATTGCCTCACAAAACTAACAAATATTTACAAAATGAAAAATATATACAAAAGAGTGGCGGGAGATGGCTTCTTCCTCGGGGATGGATTAGGGGACCGGGTACCTGTCCCGGCTTTGAATAATTCCGCGAAAATGCACCCCAACTGGACAACCCTAGCTGGCCAATTTGGTCGTGTTTACGCATAAATTAACACAGCATCTTTTCTTATTTCAATTTTTTCGACTTAAGGAAGGGAATTTTTGTAAATTAAGGGTGCGGTTTAGAAGAAAGAGATAGCTATACAAATATGGGCAATCACTAATTTGAGTTAGATTGTTGTTGTGTATTATACATTAAAATAATCTTAAATAAGCAGGAATTTCATCAGATAAATTAAAAGTTATTTTAATGTTTAGTTTCTGTGAAAAATAATTATGAAAAACAATGAAAATTGATCAAATTTATAGCAAATTTTAAATTAATTTTTTGCTAAAAGAAACTTGTGCAATGAAAGTTTAAAGGATTTCACTAAATTCTGCATTCAAATAACTTAGCAGACATGACCTATTAATTTCATTATACCTTACAATTTTCTTTTCTAACTTAAACTAGTAAATTGACGAAATACACGAAAATTAACGATTTATTTTTTATTTAGACTGATACTTTATACTTGGTAGATAAAAAATGTAAATACACATTCATATTACGAAATCCAAAAGAATAGCTTTATTTTCAAACGATTATTTCCATTTTACTATATAGCTATCTCTTTCCACTAAACCGCAACCTTAAGAAACATTCCCTTTATAAACACTCTTAATCGCAATACATAGAAAATAGTATCTATTCACTTGGTCAGAGTTATTTAATAAATTAAATAAAAATTATTTCCATAAATGTGAATTTGAAAATAATTTGTAAAGTTTGGAGTTTTCTTTTATTAGGTTCTTTCTGGTGAGGTGAGGTTTATAAAACAATTTCAGAACATTACTGTACGAGGGTCAGGGAGAGAGTGCCACACTTAAAATATCTAAACTGAAATGTAAAGTCTGTTTGAACAAAATATGTTTAATCAATGCATGAACTTTAATCACATAAATACAAATATTTAATATCATTAGCAGAAATGTGAACTCGGGAATTGAAAATAAATTATGAAATAATACATACATTACAAATTAATAATTTTTTTCCACTTTTAGCCCTGTGACAACTGTGACTTACGTTACGTAAGTACTTTAAACAAATACTCATTGCCCAGGAAGTAATTGTTTTAATGTAAATTTGTCTAAAGTACTTACGTAACGTAAGTCAAAATGTCACAGAGCTAAATGTGGAAATAATTTATTAATTATTTTCAAATATTTTTTTAACCCTTAATCACTTTGAATCACATTTTTTAAGACTTCATTTATCAACATAATTTACAAGTTAAAATACGAATTCTTACAGTATTCTATCGATGAATTTTACAGTTTCATATGTCAAAATTAATTAATTTTAAACGACAACTTCATTATATTAATTTCCAATGTTTCCCCTTGCTACGCAAATTACGATTTGTTATCTATTGAGATCTTAAGGACGCTATTAATTAGGGAGGACTTAAAGTAAAAGCAAGCAGTAAATCCGGACGTTATCATTTTATAGGGTGTCAGATTTTATTTCTGTCGGGGAATAAGAAACACACGTTTTATTTGTTGTTATACAGAAACACACCACCCTCTATCGTGATTAAGGTCTTTTTTACGCAATCGCATTTTTTTTTATTTCGTTATTCGCGTCCCCTTTCTGATATTAATAACGATAATGCGAAATCTGTCCGGGGATAATAACACACGCCTGGGGAGCGCGGGTCGCCCTTAAAAATCCTCCGCGGATGCGTACAGCTTTATAATTCCGTGGAACGACGCGGGGCGGGGGGGCTCATAATAAAAATGCGGCGGGGCGTTATGTAAACGCACCGAACGAGCATTGAAGGGCTCTGCGCAACCAATTATTGTACAGATACACAGGGATAAACAGCGCGACAAAGGGCGGCGGTGAGGGTGGAAGAGTGTGGAGAGAGGGTGGAGGAGGAGGGGGGCGGTTAAGAGGGGTGGCGGCGGTGTGAGAGGTGTCAGAGGTGCAGTCGCCGCGCGCGACATGCGAATCAATAAAAACTGACACTCTTTTTTTTCGCTCTGCACATCCCTCCTCCCCTCCTTTCACCCCGCCGCTCTCTTTTTCACACATACACGTGCATCGGTGTGTGGCGTGTGTGAATGCGGGGAGGGGGTTGAATCCGCTTTTGCGACCCCTTAGATAAAACCTTTTTCTCGTCGCGTTCACCGAGGGTGTGCTGGTGTAATTTGTCTTTAATAAATCGCGTGAACTTGCAGCATTATGAATTATGTATTTGATTATCGGAATTGACTATTAATAAATGCAACTGTACCTATTTTTCTGATTAATGCAATTACATCATCGTAAGATTATTATTTATTAAATTTCACTAATAAATAAATTATCTAATTGTATATAATAAGCCAAATATGTAATTTTTACAGAGATGAAAAAGAGAATAATCGAATTTTATTGATAATTTCAGTATTTTCCTTGTTTAATACAATAAAAAAATACATTAAATATATAAATAGAAAAGAGTATTCATTCTCTTGGTCGAAGTTATTTAAATAAATTAAATAAAAATGATCTGAAAATAATTAATAAATTATTTCCACATTTAGCTCTGTCACATTATTACTTACGTTACGTAAGTTGATTTAATTTGACTGAGTATGGTTGAATTAATTTAATTGATTTATTTTAACATCTTTAAGTTATGTAAGGCAGAGCTGTACTGACGAGGGATAGATCCCGAAACACGTGTCTGCAGATGGCCTTATATTAAGTAACGTTCTTTTTGTTGTTTTTGCATTAAATTTTTCTCGGATCAAAAATTTGTTGCATTATGCAATATTTTATTGATATGCAACAACAGTTTCAAAAACCAACAGTTATTGCCTTATATTGTCTTTAGGAAAACCATAACTCAATAAAGTTGCCTAATTTTGACTTAATAGTCTCTGTATGGGTATAATTGCCTAATTTAGTCTTTAGGAAAGTTCATTAATATCGCCTGCCTTATTTTTAACTTTAAGGTCCCAAAATCTCACTGTGATTGTCTAATTTAAAGTCAATACATTGAATTCAATATGTATTTAAATGGACTTACCGTTAATAAACAATAAACAATTCAAATTGTATAATTTTTATTTTAAGAACTTATAATTTCATTGCAGTTGTCTAATTTTATCTAGAGTAAAGCCTTAGCGCATTGACGCTGCCTAATTTTGACTTTAAGGTTTCAGAAACCAACAGTTATTGCCTGATTTTGTTTTTAGGAAAACCATAACAAAATAAACTTGCCTAATTTAGACTTTAGGAAAACCACAGCTCAGTAATATTGCCTCATTTAAACTTTAATGTCCCAAAACCTAACTGTGGTTACCTAATTTTGACTTTAGAAAAACCATAACTCAATAATGTTATTAATTTTAACTTTAGAGTTAGCGTAAGTTAATTCTATTACCTAGTTTTTATTGGTGCACATTATGTAATTCATTGTCCGGCTGGATATTTGTCCGGGAAATAGTTGTTTTGATGTGCATTTGTTCAACGTACTTACGTAACGTAAGTCAAAAGTCACAGAGCTAAATGTGGAAATAATTTATTAATTATTGTCAAATCATTTTTATTTAATTTATTAAATATATAATTTGTACCTGTAGTACCTGCCCATTCGTTGCGTTTACATAACCCCCAGCCGCATTTTGCATTTTTATTATAAATCCCCCGCCCCGCGTTGTTCCACAGGATATTGAAGAATACATATTTGATTTTAAACAGTTTCCTATTCCTGTATTCCTATATATTGAGTTGTTAATAAATGTTCTTTTGTTTTTAATTTAAAATTTAACTAGATTCAGTATTTTGGTATGTTTTGTTGTAATTACAAAATTGAATAAAATAATTTAAATATTGAAATGAAATAAGGTAATATACTGAAAATGAATAAAAGGAATGATCCCTTTTTTCATTGCTGCAAAAATTACTTCAATGTCCAGCTTGGTATTTAATTGTTGTTTCAATCGATGTTTGCAAAAAATACAGCGTTAGTAATTTTTGCAGCGATGAAAAAGGTAATGATCGAATTGTATTGATAATTTTCAGATTTTTTTTCTTTCTTAATTTAAATAACTGCAAAAATGTAAATCCACTCTTTTTTTAATTATGTGTTATGGTTTTGAAATTAATACTGCAATTATTTTAATTATCATTGACTAAGAATTAAGAAATTATTATCAACAATTAATTATTAAAATTATGTTTATTTTTAACCCCCATGGCAAGCATCTCTAAGAGTTGTAAAACTATATGCGTATTATACTTTACACTTTTTATAAATATTTCGAAGTTTTAAAGTGTACTGAGTATATAGTTTTGCAACTCTACTAATAAAGGGTCCTTCGAAAGGATCAGATGAGCAGTAGGAACTTTTCAGGCATATAAATCACCGAGACAGGATGGGATCTACCCAGTGCTGATACATCAGGGAATAAACCATCTATTACCGGTGATATGTATTCAGGGGCAGCATAGCATTAAATCATGTGTCAACCGCCTGGAAGAAAATCAAATTGGTCTTTGGAAAAAGAACTGGGAAAGTACTACCCAAGCATAAGGCTACAGACCAATTAGTCTTACATCATTTCTACTTAAAACGATGTAAAAACTAGTCGAAAGATATTTAAGGGAAACCTTCCTTCTACATAGGCCTTTACATCCCATTCAGCATGCATTTCTGGCTGGAAAATGTTGTGAATCTGCACAACACCAGATTGTAGTAAAGATAGAGAATTCGCTTAATAACAAAGAAATCACACTAGCGGAATTTTTAGATATTGAGGGAGCATTTGATAACACCTCTATCAGAACTATTTTTAGGGCTGCTGGCAGTCACGCAGTGGAAACCACGGTAAACTAGTGGCTGCAATTCATGCTGGCAAACAGAATCGCCATAACAAACATAAACAATAAGACTATCGGAGGAGTACTATCGCCTCTGCTGTGGGAGATAGTACACCACCATAGATGAGCTACTAATGTATCTTGATATTATGCCCAAGGCTATGCCGATGGCATAGTTATACTAGTGACGGGAAAATATCCTGCAACCATAACAGGAGTAATGAATAGGGCTATGAAAATTGTAGAAACGTGGTGTAAGGAGGTAGGGCTGAATGTTAACCCTTACAAATCGCTATAACAAACATAATCAATAAGATCATCGGAGATAGTACACAACCATGGATGAGCTATTAACGTTGTTAAACGAATCTTGATATTATGCCCAAGGCTATGTCGATGGCATAGTTATACTAGTCACGGGAAAATATCCTGCAACCATAACAGGAGTAATGAATAGGGCTATGAAAATTGTATAAACGTGGTGTAGGGAGGGAGGGCTGAATGTTAACCCTAACAAAATGGCAGTCGTCCCCTTCACGAAAAAAAGAAAGCGAGCAGGCGAGCCTCAAGCCTTCTTTAAGCAAAAACTACAACTCACCAGTTAGGTCAAATACTTTAGAGTAGCCTTGACCCAAAACTCATATGGAACCGTCAAATAAAACATATAACCGACAGAGCAAAATGATGTTGATGGCAACTAAGAAGGCTCTGGGAAAGACATGGGGACTGAGCCTAAAAATGACTTTGTGACACAGTATGGTGGCCAAAAGTAGAACAAAGAAGTGTGCAGGAAGCTCTATCAAGAAATCAGCGACTAGCCTGCTTATGCATAACTGGCGCACTGCGCACTACACCAACAGCTGCGATGGAAACCCTCCTAAACCTCCAACCACTTGATCTCGTTATCAAAAGTGAGGCAAGGCTAGGGGCTTATCGACTTCGAACGACTGGAAGCTGGGACCCAACAGGCAACTACACCAGACCAATTCTACAAATGACAACATGCTATTCTCTAACTAGACCCTTTAAAATTATCTACGAGGAAGAAGAGAATAATCGCAACGCAACACATGGAACACTGATCTGGTACACAGTTGGGTCATGTGGGAAAGGTGGATCAGGCGCAGGAATTCATTTCGTTGGGGAAAATGGTAAATGCTGAAATCTATGCAATCAATCAATGAATTTTGGAAAACTTACGGAGAAGATATAAAAAAAATCCTAATCAACTCCGAGAGCCAAGCTGTTCTAAAAGCCTTTGACAACCGTAAGATCCAATCAATGCTTTTATATGGGAATGCCTCCAAAGCCTAAAGACACTGGCAGCAGTGAAAACTGTAACCATTCAGTGGGTGCTAAGATAAAAGGGAGGAAGACATTGGACAGGCCGATGAGCTAGCTAAAATTGGATCTAGAAGACCACCATTGACCCAGAGCCAATGCTGAGCATTTTAAAAAAAATGTATTAGACCAATTGTACGGGAGTGGACCTTAAAAAGACACACCAAACGTTGGAAGAACTTACCGGGGCTTAGACATAGCAAATTGCTACTCGAACTACTACCAAGATCTTGCGACTGAGGCCTTTGCACTCAATGGAAACAATCTGAGGATAGTTACAGGACTTGTAACTGGACATTGCCCCTCAGGAAACATCTACACTACATGAAAATTCTTGAAAAGGAATCAGTGTGCAGACTTTGCAATGAAGATGATGAAGACGCCTCACATGTGCTATTAGAGTGTAGAGCGCTTACCAACTGGAGAAGAATAAAACTGAACCAAGGGTATCCACATCAACTTTTCCCAAAAGACAAATTGTTCAAGAGGACACTAGAGCACAAAACTCTTTAATTAACTATAAGAGCGAAAGCAGTACAATAAGCCAAACAATGCTTGGACACCCCAATAATAATAATAATAATAATAATAGTAATAAACAAAAACAACCTATCATATTATTTTGTGATTTATTTTTAAGATTAGATATTGAAGTTATGTTCGGAACAATATATCTTTCAAAAGTGTCCCATTGTTTATCACTTTATCACTCTGTCCAACATTACTTACGTTATTTCAACGATAGCTTTGGCTTATCAGCATATACCAGGGATTTTATGTGGCTCCAAAGGAATAAGATCGCACGATCGCGGCAGCCAATTAACATTCCCGCGTCTTGAGATGATTCGGTAGCCAAACTTCTCCCTCAGCAAATCGAGGGTAGCATCAGCTATATGGCACGTAGTACCATCCTAATGGAGTTCCATTTTTTCAATATCTATGGTCTCTAATTCTGGCCACACAAAATCGCGTAGCATGGATCTGTAGCAGTTGCTATTAACAGTAACGGTTCTTCCCTCTTCATCTCGAAAGATGACACCACCAAGCCATAAATCGTTTTTTGCAATGCAATGGCACCCTATGAAACACTTTTGGATTCTTCTTGCTCCAATAACGACAGTTTTACTTATTGACGAAACCACTTAGACAAAAATGCGCCTCTTCTGAGAAGATAATCTTTCCACGGAAGTTAAGCTACTGCTGCGATATTTTCCTCACTTCAAGCTTTACGTTGTTTTCTTGACGACTTCTGGTCGTGTAGAGTGAAATACCACTGAAACTGGATCACAATGCGGCGTATACTCTGAATGGAGAAACGGCGACCCATTTTTTTTGGTGAACAAACGATGACCACCAACAACTGAGCTGCCACTTTGGTATTAATTTAATTATTTCTAAACATTCAGATTATGCGATATTATGTATGATGAAACTGCAACTTGTTCCGTATATATTCGCACTTGGGAGCACACAAAAGGAAATATTATCATCAAGATATTAAAATTTTAAAAAGTATCACTCTTAATGAAAGACCCTTTATTATGGCGGATTACATATTTGTTATGCTATATATATTGTATTTTGTTATGTCGTGTAATTACTATTACATTGTAGAAAGGTAAAACTTCGTAAATAAAGAAATTATTATTCATAAGTGTTTTAAATCTCAAAAATTAAGTAATAAATATCCTAAAGAATTAATTTCTCACTTAACTCGTAGTGAAATAGAGTATTACATTAAAAAAATTCTGATTAAAGTTTGTTGCATTATGGAATATTTTATTGATGTGCAACAGCAGGTGTACATTATGTAATTCAATATTCGGCGTGGGTATTTGCCCGGGAAGTAGTTGTTTTAATGTGCATTTGTTTAACGTACTTACGTAACGTAAGTCAAAAGTCACAGAGCTAAATGTGAAAATAATTTATTAAATATTTTCAAATCATTTTTATTTAATATATGAAACATATTTCTTTAATACATTAAAACATTTGGTTTGTTTCATTAATCAGCGAAAGAAACCAAGTGTTATAATCAAAGTGTGTTAAACAAATATCCTAACTATAAGATGCTCATATTGAGAGTTTAGTTAAAAAATGTAGCCTTTACACTTTCAACAAATTTATTTAAAAATATTTACGTAATATTTTAGGAATAATCTTAAAAACGATCAAACATCTTCCTAAACCTCTTCCTCCGTCTCAACTTAGTAATTCATACACTCACAAGAACCTCATTAATGATCACATTGATTAATCGCCATTTATTTTTATTTTTTTTTATTCGAGATAGAGAAAGATCAGAGATCCCGCGACTGGGATGCCGACGGGGCTAATTAAAGGGTCGCGGGTTCAACACTCCTCCGCGCGTCCACGAATCCGCACGTCTTTTGTTTTGCAATAAATCCGCCGCGCTCGCGCGCCGGTTTCTAATTACTCGCGGTGAAGAGATTAAAGTTCAGGTTAACGTTTCTTTTTCTCGATTTCTTATTTTCTTTTCTTCTAATTTCGACGTGTAATAAGAAGAGTAATTACATCCGCGGTCGTGTTTAACGGAACGCGAAAACTGAGAGAAGTAAATGGAATGAAGAGGAAGAAAAAAAAATAGATAGAAATGAGGAGAGTTTGATTTATTGGATTCATTTGTTTTTGGTCTTGAAGACATAAGTTCTGTTTTAATGCAATTACTTACACATTTTGTTCAATAAATGAATTCATATTGTTACGAATTTCATTTTGATATTATTTATTTATTTACGGAATTTCCATTTTCAATATACATTTTATTTACAAAAAAATATATATAAAAAAAAATCCAAATTACTCGTAAAAATGTAATTACTTCTCTCGTGTATTTTATCCACGACTTAAATAAAACTGTGTCATATCAGGTAATTTCAAATTAAAACACTTGTTTGGTTTCATATTAATATATTCAGTTTCCGAAACACGTGTCAGGAAACTGAATATATTAATATGAAACCAAACAAGTGTTTTAATTTGAAATTACCTAATATTACAATTTCGTTTCATCAAGAGTGCAGTGAACAAAGTATTTACCGTGTGTCATATCACTCTACAAAAAGTATTATGATAGTTAAATATCACTAATGATCTATAATTAGTACATTACTTCAAGTTTATCAACAGGTTTTTTTTTATTCTGTATACTACTTTGAGAATACATTAAATTTCATTTATAATAATCAATATGAATAAATTTTGATATTACTCTTTAAAATGTAATTAACTCCTTATTTATTTAATTCACAACTTAAAAAAACAGTGTTATATCACTCTACAAAGAGTATTATGATAGGTATAGATCACTAGTGATTCATAAATAGTACAATACTTCAGATTTATTAATACATGACGATTTTATTTAGGTTATATATATTTTTTTACTATTGTGAGAATAAATTAAATTCCATTTATAACAATAAATGTGAATCAAATTTGATATTACTCGTAAAAATGTAATTAGCTCCTTACTTATTTTATTCACGACTTAAATGAAACAGTATTATATCGTTCTACAGAAAGCATTATGATAGTTATTTATAATTAGTATTTCAGGTTTGTACTATTTTGAAAATAAATTAAATTCCATTTATAAAAATAAATATGAATAAACTATTAAAATCTAAAAGCATGTATTAAATTGAATAACTTTAATAAAACTAATTACTTTTTTGTATTTCATTTTTTTATTTCTACGTTGACTAGTTTCGACTCATAAGCCATTAATTTATTGGCTTTGTACGATTTTAATATTTTATTCATATTTAGTATTATAATTTTAATTACATGTTGAAATATTCGATATATTAAATTTATTTTTTTATCGTTTTTCAAATAAAATCCACAATATAATAAATAATATGTAATGTACATGTACTATTTGAAATAGTTCACAATCGTTGCTGGCTTTGTTCTCGCCTCGGAATTTGTCGTAGATACAATTTAAATAGATAATATCGTATATCTCATTAAGTGAATTGAACGTATTCCAAGATTTATAAATTCATATTAATCATAAGTATTACTTATGATCGTTTTCTTAATAAGATGTATAAATTGGCAATACCTGCTTTTAAAATAAATAATATTTTGTCGGTGTTATATTTCAATGTTCAGTCCAAGGACAATTTTCAAATAGTATAAGTACTTTAAAAAGTGTAAACAAAAACAAAACTTCTTAACTGAAACTATGATAGATTAAGAATGATATCATAATACACAAGTGGTGTATTATGTGACATAAATCACTCAGATACTTTAATCCACTCGCTTCTAACTCATCCATTTAGATTTATTATTATGTAATTATAAGAGATTTTAAAAAGTGTAAATAAAAATAAAACTTCTGAACTGAAACCATACTGTATTGTAGTCATGGATTAAGAGTAATATCTCATTTGTGTATTCTGTGACATAAATCACTCAGATGCCTTATTACATTCGCCTCTAGCTCGTCTATTAAGATTTATTGTCTTTATTTGGGACTAAGTGTTAATAAAAACAAAACTTCTGAATTGAAACCATACTGCGTTGCTGTCATGGATTAAGAATAATATTTCACTTGTGTATTATATGACATAAATCACTAATATGCTTTACTCTGTATTTCAGTCATGGATTAAAAATAGTATCTCACTTGTTATTATGTGACATAAATCACTCAGATACTTTACTCGACACATCTCTAGCTCGTCTATTGATTTTTATTGCCATTATTAGATACTTTAAAAAGTGTACACAAAAACAAAACTTCTGAATTGAAACCATACTGCGTTGCAGTCATGGATTAAGAATAATATTTCACTTGTGTATTATATGACATAAATCACTCATATGCTTTACTCTACTCGCCTCTAGGATCTTCTATTAAGATTTATTGTCATTATAAGGTACTTTTAAAAGTGTAAACAAAACAAAACTTCTAAACTGAAACTATACCGTGATTGGAATTAAGAATAGTATCTCATTTGTGCATTATGTGATATATATATATATCTCAGATGGTATACTCCGCTCTATTTCGAGATTTATCCCCATCATAATATATTTATTGATAATTTACTATCGTTAAAATCAATAGCAATCTAATAATAACATGTAATTAGACTTAATATACTATATATATATATATATATATAATATATATATTATATTATCAAAAACCCAACGGGTGTTGGGCGAGACTTAAATAATAATAATAATAAATATACGGAAAGACCTGTGGTCAATAGCCTATTCCAGAATAAGAAAATAATGTTATATAATCGGGGGCTATTCTGCAAGGGATGTTAATTATCACCACAGTCTAAGTACCTTTTATATTATATATGATATTTATTGCATATGTTATATTTATTGACAATTTCGTATACATTTTAAGGGAGAATCAATAAATTTTGAGCATCCGCCTTGCAATTCTCTTTTTTTTTATTTTACGTTATTACTACATTTTTTATAATTTTGTAGGCAACAGTTGCTTCTAACAAAACAAACAAACATGAAAATATTCGTCATATATTTATTATAAATATAGGAAAGTACATTTCATAATTATTAAAGAATTTTAATTAAATGAGAATAGAATGAAAATAATTCATTTCGTCAAAATATTAATGAGTACCAAATAGAAGATTTGAAAATATTTGTGTATTTATTCTTTGCATTTCGTTTCTTACAATATAAAACCAAACAAAGGTACAATGAGGCAAATATTTCCTGGACAAATACTCCGCCGGGCATTTAAATAACTGTATATATATATTTAGCACACAGATACATACATATATACTTATAATAATATTTGAACTTATAAAAAGGAAATATGTCATAAGGTAATTATGTAACTGTCAAATGTCTATCGACCAAAGATCTTTCTGCCAAGGTTTGTCATTTCTGTCAAGCTTTAGTCATTAAGGATGAAATGATAAAATGTATTCGAAAATTTTGATTGGTTAGGTTTTGTATTTTGAAGGAATTTAGGGGTTTCTGTGCAAACAAAGTAGGGATAGGATTTTGTAATTAAACAGATTTTTTGAGAAATTTTCATAGAACACCTTCTAGTTCTATGAAAATTAGAAAGGTAGCCTCAAAGAGGATTTTAGACTTATTTCGAATTTATTTAATTAATGTCCTCTAAACATACATACAATCCACTATTTGTAAATAAGACTAAGTTTTTTTTTATAAATTGGACAGAGTATTTACTGTGGAAATTTGATATTTGTTTTATTCTTGCAGATTAATTACATTTTAAATAATCGGTAGTTGAGTCTTTCACCTAATCAAACTCAAAGTAGCGTATTACTTGAAAAAAAAAACAATGTATCTTTAAGTTTTACAAACATGTTATTATACAGACACTGCTAAAAAACAAATATTAAGTGAAACAACATTCCGTACTATATTTAAATATATATTGTGAATAATAAATGAATCACGTCCTTTCTGTTATCATCAAAGTATTGAATAAAATAAAATAAAGATGATTCACACATTTGCAGTTATTTAAATTACAATGAAATTAAACGATAAATCCCTTTTTCCAACTGCAAAAATTACTTACACTGTAAGTTTTTGACAAATGTATATTAACAACTACCTCCCGAGCATATATCCCACCGGACATAGGATTACACAATAATTATTTGTTTGTTTCATACCAACATGCTCGGGAAATTGTTACATCAATAGATATTTTTCAAAAACCTACAGTGTAAGTAATTTTAAAGGGATTGATCGAATTGTATTGATCATTGCTAGGAATTTTTCCTCGTTTAATTTCATTGTAAACAAATTATTGTTTCAAATTTATTAATTTGATCTTCAAACATACATAAAGAATAAATATTGAAATAATTTATGTTCTTATCGATTGTTCGAAGACTATTTTAAGCCTCGTTCAATAACTGTTAATAATAAACGCTAAACGAAAATCTCAAGCTTTAATGTAGTAAGGTGTTAAATATTAATGGATGTTCAAATTTATTGATTCCGCCTTAAAACATATATGAAATGGCCAATAAATGTAATTTATATTCTTACGTATATAAAACGGAATATAGCATATCCAATATTATTTGATATGTTGTTAAATGGCTATTAATGGTAATATTGAATTTAATGATTTTACATAGATGATTGATAAAAATAATATTATCGTATTCCATTAATTATGATTGATTCTTCCATTAACCTATCAGAATTAAGGCAGTTACCATTATAACTACCTTAATTCTGATTGGCCAATAAAAATCGCCTTGATTCTTATTGGCAAATGGAACAACCATCATAGTTGTCTTAATTCTGATTGACTAGAGGAACGACCAATCATAAATTCCTTTATTCTGATTGGCTAATTTAAGAATCAGAATCAAGACAATTTTTATTGGCGCTTTTATTAGCCACTCAGAATTAAGGCAGTTATAATTGGTCCTTTTACTACTCAATCAAATTAAAAGCAAATATGATTGGTTCTTCCTCTAGCCAAACAAAATTAAGGTAGTTAAGTTAGGTTCTTAAATTTGCCAATCAGAAGCAATACAATTTTTATTGGCGCTTTGATTAGAAAATCAAAATTAAGGCAGTTATAATTTGTTATTTTACTACCCAATTGGATTGAACGTAATTATGCTTGCTAATTAGAACGTAAGCAGTTATTATTGGTTCTTCCGTCATCCAATCAAAATTAAGGTAGTTATTATTTTAGCCAATCAGAATCAAAGCATTTTCTTCTTGCAAATCAGACTTTAAGTAGTTATTATAGGTTCTTTCATTTGCCAATTAGAATCAAGACAATTTTGATTGGCGGTTTTATTGGCCAATCAAAATTAAGGCAATTATAATGGGCTCTTTTGCTAGCCAACAAAATCCAAAGCAATTATGCTTGGTTCTTCCATTAGCCAATCAGAATAAAGGAATTTGTGATTGGTCCTTCCTCTAATCAATCAGAATTAAGACAACTATGATGGTTGTTCCATTTGCCAATCAGAACGTAGGCAGTTGTTATTGGATGTTCCGTCAGCCAGTCAAAATTGAAGCATTTATGATTGGTTCTTAAATTAGCCAATCAGAATAAAGGAATTTATGATTGGTCCTTCCTCTAGTCAATCAGAATTAAGACAACTATGATGGTTGTTTCATTTGCCAATCAGAATCAAATCGATTTTTATTGGCCAATCAGAATTAAGGCAGTTATAATGGGTTATTTTGCTAACAAATTAGATTCAAAGCAATTATTATTGGTTACTCTGTTTGCCAATCAGAATCTAGGCAATTTTGATTTTCGTTTTATGTACCAATCGGAATTATGGCAATTATATTTGGTTCTTTTACTAGCCAAACGGATTCAAAGCAATTATGATTGGTTCTTCCATTAGCTAATAAAAAATATGGCAGTTGTGATTGCGTTATAAAATAGACAATCAGAATCAAGGCATTATGATTGGTTTATATTTTAGCCAATTAGAGTTAAGAAAATTATGATAGGTTATTTCTTTAGCCAATTATAATGGAGGCAATTATAATTGGTTCTTGCATTAGCCAATCGGAATAAAGGCAATTGTGATTGGTTCTTTTCTTAGCTAATCAGAAATAAGGTTGTTATGATTGGTTCTTCCTTTAGCCAATCAGAATCAGGATGTTGTGTTAGTCATTTTCTTAGATAAATTGCTTATATACAAATATTTCGTTAGTGGCTGATTGCGAGAAGCTACACGAAAAAATATCCTAATTTCATTATTCCCCAACCTTCCACTTCAATAAACCTTCCTTAGAAATAATATTAATAATACATATATTTTCTTTATGTAACTTTGAGTAAAGTTTTAATCCGTTTTTAATTAATACTACGAATTAATCAATTTACATTCTTATTGATTTTTTAAACACCAAGTTATAAATTGATAATTAGCATCGGTTAACAAACTAAGAATAAATAGATCAATGTCCAGCAAACCTATTCATTCTTGTTCAGTGGCGTAGATAGGGGTGGTTAAAGGGTTTTAAATCCCCCCCCCCCCTTCTGAAATTTTAATGGCTGATAAAAAAATAACGTTTTAGCAATACTGTAACAATATTAAATGATATTTTCATGTAGATAAAAGATTACTAAAATGTGTGCTCAGTGGATTATTTATTTGTTTTTTAAATTTTATTTCATTTGTATTAATTAATTAATTCATTTATTTACGGAAATCTCCTTTCTACAAAAACTGTAAACATTTACATAAATCATCATAAATAATAATACACAAATAAGTCAACTATTCAACATAAACTTTGAACATCTTTATCCCAAGTGATTTTACAATTCAAAATTAAGAGTGGTCAGGTAATCTCAGGGGTACATTACAAAATTGTATTGTATTATTAACAGTAAGAAGTCATAAATTCATGTTTCATTATTTGTTTTTTATTAAAAAAAACTGACTGGTTTCGGTCAAAGTTAATATAAGAAAAAAAATACAGAATGAGCGGTGTGCGTTTTATACCTAAAGGGGATTAAGTCGATACCTAATTATTGGGGCGAAAAGAGACAAACATATCGCGTAGCGTGGTATGGTACGTTTTTAAGCTGTCGTTAGTAACGAGCAACTAACAATTTATTGATTCGACGAATAAAGCACTAATAACCTTTCTTCACACTTTTATTTGGATTACCATATGTACATTTCGGTCACAAAGTGACTAAATTTAGTGATAATGGTCACTTTGTGAGCGAAATGTACATATGGTAATCCAAATAAAAGTGTGAAGAAAGGTTATTAGTGCTTTATTCGTCGAATTAATTTGATCTTCACGTAACTCAATCAATCAATTTAACAATTTATTGTATGAACATTAGTTAGGTTGCACGAAACTTATTATCATTAATTTACTTGGAATGTAGCAAAGGAAGAAATTTAGTATAAACCAAACTCGTACATAAATATTAATTTAAGTTATTAATTAACTTACCAAGTAGCTTGCAAAAGAAGAAAACAAATTTTTATTATCAGCAAATAATTGAATGCGAATTTATATAACTCCATTTTCTTCTTCTTTTCAAATGCCTTTTCTCTTCACTCTTTTTTATTTCACTATTTTTTTAGAACTCTTTCTTTATTCTAACCGATCCCCTTCCCTCGTGAGGATTCGAGCATTATCCAAATTGTATTTTTGTCACCTAGCGACCCTTATCTCCGTTGTATATTTGTACGAGAGGGGAAACTTTTTTCCCTATTTCCAACGCGCCCGACTCTCTCCCCTACTCCGTCGGATTCCCCGGGGGGTTTGGCGGAAAGAGAAGCAACCCTCAACCAACATGTATATTTAATTAAGTCGTTTTTAGAACTGTGTGCGCGTATGAGAGGGAGAAAGAGAGAAACGGCGAGCGCGTGTGTATGTGTTTGGATTATTGCGTTCATGCTTTGATGGAATCGCAAGAAGTTGTTGGGGATTAATTAATTGACCGACGTGTTTTGGTTTCGATGCATCCCGTCTTTTATATAATTGAAGTAGAATAATTTGATGTAATATTAAATGAAAACACACTTTGTTTTAGGTTTCAATTTTATTTAGTTGACGCTGTAAGAATTTAAGAATTCATAATGACGCTTTAATGTCGTCGAAACAATAGTCACTAATATATATATATATATATAATATTCAATTATATAAAGTAAAAGTGTTTTATTTTTATGCTACGATTTTTAACCAAAGTAGACGCCTCAGCAATCAACTGTGATTTTTACGTTTATATCACTATCAGTAATATAAATGTAAAAATTATAAACATTTAAAATAAACAACAACATGAAATTAGATTATTACAACACAAATTCCACAACAAAGTGCAGGCAATGACCAATTTTATTACATACAATATACCATTTACATAAGGATGAAAATATAAAATTCAGGCGGTAAGACCATTGGTCGATAGCAATTTGGCAGAAGACCTCTGCAATATACATTGTAATATTTTATGTTATATGTAGATATTGTATTGTGTTTGTCAATAAAGATTATATATATATATATATATATATATATATATATATAATAAAAAATACATTCAATTCTTTAATTTGGTTATCATTAATTACTTGATAAGACGTGTTTAGAATGTTGATAATTTAATAAAACACACTTCATTGTTTCATTTTTTTATATTTTTTTTTTAGTCAAAACTGGTCGCACAGAATAGAATAAAAATAGAAAAACAAAGTGTCTTTTATTCAATTATCTTTCACTCTGTTTCCATTAATCACTCAGTGAAACATGACTAAATATTATTAATTAAATTCTCATTTTACCTGTGGTGAAACATAATTAAATGTAATATTAGTATAATAGTAATATTATATATATAACATTTACTAAGTATATGTATAGTTTGGTATATAGTAAATTTATTATTTTATTTATAAAACTGTATTTAACTTATAAATGTTATAAAATGTGTATTTCTTGTCTTGATTAAAATTTTATTTTTCCTCCTTTTTTATTCGTATATTTATTTTTTATAAAAACCAAGTACCATCATAATCATCAATAATATCGCGTGCGATCATCAAACCCGGCGAAGAATACGTATTTCCAGTTTACTCCCCCTCCCTTCCGTCCTCACTCCTCCCTGTTTCACTCCGCGCGCGCGGCCGGGAAAATTACACGCCGCGCGTGAATTAAACACCGTTTAATTTTATCGCCTGGCAATGAGATAATGGCCCCACAGTAATTGCGACCCGTCGATGTTTAACAATTTCCCACTTTTACATACAAGCAGGAAGAAAATGTTGCGTAGAAGTGAAAAATAATAATAAACAGCTTTAATTCTTTCCTTCCGGTTATAAAATAAAATTGAGTTGTTATTATATTTTTAATATGAATGCGTTAATAATCTATTATTCACAATTGTATTATGATGACCATAAATAACGAAATATGAAGTTTACGGAATAAGTCGAGGAAAGGTTTCCGAATCGTGTCACGGGCTTTTTAAAATTTAAAAAACGGAATCATGGGTAAACATGCGTGAAATGAACGAATCCGAAGTCAGAATCTGTAGGAAACTTACCGTTTGGTCACAATTCGCATTGAAAGTCCCAATTTTGAGGTTATAATTGATCCGATTTCTGACTAAATAAGCACATTGCGAGTATAAATCGTACACATGATAAAATAAACTTCTAATTTATGACGAAATTTAACAAATTTGTTGCGATTTTTTCATTTATTCGGCCAAAATCACGATTTTAATTTTATACAGAAAATTACGTTTCTATGAAAACATCAATATGTATTTTAGATCCATTTGTAAATAGTAGATATTTTAATTTATGATGGCAAAAATAGATGGCGTCACCGCTCCACTAAAACGGATGTATTTTGTACAATATAATAAAAAATAATAGAGAATTATTCATCGACTATTATAAATAATACATACATATTCTTTTGCACGTTTTATCGGCTTCGGTTAGGTTAGTTTAGTTTGGGTTAGTTTAGGTTAGGTTAGTTTAGTTTGGGTTGGTTTAGGTTAGGTTAGGTTAGTTTGAGTTAGTTTAGGTTAGTTTGTGTTAATTTAGGTTAGGTTAGGTTAGTTTAGGTTAGGTTAGTTTGGGTTAGTTTAGGTTAGGTTAGTTTAGTTTGGGTTAGGTTAGTTTAGGTTAGGTTAGTTTGGGTTAGTTTAGGTTATGTTAGGTTAGTTTAGGTTAGGTTAGTTTGTGTTAATTTAGGTTATGTTAGGTTAGGTTAGTTTGGGTTAGTTTAGGATATGTTACGTTAGTTTATGTTAGGTTAGGTTAGTTTGGGTTAGTTTAGGTTAGGTGAGTGTGCAAAAATGTTTGTAAAGTATTCTGACAAAACGTGCAAAAGATCGTAAGTTGTACCAATCTATCCAATATTTTCATAAAAAAAATCATTAATTAAATATGTATGTATTATTTATAATAGTCGATGAATAATTCTCTATTGTTTTTTATTATTTTGTACAAAATACATTCGGTTTAGTGGAGCGGTGACGCCATCTATTTTTGCCATCATAAATTAAAATATCTACTATTTACAAATGGATCTAAAATACATATTGATTTTTTCATAGAAACGTAATTTTCTGTATAAAATTAAAATCGTGATTTTGGCCGAATAAATGAAAAAATTGCAACAAATTTGTTAAATTTCGTCATAAATTAGAAGATTATTTCATCATGTGTATGATTTATACTCGCAATGTGCCTATTTAGTCGGAAATCGGATCAATTATAACCTCAAAATTGGGACTTTCAATGCGAATTGTGACCAAACGGTGAGTTTCCTACAGATTCTGACTCGTTCACTTCACGCACGTTTACCCATAATTCCGTTTTCAAAATTTTCTATATCCCGTAACACCATTCGGAAACGTTACCTAAGTCGAAGCCGAGTAGAGTATACAATCTGAGTTATGATGCATGGTCCATAATCACGATTGAAATGCTTTACTGTATCCACAACTTTAAATACAGTATAGTTACAGATGAGGAAATTATTTTTTTTACTCATGGAACTAAATTGCGTTTTAATTATATTTTTAATATGAATGCTTTAATAATATATTATTCACAAGTGTATTATAATGACCATAAATAAGGAAATTCGAAATTTACTGAATAAGTCTCAGCCAAATAGAGTATACCAACTGAATTATGCATGGTACCTAGTCACGTGTGAGATGCTATACTTTATTCAAAAGTCTAAATACAGTATAGTTGATTTTTCTGCATTAGACTTAAGTTGTAATTATATTTTTAATATTAATTCTTTTATAATGTATTATCAACAAGTGCATTCCATAAATAAGGAAATACGAAGCTTACGGAATAAGCCGTAGCCGAGTAGAGTATACCGACTGAGTTATGCATGATCCCTAATCACGTGTGAGATAGTATACTTTATTCACGACTCTAAATACAGCACAATTGTTTTTTTTTCAATGGACTTAGGGGTCTAAATTAAGTTGAAATTATAGTTTTAATAATGTATTATCAACAAGCCCATTATGATATGTGTGTGAAGTTGGCAATATTTACAGCAATAACCCGGCTCCTCCACCATGGGACCAAATTAAAAATTTTATTACATAATTAGAGCATTCACGAGTAGAAATACACACTGTTTCAAATGCTTTTACTAGATAGATTCGTAGTGATTAATTTAAAACGGAAAACTCGTACATTTTTTAACTCAATGCTTAAAATAAATTCGACGATTCCGACACCGAATGATAAATTACGGTTTTGAGGAAAAATCAGGTTATGAAAACCCCAGTTTTCTCAACTGTTTTTTGTAGCCTAATGTCCACTGGTTAATATAGAGTAGAATTTGTCCACCTGGGATATGTAACTCTTGTCGATTTTTGACTCGACACTTAGAATATTCCACGAATAAAACACGCAATGAGAAAATTAGATTTTTCGGGAAAACTAGGTTATGAAAACCCAGGTTTTCCCAACTGTTTTTTGTAGCCTAATGTCCGCTGAATAATATAGAGTAGATTTTGTTCACCTGGGATATGTAACTCTTGTCGATTTTTGACTCGACACTTAGAATATTCCACGAATAAAACACGCAATGAGAAAATTCGATTTTTCGGGAAAACTAGGTTATGAAAACCCCGGTTTTCCCAACTGTTTTTTTGTAGCCTAATGTCCGCTGAATAATATAGAGTAGATTTTGTTCACCTGGAATATGTAACTCTTGTAGATTTTTGACTCGGCACTTAGAATATTCCACGAATAAAACACGCAATGAGAAAATTCGATTTTTCGGGAAAACTAGGTTATGAAAACCCCGGTTTTCCCAACTGTTTTTTGTAGCCTAATGTCCACTGGTTAATATAGAGTAGATTTTGTCCACCTGGGATATGTAACTCTTGTCGATTTTTGACTCGACACTTAGAATATTCCACGAATAAAACACACCATGAGAAAATTCGATTTTTCGGGAAAACTAAGTTATGAAAACCCAAATTTTCCCAACTGTTTTTTGTAGCCTAATGTCCACTGGTTATCTTAGAGTAGATTTTGTCCACCTGGAATATGTAACTCTTGTCGATTTTTGACTCGACACTTAGAATATTCCACGAATAAAACACGCAATGAGAAAATTCGATTTTGCGGAACAAGTAGGTTATGAAAACCCCAGTTTTCTCAACTGTTTTTTGTAGCCTAATGTCCACTGGTTAATATAGAGTAGATTTTGTTCACCTGGGATATGTAACTCTTGTCGATTTTTGACTCGACACTTAGAATATTCCACGAATAAAACACGCAATGAGAAAATTAGATTTTTCGGGAAAACTAGGTTATGAAAACCCAGGTTTTCCCAACTGTTTTTTGTAGCCTAATGTCCGCTGAATAATATAGAGTAGATTTTGTTCACCTGGGATATGTAACTCTTGTCGATTTTTGACTCGACACTTAGAATATTCCACGAATAAAACACGCAATGAGAAAATTCGATTTTTCGGGAAAACTAGGTTATGAAAACCCCGGTTTTCCCAACTGTTTTTTTGTAGCCTAATGTCCGCTGAATAATATAGAGTAGATTTTGTTCACCTGGAATATGTAACTCTTGTAGATTTTTGACTCGGCACTTAGAATATTCCACGAATAAAACACGCAATGAGAAAATTCGATTTTTCGGGAAAACTAGGTTATGAAAACCCCGGTTTTCCCAACTGTTTTTTGTAGCCTAATGTCCACTGGTTAATATAGAGTAGATTTTGTCCACCTGGGATATGTAACTCTTGTCGATTTTTGACTCGACACTTAGAATATTCCACGAATAAAACACACCATGAGAAAATTCGATTTTTCGGGAAAACTAAGTTATGAAAACCCAAATTTTCCCAACTGTTTTTTGTAGCCTAATGTCCACTGGTTATCTTAGAGTAGATTTTGTCCACCTGGAATATGTAACTCTTGTCGATTTTTGACTCGACACTTAGAATATTCCACGAATAAAACACGCAATGAGAAAATTCGATTTTGCGGAACAAGTAGGTTATGAAAACCCCAGTTTTCTCAACTGATTTTTGTAGCCTAATGTCCACTGGTTAACCTAGAGTAGATTTTGTCCAACTGGGATATGTAACTCTTGTCGATTTTTGACTCGACACTTAGAATATTCCACGAATAAAACACACCATGAGAAAATTCGATTTTTCGGGAAAACTAGGTTATGAAAACCCAATTTTTCCCAACTGTTTTTTGTAGCCTAATGTCCACTGGTTATCTTAGAGTAGATTTTGTCCACCTGGAATATGTAACTCTTGTCGATTTTTGACTCGACACTTAGAATATTCCACGTGCACGACACCCAATGAAAAAATTCGATTTTTCGGGAAAGCTGATTTTTGTAGCCTAATGTCCACTGGTTAACTTAGAGTAGAATTTGTCCACCTGGGATATGTACTAAAATCATTAGTAATATAAATATGTTATGTTACACTTTTCATATACAGGCTACATCATTAAAAAATGTCATTTTATTACCAATAATATTTGATTATTTCGTATTATTGAAATAATCAATTTTGCTCATCAATTTTCAAATTAAAAAAAAAACACAACTTTATAATTATTCAACAACAGTAACAGGAAACAAAATGATAAACCGATATTAATTTTCATGTTTAAATATTTCCATTACAATGAAAAAATAATATATTTTCTTTAATTTTGATAACATTTTCTCTTCTCAAAATGAATTTTATTCAAAATGTTTTCAATGTGTATTTCATTAGGTGTCCATACTATAAAATAACAAATATTTCTTTTAGATAGAAGAAGTTATCGTCGTACATGAAAGAATTAATCATTTGATTTTTTAATTGAATATTAATAGGGTGTTTTATTCGTGGAATATTCTAAGTGTCGAGTCAAAAATCGACAAGAGTTGCATATCCTAGTTGGACTAAATCTACTCTAGGTTAACCAGTGGACATTAGGCTACAAAAATCAGTTGGGAAAATCGGGATTTTCATAACCTAGTTTTCCCGAAAAATCGAATTTTCTCATTGCGTGTTATATTCGTGGAATATTCTAAGTGTCGAGTCAAAAATCGACAAGAGTTACATATCCCAGGTGGACAAAATCTACTCTATATTATTCAGTGGATATTAGGCTACAAAAAACAGTTGAGAAAACTGGGGTTTTCATAACCTGGTTTTTCCGCAAAACCGTAATTTATCATTCGGTGTCGGAATAGTCGAATTTATTTTAAGCATTGAGTTAAAAAAATGTACGAGTTTTCCGTTTTAAAATAATCACTACGAATCTATCTATTAAAAGCATTTGAAACAGTGTGTATTTCTACTCGTGAATGCTCTAATTATGTAATTTTTTTATTTGGTCCCATGGTGGAGGAGCCGGGTTATTGCTGTAAATATTGCCAGCTTCACACACATCATTATGATTACCATAAATAAGGAAATATGAAGTTTACGGAATATGATGCAGCCGAGTAAAGTATATCGTCTGAGTTATGCATGGTATATAATCACGTGTGAGATACTATTCTGTACCCACGACTCTAATTACAGTATAGGTACAAGAAGAAAGAAAATATTTAAAAACTTTTTATACCACTTAACAATTTATTTCACTCTGACTAGCTTCAATTATAAAGGTATTAAGTGTTTTCTTTATCATAATATTGAAAATATACCACGAAGGGAACTCCTCAAAGATTCAAGAAGAAATTTATATTTTTTCACGATCACAATACTCCCAATAGATTAGATTCATTTTCAAAATGTTTCCAATCCACCTATATTAAGCATCTCAAAGCATCAAGCATAGGTCTGTCCCACTATAAATGCACTCTTAGCGATGCGTTAAAAATGTTGTTACGTTATTTAAATTAAGCCGTTCGTTTAATTCGAATTAATGCCATTGCCCATCATAATATCTGTTCCTATTGTTTTCTTATTACCTTTGTACGAGCGTATCGCTCAATTTGGTCGCGTACTCTCGTAGTGATGATCATTCTCGCTTCAACGCTCAAATTAAACGCACGTGGACAATAAAAGTACGGCACGTGTTCGAATTGAAAAATTAATAAATCCATGATTCATTTCCTCCAGTTCGAGGGATTTTTGTTTGAATGTAATCTTGTAAGTAAATTACATGGTTTCTCGTTACAAATTATGATCGTCTGGTGCGGAGCTGTACGTCGCCTTTCTTTCAAGCTTCGCTTACATCTTCGGTGATTCGATATTTTTCTTTGGGAACTCGTTTAGGTTTTTCTTATATCCTAATGATTTTTTTTCAAGATTTAATTACCGTTTTTTTTTGTTGTGAAATTCTGGGAAATTAGATTATCTAAAACATCTGCGCCTAATTCTATTCTCTTAGAAATTCGTGGATCATCTGTCGGGGATCCTCTTAGATGACGCTTACAATTCTCTTGGTTGACGCTTACAATTGGAGTCAATTTCTGGTAGTAGGAAGTAGTTTTGAATGAAGAAGGGGATATGATGATGAACCAGTAAATTAAAGACACGTAGAAGTTAGAGTAGGAGGATATTCAGAATGACAAGGTCTGGAGTACAAGGAATAAGATCAGTTAATTTTTATTTCGACTTAAAAAATTTTGATTGAACAATTAAATACTCGAATTGAGCACTATGTTAATTACAATTATTGATTCAAGGTAATAAATATAGATAACCTTATTATTATTATTGTTTAATGATATATCAGGCGTATGAAATAATTTTAAATGAATAAGTTGTATTCGTGGTAGAGCTATATCTCAATAATATTTGTGTGTATAACATTATTGGTTATTCATGATTTTTTTAAATAACTATTATTTTTATTTTCTTTATAAATTTGATTTTATATTATAGTTATCATTAAGCTGTATGTTATGTAATTCTTTATTTATGTACAAGTGGTGTTACCGTAATAAACATTTATTACTATTATTATTATTTCATACATGAAGAAATATTTTGAATATTTAGTTAATATTTTTCATTAGGGATTGTTAAGTAAGTTTCACTTGGTTTGTTTTACACGCGTGTAAAACAAACCAAGTGAAACTTACTTAACAATCCCTAATATTACTAAAATGTTTTACCAAGTGATTAATGAGACTCAAATTGAAAATATAATATTTTTCATTTCATATATACAGGGTGTCCCACAATGTGACTGCCATTGCTTGGAAGTGTGTTACTGGGGTAATTTCAAGCCAAAAATGTCTAATGAACATACACCCAAAATGGTATCGTAACCGAGCTACAAGCATTTGAAGTTTTAGATAAGCCCACTAATGCAGGTATTAGGTTCGACTGTTGATTTTGTTATTATTAAAAAGTCCAGATAGATGTGAATGATCATTTGTTATTTATTATGACAGTAAACGTCAATTAAATTAATTTTGCGTGTTTATTTTCGTATGTTACTTTAAAATACTCTTATAGGCATGTTTACTTTCTCGAATGAAGAATACGCCGACGTTCATTTTGTTTATGCATTGTGTAATAGAAACGGCAGTTGATTAAAATCGTCGACGATTTCTTACTCGTAGAGTGCCTTGTAGAACTGTTTTTAGCAATGTCCATTGATGTTTAAGAGAAACAGGCAACTTTCCTACCGCCATTTCTGAACGTCTCGTTCAACCGGAACTTGTTCATGAAGAAGCAATACTTAATACGATTATTCTACTAGTGTCCGAAGAATAGCCAACACACTTAATGTAGGCCGCACGAGAGTATGGAGAACATTACACAATTTCGATTTGTACCCATATCACATCTTATATCTGTACAAGCTTTAAAACCATCTTATTACGCTTCAAGGCTTTAATTTAATCACAGGATATTGAGAAATCAAAGGACTTGTCGGATAATGGTTATTGATGAAGTCTCATTCAGCCGAAACGGTATCAATAACACCAGGAATTCTCAATCTTGGGCACTTGAAAATCCAATACAAACTGGGAATTCCATTTTGAAGATAGATTTTCGGTGAACGTTTATAATTGAAGAACATCTCACGACCATCCGTTATTTACATTTCATTGAAAATGACCTTCCAATATTACTGGATGATGTTTCTCTTAATGTAAGACAACGAATATAAATTCAGCACGATGGCGCACCTCCACACTTTGGTCGACAAGTATCAGAATTTCTTAATCAAAATTATACAAACAGGTCGATTGGAAGAGGTTCATAAGTTCCTTGGCCACCAAGGTCACCAGATTTTAATTCCTTAGATTATTTTTAATGGGAAAATCAGAAAAGTTTAGTTTATGCAGAAAATATCGAAAAGAGAGTGTTCGTTTGCAGTTTCGTTGGAGAAGTAAAAATAAAACAAGACGTACGTTTTGATGTTTTCACGTTTACTTTCAGAGATCGAATTCGAAAAATATACATATTTACAAGTTTATAAAGCAGTTACTCACAACGAGATTTTTCATCTTATTTTTTCTATTGGCTAGAATGTTAGTGGGAGGACCGTGTTAAATAAGGAGAAGGTAATGAAATGGAAGATAAAATGGATATTGGCAACAAGGTCTTATCGTAGGAATTTCTATTTACATTTCTTCAAACTATATACAAAAGGGTTTTAGAAACAGTTATTTACAACGGGAACTAAATTACATGCTAATAAAAATGTCTCAAAGAGTCCTTCACGGTCGCTGGTAATTGGAGTTAACAAAAAGGGTTTCGCGCTATTGAGACGCGACAGAGAGAACTGCTGATGCTGAGACTGTTAGCAGAGCTACAACTTCAATTCTATGAAGAGCTAGACTATGTATATAGCAAATGGATGGACATTTTGAGCAACTAATTCAATTAAGCTGTTCCTTTTTAAATGGTATTTAAATTAGTAGGGAATTCCTACTACTACATATTTAAAGTTTCAAATGTTCGTAGCTCGTTTACGATAACGTTTTTGGTGGATTTTCATTGGACATTTTTGACTTTAAATCACCCCAGCAACATACTACCAAGCTATAGCAGTCACGTCATGGGACACCCTGTATATATATATATATATATATAATTATACGTGGAAATTTAATTTTTTATTACCTGTAATTCATTATTTGATATTATTGTTCAATACTCACTCTTTCTTTCTATTAGTAATATTTTTGCGTATCTAATCTATTTTTTAATGTGTTTATATATCTTTGCTTGTCAATAATTTAGAAAATCGTAGATTTTTGTTATTGGTGTTAAGGCTTGTGAATATATAATTATTTTGGTATCTTGGTTCGCGATTTTTTCTTTTTGTTGTTTACCTTACCGCTCGTAATTACGTGGCGTCCCATTTTTTTATCATTCGCCCATCTCCACTGTATCTAGTCTGGTCGGGTGGTAAGTAACAGGTAATAACGCTTAAACTACGTCACAATCAATAATAATAATCTTAAAGATTTTTAAATGAAATATAATGAAAATGATATAATTTGAGAAACAAGATAAATGTTTAGTCTGTATATTTTTTTCTTCTCCTATTAGTTTAGATTCATTTGGAAAATATTTCCAATTCACATAATCGCTTAAAATTGCCAAACTGGAAACGTTATATATAAAAGTAACTAACGCAAATGTTAGAATGGTACTTTATTTAATTATTTTAAAACATATCAAATAGATAAAAAGTTTATTATTTGTGAAAAATATACTTATTAAAGACACTTAAAAAGTACGATTTTGGAAACCGGTATCCCAAATCGTACTCCATAGTCCCCTAAATCGTACCTTCATAATCTATAATAAAACAATATGATTTGGCTCCCTAGGGTATATTTATTAAGTAACAAACATATTAAAAAAAACAAAAATATTCTAGAAAACATAAAGAACTCATTTAAAATACAAAAATGTCAATTACATTTACAACAAAAATAAATTCTTTCTTATTTTGACACTCCTGAACAAGCCTCATGTACCCACGTTTTGCATCCTATGCACTGAATCATGTTTTCTAATCTTATTGCATCACATAAAATGCAATACCAATCTTCTTCATTTATGTTTACTAGAATATCTGAGGAAGAACTGGTTATTGCATTATTCATGCTAACTTTTTTCCTTTTTTTGTTTTTTCTTCTTTATTCTTATTCTTTACTTGGGAACTGGATTTCTTCTCTCTCAGATTGTTTATATAGCTTGTACTTGTCAGCTCAGTGGCTGATTGAGCACTTCTTTTCTTAATGGTTGCTTTAGGAATGGGATATAGCTCTGATATTGGAACTTTCAGAGAATTAGACATATTATCGGCTTTGCAATTATCTTCCAGAGTTACAACTTCGTTGTCTAAAACTTCTGTTTCGGTGTTTCCTTCTGGTGTTTGGAATTCAGCTGGAATATCATTGGCCACATTATTTAACAAATCGCTAGCCACAAAATCGGTTTCGCTAAATACAAAACGATTAACTGGCCAACAACCAGTGGCTTCAAATGATTTGGCTGCATTACAAACAGAGGCAGCTTTATAATAAGCTGTAGTTATTAAAGCTGCAACATCATATTGCGTAATACATTGACCAGCGTGGTTTGTCATCCACTGCTCTAAAGCTTGGTTATAATAACTTTGCATTGGTCCAAAAACTCCAATGTCCAATGGTTGTAGCCTGTGTGTTGTATGGCCTGGCAATTTCAATAAAATAATGCCGTTAGCTTGTGTTAGTTCCAGAGCTTGCAAATTTTTAGTGTGTGTGCCCGTCAAGTAATAAAATGACCTTTTTTTCTAATGTTGGTTTCACATTATAAATAAAATGTTGCAACCACTTGACAAAAAGATCGGTTGTTATAAACCCATGATCAGCAACTTCTATTAAACTTCCAGGAGAAGTTCCTTTACCTAATGCTGGATCGTTTTCTTTTAAAAATAAATATCGGTGGAATAAAAAAAATACTAGAATTGTGGTTTGCACAAACCCGTTGTTTGTGCAAACCACAATTCTAGTATTGGCTCCTCATTCTCCGCTAACCACCCTACCAATCCTTTTTTTTCCTTTCTCAGCAATTATTTTCGCACATTTTTTTTAACTGTAGAGAATCCGGACTCATCCATATTAAAAATTCTAGAAGCATCAATACCATTAGATTTGACAGTAGTTTCTAATAAATTAAAAAATTGATTCACAGCATTTCTATTAAAACCCCTAGCCCGACACATGGAAGTATTTTCAGCTTGTCTTACTGATATATTTGGATGTCTTTTTAAAAAAGAATAAAACCATTTTTTCAGCAAGCTGGACTATTCGGTTAAATTTGTGTGACAAATTATTTTTTACGCTATTTTATATGCCAAACTCCTATCTCTAATGCTTAAACCAAAAAATGATAATTCTAAACGAATAATATGTTCAACAAGTTGATCTTCCACATCTTTTGGTAATGTTGTGATATTTTCATCCCTTTTCTTTGATGATAACGATCTTTTTACTGCACCCTCAAGATGTCGTTTGAAAGTAGGTTTTGGTATATTAAAACGCCTGCAGCACTCATTGAATCTGTATTTTTTTGAACGGAATGCCTCTATTGCATTTTTCATATTCTCTTCCGTCCATTGACCATAAATTCTTTTTGGCATGATTTCTAAAGCGTAAAAAATATTTGATACGATTTTAGAAACTGCACAGGAGTACGATTTAGGCAACTATGCATTATTTTTTAAATAGGCGGTTATTGCAAAAATAAGATATTTCACCTGCAATGTGAAGTAGTAAATATGTAATTTAGATATAAAAGCTGGCACTAAACATAAAAGTTAGAAGTATTTATGTTATTTTCATAAGCATAATGCTTAGCAAAAGTACTCAAAATATTACATCAACTTTACCTGATTTTTAAACTCGTCTTTTATTCACACACCCGGCACGTAAACCTATAACTTTTAGGTTATGTAGTACATACGTCAAACTTAGTATTAAAATACACCGTTAGATGGCATTATTGTACTATATTTAAGGAAATATGCATGAGGTACGATTTTGGTGACCAGTACGATATATGCAACTCTCCCCTATATCAAACATCAATGCCACTCTATAAATGTGCCCTTAATGGTGCGTTCAAAATCTATAATCGTAAAGAAATTATAAAATGAAATTTTTAAAAAGATATAAATTGAGAAACAAGATAAATATTCTATTTAATGAAATGTTCACTTACCATTCATCTAGCGTATGGATAATTAGTGATGGCTATGTCGGTTTTTCGAACCACATGAGACTAGTCTGTTTCATGTGCAATGCCTTGATGAAGGCGGCTGAACGATGAATCGTTGACGATGCCACTTGAAATTGGGCAAAAGGTTGCGCTTGCGTCGTCTTTAATTTATTATAAATATTATGTCTTTACATTTCTTTCTTTCTCATCTCTCCTTCCATTATTCAGAATAATTTGCAAAATATTTCCAATCCGGGCATCAAGTGGGTATATAACGCAATAAGTATCGTCCGCCCCACTATAACTGTGCCCTTAGTGATGCGTCAAAAATCTATATATAACCATAAATATTTCAAATTAAATTTAAAAAAATAATATAAATTGAGAAAAAAAGATAAATATTTTGTCTCTATTTTTATCCTCCCTTCTTCTGTTAGTTTAGATTCATTTAAAAAAGTTTCGAATCCACCTATATCAAGAATCCTGTTGTCACACTATAAATACGCCCTTAGCGATGCATTGAAAATCTATAATCGTAAAGATTTTCAAATTTAATTTAATTTAAAAAAAAATAGAGAGAGAAATAAGATAAATATTTTGCCTTCTTATTTTTCTTTCTCCTCTATCCACTCATTAGTTTTAATTCATTCACAAAACGTTTCCAATCCACTCCATTTAATTTCCCGTTTCACGGATAGTTGCTGAAAAAATCCAAACAACAATTCCCCAGTATGATAGATGAATTATCTCTTAGTGGAATAAGTAGGACGGGAAGGGGAATAGAATGAGACTTACACACGCGCCGAGAGAGTGAGAGATAGAAGGGTCTCGTGGTGGAATGAATTGAATGGCATCGCAAATTAGAAGGGAGAAACAGCGGCCGTGCCCATTATACGATGAAATAATACCAATTATATCCTGGTGCTCGGTCGCCATCGCGTCAAATTCAATGCCTTCCAGTTACCACCACTTTGGACCCTTCTCTGTGACCCCCCCCCTCCTCTTTCACTGTCGCTCGCTCTTTTCTCTATCGAACCCTCGTTATTCCCGCGCTGCTACAGTTCGAATTATTATCGTTATGTTTGCGTCCTGTTTTTTTTTATATAAATAACGCGCGTTTTCAATGTGGATTTAGTAGAAATGATCATTTAGATTAGATAATGTCGGGGAATTAATAAGGAAGTGATTGTGAATATGGTTTTAAATTACAACTTTAATTTGTCTTATTCATTGTATAAATGTATTGAATATAATTTTTTTTTTTTCAAAAATATCCTAACAGTTAAAAAAAATGGTTTTCAAGAGGCCAGTGTGTATCGGTATATGGAGAAAATAATATAAAATGTTAAGCATTCTAAAAAAATAAGGATGCGAAATGTTTATATTTTGCTTTCACAAAATTATTTTCTTTATGCTACGTATGCGGTGTATTAAATAGGTGTTTGATAGTACATTTATTTTGCTTTCACAAAATTATTTTATTTATTACTTATTATGTCGTGTACTATTTTATTTAATTTTTATATCAATAAAACAAAAAATGTGGCAAATGAAAAACTAAAAATATCTACGTAAATGTCACTGTCCTAATTTATGAAATTAGTGACAATTTATGAAATTATTTAATACACCGCATACGTAAAGGGTTAATAAATAATAACTCAAATTTTCTTTTGTTTTCGTAAATTTTTAGCTCTTTTAGAATGCGTAAAAATATTATTTTGTTATAGACCAAGATATATCATTAAACACGTCAGATCTTCGCTTTTTCGCCACGTAACTGATGAATACGTTATGAACCTCTCACAATTTATTTCAATCCGATACACACAAGACTCTTAATGTTTTTCAAAAATAATCTATCTAGCTAATGTTTCCTGGTTATCTATTTTGGCATAAATTACGTTTTTTTTTTATAATATTAGCTCACCGAATATTTATTTTGCAACCAATGAATTCTATAATTGGAGTTAATCCGTACAAAAAAATATAAATTTAACGTTATCTTTTAACCACACAATCAATATATAACATACCAATTACAAAACTCGCTTCGTTAAATTTATCATTTCCTGTGCGGAATAGTCCCGATTAATCGTCGATGGATGCTATCCAACACGAGTAGCTGAGAAGCATGGGGGATACCTAATTTGCTTAATAAAAATACCGAAAGAAAAAAATAAACCATCCATTTCTTGAAAGTCATGGATAACACGTATAAGAAACGCATTCATTTCGCAAGAAAGAACTCTGAGTTTTCTCTCTATTACCTATGGTTGTGCATCGCCCCAACTTCGTTTTTAGTCGGAATATACTTTTTCGGACACCGACGTCCACATTTCCAAATTGAGAAAAAATGCGAAGTGTATTCCGACTAAAAACGAAGTAGGGGCGATACAGCCTCATAGTTAATAGAGAGAGAGGACTCAGAAAAATCTTGTTAGTACCATTAATAAAAAAAAACATTAAATAGAAGCACATAAGAAATATGTGGGATTCAAAAGTAAAGTTGTATTTTCATAATAATTAGATTTCTTAGAAATACGTGAAGTAGTGGTGGACAAAATCGATTATATATTCGATAATAATAATATGGATTATTTTCTATACACTGAGACAAATCAGTGAGAAATTTATAAAGAAAAACAAAGAGTTACACATATGCTTTGTGGATCTAGAGAAAGCCTTCGATAGGATTAGAAGAAAAGATGTATGGGCTGAACTAGAAAAAAGAGGAATTAAGAAGAAAATGATTAGAATAATCAAGGCCATGTACAAAAATAACAAAAATATAGTGAGAACTAACAATGAAGAATCGGAGGAATATGAAACAACAACAGGATTAAAACAGGGAAGCATACTAAGTCCATTATTATTTACGGTTACACTAGATAGAGCAATAAAAGAAGCAAAGAAACACATGAAACCACTGAACATAGGATATTTGAAAATGAAAGAAACAAAAATAGTAGAGATGATATTTGCGGACGACATGGCTATAATAGCAGAATCGGAAGAAGACTTACAACATAACATGGACATACTCAATAGAGAACTAAAGAAAATTAATATGAGGATAAATCATAACAAAACAAAGACCATAATAGTAGCAAGAGATAGAAGAACACATCAAATAAGAATACAAGGAAAAGAAATAGAACAAGTGGACCAGTTTAAATACCTGGGGTCATATATTGTGAGTAATGAAAAAATAGACAAAGAAATCGAAGAAAGAGTACGTAATACAAATAAAATATTTCAAATGATGAAAAATACATTCCTAAACAGAAAAGACAAAAACAGAAGTTATACTGATGTACAGCTGCGAAACATGGACGACAACATAAAAACATCGAATGAAAATAAACGCAGCAAAAATGAAATTTCTACGGAAAATAGATAATAAAATAATATCAGATCGAGTAAGAAACGAGGTAATTATAGAGAACTTGGAAATAGAACCAATAGACAAAAAAATAAAAGAAAACCAAATGAGATGGTACGGTCATTTATGTAGAATGGTAGAAGAAAGAAACGTAAGAAGAATATATGAATCAAGAACTCCAGGCAAAAATCAAAAAGGTAGACCAAGAAAGGAATGGAATGACGAAATAAGAGAAGAGTTAGAGAAAAAAGGAATAAATTAAATAAAAATGATTTGAAAATAATTAATAAATTATTTCCACATTTAGCTCTGTGACTATTGACTTACCTACGTAAGTACGTTAAACAAATGCACATTAAAACAACTACTTCCCGGGCAAATACCCACGCCGGACATTGAATTACATAATGTACACCTGCTGTTACACATCAATAAAATATTGCACAATGCAACAAATTTTGATCCGAGAAAAATTTAATGTAAAAACAACAAAAGGAACGTTACATAATATAAGGCCATCTGCAGACACGTGTTTCGGGATCTATCCCTCGTCAGTACAGCTATGCCTTACATAATTTAAAGATGTTAAAATAAATCAATTAAATTAATTCAAATACAATCAGCACAATTAAATCAGTTATATTAAATCAAATTAAACTAAATCAATTTAAATTAAATTAAACCAAATTAATTCAATTTAAATCAAAACCGAATAAATTTAAACGAAAAGAATTTTGAGTTATGTTACATAAGTACTTATTTAAAGAGGGAATAATTTATTACTTATTTTCAAATTCTTTTTATTTAATTTTAATATATATTTTTAATTTATCAGATAAATTAATTCTTTTAAATAACGATTTTGACTATCATTATCGTGAATCATTATCATTATAGTAGAAACACTGTGGTGTTCAACACGCATGAAATGAATGCATGTATGTATAACATGCTATAAGAGTATTTAGTTGAAAAATGTATTACGAAACGATTATTAATAAACCAGTATGTTTTAATTATTTTTATCAAAAAGCAAAAAATATTACGTCAAAAACTACGGAAATAACGGTTTGTCTTCTGAAAGCCTTTCTTTCACCGACAATTTAATATTTGTGTGTGTGTATTTGTGCGGGTGAGGAAGGACGAAAGCAAAGGGGGGGATAATCCAGGACGGCCACTTTAATCCTCAAATTAAACTTCAATCAAACTTAATGCGAAACTTTGTCTCTCTTAAATTCCGAACAAAAATTATATATCCCCGCTAAATGAAAAGAAACGTCGGGCCGGAATGGGAAAGGGGGCGGGAAGGGAAGGCCGGGGCTTATGAGCTTTTCCGAGCGACGGCACAACTTTCTCAACTAAAAAAAAAAAAATGAAAGAGGAAGCCGGAAAGAAGAAGAAAAATGGGGAAAGAAATTGCGGAATCGAGAAGGACGTACGAAGTTTTTAATAGTTTTAAATTGTTTCCACTGAAATGAGTTGGTTGCTTAAGTTTTTCGCAACACGTAATAATTTTCAGCTTGTTTACATTATTATTCAGTGCATATAAAGTACGTGATATGATATAAAGACGAAAAAAATAATTAATGGAACAACCTAAAACAATTCATAATAATATTCAATGTGGATATACTATGAGTGATCATTTAAATAATGTGGGGAAATTAATAAGAAAGTGATTGTGGATATTGTTTTTAATTGCATTTTCTATTTGTAAAAAGATTGATTGGGATTTATAGAGCAGTTTCCGGATTTTAGTCTCATCGACATAGCTTGTCGCAAATTAGTTAAAATTTATATTTTTATACATGAAATCATGAATAGACTCCAAGACAGTTCAGCTGGCACACACATTTTTATTGCACATCCCGGTGATATATCCCGGTTATTTTAATTAACCATATATAACAAACAGAAGCTATATACATATATAATTAAAGGAAATAATAATATTAAAACAACTATTTCTTATAGCATACTTAATGTATATATGATTTACAAAATTCGAAGATACTTTTCTGGAAATATTCCTGTTTGTCTCTCATAAAAACAATATGTGTTATGTAAATTGAATGCGATTTATAGACCAATTATAGAATTTTGGTTTCATCGACATAGCTCTGCTTAAATATATTCTGTATAAAGGTGATTTACCGTAAATAAATGAATTGAATTGAATTGAATTGAATTGAATTGAATTAAATTGAATTGAATTAAATTGAATTGAATTGAATTGAATTGAATTGAATTGAATTGAATTGAATTGAATTGAATTGAATTGAATTGAATTGAATTGAATTGAATTGAATTGAATTGAATTGAATTGAATTGAATTGAATTGAATTGAATTGAATTGAATTGAATTGAATTGAATTGAATTGAATTGAATTGAATTGAATTGAATTGAATTGAATTGAATTGAATTGAATTGAATTGAATTGAATTGAATTGAATTGAATTGAATTGAATTGAATTGAATTGAATTGAATTGAATTGAATTGAATTGAATTGAATTGAATTGAATTGAATTGAATTGAATTGAATTGAATTGAATTGAATTGAATTGAATACATACTCTTTCATTAATTGCTCTAACTTCTTACGAAAATAAGTTCACATCTTTATTTTTTTCTAATAATTTATTTTTTACTTACTTACTAGTATCAACCATTTTAATATTGAATGGGAAATTATAATTCTATATACAATGATAAATTATTTATGTCATTGAATATGAAATCAAAAATATGGGCTTTTAGGATTTTATTTTTCATTTATTATTTTTTTTTACTATTTAGCTTCTTTTATTGCATCTATATGTTTATTTTAATTAGTTGTTTTTATTATACTTCATTGCATAAATATATTGAATATAATAACTTAAAAGCAATGCATAAGCTATATATACTTATTTTTTACAATTGGTAATGATATTCTTGTCATATAAATACGAATCGTAACATCAAACTGCGAACCCTTAGTAGGAAGAAAATATTCAAAAATGTTTTCACTTTGATGTAATTTCTTAAAATATTTCCAATTTATTCATTTTCATTTTAGTTAGCAACATAACTTAAAAATGAGGCTATTTTATTGGGCGCACATGCTTATGTGTGTAATTAGAATTTTATGTACGCGCGCAACTAAAATTAGACTTTCTCCATTTTTTTCAAGGTTTCCAAGCATAGTCCCACTATAAATGCGCCCCTAGTTAAGCATTCAATATCTATAATCAAATATTTTCAAATAAAATTAGAAAAAAAAAACGAGCACGATCATTTTGACCTGAGATCCCGGTGAAGATGGTACGTAAAAATTGTTCAACAACTGAGGACTTACAGGACAAAGCTGTACTAATGAGGGATGAATCCCGAAACACGTGTCTACAGATGGCCTTGTAATTATTATTTATGATTTCTTTCATTAAATATTTTCAACTCAAACCGTTGCAATGCACAGTAGTACTGGTATACAACAAACAAATATCTATTGTGTAATTCAATTTCCGGCGAGGTAATTGCTCGGGAAGTAGTTGTTTTAATAGATATTTGTCAAAAACTTACAGTGTACGTAATTTTTGCAGTGGGGAAAAGGGATTGATCGAATTTTATTGATCATTGCCAGAAATTTTCCTTGTTGAATTTTGTTGTAAAGAAAAATATAAATTGAGAAATAATATTTATATTTTCTCTCTATATTTTTCATTCTCCTCTCTCCTTCCATTAGTTTAGATTCATTTATATATATTTTTTTCAATCCGTTCTATTTACTTTCCCTTTTCATGGATAGTTGCTAAAAAAATCCAAACAATTGTCCAGTATGATAGATGAATCATCTCTTAGTGAAAAGGTAAAGAATTATTGCATCTATACGTTTATTGTAATTATTTGTTCTCATTTTACTTCATTGTATAAATATATTGAATATAATAACTTAAAAGCAATGCATAATAATAATATTACTTATTTTTTACAATTGATAATGATATTCTTGTCATATAAATATGAATCGTAACATCAGAATGTGAACCCTTAGCAGGAAGAAAAATATTGAGAAATCTTTTCACTCTCATGTAAATTTATGTAACGGTGTTTTGAATATTTATAATTCACATTCAAACAGATGAGAAGTTAATATAATAGCAATAGATGAGAAAGTGTGTACTTAGACCCCATTACCCATTAGAATTTTATCCTTTGTGAAAACCATTTAAGGGCATATTGTGAACATTTTGGCATTCAATAAGTTTAATAAAATGTTCAGCCACTATCCATCTAGTGAATGGATAACTGGTGATGGTCATTTCGGTCCTTCGGATCTCGTCAGACCAGTATGTTCCAAAATTATTGACACTTGAAATTAGGCAATAGATGGCGCCTGCTCTATCTTTCCAATATTTTGATATTCATTCTGAAATACTCTTTAAAAAAGTGTAAAATTAGTATTAGTAGAATTTCAGAAAACAATTCTATTGTAATCACGGCTTGAACTTTTCTGTAATCACGGCTTGAACTCGCCTCGGTATTAACAATCTACTAAATTTTCACAATTATTCTTGATTGTATCCTCTTGATACCACACCTGAATTACTGCGTCCACCATCTTGGTTTTCGCCGTATAGTCCATATTTTTGTAATTTGGCCTTGTATATCGGCTATAAATTCTCAATGGGATTCAGATCTAGTAAATTTCGAGGTCAATCCAAAATGCTATTTTTCTTGTCCTTGAAATATTTCACCATAGTTTTCAAAGTAAGGAGCTAAGTTAAAATATTGCATTTCCGTTGGCCTGAACTTTCTACAGCTCCTCAGCCAAATATTGATCTAGCATAGCTTCATATTTTTCACAACTCGTCTTTCGTTCAACTGGAATAAATTTTCCAGATCCCAAGTACGAAAGCAGCTCAAAAAAGTATGTTTGACTGACTGGAGTAAGTTTTTCATCCACCTTCTTAGGAATGAACTTTGATCGCTGGCTTTGAGCTAGAAGTGTGTCTCATCTGAGAACATTATCGTCCTCCCTTTTGGCCCAATTCAGTCTTTTTTTTTTTTTTAGAAAGACAATTAAAAGTCGTTTTTGTGGTTTTTCTTCTTCCCTTTAAGAATCTTTTGCATAGAAATGGTGTCTCGTCTGGGAACATTATCTTCCTCCAATCATTTTCCAGTTTTTAGCCCATTTCAGTCTCTTTTTCATCAGAAAGGCAATCAAAAGTAGTTTTTTTTGTGACCTCGCGGCCTCTTCAAGAGTCTTCTGCATACAGTAGAGTCACGGATTTTCACCCCAACCCGTTCTAAATCTTGCTAAACGTCATGGCTTATTTTTCTTGGATGCACTTTTGGGTTCTCAGAAGGCTGGCTTCATTTAGAGGATTGACAATACTTTTTCTTCCATGTTTTCCTTTTCGCTGCACTTCAGCAGATTCCGTCTCTCTCCCTTCCGCTTTAATTAAATTAACTAATTTTCAACACGCAAACTCACATGACATTCCATTGCAATACTTCTTTGTGTCATTGAAGTATGCTCACTAAACGTGATAATATTTTATATTTTCCTTGGAGTAATATCCATAATGCTAAACAATCGAGAAAAACTTAAAAATGTTCGAATATAATTGCAAAATATCAAAAACTCTCAAACATAACCTAAAAGTAATACCGATTAAGGTTAAATGATTTACCATCAACCAAAAACTGCTAGAATAGGCATAATAGTGTTGCAATAACCAAAATACATTTTTGGGTCATGTTCATATTAATTCGGACAATATTGTACAAATTATAATATTTATTACAAAAATTGTACAAAAATTATTATTAAATATTATTATTAATAATTACATTTAAAAAGCTATTAGAAGAAAGTGCAATAACAAATTTGGGTCATTATTGCCTTCCTCAACTGATCTGTTAAACGAAAACTTCTCACAAGTATCAAGCACAATCGTTATTAAAAAAACATAGATTACACAAGAAATATTTAACACATATCTTGGGCCGTATTCCTCAATTGTTCGTACGTTTTGGTCGTACGAAATCTGTCATTTAATTAGAGATTGTGAATTTGACAGTGGTGTACGACTAAATGTGCCATCAATTTCAGGAATATGGCCTATATTCCTGAAATTGATTATTTTGTCTATTTTTATCTTACGTTTTTCAAAATATATAAAACAAAAGAAGAAATGTATTTTATTTTTCTGTGCATTTGTGAAAACTGAATGAATGTAATAATAAGCGACAGGCGAAAAAAAAAAAAACTGCGAAGTGAATTCATTCCGCCGGAGCCGCGCAATTTCGCCCGCACATTCCCTTTTAATAAAAACCCCGCTGCCGGAATTTTTCGACCCCCGCGTTAAATTTTTAAATTGGGAAAAAACACCACCCTTTTCACCCCGCTTCCCTTCATCCCCGCACCGTTCTAAATAATGAAATTACATTTTAACATTGCAGACTACTTTACTGTCCGCGTCCGCATCCTCCCCGGCCACCACTTTCAATTCCCAGATTGAATCCCCGGGATGAGCCGGGGATGAGGGCGTCGGAGGAGGAATTTTTACGTTTGCATGCATGCATGTGTGTGTGTGTGTGTGTGTTGAAGCTGCAGGTATTTCTACGGCGATTGTAAATTTAACGTGGGTTTTATTGACCCGGACTGAATAATTGATGGCGCGGGGACGCGTTTTCCCGCCCTTCTTTTTCTCCCTCAGGTCCGCTCTTTCCGACCCCTGTTCTCGACGCCCCAGCCTGGAATTTATCGCCGGATGGGAAATATTTCGCTATTTATTAAAAAGAAGAAAAAAGGGGGATCGATTTTCGATTTTTATTCCTCCTCCTGGTTTTACTTTAACCGATTTTAATGGAGCAATTAATTAAAAAGTATTATTTTATAAAAATATATAAATTATTTTATTAATTAATTTAAAAATTGTAAAATTGTACTACGTTTATAAAAGATAATTTTCAAATAACAAATAATTGGAGTGTCGACTAGAATTTGTTTTTTTGAAATACAGTTAAATATTTTATACTCAGGAGCGAAGACTATTGGTCGATAGCCAATTGGTAAACTTTTACAATATGCATTGTAATATTTTATATTATATGTAGATATTGTATTACGTTCGTCAATAAAGATTATGTATATTTATATTTTCTACTAACCCAAACATCTTACATAATGCTGTTCGATATTTTGATGTAATTATGCAATTTGTAATAAATTTGTAATTAGCTGAGTCAGTTATAAATTAATCAAAAACTATTTATAATATTGCTATTTGACTGTAATCAATATTAAAATAATGTTATTAATTGATCCGTATAAATTCATAGTTTATTTGTCAGATTGAAAGAGAAATCCATAGAATTTCCAGAAATGTTCAAATTTTATGAATTACGTAATACAAATCACCAATCTCACTTTGCATAAAACAAAATAACTTAAAGAAATGGCGTGATTCAATGACGATTTTACCTAGACCGATCATTGCTCAAGCCGAACTGCATTACATGACATAATATTTATTCTGGAAAGTAGTCCGAAAGATCGAGTCGATCAAAGAGATCGATTCTCTCTATTTGATTATCAATAATACCGAATTAAAAAGTCAAGAGTAACGTTTAGTGATGGGCAAGATCGATCAAAAAGATCGAGCCGCTCATGTAGATCGAGCGGCTTGATCACCTGTATGGATCGAGCAGTCGATCTTTTTTGATCGATCTTGCCCATCACTAAACGTTACTCTTGACTTTTTCATTCGGTATTATTGATAATCAAATAGAGAGAATCACAGACTTCACGCGAATGCGTTACTTACGCCTTATTTGCGGATTGTAAAATTGGCCCTTACTTAGAAAACGAGCTTCCAGATAAGTCACACAATTATTAGCACTTTTAATCACAGTCTAAAATTCAACGAGTGAAAATATTGGTTAGTATCGTCTATCGACTCGTAGGGTAATATTTATCTTCTTGATTTATCTGAATGAATACTACCTCTCTCACAAGTTGAATACTATACTTTTTCTACTCGTATTAAATAATTACGCATTATTGTATTGCATTAAATTATATTATCAAAAAGTATTAACAAAATTATAATTTATAAAGCGTTTCATATTTTTCCCGGGATTTCACTAGCATTAAATTAAGGGTGATATTCTTCGCAGTTGTTTCAACATCCATAATGGTCTCATTCTCAAAGGTATCACCGTCCATTTTCACAAAACCGTACTTAACCAGAACTGATTGTGTCGGAATTTTATATTAAATTTATTGACAAACATTGTTACTAGATTAAATCATTTTATAAAATCGAAATAAACAGTATAAGGGAAAATTCGTCATAATCCCAATCATGTGACGTGGAGTGAGGAGTAATTAAAAAAAAAATCGGTATGTGATCGGTTAAAAGTATTGAGTAATGAAATAGTAATAAACCATATCAATAATGGACAATTTTATTCATTCAAAATCATAGACGTAGAATATACTAGACGAGTAATGACGTGGTGGGGATAGGGAATGTTTGTAGTCCGATATATCGCGTCTGCAAACATAAACATAAACACAAGTGGAACCTCACAGCTGTTCGATTTCCCGCTTAAATTCAAATCTAGGAAAATGCCAAACAAATATTTATCATTGTTTATGATGGTCGGAATTGTTTAGCATCGTCGAATCGTAGAAATATCTGTTATTTCACGGTTTTAATATCTTAATTAACCAAAAATATGCAGACTTATTATTATTTCCTATGTTATTATTACATAAACAGCCCCGATGATAATTCGAAATTGTAAATAAATATAATTTATTATTTTTACATCAGAATAATAATGACTTCAATAATGAGTTCGAAGAATTCATGAAATAAACAATGACAATATAACAATAATCACGAATCAGACAATAAACACAAGCAGAAATGAGCAAATAAAACAGACAAATAAAATTTAGTCAACAACACCAATACGAGCTAATAATTCAATAAAGCACTGACAAGTTTGATTATTGGGTTAGGCGTCAAAATCAGCTGTGAAGTTACTTTGTGTTTACAAATTGTGTATTCCCCTTACGTTTTTCCCCTGTATGTTGGATGACAACAAACGGTGCGTATGCTTCCTCTAGTCATTCTAACTCTATGTTCAAAATACATTGGTAATGTATAGACATTGCCTAGGGGGCAAATTTCAAATTTTGAATACGGACATTTGAATGCCAAACAATATCCGAGACGATCATAAAATTCTTGTCGCATGCCTTGCAACGTGGCAGGAGTAATATTTTGAGTGGCTTGAAAAGCAGTTTAATCTGAGTTCATCCACGTTGTTAGCTCTTTGATGCGAATGGGTATAAATTGTTAACATTTTGAAGCTATGTAAGTCAAATTAACATGCATATTGCAGTAACCACCAATAGTAATAATGGAGATACATTAAATTACATTACTTATATTCAAAATTTCTGGGGATAACGTGCATATTATTTAATATGAGTAGAAAAACTCATTTATAGATTATTGTATAATCTTATGTAAAGGTTAATATTTATTTGAAAGCTGTCAGTTTTATGACAGGTCTATTAAAATAGAAAATAACACAGTTTACTTACGGTAAATAGGTTTTCTGGGGTTGGGATAGCCGAGTGGACAAAGACCTTGCTTGCCGCCTGAGTCCCATCCCGGGCAAATTTAATTTAAATAAATTTCGGGGTCCATGTGCTTAGTTCGAATGTGCTGTAACGTCCGAATAAATGGCTAAGTAAAGATATTTGTTGGTGAAGATGTGAAATTTTCTTGAGTGTAATATTTATATAATATAATAATAATCTTTATTAACAGATATATACAGAAAGTATACAAAATAAGTAATAAACATTAACAAACTCAAATGTATAATTTATATCTGTTAATTGGCTATCGACCAGTGGTCTTTCAGCCTGGTAATATTTATATTATATTCATTTCTTCACTTCTGATTGTTTTAATACTAAATGTATTTTATTTATATTTTATGAAATAAATATGAATAAATTATTAAAAATCAACCAATAAAACACAGATTAGATTGAATAACTTTAAATTCTCGACTAGTTTCGGGTTATTAGCCCATTTTCAAGAGAATTTAAAATTATTTAAAAGTTATTCAATCTAATCTGTGTTTTATTGGTTGATTTTTAATAATTTATTCATATTTATGAACTACCAATGTCTAAATATTAAAACCATTAATTATTTATATTTGTTAATTTTAATAAATTAAAGACGACGCAAGGGCCAACTTTTGCCTAATTTTAAGTGGCATCGTCAACGATTTGGGTATACAAGGTAGACGACCGAGAATCATTGTTTTGTCCACTAATGGAAGGCGAACTTGTCCTGTTTATGAAAACAAGGAAAACGAAATTCACATTTAATGAAACGTTTCATTAAATATGAATTTGTTAATTTTATATAAAAAACTATTGATAAAGAGCACATTGTGCTCGAAATATACATTTAATAAAAATACAGAAGTGAAGAAAGGAATAAAATACAAATATTATATATTAAATTATCAGAATATGGAAAAGGACCAATAGTCAAAGCCATTATCCCCCAATTTCTTTAACCGTGTACTCTTTATTTACTCATTTATAAAAAATCCACAAGCCAAACAGCAGGCAGCTTAATATTCGAGTCACTTCGTTATTTGAGCTGATAATTTTTTAAAGATCATCAATTAAGGTTCTTTCAATAATAAATTGGGACTTTATATAAAAAAAATCACCACAAGGATATTAACACAAAATACCAAGCGAAAAGACCATAGGTCGATTGCCAATTAACAGATATTAATTATATATTTTACTCTCTCATTATTTTGTGTATTTTACTGTATATATCTGTTAATAAAGATTATATTTATTTATTATTTTTAAAAAAATGGGTTTCAAATGAATGGAATCCACAAGCCAAACAACAGGCAAATTTTATGGAATATTTGAAAATCGAGAAGGGAATAAACTAAAAAAATAATTTGTGAAATATTAATTTATTTAAAATCAATACAGTTCTTATTAAATATATAAATTAATTCCAAACTAATTTTCCCCTTATTTTTTTTAATCAAACAATTCCTCTCTTTCATCAACAACACGGGCAATAATAAAAACACGCTTTAGGAAGGCGGGGGTGGTAATGAAAAGTGGGGCCCTTCCAGGGAAAGCAGATATTATCGCCGTCCGTGTCCGCCCTGTTCCCGCGCTCTGCCCCAGCAATTCTCGGTTAGCTTAGGTGGTCGGTTTTTGTGGGTCAGGGGGTGAGAGGGACGCCTACGAGAGAGAAAAAGGAAGGCCGAGCCGGCGAGAGAGAGGGAGCACAAATGAATTCAAATTTTATGTAAATGCGCGCGCGCGCTTACTTACAACTTTTCCGAGCCGGGAAGTTTGTCTCGAATTTAATTAAACCGTCTGAATGTCGCTAAGAGCGGATAATTTGATTGTTTTACTGCCTTCCCACCTCCGCCCGGTCCCCCGCGCTTTCGAAATCTCCGCCCACGCAGAAACCTCTCTCGCGCAGTTTTATGACACTTATGACTAGACTTTAATGACGTTTAAGGGCTTCATTCAGAACTCGCCCTTTATTCTCTATTTACTGCCATATAAATTAGTATTTGTGTTTGGAAACCCGTTTTATGTCTTTTTTTTTTCCTTCTCTTTAATTATTCAACTTTTTTCTAAATATACACAAACATCTTTATTCAGACAACATTACATAAGCTTATATATACATTTATAACTAACTAACCATCTTTATTCAAATGTGTATATGTATGTACAATAATATACAAAAATTAGAATTATATTCTGTAGATGATGAATCGGCTATCGACCGGAGGTCTTTCAGCCTAATACATTTATATTTACTTAACAAAAATAAATATTGTGATAGTCTGTCCGGGCTATGGACCTGAAGTCTTTCTGCCTTTTTTCTATTTAAATAAAGATTAATACAGTTTTTATATAATATAGAGTGATTTAAAAAAAAATGAAATGGAATAACTAATAAAAAGTCATGACGCATCTTAATATTTATGAGACTTACAATGCAAAAGCTAAAATCAAACACAAAAGCGTATAATTTTCTTTATTTTTCCATCATTTCGCCTATTAAATGATTGTTCAGTTTATGCCCAGAATTACGATCATAAGATCATAATTTCGGTTATCTGTGATATTACATTTCATTTTTTTAAGAGGAAACAGTATACACTATTTATTAATTTATTATTTAAAAATAACAATTGTTCGCCTGAAAATTTGACAAAATTTATTTACATATTTACATTGATAAACCAGACATACCCAAGAAAGCACACAACGCACATGTTTCATCTTTCTCTATTTCACAATAATGATAATAAACCTATGTATGTACTTATAAATATTTATAGCTTGTGATATTTCATCCACTTTTGTGTAGAATTACGATCAATGTTAAATCGCAATATGTATTACAGACAGCTAATACCTGGAATACATAGATCCAGCTAGCAAAAAATATTGTCTATTAATCTGAGCATAATTATGATTGAATGCCAACTTCTATATTCCAACTAAATGGTCCAATTATAGATTATAAATCTCATGATTTTTCTTTAATTTTGAATATGACATAAATTTTATGTTATTCATTTAGCTGGTACATTTTCCTCACGTCTTCAGACTTTTCTATATAAAAACATCTTTATTCCCAAATAATACATACATATTTAATTTAATATACAATATTTAATGAAACGTTCAGTCACCATTCATCTAGCGTATGGATAACTATATTATGAATAATATACAATACTTAAAACAAATATATATTCTTGAAAAGAACCAGCTATCGACCGGAGGTCTTTCGGCTTTTATTTTCTTATTAATACATATAATATAAAAAATAATAACGCTGAACACAAAGTAATCCGAACGAATGATGGTATATTCCATATAATAAATGGCTTTTCATCCCCCTTTTCTCTTTCTCTCGCCACTCACCCCTCTCATCGTTCACTTATTCGGTTTCTCCCGTCAACGTTGACACGAGTTGGATGTAATAGGAATCCAGAAGAGGGGTCGGTTGCTGCTCGGTTTTGTCGGACTGCGGGTCGATACAGACAACACTAGCACACACAGACACACACATACATATACTTACGATTTCACCCCTCTTTCTCGTTACACGGATTTGTTAATGACTCCCGACTGTTAACACCGATTAAGTATTAAGAAACTCTCTGAAGTGGGTGATTTTTAAATTATTGATGAGGTGTAAGAAGCGCTTGAAATAATTATGTTTGATTTGATGGCGTTGAATTTGAATGTAGATCAATAGTTAATAAGGTAGCTATCATGTCGTTGATCTGTATAAAAGGGTGGCGAGTAATAGGGTGCAACCATTTCGTTGAATGCACATCAGTTAGTAATTAGTTAGAGTGCGAAATCGAGAGTACAATAGCTGTTAATTCAAATCGCTTAAGAACAAACATGCGTGCAATAGTTAGCATACAATACCTTTAGTCCAATATCACTTTAATCAAATTCACGATTAATAGTGAGCATTCTGTTTCTAGATTTATATTACTTAGTGAGACGATTGCAAGCTTTTGTAGTAACAATATTCCGTTTGAATTATTTTGCTATGAAGAATGATTTTCATATCTGACACTTGTAGAAACATTCTGTTCTATTTAATTTAAACTTATTAAGAACGATACTTGGTAGTGTTCCACAATTCTTTTACACATAATACGACTCGGCCTTGTTATGTCTGTAACCAACCTTCAGTCGATTCGGCCTGGTCCATGATATCTACGGTCGTGGTTGAAGGGTTTGGTCACTTCCATCATTCTTATAGAAGCTAGCCACTTTTCTGCCTTTTTTTTAGTTCCTTGAGACTTTCTTCCTTTGTTTCTGTGTAGGTTATATCAGCTTTTCTGAGAAACAGAAATCTATGACTTGATAGAAACTTTTAGACTACTAATCTAATGTTTTAATCAAGTACACGTAACTCACTCAATTCAAACAAAACGAAATCCTTAAATTTAATTTAAAAGTAGAAGAATCCAATATCTCTGGAACCGTAACAGTTAATCATATTAGTTGAAATTTTTGTTTTCGCCAAATTTTCATTAACTTTGATTAAATTCCACGAAAATATTTCTTGTTTTCATCATAATTTCCATTAACTGTTATGATTAATGTTTTGAAGCCTACCGTTGCATTAGATCTACTTTATTTAATGATAAGTAATAACAAACATACCATATCACTAGATTTATATCATTTAGTGGTACAATTTCGGATGATAACGAGCATAATATACATCATAAATTACATTTCTTAGTATGAGCGAAACGAAGTTCACAATAACCCTAAATTTTTATCACAAATAATATTAGAGTATATCGTCAGCAATAGCAATAGCCGCCAGGATAGGTCTTGTTAGGGGCAGGAAGCAGGGGATCAACATCAAGAGGGATGTACAGACGAGAAGAGACAAGATAAAAATCCTTCGAATGGAAATAGCGAGGAGAACTGCAGGAAAAGTCTGTGCGAGAAGGTGGAGCGAGACCCCTGGGGCATGCCTTACAAAGCGAGGACCAGGGGATCTCGCATTTGTACCGGGCATAATGGTCATCTATTATATCCGGCACATTCCCACTAGATCAGGCCACACGAGCAGGTGTGAATTGGGTGAAGTAGGGCGACGTGGAGGGTCTTTGCAGAGCTATTGCCTACACACCGGGCAAGAAAGCATCAGGGGCTGTTGAATTACCGAATGAGGTAATAAAGCTGGCAGCCCAAGTGAATCCCATCATCTTCTTGGACGCCATTAATGCAAATCTGCGAAAATTGAGCTTCCCAGTACTTTGGAAGGAAGCAAAACTTGCATTAGTATTAGAGTGGAAAGCCGATGGAAGTGCCATCGGGATACAGAGCAGTGTGTCTTCTAAAAGGGCTGGCGAAGAGTCAACCATAGAATAGTGGAGCACAATAAGTCTCCGTATCCTTATTGTGCTCCACTATTCTATGGTTGATATTTCTCGAAATGGCAATTCGAAAGCCGTGAAAACCATGGCGATGGAGACAAACGCGGGATTCTGACGAATAGCTGTTCTGGACGTCAATAATGCCTTCAACTACATTTCTTGGCGCAGCATCAACGCGATAGTAAATGCGAGACTATCTGAACTGGCCGACTGAGAAACCTCATAACTGTCCTGGAGGGACTTAATGTACGTCTCCGAAAGTAATGAGAAGAGGGGGTGCCACAGGGATCGGTTCTGGGGCCAACCATCTTGAACCTCTTATATGACGAGATAATCCTGGAGCTCGGAATTGCGAACTGTGTAGAACTGATTGCCTTTGCGGACGAATTGACAGTTGTAGTGTCACTTTACTGCCTAAATACACTGAAGGAAGAAGGAGGAAAGATACACTACTCGCGTAAGGGTAGCAGTAGATGCCGTTATTCGCATGGAGGCAGCGATCGCCTGTATTTTACTAGATATGGGAGGCCCAGGAAAGGGTACAACAATGGTACTGTAGCTTGGTCATATACGCCGCGCCAACTTGGGCCGAAGCTATGAAGGTAATAATGAGACATCCTAATCTAGAAGACACAGAGGACAGATGCACACTGAAGGAAGAAGGAGGAAAGAAACACTACTCAGGTAAGGGTAGCAGTAAAGGCCGTTATACGCATAGAGGCAGCGATCGCCTGTATTTTACTAGATATGGGAGGCCCAGGAAAGGGTACAACAATGGTACTGTAGCTTGGTCATATACGCCGCGCCAACTTGGACCGAAGCTTTGAAGGTAAAAATGAGACATTCTAATCTGGAAGACACAGAGGATGGAGGCACTTAGATGCATAAGGGCATACCGTATGAAATTAACAGAGACAGCGAAGGTGCGTCCTTTTTACCTGGAAATCTAAGAATGAGAGCCTTAGGCGAAGCAAATCAGGTCAGGGAGAGATTCGGAAAGGCCGAGACTAAGAAACGCGTTGAAGCCAAACCTCTTTAATGGTGGCAAGACAGGTGGGTAGGATCGACGAGTTGAACCAGGATACTCATCACTGATATCCAATCGTAGGCCGAAAGAAAAAGTACGGTAAGGTGACGCACCACTTAACACATTTGTTTATAGGACATGGTTGCTTCCGAAGATACCTGCATCGTATTCGGAAGAGCGTTAGCACGACATGCCTCTAATGTGGAGCAGAAGATGACCAAAGCATACGCTTTTTTAGTGCGATTTGTGGGAGGTGGAAAGGCGCATCCTAGGGGATAACGGCATCCTTGACGAAAAGTTCCGAGGATCCTAGAGTCGGAAGAATTCTGGGTGGCAATGTGCCGTTTCTCACCCAACGTCGTCACAGTGAAGGATGCAGACGACAGGGCGTGGAGAGGAAGGAAGGGTTTTAGCCATCCCGCCACTACTCGTCCGACAGAGCCTTGTGCAATGGACAAACGTCTGAACAGGAGATTTTCAATCCATCTCTTCAAATTATATTACTTCAAGATTACGACATTTAGGCGTAAGTCTATAAGTGATAAGGAATTTATTAATATTATTGACTTACGTGATGTAAGTCAATAATTAGGAATTAGATTGTCACTGATAGCAAATTAGTCTATATCACTTGCTAAAAGACAACGAGCTTAATGTAGCTGTTGAACTATATGATTTCAAGTTTGTGACCATTTGAGCGTAAGTCACTCTATGACTAATAGCGATAGCGTATTTACTATGGGCATTAGTCATATCACTTGGTGAAAGATAACGAGCTTAATGTAGCTGTTACATGATTTTTCTGAACCCTGCAATCTGACAGCCACAACGAATCCTGATTCATCCTGCATTTCTTCTAAGCTTGTAGTTTCTACCTAACAACCAAGTCCTCACCGCCAGCCTCCTGCGCTCCTTCCTCGCTCGCATCCCACGGGTTACCCGAATTCCCCTGCATGACTTCAAGTTTATGAGCGATTGAGAGCTTACTATTTTTATTAGATTAAGAACTTTCAACAAAGTTCTGTGTTTTTAGAATCAATTTCCTCGACCAGTTGAAATTCAGGATAATTTTGAAATGTTTCTTTTTCTTTATAAGACAACATGCAAAACTTGACCTGAGTAGTACTTCCTCCATGGTCGATGCCACTAAACTGAGGATGGAGGGCATAGTTACCTGTGAATGTGCACGAATCAGTAGGTAATAAAATATCTATTTTATCATCACAGTCTAAGCAACTTTTGTAATAGATACATATACATATAATGTGAAGTTAATTAATAACATATACGTTAAACTTAACATTTTCTATATGGAATGGCTAAGATTATTTGGAGGTAATGAATATTAGTTTTTATTCATTTCGTAAAAATATTGCGCTATCATCGTATTTTTCTAGTTTATCCTGTAATTAGATCTTATGAATCTGTTGGATAATAAATAAATAAATATTGCAACTCATGTCGTTTCCACTATAATGAGAAAGCTCTAAACTTGCAATATTTTATATAAAAAATGTAGATCTTATGGATAACTTACACTTAGTGCAGAACAAACGAACAAACGATTATAAGAAACTTGAAGTCATTACTGTTTTTTTTATCGCCTGCTATCAAACACTCGATTAATTAGAGATAATCACACTAGTGGATTTAATAAATACAGCGCGGCACGGATTTTGGTATTTTTGTTTGATCTGAAATTAATGAGTCGTACGCTTTTGTGAGTGTAATTCACCCGGAGCGATGATCTCTCGAGATCGGTTCGTGTTTTATAGTTTAATCACGACGGTCACGAACCGAATTGAAAAATAACCGAAACGCTCTTTCTTTCTCCATCTCCCCCTTTCCTCCTTCTCTTCTTCTCGGCCGCCATTAAATCGTAATTCGGGCGTTCGACTGGAAACGCTCAGGCCTAACTGTAAACGCGAAATATCAACGGAGGTAGAGACAACAAGGCGATTATTTTCGTTTCCGATCTTGATCGGTGTTGATAATTAGGGATTGTGGCGTCATCTGTTGTTTTGAGATTGTTCGAGCGTGGTGTGTGTTGTACGGAAATGCATGAGATAATTTTGAAAATGATTCAACACTAATTTATTATAATTAGGAGTAAATTATATATACCGGGTGTTGACGCAATCAATTATGCACAGGGATTTTACATGTAAAAACAATTTTCTGCTTCCCAGTTCATTTTAGAGAAAAACTGAAACTAAAAATCTATGAAAAACGATAGTTCATTAACTTTTAAAATCGGTGTATAATTTATAAATAATTAATAAATATTGATTATATTTGTAAAATATTACGTGTTTAAATTGCATTAGCTATGACTTCCAAAAAATCCATATTAAATCATAATCATAGAAATTTGTCAAAAGTGACGTTAATTTTTTATTGTATTTTATCCAATACTTGTGTTTTCAATTTCATAGTTGAATTATCACAAATTGTGTTTTTTTAATAAAATTAAAAAAAAACATTAACTAGAGAATTTTAATTACCAAATTAATGAGATCTTAGCAACTGATTATCATTTAGCCCTTTCATCAGAGACAAAAATTGGGATTTTATTACTGACTGTTGGGAAATTTTTTAATGATTCTACTACTAAAAGTGATTATTTTGAGCAAAATATATTTTTGCCCAATAGTTTTTATTATTTAAATAAAACTAGTGATGGACAAGATCGATCAAAAAAGATCGACCGCTCGATCCTTGCAGTTGATCGAGCTGCTCGATCTTTATGAACAGCTCGTTCTTTTTTTTATTTGCCCGAGCGGCTTCATCTTTTTGATCGGTTCGATCTCTTTGACCGGCTCGATTTTTTCGGACTAAATTCCGGATTGGATTGATCATTTTATGTAGCTCGGCTCGAGCAGGTAAGGTCGATCATTGAATCAAACTATTTTTTTAAGTTATTTTTTTTATGCAAACAGTTTTTATTAATTTATTATTTACATTTGCAATTTAACAAAAATAAATATATTAATATGTAGTCATTTATACCACTTTACGTCACTATTATTGCCAAAAATTGTAATTCATAGTCACTTTACGTCACTATAATTGTCAAAAATGTCTTTAGTCATCAAAAGCCACTATTTTCACCATTAATTGACTTTAAAACCATTTATAGACACTAATTTTGCTAGAAATTAAATTTAAAGTCATTTAAAGTTAATATAATTATCAACAATTAACTCTAATATCATTGAAAGTCACTATTTTCATTAGAAATTGACTTTGTAGTAACTATTTTTGCTTGAAATTGACTTTAAAATCACTTTACTTCACTATTATTGTCAAAAATTGACATTACAGTGATTGGTGGTCACTATTTTTGTTAAAAAAAGTCATTTATAGTCACTATTTTCATTAGAAACTGTCTTTAAAGTCATTGATAGCCACTATTTTTACTATGAATTGACTCTAAAGAAATTTTTCGTCACCATTTTTGGTAGAAATTGACTTTAAAGTCACTCTACGACACTATTAAGGAAAAAATTGACATTATAGTCACTGGTAGTCACTATTATTGTTAAAAATTGATTTAATAGTCACTATTATAGCTAAAAATTGAATTGAATCATTTATAGTTTCAATTATGGTCAAAAAAATAACTTTAAAGTTTTTAATAATCACTATTTTCACTATGAATTTAAACACAAGTCATTATTATTGTCAAAAATTGACTTTAAAGTCATTAATAGTTACTATTTGTACTAAAAAATGACATTGAAGTAATTTATATTCACTATTTTTGCTATAAATTGACTTTAAAGTCATTCATAGTCACTATTATTATTAAAAATTGACTTTAAAGTCATTGATAGTCTCTATAATGGTAAAAAGTTAACTTTAAAGTAATTCATAATCACTATTTTCACCATGAATTTAAACACTTGAAAGTAACTGTACGTCACATTTATGTCCCCTTGCAGATTTTGTTTCTTTTTAAGATTTGTGAATTTACAGATACGTTTTAATATGAACAACAGGTAAATTTTAGTTGGAGGGTGTCTTTACAGGTGTTATTTTTGCGGTGAATGATTTTATACGATTTTCGAGGAACAATTTTACAGGGGTGATTTTTGAGATGAATTGTAATTTTCCAGATACGTTTCACAGCGTAGTTTTCTGAGGGAGTGATATTCCATGAAGGATTTTTTAGGGGTTTTCTAATCGGCGCCATCGGATCGATCTTTCTGATCGGCTCAATCTTTACGATCGACTCGATCTTTCTAAACAGCTCGAGCAGCAAGATACTTCAACTGATCGATCTTGCCCATCACTAAATAAAACTAGAAGAAAGGAATATAAAAGACTTCACGTACTTACCAACCAATACCTTCGATAAAGAAAATACACAACTGGGGACAATTAAACTCCCACATTGACAAGGCAAGTTAAAAATACTCCAATTCCTAAGATAAAATATTAACTTGAGTTGTTAATGTCATAGTTGAATTATCACCAATTGTGTTTTTGTTTAAATCAATTAAAAAAATAACACTAGAGAATTTTAATTGCCAAATTAGCAACTCTTTCGCTGTTGGCTATGTCGAGTATCGGCCGTAACGAAACAACTAGGGCCGAGACTCGATATAGCCAACAGCGAAAGACTGATAGCGCTAAGCGGAGTCGATATAAGGTGCTACTGGCGCTTAGGAAAAGTCATGAAAATGGCGCATCAGGATTTTTGCATAGGCTGCCAAGACGAGGAGGAAGAAGATACAGTTATTCACTTTCTTGTTCAATGCATCGCCAGGAATTAGAGAACAATTCCTAGGAATATCTCACATTAATGGATTGACGGACCTCGTACCACTCATCTTGAGTGGTCAATTACATTAGGAGCAACTGGTTCTAGAGAGTTATATAGGGGGAAGCAATACTTCCACCTATGTGGTAACACAATGGGCCTTGAAATGGAAATGACTCAGAGGACCTCAAAACGTGCATATTCGTTGAAATTGGCGTTTCGAAAATTTTTACGATCGCAATACCCCTTGGAGGGGGTTCGGGAAGAGTAAAAAAGATAAATAAATAGTTTTTGTGAATTAACTAATTTCAATTAGATTTTTATTCTATTAATAAAATATAACTCGACACCCAATACAAATAAAAGAGGATAAGATTAAGAAAGAAAGAATAAAATATAATCGTTTTAATTCTTATATTACAGGAAACACTAATTTCACTTTTAACTCTAAACCGTCGAGAGAATAAACTCTCCGTTTAAATATTTATTCGCCGTTTAGGGCATAAAATAATGGGGCCTGTTAAAGTAAACAGCGATGACCCTTAATAAATATATTTGAACTTCTCCTCCCTTTTAATCCTTCAAGTAGTCTCCCTTCACCCTTTCGGCTTCAGCACTAATATTTGTTTGTTTCCATATTTATCTTTGTGTTGTAATTTCTTTTCTCAGCAGACTAGATGTTTATTTATACATTTTTATGTTTCACACTTTTCATTATATGTAAAACTTAATCTTTATTTAAAAAAAGTGTGTCTAATTAGTATTTTTCAAGTTGGAAAAGCAAACTATAAGATATAATGAAATTGATAGGTAATGAATATGAAGTTATTTCAATGTAAAACTTTAAGATATACTTGAAATTTTTATTACACACGTTTTTCTTATAAAAATATAGATTTCTCCAAGGCTTTTTATAGTCTATCATAGGATACTTACATAATTTAGCTTGCATGATACAGCCAGTAAATGGATACAAAGTTACCTTTCCGAGAGAACACATACTTCCCGGCAATTGTATTATGGTAAAAAACTGTAATTTAACATTATATTAATATTAACAGGGGATTATCAAGTGGACATAAATCAAAGTTGAGAAAATTATTTTTACATTTTTTTCATTTGGATAGCTTCATACAAGTTTAATTGAGAGTTATTCGAATGTTTTAATTATTCTAATTTAAATAAAAAATAAATTAAATAAAAATGATTTGAAAATAATAATAAATTATTTCCACATTTAGCTCTGTGACTTTTGACTTACGTTACGTAAGTACGTTAAACAAGTGCACTTTAAAACAACTACTTCCCGGGCAAATACCCACGCCGGACATTGAATTACATAATGTACACCTGCTGTTGCACATCAATAAAATATTGCATAATGCAACAAATTTTGATCCGAGAAAAATTTAATGTAAAAACAACAAAAGGAACGTTACTTAATTTAAGGCCACCTGCAGACACGTGTTTCGGGATCTATCCCTCGTCAGTACAGCTATGCCTTACATAACTCAAAAATGTTAAAATAAATCAATTAAATTAATTCAAATACAATCAGCGAAATTAAATCAATTATAATAAATCAAATTAAACTAAATCAATTTAAATTAAATTAAACCAAATTAATTCAATTTAAATCAAAACCGAATAAAATTAAACGAAACGAATTGAATCAAATTAATTAAAAAGAACGACCCTCACGTGCAGAGGAAGGACGTGCGTTCTTGTATTATTTTCTATTTATATTCTAATTTATTTATTGAAAATATTTATCATTCAAATGAATGACGAGCTACTACAGATTTGTTTGTGCTACGAGCAAAGTGTTTTATTAATTTTTTACCTTTATATTAATGATTTGTTAGGGTTTCATTTCTGATGTACTCTTTATGTTCTTTAAATCTGGTTAAAATATTTCTTTTTGTTTGTCCTATAAAATTTTATTACATTTATTATATTTCATAGAGTAAATGCCTGATTTTTCATACTCATTTACTCTATAAAATGTAGACCCATCAAATATTTTTTTTATTTTCGATAAACTTTTTCTATTTTCGGATCATATGTAATTTTAGCATATTTGGTTTAGTTTTTTATCGCCGTTAACTTAATAAGTGGAACAGATGATGTATAACTGTCTATTTAATAATCTGTTGATAATATGAACGTCTTATTTAAATTCAAAGCAATTAATTGAATGAAGTCGAGTTCATTTTTCCTTTTTTTTGGTGGGAGGAGAATTTTGATTGCTCTGAAAATTATGCTGTCATTTTGTGTTTAATTCGTCCTGTAATGTACCAGAGTAATATTTTGATGGCTCTTTTATTGTATTATTATTACTTATATTTAATTGTCGATATCTCCAAATATGTTTACAATGTTCAAAAAGTGTAAGAACTGTCAATAATATAGAAAGGGTGTTTTTTTACAAAATTTTAGGAGCAATTATAAGTGTAAAATTGAGAAAAATCTAGAATTAGGTCTTAGTTGTCAGAAATTGACAGTCAGAGAAATTTTTAATTTCAAATTGGTGATCACTGTGATTGAAACAGCGCCCAATTCCGTTCCAAAAACGGCGTGACTTTTCCATTTTCTTTTTTTTTTTTCATTTAGGTATTTTTTCTATTCACTAGACTTTTCTAAAAAACGTGTCATTACCATTTTCATTATAGCGACTTTTCTGTTATATTTTTCTAGTAATAATAAGTACAAGATAGAGAAAATTCCAGAATTATCAGAAATTGCAAAATGTAGACATGATTTTCATAAAATGGAGCCGATGAAAAATTATTGTTGAGTCAGGGAAATTTTAAATTTCAAACTGGTCATCTCTGTGATGGAAACAGCGCTCAATTCTGTTTCAAAAACGACGGGGCTTTTCTATTTTCTCGATTTTTTTCCATTTAAGCGTTTTTTCCATTCACTCCATTTTCCAATCATGTAAGATTACTTGGTCGAGATTTTTATCTTCTCTCGATTTTTGTTACTCTTGCATCTTTTCCATTCTCATAACTTTTCGATTGTCCCAAATTTTTCATCCTCATGACTTTTTCGTTCTCATAACTTTTTTTTTTTATTTGCGTTTACCATACTTATGACATTTTCATTATCGTGACTTTGCTATTCTTTCGACTTTTTTGCTCTTACAGCATTTGCATTCTCAAAACTGTTCCATAGTGCTGATTTTTTAATCCTCGTAACTATTCCGTTCTCAATACATTTTAATCCTTGCGTTTTTCATACTTGCGACATTTTCATTATCGTGACTTTTATATTCTTTCTGCTTTTATGCTCTTGCAATATTTCCATTCTCAAAACCTTTTCATTATCCCAACTTTTTCGTTCTCATGACTTTTTCATACTTGCAACATTTTCATTATCGTGACTTTTATATTTTTTCGACTTTTATTCTCTTGCAACATTTCCATTCTCGTAACTTTTTCAATGTCCTTACTTTTTCATCCTCAATACTTTTTCGTTCTCATGACTTTTTTCATCCTTTAAGTTCTTAAAAACAATAAAGAGTACATCAAAAGTATTCTTTACAGTGCAAAGAATTAAGAGTATATAGATTATCCCAAACTTTTTTTTTTTTTTCAATATCCCAACTTTTTCATTCTCATGACTTTTTCATACTTGCAACATTTTCATTATCGTGACTTTTATTTATTTTATTATTTTTTTTTTTTTTCGACTTTTATGCTCTTGCAACATTTCCATTCTCGTAACTTTTTCAATGTCCTGACCTTTTCATCCTCGTAACTTTTTCGTTCTCATGACTTTTTTCTTCCTTTAAGTTCTTAAGAACAATAAAGAGTACAACAAAAGTATTCTTTACAATGCAAAGAATTAAGAGTATATAGATTATCCCAAACTTTTTTTTTTTCATTATCCCAACTTTTTCGTTCTCATGACTTTTTCATACTTGCAACATTTTCATTATCGTGACTTTTATTTATTTTATTATTTTTTTTTTTTCGACTTTTATGCTCTTGCAACATTTCCATTATCGTAACTTTTTCAATATCATGACTTTTTCATCCTCGTAACTTTTTCGTTCTCATGACGTATTTCATCCTTTAAGTTCTTAAAAACCATAAAGAGTACATCAAAAGTATTCTTTACAGTGTAAAGAATTAAGAGTATATAGATTATCCCAAACTTTTTTTTTGCATTATCCAAACTTTTTCATTCTCATGACTTTTTCATACTTGCAACATTTTCATTATCGTGACTTTTATATTTTTTCGCCTTTTATGCTCTTGCAACATTTCCATTCTCGTAACTTTTTCAATGTCCTGACTTTTTCATCCTCGTAACTTTTTCGTTCTCATGACTTTTTTTCATCCTTTAAGTTCTTAAAAACAATAAAGAGTACAACAAAAGCATTCTTTACAGTGCAAAGAATGAAGAGTATATAGATTATCCCAAACTTTTTTTTGCATTATCCCAACTTTTTCATTCTCATGACTTTTTCATACTTGCAACATTTTCATTATCGTGACTTTTATATTTTTTCGACTTTTATGCTCTTGCAACATTTTCCATTCTCGTAACTTTTTCAATGTCCTGACTTTTTCATCCTCGTAACTTTTTCGTTCTCATGATTTTTTTCATCCTTTCAGTTCTTAAAAACAATAAAGAGTACAACAAAAGTATTCTTTACAGTGTAAAGAATTAAGAGTATATAGATTATCCCAAACTTTTTTTTTTTTCATTATCCCAACTTTTTCATTCTCATGACTTTTTCATACTTGCAACATTTTCATTATCGTGACTTTTATATTTTTTCGACTTTTATGCTCTTGTAACATTTCCATTCTCGTAACTTTTTCAATGTCCTGACTTTTTCATCCTCGTAACTTTTTCGTTCTTATGACTTTTTTCATCCTTTAAGTTTTTAAAAACAATAAAGAGTACAACAAAAGTATTCTTTACAGTGCAAAGAATTAATAGTATATAGACAATAAATAATTTGTGTGTAGTTTTTCTATAAATATTGAACTCAAGTTTACTGTTCCTAAAAAGGAAGAGATTATCTGTTTCTAATTTATACGTAAATTGTATACTGCAATATAGACTATTTAATGTTAGAGTTAATGAAATTAACTATGTCAAAATTATTGCCAATAATTGAAAAAAGCGTCGCCTACGTATCTAAACTAAACGTCTTGAAAATTAGTCAGTATTCTTTCAGCATTATTTTAAAAATTGAGGAAATCTCATGAGATCATTTTTTTTTATTTTTCATCTTTCAAATTATAAACGAATTAACATTTCCGTGAGATATTTCGTGTTCATCACCGGTAATATAAATACACGTGCGCTAGAGTGAAACCTTTGAAGTAATCGTGGGTTCTTCCTGGATTTATTTTCGCCGCGAGTCGAAGGAGGAGCGAAAATCCCGGGCGTCGTAAATAGTGCCATTGGAAATAGATAATGGAATGGCATAAATAATAATAATAATAATAACAGCGTCTCCGGCGGTGCGATGCCATTAAATTACTGGAAAGAGCGTATTGCACGGATTTACGCTCGCTGAAGCATCTTTTATATTTCCTTATTGGAATGGAATGGGAAGTGTTAGTTGTTGGTGTTGAATTTATGTGTGTGTGTAAATTTTAATAACGCGAGGGATTTTGTTGTAGGGATAGTTTTCATTGAAAATGGCATAAGGATGAGTTTTAGAACAGCTCTGTTCTATGTATTTATTCAAGTTATGTCAAATAAATTGCGCACTTTTCTCGCTTTTTCGATTTATGATATTTATTTAATTTAATTCAATAATAATATTTTGAAGTAATTTTTTACTTATCCCGTGGTGAAACATTTTTTATGTAATAATTATGAAGTATTTTAATTAATACACTTGGCTGTTCGATTCACTATTTTTTTAAATATTTGTGCTCCGACTAGTTTCGACCAGTGGTCATTTTTAAAAAATTAATGAAATGACAAGTAAAACCATGTCGATATAAAATTGAGAAGATTGACAATGACAATATCAGGTCACAAGGGCAGTCGCGATGGGGGGCTCCAAATTTCTTCGATGTTGTTAAGAATGGTTGCCCCAAACACTCCATACAACATTATCGACTGTACACATACATCCCATAACTTGCAGGTCATCTCTACATTCCTTTAAATCCATTTTCCACATCTCACCAAATCCCATGCTTTCCTCGCTTTAGCTGTCGTCCATTTGACCTGTTCTTCATACTAGCTTGTACTTCGGAATATGAAACCCAGATACTTAAATGAATCGACCCTTTCAATCGTTTGGCCCTTCCACTCCAATTCACCCATTTTCCCATTTCTTCCTTTATTCCTAAGTCGCATCCACTTAGTCTTACCTACATTTATACATAACCCTCTTTTATCCATATATCCTTCCACCCTGGCCAACATCTCTTTCATTTCTTTTATCTCCCTCGCCAATAACACCACATCATCCGCATATGCTAGCATCCATACCTTGGCTTTCCCAATCACTACCCCATCCGCTTGCCCATTCCTCAGTACCTCCTCCAACGCACTCAAGTATAAATTAAATAGCAATGGGCTCAGCGGGCACCCCTGCCTCACACCACTCCACACTCTGAATTGCTCAGACACATTCTCTCCCACTTTTGCTCTTACCCAGATTTCTTCATACACTCTTCTTATCCATTCAATTACCGCCCCACTCACACCTCTTCTCCTCAAGCACTGCAGCAACTTATCCCTCGGGATCGTGTCATATGCAGACTTGAGATCCACAAACACAGCATACATCTCTTTCTTTTCATCTAACACTCTCTCACTCATTCTTCCTAGAGTAAAAATCTGGTCCCTGGTCCCCCTCACCTTCCTCAATCCTCCCTGACTCTCCGACAACATCCCCCTAGCTTCTACCTCAGCCTCCAAGCGTGTCCTCACTGCTGACATTGATATCTTGTATCCGATACACATTAACGATATCCCCCGATAATAGTCCACATTTGTAGTCTCTCCACCTTCGTGTACCGGACATATTACTCCCACCCTCCATGCTCTCGGTATCCCCGCCTTTCCCTTCCGCACCTGGTTCAATAGTTCTGTGAATCTCTTTATACCATTAATTCCTATCCGCTTCCACATTTCTGCCTTAATTCCATCCATTCCGGCTGAATTTCCAACCTTCACCCCTTCGAACGCTTTCTCAACCTCTTCCAATTTGAACTCCACTACTTCCTCTACCTGCTGTCTTCCCCCCACGCTACTCTGTTCTCCGCACATTTTCTTGTCCATTTCTCTAGTGATACCCCTACCCCTCTTCCGATCTCTCCTCTTTACAACACTCTCCACATTTCCCTTTCGTTTCTACACTCCCTTAGCTCTTGAGGTACTCTTTCTACCTCCATTAACTTCTTCTCCATACATATTTCATCATAAAACATTCTCGCCACAAATACCTCCATCCCAATACCATATCCTAATGTCCACCGTCGGACCGCGTCTCTCAATTCCCTCTTCACTCGTCTGCACTCTTCGTCGAACCATGGGCATTTCCCTTTCGTGTCCTATACCCACATTCCACAATCTTGTCTTCCATCTCCTCCATTGTTTTCACTTCCTCCTAATTAACCTTCCTTAGACGTTCACCCATCTCTTCAATATATTTCACACCGTTTGCTAGTTTCCACTCCCCTTGCCCCTCCTCCTTGGTTTTGCTTCCCATCATTCCAATTTCCACCATCAATGGAAAGTGGTCCGACCCCAACATATCCTCCACTTCCATTTTTCTAATTACCTCCATATCTATCCCCTCGTCACTATATAGTCTATAACTGACCCTCCCTGATATCCTAAGTACGTCTTTTTTCCCTCCCAGTCTCCTTTTGTGCAGCCATTCAATATATCCCACCCTTCCACCACTGCCCATTCTCCTATAAATTTTTCCTCCCTGTTCTTTACTTTATCCTTTCAATGAATTCTCCACGATCATTTATGCCTCTCCATCATTCCCCCAATCTTGCGTTAAATTAAATTATGTATCTTCCCTCTTCCTCCACCTTGCCTTCAATGTCCTTTCGTATATCTTGCCAGTTCCCATTAACATATATCACCCCGACTTCCACATGATATCCATCCTTATTGCATTTCATCAACATGACGCCTTCACATCATTCTTCCACTTCTATCGCCTTCACTGTTTTTCTAACCCCCACTAGCATTCCCCCTCTCGCCCTCCCTTTTACTGCCTCCTTCTTCACCCCTTTAATGAACCATTTAAAGCCTGACGGCAATACTCTTCTCATCTCTTCCCATTCCTTCCTTATTAACCACGTTAATAATTATATTATGTCCTTTCCTTTAGTCCATTCCTCAAACTCTTTCTGCCACCTTTCGCCACTACACTTCGATTTTATCCCCGCCACATTCCAAAACCCCACTCTTAGCGTTACCTGCTCCCCCTTCCATGTCTCTGGTTTATCCAACTGTCTTATCCATATCTTACCACCCAAGCTTTCATGTAAATCCGAACCTAATATATATATATATATGTATATATATATTAATGTGACTTTAGATATCCTAAAAATCCTTTACATAATTCTTCCTATACACTTCCTATACACCTCGAATATAACACAGAAATCCTCAATCAACTTTGTATTCCCCATAATTCTACCATCAATCCCAAATATAAATTTCTCCTTTCTACGTTCCATCATTTCATCACAATATTAGCTAAACACTGATAACGACGTTATGATATTTAAACAATGACATAAACTGGATAAGGATAAATATCTTTATTCAGACATAATAAATGGTAGACGACACAAGCGCCATATTTTGCCTAATTTTATCCATACGCTAGATGAATGGTGGTTGAACATTTTATTGAATTAAATTTATTGAAATTACATTTTTACAAACATTGAGTATATACGCTAAAATGAAGGTTTGTCTATCTTGGGCTAACGACCGGAGGCCTTTCTTCACTTTATTATGATATTACCTATGATTCAATGAAATAAAACTCTCACTGAATGTCAATACAATAAAGATAATTACTACTACCAATCTATTTAATTTTTGGATAAAATCCAATCAGACAAATTAAGAAATCATCTCTTTGCATCCCCTGATGTACCAACAAAGTCATCCCCCGGCATATTAACGAATCTCAATCTCTTAGGCATTAGTGAGCTATTGATTTTATAGAACCGCCCGCGTTTCGCGAACGCCGGCTTAACTCCGCGATTTGCGCCTTTTGATTGAATTAAACGGTGTTTGCTCCCGCTCGGGGGCACTGGAGGCGGCGTAACAACCACCCACCCCTCGCGAGCCTTCTGGCGGGGGAGAACGCGAGAGGAGGGGCGGCGCTTAACGACGCGGAAATTTACCGGAGAGCGCCGGGTAATTGTTAGTGCTCGTTTCCGGGAGTCGCGAAGCAGTTGTCGAAACTTTTTATTCCAGGTGGGCACAACAAGCGTGCCACACTTAAAAGCATACAAAAAGATGATAAGTACATTCACAAATGGATTTCATTTATTAATACTTAATAAAATTAATTGAATATATTAATAGAAATTATTATTCCAAAGGTTAATAAACTTGAGCGATAAATTTACAATTAATCCTTATAATCAATTCCCTGTAACAAAATTTTGTATTCCACGAAAGATAAATATTGTTTTAAAATATAATCCATCTCCATAATTTACCAATTCATAACTGCGAATAATTAAGTCCAGCCAATATCTGTGGATATTTATTTTTATTATACAGGATACACGAAACTCCATATTTCAATTGTATTATTACGAAAAAAAAAAGAGGTTCATAAATGGGATTGAGCAAGGTCCATTTTAAGCCGAAATTGGATATTATTCCGTTAACGTACCCGTTTTTTTTTTTTCATAAATATACCTATATTTTTTTATATTTTAAAAGACCTAATTTTTATGAATATACCTTGTAAGGAAAAATCTTTCAATTTCAATTTAATTCTTTGTCAGTCACAAAACCAAAATAATCCTTCCTCCTGGCACTTTAAAAGACAACAAGTTTGATGTGCTTTAAGCAACAATAAAGTTCCTTCCTTTATTATTGAGTGATAGAAACAACACCAACTTACCAATCGTTGTAGTTGAAAATAAAATTCCTTACTTCACTTTTAAATTTTATTAATAAACCAGATGTACATTTCGAGTACTAACATCGAAATGTAAATCTGGTTTATTAATAAAATTTAAAAGTGAAGTAAGGAATTTTATTTTCAACTACATCATTATACAACACTTCACATTACTCAACCTAAGTTATTCAGTGACTTATCAATTATTGAATTTTACACATTGAGTTAATTTTCTTCCTTTCTGGATATCCTAAATTCCCTTAAAAAATGTTTATTTGGTTCGAAAGTCTACAACAATTTTTGAATTGTATTTTATTCGATGGAACCAATATCCATTAAAGCAACTTTCCAAACTCCTTTGCAAATAGTTTTGTAAAAAATACAATTCAAAAATTGTTGTAGACTTTCGAACCTAATAAACAATTTTTAAGGGGATTTAGGAAATCCAGAAAGGAATAAAATTAACTCAATTAAAGTACTTACGTAACGTAATTAAAAAAGTCGTAGTTAAGTCGTTTTAGTTAATTTATTTTGCAAATTGTTTATTTGCTTTCAAAGTGTATTAAAGTGTATTACAATTGTTAAAGGGTTTTCCAATAAACTTTATAAAAAAGGGAATTTTTAGACACGAATTTATTTTCACAGTCAGCCCCTATATTTGTAATAAATTTAAGGGGTGCCGTCTTCGGAATTTATATGAATCTACCCTAAGAAAACAAAATTTGTTGAAATTAAATGAAAATCTATAGGTGCGCAGCGAAAAAGTTATAATTCTTCAAATTGTTCGCCTGATACAATCTTACAAAAATCGAACATATATGGAAAGAGCATATAATATAATAATATTTTATTCTTTTCTTCATGTTTTTTTTTTTTTTATTTTTATCACTATATGTACATTTCAAGCACAACGTGCTCTTTATTTATTGTGCTTGAAATGTACATATAGTGATAAAAATAAAAAAAAGTGAAGAAAGGAATTAAATATTATTATATTATATGAAGAAACTTCACGTACTCACCAACAATTATTTTGAAAAGAGCATACTTAAATTCTCAATTCATCAAGAAATTCGTTCAAATTTTACTTTGTATTTAATTTTTGACATTTGGCCAACTTTTTCGTTGTGTTCGGTCTTTGAAATTCGGTCAACTTTATTTCGACAAAATGATAATTCAAATAAAAAATAATCGCTTTAGTCACATGAAGATGGGAAATTTTGTATAAATCTAAACCTATGGTTTTAACCCTCTAATACTCACCATTGTGAAACCCGTAATGTGGAAACTTGTGGTAATGCGGGTTGTCGATTTTGTAAAAATCGTAGTAAATGAAAAATTTCTCGTCGGGAGTTTCTTGCAGGGATCCGTCCCACGCGTCGAGAGCTTTCAGTTGAGGTATGGTGGTGGTGTCATATGATTCAGTCCCTTTATTGATTGGATTTAGTTGCTGAAATTTAGTAAATGAAATCAACGTAATTTATATTATTCAACTCTTCTGCAATTTAATAATAATCACGTATCATAAATAATTAAAGCTCAATTAAATTGAATATTCATTTCTAAAATTAAAAGATTTAAGGGTTTTAAACAATTAGGATTTGAATCCAAGTAGTTTTCGTTCGTATTACTTTGAAATTTTACTGAACTGTCGTTATTCAAATGTTATTTTCATTTCTTTTTTTAAACCATAAATATTACAATATTGTTCCTTCGTATTGGGCATTGAGAAAGTAAAGTCTAGCGTCTTAATTATATTTACTACTTACAGAAGCTATTAAAAAGATTTGTATTCGTGATTAAAAAAATTAGATTCAAGTAATATTTTCGAATCATATATTTCTCTAGCGAATCATTTATTCGTAAAATCGTGATTCGATTATTGTACAGTGATTCGAATCATTTTTTGAGGATTCGGCTCTGCTCTGTTACTTATCAAAAAGTTACCTACTAAGCCTTTTGATCTGGAATATTCATAAGTAGCTACATTTTCTTCATGGACTTTTGTTTTTAGTAATTTCTTTTTTAAACCTTTATTATTACAATATTCTTTTTTCGTATTGTTCATTGAGAAAGTAAAGTCTAGCGCCTTAATTTACAATATAATTAAGGCGCTAGACTCATTCTCAATTCTCAATTCACTTACGAAAGTGAAAGAAGAAACTGGAAAGATTATTCTGGAATGTTCCACAGAGTGCGCGACAGTAAACACAGCGTCAAAGTTCCGGAAAGTTCGAGAAACAAGCACGCTATATAAGCGCGCGTTAGTGTCGCTGAAGTCTATCACGAACGTTCGAGTGCTCAACGTCTCGTTATAAATAAATAGTGACAGTGTGATATAAATAAATGTGTTAAGTGTACTCTAAATAAATAAATATACATTGTTTTACTTATTTCCGTGTCTGATTAAACCAGATTTCGTAACAATATTTACCACTTACCGAAACAATTAAATGCGCATATTACCTGATACATCGAGAAAAATATGTTTAAATACTTAAAAAAAATCCATTTGTATTTTATTCTTGATAATGGCATCAAGCCGAAACTAGTTGAAACAAAAATATATTAAGTAAAACAAAACCAAGTGAATATTATTTCTAATTTTAAACTAATTAAAAAGGATTTGTCTTCGTGATCCAAAAAATTGGATTCAAATCCTGTATTCAAGTCATATTTTTCTCTAGCGAATCACGTATTCGTAAAATCGTGATTCGATTATTATACAGTGATTCGAATCATTTTTTGATGATTCGGCTCTGCTCTGTTACTTATCAAAAAGTTACCTTTGGGTCTGGAAGATTCATAAGTAGGTATATTTCCTTCAGGAAACTGATCGATCGTAGTACCGTCGTATTGCAAAATGGCGACCTGATGAGCTTTGGTGAAACGTTCATCGCAATCCATGAGACCCCTGAAATTTATCCAGTAAAGTCCTTCTGGTTGGTTGGCGTTTAAGACGATGTCGAATCTTTCACCGGCATACGTCACCAATGAATCAACTGTTAGAAGAAAAGAAAGCATGCACCAAATAACATTTTATTGTTTTAATCATTGAATTACAATTCATTTTAGTTTAAACATCGAATTGTATAATTGATCAATTAAAGCTTCGTTATACATCACATTCGCTATTAATTTGAAAATGACATCCTGATATTGAAAATTTATAGGAAGGTGTGTTTGAAACGGTAATATTTTTTCTTTCAAAAAAAAAAACACACTAAAATTGCAATTAATTAGTTGTAATTTTGGTTTGTCGTAGAATAAAAATCTACACCCTGGAATCTTAAGATAAAGAAGCATGAAAACACCAGGATGATAACGATAATTTTGTGTTATATACGAGTACTTAATCAAATTTCGATATGTTTTTTAAACTTAATTGTTAATAAAGGTTATTATATACAAAAGAGATGGAAAGATAACGAAATAGGTGTAGCAAGTTCCGATAAAAGGGAAGAAATCTTTAAAGCCAGTAAAAAAAGTAGTTACTTCACCAGAACATAGAAAATAACTTGAAAGGGAAATAGAAACACAGTCATCAAGCGCAATGAGTGAACAGAAAATGAGTGAGTTAAGAGAAATGTTGAATGATAGAGATGAAAGATATGAAGAAAAAAAGTATAGAAGACAATAACGGTGAAATAAAAGAGGAACTGAGAAAATTAAAAGAATAAAGTAGATGAGATTAAATAGTAGAACAGAGGAACTAGTGTACAAAGCAGAAAACACGGAAAGACAGAAAAGGAAGAATAATATTGTAATTAAAAGACTGAGCTTAGAAGATAGTAATATTACCGGAAGAATAAAAGAATTTATAAAAAGATAAATTGTTATAGAAACAACGTTAACAACAGCATGTAAAATTAACAAGGGCAAGAAAAATGAAATGATTAAAATAGGAACTAAAACCTGGGCCGAAAAACAAGAAATAATGAAGGCCCACGACCAAAATGAATAGCAAGAAAATATACCTGGATTATGATCTAATGAAGAAAGAAACAGAAATACAACAAGAAATAAGGAGCATAGCAAGAGAACAAGCTACTAAAGGAAAACAAGTTAAAGTAGGTTACCAAAAGCTGTGGATAAATAATGAAGAACTTAATACCAGAGAAAAGGGGCTGATGACTGTTGGACGAGGAATGGACCAAAACAACTAATACTACAAGAAAGAACGACAGCTAACTCGGATACGACATGGACACGCAAAGACAAAGACAAGGATATGAATAAGTTATTACTAAATAGAAGAACAAGAGTTTTACACAGGTCAGGTAAAAAAAAACATAACCAAATTTGTAATATTTTCAGAAATGCACAATTGTCAAGAAATTGCAAATATATTTTTTAAATATATTCAAAATTCCTTCGTAAAAATATGGACCAATTAATAATCCCACGCGAAACGTTAATATCGAAGTGTCTTTGGTTTTCAATCGGATTGAAGAAATGCGGGTAACCCAAAAATGTTCGTTTTTTTTTTCTATTGGACTTATCGTTGCTAACAAAACAGCTTTCATCTGTCCACAATACATGTTGTATAAATCGCGACTTTGCTGATTTTTTTCCAAAGTTTAAATCGCGAATTTTTCATAATACTTTATTTTGCAAGTTTATTACTTTTAAAAGATTTTACAGAAAAATTAGCTTTAATTTAATATTAAAAAATATAAATATGTTACTGGGAAAATTAAAATCGATTGCTTCAGTTTCAAACTTTCAAAAAATATCAAATTTTGGCTTAAAATGGATCTTACTCAATCCCATTTATGAAACTCTTTTCAGACTTTTCTTATAGTTTTTGCATTTCTTCTAATAGAGCTGGGACATCGAGTTTCGCTCATTCTGTACATGACATCATATTCAAGGGAGGACAGAAAGAGCTTAAACAGAATAACACATAAATGTATTGTATATAAATGATATTGTAATTATACTGTACAATTGTTTAAATAAAGACGTTTGCATATATAGAATTTATTTACGTATTTCAATTATTTAAAATAAATAATATACATTTGTTTGGTACTAAACGCGGTAAATTTAAATACGCATTGACCAATAATACAGCTCCATCAAACATTTATTCCTTTTTTTGCGAATCTCCTTTTTTTCTCTCCCTGATTGCCTTATCGAGGAGAGTCGACATCCACACGTGGACGCGTTAACACGTACGACCAGAGTAGTGTCTCTTCGAGTAGGTGCTAAGAAGGCATGCTCTCCCCCGAAGACGTCTTCATCGGCAACACGGACTCCAGGAGAACAACTTAAGGTCGGTCTCTCTACCCTTTTATAACCTTCCCCTACTCAAACATTGGTTATTGCGTAACTCTCAGGCCCTACGCTTGTAGGGCTCGTTTTCTACCCAACAAAATTGGTCCTTCGAACCGGATCCGGAAGTATTACCCGGATAGATCAGTTTAATAATCTGTTAAATTTCAATTAAAATAGTGTTAAAAGTAATCATTCATTTTTCCCATGTTGAAAATGGCGAGCGACCATTTTAAAGTCACAAAAAATCGTCCACATTGTTTCTAACACGAACTAAGTCGGCTTTATATCGTAAATTCCCGAAAGCGGGCGAAGAGACCTGCGCGGCTCATTTAGATTTTGGCAATCGCGAAACGCGAACCCTCGTCACGCGTATACTCACATACGTCCCACGTGTTCACCGTGCTCTCACTCTTTCAATTCCGCTTGCGCTCAGCTGTTCCCACACACAAACGCGCATTTCATTCTTTACGTTTATTTACATTTCGAGTTCTCAATATCGCGCACATTATTAACCGCTTATTGTTATCTTTTGAATCATCTTTGTATTTTTTCTAATCAAAATGCCACTACCGGAAGCGCCCAAAGTGAAAGATAAAGAAGTGTTTAATTTATTAACGTCGCGAAAAGAAAGACTATGGATTAGACTTCAAACGTGTTACGATATGATTGCATTGCTACCGAACAATCTTGATGTTTTTAAAGTACGCGCTTCTCAGATAGAAAAAACACGCGATGAATTTTCGGACTTAATGGACGGGTTTTTAAAATTAAATGATGTACATGCGGAGTTTAAGACGGATGTAAATGAATTAACTCGATCATTTGATGAACTCTATTATGAAATAATCGCTCACTTGTCGAAATATCCTTCAACCCCTAGCGTTACAACAGAATCTAACGTTACGTTACCGCCCATTCAACTAACTAAATTTAACGGATCACATGAAGCATTTCCCGCGTTCAAAGCTCTATACGATAGTTTGATACATAATACTAATTTGCCTAATATTAAGAAGTTCTCGTATTTATTAGGTTACGTTGAAAATAGTGCGTTGAAGTTATTGCAGACTGTTTCATTTTCCCCCGATAATTACCCGATTGCGTATGATTTGTTAGTCAAGCGTTACACAAACCAAAGACTCATAGCTAATCACCACTTTGCGGCTGTTCTTAACTTGAAACCCATTAAGAATGATTCCACTAAAGCTCTGCGTGAGTTGGTAGATACGTTACACTCGAACGTTACATCATTAAAGGCGATGAATATCCCACATTTTCATGATTATTTGCTGTTAGAAATTGCCCTTCGACTTCTAGATACTAAAACTAGGACGCGTTTTGAATCACGTCACTTGGATGTCGATTTTCCCAAATTTGATGATTTTATTAAATTTATACGCGATCAATGTGACGTTTCTGACTTATCCGTAGCGGCGGCGCACTCATCCTTTAGCAATAAATCACTTGTCAATTTTAATGAAAAAACACATACTAATAAATGCATTGTAATGGGTTTACGGGCCGATAATAAACCTCAAAGTTATACGACGTGTCCTCATTGTTCAAATATTCACCGTTTAGCATCGTGTCCTAAATTTTTAACTGCATCGGTGCAGATTAGGCATGATTTGGTAAAGAAATATAAGCGTTGCTTTTCTTGTTTAGGATTACATAAGATTTCTGAGTGCAAATCAAAATATTCTTGTCGGGTTTGTGGGCACAAAACCCACAACACATTATTGCACTTTGAGTCAGAACCCCAATCATTCCCGTCACCTCCACCTTCGAGCGAGTGTGACCAAACTGTTTCTGTTTCTTTAGCTAATTCATGTTCACTTAACTCACTTTCTCATACTTTGTTGGGCACTGCAAAAGCAAATATTTTGAGTGTAACTGGTCAATGGCACACTTGTCGTTTACTTATCGATCCTGGAAGTCAAGTTAACTTTATAACAAACTCGTTAGTTGAACGTTTAGGTTTATCTCGACGAAAATGTCCCTTTGACTTGAAAGGTGTAGGGCAAATACCTTTAGGTCACTCAAAGGGAATGGTAAACTGCAAATTAACTTCCTTACACAATCCAAATAGTGCAGTAAATTTTAATGCTGTAGTTCTACATAAGATTACTGCGGATTTACCTACTGTCCCCTTATCTCAAGAACTACGAGATAAATTCTCTTCGATACAGTTGGCAGATCCAGGTTTTCATAAAACCTCACCTATAGATATCTTACTCGGAGTTAGCACATTTATCGAAATTTCTCCCGCTTCTCCTTCTATTTTAAAAGGAAACCCTTCTGCATTCCTTACTTCGCTGGGTTGGATTATCATGGGCACAATACCTCAAACGAATGTTTCCTCTCTCGTAGCTATGCACGCCCAGATTGATTGTCCGAACACACTAGATGATTTACTTCAATCATTTTGGGAATCAGAAGAATTGCCTAAGAAACCTTATGTTTCGCCCGAAGATGAATTTTGTGAAAAGTTCTATGCAAATACTACAACTCGAGATAACACTGGTCGTTATATAACTCGTTTACCCTTTCGTGAATCTCTTCACCCCCTTCTCGGATGTACTCGAGACATAGCTCTCCAGAGATTTCTTAACTTAGAGACTCGATTTGAGCGTGATCCAGAATTTAACAGGCTGTATGCAGATAACATCAACGATTACATTATACAGGGACACTTAGTTCCCACACACACTCCTTCCCAATATGTTCTCACACATCGCGGTGTGAAGAAACTCACATCGACAGGCAACCAGGTGCGTGTTGTCTTTAATCCCGCCCTAAGGGATTCCCAGGGCAATAGTTTGAACGATACATTACTCAGTGGCCCGAAATTACAAGCGGATATTGGGGAGATAATTACAAGGTTTAGAATACCACAGATCGCGCTGACTTGCGATATTAAACAAATGTTTAGAGAAATTTCTTTGCATCCCGCAGATAGAAAATTCCAGCATATATTTTGGCGTTTCTCTTCTGATCAACCACTTGTAGAATATGAACACACTCGTGTCATTTTTGGTGCAACGTGCAGTCCATTCATTGCACAACGTACCCTACAACAATTAGTACTCGACGAAGGCAATTCATATCCCTTAGCTGCTTCAGCACTGAAGCACTCAATTTACGTTGACGATATATTGACAGGTGCAGATTCGGAGCAGGACATTCTCACGCTGCGACAGCAGCTTATTGAGCTTCTTCGAAAGGGAGGCTTTAATTTGGCTAAATGGGCTTGCTCAAAACCTGAATTAATTGGAAATGACATTGAGAATATCTCCGTTTGTGCTCAGATCGAACTTCCAATTAAAGTCCTGGGGTTGGCATGGAACCCAAAACTTGACTCCTTTTGTTATCAACTTGAATTGTCGAATGAGTTACCTACAAAAAGAGGTATTCTTTCTCGCATCGCACGTACTTACGATGTAAATGGCTATATTAGCCCTTTCATATTCTTACTTAAAAGGCTTATGCAGCAACTTTGGCTATTAAAGGTCGGGTGGGATGATCCTCTACCGCCAGAACTGGAAAGTCACTGGACTTTAATTCTCTCTGAACTTCATCTGTTAGAGAAAGTATCGATCCCTCGTTGTATTCTATCAGAGGGTTGGGTGCATGGCCGGCTCATTGGCTTTGCGGATGCTAGTGAGGCTGGTATGGCTGCTGTGGTTTACTTGAAACTACAGATGCTTAACAGAGTAGAGGTAAAATTGGTTGCCTCAAAAACTCGTGTTGCTCCTCTTAAAGCGTGGACAATACCCCGCCTAGAACTAGGTGCTGCGTGTTTATTGTCTAAATTGATTTCTTTTTTACAACAATCTCTACCGATATTATCTTTAGATAATCCCATTTGTTTCTCGGACTCATCTACGGTCCTTGCTTGGATAGCGACACCTCCGTATCGCTTGAAAACCTTTGTAGCGAATCGTATAGCTCAAATACACGAAAACACTCCTCATGCCTTTTGGAAGCATGTTTCAGGAAAAGAAAACCCGGCTGATGCGGCTAGTCGAGGTTTAATACCCTCTCAATTATTAAAACATCCCCTTTGGTGGAATGGTCCTACATTTCTCTTCGAGAATGAACAAGATTGGGCAGTTACTATTGCACAATTCCCTTCGTCGTTGCCTGATCTTAAGAGCCCTTTGCTACAAACGCATCTTGTTTCATACGACCTTTCTGAATTCAAAGAACTATTTCTTCGTGTTTCTTCTTTGCTCAAACTGCAGCGAATCCTAGCTTATATGAGGCGTTTTGCGCACAATTGTCGCGCGAAAAGGGCCAGAAAGAAGAAAATAGAGTTAAAGGCTCTAACGGGATTCATAACAGCTAGCGAATACAATCAAGCTATGGAGTCTATGGTTAGATTAACTCAATTGCAACACATGCAATTAGATATAGAATTAATGGCTCAAGGCAAGCTATGTACTAAGCGTTATCGATCTCTTACTCCATTTCTGCACCCTCAGGGTCTTGTCATGGTGGGGGGCCGCTTACGGCATTCGCAATTACCAGAAAGGTCACGTCACCCCTATCTCATTCCTAGAAACAGTGATCTCGCAACACTTTTGGTGGATCATTTTCACATTCTTTCTGGACATGGAGGTCCTAAGTTGGTGCAGTCTCTCCTGCATCGACAGTTTTGGATACCTTCTGCGAGAGATCTAATAAGAAAACGTATTTTTAAATGCCTTACTTGCTATAGGTTTAAAGCTTCGCCTATTCAACCGCCTATGTCGGATCTTCCTGCGTATCGCTTACAGCCCTCGCGATGTTTTTCACACACCGGCATAGATTTTGCAGGTCCCTTTTTTGTTAAAGCTTCTCTATTACGGACGACAAAATCAGTTAAATGTTACTTCGCATTATTCGTGTGCATGGTTACGAAAGCCATTCACTTGGAAGCAACCACTAATTTAACCACGGACGCCTTCCTGGCTGCGTTAGATCGCTTTATCTCTCGACGTGGACTTCCCTCTAACATTTATACCGACCAAGGTCGTAATTTCAGGGGCGCTGCTCGCGAAATAAATGAAATTTCAAAATTTCTGGTAAAATTTGGTGACGACATTGCTCAATATGTAGCTGCCAGAAATATTGAATGGCATTTTAACCCACCATACGCACCTCACTTCGGAGGTATGTGGGAAAGCGGCGTGAAATCGGTTAAATACCACTTTAAACGAATAATAGGCGCACAAATTCTTTCGTTCGAAGAGTTTGTTACTGTAATAACTCGGATTGAAGGCATTTTAAACTCACGTCCCTTGTGCGCGTTATCTAACTCTCCGGATGACGATTTCGATTTTCTAACACCCGGACACTTTCTCACCGGTGGCCCTATTTTATCCAGGCCTGAAACGTCCTTACAAGACGTAAAGGTTAGTCGCGTTACTAGATGGCAATTAACACAGCGTTTAGTACAGTCCTTCTGGAAGAAATGGAGCCAAGAGTACTTACATACGCAATTGTCTCGCCCTAAGTGGGTTACGCCGGCTCGAGAACTTGCGGTCGGTGATCCTGTTTTTTGGTACAGTCCAGGAATGATTCCAACACAATGGCCAAAAGGGAGGATTACAGAATTAATTCCCGGTCCCGACGGGATTACTCGTGTCGTTCGTGTTAGAACAACTAGTGGAGAGGTACTCAGAGCTACTAACAAAGTAGTTCCCCTACCTTTCGTTTAGGTAGAATTTTCTAAGCTATTGTATTTTATTTTCATTTTCTTTTTAATTAGACTGAAGTTTAGTTTATTTATGTTTGCTAAATTTACAAATTGTAAATTTCTCGCGGTTCATTATTAATTTGGGCAACGAATTAATGATTACTCTTTGGGTTTATTTACATTGGGTTAAAGAATATACTTTTTGAATTTGCAAAATATTTCTTATTTTGGATGGGGGGTATGTTTGGTACTAAACGCGGTAAATTTAAATACGCATTGACCAATAATACAGCTCCATCAAACATTTATTCCTTTTTTTGCGAATCTCCTTTTTTTCTCTCCCTGATTGCCTTATCGAGGAGAGTCGACATCCACACGTGGACGCGTTAACACGTACGACCAGAGTAGTGTCTCTTCGAGTAGGTGCTAAGAAGGCATGCTCTCCCCCGAAGACGTCTTCATCGGCAACACGGACTCCAGGAGAACAACTTAAGGTCGGTCTCTCTACCCTTTTATAACCTTCCCCTACTCAAACATTGGTTATTGCGTAACTCTCAGGCCCTACGCTTGTAGGGCTCGTTTTCTACCCAACAACATTAAATAAGTACATTAAACAAATACACATTAAAACAACTACTTCCCTGGCAAATACCCCGCCGGACATTGAATTACATAATATACACCTGCTGTTGCATATCAATAAAATATTACATAATGCAACAAATTTTTGATCCGAGAAAAATTTAATGCAAAAACAACAAAAAGAACATTACTTAATATAAGGCTATCTGCAGACACGTGTTTCGGGATCTATCCCTCATCAGTACAACTGTGCCTTACATAACTTAAAGATGTTAAAATAAATCAATTAAATTAATTCAACCATACTCAGTCAAATTAAATCAACTTACGTAACTTAAGTCATAATGTGACAGAGCTAAATGTGGAAATATATATATATATAATCTAAAATCCCCATCTACCATAATGGTGGTGTAGGGGTTAAATGTGGAAATAATTTATTAATTATTTTCAGATCATATTTAATTTATTTAAATAACGGACCAAGTGAATAAATACTTATAAATAATATACTATACATTGATCGTATGTATAATTAAAAAAAAACACTTAGGTGGAAGTTAGGGTTGTACTTTGTTGAACACTCAGGGATTAGTAACAGGGACGTGGACCAGTGAATAGGCTTTCTTAATTATTGAATAAACAAGCTTTGGGAGACTGTTTTTCTCCTTCTTCAGCGTTTACCACTACAATAATAGGAAATATAAATCTCGACATTAAAACAGTTTAATTATAAAAAAAATTAAATTAAATTAATTGCAAATGAACATTCAAGTAATCATGATTAGTTAACGTCGTTAACAATTAAAAAGAGAAAGTTATACGATTTATATAAGATTACTTGAACAACTGTTTGAATACAATAATTTAATATAAAAACATCGTTTGAAATCCTATGAAAACAGTAATAATATGTGAATGTGAATTGATCCGTGGACGTTAGGCGCATACATAAATTTCCTAGGCGACAGTCGAGTATGGATTTCCATTCCACTTCCCAGTTATTTGTACAAACACGAAAAAAAAAATGGGAAATTGAATTTAAACGCCCTTCCTTTTCCATGATTTATTTCCACGGGCCAAACACACACACATACGAAATTATAACGTCTAATACGATTATTGATCCGCGCAGGAGAATGCGTTTCAATAAATCACGAATTTCTTTCCTGTTTTTTTTTTTTTTAATTGGCGGTCGACGTAATCGTAATATTGTATTGATCATTGGATGAAAGCAGTGATAGAATCGAGTCGTGAAGGAATGATAAAAATGTTATTATAAATTAGTAAATTGATATAAATAAATAAATAAACTGATTACCTATCTAATACAAAAATCGAAGAAGTCGAGGTCAAAGGTTATTCTTTTTGTATTCATAAGTTTTAAATCCTATAAAGCGATTCGGAAATTGAAAATGAAACTTTAATCTTTTGCCTAATTTCATGTGGCATCCTCAACGATTTGAATCTACCAGAATTTTTGCATTGGATTTATGCAAAACATAGAATTAAAAAAAAGACACGAAAAAAGAAACACTTTTCTTTATGTACTGCATAAGTGAAGAATGCACATGATAAAATCATTGGATGAAAGCAGTGATAGAATCGAGTGGTGAAGGAATGATAAAAATGTTATTATAAATTAGTAAATTGATATAAATAAATAAATAAATAAACTGATTACCTATCTAATACAAAAATCAAAAATGTCGAAGTCAAATGTTATCCTTTTTGTATTCATCAGTTTTAAATCCTATAAAGCGAAAGAAAAGCAACATTTATATCTTATAGGAAATTAGATTGTATTAACAGAACTGATTTTCTTAGAGATCTCGAATTTATAAAACTAGGAAATTTCCTCTACATGCATAACATAGACGATAAAGTGGCATATCTCTGTAATTGTATACAAATAGTGTTTAACAAGCATGCCCCTCTAGTCACACGGAGAATAACAAAAAACGTTGCACCTTGGCTTACCCCTACATGAGCAATGATGAACTCTCGCGACAATGCCTTCTTTAAATACAAGCGCAGTAAAAGTCCAGAAGATTTTACATCATATAAGCAATGGCGAAATATGGTAAACTCAGCAATTATTAAAGAAAAAAGCATTCTTAGAATTTTCGATAAGAAATAACAATAATGACCTCTGGAAATCTCTTAGGAAGAATGGAATTTTACATGGCAATACAAAAACACAACTTCCATCTAATCTGCAAAATGTGAACGCAATTAATAGTCATTTCGCAAGTATTATCAAAAGTTCCACCACTGATTATAATCTAATAGAGTTTTACTCAAGTATGGCTGTACCACAGCATTACTAAACGTCCTTGACGACATATTTAATGCTACGGACAAAGGACTTATAACTTGTCTAATATTATTGGACTTTAGTAAGGCCTTTGACACGGTCAATCATAGTCTATTGGTATCTAAACTTCATTATGTTGGTTTTAGCAGTAGTGCTGTAAATCTAATAAACAGTTTTTTGATCAACAGATACCAAAGAGTTGTGATTGATGGTGTCAAATCAAGTTACGTCGAAATAGGGTCAGGTGTTCCACAGGGGTCAATATTAGGACCAGTCTTATTTTCTATATATACATCAACATTGCCTGATTGTTTAAAATACTGTACCATCAATAGGATAACATTGCTCTATTCTTTCAAACCCCAAGACCAAATGACGGCAGAACGTAATATCAATTTAGGTATATCCAATTTAATGAAAGTTTCTTGTAATCACTCGTTAAAAATAAACCCTATTTGGGTTTGGGTTATGCTGTTTGGGCCTCGTAAATATTTAACCAGCGTAAAAAATGAATTAAAAATAAAAATCAACGACAACACACTTCCCTTTGTTGAATCTGCTAGAAATCTAGGGGTTATAATTGATACAGATTTGCGTTTTAAATCACACATAAATAAGTATATCTCAAAGTCGTTTCAAAATTTAAAGCAAATATATTCTTGCAGACATTTTTTAACAATAAATATGAATGTGATATGCTTGTTTTAAGTAAATTTAATTTTGCAGATGCTGTCTATAACGCATGTTTAGATAAAAAAACAAGAGATCGCATTCAGAGAGTTCAAAACTTGTGCATACGCCTGATATACGGAATTCGTAAATATGACCATTTCTCGCATAGATTATCAGACTTGAACTGGCTAAACATGCATAGTCGACGTATATTACATTCGAGTGTTCTATATTATAAAATTATACACCTTCACAAGCCTGCCTATCTTTACAACCGAATTGTATTTCGATCAGATGTGCACCACATCAATGTGAGATTTAGAGGAATAATTTCGCCACCTCGATATAAATCATCAATATTTCAACGGTCTTTCTCTTATAATATTTACAAAATCTTTAACAAAATTCCTACACATATAAAACATCTCACATTGATGAAATTTAAACAGGAAATGAGGAACCTTCTAAATCAAAATGTTTCTTTATTCAATTAGATAGTTTTTTGAGCGATTAAATTATATAATTGTAGATTTAATTAATTATAAGTATTTTCACTCTTTTCTAAAATCTTTTTTTATATTTTCATTTACTTGTTGGTTAAGTGGAAGAGCAGTGAGTTGCAAAATTAACTGAACTTCGCCTACGTTTGCGCCATAATTTTTATGTAAAAATCTAAAAAGTAAATAAAGACATTTATTATTATTATTATTATTATTATTATTATTATTATTATTATTATTATTCGGAAATTGAAAACTTGATTTCAGAAAATGAAACTTTAATTTCAAAAAATGAATCATAATAAATGGAAGACGAAGCAAGCGCCATCTTTTGACTAATTTCATGTGGCATCCTCAACGATTCGAGTCTACAAGGTAGACAACATTTCGAAAAATGAATTAAAATTTCAGAAAATCGAACTTTAATTTCGGAAAACGGAGATTTAATTTCGAAAAATGAAGATTCAGTTTCAAGAAGAAAAAAATAATTCAGAAAATGAAAGTTTGATTTCAGGAAATGAAATGTTAATGTCAGAAAATGTTAGAAATAATGAGTTTTCTAAAATTTTAAATACAGATATTTTCTTAGGCTAAAATATTCAGTAATTTTCTTCAATATAATTTGTTAATTTACGTTTATCCAGCTTATTGTTATTTCCTTCGAGTTTTCCGATATCGTGTTTCATGTTTTACCGCTACGGTCTTATTATTTATTTTTTTTTTTTTTCGTTCTTTGTTTCCTTTAATTTAATCAATTGGTTAATTCTTATGCATTTTTAAATAATTCTTATGCAGTTTTAAATAAAATTCTTATGCAGTTTTAAATAAAACACTAGCAATTCTGACTAATGTCTACTAATTCCACCGTTTTTTTTTTGTTTTAATATTTGGATCCTAATGTCGTTTTTTTTACATTGCCTGTAACCAAATAAAAAAATAAAAACTAAATTTTTAATTTTCTTGAAAATGGGCTAATAACCCGAAACTAGTCGAGAATTTATAGTTATTCAATCTAATCTGTGTTTTATTTGTTTTATTGGTTGATTTTTAATAATCTGTTCATATTTTTTCATACAATAAAGAAAAATCAATCAATCTCGTTTTTTTTATTGTTTCCTATTTTCTGTTCTTGATAGGTTTAACTTTTAAGTTTAGGGGTTGATATTTTTGACAAACAAAACATACGATGCTGATATTTTGAATGTAAATCTAATGTTATTTAAAACTTAAGTTATTGTAATGAAAATGTCATTTTCTAAAAAAAAAATCGCAATTCGAAATTATATTTTCATTTTCTGAAATTAAAATTTTGTTTGAAATAAATATGAATAAAACATTAAAAATCAACCAATAAAACACGAATTTGATTGAATAACTTTAAATTCTCGACTAGTTTCTCTTGAAAATGGGCTAATAACCCGAAACTAGTCGAGAATTTAAAGTTATTCAATCTAATCCGTGTTTAATTGGTTGATTTTTAATATTTAATTCATATTTATTTCATACAATATGAAATACCAATGTCTAAATATTAAAACCATTAATTCAAATTTCGTTATTTCAAAAATATCTTTCATTTTCTGAAATTTAAAGTTCCTTATTTAAAATAAAACTTTCACTTTCTGGAATTTAAATTTCGTTTAATCTCTCAGTATGTTTGCATTAATCATTTGGTGAAACATGATTGAAATAAATAAATCAAGTGTTTTTTTTTATTTAAAAAATTAATATTAAATTTCTGTATTTTAAATTATACATTCGTATTCTGAAATTAAAATTTCGTTATTTAAGGGTGCGGTTTAGAAGAAAGAAATAGCTATACAAATATGGGCAATCACTAATTTGAGTTAGATTGTTGTTGTGATCAATGAACAATATTGTATTATACATTAAAATAATCTTAAAATAAGCAGGAATTTCATCAGATAAATTAAAAATTATTTTAATATTTAGTTTCTGTGAAAAGTAATTATGAAAAACAATGAAAATTGATCAAATTTATAGCAAATTTTAAATTAAATTTTTGCTAATAAAAACTTGTGCAATAAAAATTTAAAGGATTTCACTAAATTCTGCATTCAAATAACTTAGCAGACACGACCAATTCATTTCATTAAATCTTAAAATTTTCTTTTCTAACTTAAACTAGTAAATTGACGTAATACATGAAAATTAACGATTTATTTTTTATTTAGACTGATACTTTATACTTGGTAGATAAAAAATGTAAATACATATTCATGTTATTAAATCCAAAAGAATAGCTCTATTTTCAAACGATTATTTCCATTTTACTATATAGCTATCTCTTTCCACTAAACCGCAACCTTAAAATAAAACCTCCATTTTCTGAAATGAAAATTTCGTTATTTTAAAAAAATCTTGCATTTTCTGAAATAAAAATTTCGGAATTAAAATTAAACTTTTGTGTTCTGAAATTAAAATTTCGTGATTTTAAATAAGTTATAAAACTAATTATATTAATTACGATCAACATTCGATTATTGAAAATAATCGATTATTTCGTATTCTATTAGTAAAATATACGATTTATCCGACAAATACACAATTTAATGAAAGTATCATTTCAATTGATAAAAAAAGCACTAATAACCTTTCTTCATACTTTTATTTTTAATTCCATATGCACATTTCGGACACCAAGTGACCATTATCAATGGATTAATATATGTGCATATGGAATTAAAAATAAGTGTGAAGAAAGGTTATTAGTGCTTCTTTATCAATTAAATGTGAAGATCAAATGTAATTGATAAAAAACCCAATCAATTAAAATTAAATTGATTGGGTTTTTTATCATTTCAATTATTAAAAACATTTGAGTTTTTGATCATAGATCTCACAGAAAAGATGAAAATAACATTCGATTATTGAAAATAATTGATTATTTCGTATTCGATATTACCCATCATTAATAAGAAATATATAAAATTATGAAAATAAAATAAAAATGCCAATGAAGTACAAAAAATAACTTCACTTTTTACAATTAAAAATTATTGTAAAATTTTGTTATTTGAAATAAAAATCATTTCTTGAAATAAAAAAAAATCGCTTTTTGAAATTATTCTTTCGTTTTCTAAAATTAAACTTTCATTATTTGAAATAAAACTTTCAATTTCTGACATTAAAAAATCTTTTTTTGAAATTAAAATTATGAAAATAAAATAAAAATGCCAATAAAGTACAAAAAATAACTTCACTTTTTACAATTAAAATTTATTGTAAAATTTTATTATTTGAAATAAAAATCATTTCTTGAAATAAAAAAAATCGTTTTTTGAAATTATTCTTTCGTTTTCTAAAATTAAACTTTCGTTATTTGAAATAAAACTTTCAATTTCTGACATTAAAAAATCTTTTTTGAAATTAAAATTTCAAGTAATTTCCCATTTTATTTCTAAGTAACTTTATGATGTAAGAATATTTAAAATAAAGAATAAATCAATTTCAATAAATTACGATATAAATCAACAAATTATTATTCACCACACTATTTTCAATTAATAAAACATGTTTTCGGTTCCTCTCTTTTTTTGTGCTGTTTCTCCCGATCTTCACATCGGAACAGTAAACTTTTATTTTTCCTCGCCGCAATTCCGTTTTGTTCGACCGAAATCGGCCCCGCACTGTGCGCCCGTTCGTATCTGTGCGTCTCTGTCTGCTCTATCCTTGACCGACAGAAGGTTGGAACTTTACCTGTTTCCCGCCGCCTTTGTGGAAGCGGCAGATGCCGGAGCGTGAACGCCGAAACGCCGGGGCTCAGTGTTTATCCGCTTTCCTACCTGGAGAGCACGTGTTTCTCGCTCCTCGCTTCTCGTGTTCGCCGCTCGACGCAACAACTAAATATTTGCCGGCGCGCCGTTCGATAAACGCGTTTTATTGCACCGTGGAATAAGTGGTGTTTGTGATTTTGTTGGGTGTTTGTGCGTTGGATTTAATTACTGTGGAAGTGCGAAAAAGTTGGTGGGATTGTGAAGCTTTTGTGCTTTTCGAAAGACGCGCTTGTGAAATTCGAGGAGGAAATAAGCGCTTGAAGCGTCCGAAAATGCGAAAATAAAATGGTGTTTAAAAATCAAGTATAAATCGAATACCAAATAAATTTATTAAAACGAAAGAATATAATTCATTTTTCTAAATAATCTAATTCTGCTTACCATCACAAATATTCTATTCCACGCTTTGATGTCCAGTAAAAAGGACGCTAGGCGCAAAGCGAAATATTTGTTACCATTGGATAAGCGATTAATCACATTTATTTCATAATATTATGAAATTGATGTGATTATTCATTAGTTTCGCAAAGAATACAAACTAACTAATTGTGGTAAATTGAAAAATTGTTAATCTAATAGATAAGTATTAATACTTTGTGAAACTAATGTGCGTTAAATTTAATTAACTGTTGGGGCTTTTTCGTAGGTGAAATGTTAAATTTAACGTGTACATGTACCTTATAATATATGTGTATAATTATACAGAGAGCTTTTTTTATGAGTATACATATCCCCTATGTATACTTGCAAAATATGCGAGTCAAATGCATTATTGTATGTATGTTTAGTTGCCTATGACGCGCAACTGAACACACATATGCCAAATAGTCAACTAAATATTAATCGGCATTTGACTCGCGTTTTTGGCAGGTATACACTTCCCCTAGTGTATACTGATAAAAAACCTCTCTGTATATATATAAGTATACATTATCGGGGTTATTCTGTAACGTAAAATTTACCGTATATGTTATTTTTTATCATCACAGTCTAAGCAGCTTTTGTAATAGATAAATACTACATAAAAGGTGAATTTAATTAAAGTAAACGTTAAACTTAGCATTTTCCGATTAATTCGTTTTTTAATTTCGATTTTTTTCATTGCATAAAAACACGCTTTTTTATTGCAGGTTTAACGTTGAAGTTTAGAGGTGACTTATGCCATTTTCCGTACTGAATAGACCCGTTTAATTAATATTTATCACTATGAGATACAAAACAGAACACCGGGAGGAAAGAGCGAGCCGTTTTCCCTTCCATTTTAAGAAAATAAAAATTCTTTATGCTCATAACTAGTGACGGGCAAAGTCGATCCTTTATTACTGCTAAATTAAGTATTGTAAAATTTTATGAATGGTACTTATTATAAAAATATCAAGAATAACTTATCATTTGGGATTGATAAATAAATATATATATATAACAATCTTTATTAACAATTAAGTTTACAATAAGGTAACAAACATTGATTATGTATATCACACAAAAATTAATTAATTGTTAAATGGCTATCGACCAGAGGTCTTTCTGCCTATAAATAAATATTTTGATGCGTATTATTTTTATTTTGTATTTTGTCGTAATTTATGATTGGTAATTTGCCTTTTTTTATACATATGTTTTGTAATCTTTTTAGAGCGTCACACTTTTCTTATAAAATTTTTAATATGTAATTATAATTGTAATTTGGAAATGGAGATTCCGTTAATAAAGTAAAATGAAATTGAAATTTGAAATTTATTAATAAACATAAATTTGAAGTCACTTTTTTGTTTTTAATACATAAAATGACACATTTAGTAATACTCGATTACTAATATTAATCGATTTTGCCCATCACTACTCATAACGAGAAGTTTTGCATTTGATTTATGCAAAACATAGAATTAAAAAGAAAATACACGAAAAAAAGAAACACTTTACTTTATGTACTGCATAAGTGAAGGATGTACATAATAAAACTATAAATTACAAAACTCGCTTAGAATGTGACGGTAAAAAATAAGGTGTAAGTTAAATTTAGCATTTGACATACAAAATGGCTCCGATTATGGTGAAAACAATTCAAGAGCGAAAAAGCTTGTGCGGCGAGAAGCTTTTAGCTTGTAAATCGCATGTGAAAACAGAATCGATTTTTTATTTGATAAACACACAAGATAATGAAAGTTTTATTTCAATTTTCCACAATTGGTTATAGAAATAATAATTATAATTATTACGTTTGAGATTTTAATCATAGTTTTCATAAAAACAATCAAATCAACATACATTTATCGAAAATAATCGATATTTTTGTATTCGATTATTAAAAATACGATTTATTTCACAAATACACAATATAATGAAAATTTCGTTTTGTAAAAATTATTTATGAAAATAGTAATTACAAAATTTCAACCCCTCACACCACGGGAACCTCCCCAAATAAACATGTGGCTTATGCGTTATTATATATTATTATAACGCTTGAGATTTGAAACAATAGAAACAATAAATTCAACATTAGAATATCGAAAATAATTGATTTATAATTAATAATCAATTATTTTAAAATTCGATTATAAAAATATATAATCGTATATTTGACAAATACATAATATAATATTTATTTTCAAAATATCACAATTAGTTATATATATATATATATATATATATATATATATATATATAATCGATGTCCCCTTTTACCAATTGGTGTCGGGGACAATTAGTTATATAAGTATTTATATTGATTACGATTGAGTTTTGAATAATGGATTTCACAGAAACAATAAAATCAACATTCGATTATCGAAAATAATTAATTATTTCGTATTCGATTACTAAAATATATCATTTATTTGACAAATACACAATGTAAAGAAAATTTCATTTCAATTTAGCACAATTAGTTATGGAAATCGTAATTATAATTATTATGTTTGAGTTTTGGATTATAAATCTGACAGAAAAGATGAAAACAACATTCGATTATTTAAAATAATCGATTATTTCATATTCGATTACTAAAATATACGATTTTGCCCATCATTAATGCAAAATATTTAAAATTATGAAAAATGTCAATGAAATACAAAAAATACATATTTTTTTACAATTAAATGTATTTATTGTAACAATAAGCAATAAATACAACAATAATTTCTTTTTCGCTATTGTGATTGAAATTGGCACTTCAGGTTTATTTGAAGTGATGTATTTGTCTGTATTCAATAAACGCTTTTATTTAGTGTTTGGCAAAATCGAGTGAATTTAGTATTCGAGTATTTCTGAATAACTAATTTTTAGTAGCTGAAGTTAATAAATAATAATAAATTGGAGTGTATTAATAAATATGTGACACTTCCCAATATGTTATTATAAATAACATTAAATAAATTGTCATATACTTCATTTTGCAATGACAAACAAGATCGACTCTACTTTTATTTAATAAGATATATACAGGGTGGCCCAAAAAGACCATACTCTAAAAGTGTAACCTTTCAATTTATAGATTGAAATAATATTTACACTGCAAACATGCGTGCGTTTGTTAATGAAAATATTTGCAGCCATCTACTATTTCCGTTTATACTGAAAGTCGATGTCAACTTCCTTCGTCTTCCTTCTCTCTTTCTTATAAATTAAAATTATTTATGCGATTTTACAACAAAAAAATAAATATTAACTATACCTAAATTCGATATCTGACAATTTGTTAAAGTTGTCACTTTTTAAAATATGGATTTACGAGTCGGATTAAAGCCAGATGGTTCGTCTTTATTTAGTAGTAGCCCTATGCTAAGTACTCATGAAGAAACATGTCGAAAATAATAAACAGGGTTTTATTTTAATTAAAAGTAGAGTCTAGTCAATTTCATACTACAAAAACTGTTTTTTTTTTAATGCAACATATATATTTTTTACATGCTCTGGTGTAGAATTTATTTCTGAATTGAATTGCAATAGCATTCCCAATACTAAACTTTTTTTGGTTTTCAAGATAATAATACATTTTCTTAAATAGCTGTCAAAATAAGAATTGCGGCAGAAATAATATTAATAATCCAACCATTGAGTTAACATGTTGCTTTATCGATTCACATTACATTTAGTTTAAATATATTAATTTATTTATCTACTTACATATTTATTTATTTCACGACAATTGTGATTACATACAAAATAAACAATATATAATACACGCACTTAATATCGAGAAAGTGAACATAAATACAAGATTTACAATAAATAAAATACGAATATACAGCTTAGTAACTAATAAAGTAAGATATTAATAAACGCAATCGAGATTAATAACAGTCAATGATCTGCGAAAAGTTGAAAAGAAGCTAAAAAAACAATTCAAAGTTTGTTGATCGCGCATCAACGCGAGTCAGGCAATAGATGGCGCTTACGCTATCTTTCCAATTATTATGATTCTTTATTTGTAAATGAAGTGCATATTGTAAAATGGATATTCCGTAAATAAATAAATAAAAAGTGCTGATAGGTTAAGTTTACACTAATATAATACACTTAATATCGAGAAAGTGAACATAAATACAAGATTTACAATAAATAAATTACGAATATACAGCTTATACCCGTTTGCACCGCCTTGTTTAAGTACTCCTTAGTGCTAAGTAATCCTTAACTTATGACATTTGGTTTGCACCGCGCGCGCACGATGTCTAAGGTCTCCTTAAATTTAAGCCGCCGATGTTGGCGGCTTAACTTCACTAAGGCTTCTTTAGCGTTGATGTACGGCTGATTCTAACCTATAAATTTATAGATAAGGAATAAAGTAGAGAAAGCGAACGAATAATGTTATAAAAAAATGGTGAAATGTATACATTCTTAAATAAATATATTATTTAAAGTTTCTTTTGATTTCTATAATGTTTATAACGGTAATAATTATCCGAAATAGTTGTGATTTTCTAAAATTAATAATAATTTTCTATGATTTCAAGGTTAGGAAGCGAGAATAATAGACGACATGAAGTTAGGCACTAACTTTCCACTAGATTTTCCCCCAACTAAGGAGACCTTAACTAAGCGGAGATTTTATATGAGCGGTGCAATCCAATCTCTACTATTCTTTCCTTAACTTTTAAGGAATCCTTAACTAAGGAGGCCTTAAAGTAAAATCGGTGCAAACGGGCATTAGTAACTTATAAAGTAAGATTAATAAACGCAATCGAGATTAATAACAGTCAATGATCTGCGAAAAATTGAAAATAAGCTAAAAAAACAATTCACACATTGATCGCACATCAACGCGAGTTAAGCAATAGATGGCGCTTTCCAATTATTATGATTCTTTTTTTGTAAATGAAGTGTGTATTGTAAAATGAAGATTCCGTAAATAGATAAATAAAAAGTGTTGATATGTTAAGTTTACACTAATATATAGCTATCTTTCCAATTCTGATTCTTTATTTAGCGCTGATATGTTAAGTTTACACACGTCACACATATAACGTATTCAGTAAAATATTTATTTAGTCATTAAACTAACTGTTTGTTATTAGACAGATAATGACGCGTTAATGGCGTTGAAACTATAATCGCTAAATAAATGTTATGTTATATGAGGTTAGAAATATTTTTGATAATTTATTCATATTTATTATTTTTTATGAACTGCATATATATCAATATTACAAACATGAAGTTAAGATATAATTTTATTGATCCTAATCAGATAATATAAAAGAATATTATTTGATTTCTATTTAATTAAAAGCATTGGATAAAAAACGTGTGTTTCATAAAAATGTTTTTCTTCAGTGATCTGCGGCTGTGTTTTTTTCTCTGCATTAATAATTAATCCACCAAAGTGACATTTTGAAAATTTCGGATTGAACTGGAAGTGTGTAACAAATTCTAATAAAAATGGAGGTGAAATGTAAACGAGTGTAGTGTATTCAAAGGGATGTTCCAAAAAAAGAGATGGAAACCTAATCGAGTTAATGGATATAAACTAATTGCTAAATCTCCAAGGAAGCCATGAATCGGGTTAGTAATGAAGTATTGGATTGTCTCGTTTTCTTTTATATTATACAAAATATTTGATATAAACTTATAAATGGCTATCGACCTTAGGTCTTTCAGCCATTTTTCTTTTATTTATATTAGATTGGACTTGTAAATTAAATTCACTTGGTTTATTTTATTAAGATAATGGCATCAAGACGAAACTAGTTGTTAAGTTAAAATATAAATAAGTAAAACTAAACGAAATGAATTAAATTTATAAATATAATCTATTATTATTATTAAGGCTTAAAGACCATTGGTCGATGGTCAATTAACAGATATAAATTATGTATTTAATTTTGTAATTTTGATTATTTATTTGTTTTGTATATTTTCCTGTATATATCTGTTAATAAAGATTATTATTATTATTAATAATAATAATAAACGTTTCTATTAAATTTAAAGTGTAGTTTTACAAATGAAAAAATGTCAGCATTATATGTTACTGTTCTTCCACTTAACCTATTATAATTAGTCCAATTCAATATACATAATTTAACATGAGTATTTATAAATATATTTAAAAAAAAACGATTAGTCTTTGGTTCACATATATTACTAATCACACCGATGTGAAGTTACCCACGGTTTTATAAAAAAAAATATGAAATACATTCCCCTGATTTTATTGTTTTAAATGATTATTTAGACCTTTAATAATAATCTAAGAACAAAAACAAGTTCCTGAATTGTGACAAATACCTTCGTTTTGGACTTAGAAAGTTCGTCTCTATAAGAAATCCGTGGCCGAAGTTTAAAAATTTATAAAAAAAGTTACGAAATACATACCCCTGATTTTATTATTTTAAATGATTATTTAGACCTTTAGCAACAATCTAAGAACAAAAACAAGTTCCTGAATTGTGACAACACCTTCGTTTTGGACTTAGAATGTTCGTCTCTCTATACGAAATCCGTGGCCGAAGTTTAAAAATTTATAAAAACAGTTACGAAATACATACCCCTGATTTTATTGTTGTAAATGATTATTTAGACCTTTAGCAACAATTTAAGAACAATTTAAGTCTGAATTGTGACAAACACCTTTGTTTTGGACCTTAAATCTGATATATCTAAGTCTTTATTCGAGGCTAATAATTGAAAGTAAAAATTATTTTAAATTAGGTTGGACATATCTTATCATAGTTTTTGTATAATTGGGTTATTTTCATTCGTTTATAAGCTGTGAATAATTTTTAAAATAAATACTTTACCCGGCGCCTCCGCCAAGGTGGAGGAGCCGGACAAATCCGTGGCTGGAAATCCGTGGTTAACTTCACATCGGTACTAATAGCAAAGCTCATCTTGGAAAAATAATTTGCGTATCTGTATTTTGAATGGTAGTATTCGGGACTCTTCCGTACAGAATATTTAAATTTAGCGTGTACGTTATTATCTTCACATTGAATATATATTCATCTATTACAAAAGCTGCTTACACTAGACTGTGATGATAATGTATAGCCTACGCGTTAAACTTAATATTTTCCTTACAGAATAGCTCCAATTATCGCAGGTTTCACGTTTTGTGTTAATTATGTTGCATAACTTATAAATATTGTAAATAACTTCGGACCCGACGTTTATATTGTGAATGTCAGTTCTAAAAACGATTCTTCAGTACAGGTAGGGAGGCTTTTGAAGACTGTTTATCTTATGATATACTGTGTAAGAATGAAGTTTTTTTTTTTTCGATTAGCCATATTGAACCAATTAAGTTCGTAACACTTATTAACAATGTTTTATCTAGTGATTAATGAGAACAAAGTGTCCGATATATATCTTTTATTATTATTATTTTTTAATCTTTTTCCTTTCTACCATTAGGTGTAAGGAGTTTATTAATGTTATTGTCTATATATACAGTGAGGATTTTATTTCATTGAATCTAGCCCTATGTTAAATTTAATAAAATCCATACCAATGCATTGGAAACATTCAAATAATTGGTGACATTTCATTAATGCAGATAACTGTCACAAACAGTATACGTCAAATGAATTTGAATTTCAGAAAAAACAAATGAATTAATATCCATTCTCCTTGTCGTGAATTGATTGGAGTTTACCTCGTAGACTCGAATCGTTCAATATGCCAAATGAAATTATGAAAAGATGGCACTTGCGTCGTCTTCCATTTATTACGATAAATAATTTAATTTCATCATAATTATTACTTCGTTTATTTCTGTACATTGAAAGAAGCTACTGAATTCTAGAAAAAAATACTGGTTTGGTTCTGTTTTTTTATTTTTAATTTTCTATTATAAGAATTTTGAAATTCCAAATGTTTACTTAAATTAATCAGAAAATCGTTCGAATTAATTAATAAAATTATATTGTAGATAGTTTCAATTTTAAGAATTCCAGCGTGTAATAGCAATTTGATGTATTTTTTGTTATTACATATTATATAATAATAAATCTTCTTCTTTGTAAAGGGACCACAAAGGGCAACTTCGACCTTATGGGATGACAGTATACATCAATTATATTTCATTGATTAAATTGAAAGGCCTATTTTCAATCACATAAAATTCTCACTTTATAAATTGATAATAACCTTTCATCGCAATTTTATCTTAATTACCAAATGTACATTTCGAACACAAAGTGACCATTATCAATAAATTAACTTGGTCACTTTGTGTCGGAAATATACATTTGTTAATACAAATAAAAGTATGAAGAAAGGTGTTTTATTTATCAATTTAATTTGATCTTCACGTAACTCAAACAATTTTCACTTTATACCTTTTATCAGTGTTGCCTATCACCAATAAAAAGTATAAATCGATCGATCTCTATGAGCGGCTCGATGTGTTTGGTTGGCTCGATCTGTTGTATCGGCTCGATCTTTCTGATCAGCTTGATCTGTTTTATCGGCTCGATCTTTTCGAGCGGCTCGATACTTCATTTGATCGATCATTGATTGATCAATCTTTGAGATGATCTATCTTGCCCATCACTCATTTTTATTATAATTGAAAATTACTGAAAATTTCGGATTGTACTTGATGTGTTGATATATTTTTACAAGATAAATTTAATAAACAAGAAATGTATAGTTAAAACAGGCCCAAAAACGAATATCCGCACAATAAAGAAAGCACTTACTTTTAAGTAAGTGTGCATGTTATTTTTTTAAATTTATTGTGCAAAGTAACGATGGTTTATACTTTGCTAATAAACCAAAACATTCCATCAGTACATTTTCCAGTAATGAAGTTGTTTTGTTGGTTATTTTCCACTCTACTCCATTTAATTTATTGTTAAAATTGCACATTGAATATATACATATATATAATCGATGTCCCCTTTTACCAATTGGTGTCGGGGTGTACATTGAATATAGAGGGAAATAAGAACGAAATTGAATTTGAAGCCAATATTTCATATGAATATGAATTATTACTTTACTGCCTGAAAAACAACATGAATTAGTATTCTTCCGAAGATGGTGTCAGTCGTGATTATTTCATGTTTCTTATGTGCTGTCATTCCCATAAGTAGCCTGATATCTTCTATGTGGCAAGCACATGATCTACACTTGCTGTTGCATATCAGTAACATATTTCATAAAAGCAAACATTTTTGTTCGGAAAAAAGAATAAAAAAAGAAAGTTCCTTACATTGAATAACGTTATTTTTTTTGTTATATTGAATTTTTCTCCGATCAAAAATTGTTGCATGATGCAATATGCAACAGCAAGTGCATTATATATTCATAAATATATCATTTTTATTTAATTTATTTAAATAACTGTGACCAAGTGAATGAATACTCTTTTCTATTTATAAATAAAAGCAATTTAAAAATAATTAATAAATTATTCCCTCTTTAGCTTCTGTAACATTTTGACTTACCTTACGTAAGCTTTAATAATAATAAATAATAATAATAATAAATTTATTGTCCAACAGGAAACAAGTCCCAATTACAGAACAATTATACAATAATCAAATACAAACATAGCATAGAGAAAATATGAAGATATAAAAATGGTAGTATAACATTATAGCCGCATTACAATAACTATAGTTCTTGAATATATTGATCCAAAATAGTTAAAACCATATTTAATTTATCGTGAAATATATCGCAAGATTCGGATATCTTATTAAAACAAGTTGACATTATTTTGATAGGTGATTTCCGCCCAATGTCGGTTCTATTTGCTAACATATTAAATGTTGGTGATCGTCGGCTATAAAAAGATGGAATATGCAGCCTAATTGTATTTAATAAGTCCGGTGAGTCAATAGAATTATGCAAAAGTTTGTACAGAAAGGAAAACAAATGTACAATAATACACTGTTGCCAAGGCGGTACATTTTGATTTAATTTAACAAGTTCATTTTTTGTCTCAATGAAGGTTGATTGTTTCCACGTTTGTCTCTTTTTATCCGATCCACTTTGGACTTCTCAAACTTCCCAACTCTTTAATTATATAAGGCATGGCTGTACTGTACTTTATATAGCCTTATATTACGTTTTTTTTATTTTTTGTTCATTGCATTAAATATTTTCGAATCGAAAATTGTTATTATTTTTATGCAACAGCAAGTGTTTATTATTGTACAATTGTTTTAAAGTACTTACGTAAAGAAAGTCAAAATGCCACATTAGCTAAAGAGGGAATAATTTAATAAATATTTTCAAATTCTTTTTATTTAATTTATTTTTATTTACAGTGACCATCTGAATAAATATATATATTTATTAAAATTGTGTATTTTTATATCACTTTAATATTCGTTCTTACTTCCAGAACACCCTTTACAAAATCGCGTGCTGATAACCTGAAGTTGTATACGAATTATAAATCCCTTGGGATTTATAGCTATCATAATGTTCATAAATGGAAGATGCCGCAAGCGCCATCTTTTGCCTATTTTCACCTTGTAGAATCGTTGATGATGCCACATGAAATTAAGTAAAAGATAGCGCTTACGTCGTTTTCCATTTATTATGATTCATATCAGGTATTTAACCGCAACACAAGATCCGTTCAACCGCCTTCATCAAGGCATTGCACATTAAACACACGAGTCTGATGAGGTTCGAAAAAACGAAATTGCCATCACTAGTTATCCATACGCTAGATGAATGCTGGTTGAACATTTTATTAAATATCATAATGCTGTTTTAGAAAGTAACTCAAAGCTGACATCTATATAGATATCGTCGATATATAAAATAATTGTGAATGTGGGAATAATTAATGACACTAACATTTTTATTTCCACTCCTATTCCAAAAGGTATTCTCATTTTGTTTGTTGTTCCAATCAAGGTTGATTGTTTCCACTTTTGTCTCTTTTACCCGAATTACTTTGGACTTCCATTAATTAATAGCACTAATTATTCTCACATTCGTTTCTCAATTTAATTCAATCTGTAAAAAAGGAAGTGGAAACCTACATCTATTAATCAGTTAGATTTCCATTCTATCTTACCTTTTCTGAATTTTAGTACAATACATTAACATCAACAAATTACTAAAACTACCAGGAAGCCAGTTGTTAATAACTGGATTTTCTCGTTCATTTTTTCTCTTCCTCGTCAATTAATTAAACAGTTAGTCGATATCGCAATTAGATCCTCTTGCCATTTCATCAGTGTACAGTAGCTCCTCTTCACGGATATGTTAATCAATTGATCACAGTTAATTAAAAATCTCGTAAAATTGTCATAGCTGTCCAAATTAAGACGTATTAAATGTACTAACAATTAATTTAGACGGGATAATAAAAAATAAAACTTTATTGGCATACCAGCGACCATAACGATAATGTAATAAATTAATTCTTTAATTAAGATTTCATTATAAATTTCACAGATCCCTGAATCGATTGTTCTGGTCGCATAAAAAGAAAACCCGTTGTCAATGAAGGAAGTATTTTGCCTTTAAATAGAAGAGAGTTATTAACCGATGCAAAATGTCTTTCAATGAATGTTGGGTTTATCAATGGTTAAAGTTTTAATTGCGTTATTGTGTATTTGTTACCATCGCCTTCCTTTTGAAACTAAAAATGAAGCACGAAAGCAATGTTTTCTGTGTTTAAACTGAAAGCGATTATCCTGTTTTATTGACAATTGTAATAAAATTCGTGGTCTCATACTTCCAGATATTTTTATCATTTAGATATGTTGCTCACTTGTCATCTGATGAAAATAAAGAACAATTGACTTCTTTCAAAAATTAAATATTTTTTTACATCGACTAGTTTCGCTTTTTACTAGATGGTGATGGACACAAGATCGATCAATTGCAGTATCGAACCGCTCGAAAAAATCGAGCTTATCAGAAAGATCGAGCCGATCAAGCTGATCAGAAAGATCAAGCCGCTCGAGCCTATCAAAAAGATCATAGAAATCATAAATCATTTGCAGGGATTTTTTTTGATCGATCTTGCCTATCACTAAAATAAATAAGTGTAATTTGTTCACAAAACTTTAATTTACAATATGTATAAGTTTCAAATATCTATTTTCATTATCGTGGAAGATTAACCTTTGCTCACTCTTAGGGCCAAATAACTTGTAAGTTTCTGACTGTAATAAAGGCTGTCTCACTTTGCATAAAACAGAACAACTTTAAGAAATAGTGTGATTCAATAATCGATATTCGATCCGCTCGAAAGGATTGATCGATCCGAGGCACATAATATAATCAAAATCCACTCTAAAAAGTAGTACCAAAAGATCGAGCTATTGGAAAAATCAAGACCTCGAAAAGATCGAGTAGTCTATTTTTTATCGATCTTGTCCATCACTACTTTTACTACTGCAACAAAGCAAGTGGAAGAAAATACAAGGATTTTATTTAATTTAATTAAGTTTATTAGATTATCAAGAGTAAAAAGTGAAACTTGTAAATGAAATAATTATTTTTTTAAACAAACCAAGTTTTCTTTCCAAACATATACCAAAATAATAATAAAAAATAATATTTATTCATTTTGTCAAAGTTATTTAAAATAAATTAAATAAAAAGAAGCATGTGTCTGCAGATAGTCTTATATTACATTACGTTTTTTTTGTTCTTCGCTTCGAATAAAATAGAAATGTTGTACAATACATTTTTTTATGCAACAGCAAATTTCCATTATATAATTCATTGTTTGGATAGGTATATGTCCGAGAAGTAGTTGTTTTAATGTATATTTGTTTTAAAATTCTTACGTAACACAAGTAAAAAAAGTACCTATTGCGACTTTTTTTTACTTGTGTTACATAAGAATTTTAAAACAAGGGAAAATAATTGATTAATAATTAATCAAATAATTGATTCATAATTAATTCGTTTCAAATTCTTTTCATTTAATTTATACTAAAGTATTTCCACTTTTTCCATCAAGTGTTAAGTGAGAAAGCTTTTTGAAATATATTGAAAGTATAGTTTATTTTTTCCGTCATATTTTGATTATCTATAAAAATATGTTTTGAAAATCCCATTTAAAAAAATGCAATATACATATTTTCCCAGTCATGACATTCGTTTACATTCTTATTTTTATTTACACATTTTTGGCGAATTTCGTTTACTTTGTTGCGGCAGCGTCGTAAATTTTTATTAACCGTCCTCAGAGAAAAAAAAAGCGCTAAACTTTTCCACGCTCGCTCTCTCTCAACCACACCACCCCCACATCAACCTAACAACACCCTTCCCCCTTCTGGAAGCTCGTTTTATTTCATTTTTCTTCTTTTTGCTGTTTCAGGGTCCTCCACCTCAGGGTGGGCAAATAAAATTCACAATCGCCGACACCCTGGAGCGGATAAAGGAGGAGTTCAATTTCCTTCAGGCGCAATACCACTCGTAAGTATAAAAACCGGCGAAGGGAAAAAGTTTCCCGGAGACAAGAATACGAATAACTTATTGCGGTTCTAAATACAAAATCGATATCTGCGAAGAGAAGTGCGGTGAACATTTTTACCTCAGATATTACAATAATTGAGTAATTAGTAATTAACTAATTGATGTTTATATATTCGATTATTCATTAATAAATATTTTATAATTTTGAATCTATACCGAGAGATCATATACAAAAGGGGCGAACATAAGTATTTATCAAAATTAAACAAGGAAAAATGACTGGCAATGACTAATTATATTATGTTAATTTTTGTAGTATGAAAAAAGGAATTATCGAATTTTAGTGAGCATTGTTTAATTTTAATTAATTCTTATGTTCATCCCTTCTGTTCAATGATTACTAAAACTCGATCATTCCCTTTTTCCTCATTACAAAAATTAATGTAATATAATTTTTGTATTGCCTTTTCCCACTACAAAAAATATATTATATTAATTTTTGTAATGAGGAAAAAGGGAATGACCTAATTTTAGTAATCATTGAACAGAAGGGATGAACATAAGAATTAATTAAAATTAAACAATGCTCACTAAAATTCGATAATTCCTTTTTTTCATACTACAAAAATTAATATAATATAATTTTGCATTATAAAGTCATCTGCAGACACGTGTTTCGGTATTTATCCCTCGTCAATACAGCTCTACTTTATGAACACTTAAATTTGATAAAATTTAATTATTAAACATTCTAATATTTTCAAAATTATTTTTATTTAATTTAATCAAAATTTACTTTACTGATTAATTCTATTAAATTCTACTTGTTAAAATCATCCCATTCCGTTTAACAAGGCTGGCAATTTATTTCTTTTACGATTACCTTTTCGCGTTTGTTGTACATTCGTTTCTTTTTTGTACTATTTTTCATCGAGCACATTAAAAATTCACGGCGACCAGTTATTTTCCGGTGTACCGTGCATTATTAATCGCGGACAGAATGGCCAAAGAGTCCATCCGATACCCGCACCGCCGACACGTTCAGCGCCCGTCCTCCCTTTTTCAATTTAATTCGTGTCATTATTGTCTACATGTATGTTTCTCCAAACCACCCACCTTCCAATACACCCCCGTTATAAGGAAAGACGATCCTATTAATTTTTCACGCGTTTTAATATTACACGGCTCCCGCATCGATTCATTCGAGTTGCTATCCTGAATATTTTATTCGTCCACATTTTAAATGTTGCAAGAGTATCGATTGGTTGTTTTGCCGTTTTTTTTTTTTTTGAGAGAGATATTGGTGCCTGAGTGTTTCATAATTTTAATTAAAATTTTGTTTTTTATTCACTTTCGTTCCTCATTCATCAACTTTTCAAAAGGATATTACTGGCGACTTTAAATAAATTACAAATTCACAATCACGAGTCCAATACCTCCACGACTTATGTAATCATAAAATTTTGAAATTACTATAAGTAATTATTGTAATCAAGGATAGCTCTTCGTGGGGTTAATTATTAAACGGACTGCAATCATTTAAAGAATAATGCCTTCTTGCTAAAAACGCATTTCTTTCAAGTAAAATAAACAACACATTCCAAAATTGTTTTCACATACCAATTATTAAATAGGTTTCGCCTATTGATCCTGGTGGACTTAGCGGCTCTGAAGGATATTCACAAGAAAATTATTATCTCAAATAATTATTTATTCAGCTAAATGTGAAAATGATTTATTAATTATTTTCAAATCATTTTTATTTAATGTAATTATTTATTCATTAGTGTAAACCCATTATTAATCAAACGCCTCAGATACTCTAATAACAATACTGCAAATACTCCCTTGACTCACCGGAATATATATTATACTGGGATCGAACAGTAACAGCTGACAGATCAATTGATTTTAACCGGCCAGAAATCATATTTATTAATACAATTGACAAGAAAGCATTGATTATTGATATAGAAACAAAACCTGTCACAAAAAAAAGAAATACTCGAAATATGAAAACCTCGCTATAGAAATGAAAAGCATCTGGAAATTTGAACCATCGAAATAATCTCAATCACATTTTCTGTCAGTAGAGTTTACACGAAAAAAATTACAAGAAATATAAAAAGTATTGAATTACCGTATCACCTGTGCAATATTATACAAAAAAGTGTTATTCTCCAAACTTGCCACATAACAAGAAAATTTTTGGGATAAAACACATATTACCAGTATATACAATCGGTATAAATGGGATATGGTGAACTTCATCTCCATCCACCGAGCCGAACCAAAAGTTGCACGTGTAGGGTCAATAAATTTGTTCCAGCTTCGGCTTTAAAAAAAATAACAATGATGCGCAATACGCAGAAGAGGTCCAGGTTTAAATGGTGAGAAGAGGAGAGCCATGAACCAATGCCTTTATCGGCTATACCTGCAAATAACAAAATTATAAACAAATACGGGCACAAACTACAAATTAGAATGCTTCAATCTTGCGTAGACCTTCAAGGCAAGACCCTGCAAAACATCCTAGACCAGAAATGCCATCTATTCCCCACTAACAGATTGAGTATAGCGACAATAGATACCATTAGGAGAGAATTAGCTGATTAATTAGGGATGACTTAGAGGTAATTCACTGCAAATGTAAATGCAACACCTCACATACCCAACGCTGAACCCACTACTGAAACTAAAATGCTCCTAGAGCAAAATATTATGAAATACTGGGGAATAAGACCAGACTTCAAGAACCCGTTACCAAGACTTAGATCCACATAAGTGACTCCAAAAATAATAAGTCAAATTAGCAACATGGATATCATGAAAGTTAGAGAAATGCGCAGACTTAGATGCAATACATGACCTTGTTTACGCGGCAGCTTTAGTTTCACCTCAAGATTAACCGAATGGAGAAGACAAATACCACACCACATAATGAGGAGAGAGAGAACCAACCTGGGAAGGAAGGTTTAATAACAAAATCGAAGATCTAAGAAAAACCATTGGTATACTAACTCAATATAAACAGCAAAAACCTAGTAAGAAGGTACGTGTGTGGATTAAATATAAACCGAACTTTTATGGTTACTGTTCGCTAGATAGAGTGAGTGACGTGGCGCTATGATATGTGTTGGGTGGTGATGTCAGGAGGAGGGGAGTCCACCGCCCCAATTCGCCAGAATTGCCAGATTGCCGATTACATCATGTCGGAACAAGAAGTACACGCGTCCGTTGAGCAACGCATTATTATTAAATTTCTGTCTTGGAAGAACGTAAAATCTGCCGAAAATTTGCGTCGACTGACTGCACAGCTTTCCGAAAGAACGCTTTCAAGGACCCAAGTCTATGACTGGCACAAACACCTTTCAAGTGGCCGAGACTCAGTGGAAAAGGAGAGTCATGCACGCCGACCTCGGACAAGCATCACTGAGGCTAACATTCGTACGATCCATGAGTTGATTGACGGTGACGCCTTACAATATCGGACATTATTGCAGAGGTCGGTATATTATACGGGAGTGCCTAAGCAATATCATTGCGAATGACTTGGGTTACCGAAAAGTTTCGGCAAGGTGGATTCCTCGCTTACTAACCGAAGATCAGAAAACAAATCGTCTTGCAGTGTGTGAAAGGCTTTTGGCGCGATATAGAGCAGAGGCAGATGAATTTTTTAGTCACATTGTCACCTGTGATGACGTGGGTGCACCATTATACCCCAGAATCAAAGAAAGCAAGCATGGAGTGGCGACAACCTGGAGAAACACCACCTCGGATAGCCAAGACTCGTCTTTTTGCAGGAAAACGTTTTGACGACGATCACACTGTGGAATCGTTTGTACGCAAGTGGTTACAGACACAACCAACTTCATTCTTTGATGACAAAATTAAAAAACTTTACATCCTGTGGGAAAAATGTATAAATAAACGTGGAGATTATGTAGAAAAATAAGATGTATTCAAAATTGGTTTTACTGTAACATTAAATTTTTATAAACAAAAGTCCGGTTTATATTTGATCCACCCATGTAATAGCGCAAGGAGAGAACATAATCCAGCAAAACAAGGATGAAAATAACCGGAACATCGAGGAAATAATTGACTGGCTGAAGCAAAAACTCGCTGTGTACGCGTCAAAACTTAGGCGATGTAAAATATCAATGTACAGGAAGAACGACAATAGAGCCTTTGCCAACAACCAGAGGACCTTTTATCGGAACCTGGAAAACTGGCACCAGATGTATACCCAAAACTGAATGAAATAAGACACTTTTGGAGAAATATATGGGAAAACTTCAGCAACCCACAGAGCTAAGCCTGAGTGGTTAAGGTTAGAGGAGAAAAGACTCCAGAAGATACCTCAATTAATTCAACAAACAATCTATATTTACGACGTGAAGAAAATACTTTCCAAAACCCAGTACTGAAAATCCCCGGCGACAGACAAAATTTATAACTGCCACGCAGAAGCTGGCAGAGCCATTAATTGAAACTTTAAGATTTGAAGAAACATCTGATTTCCTAACAATAGGTCTAACATATCTTATACTAAAAACATCATCCACCCAAACTAATCCCAGCATATACAGACCTATAACGTGCCCGCCCCTGCCCACACTATACAAATTGCTGAACGGAATTATAGCCGATAAAATCTATAAGCACCTCGATGACAATAAACTTCTTCCAGAAGAGCAGAAGGATGCATACACAAGGGTGTGTATTCCTTCTGCGTCCACAACAATGAATTAACTCATTCGGCTAAAAAGCAAAATTAAGACCTACACGTCGCATACATCGAATATTAAAAAATCTTATACCGAACGGCACTCTTCGCTGATTAAAGCACTATCCATGTACAAAATAGGTATAGGTATTGTAATATTCATGGAGAAATTAATGACAAAATGGAGGACTGAGTTAAAGACTGGACCCATCAAAGAACAAATATCCATAAAAAATAATTGCGGCATCTCGGGGAGATGCACTAAACTTTGGTTGTGTCTGGCACTCAACCCCACCCCCCCCCCCCCCCCCTAACCATTCCATTAAACAAAACTCATCAAATCACGCATCTTATGTATATGGATGACATCATCATAACTCAGACACCGAGATGGGACGCAGGAAATTGCGCCCAACGGTTAAGGACTCGAATGACACTAAGATGAGCTTCAGGATGGACAAGGTAGAATAAACAGCATCCCAGAACTTTAAACTGTTAAGGAACGACACTGTCGTAGAGGGTATGGCCGAGGGCGAAACACACAAATATCTTGTTTTCGCCCAAGCTAAGGGCATCGACATTACACGGACAAAGAAGGAACTGAACTGATGAAAATACACGTAAGACTGATCCTTAAAACGCAACTAGAAGGTAGATACAAAATAAAAGCAACCAACATCTATGCAATCCCTGCACTACTGCCAATTTGAAAGTAGCTAACAGGAGTGTGCGTGCTGAGTTTAACAGAAATAGTGCTTACTATCCGAAGGCCTGCAAATAACGTTTGCACCTCCCCAGGAATTAGGAGGTAGAGAAATCACTGATTTGAAGGAATGACACGAACGCGAAATTGCATGTTTAAGGAAGTACTTTCTAGACAAATGTTATGAAATTTATTTAAATAACTGTGACCAAGTGAATGAATACTCTTTTATATTTAAATGCAATGATTTAGAGTTTCACAAGCACATTACCTAGGTTTAATGGTGTTAGTTTCACATTTAAAGGGGTGTGAAACTAACACCATTAAACCTAGGCACTGAACAGATGGAGGCAGGGAATAAAGACTATCTTCAAAAGAAACTGACGGAGTAGAGGAGTAAGGAACTCCATGGGAAGTATGCAAATATGTTAGAGAAACCAGAACTCAACAAAGAGGTAATTGTGTATTGGCTGATACAGATCAACATATTTGCGAAGACCGAGGTATTCGCATGCGTCATCCAAGACCAGGTAATCCCTACGAAGTCATACCTGAAATATATCATTAAGGAAGGACCCCGATGTGAACTCCACAAACTGCCTCATGTGCAATGAGATGCACGAAATTGTAAAGCATATAATAAGCTTCGCTCCGAAAGACAATTCAAACCGACACAAGAACGTTGTTAAAGTAATATACAAAGAACTCTGCTTGAAATACAAAATAGAATTTACAGACGAACCGTACTATAACTACAGCCTTAAAACATAATGGAGGATAATAACATTAAAATAACTGGGACCAAACAATCCAGACGGAACACCACAGCCAGCGTAACAGGCCAGAAATTACACTACTCAACAAGGACAATAAACAACTCACCTTATATACATAGCTATCCCGGCATCTACCAATATCTCCAGTAAATACGCCAAAAAGATTCAGAAATACTTACCTCTAAGTAAAGAATTGAAGATCCAGTGGGATCTGGAACGGGTGAAGATAGTATAAATCACAGGAGAAATTCCCCATTCACTGACAGTCTCTCGAATACCTGCAACTGGGAAATCTAAAATAATAATAACCGCAATTCAAAAGATCAGCATACTTGCCTCATGTAACCTTGTCCGTTAAGTGCTGAACACCAACATGCAATAAAACCAGTGATACCACAAACCTGCGAGACAAAAAATGGTGATAATATGTTTTCTAATAATAATCGTCCTGGTGGATTTAGTGGTTCTGAAGGACGTTCACAAAATAAGCATTTTTTAAAAAAAAGCCTCATGCGGGGACAAATGATACTGGAACTAGAATTATTTGAAATCAAAATTTTTAAGGGATCCATTGAGATTGAGTAAATTCTGGTCGCGATTGAGAATAATCATATACAATGATACCGGTTGGAAGTTGGCCACGCATTTCCAACCACGAGTCCGATGTCTCCACCATCGGACTAAACATCAAATTTTGATATTATCTCAAATAATTATTTCCAAAATAGTGTTAATCTATTATTAATCAAAGGCCTCAGATACTCACCTCCAAAAAGTTGGCACCCCCACTTCGTCAAAATCAAATAAAAATATGCCTATAATTAAGGACTAATTAAAGACTAATTTGTACCCAGAAAACTAGAATTTGTACCAACTTAGTTTTGCCGATTTTTATTATGGCGGTGCTAGCTTGACTAAAGTTAGCACCCCCACTATTCCTAATTGAAATTTAACCAGATGCGTCCAAAACTTTGAATTAAAGACTAATTTGTACCCATGTTTGTTTATCATTGTTTAAACAATTTATAAGTTATTTAAATAATTTTTACATTATTTAATAAATTTATAACTAAAAAGTACTTTTTATAATTAATACATAGAAATGTAGAGTATAAATTTAGGACTAATTAGTACCCACGAGTATTTTGTTTTAAACATTTTTTGTGATAAAATATATATTGAAAATCTTTATTTCTGAGTATTACATTACATAATTTTCTAATATACAGAGAGGTTTTTTTATCAGTATACATTAGGTGAAGTGTATACCTGCAAAAATGCGAGTCAAACGCATTGAACCGATTAATGTGTGTATGTTTAGTTGACTATTTGACTAAACACACATACATTAATGCATTTGACTCGCGTATTTTGTAGGTATACATAGGGGAAATGTATACTGATAAAAAAAGCTCTCTGTATATACATACAATCATTTACATATTGTTAGACCTCAGAAAATGGTGATAAAATAATTTTCGGTTAAATCTCAAATTTCCATTTTCGTAAAAATAATTTGGGACCATAATAAAACTCGACAAATTTATGTTTCTAATTTAGGACTAATTTGTACCCACCAGTATTTTGTTATAAACAATTTTTTGTTGATAAAATAATTTTAAGTTAAATCTTAAATTTCGATTTTCAGTATAAAACTTAAAAAACAAGGAACCACAATAAAACTAGAGAAACTTGTGTTTCTAATGTAGGACTAATTTGTACCCATAAATATTTTGTTATAAACAATAAAAGAGAGCGATATACCACGCTGTGATCAGAATGCGCGATATAGACTATATATATGTTTTTACACTTAACGGTAGAAAGGAAAAAGATTAAAAAAATATATATATGTTTTTATATATTATATATGTTTTTTTAATTTGTTTAATAAATTTCTATCAAAATCGGTGGTTTCTTCTTTGGTACTTCGCGTAGACACAAGAGTCAGCATATCGCATTTGCGCTTGAATCAGTCCGTTTCTTGTTCGACCTTGAAGGTTTTTATGCAGTCAAAATGAGTTGCAAACTTGGAAGACCTCGTAAATTGGATTACGCGTGAATTAGTGCCAGTGTACTCCTTGACAAAATTAATTTGGTCAGAAATAATTCGCTTGTGCCAAAAACGCTGGAAATATGGGGTACAGTGGCGGCGAAAGTTAACATGACTGCGTCGGCCTTATATGCGTTTGTGGCAAACAATAAAGGCCAAAATAAAGACCATCTGATTGGGAAACGAAATAATGATTTAGTCTCATCAATTGATGGCGAATTGTCTACATTGTTGAACGAAAGTTCGATAAACGTTTCCATTGGGGAGACTGTGGTCGATATTTATCTGAAAAAAAGTATGAACAAAAAATTGTTTATAACAAAATACTTGTGGATAAAAATTAGTCCTAAATTGGAAACACAAGTTCCTCTAGTTTTATTGCGGTTCCAATATTTTATTACGGTAAATAGAAAACAGTATTCATTCACTTGGTCACAGTTATTTAAATATATTAAATAAAAATTATTTGAAAATAATTAATAAATTATTTTCACATTTAGTTCTGTGACTATAGACTTACCTACGTAAGTACGTTAAACAAATGCACATTAAAACAACTACTTCCCGGGCAAATACCCACGCCGGACATTGAATTACATAATGTACACCTGCTGCTGCATATCAAATATTGAATAATGCAACAAAAATTTTTTTTTGATCCGAGAAAAATTTTATGTAAAAACAACAAAAGGAGCGTTACATAATATAAGGCCATCTGCAGACACGTGTTTCGGGATCTATCCCTCGTCAGTACAGCTATGCCTTACATAATTTAAAGATGTTAAAATAAATCAATTAAATTAATTCAAATACAATCAGCATAATTAAATCAGTTATATTAAATCAAATTAAACTAAATCAATTTAAATTAAATTAAACCAAATTAATTCAATTTAAATCAAAACCGAATAAAATTAAACGAAAAGAATTGAATCAAATTAATTAAAAAGAGCGACCCTCACCTGCCGCGCGCTGAGATAGTAATGACCGGCGAAGGAGGACGTGCGCTCGTGTATTTTTGTTATCGCAAATTCACAAAAAACTTCTCTCGGTTCGGATTTGAATAAATGCCTCGCTGGCTATTAATATAAATAGAAAACAGTATTCATTCACTTGGTCACAGTTATTTAAATATATTAAATAAAAATGATTTGAAAATAATTAATAAATTATTTTCACATTTATCTCTGTGACTATAGACTTACCTACGTAAGGGGTATTTGCCCGGGAAGTAGTTGTTTTAATGTGCATTTGTTTAACGTACTTACGTAGGTAAGTCTATAGTCACAGAGATAAATGTGAAAATAATTTATTAATTATTTTCAAATCATTTTTATTTAATATATTTTATTACGGTTTTATACCGAAAATCGACATTTAAAATTAACCGAAAATTATTTTATCAACAAAAAAATTCCTTATAACAAAACACTGGTGGGTACAAATTAATCCTAAATTGGAAACATAAGTTTATGGAGTTTTATTATGATCCCAAATTATTTTACGGTTTTAAATCGAAAATGGAGATTTGAGATTTAACTAAAAATTATTTTATCACAAAATAAAAAAAAGTCCTAAATTTATACTCTACATTTCTATGTATTAATTATGAAAAGTACTTTTTAGTTATAAATTGATTAAATAATGTATAAATTGTTTAAACAATGAGAAATAAACATGGGTACAAATTAGTCTTTAATTCAAAGTTTTGGACGCACTTGGTTAAATTTCAATTGAGAATAGTGAGAATTTAGTCAAGCTAGTACCCCCATAATAAAAATCGGTTTTCCGGCAAAACTAAGTTGGTACAAATTCTAGTTTTGTGGGTACAAATTAGTCTTTAATTAGTCCTTAATTATAGGCATATTTTTATTTGATTTTGACGAAGTGGGGGTGCCAACTTTATGTAGGTCAGATACTCCAATAATTTTGAAAAGTTAAAAACATTTATTTTAATTTTCAAAAATGGGCGCTGTTTCGAATCGATTTTATTGATCACAAATGTTTAACAAGGCTTTGTTTATTATTTTAAATAACACAAAAATGCATTGTTTAAACATTTTTTTTCTTTCTTCTAAACCTGAAACTTTAATATAATTAATGGTTTTAATATTTAGACATTGGTAGTTCATATTGTATGAAATAAATATGAATAAATTATTAAAAATCCAATAAAACACAGATTAGATTGAATAACTTTAAATTCTCGACTAGTTTCGGGTTATTAGCCCATTTTCAAGAGAATTTAAAATTTGTTTTATTAAATTTCTATGGATATTTACATTAATGGATATATTGATTTTTTTAATTTTAATTTGATATATATAACGAAATATGGATTTTTTTAACTTTAATTTGGTTCTTATAGATCAGATCACTTGATTAAATATTTTAACTAATATTTAATTTTAAATTAAAGGTAAATAAAAGTAAGTGAAACAAACGATGTGCCTTTAATTTCAAATTCAATGTGGATTTTTTTAAAATTATCAAAAGTCAATCTTGGGGCCTGGTAAGAATCGATTTTATACGCCATATATGTTTTACAAGGCATTATTTACTGTATTAAACAATAAAACTGCTCTATATGTGTCATTTTTGTTTAAACAATTATTTTCTTAGACTAAATTCATTGTTGGGCGCTGTTTAGAATCAATTTTGTTGGCTACAAATATTTAACAAAGCTTTGTTTATTGTTTTGACTAATAAAAAATGCCATATATGCCTCTTTTTAAAAACTTTTTTTGTTGAACACACATGGAGAAATATGAAAATTTTTAAAGTTTTAAAAGTCATTATTAAGAGCTGTTTAGAATCTAGTTTATTGACCACAAATATATAAACACAAATATTTAACAAAGCATTGTTTATATAATCAAAAATACCACAAATGTCTCATTTTTAAATAAATTTGATTCAATTCTTTTCGTTTAATTTTATTCGGTTTTGATTTAAATTGAATTAATTTGGTTTAATTTAATTTAAATTGATTTACTTTAAATTGATTTAATATTTTAATATAATAGATTTTATTTTGCTGATTGTAGTTGAATTAATTTAATTGATTTATTTTAACATCTTTAAATTATGTAAGGCACAGCTGTACTGACGAGGGATAGATCCCGAAACACGTGTCTGCAGATGGCCTTATATTAAGTAACGTTCCTTTTGTTGTTTTTACATTAATTTTTTCTCGGATCAAAACATTTGTTGCATTATGCAATATTTTATTGATGTGCAACAGCAGGTGTACATTATGTAATTTAATGTCCGGCGTGGGTATTTGCCCGGGAAGTAGTTGTTTTAATGTGCATTTGTTTAACGTACTTACGTAGCGTAAGTCAAAAGTCACAGAGTAAAATGTGGTAATAATTTAATTATTTTCAAATCATTTTTATTTAATATATTTAAATTACTGTGACCAAGTAAATGAATACTCTTTTCTATTTCTCATTTTTGTTATTAGGCATTTTAATATAAGAATTATTTCTGGTAAATTATCACATTAAAGATATTTCACTATTTATTTGAAAAACTAATTAATTATGCTTAGATTGATTGAGATCGCTGTGAATAAAAACCTCACTAAATATTGCTTGTAACCTATAACAATTTTTGTACCATAATTAACACCACAGCTTGAATAAAATTATATTTTTTTAACAATAGAAGCTTATAAATTACTTAATAATTCATAATTAATGTTTATAAGGAGTTCCCCTTAAATAAATTAATAAAATTTTTGTGTTTATGTTAATAACACAGTGATTTTTAGCGCCCATCTCTCTGTGTCTCTGTTTATATCAATTTGTTGTATTTACGTGTTCGTTAATTTATGTTATGTCAAATTCACGATTATTGCCTTTAATGAACTCTTAGATGGTCTAGTACCATCTAAGGGGAATTTAACTGTTGGTAACATATTAGGATTGCGGGGAATGCCGAAGTGTTTAATTATTTGAGATGTGTGGGTATTAGAGGCAAACTTTAGTTAAAGGTGTCTTTGATATTTATATTTGTTTTTTTTTTTTGGTAAAGGATAAATCAGTATTATTTTTATATTTAGATAACACAGTATTTTTTTTAACGTCTGTCTCTCTGTTTCAGGTTGAAATTAGAATGCGAGAAACTCGCCAGCGAAAAGACTGAAATGCAACGGCACTACGTTATGGTGAGTTGAATTTTCGTTATTATCTAATCGAAATCGAATTTAATTTACACGCGCCCGTTTTGAAGCAAATGATCTCATTCACGGAACCGTGAAGAATTTATATTGAACTTAATCTTAAGTTTACATCTTTAAAATGGTCACTTCTAATGGAACTTCCTGTATAATACCAATATAAAGTGTGACCCCGGCGTATTCACCATTTGCATGTTTTTTTTTTTTTTTTCGTGAACCTCTCACCATATTCTCTATGTGATAAATAAGAAAGTTATTTAAGAAATAAAAGTTTTCTTATTATATTTACGAAGAAACATACTTTGAAGCAACACAATACATTTGAATAATTAATATTTTGTGTTTCATTCATTAATTCTCGGTACTTTTTGGATGGAATGTACTGTTGTATCGTGCCTCTAATTATAATTATATTTTTAACGCTTAAGAAAATTATATTTTGTTCCCATACGTGCATTTGGTTAGTTAAAACTTGTAAATAAAAAATTATCAAAATTATCTAATTTTAAAACATGAATTTAAATTTAGCGAATCTCTCAAAATCACAGTTCAAATAAGTCCGATGTCTGGTTCACACCAGAACATAGCCACAAGTTTCCCCTTTTTGGGAAAGAAAGAATTTTTCAATTATCGATATTTTGAGATATTATTTTTTTGTGTTGCTAGTCACCTTAAAATTAGGTGCGCGAAGTTAATACCAGCTCCGCGCTCCGCTAACATATCGACGCATATTCGGAACTCTTTTACGGCGACTCGCAACATAAAAAATAAAATCTCAAAAGATCGGTTTGATAATTGAAAAATTATTTCTTTCCCAAAAAGAGGAAACTTGTGGCTATATTCTGGTGTAAACCAGACATCGGACCTATTTGATCTGTGCTTTTGCGAGATTCGCTAAATTTAAATTCATGTTTTAAAATTAGTTAATTTTGATAATTATTAATTCATAAACTATTTAAGATATTAAAGTGGTTTCATTATTTGAAGTGCACACGTTTCAGTTTAAACAGAAAAAAATTGCAAACATATTTTTCAAACTCTTACAAAGATCTAATTTTCAATAACGTATCGATTTTCGTTCGAATTTAACTTCTAAAATTAGCCTATGTTTATGAATTAATTACTCAATAACGATTAACATTATTATATTGAGATTTTGTATTTCTGGAGTCTGAAGTATGGAGAACAGGATGGTATACTTAATTTTGTTAATATTAAAAGATGAAAAATACACCCCCCGCGCGTACTTGTGTTCGCGAATGCGTCATTCGGCTACATAGTGAGTCGTAATATCGTAATATATTCATTTGCAGAATTGGTATTTTAATCTATGTATGAGTGGTGTTTTTTTTAAGTTATATTCTACCTATTCAATAATAAAAGGTATTTTTATAACTAACACAAGTAGAGTTAAATATTATTAAATTTTTATTCCTTTCTCTACCACTTTATTGATTAGCTAGATATATTCTAGTATAATTATTAAAATGTATCTGATTAGTCAATAAAATAGTAAAGAAATATAATTATTTAATTTTATAACCTTTTACTGTTATCCTTTTTTATCAGATAATAATGCAAGTTTTTTTTTTAAATTTTTGAAGCGCTTAAAAAGTAGTGTGAATTAAAATGCCTATTTAAATTAAGAGACTGAATAAATGTATTATTTATTTATGAGCGTAATAATTTATGTATGTTTATAATAATTTCATAGTGAATGAATAAACCGTCAAAATATTCCGTTTAATTCAAAAGCGCGGCGCTCGAGAGAGAGTCCCGTATTAAATGTTAATGCATTAATAACGTTGGCACATTTAGGAAAATGGTGGCGGCGCCGGGTGGGGGAGTGGGTGGCTTCGAAAGAGAGAGAGAGAGAGAGAGGCGACGTGAGGAGGAGAGAGAGAGGGAGGGAAAACGGTTAATTATAATAAAGCATAAAATAATCGCCCCGACGATATTTCAACCTACACCACCCCGCTCCTTCCTCACACCCTCGTGTAATCTCGACCAGAATAAATCGATCCAACCCCTCCACCGCCAATTATCGTCCTCCTTCTCCGCCCCCGCAAATTTTCTGTTTACACAGTTTACGTTATCCTCTGGCGCGCTCACTTTGCCGTTTCCCGACCATCCATTCCACCCCTCCTCCCCCCTCCGCGCGCACACAATTCTCTCTGACAGCGGCTGCGGTGATATTCTTACCCTCAATTTCATTATATGAATTACCAACCGCTGGGATTGTTATATTACATTAAATTATTTTCCTTATTCCATTCTCCTTTCTTTCCCCTGAAAATATATACATATTTATTCTAATTATTACAATTTACGAATAATAAATTGCAATAATATATCAATTAAAAAACAGTTATTGAACGCCACAGCTAACTAACTAGTTATGGAGGTCACAAAACTCGAAGATCAACATAGGAGGAGAATAAATCAAATATCTTGAAAGCCAAAAGAGATAGGTATAAAGAATTCTATTGTTGATCAATGCAAAAATGAATTCTACATCAGAATTATACATATTATGATGTAGAATTCATTTTTACAGGGTGTTCTATTTTAAAAAAAGGTATTTCATCATTTGAGATTTACTAAATTCAGCTGTTAATTTAAGATACACTGTATATTTTTTTTTTGTTCTACAAGAGTACTTCGTCGGGGTTGCTACGATAAATGTACCTAATTAGAATTGCGTTTTCATTCTACCTTGTGGAATAATATTTTGAAGTGATGTTTAAAAAACTACTAATTTTCATATAGAAAAATCTCAAAAACGGTTTTGTTTAGGTTTAGCCACACTTTTTTTATTTTATTAAACGGATCATCAACTAAACTTGTGGAAATATTGAGTGCTTGTATTGCAATGTGAAGCCTTATACAACAGATTAAGAACTACTGAATCTGAGCGCTGCAGTGCGTTATTGCTATCAAATACCCTGACTTAATGTATGACATTTATTTAGGCATACAATGTTGTGATGTTGTGTAAATATTGAGTGCTTATATTACAACGAGTAGCCATACAAAACAGTTTGAGAACTACTGAACCTGTGAGCTGCAGCTCAATATTGCTTCGAAATAGCCCGTTTCATGTGTGACACCGCAACGTTTTATTAGTATCTGTTGATTCAGTCACTTTTTAGGACCTTTCTGTCATTCTTCCCGATGCCGAAATTAAAGAGCTGTTCAAGTGGACTTTCACCAGCAGCTGGATGGTAGACGGGCCAATTCTTGATATTTAGTTGAGGATTTTGAATGTCTGTATCTTTGCCTCCTCTTCAACAATGTCAAATTCCTCCTTGTACATCCACAAAGTGCCTTTCAACAGCTTTGGAAGACGGTCTTCGGTGGTTGCAATCAACCCAAAGTCTGGCCGCAGAGTTAGTCCTCTGACTTTTCCAGAACGATGTCCCGATCTTCGCAGTGAATTCTGAGGATTTTACTTTTGTAAAACCCAGTCTTGAACCTAGACAAAGGGTCAGTAGAGGTGGTAGTACTAAACACAACCCTCTCAGTTTCGTCAAAGAGGTCACGCCTAATTAGGTTCGGTTTTCTCCTGACTGATCTTCCATAGGGGGTTTGATCCATCCCAAATTACCAACCGCAGATGGTCTACGGTAGTTTTGCTATATGATTTCGCAGGTTTCTAGTTTCTAGCTCCACCAGTTGTCCCTGAGGCCTGTATCCTCCGCCTTGATGAACATTTGGGCGTAGGATCCGAGAAGTTAACAGAGCACAATTTCTTGTCCCTCTTTTGTCCTCATTTTGTCCTCAGCTTTAACGTCTATCACCTTGGCGTGCGATTTGTTTTTTTTTTCAGGATATTATTTATCCACCCAAGTAAGTTTTTTTTCTGGGAGTTTTGGAGACGACCTCCTAAGGTTGAATTAGCCTGCGCCTTCAAAGCTTTCCTTTTCGCTTCTGAACCGCAAATGCGATATTTCTTTATCCTTTGCTCCCTGAAGCCATGCTGATCTGACTGAGGTGATATTGAAAGACCAGCCTTGTTCTCGTCAAGTGACTTCAGCGAGGATTATTTTCCTTTCGGTGAGGCGATCGTATTCCTGGATACAGCCACTTCCTTTTCAGGTTGATTCTGTGCTTGAGGCATTGGGTTTAGTGGTGAAGTCAAACAAAACAGTTTGAAATCTACTGAATCTGAGCCATGCAGCACTTTATTGCTTTCAAATATCCCAATTCATGTATGGCACTGCAGTGTTTTATCAGACATAAAACGTTTACTAAATATTGAGCACTTGTATTGCAACTTGAAGTCATAAACAACAGTTTGAGAGCTACTGAACCGGAGTACTCCAGCTCAATATTGGTTTTAAATAGTCCGTTTCTTGTGTGACGCTGCAGCGCTTAATGCGGCATAAAGCGTTGACGAAATATTGTGTGCTTGCGTTGCAATGTGAAGCTATGCAAAACAGTGTCAGTCCTACTGAATATGAGCGCTGCAGCGCGTTATTGCTTTCAAACACCCCACTTGATGTATGACACTGCAGCGTTTAATCAGTCATAAAACGATGAGGAAATATTGAGTGCTCGTATTGCAATGTAAAGCCATACAAACCATTTTCAGAACCACTGAATCTGAGCGCTGCAGCGTGACATTGCTTTTAAATAATCCGCTTCATGTATGACACTGGAGCGTTTAATTAGTCATAAAACGATGGGGAAATATTGATTATTAATTAAAAGTATTAGCATTTTAAGAGAAAGGAATATCCACAAAAACATTAGTCTATACATATAAAATTATTTGCCTGCCTTTACTGAATTACTCCTCCATTCTGTTCCACAACCCCTACCCTCAAATCCTTAATAATATCCAAATAATAGAACAATCAGCTCTTTGATGTCTTCCATAAATTAGCCATAACAATCCACTACACAATCCAACAACGCTCTGCTCTACGAAAAAAAAAAAACAATTATCCCTATCCAAGAAAAAAATCCAAATATCCAAAATTTTCGAATACAATCTCCTCGTACACGACAGCTAAATATTCCGCGCAAAATTTGCTCACTTACAAATCATGACTAATTTATAAACTGCGACTAATCACTCACTAGGACACGGGCTGATAGACCAACGGTCGATAGCTTACAGACAATAATAATTCGCAATTAAATTTGAAGAAATATTGAGTTCTTTTATTGCACCGTGAAGCCACACAAAACAATTTGAGAGCCACTGAATCTGAGTGCTGCAGCTCGATTGTTTTCAGCCAGTTTCTTGTGTAAGACTGCAACGTTTTATCAGGTATAAAACGTTGAAGCAATATCGAGCGCTTGTATTGGATATGCGATATACGAGACAATATTGTTATACTAAAACATCACGTATCATGAAAAAGTAATAAAAAAAACCCAATGGTTGCAATTACTTAAAAAAATGGGGTGATTTTTATCACCTCGTAAAATATGTATCTTACCGCGAAAGTGCTAAAACAATATGTATAATAATCGTAAAACGAAAATCTGGAAACGATTAACAAATCGTGAATTCGCCGGGGGAGGGATGGGGGATTAGGGGGACAAATAAAGCGCGCGTTCGGATTTTTAAAAGTGTAAGCGCGATAATGGCCTTCTGGTCAAATAATTACGGCGTTATTAAACATTGAAAAGCAAATAATTCCCCCTCGGCGGCGCTCGGGAAACGGAGGAAGAATTAACGCGCCGCCCGGATTGCGTGCGTGCTAGTTACGGGGGGTGATTTCCACTCTCGTAAAATAATAATAAAAAAACGAAATAAACAAAATGCTTTAAGAATTACATTCTTAGTAAATATAATCATAATAGTGAAATCAAAAGGGTGATTATTATTAATTGGTTTTATTAGAATATTAACTCTCTGGTCCTTTGTATGCCGAATTAGATTATAAAATTATGGAAGATATTTATGAGTGCGTACGTGAAGCTTTCTTTATAGTATTATATACCTTTAAAGAAGTGAAAAAAAAAAACGAATATTATTTAAATATTATTATTATAAAATTATGATGTCATCATTGTTATGGAATACTTAGTACTTGAAATATACATCTGGTATTAATAATATAATAAATGAAGTAGGTTATTTAAACTTACTTATTATATTATTAATACCAGATGTATATTTCAAATACTAAGTACTCCATATTAATGGCTTCATCAAAATTTTATAATAGTAAAATTTATATTATCAGTTTTTGTTCTACTATAATATATTACACGTAATATTATTCAAATGTAATTAATTGTATATTTTATTAATATTCTAGATAATAAATTTACTATTATGTTATATCTAATACACGCCAGAACAGGTTTTTTCAACTTTCTATTCCACGTACCAATATATTGACTAAATCCCCTATTTTTTCGATGTGCTCCCTATTTTTTATAAAGAAAATATCCACACTAGAGTCCAGTTCTAATACCCTATTAGAACTAGACTCTCTAGTGTGGATATTTTCTTTATAAAAAATAGGAAAATCTTTTTTAATGTTGCTTTAAGTTTGTTAGATCGTTTTTGAAGTAATTATATGTATTGTTGACGTGTTTTAACTAATTACTTATTTTTTTGTATTACATGTGTATATTTATTTTTTGTAATATTCATACTTACTTTATAAGAATGCTTACTCATTCTGTGTCTGTATCTAAATAAATAAATCTAATTAAAGACAAACATTTGATTTATTTCTGGATTCAGCTTTAATCAGCGCTATTTTATTCTTAACTGTCTCCTACCGTTTTGGCTTCCCACGCCTATTTTCACTTAGGTTCCGTAAGAGCCCCTGTTTTCTACGATTTTATTTAGACGAATATTATCCATTTGTAAACTTAATATTAAAGTGTACATTAATAATATTTTATAAATACGATAAAATACCGCATGATCGAGAACTTTTCTCCTCTAGAATGCTTTAATTTTGTTCTTTATTTTACATTTTGTTGACACCAATGAATAAAATCAAATAAAACGTCACACGTGTCATAATATATCAAATCAAAATCTTGATGGAATAAAATAACCTATAGCTTGTGATCACATTTAACATAACCAACATAATCAAGGACCTCTAGAGCAAACGTTTTTGGTCATATGGTATAACGTAATTATACTATATTATTAATAGTTGCGGCTTCTTTTTTTATACATCGTTTCAAATTTGATTTTGAAAACACTTTTAAACTTTGCAAAACTGGATATTTTGGGGATAAATTATTGAATCATATTTGTAAATTATCACACATGAAGATGTAATAATGCAGGGATTTTTTATTGCCAAGCCCGGAAAGTTGGGTTTGAACGCTGGGTATAACTCTATAAATATATAAAATAAAAATAAATAGGAGATAAATAAAAAGGAGGCAATGTAATTCCGCATTTATTTATAAAACTGGTATTTAATTACATCATGTTTTCGCTCAGTTAATATAAATTCCATTTAATTACTCAACTCTGACGACATTTGGGGTTTTATTAGGCCGGGTCAAAACGGAACGCGCTCGTTTTCAAGCCGAATCAAATTCCCCCCGTCCGCTATATTAAAGCTTAATTAGCCTACTTAGCATAATAATCTCGACCGAATTAGATAGCAGTATCCCTTTGAGAGCGGAATGGGGCGGGGGGCAAGGGGGAGGCGGTTGAGGGCCGCGCCCGTCAGCCATAAACAGCAATTTCACTTGTATCAGACGTGACAAGCACCTTGTCGAGCTCTCAGTAATCGATACACATATATAGAGTCACTCACCCTCCAGCACACACACACACACATAGACACATACAAATTCCAGGGCGGCCGTGTTCAAACCCACCCCCGCAACCCCCCCGCAGCTCGGTGCTCGTCCGCCGGAAAAATTCTACTCGGTCGTCGGGGGATTTAGGTGCGCCCCGTCCCCTGCTCTTCCCACCGAACCCGAACACTTCAACCCTCCACCGCCTCCTCCTCCTCCCTCTCCCGCGTCCCGTCCCTTATTCAGGATAAATGGCAACCGCTTGTTTTCACACAGAAATCCGATGGTGTTTCACTGCGGGCTTGAAAAATGTTGAAAATATTTGTGTTTGATTACTTTCCTTTTCTTTTAATTAAATTTTCGGAATTGTTTAATATTCTTGAGTTGATTTGTTGACATTCATAATGCCGAACATCCTTCATCTATCTATCAATCAATAATTATTGTCTTAAACATGTTCTTCAACCCCGACGATTAGATATTGCAATAAGTTTTTCAGGTAAAAACTTATTGCAATATCTAATCGTCGGGGGTAGACATCAGTCTATTATCAGATTAGAGACATCATATAAATACTACTCTATCTGGGGACAACATTTATTTTATTTTATTTTCAAATCATTTTTATTTAATATATTTAAATAACTGTGACCAACTGAATGAATACTGTTTTCTATTTATATTTGGAAGACTATTCAGGAACCTCTGTTATTCCATGTGATTTGTCAGCTGACACTTATATCATAGGTTAGAGCGCAGAATCCCTTGTTTGCTTATTACTTATTAAATTTACCTGTTTATTATAGACATCACTTCCAGAGAATACTTGTATGATTTAGGTGTTTGATGATCATAGCTAAAAAGTGTATGATTCAAGATCCGCTTTAAGCTAGAGCTAATTCTCTATTCATTCTCTTCCAACATTTTTTTTTAAATTAACATTTTTGCTATGTAATAAAAACACAATATAATTAATATTCCCATAAATAAAACTACTACACAAGGATAGATAGACATATGTTTATTGTAGATAATAATTAATTATGTAAAATTATACGAATTAAAAGCAAATTATTATACAATTAAAAACACTAAAGAAACGCAATAATAAAAATCAATCAAAACAGCTAATCGTGAAACAGTAATATATTATTAGAATAACGTTATATTTTAATTTGAATTCTAGCTATACGCAGCATTAAGGGTTTGGCGTGCACAATGGACACAGTCAATCGACAGTATATTCCTGTACGTAATTCTGTGTCCTCGTTCAAGGGAAAATAAAGGATATTTTGTTCTGTTATTCTGTGCTCCATTATTCCTTGTTATGCACAACTCGGCCTGTACATAACATAAACCGATATTCAAAGTGATTGACATGTCAAAACACACGTGAATGCAGTTGCGTACTCGGAAAGTGTTCAGAATTACGGCGCTGTGGCGCTATAATTTCAAATTATATCTGTAACAATATTTCAAAGAATAATTTAAAATTAATTAAACATTCAAAGTGTAGAAATTTCAGTGTAGAATACTAAGATTTAATTTAAATTAATTAAATATAAGTAGAAAAGAAACTTATCTGATGGGATTTGAACCCATGTCCCCCAGGGTTCTAAACGAGTATATTACCAACCATACCACAGAGCCATGTGATGACGAATCTCCATTCAGTGTTTCAAGTGCACATATTTTCAAGTTGTGTAGTTGGTAAAACACTCGGCTAGATACATGGAGGACACGGAATCAAATCCCATCAGAATTGTTTCTTTTCCACTTATATTTAATTAATTTATTTTATGTCTTAGTGTTCTACATTGAAATTTCTTCAATGTCATAGATATAAATATAATTTCAAAAGATGTGAACATTATAATGTCTATGTTTAAACAATTTTCGTTTCGATTGCCCGCTGCATACATCATCACTTACAATCCAACATTATATCGCTTTGTTATTACCGCACTAAATAGGGGGAGGAAATCAATTGTAAACATTATTTTAATAACATCAAATAATAGCAAAGGTTGTTTTTTTTTTTACACTTGATATCTCAAAACAAACGTGGATGTAATTAAGTTCCCGAAAAGTGTTCAGAATGTCGAGTTTTTACTTTTTGAAAAAATAATTACAAAATAATTAAAATATTACAATAATAAATTGAAGATAACTCAAGCGCCATCTATTGCCTTCAATTTATTCATATCAGGTATTTAAATTAAATTAAACCAAATTAATTCAATTTAAATCAAAACCGAATAAAAGAATTGAATCAAATTAATTAAAAAGAGCGACCCTCACTTGCCGCGCGCTGTGATAGTAATGACGGGCAGATGAAAGACGTGCGTTCTTATATTGTTGTTATCGTAAATTCACAAAAAAACTCCTCTCGGTTCGGATTTGAATTTAAATTGATTTAGTTTAATTTAATATAATTGATTTAATTTTGCTGATTGTATTTGAATTAATTTAATTGATTTATTTTGACATCTTTGAATTATGTAAGGCACAGCTATGCCTGACTGACGAGGGATAGATCCCGAAACAGGTTTCTGCAGATGGCCTTATATTAAGTAACGTTCCTTTTGTTGTTTTTACATTAAATTTTTCTCGGATCGAAATTTGTTGCATTATGCAATATTTTATTGATGTGCAACAGCAGGTGTACATTATGTCTGGCGTGGGTATTTGCCCGGGAAGTAGTTGTTTTAATGTGCATTTTAACGTACTTACGTTGCGTACGTCAAAAGTCACAGAGCTAAATGTGGAAATAATTTATTAATTATTTTCAAATCATTTTTATTTAATGTAATATTTCCTTCTTTTCCATTTTCTCTTCAAATTTATTTCACCAACTTTGTTTATATATTTTAAAGCATTACATAAACATCTTTCCTTCTTCTTTTAATTGCTCTTCAAATCTATGCCACTATCTTGGTTTTCCTATTATTAAAAGGTTTCTTCTTCCACCAATTTCTATTCAAATTTATTCCATAATCGTTGTTTTTCTAGTTTAAACAGTTTTTTTGGGATTGTTTGTTTTTTATTAACTTTTAAATTTTCAAATAATAGTTTCCACGATTAATAATTACTGAAATAAATAATTTATCCAATGGACCGCAAAATCTGATGAATTAAACTTTCATAATTCATTTATTCTTTTATTAAAAACAATTTCCGTTTATATATTTTCGTTAAATTCAAAATGCGCCCCGTTTACATATTCATAACTTTATTGTGGGAAAACACGAGAGACGTAAATTTGAATTTATACGTGCACATTCGTCCGTCCCTGTCCCCCGGTCTATTCGGGGGGACGCCTTTCTCCTCGCCCCGCTCTCTCTCTCTCTCTCTCTGGAAATGGCGACAGTAAAACGAAAACCGTCTGCGCCAATAAACTCCACCGCTTTATTACGAACGGGGAAACGGCTCGCGTAAACTGCACTCGAAAATAAACAATATTTATTTATTTATTTAACTCGCTTAACGCCGCCCCCCGCGGGGCAACATAACGCAATTCCGCTTTCGGAACGTCACAAATGCACAATTCGCGCGAAATGTTTTTCCACCGGGGTGGTTGTTGGGATGCAATTGCAATTTGTTCGGGTAATTTTTTTATTGTCGACTTTCAGTTCGTGCAAAATATAATGTATTGGATATGTGAAAATTTAGTGATAATGAAATTTTTATAGGAAATAGTTTATAATAGTTATTATTATAATTTCTTATTACGAGATTTAGGATTTCACTCACTTATTTCAAAATTTGTTACGTTTATTCCCCTCTTTAATGAATAATATCAAAATTGTTCTGTTTATTTTTTGTTTATTTTTACAATTAATTTATATAATTTTTAGCAATATTGTCTTGTTATTAGGATAGACAATAAAGATTTATTATTATTATTATTAAAAAAAAAACTTTATTAGCATATAAAAACTCAACATATACAATATTCGATTATCTATTGTACTCTTCTTTTTATCTCCTTCTCCTAACCCAATCTCGCCAAAATCTTTTCCTCATTTCCATCTTCTCTCATCCATTCTGTCAATCTCCTGTTTCTCCCAAGACATTTCTCAGACAGCCCTTCACATTCCTCTCCCAAATGACTTTATGTATCCCTCCCACTAGCGCATAACACACACCTACTATAGTTTTCACCCATCCACACTTTCCTTCCTCTTTCTTCTAACCGCATATCGCTCGTGTCAGGGTAATATTGTCTTCACTTGTGAAGTCATTATTAGTTAAGTACCCTGACATTCACGTCATACCTTGGGTTGTATGTGCTTCCCCCGATACACCCTTGCATCTCCACCTCCCTCCGCTCCTCTTTTATCCATACCTGCACATTTACCACTCATTCGCAATATTCTCCGATATTCCTCCCCTTTAATACATCTTTCTTCGTTCGATCCTCCATTCACTCAACCCTATTCTTCTCACGTTCTCTATACCTCTTCCACAAATCTCTACAGATCTACACAGATTCATCTCATACTTCACCACTCTCTCTATTGTCTCCGCTTGTACACTCATTCTATTTGTTTTCTGAAGCAGAATGTATACTGGGATTAATCTTTCCACCCCCAGAATCTGCTTCAGGAACAACCACTGCTCTCGCTCAGCGCATGTTTCCACACCATACAGCAAAATGGGCTTCACATGCCAATTGGAAGTTGCCCAAAAACCACTTTCCCAATTTCTTCCTCACCATGCCCCATGCTTTACTATCTTTTCCTTGCACCCCCGGCGTGCTCCACTTGTGTATTTAAATATGAAGCCCAATCTCACCCTTTCAATCTCATTTCCCTTCCATTTCAGTTCACCCACTCTACCTTCCCTGCCTCTATTTCTAAATCGCGTCCGCTCTTTTCCTTGCATTCACTTACAGTCTTCTTTTGTCCACATACATCTCCATTCTTCGTATCACCTCTTTTATTATTCCATATTCTCTCGCCAAAAGCACCATGTCATCCACTTACGTTAGCATCCATACCTTCCTTTTAGATTTAAACACAACTGAAATGATAAACATAATAAGGAATTGAGAGAGATGCTAAATGAGAAACAGATAAAGTGGGGAAAACAAAGAGAACAGTTAGTAAGGAGAATTGAAGATATCTTGATATCGAAACAAACGCAGTTGCACATCTAACCCCATACAGAAAGACATATGATTGATAGTCCTTTTGAAAAGGAAACATTTTTATTGGTTTTGTTAAAAATTGTATTACGTGTATTCATTTTATTCCTTTTTTCAATATTATAGTAGTAGTAAGATCTTAATTAATGGGCTAGAGGAGGAGACTGAATAAAATAATACCGTGAATGGTTTAGCCAAACATGAACATAAAACTAGAGTTTGTAGAAGCATTTCATCTGCGCAAAGAGGGAATTTTCTAAAGGGACGAATTTTGCTTAAATACGAACATTTTCAAAGCATGCGAAAAATTATGGCCTGAAAGACGACATTAATAGATAATAGGGGACCAAAAGCAAAAATGACTAAACCAAGCAGTGTATGATCTTTATAAGTATATAAACAAATATGATTAATGATACGCTCGCTAGTGCCAGAATTCTCAAAATATGCTCCAGAGATCGTGCACGGCAACTTGGAACACTAGTCAAACCCAACGGGGAATACACCGACTCTGGAAATAAACTTTCTAACCTCCGATCACTTTCTAGATTGCCAACTGCTATATGGCAACAATGAAGACACGATATCCCGCCCAGACAGGCCCAATAGAACTGACTGGGAGGTGATTAATAAAGTTATCACATGGCACTGTGTGCTAGAATATCAACTCGTTTCAACCATTCAAGGCACCATAGCCAACTGCTATATGGCAACAATGAAGACACGTCATCCCGCCTAGACAGGCCCAATAGAACTGAATGGGAAGTGACTAATAAAGTTGTCACATACTATCAACTAGTTTCAACCAGTCAAGGCCCCAAGAGCCGGTGAGATTTTCCCAGCGCTACTGCAAAAAGAGGCTCGAGGTAGTCATTTTTCACTCGATTAAAGTATTCAGAGCTAGTAAATTCTTGAACTATATATCGAAAAGGTGCATTTAAGTCAAGGTGGTGTTCATACTTAACGTTTACACCGATCAGTCTAATGTCATTCCTACCAAAAGCCTGAAAAGTACTGGTTGGGCACCTACGGTTACAGGGTACATATCAATCTGCCTCCTGAATACCGACCAGTACGCCCACCAGAAAAAATCAACTGAATTGGCATTGAACAACTTGATAACAAGGGAACGGAAATGGTACCATTCCTAGGTATTGAGGACGGTTTTAATGCTGCACTAACGGACTTCTACAGATTCTGCCACCAGCAGAGGGGTTTCGAGACAACCGAGTTGGAATGAAACTATGGTCAACTCCAGAAAGATGATGATGTCCCTCTGTGGACTCACTTCAACTAAAAAATACTGGGGGATGTCCACATGTTGTAGTACTATCGCCCTTCCTGTGGTCGTTATTAGTGGACGATGCTGGCATTAATTTAATCACTGGATGTTGAGGTGCAAGCATATAGTCATTGAAGGGGGGGACAAAGCTAGGTGGACAAACTACAGAATGATTACATGGTGGTAAATGAACCGCACGTGGCTAAGTTTGTCCAAAATGAACTTGCATGTATAATCGATAGGGACTGAGCATGTAATGAGATAGTATGACTTGGAAAGTTCACACCGAACGGCGGTTTGGGGACAGTAGTCTATGTATTGGGCAAATATTACCGACGACGATGAATTTCACTGACAGATCCAAAACTACCCAAGACACGGGTGCAGCATTCTTCAGTTGCAAATCTAGACTGGAACTACGGTCTAGATGTGCATGCTACCATTCTCTAGATGGAAATATAAGCCACTAATCAGTGCGTCAGAGAACTTTATAGAAATCCTTCACCACAAGGGCCAATCAATATGCGCTCTGAGAGCAAATCAACGATATCTGCCGTTGTTTCAGGTAGTTATACATCACTGCAGGTCAGACACTATAAGAAAACACTCAGCAATTTGAAATGAAAGTAAGCTTGGTATGGGTGCCTAGACACTCTGAAATACCAGAGAATGATAAGATGGACGCACTGACCAGAAACAAGGCCTTCCCTAAGACCTGGTCAAAGCAACGATACTCGGATGGATAGAATGAGAGATGCTACAAAGTGGGAGGAATATTTCCGGCTCGATAATAGCTAAGGTTTCGAGGCCCATCCAGGTACAGAGCCAAAGTTCTGCTAGACATGAGCAGAGGCAACCTTAGAGCTGCAGTGATCATACTACGTGGACACTGTCGACTTAACCACCATCTCACCAAAACATCCTACCTGTAGGCTATGTCTGGAAGATGTGTGTATGAGTATCTCATACACTAGAGCACATCTGTCCAGCGGAGTGTCAAACCAAACAACTGGTTTTCGGGTCGACAGAACTGGAGCTGAATATAATCCATCTTCAGGTTAACAATATTAGGTTTATCACGGATTGCCAAGCAATCCATATTGCAGTCAGGGACTGCAGAAATCTTCTCAACAAGCTCGGGAATAGCTTTGACGTGGGACTCATTGAGTACACAGTAATATCAAGGGAAAGTCAATTGCTGATGACCTCGCAAGGAAGGGGACTAAGATGAGGAACCCATCTCCCGAACTCTTCGCTGATATCCATCTTACGGAATGCAAGAGACTATAGGAACCAAATGATGTCATTGGCCAACCTAAGGTGAAAGGAGGACAGTGGTCGTAATTGCGGGGCACCGCCTTTTAAGTAGACACATACACAATATAAGTCTCAAATACAATAATTTTTGCAGAGAATGCCTAGATGAGGAGGAGGAAGAAACTGTACTCCACTATCTAGGACAATGACCTGCTCTTGAGGGGAAAAAATTAAGTAACTCGATCTGCACTACGAAAATGAGCTGGCAGATATCTCATCTGTAAATATAAATGATCTAATCAGATTTATTAAATGCTCAAATTGGGTTGTATAGGGGGAAGCACCTCTATGGCATCACAACGGGCCCCTATGGGCGTAAGTGAACAGTCTCAGGGCTGTTGCCATTGAAACCTAACCTAATTTAAAATCAAGGGGTACTTAGAAACCATGAATCTAAAAAATGAGGATTAAGGTCTCACATATGAACAACAATAGACAGATCGCGGTAGACCTAAGCTGTTCTCATTCATATAGAATATTATTATTATACGAACAAAAAACTTCAGTTCGTAGAAGTAAATTATAAGATACTTGTGTAAAATCCATTTACTGCATGGTGTGGAATTATGGGAAAATGATTTGGAAACAATATTAGTTGCGTGAAAATTATGAGTTGCTTGCGTGAAAGCTACATTGCTCTATGTATGAATGACATAGGTGTCACTTGTGAAGCAAGTTCTGGGAGTGGAACACTAGATTCATCAGAGAACTAGATTGGAATAAATTGCAAGATGATGGTGGTTAATTAACATATCAATTTTGAGTAATAATAAATTGTGTAGTTTCAATTTCCAGTCAAGTTACTTAAAGCACTTAAATGAAGATATTCACGCAAAATATTGCGCTTATATTTCGATCGTTATAAAAACTATACATCAATCATGTGTTACACATTCCTTTAATACAAAACTATTTTGAAAACGATTCAAACTTGTGAAACAAACCACTTGTTTTAATATTTACTTTAAGGTTGCGGTTTAGTAGAAAGAGATAGCTATATAATAAAATGGAAATAATGAAAAAAGAGCCATTCTTTTGGATTCAGTAATATGAATATGTATTTACATTTTTTATCTACCAAGTATAAAGTATCAGTCTAAATAAAAAATAAATCGTTAATTTTCGTGTATTACGTCAATTTACTAGTTCAAGTTAAAAAAGAAAATTGTAAGATTTAATGAAACTAATTAGTAATGACTGCTAAGTTATTTGTATGCAGAATTTAGTGAAATCCTTTAAATTTTCATTGCAAAAGATTTTATTAACAAAAATATAATTTGACTTTTGCTATAAATTTGATCAATTTTCATTGTTTTTCACACAAACTAAACATTAAAATAATTTTTAATTCATCTGATGAAATTCCTGCTTATTTTAAGATTACTTTAATGTATAATACAATATTGTTCATTGATCACAACAGCAATCTTACTCGAATTAGTGATAGCCACATCTAAACCGCACCCTTAATCATCTTAAAATGAGTTATTTAAATTAATTATTTTGATCATCCTAAAGAAATCACCAAATTAATTTCTTGAATTGGTCCATGTTTTCCAAAATACATTTCAACAATGAACACAAACGTTGCTCCAGCGTGAGTCTATTCATGTTTGATACACCAAACTAAACTAAACCAAAAACTTCAGGCAACAGCTCAGTACATTTATTAATTTTTTCGAACTATAAAAACCCATTTCATTTGAGCTATAAAGTTGGTTAATTTAGCAAAGTAATAATTTTCATAAAATTGTTAGAAAACAATTTTATAATAAATGTTTGTCAAAAACTTACAGTGTAAGTAATTTTTGCAGTTGGAAAAAAGGATTGATCGAATTTTATTGATCATTGCTAGAAATTTTCCTTGTTCATTGTAAGTTTATATACTACAAATTAATATAGAATAACCAATTGTATTAAATTTAATTTTAATTTGGTTATATTAATTAGTTTTTCTAGATCCAACATTTTTAACGATTCAGATTATATTTGAGTGTATCAAGGTGAACATCAATCAAAATTAGACTCGTGATTAGTGGTAAGCAATCCTCAATTCAACTAGCGACCAGCGGGCATTGCTACCGCATTAGCGACAATGATATTACTTAATGCCGGACCGTGATAATCAATCGATTCCTGGTTGCACACGTTCGGTTTCATCATTTAAAATCCAATAATAAATAGCTTTATTATTACTGAACTAAATTGTAAAAGGAAATCAATTATAAACATCATTTTTATGACGAAAACAATCGATTTTTTTTAAGTTGAACTGAGCGCAAGTTTGTGACATCACCCATAAGATTTACATTGCTGTCAGTGCAGAAAGTCTAAATCAATTATAAACATCATTTTTATGACGAAAGATATCGATTTTTTTTAGTTGAACTAAGCGCAAGTTTATGACATCACCCATAAGATTTACATTGCTGTCAGTGCAGAAAGTCTAAAAACCGCTGCATTAGTTCTTGTAACGAACATATCTTATGAGTATATTCAAAACAGTAATTGGCGTACGTAAATATGGCGAGACTTAAAAAATCGCATAAATTTCAGAAAGGGAGAGGACGACGCGACGGTGGTCCGTGGGAGGCGAGAGAAAAAGTATCCGACTTAAATTATGGCTTTGTGTCCGCGAGGGCCGGGGGATTTATTTTGATGCGCGGAAACTTATTCTAATAAATCCTGACCCGTCTCGGATTCGCGAGAAGAAGTTTCCTCTCCTTCGCTCTCCTCATCTCACTTTAGTAATAACGCAGTGCCGCCATTTTTTTGTTCACCCCCTCACCGTTATATCATTATCTTTCCGTTTTCAAGATGTCTGATCGCAATATAAAAGTATTTGATGAAATTATGTGCTTCCAAAAAAATCTAGGATTCAATAAAAAAATCTCTATATATTTATCGTGACCGTATGCAAATTAAAATGTGACCATTTCTTAATGACCTGAAAAGAATAGAAGTAATTTCACAGAGCACTGGATTTATACTTATTCATTAGAGGATGCCTGATTTCCAAATAATCTCATTTTCTAGTAAACATTTCATTATTTTTTTACCTTTAGATAAAAAAGGCAACTTTAGCTAGATGAAATGTAAGATTCCCTGAGGTTTTAGCGTAGGAAAAAATCACATATAGCGATGTAAGTTAGCTGTTCTGCATGGTTCCCAAAGATAAAAAAATGGTGATGTATCTATCCGTCATGGTACTTCCCCCGTGAATTCGGCTAAATGAGTTTTTGGAATGAACATTTAATAGTAAATGAAAAATTATTAAATGACAAAAAATAGATTGTTGTCTTTTAAAGTTAAAGCCAAGCATTTGTAAGAATTATTTTATTATTTCTTATCTTACAATGGCTTCATAAAATACGCTAAGACAGAAAAAAGGATTGATCGAATTTTATTGATCATTGCCAGAAATTTTAATTGTTACTACATTGTAATAAGTTTCGATTCTGACCAAAAGCTTTTCAGATATTTCCGCTGTTATAAAAAGCAACGATATAACGCTTGAGTTCTATCAGTGCCTACTAAAGACACAGGCCGGAATGTTGGAGTGGGGAGGACTCCCAAATGCATGCCTGGCCTTGGAGCGCTTGCTTGTCTTGCGCACGCGCTGATGCAAGCGGGTTAAATTTTAACAATTTTTTTCAGAATGCAGTTGTAATGATAAATATTTATTTTATGCAAATATATGTTTTAAAAATGAATAATTAAAAATGAATGTATTAAAAAATTAAATTATTTTAACTATAAAATATGGTATAATGGTCTGCGGGCGACTGAATTCACGCAAATTCGAACTCTCTAGACTCCGAGCTTTTGAATTTCCCCACTCCGACATTCCGGCCTGTATCTTTAGTAGGGTTCAATCCATTCAGCCGGTTTTTTGCTCTACCACTTAAATACACACAGATATTTTTTTAAAACTCGATGGAATGAACTCAGGGGACTTCAAAACGTGTATATCCCTTGAAATTGGCTATTCGAAAATTTTTACGATGACTATACTTTCCCTTACCCAGAGAAAGTAAAAACAAGAGTAATATACAAGAAAGGTATCTAGAGTTACGTTTGTTCGGTTCGATTATGTCTACCCAAGGATTTAACCATTTAATCAAGAAATAATTTGCAAAACAATTTTCTAAATAATTATAATTCCTTTTTATATAAAAACAAATGATTTTCAACTTTTTATTAAATTCTTCACCTGAAGAAGCTACAGCGTAGCAAAACAATTAAGTGAGATTAATAAAAAAAATTGAAAATCATAACCAATTTTTTTTTAATTTTCTAAATAGAATTGGTACTACTATTTAGAACATTAAAAACAAATTTCAATTCCGTACCAGAACTGTTAATATTAATGTACTCGCTATTTTTGTCATCACATCTAAGCGAGATTTATATTTTATATGTATACTTAAATTGTGTATTTTGTGTATTCAATATAATACACATTAAATTTAATACATTAGGTAAACCTAAATTCAATGCGTAATTTATTAATATAGGCGAGGTTTAGATGGATTGATAATTTATATGATTCTAATATTTCTTTCTTTTGTTTTTCAGTATTACGAAATGTCCTATGGCCTTAATGTTGAAATGCATAAACAGGTGAGTTGAAATAAATTATATTTATCCTACTCAAGATAACTTCTAGAAGCTTTTGCAAATATTTGATGCAAACGTTTAATAAGTTATACTCAAATTTTCAAGAGCTATGTGCGTATGATAATGGTCAAAGTAGTAACTGATGTTTTAGGTAGTATCTCATAGCAATGCACACGAGTTATCGTAAGCTATGAAATAATTAATTATCAAGGCTTATACTTCGTTATACATTATTGTTCAATTCAATAAAAACAATAATAATAGAAAAAAAATGCTTTATTATCATTGTCACAGTTATTTACATAAATTAAATAAAAATAATTTGAAAATAATTGATAATTATTCCCTCTTTAGCTACTGTGACATTTTGATTTATGTGAATGCAAATAAATCCTTTTTTATAATTATTAATAGCTAGCGAGGCTTTATTTTAAATCTGAATCGAAAATATTTTTTGACGAAGACAATTAATTGAGATTGCGAGCAGCAATCGCGTCTGTCAACGTCTTCGATCATTTCCACCGGAGATCGCAGCGTGGAATTTAACAACTTTAAAAATAAATCTATAATATTGGAAAAGAGTTGACATTACAGCAAGGGAATATCAATTGAGATTTAAAGAAAAATAGCGACAACTAAAAAAACATAATATTATGGAAGAATTGACGTTACAACAAGAGAATATCAATTAAGGCTCGAAGAAAAATAGCGACCGCTAAAAAATCCACAATATCAGAGAAGACTTGAAGTTGCATCAAGGTAATTGAAGTTTCAAGGAAAGTAACGACTGCCAAAAATCCACAATATCAGAAAAAAGTTGATATTACAAAGCAATATCAATTCTATGAGGTTTCAGGGAAAGCGACAGCCAAAAAAATGCAATAACGGAGATTCTTTACAGCAAATATGAATTCTCCGATACTGTCGATTTTTTTTGCTGTCTCTACTTTCTATGAAACCGTAAAAAATGGTTTAGAAGTCTGTAAGTGTTTAGTGTCAGATACAAAAGTGATCAAAATGTGAAGTATGTGAGTTACGAAAAAATGATTATTTTAAATCGTGCACAAATCACATTTAAAGGCATAAAAAATGGTTTAGAAGTCTGTAAGTGTTTAGTGTAATTTATTGTAAGACACGAAACTGATCAAAATGAGAAGTAAGTGAGTTAGGAAAAAATGAATATTTGAAATCGTGCACATATCACATTTAAAAGCATAAAAAATGGTTTAGAAGTCTGTAAGTGTTTAGTGTCAGATACAAAAGTGATCAAACTCTAGCTAAGTGAGAGCACGACCTACTAACACTACAAAGCAGTGATGAGGCAAATACTTTACTGTGAACCATAATCTGGTGGACAATGCTCGATCCATCAGAAAACATTTGGGAACATACAAAGAATGATGTTCCTTATAACTACATGAGTAATTAAAACAACACCCATTGACATTGAAAAGGAATTTTTTGGTTTATTGGTGTCGTCCAGTTTTCACTTTAGAAAAACAAATATCTCCGCCATTCTTTCTCCGCGGATACCAGAATATCAGAACCAGACTCGCTTAACTTCAGGGTCAGAAAGTTTATCTTTTAATTGAAACATGTTTTTCCTACAGTTTTCCATCTATAAAGCTTCATCGAAGTAAAAGATAATTTTTTGCTGTCGCTATTTTCCTTTAAACGTCATATAATGCTCTCCGTCCAGCCGTATACAGCCAAGTAATATTAACACGGAATACTAACTCTACAAAACCGTGGTGAGGCTAATGCTTTACTGTTGAACCGATATCTGCTAGACAATGCTCAATCCATCAACAAACATTTGGAAATATACAAAGAATGGCATTTCTTATGATTGCATTATTTATTAGAACAATACCAATTAATATAAAAATTATTGCTCTTCAGTTTATTGATGTTTTTACTTTCAGCAAAAATATCTCTGTTGGGTTCAATAAATGGATTTACTACTAATGTCTCTGTTGCTTATTTTGCTATCGCTCAATTCCATTAAACCTCATAGAAGGCTCTCCGAGCAGCCTTACAGCCAAGTAATATTAACACGACCTACTAGCTCTACAAAGTCGCGGTGTAATCTGGTGAACAATGCTGGATCAAACTGAAAACATTTGAAAACACACCAAGAATGGCATTCCTTATGATTACTTGAATTATTAAAACTATACCTATTAACACCGAAAATGGAATTCCTTAGCCCGCAGTTTATTGGTGTCCTCCAGTTTTCACTTTCATCAAAATTATCTCTGCCATTCATCCTTCGCTATCCCAGTGTGTATTATCCTTTGGAATGGAAGGATAACAGGATGTCAAAATCAGACTTGCTTAACATCACGGTCAGAAAGTCCATCCTTAAGTAGAAACATATTTTTCTATCTAGAAAGAAGCATTGGTATTTATCAAAGCTTTACAGACTATTGTCCTCTATTTTGATGAAGCTTTACAGACGATTGTCCTCTATTTTGATGAAGCTTTACAGACCATTGTCCTCTATTTTGATGAAGCTTTACAGACAATTATAGGGGATAATCGATATTTTATCTAGAAAGGAGCATTAGCAGAAGTTTTTCCTCTTCTTCATTAAAACTTTACAGATGATTATCCCCTAGCATCCTCAAAAGCTTCATCCAAGTAGAAGAAAATCGTCTGTTCGTCTATACAGCTTTTGCGAAGAAAAAGAAAAACTTCTGCCAATCCCTCTCTATCCAGCTAGAAAAAGATGTCTCTACTAAATGATGAACTTTCTGACCATAAGTTGATAGATGCGAAAGAGTTTAAAGGAAAATGCATCTATGGCGTCGTATTTTTTTTTTTTTAATTGTTAAAAGCTGGGTTAAATCACAAGGAAGTGCGTATATGGATTATAAATATGCACTTCCTTGTGCCCTAACGTAACCCAAGTTATACGCGGTTTTCCAGCCACAGTTTTTTTTGCGGCCTGGAGCAATTCGTGGTTAATCCACGGATTTTAATTGCCATTTGGCGCACTTTAATTTTGATTTCTTTCTTTACGATTCTTTAGATATCTAATAGATAAAGAAATCGAAATTAGAGTCCTCGATTTTAAATTGAAATCCGTGGATGACAAAAAATAGTAATAATAAAAAAATAAACTTTTTTATTGGCTGAGATAGATCTTAAGACTTCTAGTAACAATCTTAAACAAAGAAATCGAAATTAAAGTGCGCAAAGGTGAGCCGTTTTGTACTTTTGTAAAGTTTGTTAGATTTTATGTTGAAAACACTGAATGACAAAAAATATTAGTAATAAAAGATTAAACTTTTTATTAGCTGAGGTGGTTCTTAAGATATCTAGTAAAAATCTACGATAAAGAAATTAAATTTGAAAAGCGCCAAAATAAGCCATTTTGGAATTTGAAGTTTGTTCAATTTTATGTTGAAAACCATGAACGACAAAAAAAATATGTAAAAATATGAATTTAAAAAGCGCCAAAACAAGCAATTTTGGAATTTGAAGTTTGTTCAATTTTATATTGAAAACCGTGAACGATAACAACAAAAATATGTAATAACAAAAAAACCTTTTTTATTGGCTAGGATATTTCTTAAGACACCTAATAAGACTCTAAAATAAAGAAATCAAATTTAAAGTGAGCCATTTTTGAAGATTGCTTGATTTTATATTGAAATTCGTGGATGGCGGAAAGAGAATTCGAAAATTAAAATGATTGTAATAATAGTTATATTTAAAATGATTTTTAAAACTTCTACTAATGGGCTAAGGCCAGGAAATAGAAATTAAAATCGGTAGATGAGCCGAACCACGAATTGCTCGGGTCGAAAAAATTTTGGCAAGAAAACCGTTAATAACTTCACAGTTTTTAATACTTCTAAAAAAATTGACCATATCATGCGTATTTAGAATCAGTTTGAAGTTTTTAAGGCGCTTCGACAATATTTATCATTAGCGCGTATTTAGAATCCATCTACCCATTTTCTTGTGATCTAACCCAGCTTTAAAAATTTAAAAAGAATACCAAATTAAATATTTTTTTTAATTAAATAAAAGAATTAATGGTTTTAATATTTAGACATTGGTAGTTCATATTGTATGAAATAAATATGAATAAATTATTAAAAATCTACCAATAAAACACAGATTAGATTGACTTTAAATTCTCGACTAGTTTCGGGTTATTAGCCCATTTTCAAGAGAATTTAATTTTTTTTAATTCTCTTGAAAATGTGCTAATAACCCGAAACTAGTCGAGAATTTAAAGTTAATCTAATCTGTGTTTTATTGGTTGATTTTTAATAATTTATTCATATTTATTTCATAAATAAAAGAATTTGAAAATAATTAATAAATTATTTTCTCTTTTGCTACTGTGATATTATGACTTATGTTACATAAGTACTTTAATAAATGTTTTTTTTTTGTAAAGTATTTTTTGATAACTCAATAAAACCAATACTTATTGTAATTAATAACTTAATTAATTTCGTGTATTTTTGTATATTTCAATTTCAGACTGAAATAGCGAAACGGCTTAACGCAATTATCGCCCAAGTGCTACCCTTCTTAGCCCAGGAACACCAGCAGCAAGTGGCCTCGGCCGTCGAGAGGGCCAAACAGGTCACCATGACGGAGCTCAACGCGATCATTGGGGTGAGTGCAATCCCGAGAAGGAAAAACAAAAATTAAACGCTTTCTTTTAATTGACATGTTGGGTAGACAATTTTTAGTTATATTAGAAAACAAAACAAACAAAAATAACGACACACTAAACAAGGGGGATTAATTATAACTTATTCATACAAAGGTTTTGAAAATAAAAGGGAAATAAAATCAAATCGTTACACGATTAAAAATTAAAGCGATAATTTTACTTAGCTTAACCCATAAAATTAACACTTATAAAATGTGCGAAATGTTATCACCTTATATTCAAACATATTAAATTATCTTAATTATTTTTTTGTTCTTATTATTCTCATATTCTATTCATTTAGGTAAATTATTGTTTCCATTATGTAATTATATACCCGTAGATGTTAGTTTGTGAAGTCACAAGCAACACTGAATCAATTCTTTGAACCGTTTGGGAATGCACTTATCTTACTTATTAATTATTAATAGTTTAGGAATACTTACCTAATTATATACAACTATGTAAATTATTGTATAATGTAATCAATTATAATGGAGAATTCCGTAAAATAAAGTTAAAGTTAAATTTAGTTTACATTATGTGTATTTTAAGTTACTTTTGTATGTTACATATGTTGTACAAATGAAATTTCCGTTGATAAACAAATAAATAAACTTTACGTATTACTAAAAAAAATATTTGTTAGATAATAAATCATTCGAAATAAATATGAATAATAAAATAATAACAATATTATAACTTACAGATTTTCATAAATAATATATCAAAATAATTACATACTGTATTTTTAAACAATTAATTCTATGCTTTCTGAATATTTTATTGAATTATAAAACATTCGATTGAAGAGGCTATTACTTACAAATTGAAAGACTGTTATTCCTTACTTCAATAACAAGTTGTTATTGATAATGAGCACTTTGTGTCTCGAAATGTACATCTAACATAAAATAAATTGTGAAGTAAGGAATAACAGTATTTCAATTTGTGATTAAACACTTCACTTAAACTCAAAACACCATTCAGTGAGGCTATTACTTAGTGAAACTCAATTATAAAACACTTTAAATAAAACACAATGTTTTTAATAAGTTTCACAATAATTTTATTGTAGAAAGTGATTATCATCACCCTCCTGATGATGGTACTATGTGCCGAAACAATTGTAGCAGTATTCTACAATAAAATTATTGTGAACATTATTAAAAAAATTATTTAAAATTTCAAAACATCATTGCTTGACTTGTTGAAACAATAGAAACTTTAAAAAATAGTCCCTTAAATAATATACATGTAACGTTAAAAACAGTCTGTTATTTTAATAAATTGTCCATAATAAATATATTTGTACATTAAATGGAGCTATTAATATAATTAATAATAATAAATTTAATATTTCTTCGCACGGAATAGCTTTGAGTGTTAAGTTAATCTATTAACTCGAGATTATTCATTAAAGAATTAAATTTAACATATACGTCATTATTTAATCATGAATGATTGATTGATTGATCATTTTAATGATGATTGAGTGTTAAGTTAATCTATTAGCCTCAATATTCAGGAATATTTCGTATGAAGTAAAGTTACATTTAACGTATACGTTGTTATTAACTTCACAATCTATATATACATATCAGTATAGAGAGATGTTAAGCAATAACGTGTACATTAACATTTTATATACAGGATAGCTCTGAGTGTTAAGGTAAGCTATGAAAATTGAACTTAGGATGGCTACACCTCGCGCATTTCATGTGATTAATTTTATGGGTCAAGTTTTGACATACATTTAGTCTGACAGTATTTAAAAATTTTAGATGATTATATATCTGGAAAATTATCAATGGGTTATACATGAGGATTTTTGTTGATATAAATAAGGCCGCATTTATTTTGAGGCAGTTCGGAACTAGATACTAGCTGAATGATATCTTGAAAGATATTAATTTTTGTTGTGTGCGCACACGCATATGTCTATAATAAGATTTTCGTATGCGCACCAAAAATTAACCTCTTTCGGTTTCAAAGCAATTAGAATCTAACACCGTGCTGTCCTAGGCCGCATTTATAGTGGGACAGCACGAAGCTAGCTGCATTATACCTTGAAAGAGGGAATATTTGGCCAGCGCACACGCGTGCGTGTATAATTAGCCTTTAAAGGTAAGTTTCAGTTCGAAACTGAAACCACGTAGGCCGTATTTATAGTGGGAATCACGATGCTATACCTTGAAAAAAGGATTTTTTGGCTAGCGCATAATTAAAATTTCGTGTGCCCATCAAAAATTTGCCTCTTTAGAATCTAACACCTTGCTGTCTTAGATCGGATTTATTTTTTGTGAAAAGGTGATTCTGTAAATAAATGTATTATTATTATTTATAGTGAGACAGCACGATGCTAACTGCATTATACCTTGAAAGAGGGATTTTTTTTCACCAGCGCACACGCGTGTGTGTATAATTAGAATTTTATGTACACACCAAAAATTAGTCTAGATTCTATTTGCATTGTACCTTGAATAAGTACAATGCAGATAGAATCTAGCACCTTGTTGTCTTTGGTCGCATTTATAGTGACACAGAACGAAATACGCATGTTGGTTGATACAAGTGATCACATGAAAAGAAAATCCCTTAGATTAGCATTGGTTTAGCAACTCTCAAATAATACTTCTATAAAAAGAATTCCTATAAAAGAATTACAAATTAAAATTTGTAAGCACTTTAAAATTAAAAACAAACCTGACCGTTGTCAGCTGTCTTCAAGTCGTTGTTGATTGTAGCCAACAACCTCTTCTGTTATTATATTTGACTTGTCCTTACTCATACAATTCACTTAAATTATATAATTTACAATTAAACTGTAATTTTTGTAATTTGTTAATCTTAAAAATAGCAAATTACTCACCCCGAAACAAAGAGCAAAGTAGTCCTGATAAGGCCTGATGTCTATGAAACAGTATGTAAAATCAAATATAGTTACTCGTTATTCCCTGGCATGAACTTGGAGATATAAAATTCCCCATATTTTTCACGAATGAGCCCACATCGTTACTTCCCTCCTGACTGCGAGAAGAAATCAAATTATTTAATTTTTCTGTAAACAGCGAGGATGGAAAGTTGGAAATTCAACTTGTCTGCAATCATTGTTGATCACTCTGTACCTTGAAAGAAAGATTTTTTAGCTAGCGTGCACAAGAAATTTTACAAATATGCCTGTGCGCGCTAACCAAAAATGAACCATTTTCAAAGCATATTGCATCCCATTATAAATGCGGCCTAAGGGTGGTTACATATCTGAGCACCATCATTGTTCACCATGCATGAATCGTACCCTCGCGATCACAGCGATGTGAAACAAATATGTTTATAAATATAAGATCGTTCATAACGAAGCACCTTCACTGCGACACATTTATCGCATCCTCGTTGTTTACAGAAAAAATTAAATAATTTGATTTATTCTCGAAGTCAGGAGGAAAGTAGCGATGTGGGCTCATTTGTGATTGGCTGCCCCTCTACTTTTCTACATTGCATGTACACTCGCCCAGAACCTAGGGTAGTTACATATATGTTTGTTTAGTTAATCATTTGCAGCGTTCATCATCTTCCTTCAATTGATGATGTAAATGGTGATACTCTCCCAATTTTCCCTCAGCTGATTTTCTAGGTGAGCCCCAGAATAGCTGATGCTGACAAACAAACATTATCATTTTCATTCTCACTGGAAATCATTCTGTCATCAGAACTCGAACACAACAAAAAATACATTCTAATCCATAATAAAAAAGTGGGATCCTACACCAATATGTGGTAGAAGGATATAAGATTATATATATATATAAAAAAATGGGAGACCATGATGAACTGAACCACTATGAAAACCCATCGATGGTCGATCAACGAGGCAAGCATTGCGGTAAGTCGCAAGGGTGCGATCATCGATGGTGAACAGTGATGGTACTCCGATATGTAACTATCGTAAGACAGCACGGTGCTAGATTCTAGCTTCATCATACGTTGAAAGAGGCTAATATTTGGTGCAGCGTAGACTAAATCATAGAAACACTCGTGTTTTCTAGCCTTTCTTCACTATTTTTATTTATTAAGAAAATATTCAAAACTTTACTTATATTAACAAGAATCTTCGTGTAACTCATCCACAGCAATTTTCTAGTTTTTTTTTTATAAATGTAACCATTAAAATATGTGTGACGTGTGAAATAATTAAATTCATTAATAATTACATTGTTTATTACTGTATTGTATTAATTGAATTTGTAGATTATCCTTAATCTGTTGAATAATAAATTACAATGAAATTAAACAAGGAAAATTTCTGGCAATGATCAATAAAATTCGATCAATAAATTATTATCATTAAATAATAAATTCATTACATTATTAATATTTGTTATGCATAAAATTTTACCCCCTTGTTTTCTCCTTCTCGTTTTTTTCTGTATATCAAAAACGAAATCCATGCAAGTATTTTCTTATATTTTTGTTTGTGGTTAATCTGGCGGTGTGATGGTAGACACTTTCATGGATTTTAACGATTTATGGTTATAGAAGAGAGGAGTTATGTGTGCCTTTCTGATTGCATCGTTTTATTATTTTTTTACTTTTATTTTTTGTAATTTATTTCGAATTGTTGGTAATGGTCTCTAAATAATTTTTAATAACGTCGAATCGAATTCGTAATGAAATGCGCCTTATTTTTTGTGATAATTCAAAGACACGTTTCGGACTGGTTGTCCTCATCAGAATGGTTTAATTAATGAATTCGTAATATTAGATAATTTAATTTGTATTACATAAACTAATCAGTATGTTTTCATTTGTTAAATCATGGTAAGTAATAAAAGGTTTTATCTGAAAACCCCCAAATTGATGTGATCTTTAACACTACGAATTTATATATTTTTTCAGTTATTTAATTTTCTGTGTCCCAATATTGCATTTAAAATATTTTACCAATAAAAGTATCGTTGACTTCAGTTTATCGTTAACTGTTTTATTAAATTGATAATATATATATATATATATATATATATATATATATATACAGAGAGTTTTATGTAACACTGAACATGCTAGAATGTGCTCAATGTAAATTTCCCTATGTTCGATTTGTTCAGAAACGCATCAAAGCATTGAGTGCGATGTGATTGGCTACTATTTCTAAAAATAATATAGTCAGCCCAAACTACACCCTTTTCCGTCAAAAATGACTTACACTTGTCAGTTATCGCAAGCAAGTGAAATTTACTGTCTGGCTCTTAAAGCAGAAGTAGACGAAGAGTTGGACATCTTTGCGTATCAATAATGTATACAAAGGAGGAAAAGATTTTTATGGTATGCATTGCGGTTAAGTATAATATTCATAATTATACATGTTGCACTTGACATAATAGTTGACATTAGAAATCGTAGCCAATCACATTGCATCCAATGCTTTGATGCGTTCCTGAACAAATCGAACATAGGAAAATTTACATGGAGTTCGGTGTTACATAAAACTCTCTGTATATATATATATATATATATATATATATATACAATCATTTATAAATTGTTAATTCTCAGAATAATATTTTTTTCTTTCTCAGAAAATGACTATCGATCCTTAGTCTTTTTGCTTGTCTTTGTCGAGTTCTTGTCGTTATATTTAATCGTTATTATTACTAACGTTACTGTCTACGTTCTCGAAATTAGTTGAGATGAATTGTTAGTGAAGGATGGGCATATTTAGCATTAATGTTGGGATTACGATGGATACAAGATAAATAAAAAATGTTAATATTAAAAAATACATGTATTGTCAATTTAAAACTGAAAAAATATATAAATTTGTAAATTTAACAATAAACTGAAGTCATTGATACTTTTTCGGTAAAATGCAATATTGTATCAGAAAATTAATTGCAAAATGCATAAATTCCAGAGTTAAACAATGAAAGACGTATTTCGGACTGCCTAAACCAGACTATATTGATGAGATTAACCTGTCTGAAATACGTCTTTAATTTAAAAGTTGAATATATTACTCAATTTAGTAATTATATCATTATCTACATATAGTATTAATAATGAGAATAAGTATTTGATAATTTCATTTTATAAGGCGGATTTATATCTTGTAAATAAAACACATTTATACTTTGTATACAATATGTTGTATATAAGTGTATTTGAGGTGTTAACGCTTAGAATACAAAACAGTATGCATATCTGTTAAACCTAACCGGTGTTTTTAATTACAGTGTGTAATAAGATGCTTAATGAAATTTATTCAATTGTTATGATTAAAATCTTTTAACTAATTAAATTGAGTTACTGAAATTTATAAATTATACGTTTTTAAACTATTCTCCAAGTATTTTCATTTTCATTGAAATATAATGCAAAATATTTTTTAAAGAAAAATATGTCTTGTAATTTTTCTAAAGAATAATTATTTTATGAAGTATCAAGTAAAATTTATTACAACAGACTTTGCTTATATATTTCTAAAATCATGGTATATATCATAACACAAAATTATGAATAATCTAGCCTACTAAACGAATTTTCCAAAGCAAATTTAGAGAGTAAACAGATAGTTGCTCACTTAATTTTCATATACAATCTTTTAAAGGGTTAAATCACTGTCTACTAAAGATACATCTATAAACTAAAACAATAAAATTTAAATAAAAAAATACAAACATAATTTCACAGATTATACCTTAATTGATGAAAACTTGTATCACAAAGTAATGAAACTATTACTTTGTGATACGTTTTTATCAGCTAAGGTACAATTTGCGATTTTTTTTTTTCAATAAATATATGTCATCCAACACCCGAAATGGTACAATGGGAATATTGTTTATTAAATAAATATATAAATAATATAGATTTGTTTTACTGTTTTTAAATACTAATTTCTACAATAATTATATAAACCAAGTCTGTTTTTATTACAATAAATTTTTGTATTACTTAAACTATGTAGTGATTATTTATAGGCGAAGATTAGTGATTGATCATTTTTACATTTGAAGTTTACGAATTATTTAGAAACCATTATGACTTGTTCATGTTGTTAAAAACACGCACACTCCGGTGACGGTCGTAATATTGTTTTTTTGACTACAATTTTTTTATGTTGTTGTTTGCAGCAACAACAACAACAAGGTCTACAACAGTTGCTTGTAAGTAGTTTTAGTTGTCTATCCGTAAATGTAACAAAATATAAAATAAATGATAGTTAGTGTAGCTTGATTACTTCAACAAGTCGTATAGTTTTTGTTTAGAGTTTTTTTTTTTTTTTGAGACGGTTAATTAACACTGGACTAAATTTAACATAAGAGAGGGTATTTTTTAATGCTTCAAAAGTTTATTTAGTTAAGAGTGGTTGGAGATTTATTATTATCAACTAATATACTAATAACAATACAAGATTTACTCGTTTTTTGTTACGTTTCACTTGTCAACCATGCCGCTTTTATAAATTATAAATGGACGTCGCATTAGGTTCATGTTAATAACCTAAAGTGACGTCAAATTTCATTCAATAAAATGCTAGAAAAAACAACACTTGTTTTGTTTATATTTTACAGTTTTTACTTTAACTGTTGGATAATAAAGTTCTATTATTATTATTATTTATTTTGAAACATTTGAATAGTAAAATCTGTGAAACATAAAAAACCAAGTGTTTTAATTTCCGATCATAATTAAATGTCCTATTTTTATGTTTTACAGATTTTACTCTATTCTCCGACTAGTTTCGGACAGTGACAGATTACTTCTTGATCACTATCACTGACCGAAACTAGTCAGGGAATAGAGTAAAATTTGTGAAACCTAAAAAAGTGTTTTAATTTTTAATTTCATTTAATTAATAATGATAAGAAATTAAAACACTTGTTTTTATGCTTCACAGATTACACTATTTAAATGTTTCACCACGGATTAACTGAGGATTTTATTCAGAATTCATTCAATATGTTTTGAGGAAATAAAAAAATTCTTTAACTTCTCAATATTCCTTATATTTTTTTATTAATTAATAAATCTTAAACATTTACAAATATATTTTCTTGTAGAAAATAATGTTTATTAATATCTCTATTTAAAATAAATATTAGAGAAACGCCAAGGAGAGGTTTTTCAATTGCTGCTTTAACTAATGCTTTGCTAAAACAAAAAAATATATAAATAATATTTACCAAATTGATACAACACGAAATTTTATTTTGGTTCTGTTTTAAATGGTAAAATGTTAGTTATTTTTTTATTTAAAAAATAATTTATGAACGAAAAACATAATAGCAAAGCAAAATCAAACGAAGCTTAGGTAATGTAAATTTTGTATGTTACTACTTTCATTTCATCATTTTTTTTTTTATTTATTTTTACAGAGATGTCTATAAAACCTTTCATAAAAATATGGCGCAGATTTTTGTAAATGTTTTTACTTAAGGTTGCGCTTTAGTAGAAAGAGATAGCTATATAGTGAAATGGAAATAATCGTTTTGAAAAAGAGCCATTCTTTTGGATTTAATAATATGAATATGTATTTACATTTTTATTAACCAAGTATAAAGTATCTGTCTAAATAAAAAATAAATCGTTAATTTTCGTGTATTACGTCAATTTACTAGTTCAAGTTAGAAAAGAAAATTGTAAGATATAATGAAATTAATAGGTTATATCTGCTAAGTTATTTGAATGCAGAATTTAGTGAAATCCTTTAAATTTTCATTGCACAAGTTTTTATTAGCAAAAATATTATTTGAAATTTGCTATAAATTTGATCAATTTTCATTGTTTTTCATAATTGTTTTTCACACAAACTAAACATTAAAATAATTTTTAATTAATCTGATGAAATCCCTGCTTATTTTAAGATTACTTTAATGTATAATACAATATTGTTCATTGATCACAATAGAAATCTAACTCGAATTAGTGATAGCCAATATATATATAGCTATCTCTTTCGTCTAAACCGCACCCTGGGGATGTTCTGGACTTGACGCCTGAAAAAATGGGTCAATTTTGGGATTTTTTTCTTTAAGTGGAACGAATATTTTGAAATGCGGTTTTGTCAGTTGTATTAACCGTACAATGGACTACAAATTTTGATTTTTTAAAGAGAAAAAATACATTCAAAAATGCGGTTAATAGACTCCAACTGCACACATGCGCGCCGTTTTTAATTCTGTGAGAGATGTTCCTCAGATACCCATCACCAAACCGAGGGTTTAGAGAGTATCAGAAATAAAAAAAAAACAATAGTAAATTGAATTTGGGAGGACTTACCATGGCCTGCTTTTAAAAAAATTGCAGCCATTTGACCAAAAAACGATTTTTTTCAAAAATTTTATTTTTCTTCAAAGTAAAAAAATATATTTCTATTTCGAATTTTGGAAAAAAAAAAGGGAAACGGCAAGGACCCAAAAATCCAATTTACTATATTAACTTTTAATTTTTTCCTATTTCTGACACTCCGGGGGGCTGAACACGACGCCATTTTGATGTGAAAAATGGAAATTTTTAGTTCGTTGTATACAACCGATAAAACCGCATTTCAAAATATTCATTCGGCTTTGAGGAAAAGAATCACAAAGTTGACTATTTTCAAGAGTCAGGTCCAGAATCTCCCCTTAATCTAGAATTATTTTTTAACCTTCATTTCAAGACCAAACAATAATATTTATTTGAAAATACAAGATCAAACAAAAATTCAGTCTGCTCCATTTTTTAATATAACGCTTACCATTGACATGTATGAAAGAAAAATTGGTGGAACACAGAAATTGACACTCGAGCACCTAACCCCCCATTTCAAGCCACAATTGAAAAATCAAGCCTAAATAAATAATATCTAAAAATTCTGATTGTGTGACTGAAAGTTTCAGGCAATTTATTTCAATCTTCCACACTTTTACGCCACATATTACAATATGTTCTTAAAAAGTGTGACTCCAATTCATTAAATAGCGTTATAAGTACTAAACAACTCAGTATTTAGAGCAGACTTAAAAAAATCATGTTTCAGTTATGTCATAGAATACGATCAGAAATATCATATAGAATGAATTTTAAATAATCTACACCAAAATTATATAATAGAATAAGATTTTAGGTACGTAATTAAGCACTGTGGCTTAATTTTTGCATAAAATCGTATGAAATTATTAATTAATATAGATGGCACGTTGAAGCCATCCAAAATAAAAGCAAATTAATATTAATAATAATACATTAATATACTAAATTAAAACACTGTAAATACTATGAATAAATATAATATAGTTCATTTTTAATGTAATTACATAATGTAAGTAAGCTTTCAAAAGAGACAGAGTTATTAAACACATATTAAATAAAAATTATTTGAAAATAATTAATAAATTATTTTCAAATCATTTTTATTTAATATATTTAAATAACTGTGACCAAGTGAATGAATACTCTTTTCTATTTGTACTATGAATAAAAATGGATTTATGAATTCAAAGTCTTATAACGTAATCCCACTAAACTATTTTATTTGACAGCAAATTTTCATTGTGTAGTTTAATATCTGGCGGAGTATTTGCCCGAGAAGTAATTATGTCAATAGATGTTCGTTTTAAAGCACTTACGTAATTTAAAACAAAAAATTGCAATAGCTAAAAAGGCAACAATTAATTATCTAATTGAGTAAATTAATTTTATTAATTATCTAAATCAAAAAATTGTAATAGTTAAAAAGAAAATAATTAAGTATCTAGTTGAATAAATTAATTATTTTCATTTTATGTATTTGACTTGCATTATAATTGTGGCGGATGTGGATTCATACAGTCCAAAATGCTCCACAAAAGTAATTCGAATGTGGCGTGGTATGGCGTGGTGAAACATAGGATATAGTTTAGTTGTTTGTTTCTCTCTTAGTTTCGCATGTAGTTATTTTATTAAAAAAATATTAGACATTTGTTTTGTTATATTTATAAAACAAAATAAAAAAAATGATTTTGCATGAATTATAATTTAAGATCTGTAGGCGCAGATCGACACATTATGGCCCGGTTTTTTAATTATGACTTATAACTTAAGTTAAATAATCGGAGAAATGTTAAATTTAACGTCTACGTTATTTTTTATCACCATAGTCTAAGCTTTTTTTATTTGATATATATTTATAGAATGTGAATTTAATTAATAACGTATACGTTAAACTTTTCATTTTCCGTATGAAATAGCCCCGATTATCACTAAAAAAATGTATATATTGAAATATTATATTTTATAAGTGAAATATTTTATAAATTAATACGAATTGGGATGAAATATTATTTTATTTCTATTTTCTATTTTAAATCGTAAAACTATAAGGTTATTATTTCATTTTGAAATATTCCATTAAAGTAAACCTTAATTGAACCAAACTTAAGCCCCAATTTTTTGAAAAAATGGCCATAATCGGGACTATTCCATATGGGAAATGTTAAGTTTAATGTGTTCCTTATTAATTAACTTCACATTGCATGTATATATACCGGGTGTTGACACGAACAGGATTTAGGGATTTTACATGTAGAAATATTTTTTTAAAAATCCCTGCGTCCCTTTTTTAGGGAAAAATGAAAGAATTAAAATGTGTTCTGAACTTATTAATGCTTTTAATAAAATGTTCAACCACCATTCATCTAACGTATGGATAACTAGAGATGGCCATTTCAGTGCCACATGAAATTAGGCAAAAGATGGCGTGCTTCGTCTTCCATTTATTTAAATTTCTGTCTGAAATGATGTTTTGTTCAATTTTAGAATCTTTGTGTAATTAATAAACAATAAATTAGATGTAATTAAAATTGACTTTCATATAAAAGATGCCACTTGTGACATATTTCTATGATTTAACATGTTTAACTTTTTTTTATAAATCATGGCTAATTCATTTTAAACACGTGATATTTTGCAAATATAATCAATTTTTATTATATATATATATATATATATATATTATTAAAAAACCCTTTACACACATAAGAGTGTAGAGTATCAATTATTATTATTACTTATAAATTATACACCTATTTTAAAAGTTAATGAAGTATCATTTTTCATATTTTTTAAAATTCTGAACTTTTTTTTTCTCCAAAAAATAACTGAAAACAGAAATTTGCATAATATTGTTTTTATATATAAAATCCCTATATATACCTAATTGCGTCAACACCCGGTATATTTATTATAGAAGCTGTGATGATAAAAAATAACATACACGTTAAAGTTAACAACCTTACAGAATAGCCTCAAGTGTGTTTGATTTAAGGGAAATGGTTTTAAAATAATTAATGCTAGACTGAGGATATGCTATGTATTTTAATAATAAAATATATATTTTTTTTCTAAATGAAATAATAAACATAATAATTGTATTTTACTTTATTTTTTGTGCTAAAATATTGCTTTAATATTTATTTTTATCCGCTCTCTAATCACCACACTATCAATTCGTCGTATATTTAATTATTTTTTTACCGCAAACGCCTGGTTTTGTATATATTGAATGGTTACAAGTGCGACTTTTCGTAGCAACAGATCCACGCACAACAGCTGCCTCACGGTGCACACGGGCCCGGCGGGCTTCCCATGGGCCCCCATCCGGGACTGCCGGCCATGGGCCCCGCCGCCGGGCTCCTAGGATTCGGCGCTGGATTACCGGGGGCCCCGGGAGGGCCCCACGCTGCGGCGGTGGCCGCCGGCGCGCATCCCCTGCTTAAACCCGCCGACCTCCACAGCAACGACAGGGCCGAACTCAAAGCCGGACCCGGTTCGGCAAACACTGAAGAAAGACTGGTAAGTAATTTTTAAACTGTTTTATAAAAAAGTATCGATATGTTAATTTGTATAACATTTCTCGTTAAACTTTAACACATGGATAAAAAAATCCCGAATAATTTTTTTTGCAAAATTCTAATTTATTCATCTATATAATCTTCTTCTACAGTGATAAAATCACTCCAACGCTTCTCTAACATTTCTATGCCTTTCTCGTAGAACGATTTATCTTTAGCCTCAAAATAGGCGTTAGTTTTAGCAATAACAGCTTCGTTCGAGCCAAATATCTTTCCTTGAAGCATCTTTTTCAAATTAGGGGAATGGGGAGGGTATGGCAAGAATTCCAAACGTAAATCGTAGTATTTTGCCATATAAAAATCATGACCTGTGGATTAGTGCATTTTCTTGATGAAACAAAGTTTTTTCTTTGACTACTTCATTAGTCATTAGTTTGCGCTTGATCTCGTCATCCAATCGACCGATTAAGGCTATATAATTGTCACTGCTGATCGTCTAGGCCTTTCTTCAGCTAGTCGATTAACAATATTCCACGCGTATCCCAAAATACAGACCATGGTCATAACCTTGCCAACCGCGCTTTTTGGACGCTCTGCTCTCCACTCAGCAGATCCTTTTCGACTCTGGCGTGTAGTGGTTTTATCCATATCGACGCAACAAATCTTTTTTATCGCGCTGTAAAAGCTTAGATTCGTAATTCGTTCATCCACTTTCAAAAAAAGTTTTTTCATGCCCAAATTTTCGTGTAAGACATGAAACTAGTATTGATTCATTGTTTACAAATTCACAATAGTAGCGTCACTTCAACCTCGATATCTCGAAAACTACTGAACGAAATATGAAATTTTGACACTTTTCTTTTGAAAGTTGGTTCTACCTAAATCAATTCAATATTTCTGGGGCCATCTATTGATTAGACTTTTTGACCCATGTATTATATTAAGACTCCGCGGTTGTTGGACAATAGATGGTGTTTATATCCATATCACACTCACATGCTTACCTCAAACGAACATGTACTTAAAAGCTGACATTTAAATTTTTCATTTTGTCATGGCTTTTTGACCATCATTTTAAAGACGATAGTCGTTTTAGTGACCCTACTTTTGTAATTTGTAATTTTTAAAAAATGGATGAATAGAAAGGAATTTCGAGTGTTGATTAAACGCTGAAAATCATTGGCAATTTGATGAAATAAATATAACAGATCTCTCAATAAGTCGCTAATGTCTTAAAGACTCATGAAATTTCCGGATAGTACTAACCTTCAAATAGTCCGTGTCAACATTTCATGGTCGTTAGATTAAAGATTACAGTCGTTTTAATTACTCCAGTTTTGTAATTTTCAAGACAATGGATAGAAAGAAATTTCGTATGTTGATTAAACAACAGCATTTTTTGACGGGGGAAAATATTGTTGGAGCCAAACAGTAGTAGCTTGATAAGCATTACGAAGAATCTGCACCAGGGATATCAAGTAACATATCACATAATAAAAAATCACAAACAAAAGCGCTGTACAGAATTTTTCGAAATATTTAATTGATGATCTAATCCACTAATACTTTCGGAAAATTCCAAAGACGTCCAAAATAGCTTCTTCATTCACAATAGTGCCAACAGTCCTGAGAAAACTATTGATGAAATTGATACAACAATTGGTACAATTTGGGCTATATTGGTCGCGTTCAGGGAATTGTAGCGCTGCAGCGCTTTACGAAAGCGGTGTCGCTGAACGGTACCGCTTTATGTGTGGCGCTGCAGCGCTTTATCAAGCGGTAAAGCATATATTTTTTCCGCTTGATCGCTTTTCAAGCCGTGCAGCTGTAAACAAAACGACCATATTTTCGTGAACGTCCTTAACATCGAAAGCGTGTTCAGGGAACATCAAGCGCTTTGCGCTGTAGCGCTACATCTCTAAAATTCCCTGAACGCGACCATTAACTATTCGTGTGTTAGGAAATCATTGGTATATATGTTTACTGATTCTCTATCACTATAATCTGAAAATGAGTGAGATATATCTACTATATAAAAAGTTAATTTTTCTGCGAAAGCATACCGAAATGATTCCGAATATTCATGTTCTGAAGAAATATATTGTTTTTACTGCCATACTGTTTAATTATGTAAAAAAAAGATAAATACAATGCAAAACATGCCGAATATTTTATGAGTATACGATACGAATGCAATAAGTGAATCTAGGACCCAAGAGCGGTTTGTTTGATTTCATTCCTGATCAAATCATCAAAAGATCCTCCTGGTTATGTTTAATTAATTTCTCACTTAACCCGTAGTGAAACATTTTTGAATTAATTCAGGATGATTTAATTGAAATTAAAACACTTAGTTTGTTTCACTTAAACACTTATTTTAAGTGAAACAAACCAAGTGTTTTAACCAGTGACTGAAAAAGTCGAACATGTTTTGTAAGTAGACCTGCAACTTCTTTTTGTAGCCTGCTATTTTCAAATGATTCCAAACCGTATGTGTTTTTTTTTTCAAGCGTTTATGCTGTGGGCTGCGTTTTCTTGTAATGCAAATTTAGATATGGCCTTTCCATCAACCTTAATGAACAGCACGGAGTACATTGGAATTTTAGAAGCTAATTTACTACAATTTTACAAACATGAATTTATATTTCAACAAGATAACGACTCAGTACATTTAAGAAGGCAAAAAAACATGCCTTGCTGAACATGACATTACTGTGTTGGACTGGCCAGCATGTTCACCGGACATTCTCCTCTTGGAGTACTTAAAAAATATATGTATCTAGGAAAAAAATTAAGCATAAAAAACAAGGGCGCCCCCCTTGCCCTAATGTAGCTGGGCCCATGTATGTGGTTGATATTTTTAGAATTTTCTGAAAGCTGCCATAAACCGAATTAACATCAGAATAGAATTAAACAAACCACTCATAAATGCTTGAGGATGCAATGTATGCATTCTCATCGTAATTCATAAAATGTTCGTCACGTTTTGCAGTGCATTTATCTTTTCTATGTAATAAAAAAACAGAACCGTATATTTTTTTAGAACATGACGATTTGAAAACACTTGAAAAGATCTGGCTATGAAAAGATATTCGGTATTTGGGAATTAACTGAACGAAATTTGATTGCGACTAAATCGCACTATTTTAAGCGAATCATTTCAAATAATGAAAAATGGATCAAATACGAAAATATCAAACGCGAGCGATCATGGTCAAAATCTGATGATTCCACAAGATTTCGAAGTCTGGATTATCAGCAGCAATTTGATTCTACAAGGTGGACGACCGAGAATCGTGGTTTCGTACACTAAAGGAAGGCGAACTTGTCCTGTTTATGAGACCATGAAAAGAAATTAATTTAATAAAATGTTCAACCACAATTGATCTAGCTTATGAATGACATATCAGGTTATCAAGATATTGCAGATGGAACACACTGGTCTGACGAGGTCCGAAATGGCCATCACTAGTTATCCATACGCTAGATGAATGGTGGTTGAACATTTTATTAAATGAATTTCATTTCCTGGTCTTATGTACAAAACAAATTCGCCTTGCTTTAGTGGACGAAATAATGATTCTCGATCGTCTATATTGTAAATTCAAATTGTTGATGATGCCACTTATAAATTTGATAAAACATGGCGTTTTGTGCTATCTTTCAAATTAATACATATAAACACAGTTATATTGAGTGAAGGAAATTGCGTAATACGGAAGACATTAGAAAATATCAATCAACTAGAAGAAAATGGAATCCCTGCCGATAGGCAGTAAGTGACCCGTAAATACATCAACAAAATAAACCTCCAGAAAAAAAAACATTACCTAACTGGGGGTTACCATCAATCTTTTGCGCCTTATATTATGAGACGGGGTGGTCTAGCCAGAAAACGGTTGTTTTGTACAACTTATTAATGGAGAGCAGTGCACTATCCAACAAAAATAGGCTTTCAATATTTCCTGCTCGTATTCTACAGATGCTTCTAACACTGTTATTAGAAGCATCTGTAGAATACGAGCAGGAAGTTGCAATCATGGGCAGCATCAACTCCAAAATGCGAATGACTACTCATGAAATTTTAATAATCTGGAGAGTAAAGGGCTTCCCTTATTGCGGATTCCTTGAATGGGGGCATACAATCAAGAAATACGCAATTGGAAAAGCCGAGAGGAGAAAAGACAACAAGGACATAGCAAAACTAGGAGATTTGCTATCATGAATGCTAGGAAATCCAACCCCAACCTCATAGCCTTACAAACCAACAGATACAGTTTCCCTTGCTACCAACACATTGGATAATTCATAAGATAATTCGCGGATTCGCTGGATACAATTAAATGGGATGAAAAAAGGTTATACTGAGTATTTGGTGGAATTAGAAGGGACTTGTTCATTACGAGCTGTTGCAATCTATCAAAGCTATCAATTCGGTCCTATACCAAGCACAACTTAGCCGTTTGAACGAAGCAATCCAGAAAGATCGATCAAAATTGGCTAACAGAAAGAATGTTATTTTTACCAAGACAATGCGCAGCCACACACATCTTTGATGATTTTGAATAAATTGTCCCGTCAATTTGCTCAGAATCACCACAGTTAGGAATATTTGATGCATCCATCATATAGTCCAGATGTTGCCCGTCTGACTGGTTATCATTGACCGAATGAAAATCTCTGCCTAGTTTTTGACCACAAACTACAGAATTTGTACATCGACGTAATTAAGAAGCCCTCCAAAATGGCAAAAGGTCATAGATAGCAATGATCAATATATACTTCATTAAAATTTATTTTAAAGAAAAAAATCAAAACTGTACAAAAAAATTTAAATGTATACAAATAACAAAATGGAATTAAATTATAACCCAGATCACCCTTTTTATGGAACAACATTTTTTCATTAAAACTTTCCATCTCGGGGAACCTTGAATGATTTATTGCCTTTTTCTCATTTTCGTACCAACTAAGAAATGGAATTTATTCCTTTGTAAAAAACCACGATAACAAACCAGACATATCCTATACTATACTATTGTAATCAGAAGAAATAGAATATTTTAATCTGATAAAAAAACTTCCAGTAGAAATAAGAAAGTTGATGGTGATCCAGATGAAATGAAACATGCCCTTAATAAAATACATATGCCATCGATTAAATCATAAAAAAGTGCTATACGAATATTTTCATGCCATTGAAATATTGTTTCAAATAACGAAAATATAAATAAAAAAGAAAATTGCATTTTTCAATTCATTAAATTTTTCTTGAAAACAAAGACCCTTAGCCCAGTTTCCTCAAGGGGGTATTAATCGGCATGAAAATCTGACATTTCTATTAATTCTTGGTGTTTTTCATTCCAATTATTTTATTTATCGTAGATAGTGGAGGCACTTAATTTTTGAAAATCCATGATCACTTAAAATAAAACACTTAATGATTTTCAACTATATTTTGTGTATTTCACGACAATTATTTCGTAACGTTGTTGCTTCTTCAGGTGAAGAACTTATAATATTTACAAATTTCTTAAAACTATCTTTATATACAAATTTAAAAAGTGGAGGTGGAAGGTCTGGGGTTTTCCATCCGTAGTAGTGGCGAGCTGGAGAGATCGGTCTGTTCGTTAAGTAAATTTCCTGTTGGGAAATACTTATTAATTTCCATATTTTCTAGTAATGTTAATTTTCTTCCTTTCTTCTCTTCGTGGAGGATTTTGAAATGATAATATAATATTTACCAAAGCAGATAAAGGTAACACAATTATAGCAATTGACAAACAAGAATATAATAATAAAGTCGAGGGATTTATGTCAAATAACAATTTCCAACCATCAAAAAACAACCCAACTAAAAAGTTTCAACAAAACATCCGTAAAACTCTAAATAATATAAATAACATCTTGACACATAAAGAAAAATACACAATTGTTAATATAAATCCACAACCACCAAAATTATATGGATTAATTAAACTCCATAAACCCAATAATCCGATAAGACCAGTGGTATCTTATATTAACGCACCTTGTGAGAAACTAACCAAAAAACTAAATTCAATTCTGATCAATTATTTAAAGTTTAAACCAAAATTTTCAATAAAAAATACAACAGAACTAGTGAATAAAATAAAAGATCTGAAATTACCACCGAATAATAAATTTGTCTCATTTGATGTAACGAATCTCTTCACCAATGTCCCGCCAGCAGAAGTTAAAACCATAATAAATAATAAACTTTATGAGAAAAACGTCAATCCAATAATCATAAACGAAATATTGGCCCTTCTGGATATTTGCATAGAACAAAATTACCTCCAGTTCAATAAAAACATCTACACCCAACCAGACGGACTGGCAATGGGAAACCCCTTAAGCCCACTAATGGCTGAACTTTTTATGAATAGTATTGAGGAAGAAATATGCAAATTGCCGCAATTCAAAAATTACCTGTATTGGTGGCGATATGTTGACGACGTTTTGGTCGCATTCAATGGCACGGACAGAATATTAAATTTATTTAAATAGAAAAGAGTATTATTCATTCACTTGGTCACAGTTATTTAAATATATTAAATAAAAATGATTTGAAAATAATTAATAAATTATTTTCACATTTAGCTCTGTGACTTTTGACTTACGTTACGTAAGTACGTTAAACAAATGCACATTAAGACAACTACTTCCCGGGCAAATACCCACGCCGGATATTGAATTACATAATGTACACCTGCTATTGCACATCAATAAAATATTGCATAATGCAACAAATTTTGATCCGAGAAAAATTTCTTTAATGCGAAAACAACAAAAGGAACGTTACTTAATTTAAGGCCATCTGCAGACACGTGTTTCGGGATCTATCCCTCGTCAGTACAGCTATGCCTTACATAATTTAAAGATGTTAAAATAATGTTATGTTTATTTTATGTTGCATTTGTTTAACTTACTTACGTAACGTAAGTCAAAAGTCACAGAGCTAAATGTGAAAATAATTTATTAATTATTTTCAAATCATTTTTATTTAATATATTAAATTTATTGCTGAATGAAATAAACAATATCCACAAAAATATAAAATTAACTTTGGAAATTGAAGAAAATAAATCAATAAACTTCTTAGATATCACTATAAAAAAACAACAAACACGATTTCTCGATTTTCCATAAACCAACTCATACCGATAGTACTATTAACTTTTACTCATTCCATCCAACTCAACATAAACTCGCAGCTTACCGTTCAATGATTCATCGAGCTTTTTCAATCCCCATGACTAAAACTAATTTAGAAAAAGAATTGAATATAATAAAATACATCGCAGTTAGAAGTAACTTTAAAATCGACACGATAAATAAATTAGTTTTGCATAAAGAAAAGCAGATATTAAACCAATTAGTATACACCTAAAGACAATAAAAAATATGGGTCAATTACATTTAATGGCAGTTTAAGTCAGACCATTTGCAAAAGTTTAAAAAAATTAGAAATAAATACCGCATTTAAAACAAACAGTAACTTGGGGAAAATAATAAAAAATAATAAAGATAAGGTTGAAATAACTCAGCGCAGTGGGGTCTATATGTTAAGTTGCAGTGACTGCCCTAAAGTTTATGTAGGACAAACTGGAAGAACATTCGAAGAACGAATAAATGAACATTACACCTGTTTTATCAACAAGAAAAAGTCTTCAACATACGCGAACCACCTGTTAGAAGAACAACACAATTTCAACAAAGATTTCAAAATCCTAAACGAAGAGAAGAAAGGAAGAAAATTAACATTACTAGAAAACATGGAAATTAATAAGTATTTCCCATCAGGAAATTTACTTAACGAACAGACCGATCTCTCCAGCTCGCAACTACTACGGATGGAAAACCCCAGACCTTCCTCCTCCACTTTTTAAATTTGATTATAAAGATAGTTTTAAGAAATTTGTAAATATTATAAGTTCTTCACCTGAAGAAGCAACAACGTTGCGAAACAATTGTCGTGAAATACACAAAAAATATTTGAAAATCATTAAGTGTTTTATTTTAAGTTATTTTGATTTACTTATGCAATAAATAACCTGCTAAAATTTTAGCTTTATAACTCATTACCTTCCACTTGTATTTTGACCAGAACTTCTAGAAGATTGTCTTATATCAAGTGATATTACATTTTGTATCAAGCCTACAACATCAATCACATTCCCGGTGCTCAAACTTGACGTTTCATGATAGAACGCACAGTACATATAATAGTTTCGCATAGTTTAAATTAAAGAAGAAGGAATTTTTTCTATTAGAAAGGGGTTTAGTTACTCAAGACTTTAAATTAAGTGAGAGAGAATAAATAGAAGAAAATATAGAGCACAATTTAGCTCGTTAACCATTTATCGTCTGTTTTGAGAACTAATGATGAAAACACAAGCAGGCCCTTCGCTCAATAAATAACGTATATTTCTCCAATTTCTCCAAGATCCATCCTTGGAGAAATTGGAGAAATATGCGTTGTTATAAACTCTTATCGAAATTTTCTTAATACATTTTTCTTAATTCTTCGTGTATTATTTTTTCTATTTGTTCTGATTAACTTATAGAATAAAAACATATTCTGCTTTGTGACTCAGTTTCTTCTACTATTACATTTTTGCATGCAGTTTATGTAAATCTAAAAATGAACGAAAGAAACACTTTAAACTATCTATTTATAGTTATTACGACTTGTAATTGTTATAAATTGTTTTGGATATCTTAAATTTTATAAAAAAAAAATACTTAAAACTTTATTATTTTGTAATTTAAAACTTTCGTTTATGTTTTCAGAATTCCGTATCTCCTGGTGAACGAGATAAATACCGATCGAGGTCGCCCGCGGACGTGGACGGGGACCTGAAACGGAGGAAAGAAGATAAATTGGGCCACGTGAGTAATTGAATTAAAATCAACCCAGCCTCCTTCTCCTGCCCCGGAAAGCCCTCTCGTCCCTTTCTGACCTTTCCTCTTCCGCACGGTCCGAACTTTCTTCTTGTTTAGTTCGATCAAGCGCGCGCTCCCGTCCCTTCCTATCCTTCTATATATTTTCTTTTTTTCTCTCGCGGAATGATGGAAGTTTTCCTTTTATCACCTCTCCCGCCGACCGAAAGAGATCAATAAATTCATTTGCCCGTTTTCCCCGCCGCCACCATTTTTGTTCGGTCGGGCCCGGGCGTTCTTTTTTTCCTATCATCATCCCTCGGGGGCGGGAAATGAAAGAATGCCAGCGTAGTGTGTGTGTGTGGAATGGAATGGAGGAAATGCGATTTGCAAAGGTTATTAGGTGTGTATGGGGGAAAGGGATGGATGGGACGGGAGAGGGATGATGAGACTGGTGATGAATGCGATTTTGTTTTGTTTGAGTTACATGCCTTAATTGCTCGCTTGAAAAATGTTCGCCGTTGAAAATGTATTAATCATATTTTAATATATATATTTTCAAACAATTTACCAATACCGAAAAATAAAATAATCGGGGCTATTCTGTATAGGAAATGTAAAGTTTAACGTGAATGTTATTTTTTATCATCATAGTCTGAGAAACTTTTGTAAAAGATATTTATATACATAGAATGTGATGTTAATTAATTACGTTAAACTTAACATAACCCTTGCAGAATAGACCCGAATGTAAGCAAAGGTTGATCAATTGGTTATTAACCAAAAAACAACAGAATTGTCACACATCATTAGACATATGTAATCGATCTAGAGATTATATTATTACAATTTTACATGTAAGTCTGAATGTAAAGGAAATAAATTTTGAAAAATAGAAAATTAATATTTTAAAATGTACTTAACTAGTTTTTTTTTTTAATAATTGTGGAACAAAACAATTATTTTTATTTATTCCATTTAATCCTTAAATATTTTCACCATGTTTCACCAAATGATAATTAAGAAAGTTAATCAAGAAATATTGAATATTAATTCTTAGATCTCATCAAAATGTATAATAATTGAGGGCAGAAAGAAAAAGGACGATTTGAGAATATATTATGAAAATATTTATTTCTATATTATGTGAGATTAGATACAATGCACTATGTTGTAACATTTATTTTGTAATTTAAATAAATAGATTCAGCATTCAGTTTATTTAAATCAGCGAAATTAATCCGAATTTACGCGCGGCGTTTTTGTCCTAATCCGCGAGCGCTGGTACAATTTTTTTTTTGAAATTTCTGGAAACGAGGCGAGGAACGCGAGTGTGCTCGGTCTTTTCGATTACCGTTAGCGGAGGAGCAAGAACATATTGTTTGAACCTTTGTATCGTTCTTAGGGCTAATCCCTAGGTGGCGCCCGACGTTTATGTATTTTATCGTAGCGCATAATTGTTGGTTTTGTAGTTTCTAATTTTCACCTTTATTCTGTACATTCAGAATTTATTTTTTTATGTCAACTACATTTACATTATTTAATTATAGAATATATTTCTTTTGCAAATACTGGTGTTTAATTTAGTGTTTAAAAAAAAATAGCAGTAGTAATTTACCCACGACCCCGCTGACCGAATATAGGAGAGTGGTCGCCACAATACTTTCTCGGATAATGAAGATTTAGTAGTAGTAGTATAATAGTTGACACAATCTTAAATTATAGTGTGAACAATTCTTGAATTCACCAATTATATTCGCAAATATGGGATTCATCAATCGTTGGATTGGATGCAAATATTAGTGTAAATCGTTTCAATATTTTTTTTATCCAATTAATTTTCAAAACTTTTCATGACTAAATAAATATTTATGTTCATACTAATCGTAACTTAATCCTTGAATCATAATTGATTAAAAATTTATAGGGTAATTACCTAAACAGTTAATGAAAATTGTTGTTTCTAAAAAACTATTAAAAATATTAATGAATATATAATAAATTTTATTTCATCCCATTTACTGACTCTATGTAAATAGGATGAACGGTTATGGGAACGGTTTAAGCGAGACTCGCCGATAATTTAACCGATGATTTAACTAAGATAACTTTATTCATTTTGGGAAGAATTTATCTACAATTTATGCAAAAATAATTCAACTAAGAGTTTTCTGATTGTCTACAAAAAAAAAAAACATAAATTTCCGTAAAATTTTCTCTTATTATTTAAAGGCCCACTTTTAGGGCATCCTGTACGAAAACTATTTATTTCGTGTAACTCAAATTTATATAATTATAGCTTCCATTCATTAGGAACATTTTGATATAATTTGAAGTTATTCTGCGAGTTTCGGATTTTTGATCGAAATCCACTTTTTACCTTTACAAAATATTCATCATTTTGATGATTTTTTTTTTCTTCCGAAAAAATCTGAAAAAAATCTCAAAGGTTCTCGAATATGTTAGAAATAGCATGGCATATTGATTTTGCCAAAAAAATGTTCAATTCCGGTTCATCAAGACCATTTAAATTGACGAAGTCCTATTGACATAGAATCTTATGGGAACGGTTTAAGCGAGACGGTTTTCGATGCAATTTTTATTTAAATAAGATAACTTTGTCCACAGAAATGATAGCGTACAGGAACTTAAAATGATGGATTTTTAGTTGAAGATCATTAAAATTGGGTTATTGTGATGGTCCACAAAAATCCTGGAAATTGTACGAAAACTATTTGTACCATATTGCTTAAATTTACGCAGTAAATCATTGCGAACATTTTGGTATAATTTTACAATTATTCTGTGAGTTTCGAATTTTTCACGAAAATCCACTTTTTTCCAAATAGAAAATTTCCATTACAAAATATTCAAATTTCGATGACAATTTTTTTGTTGCAAAAAAAAAATCTGAAAAAATTCTCAAATACTCCTGAAGATGTTGTCTTTTTAACATCTTCAAGAGTATTTGAGAATTTTTTCAGATTTTTTTAATACATACATATGTATTTTTTTTTTATTTTTTTCAGAAAACAATTATATCCGGTTCATTTTAATTAAAGAGATCCATTTACATGGAATTTTATGGGGACGCTTTAGCGAGACGCGTCGATTGACCCTTTTGAACGTGACATTGATTAAACTAAGATAACTTTATTCACAGTTATGATAGAATTTTAAACTTAAAGAATACATTTCAGAGAGGATTTATCTATATTTCACCCAAAAATCATTAAAATAGGAGTTTTTTGTTTGTCACGAAATTACATATTTTTTTGCTTATTTTCCAAAGGCCCAATTTACGCGCCTGTTGTACGAAAACTATTTATTCCATGTAGCTCAAATTTATACAGTTGATGTTTCCATCCTTTAGCAACGTTTAGGTATAATTTGAAGTTATTTCGCGAATTTCGAATTTTTCACGAAAATCCACTTTTTTCCTTTGAAAATATTCAAATTTCAATGAAAAATTTTTTGTTCCGAAAAATCTGAAAGACTCTTGACGATGTTAGAACGATGTTAGAAAGAACGTGGAATATTTATTTTGCCAGAAAAATTTCATTTCCAGTCTATTTAAGCCATTTGAAATAATAAATGTCGCATTTACATGGAGCCATGGGAACAATTTAATCGAGACGCGCTGATCGGCGCTTTTGGAAGGGACGTTGATTAAACTAAGATAATTTTCTTCATGGATGGGATAGAATATTGGAATTTGAAGCATGAGATTCAGGAATGATTATCTACATTGCACTTAAAAAGTGAGTGAAATTGAAGTTAACGATTGCACATTTCATAAATGCATAGTTTGATACACCTGTTAATTAGTAACATATTGATATAATTTGAAGTTAATCCGATAGTTTTGGATTTTTGACGAAATTCCACTTTTTTCCAAGGGGTCCCTTACAAAATATTAAAATTTAAAAAAATCTCAAAGGCTCCTGAACATGTTAAAAATAGCATCTACATTGCACTTAAAAGTGAGTGAAATTGAAATTAATGATTGTACATTTCGTAAATGCATAGTTTGATACACCTGTTAATTAGTAACATATTGATATAATTTGAAGTTCTATCGGATTAACTTTGGATTTTTGACGAAATTCCACTTTTTTTTCCAAGGGGTCCAAAATATTAAAATTAAAAAAATCTTAAAGGCTCCTGAACATGTTTAAATAGAATGGCTCATGTATTTTGCAAGAAAATGTTAATTTCCGATTCATTAAGACCATTTAAATTGACGAAGTCCTATTTACGAGAAACATGGAATCTCATGGGAACAGTTTAAGCGCCGATTAACGCTTTTCGACGTAACGTTGATTGAAACAAGATAACTTTGTCCATAGAAGCAATAACGTGTTGGAACTTAAAGTATTGGAATCAGGAATTTAGCTATATTTTAGTTGGAAATCATTAAAATTGGCTGTCTAAAAAAAATCCGGAAAATTGCACATTTTATCGTTTATTTTTCTAATTTACACTACTGCTATACAAAAGCTATTCCTGCTATACTCCTAAAATTTCTACATTAGATGTTCTTATTTATTGGGAAAACCTGTCCGAACGTTTTACACAAAAATAATCACCAGCAGTTTAAATGAATTTGTTCCTTTCATCATGACGCACTGTATACAGTCATTTTTTATTCAGACTATACAGATAATGTAATATGTAGGTGTAATTCTGTCTGGGCGGCTATCGACCTATCTGCCCATTATTTTATTATATTTATTTATTTAATTAACGGAGGCCATTAAATACAGTAACATACATTAAATACATGATACAATGAATAGTTACAATCATAAAATAATAGAATTAACAAAAAACACATTTTTAAAAACGAACTATTTATATTTATGTACATTTCGTTCCAGAACTATATTGAAACCGACATTTTTATAATAACAATTTAATTATTACGGAATTTTCTTTTTTATATAAATATCAATATTACTAATATATACAGGGTGGCGCAAGATTCCGATGAAGTCCAATATCTCTGTTATAAAGAAATATACAAAAAAATGTTACTTACATTATTAGTAGCTACTGTCAAAATTCACATTTTAAAATTAGTTTCATATATACAAGGTGTCCAATAATCACGTAACGTATCAAACATATGTTTTTTTAAATGGAATGATATATTTTTTATAAAGATTTTCGATTCTACCTTTAAAAATATTCATTTTTTATATAAGATTTAATAGGTCAGTTTTTCATAGTTTAAAAGTTATAAACAAATGAATGTTGAAATCGATAGATGTTTAGAGCCTAATATTTCAATAATGAAAAATGAAATAAACATTCTGTCAACGCCATACAAATGCAAAAATACTTAATAATACAAGAAATACTCTCTTTTTCTCTTAAAACAAATTTTTATATACAAGGTGAAGCAATACGCAAAATGATTTTTTTCTCTTTTTACTTAAATGGGACTCCCTATATTTTTTATGCTATTTTAATAGAAAATTGATCACTCTTCATTTTTTATATAACATATTAAATAGCTACCGTTTACCGTTTTTGAGATATGTAATCTTAAATACAAATTTGATATAGAATTTTTAATCAAAGTAGGCAATGCCAGAACAACTAATTTATTTAGTTGTGAAAGTTACGCTTAATATCATATTTAGTAAGTAAAGTACATTTTACTTTATATTTTGTAACACTGGTGCAGTCAAACATACTTCTTCAATAAATGATTAATTTAATTGTTAAAAACTAACAACAACCATATTTTTGGGTTATTATTCGAAAAATATTTAAAATATTCCTATATGCTTGTTAAATTTATTTATTTAAACAATTCATGTTGACTGAAAAACCGAAAACAGATATTAAGTGAAATAATAAAATACTTATATCATTATATTTTGTTAGTATTAACATTTTTATGTATTTATTTCACGCACTTACATCTTTTTTTTTTATTCAAACATTTTACATTTTTTTTTCTTAAAAAATGTGTCCCAGTAACCATTATAACTAGCTAAATAATCGTCGAGCAACTATTTTCTTTATATTTTGCATGCGCCTTTAAATATCGATTGTCATTTGAATATCCTTTTAGGTTAGGAAGTAAGTATGTTATTAAATGTCAGAAAACGATTATGAATTGCATTTGTTTTAATTATAGCCTACTTAAATTATAGATAATAAGCGAAACTTATAATTTTGTACTTTAAATTGAAATTGTTAAAAAACGGTAACAGATAGGGGTATAGTTTATTATAAAAAAAATAAAGATCAACCAATTTTCTATCGAAATAGTGTAAAAAATATAGGGTATTCCATTTAAGGGAAAAAAGAAAAAAATCATTTTGCGTATTGTGTCACCCTGTACATAACATTTGCTTTATGGTAACAAACGATTATTCCTTATATTATTAAGCATTTTTTCAATTAAATTGCGTTAACAGAAAGTTTACATCGTTTTTCAATTTTGAAAAACAAGGCCCTAAACTTCCATCGATTTCAACATTAAATTGTTTATAACTTTTAAAATATTAAAAATTGACTAATAAACCTTATACCAGAAATGATTAATTTTTAACCTAGAATCTAAAATCGACATAAAAAATATAGCATTCCATTTAAAAAATCATATGTTTGATACGTCACGTGATTATAGGACACCCTGTATATATGAAACTAATTTTAAAATGTGAAGTTTTACAATAGCTACAAATTATGTCAGTAATATTTTTTTGTAAATTTCTAAATAACTGAGATATTGGACTTCATCGGAATCTTGCGCCACCCTGTATATATATATATATATATATATGTAGTTAAAATATGATAGTGAACAATACTAATTAATCACAACAGAAATAGAAGCTAGCCAGGACGACCAAATTACAATTAAATAGTAATAAGAGTGTATCATAATAAATTAAAGACGACGCAAGCGCCACCTTTTGCCTAATTTCAAGTGGCATCGTCAACGATTTGGGTCTACAAATTAAACGACCGAGAATCATTGTTTCGTCCACTAAAGGAAGGCGAACTTGTCCTGTTTATAAAAGCAAGGAAAACGAAATTCACATTTTGAACATTTCATCAAATGTGAAGAGTGTATCAGTTTATTACTGAGACGATTTACACTAATATTTCCATCCAATTAGTTCTTGAAAATAACAGCGGTTTTGTTTCACTAACATATTGTTTATCCGAAGAAATAATTAAGACATTCAATAGCTTTCCATAATTTACAAACTGGACATCAATTCTCACTTCACAATATTTATTTATTTAGTCTTATATAACATCGTTATATGTTCCTCTCTGCTTCTCAGTGTGAGGTGAACTTCATAATATATAATTATTAAAACAATCAAACAGTTTCAGATTAATCATGTAAATCAATAGATTATATGAAAGACCGATTATTAAATGCCAATTTAAGTCTACTTGAAAGCGCACTGTTAACTCGTTGTGAAAAAAAAATTATAAACCTACCAACACCTTTCCTACTAGAGATGGACAAAGTTGATCTTTTTGGTTACTGTAAAAATAAATATATGACATTGTTATTAGTGTAATTTATTCGATTACCATAAGTAACAGTTTCCTATTTATTGAAAAACATCAATTTATATTACTTATTTAACTTTATTTGTTTAAAATTGCTCATTTAGAAATTCTCAATTTTGTCCATCACCACTTCCTAGTAATACTAATCCCAATAAAAAAATATATCGTTTCTGTATTAGAATACAACAAATATAACAACATAATTTGTAGGTTTTCCTACTATACTATAATAGACGTTGATTAAAACACTTGGTTTGTTTCACTGATTTCTTATTTTGACTCCGACTCCGACTACTTTCGACCTTAGGTCATTTTCAGGGAGATATGTACAAATTTGTGTCGATATTTATACAAATTTTACAGATAATTTCAGGTAATAAGGGCCGTCGCGATGGGGGAGTGCCAAATGTCTTCGATATTATTGATCGTGGTTTTTCCATTTCTTTATCGCTTTGTTTATTTCTAATCCCTCTCAGAGACTCAAGTCATATACTTTTATGTATTTTCAATGACTGAATATTGAAAATGAATACATTGTGTTCGAAATGTACATCTAACAGTAAAAAATAAATTAGTGAAGAAAGGAAATCAAATCCTTTTTTATTAGTGATTAGTACTTCAAATAACTCAAAACAAATCGTGAACATATTAAATATTTTATTTGGTTCTCATTAATTACTTGATGAATCATGTGATTATGTTTAATAGGTTGAAAAGTACACTTGATTTGTTTCACTAAATTAGTTTCAATGTGAAACTAAAAAAATATGATTTCAATTCGTTAATATTTCGCCTCGATTCTGATTATCTTTCCCATCCAGTTTCATGATAAAATTTAAATCTCCCTTTCGTTGATATTAATGAGTTTTTTTTTTCTCGGCGCGAGTTGTGGGTGGAGAACGGTAAGGGGGGGGATCGAATACAGATGTAATTTATTAAGGGTGACGGATACCCTGGGGTCGGTGTGCGGCCGCGTACTTTCGAAACTGCCTGAATAAGTAAAACCCGCCCTTGCTTAATCTCCCTCTTATTTTCCCCAACTTGGAAAGCGCGGAGTAGAATTTATATTTCTTTACATATACATCTCCCGTTTTCTTTTTTATGTCGAGACGGGAAAATAAGTAAAATAAATATGTTTTTAGCAGATGGACGTACAATTTCTTTCTTTAGATTTTTTATTATAAAAAAATAAGAAGTGTTATAGCTATATTAAGGGAGGTCCAATGCCACTTGGGTAACAGTCCATCACATACATTTACTTGTAAACAGCAAAACCTATTATGGCAATATTTTATCAATATTGATATGTTGAACCTATATTGATGAATGTGCCTATGATATTTATTGCTAGAAAACGATTCTTCTTACTTACATACAAAAATTAAATACAATTAGCAATAATAACAGCACTTAACAACTAAATTATACCATATTTATATTTATAATAAACTGAGTGAGTTTACAAAAAATAACATACCTTAATAACTCAAATCTAATTATGACAAACTAGTGACCGTACCAATAGTTACAGTTTAATCCTAGAATCAATCTAGGATTTATGAATTGCGGATTCGCAATTATTATAAATATAAAAGGCCGAAAGACCTCCAGTCGATAGCCGTTTCTCTTAAGAATATATATTTGTTTTAAATTGTTTCATGTATTGTATATTGAATTAAATATGTATGTATTCTTTAGGAATAAAGATGTTTGTATATATATAAATATAAATATGGTATAATTTAGTTGTTAAGTGCTGTTATTATTGCTAATTGTATTTAATTTTTGTTATTGGTAGATCCTCGGGATTGTTTTCAATATAATCCAGGATTATGTCGACTATTTTATATATTTTGTCACAAACCAAAAATTAATACTCAATTCTGGATCAATCCATGACTATTAGTACGGGTATAAGTGAATTTACAAAAAAATAATAATCATTGATCATTTGATCAGATGGCTGATAGTTGTTAAAAGTTCTTATTCATTACTTTAAAGTATATGGTTTGTAAATTAGGTCACCCGAAGAAGTCACAGTATGGCGAAACAATTGTAGTGAAATACAAAAATAAACATAATTTGAATCTTATAACAAACGTGTTTATTTTAAAGTAATAATAATAATTAAAATTTATCAACAAGCTAATATTGATAAAATATTGAATTCATACAAGATTGCGGGAACCGTTATTTTTACGTGAACTTAAAGACTTTACATTTAATGAAACGTTCAGTCACCTTTCATCTAGCGTATGGATAACTAGTGATGGCCATTTCGGTTTTTCGAACCTCATCAGACTAGTGTGTTCCATGTGCAATGCCTTGTTGAAGGCGACTGAACGGAAATTGTGTTGGTGTTATATACCCGATATTATTCAACGAAAATTCACATTTAATGAAACGTTCAGTCACCTTTCATCTAGTGGACGAAACAATGATTCTCGGTCGTCTACCTTGTAGACCCAAATCGTTGACGATGCCACTTGAAATTAGGCAAAAAGATGGCGCTTGCGTCGTCTTTAATTTATTATGAATTAAAGACTTTATGTAATACGTTTCTTTCAAATATGCACCGTTTTCTTCTATAATTTGTTGACCTTTTAAGGGTAGCTTCATAATGCCTCTCACAAAGAGTCCATATTGGTGAAAAACTCAAGTGATTTTCATTATATTCTCTTGATGCCTTATCTTCACTAAGAAATTTTTGCTAGATAGCGATTGTAATCGCTTGGTGCCAGATCCGGGCTATATTGTAGATGCATCAAAACATTCCAGCGACGCTCCCAGTTTCTGGTGAGTTAATATAGATGAGTGGGACCTAGCGTTGTCCTAATGGAACACATCTTATGTTGACCAATTCTGGCTATTTTTGATCAAACGTTAGCTTTAAACGGTTCATTTGTTAACAGGATAGATTAAATCTTGTGTTTTGTTATATTGAAGCAACTTACAATAAATAATCCTTTCAGTCCCACTAAATGCACAGCATTTTTTTTTTTTTTGTTTGAGCTGCTTTTTGACCACGATCATTTTCGTACAATGTTGTCGTATGTGATCCATTTCTCGTCCTAAGTCACCATTCATTTAAGAAATGGGTCTATTTCATTCTGTTTGGCCAAGGCTTCGCAAATAGACATTTGATGCATTTTGTTCTTATTCTTACTTTGTGAAACTGGTTTAAAACTGTTGTATGGTCGATCTTCAGCCTCTAGGCCACGCTACAACTACTAACATGCCCATTAACTTCGATTATCTCTGTGATTTATATTCAATATTCTCTGTGATTTTATCGAATTGTCTGCCTGAGCGGAATGCATCTTTAACATCAAAAATACCTGAACCAAATCCACGAAAACAAACGTATTTAATAAAATGTTCAACCACCATTCATCTAGCGTATGGACAATTGGTGATGGCCATTTCGATCTTTCAGACCTCGTCAGACCATTGTGCTCCATTTGCAATGCTTTGATGGAGGCGATTGAACGCATCTTATTATCAAATAACCTGATATTATGAATTATAATAATTGGAAAAACACCGCAAGCAGCATCTATTGCATTTCAATCGGCACGTAATTAGTTGTTACAGTATCAGGTCCATAAACATCATTGACAATTTCAGCCTTCTAGCTTGCATTTTCACCAATAAAAGGAAAACTGTAAAATGTACCGAATTTTCGAAGAGAAATTTAGCTCCATTTTTAACACAACTAAACGGACCAAAAAAAAAGGCAAAAGATTTTTTTAGCGTGAAATATCATCTTACTGATCACTGAGGCTTTTACTTCGTTATTATAAATGTCACCTTCACAACGAATATAAATTTAAAATTGTTTGATTAATGATTTACGAAATATCGATCACTGCAGCCATTTACTGAAAAAAATAATGGATTTCTTTTCCACCAATCTAATATATTGTTCATTAATATTAAGTAATATTGAAAAAGTCCTGACAAAACCTTGTAACTATATTGTATTTTAATTTTAACATCACCTCACACTGAGAAGTAGAGAGGAACATATAACGATGTTATATAAGACTAAATAAATAAATAAAAAAAATTAACATAGAAACAATATTGTCACAATCTAATATCGTGTTTACTTCCCAATATTTGTACATTCGAAATATTGTGTGAGTTTCAATATTATAACAGTATTCATTTTCATAAAAATATCTTGCACCTGAAATATTATAGCAGTATTCATTTTTACAAAAAATCGCTTTAATGCCAAGCAACCTACTAAAACTAAGTAAAATTTTACTTTATATTTATAATACAATAATTTTGGCATAGGTTTCTATCTAATCAGCCATTGACGAAATCTTAAAGTTAATCTAAATATAAGGATTGACATACTCTTCACGACAAGGAGTAATTGAAGACGACTTTGAAACAAACTGGTATATCACAATATAATACTTAATTCGTCTTTTATCGTCATTTTTAATAATAGATCATAATAGAGAAAACAATTTCTATTATTTAACATTATTGACAAAAATAATACAGGGAAACGAAATAATAATTTGTCAATCATATCTATAATAATAAAAAAAAATGTATTCAAGAGGTCAACTGTGATTTTTTGTATATATATATATATTTATTATTAAAACTAATATAATAAGAACACTGTAAACTTTTCTTTACTAAATTTATTTTAGTCCAGATGACATTTCGAACTCGAAGTGTTCATTATCAATGGAGAAATGGTAACCGTTTCTCCATTGAGAAACGTTTACAGTGTTCTTATTATATTCATTAATCTTCACGTAACTCACATCAGTATATATTGAAGTCAATTTAACAATCATAGAAGTCCTTGCAAAAAACTGGGACAGATGATTTTGAAGCCAGTTTTACACCCATAAGGGAATTTTGCAGCGACCTAAACAGATGATAATTACTTGGTGCTATGTTCGGACTATAAGGAAGTTACATAAAAACTTCACAACCAAGCCCCCGGAGCTTCTGACGCGTTATCAATGTATGCGTTGTTGATGTCTTGGTGGAACACAACTCCCTTCCTAATGACCAAACCACGGCCTTTTCTGGCCAATTGCCTGCTTCAAACGCTCCATTTGCTGACTGTATACATCCGAATTAAAGTGTTTGGCCAGGCTGGAGCAGTTTATAATATAGTAGTAGTATACCCTTCCAGTCACACCAAACATACAACAAAACCTTCTTGGTCATGAATCCAGGCTTGGCGACGGTCTGGATGCATGGCCGGCCTTTGACCACGATCTTTTTGGGATAATGTTGTCGTAGATGACCCATTTCTCATCTCCAGTCACCATACGCTTCAGAAATGGGTCGACTTTGTTGCTATTCAGCCGAGATTCGCAAATGGAAATGCGATCCAGTAACACAGCTGACGCAAAAAATTGCGTAAGCTATGTTGCACTCAAACATCAGGCTTCTTAGTATATCCAGCCTTCCAAAACGCTTGTAGAGTGATGTTAGATCCTTAGCAATCTTTACACTGCTCATATTCACTTTTTCGATTATTTCATCGACTATTACTATAACAGGCCTTCCAGAGCGTGCAGCGTTTCACATCAAAATTTCCGGAACTGAATCGACGAAACCAAAATAGCGCATTATTTTCTTTTACAGTATCGTGCCCATTAGCGTCATTCACAATTTTGGCCGCATGCGTTGCTCTTTCGCCTTTGTTGAAGCAAAATTGTAAAATATAGCGAATTTTCTCCTTCTTCACTCCATCTTTGACTCGCTATAATACTCGACTGAATCAACCTAACACAAAACTGCCACAGAGAGTTTTTTCTACGTAAATTAACCTTTCGAACGAGTATAAATATTACCCGATGCAAATAGGTTAGGTTTATTGAGTAAAAACATGGATAACTTCTTCACAACCTATATAATCACTGAATTAACACTTACTTGACAGTCATTATCAAGTGACACAAATTATAAAAAAATGCATTTTAATATATATATATATATATTATATTTTAATCTATGTATTCACCATAAACTAATTTCTAACCTCATTTTAATTTTTACCTGTATAAATGTAACTTTTTGTAATTTTTGTCACTAGATAATGACTGTAAAACGTCGAAACTTAAGTCGTGAATTTAGGTATTTAGTGGATACATACAATAAATAATTGTAATGTAAAAAATATAGTAAATATTTATTCAGTGATTATAAATTTTGAAATTATTTTTTAATAGTTTAGGCGTTTATCATACAGTCACGATCAATGTACTACTTAAAACTAAATGAAATATTTGACTTTTCACAATTTCATCTATTCATCAAGTTGTATTTGCGTTTTATACGGGACATTTATAATGAAACGGATTCCGTTGGAGTTTTTTTTTATAAAAATACGTCAAAAGTAATTACACGCGCCGAAAACGAAACGTTCTCCGTTCTAATTCCTCTGAAAGCGATGTTGATTTATCAATCTAATTGCGAACGCCAGGGCGAAATATTATAAATCGGACGCAATTTGTTTCCTCCCGAAATTCCCGACGACGATTCTCGCCTGGCCCAGCGCCAAAACCATCGCGTGTTGACGGTTTCCCCGCACAGCGTTTTCCTTCCTTTTAATCCCGAACCACCAACAAAACACTTTATCCGAACTTTTCTAATTATAATTAATAATTATTCAGTAAAGAAATAATGAAGTAAATATATGTTTAGCAAATTTAATATTGAAATATAAAACAAATATGATTAAATAGAAAGATATTTGAAAATAATTAATTAATACAAAATAAATAATTATAAAATTAAATGAAAAGAATTTAAAAATAATTACATAATAAATTATTTTCCCTTTAGCTACTGTGAGATTAATTAATTAATTAATTCTTTATTTACGGAAAATCACCTTTTTACAATTAATGACAATCTGTAATTACAAAATACAACAATATATTCAATTGATTTGATAAAATTTAGACCAATAATTCCTTGATCAAGTATAACCATTGAGTTTTCCAATCAGAATCCATAAACACAATAACAATAATGATGCGCACCGTGAATAAATATATAAGTAAATCAAATACACATAAAATATTTTACAAAATAGTTACAAACTGCAAAAATTGAATTAAAATCACCGCAAAAGCAATACATATAAATAAACAAGTAAATAGAAGTAAACGTTACAAAAATAATGAAAATAATATAATTATACACATGAATATTCGGTAGCAAAGCAAATGGTAAAAATAAGATAATGACTTATGTTATATAAGTACTCATTATGTCACAATAGCTAAAGGGAAAATAATTTATTAATTAATTATTTTCAAATTATTTTTATTTAATTTATTTAAATAACTGTGAAAAAGTGAATAAATCCTTTTTTTTCTATTAAATAATTATTGTTTCTTTAGCTACTGTAACTTTAGGATTTACATAACGTAAGCACATAATAATGACAAACATCAATTGAAAAAATTACTTTCCGGACAAATGTCTCACTGGTCATTGGGTTATATAAAAGATTGCGCGTTTTTCTTCCTTTTAATTTCAACCAGCCAACAAACACTTTATCCGAACTTTTATTAATTATAATTAATAATTATTCAGTAAATGAAAAATATAATGAAGGAAATTTATGTATAGTAAATTTAATATTGAAATTTACTGCATCTTTGATTTACATAACGTAATTACTTAAAAATTGACATACGTTCATTGAAACAACTACTTTCCGGGCAAATACCCCGTCGACATTCTATAACAGCAAATGTTCAAAAATAATAACAGATTTTTAGTTTCACAGTTTTTATTGTAGAAACACTGCTACAATTGTTTCGATATCATCTGCTGCCTGATTATACCACTGTGTCCATCTTTGTACGAATAATCTAACATTTATCATAAAAATAAATCAACCGTGTTCAGCTTGAAGTTTCTCATTGCGTAAATGTTGAACAAAATTAAAGTTCTCTCAACTTATGGATATCGTTCTACCTTTCAAATTCAAAATAACCGTTAGTTAACATTTTTTTTCAAAATTTAAATAACCGGTAATTCAACCATTACTAAGATATTTGTTGGTGAGTACGTGAAGTTTCTTGATATAATGTAGTAATATTTTATTCCTTTCTTCACTTTTTTATTTTTATCACTATATGTACATTTCAAGAACAACGTGCTCTTTATCAATAGTTTTTTATGTAAAATTGGCAAATAAATAAATAAACATGTAAACAAAATTTAATATGCAAATGTGATGTGATGTTAAAAAATCAGATAAAGGCAATTTATTGAATTAAATCAATTAATTTTAATAAATTGTTATTTAACGGAGTTAAGTCAAAATTTAAAAGTTTACTAGAATTTTTATACATTTCAATTGCTTCTAACATATTTAGTTTTGGAGAATTTAACATTTTTAAAATTAAATTATGTTTACATGTTTATTTATTTATTTGTCAATTTTACATAAAAACTATTGATAAAGAGCACGTTGTGCTTGAAATGTACATATAGTGATAAAAATAAAAAAAATGAAGAAAGGAATAAAATATTACTACATTATATCAACCATTACTACTCCACTAATTTACTTATTGAAAACACAATCGTTATTATCGAACCTAGCTTGATTTTTTTAGATTTATTCAGTGAAGACAATTAAGTATAGAATAAAAAGACAATTGAGGCCAGGCCGGGCTAGCTCCATAGCAAATCTGTCCGCTAAAATCTGTCTCGCTCTCACTTCATCGTTTCCGTGGCCCAGATGGCGCTAGTTTAAAACGTTGACGCAAAAATTACACGTTTGCTTTTATATGAAGTTGTTTCTTTGGCGAATGTGTTTGACATTCTGTCAAAGTTATTTTGTGAAATAATTTAAGTGTTTTTATTACTGCAAGAGTTCTTGTATAATTGGTGGCCATGACAAGATTAATTTGTGTACAATCAAAGATTTGTGCAAAATCTGTTTGATCGCTCTGACTTCATCGTTTCCGTGGCCCAGATGGCGCTAGTTTAAAACGTTGACTCAAAGATTACACATTGGCTTTTATATGAAGTTGTTTCTTTGGTGAATGTGTTTGACATTCTGTCAAAGTTATTTTGTGAAATAATTTAAGTGTTTTTATTACTACAAGAGTTCTTGTATAATTGGTGGCCATAACAAGATTAATTTGTGCACAATCTGCATCTAGGGGAAACAATCCTCGGCGTCTTTCGGCTATCAAGTAAACAAATAAATCTATGTCGGTAAAATGTAATGTTATTTTTTAAGGAATACTATAATGTAAGAATGTACTCAATTAATTTAAAATTTATCCATAATGATAATATATATTTCAATTTATTTGTTATACACTCTTTTATTTAACTTTATCGTTATACATTAATAGTGTGTGGATTAATTTTATAATTATCGCAAAAAGCTGACAATTGTAAAAATTTCCTATGAAAATAATTCATTTTTAACACAATTATCTATGTAAATAAATAAAATCTCGCAGTAATGAAAGCATCTCTGGCGAGATTAATTATAACGGAGGAACAGATTCCTGTAAATTATTTTCCATTGTACAGCGCCACCTGGAATGCGGAAGAGTTAAAAAAATACACAGAGCTGGCTGTCTGTTATAGTCTGTGATTGGGGCTATTCCGCACGAGAAATATAAAATTTAACGTATACGTTATTTTTTAACCTCAAAAACATATAAATTGAAAAACTCACTTAAGCTGTGACGATAAAGAATAACGTGTACGCTAAATTTAACATTTCACAGAATAGCCCTGGATGCGAGGGCAGTATGATAACTACTCATGTTAGGCAAAAAAACGCATTTTTTTCTATTTACTTCTAAATATAGTCTCCTTTCAGCTCAGTACATATTGTCCAGATATATTCTAACTTTTTCAAGCCGTCCAAAAATATGATTCGTCGAACTCCGCAAAGTAGGCCTCTGTTTCGGCGATGATTTCCTCGTTTGACGAGAATCACTTTCCGCCAAGCTTCTTGTTTGAAAAAAAAAGAAAATCGTATGGAGCCAAATCTGGAGAATAGAATAGAAATTTGTAGCGTAATTCGAGCAATTTTGCTGTCGCGTTTGCGAACGAATGAGCTATTGCGTTGTCATTGAAAAAGGAATTTTTTCGCCAAATGGCGCCGTTTTTTGATCATTTCAGCATTGAAGTGGTCCAAAAATCAGCACCGTGATTGTCCTTCCTTTCTCAAAATAATCAGTGAAAATGATGCCTTGCAAATCCTAAAAACGGTGGCGATGACTTTTCCGGTCAATGGAACCGTTTTCGCCTTCTTTGGAGCAGTTTCGCCGAGTAAAATCCACTGTTTTGACTGTTCTTTCATTTCTGATGTGTAGTGGTGAATCCATGTTTCGTCAACAGTCACGAAACGACGTAAAAACTCTTTCGGATTGCGCTTAAACATGTCGAAACAGTGCTGCGAAGTTGTCCTGCGATTCGGTTTTTGCTCCAATGTTAGCAAACGCGACACCCATCTTGCCGATAATTTTCTCATGGCCAGTTTTCCGTGTAGGATATTTTGTTGAACGTATACAAAATATCCTACACTTCGAAATGTGATAATATCAGCAATCTCTCTGACCTTCACCGGACGATCTGCTAACACGATATCATGGATTTTATTAACAATATCCTCCGTAGTCACTTCAATAGAACGGCCAGGGCGCTCTTAATAAAAACGAATGTTCGGACATGCTTGAATTCACTAAATCAAAATCTGATGGTAGTCATCGAAGGTGCCTGGTCCTTCTAAACGGCATGCATCTTCACTTTGACTGCCTAACACGTCTTCCTATAAAAAAAAGTCGAATCATTGATCGATATTGCTCTTTCTCCATGATTGCAAATAAACACAAATGACTTTCAACAGCTGTCAAAACTAAACTACTCGATAAGTCTGTTTGAAATTTTGGTAGTCATCTATATTAAATAAAAATGATTTGAAAATAATTAATAAATTATTTCCACATTTGTAGTCATCGTTTTAAAGATATCGCTAAATGATGGCGTAAACATTTTCCGACAGAGATGCCATTAGTCGGTAAACACGGATAATTATCATGTAGTCTTCGTATATCTCTTTTGTAAACTCATAATTCACTTTTCTTAGTTATAATCTAAATTGATGGATTTAGATCTTGTAATCTTAAAATAGCTTCGCAATTACCGCATTTCTCTAATGTGCAATAATTTTCATTCACTAACATCTAGATGTATGGACTATCGACTATTTCTCATATTTCTCTTATAAATAATGATTTCTTTAATTTCAGGATAGCGACGGTGAGAAAAGCGATCAAGATCTAGTGGTCGACGTAGCGAACGAGGTAAGCCCAATTCCCCCCTCTCATTGTTGGATCGAAACAAATTTACACGTACTTACACATGCTTTTCTCATTCTCTTTTTAGGAGGCGCAATCTCCGCACCCCAACGGGGAACACCCCGCCCTGGGGGTGCGCGGCGTTGGCGGCGAGAACGAGATCCGCGAGAACGGCAGCACGAACGGCGACAAGGTCAAGATCGAGCGGCCCCCCAGCCGGAGTGGGTCCTCCTCGTCGAGGAGCACGCCCTCCCTCAAAAGTAAAGATGTAAGCTAAGCACACACTTTACCTTTTTTCTTTATTTTATGATCTCATTCTCGACACAACATATCTCATTTTCAATCCTAGAAAAACTACGAGCATCGATTCATCCTTTAAGTTTCTTATCATGAAACTTAAATATGACAGTATTATTAATGGTAGTAACCACAGCATTGACTGTTAAATATTCTTTGTATTATAAAAAAAAATTTAAACAATAATTAACAGTCCCATAGTAAAAAGTTATAATTATATATAATCTTAAGATTATGTATAAAGAACCGTATTTCATTATCGCCACTAATAAACTATGTAATCGATGGTTGAAGCTTTTACTTGATGAAACTCCGTAATACACTATTTGTAAATTAAACGACATTCTATAACAGCAAATTTTTAGTTTCACAGTTTTTATTGTAGAGACACTGCTACAATTATTTCGCTAACATAGTGGCATCATCAAGCAGATAATTAATGATAATTAATTAATGATAATTGCCTGATAATGCCACCGCGCTGGCGAAACAATTGTAGCAGCGATTAATTAATGATCATTAATCATACCTGATGTTGATGTGTTGGCAAAATAATTGTAGCAGCGTCTCTACAATACATTTTTGTAAAACTTAAGAAACCGTTGTTTTCTTTACAAATAGTAAATAAGTTGGGCATTTGGAAATCCCATAAGAGAGCTTCAAACAGTGGCGATCCTTCTTCTCTTATTGAAGCAAGTAGTGTGCCCCTAAGAAGAAGACAAGAAATCATTTAACACGTTTTTCACAAAATTTAAATAATAAAATGATTTCTTTGATTGTTATTTTGATGTTATTAATGTTTTATTATTTTTTAGGAGAAGCCCTTAACACCGGGTTCAAAGCCGCGATCAACGACGCCTAATTTGGGCGCCGGACCGGCGGGCGGACCGAAGGTAGGCGCCCTGGGGCAGTACCCGGGGTACGCGATGGGCGGCTCGAGGCCGGAGCACATGAGTCCGTACAATAACGTGGCGCCGACGCCGTACGGGCGGCCGCCCCTTATGGGGTACGACGGGCACCCGCACACGAGGGCGCCTGGGATGGCTACAAACGGGCTAGGATCGATACCTGGCGGTAAACCGTAAGTTTATCTAAACGTAAAAGTTTTCCGATGAAAAGGACCACTTTTTTTCTTATTATTCTGGTTATAAGAGATAATTCTAGTGGTGGGAGAAATCAAAGCGAGGTAGTTCAAATTCCAATTGAACCACTTTTTAGTGCTGACTAGTAATGGGCAAGATCGATCAATAAAGATCTACTGCAAGTAATCGAGCCCTCCATCTCTATGAGCGGCTCGATCTGTTTTTTTTAGTGCTGACTAGTAATGGGCAAGATCGATCAAAAAATGGTGATGTGTCCATCATGGTACTTTCCCCAGTGAATACGGTCAAATAAGTTTTTGATTGAAAATTTAATAGGAAAGCAAAATGATTAATAGAAAAAATTGATTGTTGTCTTTCAAAATTAAAACCTAGTATTTAGAAAAATATTGTAATTAAGTGTGTTATTTCTTACCTTACAATGGGTTTAAATAATTACTCCACACTCTTCTTCATTTTTACTTTCCCCGGACCCCTGTCCAAGGGAAAGTATTGTGATCGTGAAAATTTTCGAACCGCCAATTTCAACAAATATGCACCTTTTGAGGTCCCCTGAGTCCATTCCATCGAGTTTTGAAAAATGTCTGTGTGTGTGTCTGTGTGTCTGTGTGTCTGTGTGTCCGTGTGTCTGTGTGTCTGTGTGTTTCCGCGATAGCGCATAAACGGCTAAATGGATTAAGCCCAAACTTTATATCTAAGCTTTTTATAACAGTGGAATGATCTGAAAAGCTTTTGGTTAGAATCAAAACTCATTAAGTGCAACTTTACTCTTAGCAATTTTTCATTTTTTAATTCGGATAGAAAAATGTTTCAAATAAAAGTTGTAGATCTTGGAAAATAAATAATTTCTGCTATAAAACTTTTATTGTAGGACCTCCGGTTTTCATTTTATAAGCGTTTACCTGATAAATTCCCTTAGAGATTTTAATTATTAAAATAATTATTTTAATGACAATTAAAACGTCAAAGTGCCGTCGTATTCAGCACATTCGCAAAGTTTGAAAAAAACGAAGAAGAGTGCGGATCAATGATTTCAACACATTGTAAGGTAAGAACTAATACACATAATTATAATATTCATCTCAATACTCGGTTTTAACTTTGAAAGACAACAATCAATTTTTTCTATTAAGGCTGGCGTTTACTAGAAAAGGAATGATGCGATGACAGAGATAGTTGCGAATCGTTAAGGAGGTGATGCCTCTCGATTTTAATAGCGAACTAATTGAGAAATATGTAGAACACTGTAGTTTGGTTTTCATATTTGATTTACATATGTGTATGTATGTGTATTCGATAATCGACGCTGACGCGTCTATTTTTTTATTTAAATGAATGAATATACTGTTTGTTATTTTTTAGTGTATAATGAGACAGTGCATAAATATATTTGATGAATTTTGTCGTATCATCGAAAGAATTACTCAATTGATGTTATGTTTTTATTCTCATTTTTAGAGGTAAATTTAGAAATCATAGAATTAATGCAAAGCACACAGTGGTTCATTAAATTTGTATGCCCTTTAAACCTACTCTAACTTTGACTGTATATGCAATGGAGCTTTTTCAAACTAAAATATTTTCATTCTTACATTTATTCTGATTTTACCTAAAGTTGTTATTAACTTCCTAATTTTAAATTTTGATTTCTGGGGTGAGTAGGGGTAGTAGGAGCTACTTTCTAAAATTATTTTCATATTATACAGGATGTCCCAAATACCATAAAAATATCAAAGTTGTATTTTTGAAAATGAAAAAACCCTATATATTATTATATTTTTAGATTCTACGTTCAAAATAACTATCGTTTTTATTAAGGTTATTAGTACCTAAACCTAACAATTTTTGAAATAATTGGAATTTTGTTAAAATCTAACCTAATTTTCATATGTCAAGCATTTGAAAAGTATTTAGGTTATGTATACTAAATTTTCAGGTATATTTAGCAATAAATCATATTTTATTTTTTAATTACAAAAACCTTTAAATTTCTACAGAGTGGCCCAAAAAATAAAACTTACTCAATAAGAACATTAAGTTGGTCAAACTTTTTTTTTAAATGGAATGCTATATTTTTTAACATTATATCAAATGAATATTATAATTATCTATTAAAGGTTTCCTATACCTCTAAGCTCTAAGTCAAGGTGATTTAAAAAATGTCAAATAGTTTATCTAAACTTTCTCTTCAATTTTCAAAAACTTGTTTTTTGCTGTCATAGTATTATTTTGAATTTTTATGAATATTTGTATCATTATTATTTGAATGTACGTACTGTAATACTTATTCAAAATATTTTTCAAAATAGAAGGGTTTTGATATATTTGTAATGTTTGGACAATGTTATCAAGAGACCTTATTAACCAACTGAAACAATACATATACTTTTTGCTAAAGAAGTAATTCTAAATCGACAATTTTAAAGAGACTATTAAACCGATTTATAAAAAAGTGGATGTGAGTTATAAAAACTCAATTATTAGAAAATCGGTCACTTTATAAGAATAGTATTGTGAATATACAGAATATTTAACATCATTCTGATTGGAATGGTAATTAGTAATCAAAATAAATTATTAGGTGGAGCGAATTTGTAAGCTAAAGTGACGGATCAACTAAAACATTTGACATTTCTAAATTCCATAGCCAACTAAAATTATTAAAATATTAATCAAAAAATGCACCCCAAATTATGTAAAAAATCGATTCTATGCCATTTCACAAAAACTAAATGTCTAAGAGCTTCGAGTTATAGGAAACTTTTGATAAAGAATTAAAACGTGCATTCATTGACATGTTAAAAAAATTGGCATTCCATTTGGGCCACTTAAAATCCTTGTTCATTAATTTAATTTTTTGGGCTACCCTGTAAATATTTTATAGATTTAATAATTGGAAAATAAAATATGATCCATTACTTAACTTCACTGGAAATTTCTCGCATATAACCTAAATACTTCTCAAATTATTGAAATTTGAAAATTAGGTTAGATTTTAACAAAATTCCAATTATTTCAAAAACCGCTAGGTTTAGATACTAATAACCTCAATAACAACGATAGTTATTTTGGACGTAGAATCTAAAAATATAATAATATGTAGGGTGTTTCATTAAAAAAAAACATAACTTTGATACTCTAATGGTAAATGGGACACCCTGTATATGAAAATAATTTTAGAAAGTAGCCCTTATATAATTGAAATTTTACAATTATATTTATTTATTTATGATCATTTGTCTTTTATTACAATCCCCTCAAATAAAATTATTTGAAACATTACATTTTTTATAATTCTAAAAAACACAATAATATATTTTCACTGAGTAAACCTTTGCAAAAAGATTTCATTCATATTTGTATACTGCTTACTGAACACTATTTAAAGTGTTTGTTATTTTAAAATGGTATGCAGATCGTGTGTGTTGTAGAATCGCGGTACGCAGAGATAACTGGATATTTCTGTCTTTCTCATATTCATTGAATGTGTAACAGCACTAAGCTGTTCGGAAACACATACACACATACACAAACATTATCAAGAAGAGGGGAGAAACATCTATTGAGTATCTCTTGAAAATTAATTAAAAAACTTTGTTTATATTTTTCCACAGTATCAATTATTTAAATGATTACTCATAACGTTAATTTTATAAATAATTTAAAGGTGATAAACGCAAATAACATTTATTAAAATATAGTACACTATTTCCCGCTATCTATATGAGACTTAATGAACTAATATTTGTCTAGTCAAATGCAGAAAACTATATGTAACTTGCCGGTTTTATTCAATATGACCGAATTTCACGGGAAGTGATGATATTTTCGGAACGACCTTCCTAAGTAAACAGCAATATTTTCTGACGAAAAAATGTATTGAACCATAACTACATTCAATGTAGATTATTACGACATATTTCATTTTCTTTCAATAATTATATTAATAAGTAAAAATATAGCACATTCCTTGCATAAAATGTGCTAACTTTGGACGTAATTTTCTTCTAAACTATTAATCAGATTAATTTTTACATAACTCGTTCGAAATCTGTGGATTTTTAGGATTATTTTGATATATAATATGATGAAATTCATTATTCAGGGTTTGTTTGTTGTAGGAATTCAATTGGTACAAAATCGCTTCATTTTACATACGATAAACGCCAGCCTTAATCATTTTGCTTTCCTATTAAATTTTCAATTAGAAACTTATTTGACCGTATTCACCGGGGAAAGTACCATGATGGACACATCACCATTTTTTCTAACTGAAGGCGTTTGCGAATGTGTTGAATATGACGGCATTTTGACGTTATCTTTGTCATTAAAATAATTATTTCAATAATTTATAAAAAGAAAACCGGAGGTCCTGCAATAAAAGTTTTATAACAGAAATTATTTATTTTCCAAGATCTAAAACTTTTATTTGAAACATTTTTCTATCCGAATTAAAAAATGAAAAATTGCTAAAAGTAAAGTTGCACTTAATGACTTTTGATTCTAACCAGAAGATTTTCAGATCATTCCACTGTTATGAAAAGCTTCGATATAAAGTTTGGGCTAAATCCATTTAGCCGTTTTTGCGCTATCGCGGAAACACACAGACACACACACAGACATTTTTCAAAACTCGATGGAATGGGACTCAGGGGACTTCAAAACGTGTATATTTGTTGAAATTGGCGGTTCGAAAATTTTCACGATCACAATACTTTCCCTTGGACAGGGGTCCGGGGAAAGTAAAAAGATCAACTGCTCGATCCTTGCAAGTAATCGAGCCCTCCATCTCTATAAGCGGCTCGATCTGTTTGATAGGCTCGATTTTTTTAATGGGCTCGACTATTTCAAGCGGCTGCTCGTTACTTCAACTGATCGAAAAAGTTTTATAATTTTTACGATTCCTCTAAATGTTCTTCAAATTATTGATGTTTTGTCGTTTGTGTTTTAGAGCGTACTCGTTTCATATGAACGGAGAGGGCCAACTGCAGCCGGTTCCCTTTCCGGCAGATGCCTTGGTAGGTCCGGGTATACCAAGGCATGCGAGACAGATAAATACCTTGAGCCACGGCGAAGTCGTCTGCGCCGTAACCATATCGAACCCGACCAAATACGTATACACAGGCGGTAAGGGCTGCGTGAAGGTGTGGGACATCAGCCAGCCGGTCTCCAAGAGCCCGGTCTCCCAACTCGACTGCCTTGTAAGTACAGAATGAAAAGCCCGCGTGAAAAAACGCCTTTATAAGAAATCGAATTTCCAGCAACGTGATAACTACATACGCTCGGTGAAGCTGCTGCCGGACGGGAGGACCCTCATCGTCGGCGGGGAGGCGAGTAACTTGAGCATATGGGACCTGGCGAGTCCGACGCCGAGGATAAAGGCCGAGCTGACGTCCAGCGCGCCGGCCTGCTACGCCCTGGCGATCTCACCCGATTCGAAAGTGTGCTTCAGCTGTTGTTCCGACGGCAACATCGCCGTTTGGGACCTGCACAACCAGACCCTGGTCCGGCAGTTCCAAGGTCACACAGACGGTGCCTCTTGTATAGACATTTCATCGGACGGTACGAAACTCTGGACCGGCGGCCTCGACAACACGGTGCGGAGTTGGGACCTGCGCGAGGGGAAGCAGCTCCAGCAGCACGATTTCAACTCGCAGATCTTCTCGCTGGGTTACTGTCCGACGGGCGAGTGGCTCGCCGTCGGCATGGAGAATTCGCACGTCGAAGTCCTCCACGCCTCCAAGCCGGACAAGTACCAGTTGCACCTGCACGAGAGTTGTGTTCTTAGTCTTAGGTTTGCCGCTTGCGGAAAGTGGTTCGTTTCTACTGGGAAAGATAATTTGTTGAATGCGTGGAGGACACCTTACGGAGCCAGTATATTCCAGGTAAATAAAATACTCCTTTAATCATAATAAATGAAAGACGACGCAAGCTCCATCTTTCGCCTAATTTCTTGTGACATCCTCAACGATTCTTTAGGCAACAGATGGCACTTGCGTCACACAATACAAGATCTGTTCAGCCGCCTTCATCAAGGCTTTCACAGATTACCTTACCTAGATTGATAACTCCAATAGAAAGATTCGTTCAAAGTTTCGTTAGTATGCCCCGGAAACCACAAGCGTCGCTAGTGTCGAATCGAGCAGCGGAATGCGGGGAGGAGGGAAAACCCGCGTTAATTTAAATTATTTTAATATTTCATATAATATTTCATACTTTGCCAATATTGTTTCACTATTTTTTAATATCAAATTATAAAATATAATCTGATATTATAATAGTGAAACATTGGCAAAGATATTTTCGATTTGTAAGAGAGGATAATCTTAAAACAAATGTCCTGCATTATTGTAATTCCAAAGGAACATGCAAACAGATAAGCAATAATCATATAATTTCACAACAAATAATAATTCTTGCAATAAATTGAGGCAAAACGTCTTAAACATGTGCTTCTAATAATTAAACATTTTTCTCAAAGACTGTTCATTTTTTTCGTATGAATATGTTAATAGAAACTTTTTTGCAATGGATTATTTCATACAAACACATGTACTAAATATACTAAAGAATCTTAAGTAAAGATACATTTTTATAAACAAGTACAGCAAAACTTGACGATGATTTTGTAATTAGGGAAAATCCTAATACAAAATCAAATGACGCTTTGTCATATTTGTTTGCAAGAAATATTGTTTGTTATTGAATTATATGATTATTGCTTACCCGTTTGTATAATCCTTCAAATTTCAACAACACACGACATCTATTTGAACATATTATGAATAAATTCATGGATAAATCACGACACAAATTAAGGTTATACATGTACGATAGCAGACGCCATGTTTACGAGTGCGTGCTTCAGTGTGTTTTTTGTTTTTTGGGTATAGTAGATGTAAGAGGAAGAAGGACGGAAATACTTTAGAAAGAGACATTTCTGCGTTCAGCGCTCCAAGTGGTTGCCGGGGCACACTACCAAACGTTGAACGGAAAATTCCTATGGAGTTAACAGGGCCTGAAGGCTTTGTACCGGTTGTCCAGATAAGAAAGGTCGCCGACTATATCTCAGGAACTATGAGTGCTAAAGCTGATAAAAGTGAACATGAGAAAATGCTGGAAAAAAAATTCAAGTATGTATCTCTTCCGGTAGGGGGCGCAATGAACAGTCGAAAAGTAATATTGCAATTACCCCAAAAAATGTTTAATATATTTAATAAAGATATCATAAAACTACACTTTTTGAAATCACGATAAGTTCGTGAAACAAAAATATTACGAATTTTTTTTTTCTTACTCTTGAAATAAAGGGTGGGGGAAGGTCAGAATTTATAAAGAGCAAATTTCAAATAACTCTTTTGTTTTTAACCGATCTTAATGATTTTAATGTCATGCGAAAGAACTAGCTTTATCGCCGTTAGGCGGCGCCAACTTAAAATATACATTATTTTCCTATTTTTCTTAAAAAAATTCAAATGGAATGATTTATTTTTCTTAATGTTAGTAGAAAGAGGATTAAAAAGTAAGAAATTTAGTGAAAACAGGAAGTCTATATCTAAATCCTATCACAAGTTGTAATTAAAAGAATTTTTATAATTAAAAATTATTAATGTAAATTTTAAGAATTTTGTGTATTATTTTAAAATAAATGATATTATAACTAAAATAACAAAATTCAATTATTTTGTCACCGGTAGGGGGCGCTTCTTATTTTTAATAACAGTTTTCTCATTTTTTAAATAAAGAAATATTTCTTATAATACAGGTGAAAAGAGTATTAAAACCAAATAGAAAAACATTTTCAATGCCAAATTTATATCAAAATTTTGTCTTTCAAATTGTCAAATGACTCCACCGTCATATTTAATACAATCACATAATTTTATACAATTAAATAAGCAGCGACATCTACTCTAGCAATAGCAGTATATCTATTGCTGAAGTTTTTGCATTTCATATCCAAAAAATTATGTCTTTCCTCGTTCTGCGCCTGGATTGATAAAAAATACTTTTTAATTTGCCCCAAAAATAAAAATCTGAACATTCGGCAAATCGTGGTGACCAAAAAATAAGCATCCCCATCTATTATTCACCTCTCAAGAAAGAGTATATTCAAATAATTTAGCACGCTTTAGAAAATGCCCCCTGGTGTTGATAAACTAATTTAGTTCTGTTGTTTTTGTTATAAATTTTATTAACCTCAAAAAGTTTTCCAATGACATTTGAAATTTTTAATTTGAAATTTTCTTTTATATATAACTTATGATAGAATAAAGGTATTAAGATGCGGTTTTCACCCAATTTCTTACAATTTCACGCACTTTCTATTGATACTAAGAAAAATATATAATTCCATTTGAAATTTGTAAGAAAAATGGAAAAAGTATATTCTTTTTAACTTGGCGCCACCTAGCGGCGACTGAATTACTTATTTTTATGATTGTTGTTAATTGTTTTAATCAGTATGATAAGTTCTTTCGTAAGAAAATAAAAAATCGGTTAAAAAACAAAAGCGTTATTTCACATTTGATTTTTATAAATTCTGACATTCCCCCACCCTTTATTTCAAGAGTAAGAGAAATAATTCTGTAACATTTTTGTTTTATAAACTCAACATGATTTCAAAAAGTGTAGTTTTATGATGAACTTTTTTTGAGATAATCGCAGAATTATTTTTCGACTGTTCATTGCGCCCTCTAGTGGAAGAGATACGAACTTGAAATATATTTCCAACATTTTCTCATAGTCACTTTTATTAACATATTTTTTGTTTAAAAGCTCTACGAGTCTTAGTTCCTGAGATATAGCCGGTGACCTTTCTTATCTGGACACCCGGTACATAGAACACAGTAGTCTGATGAGATTCAAAAAAACTAAATGGCCATCACTAGTTATCTATATATATCATAGTTATAAATAAATGGTGACTGAACATTTTATGAAATAAAATACTCTTTATTAAAACATTTTATTTATACACTAAGATAAATACACATTTATATACAGGGTATTTCAAATTCGAGGGATCTCGCTCATTAAGAGATAAAGAGTAGGTTTAATTTAGCACTTTTGCAGAATTTCATGCTGATATTAATCATCATGATATTAAACAGGACTAATTACTTTTATTTTCAAGAAAAAAATGAAAAGTAAATAGTTTTCTTTTTTTATTCTGCAAAGTGCCAAATTTAAACCTCTTTTAATAAGCGAGATCCACAAGGTGGGACTCGAATTTGAAACACCCTGTATACAAAAATTTTAATGTACTATTAGCCAGAGCTCTTTCTACTCACTTATTTTATTTATTAAACACATTTCGTGCTGAAGCAATTTTTGTAAACATTTTCAAAATATCATGTAAAAACAAGAAAATGGTTTAGTAAAATGTTCAACCACTATTCACCTACGACTGAGAATTGTTGTTTTGTCCACTAAAAAATGGTGAACTTGTCTTGTTTATGAGAACCGAAATAGCCATCACCAGCCTATATGCTAAATGAATATGCTTAATTAATTTCTCACTTAACCAGTAATGAAACATTTTTGTTTTAATTCAGGATCGGTTTGTTTTATTTCACCATGTGTTTTAATTTTAATTAAATATCCTGAATGCTAGATGAATGATGGTTGAACATTTATGAACAAATTATTTTTTACATTTCGTTTGTTTTCTCTCCCTTTTTCTCTCTTTCTCTGTTCTTGATCGCGTTTTCGAATTTATCCACCGGATTGAGTGTGAATACGAAAATTAAGGAAAATAAGAAAATACAAAAAAACATGTAGGTGTAAAAAGGCACAAGTGATTTTAACAACTTATGGCTTTTGAATAATGTTTTCTCGATGCCTCTTAGTATTCAGAAACAAAAATCATGACAATCTTGGCTTCCAAAACATTTAAAAATAAATTATCATGAAGTTTAATATATACATACAATTTCAATTTACAAATATTTTATTATTATTAATACAATTTTTTTTATTTCAGTCCAAAGAATCTTCAAGTGTATTAAGCTGTGACATTTCCGCAGACGACAAGTACATAGTGACGGGATCCGGTGACAAAAAGGCGACAGTGTATGAAGTAATTTATTAAAACCTAGTGAAACAAAATTGAAGAACACACGCAAAACAGCAACAACAAAAAGAAACGAGAATGAAAATTAATCGGGGCCAGGTGTATCCACTTACGTTGAACATTAAACAAATAAAAGAAAAGAGTGTACCTACTTAACAGAGTAAAACAAAGTAAACAAAACAAAAGAAAAACTCAGTGATTTTTAAATCTGTGAATTTATAGGCGCAAATTGTTAATTTTTTTAAGACACACAAGACGAGGAGCCGGGCGGTGTTTAAGCATTATTTACGTAGGTACTGAGAAAAGGGAAAATTAAAGAAAACAATTTTAAAAAAAAATTAAATTATATACAGCAGCATTTACAAACAGAACGCTCTACGGATTGTAAAATTAATTTTTATTGTTTTTGAACTACTATTACTTTTTTTAAAAATTGATAAATTTCGATTAATTTTATTGACGTAATCTTTTCGGGAATTAAAAAGAGATTATTATAGTTTTTTTTAATTTTATGGGGCGCTTTGTTTGTACCAGGGTAAATTCGGATGATGAAAAACGAGAAACAATATTGATTTTGCTTTTCTTTTTTCAATTTACCAAATAATTCTACTTAATTTCTAATTCGTACATTTTCTTTTAAATCTACATTTCGTTTGTTTTCTCTCCCTTTTTCTCTCTTTCTCTGTTCTTGATCGCGTTTTCGAATTTATCCGCCGGATTGAGTGTGAATACGAAAATTAAGGAAAATAAGAAAATACAAAAAAACATGTAGGTGTAAAAAGGCACAAGTGATTTTAACAACTTATGGCTTTTGAATAATGTTTTCTCGATGTTAATAAAAAAAATAATAATAAATGAAAAAAAGAAGATTAGTAGGATATTTTTCGTAATTAAATAAATCATGAAAAGAAATTTGTTTAGTTGTTTTCTTTTATATCCACTCCTTTTAATTAGAAACTGAAAGGTTCATAATCGAGTATAATAATCGTTTAACAATGTAAACTGGAGTACGTATAAGGGCTGATTCACAATCACCAAGGAACGACAACGAAATTAACTTTCGCCTGGGCCCTAAGGGGCCTTACGGATTTTTTTTATACAATCCATTTCCATTCTCGTTCCTGGGTTATTGTGGATCTGGATCGGCAAAACAACAAATATTTGTTTTTCTTTAAGCACGAGTATTGAAATTGCCTTACCACCCATGTACCCAGCAACTCTTTTAAGTAAACTTAATGCTGTAGTTGGCAGTCAACGCTTTGGGGACTTAATAATTATTTTGTGGGGGGCCCACGAAAGGTAATTACACGTATGCACGGCCCAAAAGAAAGAAATTTTTAAGCCGCAGTGGCGATAAAAGGAGCCTTCTACAAAAATATTGAAACCGTACAAAATTATAAAAATACTGTCTAAATGTTTACCACCACTAACATGTAGAGAGTAGACTTTAGGAACCATCCCCCTCAACGAAAATCAAGAAATGTTACAAAATGCTGAAATAATTAAAATACAGGTAATGCAATTAGTGTTCAGATTAATTCGCAGTAATTCAACAATTAAAAGTGACATTAAATTTTACTATATAGTTTTTCAATGTCTATTGTAATCTCGTTACAATTGTTTCACCGCAATGTGCTTCTTCAGGCGAAGAAATGATACACTACATTATTATGTTTGGGTATATATTCAAAAAAGTTTTAATTGAGTAGTGAATTTGGGAGGTTTAGTTGGTCGTTAAGATGTCCTGTGATTTTCTTTTGTTTATTTCCATACTCTCCATATTTATTATAATTACAAATGAATAATATAACAATTGAAAAGACAGCACAATGCCATCTATGATATCGTCAACAATTTGACACTGAGAATCGTTGTTTCGTTCATCAAAGGAAGGCGAACTTATCCTGTTTATGAGAACATAAAATGAAATTCATTTAATAAAATATTCAACCACCATTCATCTAGTTATCCATACGCTAGAAAAATGATGGTTGAACATTTTAATAAAAAAAAAAATGAATATAATAATTTTGATAAGTACAGTTAATTTATCAAAATTTTGCAAGTAAATGTGATTCCTGTTTCACTACGAAAACTATGCATATACAGCATTTACTCTTCCAAAATATTTTTGACTTTTCCAGGTATTAATAATAACTTTGTTTTATTATGTTTGATCTACAAAATGAAATGTTCAACACTAGGAACATTTCATTTTGTAGTTCAAACATAAAGATTGATTGTGCTACAAAAAAATCCATAGTTATTAAGTTTTCAACCTAATCAATAAGAACCAAAGAAAGGTGAAGAAATCAAATATAAAATGTTTTTTATTATCATAAAAAAAATATTTATTACAATTATTTTTTAACATCAACAGATATTGTTTCACTCACACTTTTTCTCCATTCTCCACTGTAGAATTTGTTTCCTCCCCTGATTCAACGTTTGCATTTTTCTTTTCCTCCCTCGAACCTGATTCATCCCCAGCATTGCTATTTTCCACTGGCGTAGACAGCTTTTCTTCAGCCTCATTTGTTTCCTCCACTGATTCAACGTTCACATTTTTCTTTTCCACGCTTGAACTTGAATCATCCCCGGAATTCCTATTTTCCACTGGCAAAGACTGCTTTTCTTCATCTTCATCCTCTTCTGAATCCGAACAACTAGAAATCCCATCATCGACCCACAACGCCTTCTTTTTCTTCTTAACCACCTTCACCTCCGTATCACTTTTCCTCTTCACACCACTGGCCGCCGCCAAACCCTGACTAACGGCATCCTCCAGCCTCTCCGGCAGAGCCGACCTCTCCTTATCGTACGTCTCGTCCTTGAATTCATGCTTCGGCTTTTGGCACAGCCGCTCTAGCTTCTTCTGTTTACGATCCGCGGCCTCCTGATCCCTGGTGTTCTGACTGTCGATCCACGCTTTCAGCCGCTTCTCCTCATTTATATCCCTCAATCTCCGTCCACTTAAATCCCTGCAAGCTTCCCTGTTGGTCGTTTTCTCGATTTGCGCACCGATAGCTCGGAGCATTGAACCGAAACCGCCTTTACCGCCAAACAGGCGAGGAATGACGTGAACGTTGTTCCCAAATTTAATATCCTCGACGGATATCTTTTTGCCATTTTGCAACAGGTAGTAATGGGTTTCTCGTAACAATAAGCTGGTTTCAATATATTCGGTTATATCCTCGACGTTCAATGTTGTTAGGTATTTGTTGTTGAAATATAAATCCATTTTTGTATTAATATTGATATAAATTATTACGATTTAATAAATTACACGTTACACTAATAAATTAACAACAGCTCTCTCTTTTCTATGCAACAGCTTTTCGATTTTTGAGGTTATGTTTTACTGTCTAAATGCAACTTGAAATTTGCCACGAAAGAATAGACCTGCGTCAAAAATCACAGATATCAAGTCTGAGGATTGTAATTTTTTCTGTTAGTGACAATTTTATAATAATAATGTTTATTTTCCCATCTGATCAAATATTTAATAAATTAATGAATAATAAGATAATTAAAAAATATGATAGTTGTTTTCTTTTTAATGTATGCTTTCTTTGACGTGTTGAGTTTTTCCTTGTTGAATTGTATGTTTGGTTGCATATAATAAAACAATAAAAAACATAGATATAGTAGTAATCCGTAAGGTGGGACCAAGGACGCTTGAGTATATGTATAAAGGATAGATGGAATAGAAAATTTGAGAGTGGGAGGAATTTAATGGAGATCTCATGACGTCACAGTAATTTACTGCGCACGCGTTAAATATGATTAAAATAGCTATCGAATTATAAATTAAACGATATCGAAACGGAGTTTTCTCTCTATCAACCGTTGTTTGGAATCGCTCCATCTTCGTTTTGAGTTGCTATCGACTAAACCAAAATACGGCCTTAGATTATATTAATATAATTAATTTTCGTTTTATTGTATTATATTTATTACTAAAATAAAAAATACTAATATTAATTAAATTGTTTAATATTTGTATCGTAATAAAATTATAATAAACAATAACCTCAAAAGTCGATACTTAAGTTGTATTTATTGCGTACAAATAAAAGTGTACTAGTAAATTAAAGATTGAGTCTTCTTCCTTCATAAAATTTATTGATTGCAAATGCATATTTCACGATGTGACCATTTCAATACTTAAAAAAATGTATTATGTTTTTTTATAATAATACAGTGTAGTAATGAATTTAGCTATTACCATTTTTTACTCAGTTACCATAGTATGCATTTGTTTGTGTAAAAACCTAAAGAGTGCAACATTTTAAAATATTGTGGATCAAAGTAATAAAGTAATACAAAAATATGTAATGTCCCGCAGACAAACAAATTAATGTATTACGCCCGGTGATAACAATTATCAAATTTACTTTTCGCATGGTCGCTGAAAGACCAAAGTATAACTAAATAATGAAACAATGAACGGGCATAAACAAAGAAGTAGAAAGCACGCAATGTGCAAATAGGTTATGCTTGTTTTCGCCCGTGTACGCGCGAAAATATTCGAATTCGTCTACGTCACGAGGTCTGAATGACCGAAAGGGAGGTGAGAAGCAAGGGGGGCGTTGAAACTATGTGAGGCGCTAGTTCAGCATACCTTTACACATATGTATATATGTGTCACTCGATCTACCTTGAGGTGGGACCAGGGGGGGTCGGATAATATATGAAATTGGGAAACACGACAATAGTTGTCCACTTGAGCACTGGAAGCGCTGAAGTCTCAAGTGGAAAATTTAAAATACTTTATTTTCGACTTTTTACAATGATTTATTTATTATTGGTGACTTTTGTCGCCCTATAAGGTATATTTCTTAAACATTTATACTTTTAATTAAACATTAAAGGTGTTCTAAATAAGGATCAGTTTGCCATATTTCAATTTGATTGATGTAAATCATATGAATTGTTTTTGACAGTTTTTTTTTGTATTCGTCAGAAGTTTCTTCATTTTTTCTTATAAAACTACAACTGGTAAGTAATTATTTGTAGTTTAAAATATGTTTGCTTATTAATTTCTATGAATTGTATATTTTTGAAAGAATATACATAACTTAACATTATGAACCAATCGAGCAATAATTAATTATTAATAAATATGATTTATTTCCCACATTCTCAAGATATGTTTTCGGTTTATAAATATTCATTTTTTATTATATAGTTTATGCTTTTCACAATATTTTCCATTAGAAAAAATGTATTTAACGTAGACGTTTTTAAAGTAATATTTATATCCATATTTTTCTAGATTCTTTAAGGAAAGGAGTTCATAAAATTATCCAGCTGGGAGATATCAATTAATTCAAATTATAACTGTTGTTAATATGTTTTAATTAATGTATGAATGTAATAACAGGTTAAATGATACTTTTATAAGTTTAATATATTTTACTTATAAATATTGTTGTTTTTATATGTATTTTTTCAGATAATTTTATTAATTGCAATTTCTTATTTGCATGATCTACTGGTATTTTTTCTGTAAAATAACACATTTATAAAAAAACTTTTATATCAATAATTTGAAGTAAAATAGTGAACAAAAAATTATAAATAGAAAAATGTTCAAAAGTCCCGCCATTAGTTATATTATAGTGTGTATATGAACCTAACCTCAAAAACCTTATAAAGGTTTGAAACTTGGGAAATAGTTGTCCACTTGAGCACTGGATGGCGTTGCGCGTGTTTCCCGCTAAATACATGGATCTGGCCCTCTTATATTTTATCTGTATGGTATATTCATAAATGTATCGATTAAGCCGATCGTGGAAGTCTCAGTTTGTTAATGGAAATATGAATAAGTATGTGTATACATAATATTTTTCCTCAATTAAAAGACACTGTGTGGCTCGCGCGTACGCGCGCTATGGCAATGCACCAAAAACACTGCCGATTATGGGACATAAGAAATGTGACAAATGCATGCGCATGGATTTGGCGCTAAAATAACATAAACTTGTCACATTTCGGTGAGAGAATTGTGGGCGACAAATGCGAATGTGCCAACTTTAACAGACGTTACGCACCGTCGATCGCACGCGTGTCCCAACTCACGGATTACAACTATATCTATGTTTTTTTATTGTGTTATTACATGCAACCAAACATACAATTCAACAAGGAAAGAAGCATACATTAAATCGATGATGATGAATCGAGCTTTTCTGTATTCGATCAATTTTCATTCCGTTCCCAGGCCATTCCCGAGCGATTGTGAACCGGCCTTTTGTCTTTAAATTTGTCTAAATATATTTTATCATGTGGTAAATGAGAAGATATATTTTTTTAAACGTTGGAATTATTATTATGTGTTTAGCTTTTACAAATATTTTATATACCCTTATTTTTATATTTTTTGAGATTTTTATTATACAATTAATTTTAGTGAAGGTATTTTTTTATAAGTAAATTCTAATATATTAGAAAACGAAATGGAATGCATGAAACAAGTACTTATCCTTAAAATGTACACAACAATTAAGCAAATAATCAGCCAAAAAATAACAATAAATTGTATTTATAATTGTGAATAGATTTCAAGATAATCTATTCTAAACTGAATAATTTTGAATTTTCGATCCTTGCATATGTTTGATTGTCTATAACACAACGAAAAAATCTATTTACAGTGGGGGTCGGATAATATATGAAATTGGGAAACAGGGCTTTAGTTTTCCACTTGAGCACTGGAGGCGCTGAAGTCTCAAGTGGAAAATTTAAAATACTTTATTTTTGGGTTTTTACAATGATTTATTTATTATTCGTGACTTTTGTCGCCCTATAAGGTATATTTCTTAAACATTTATACTTTTAATTAAACATTAAAGATGTTCTAAATAAGGATCAGCTTGCCATATTTCAATTTGATTGATGTAAATCCAAGGTAGATCGAGTGACACATATATACATATGTGTAAAGGTATGCTGAACTAGCGCCTCACATAGTTTCAACGCTCCCCTTGCTTCTCACCTCCCTCTCGGTCATTCAGACCTCGTGACGTAGACGAATTCGAATATTTTCGCGCGTACACCGGCGAAAACAAGCATAACCTATTTTCACATTGCTTGCTTTTTATTTCTTTGTTTATGCCAGTTCATTGTTTCATTATTTAGTTATACTTTGGTCTTTCAGCGACCATGCGAAAAGTAAATTTGAAAATTGTTATCACGGGGCGTAATACATTAATTTGTTTGTCTGCGGGACATTACATATTTTTGTATTATTTTATTACTTTAATCCACAATCTTTTAAAATGTTGTATTCTTTAGGTTTTTACACAAACAAATGCACATACTATAGTAACTGAATAAAAATGGTAATAACTAAATTCATTACTACACTGTATTATTATAAAAAAAAATAATACATTTTTTTAAGCATTGAAATGGTCACATTGTGACTGAAATATACAATTGCAATCAATAAATTTTATGAAGGAAGAAGACTCAATCTTTAATTTACTAGTACACTTATATTTGTACGCAATAAACACAACTTAAGTATCGACTTTTGAGGTTATTGTTTATTATAATTTTATTACGATACAAATATTAAACAATTTAATTAATATTAGTATTTTTATTTTAGTAATAAATATAATAAAATAAAACGAAAATTAATTAAATTAATATAACCTAAGGCCGTATTTTAGTTTAGTCGATAGCGACTCAAAACGAAGATGGAGCGATTCCAAACAACGGTTGATAGAGAGAAAACTCCGATTGGGTATCGTTTAATTTATTATTCGATAGCTATTTCAATCATATTTAAGGCGTGCGCAGTGAGTTATTGTGACGTCATGAGGTCTCCCAATAAATTCCCCCCACTCTCAAATTTTCTATTCCATCTATCCTTTATACATATACTCAAGCGTCGTTGATGTAAATCATATGAATTGTTTTTGACAGTTTTTTTGTATTCGTCAGAAGTTTCTTCACATTTTCTTATTAAACTACAACTGGTAAGTTATTATTTGTAGTTTAAAATACGTTTGCTTATTAATTTCTATGAATTGTATATTTTTGAAAGAATATACATAACTTAAAATTATGAACCAATCGAGCAATAATTAATTATTAATAAATATGATTTATTTCTCAAATTCTCAAAATATATTTTCGGTCTATAAATCTTCATTTTTTATTATATAGTTTATGCTTTTTACAAAATTTTCTATCAGAAGAACAATGTATTTAACATAGACGTTTTTGAAGTAATATTTAAATCCATATTTTTCTAGATTCTTTAAGGAAAGGAGTTCATAAAATTATCCAGCTGGGAGATATCAATTAATTCAAATTATAACTGTTGCTAATATGTTTTAATTAATGTATGAATGTAATAACAGGTTAAATGATACTTTTATAATAATAATAATGTCTATTTAGTGCGTTTTCATCATAGAGATAAAGTATAAGAGGGCCAGATCTATGAATTTAGCGGGAAACGCGCGCAACGCCATCCAGTGCTCAAGTGGACAACTATTTCCCAAGTTTCAAACCTTTATAAGGTTTTTAAGGTTAGGTTCATACACACACTATAATATAACTAATGGCGGGACTTTTGAACATTTTTCTATTTATAATTTTTTGTTCATTATTTTACTTCAAATTATTGATATAAAAGTTTTTTTTTATAAATGTGCTATTTTACATAAAAAAAATACCAGTAGATCATGCAAATAAGAAATTGCAATTAATAGAATTATCTGAAAAAAATAACATATAAAAACAACAATATTTTTAAATAAAATTTATTAAACTTATAAAAGTATCATTTAACCTGTTATTACATTCATATATTAATTAAAACATATTAACAACAGTTATAATTTGAATTAATTGATATCTCTCAGCTGGATAATTTTATGAACTCCTTTCCTTAAAGAATCTAGAAAAATATGGATATAAATATTACTTCAAAAACGTCTATGTTAAATACATTTCTTTCTGATAGAAAATATTGTAAAAAGCATAAACTATATAATAAAAATTGAAGATTTATAGACCGAAAACATATTTTGAGAATATGGGAAATAAATTATATTTATTAATAATTAATTATTGCTCGATTGGTTCATAATTTTAAGTTATGTATATTCTTTCAAAAATATACAATTCATAGAAATTAATAAGCAAACGTACTTTAAACTACAAATAATAACTTACCAGTTGTAGTTTTATAAGTAAAAGTGAAGAAACTTCTGACGAATACAAAAAAAATGGTAATGTGTCCATCAAGGTACTTTCCCCAGTGAATACGGACAAATAAGTTTCTGATTGAAAATGTAATAGGAAAGCAAAATGATTAATAGAAAAAATGTATTGTTGTCTTCCAAAGTTAAAACGGAGTATTTAGAAGAATATTATAATTAAGTGTGTTATTTCTTACCTTATAATGTGTTGAAATTATTTCTCCACACTCTTCTTCATTTTTTCAAACTTTGCGAATGTGCTGAATATGACGGCACTTTGACGTTTTATTTGTCATTAAAATAATTATTTCAATAATTAAAATCTCTAAAGGAATTTATCATGTAAACGATTATAAAATAAAAACCGGAGGTCCTACAATAAAAGTTTTATAACAGAAATAATTTATTTTATAAGATCTAAAACTTTTATTTGAAACATTTTTCTATCCGAATTAAATAATGAAAAATTGTTAAGAGTAAAGTTGCACTTAATGAGTTTTGATTCTAACCAAAAGCTTTTCAGATCATTCCATTGTTATAAAAAGCTTAGATATAAAGTTTGGGCTTAATCCATTTAGCCGTTTATGCGCTATCGCGGAAACACACAGACATTTTTCAAAACTCGATGGAATGGACTGAGGGAACCTCAAAACGTGCATATTTGTTTAAATTGGCTGTTCGAAAATTTTCACGATCACAATACTTTCCCTTGGACAGGGGGTCCGGGGAAAGTAAAAACTGTCAAAAACAATTCATATGATTTACATCAATCAAATTGAAATATGGCAAACTGATCTTTATTTAGAACATCTTTAATGTTTAATTAAAAGTATAAATGTTTAAGAAATATACCTTATAGGGCGACAAAAGTCATGAATAATAAATAAATCATTGTAAAAACCCAAAAATAAAGTATTTTAAATTTTTCACTTGAGACTTCAGCGCCTCCAGTGCTCAAGTGGACAACTAAAGCCGTGTTTCCCAATTTCATATATTATATATAAATTTGATTCTTTATTGAAATTAAAAAGAAAATAAGATTACATTTTTGATAAGCAATTAAGATATGAAAAACGCATACTTTTAAATTTGTTAAATTTTTGTATCTCAAAATTTCTATATTTCCATTCGGTGTATTTTTTGATTCATTTCGAAAATGTTTTGTCTTTAACTTTGTCTAAATATAAGAAAATAATTTAGTGAAAAAAAGTAATTTAAATATAAACAGAAAAGAGTATTCATTCACTTGGCCACAGTTATTTAAATAAATTAAATAAAAATGATTAGAAAATAATTAATAAATTATTCTCACATATTTTATTGATACGCAACAGCGTGGGTATTTGCCCGGGAAGTAGTTGTTTTGATGTGCATTTGTTTAACGTACTTACGTAACGTAAATCAAAAATCACACTGAGAATAATTTATTAATTATTTTCAAATCATTTTTATTTAATTTAAAGTAATTTAATTTGAACTGTGCGTATATTTGGTTGCCTATAACACTACACAGCAAAATCTGTAGTTATTCGGTGCTATTTTCTAAGGGAAAATGTTAAGTTTAACGTGTATGTTATTTTTTAACATAATAGTCTAAGCAGCTTTTTTAATAGAAACATAGACATAGAATGTGAATTAAATTAATAACGTAAAACGTTATTAAAAGTTAACATTTCTCATACGGAATAGCCCCGATCAGTATAAAATGTTGTTTAAAACCCAAAAAATAGTTTAATTTTTGATCGTCGAAATTTCTATACTTCAATTCAATGCGTTCCTAGGTTCAATCAAAGATATCTTTGCCTCTAAAATTTGTTTAAACATGAGAAGACAATTTAATTATGAAAAAAAGTGATTTTAATTTGAACTCGGCGTGTGTTCGGTCGTCTATAACACGAGACTAGACAATCGATAATGTGTTCATCCACATTATTCTCTTGTTTAACTGTACTTATAAATTGTTTTGTTTTTTAAATAAAACCGTAAAATAATATTTTTAGTTTCTATATTAATATAATTAATAGGCATAGAATGTGAATTAAATTAATAACGTAAAACGTTATTAACGGTTAACATTTCTCGTACGGAATAGCCCCGATTAGTATAAAATGTTTAAAACCCAAAAAATAGTTTCATTTTTGATCGTCGGAATTTTTATACTTCAATTCAATGCGTTCCTAGGTTCAATCAAAAAAATCTTTGCCTCTAAATTTGTTTAAATATGAGAATATAATTATGAAAAAAAAGTGATTTTAATTTGAACTCTGCGAATGTTTGGTCGTCTATAACACGAGACTAGACAATCGATAATGTATTCATCTATATTATTCTGTTGTTTAACTGTACTTAATATTTTTTTTTAATAAAACGTTAAAATAATATTTTTAGTTTCTATATTAATATAATTAACAAAGTTATATATTTGTATTTAAGAAGACAATTTAATTATGAAAAAAATAGTGATTTTAATTTGAACTCTGCGAATGTTTGGTTGCCTACAACACGAGACTAGACAATCGATAATGTGTTCATCCACATTATTCTGTTGTTTAACTGTACTTAATAATTGTTTTTTTTTTTAATAAAACCTGAAAATATTTTTAGTTTCTATATTAATATAATTAATAAAGTTATATATTTGTATTTAAGAATGTAATATGAAAATGTTATATTACTATTTGTATTAATTACATCTTAAATAAAATCTACGAAAATAGTTGAACGCATTTTTGTTTATTATTGTTTATCCTAACGTCGTTTATTTAAATTTTAGAAAATGCGATCTTCAAAACAGTTTGGTAAGTAATATAAAAATATATTAATATCATGAATAATAATAAGAAAAGTAATTTATAATTAATCATTAATTGAAAAAATGTGGTAAACACATACTCATGCATTGTAATATTTTTAATTATTGGAATTTCTATACTTTTTTTTATTTTCAAATACATTTTTTGACATTTATTATTATAAGTATTTTTATTAGTTAAATAAAACGTACCTTTAATTGATTATAAATTTGTGTGGTTATTTGAATTTTCTTCAATTTATTACTTTAGGTTGATTTTGTGTTTATGTACGTAACGTTTTTGTTTGTTTACTTAAGTAACATTCAACTGGTGAAAATGGTTGCTTGATTGAAGTGTTAATTCCTCCCGCTGACAACACGAACGTTCCTTTTTGTAAACCGCCTTGAGAATTTCAGCAGGCGTTTCATCTACACTTTTCGTAAATGTATGTAATTATTTATTTAAGAAATTAATTGTAATTTTTCGCATCCGAGGGAATTTCTGCGGTCGCAAAGTCTGAGTGATTCATAGTTCGCGCGTATGTCACGTGGCTTAGCCTTGATATAGACTACCGCCTCTGCTGGCGAAACTGGTGAAAACATGGAAAAAAATGGAGAATAGCTTTTCTATGAAGTGTCTCAGTGCCCGAAACTTGGTGTCGTTCGGAGAAAACAGCGGCCGCGTTTCCCGTGCGCAGTGAGTGTTAGTGATACCCGAGGTACGTACCCGTCCCGGGCCCCCCGGAGCCCCCCTTGTTCGCATTGGGTGGAGGCCCCGTACCGTCCTCTCCTTATCCATGTTTAATTATTGTTTATGGGTGTTGCATACACACACACACATACACAAACACATCTCTTGATTCATTCCGGAGTGAATGAATACAAAAAAACCTACGTCCGCAAATCTCCGGGGGAGGTTTCGATTCCGTCCCTTCGCGGAGCTTGCGTGAGGTCGCGTTTCTGTTTTATTGTCTTCTTTTTTTAATTAAATTCGTGTTAATTCCCCGTGTGTGTCTCTGCGTGTGTGTGTTAATTGCCCCCCTTTTGCGGTCCGTCTTTCTCTGGCTGTGTGTGAGTGCGTTTCCCTCGGTTTCCGTTCGCGGTACACTTTTGACATGGCCATTGAAGCAACATGTGACCCAAATATGACGTTTTGACACTTATCAAACAACACTGCGCCCCCCAGCGCGGCTCAACTAGCCGGGACTTTATTCGGCTTGCGACTGCTGTGATACTTTAGCTCAAACAGTGAGGGTGTTTTCCTTAAAATAGTGCTCAATCCTGCATGGGGGTTGTCTGTGGTTGATTCCTGCTATTATTAGTGCCCGGTTTTCCATCGTTAAGTGTTCAATCACGATTGTTCTCAGTGCATGATTTCAGGAATTATTACTACACGGTTTTAACAATTATTGGTGTTTAATTTTAACAGTTATTAGTGATTAATTTTAATAAGTGCTTAATCTTGACAGTTATTAGTGTTCAATTTCAATGGAAATTCATACTTAATATAAATAAACATTCATATTATTTTAACGCAAGTTTGACTCGAGATTATTACACATTCTCAACTGACTTAAAAAAAATATTCATAGTTATTGTGCAAGCAGAGTTTCGTGTAAGTAGAAATGAATCTCGCACGAGAGAGTGAATTTAGTAATCTCTTACTAAAATCAATTCCATCTCACCAACATTTTAAGATCACCGCTGACAATATTGATTGTAATAATAGTCGCCGTTTAAACATTAATTTAAACTAGAATTGATGAATCCCGTATTTGTGAATTATAATGGTGAATTCAAGGATTTTTTTACAATAGAATCCAGGACGATATTCACGGCTATTCTGTAAGGGAAATGTTAAGTTTAACATGTACGTTTTTTTTGTCATCTAGACTGTTAAATTTTTTATATATATAATCCAGTATAATATTCATGACTATTCGGTAAGTGAAATTTTAAGTTTAACGTATAGATTTTTTTTATCATCATAGTCTAAGCAACTTTTCTAATATATACATAACTTAAAAACTTAACATTCCCCATATAGAATAGCCTTAATTATACATTTTGATGCAATTTGAGAATTAAATCTGTATTAATATTTGACTATTAATATGGGCATAAATGACTTATAATAATTAACTGTTTTGACTTTCTTCGAAAATCTTTATTACCTACATTGATTACATGTTTACCATTGATAATGGTCACATAGTGACCAAATGTACATCTGATACCAAATAAAGTTTTTGAAGAAAGTCAAAACAGTGAATTATTATTAGTATATATTTATTTATTTAACGGAATTTACTATTTTTACAAATATAAGACATACATGTAAAATGCAATAAAATTATATGTATTACTAACTAATTTTAAATATAATAGCAAACACTTTGAACACAAAAAGAAAAAACCTTAATTCAAAATAACTTATCTACAAATACATAAACAACTTCACTTTAAATTGGTTTGAGTTTACGTGAAGATAAAACACTTCACTCAATAAATTAAAATTTGGTTTATTCCTTTCTTCAATTTATATTTATATGTTAGTTGTACATTTCGTTCACAATGTGGACGTCATCAATAACAAACTGACGAAATTACTTATTTGAGGATATCCGAAATATTGAAAATAATGAGTGATTTGATCTAAAATTTAATTATTTTTAAGTCTTCTATTTTATTATACATTGTGATTCAAATACTGAAAATACTTTTTCATCTTTGTATAATTGAAATATATTTTAACCTGTTCGAATCAGTTTTAGCTAAGAAACTCATGCATAAAGTTAACTGTCACATACAATAAAATGTCATTGTACAGGTTAACCAAAACAAAAGTGTAGTCTGTTTTTTTTATTATTGTCACATGTATTACATTGTCCTTGTAAATAAATATATAGTCTGATTTTTTTTTAATTTGGCCATTTAAGGTATGTTTGCTGGGGACAGTTGTAGGCATGTTTCAACAGCAAGGAATTTTTATCACTTAACTTTTTGCTAATTGACTGTTAACATAAAATCATAACTTGTCAAATAAATTTAGTACTTTGGGACAATTCACAATCACCCGAGAACAAGAACGGAATGAAAACAGGAAAGATGAATCGTAGGATTTATATGTATCAATTCATAATCGCCCTGGAAAGGGAATTAATGTCTTTCTGTATACCCTCCGTTTCTGTTCTCGTTTCTGGGCGATTGTGAATCGGCCATTTCTCAAAATATAAACACATGAATAAGCAGATGATAAAGAATTTTGTAAGAAAGCAAGTATTTGTTATTTAATCAGTGACTGTTATGCAAAAATGAGTTAATTGAATTGATATTTTGTTACATTTATCTTCATATAACAATTTAAAACCATTAATTATAAGATATATAGGGCTATTCCGTATATGACATATTAAATTTAAAGTACACGTTATTCCTTATTGTCACAATCTAAGCGACCTTTATAGTTGTTATGTATACTTAGATTATAATATTAAAAAATAACGTATATATTAAACTCAACATTTCACATACAGAATTGCCCCGATCATGAGAAAAATCTTTCCCCAACCTAAAACACACAGCTTGAATTACAAAAACTAAATTCTTCAAATTTAAAAGGTAATATTAAAAAGATAATAAACTATTTCATTTTACATTTTTACTCTTAAATCGATATAAATAAAATGTATTTATTAGTAATGGGAGAAATAATATTAGTAATCGAGTATTTCTAAATGAGCAATTACAAATAAATAAAGCCAATAAGTAATAATAAATTTATATTTTCCAATAAATGGAGAACAATTACTGATAATGTAACGTTAATATAATATTTCAATTTCTCTAAATCACTGATTAAATTACAAATTTATTGCATTCTAAGAAAATTCTTCACAATCTACCGATTTGTGTGCTTAAATTTCAGGAAACTCATAAATTTGACTACTTATGATTTGTATGTCAAATTTAGAATCAATTACCTACATTTCGAAAATATGGTGATGAAAATCGACATTGCCCATCTCTAGTATTTATATCTGTTTTCTATCATTTTCTTTTAAAAGTTTTAGTTACAAAAGTAAAACATAAATTTAACTCATATAAATTAAAATGTCATTGCACAAGTTATTCATAACAATTTTTTTTAATATGACCAAATTTAGGGTGATTTCTGCGAACAGTGGTAGATTTGTTTCAAAAGCGAGGGATTTTAATCACCGTATTTTCTAAATGTAGGAAATTACTTCTAAACTTGACATACAAATCATAACTTCTCAAATTTATGAGTTTCCTGAAATTTAAACACACGAATCGGTAGATTGTGAAGAATTTTCTTAGAATGCAATAAATTTGTAATTTAATCAGTGATTTAGAGAAATTGATAGTTATATTAATGTCACATTTAATTCGCATAGCCAACAAATTGAAAGCTCGAATTACAAGATAGCACTTGAATAATCTTGACATTATTACACAGCTTGTTTTACATACACTGAATACTACACATGTCAAATTTGGAAGGTTATATTAAAATGAAACAGATTTTATGCGATGTCAAATATTTAATTATTTAAATAGTAACATTAATAAAATACATCTCTCAACTAGAACCAGTGCAAACAAGCATTAGTAATTATAGTTTTGACATCAGTAACAAGTCATCATCATTGCTGCAAACAGTTGTATATTCAAAAGCGTGGGATTTTCATCAATGAATTTTCGAAATGTAAGCAATTGATTGTCAATTTGGCATACAAATCACGACTTGTCAAATAACTTGGTAACGTTTCCGAATGGTGTCACGGGATTTTTGAAATTTTGAAAACAGAATCATGGGTAAACGTGTGTGAAATGAACGAATCTGAAGTCAAAATCTGTAGGAAACTTACCGTTTGGTCATAATTCGCATTTAAAGTCCCATTTTTGAGGTTATAATTGATCCGATTTTCGACTAAATAAGCACATTGCGAGTATAAATCGTACACATGATCAAATAATCTTCTAATTTATGACGAAAGTTAACAAATTTGTTGCGATTTTTTCATTTACTCAGCTAAAATCACGATTTTATTTTTATACAGAAAGTGACATTTATGTAAAAAAATCAATATATATTTTAGATCAATTTGTAAATAATAGATATTTTATAATTTATGATATCAAAAATAGATGGCGCCACCGCTCCACTAAATCGAATGTATTTTGTACAATATAATAAAAAAATAATACAGAATTATTCATCGGCTATTATAAATAATACATACATATTTTATTAATGATTTTTTAATGAAAGTATTGGATAGATTGGTACAACTTACGATCTTTAGCAACATGCAATGCTCATACTTTAAATTCACAGATATCTGAGTAAGTTAAAAAAACCACTGTGTGATTGTTTTAATAACGTGGTAATTTATATTTTTAGTCAAAATATGCATAATAACCTAAAAAAGTAACATGTTTTACACAAGAAAAGTTTCACTCATAGCTAGAGTATTTGAAATACTCTAATAATTGTCAGAATACTTTCCAAACATGTTTGCACACTCACTTAACCTAACCTAAACTAACCTAAGTCGACAAAACGTGCAAAAGATCGTAAGTTGTACCAATCTATCCAATATTTTCATTAAAAAATCATTAATTAAATATGTATGTATTATTTATAATAGTCCATGAATAATTCTGTATGATTTTTTTATTATATTGTACAAAATACATTCGATTTAGTGGAGCGGTGGCGCCATCTATTTTTGATATCATAAATTAAAATATCTATTTTTTTACAAATGGATCTAACATATATATTGATTTTTTTTACATAAACGTCAGTAAACGTCACTTTCTGTATAAAATTAAAATCGTGATTTTGGCTGAGTAAATGAAAAAATCGCAAGAAATTTGTTAACTTTCGTCATAAATTAGAAGATTATTTCATCATGTGTACAATTTATACTCGCAATGTGCTTATTTAGTCGAAAATCGGATCAATTATAACCTCAAAATTAGGACTTTAAATGCGAATTTTGACCAGACGGTAAGTTTCCCACAGATTTTTACTTCGGATTTGTTCATTTCACGCACGTTTACCCATGATTCCGTTTTCAAAATTTTAAACATCCCGTGACACCATTCAGAAACCTTTCCAATAACTTTATGGATTTCTTCATAATATTCATAGGCCTATGAATATTAAAGCCCAAATTACAAGATAACACTTGAATAATATTGACATAACCTAAAACATACAGCTTGTATTATATACACATAGGCGAGATTCTAGTTTAGTCGATAGTGACTCAAAACAAAGATGATGTGATTCCAAACAATGGTTGATAGAGAGAGAACTCCTATTTGCTGTCGCAATATCGTTTCATTTAGAATCTCATAACTGAATTCTACAAATGTCAAATTTGAAAGGTTATATTAAAATAACATAAATAAACTACGGTTTTAAACTAGAAGCACTGGTTCTAGTTTAAACAGGCATTAGTAATTTTGTCGTTTTGGATGTCAAAACTATAATTACTGATACTATAATTAATGAGTCATTATGGAATTTAAATTTTTAATCAGTAACTAAATAAGTTTTTAATACATTCAATACTTGTTTTGTTACTTTCTTAATAGAACCAAATTTTCATTACTCTACCTAATATAAATAAGTTTTACTTAAATTATTAGCTATTATTAACTACATTTGTTACACATAGGTAATAACAAATTAAACATTACTATATTACTTTTTTTGTATCATGTTTATACTAAAGAAAGCAGTAAACAGTATTTTATTTGAAATTTTAGTAACAAAGTAAAGTGTTTCCATTATTTTAAATGAAACTTTGGCTAAAGCCTAGTATATTACCCACCTTTGCAGCGTGAAGTTGGCCACGTAACGCCACTCAAACTTGACGCTTTACGTAGAGTCGTAGAGTATGTACAATACGAAATACGGCTACGAGATGGCGATACAATTTTGGTTGTAGAAAATATGTCTGTAGAAATGTGGTTATTAGGTTAAGCACTGTCTAAGTTTTGCAAATATAAAATAACATAAAAGAACGATATCCTTAAAAAGGGTATCAGGTTAGGTTAGGTAATGTTTAGGTTTTGCATCGATAAAATTATATAAAAGAGTGATTCTCTTAAAAAGGGTATCAGGTTAGGTTATGTAATGTTTAAATTTTGCATAGATGAAATGATATAAAAGCGTGATTCCCTTAAAAAAGGTGTAAAGTTAGGTTAGGTGATGGCTAGGTTTTGCATAGAATAAATGAAAAAAAAAAAAAATAGGATTTTTCTCGATAGAAAGACGTTTATTTACTTAACAGGGAAAAGTAAAACAAAATGTAAAAAACTGTACTTATCGTTGGCTATCTATCTTCAGTATTGAGAATTAATGAGATCATTCGCAGAGGAAAACGCAAGGAAACAATCTTACATATTGCTCAATGAATGACGTATTTTGCCAAATATATTTTTGTTAATTTCTCAATTAATTGCTGTTTTAACTCAACAAAAGTATGATGCAGTGTAATGAAAGTGTAAATATGTGCGTTAAATAACAAAATAATGCTTTTTAGTGTGGCGGAAATACAAAAATTCAGTGACATAACCTCCCGACTTTCGAGCTAAATTGTGAGAAAAATATAAGTGAAAGCCCCCTAAAACCACTAAAAATCCATTCCTACGTCTATCAGTTATCATAAAAAACACCCCTTTGTAGAAGTTTTCAAATAAAAACTGAAATTTGAAGGGGGGGTGCTATACTAGGCTTTAACCGAAACTTTTTTAAATGACAATTTTTATGACACTCTGATTCATTTTTTTTTTTCATTCAATATCTTGTTAATAAATAATAAATCATCTATCAATTGAGGTATCGCGAGGGGTACTTTGCGATTTGAATATTTAAAGTTGGGGTTGCCACTCATTATGGGTGAATAGATGGAGGGGTGAAAAATGTATGTCATTTAAAAATAAAAATCAACGTGTCAGAGCATTTTCCCGAAATATTTTTATTTATGATTTTATAGAATTTATCCATTACCTTTGGGAAGCACTGTTTACTTAAATATATGATGGTTTGGAAATTGGCTATAGATGAGAGGTCTTTGCGCCTTAAAAATATTATGACATATATCTTTAATCTATAATACTTTTAAGACAACAAATATGAATATTTACCACAGTTTCCTCTATCATCAATCTAAAATGATTAAGGCTATTTGGTACGTGAAATATTGAATTTATAAAAATGTTAAATTTATTGTATACATTATATTTCCGCCTCATAATCTAAGTATATGTATCAATTATAATCCTTGCTTAGACTGTGACAATAAAGAATAATGTGCTGCATTAAATTTAACTTTTTATGTACGGAATAACCTCCATTATTTATGCTCCTTGTAACATTACCAAAAAAGTAATGATGGTGCATATTATAGCCTTGGATTCGTATATTGATAAAAAAAATCTGTTTGTTTGCATTTCCATTATCAATTCGTTACTATTTTTATGATACAGTTCTGTAATTTTAGATTACATTATGCTATTTTGGCAGGTTTTTGTGCATTTATACTGGATTACACCAACAGTAATGAACTTAATTAATTGTAAGTTATTTCAACACAAATTAGTATTAATCCGAATTAAACATAACCTATATCTTATATATTTATATACAGGGTGTCCAAAATAGAGTAGGATTGCATGGGTATCAATGACCCTTTCTATCCATAGGGGTGTAGGGTTCGAATTAAACATAACCTATTAAAATTTCTTAAATTATATCTATATATATATATACAGGGTGGGCCACGAATAATGGCCATTAAAACTTTTCAGGATTCCTGACCCCAGAAAAAATTGAAAAAAAATCTACATTGTACGGTTGAATGCGACCACCTCATAGAAAATATTTTGACTTTCTTTCACTTCCGGTTGTACCAGAAATGGCTACCAACTTTGTTATTTTAAATTAAACTCCCTATATTTTTTTTTTCTGGATTCCCCGTTCAATTGCATACCCATTCATATGGATTTATGTCTACATAACTCTTACAATTTTTGATATAAAAATTTATTTATCAAATTTTAACCTCAAATTGGCGTTTCGAAAAATGCATATAACTTCTAGTAGGAAAAAGATAGACAGACCAACGATATCTTGAATTGTTAGTAGTAGATCCATATAGAATCAAAAAAAAAATAACATTTGTTAATTTTGACAGTAGGTATTTCAAAAGTGTCAACATTTCAGTGCCCTCTTAGAAACATCATAACTCAATTTTTTCAAATGGAATGACCAATGTCTTATCTCATACAGAGATTGGCAAGACAATTTGCAACATATAAGTATTATGCATCCCAATATCTAGAGCAAGTAGTTTTTTAGTTATTTCGATATTTTTTTTCTCCTAAAATGTTTGCAAAAATGAGTAATTCTTATACCATTCACATGTATACCATAGTAGGCTATTGTCAACATTCGCTGAACTGAACGTGGAAAAATTTATTTCTAACGTGTCAATATAAATTAGTGTTGCATTTTTGGTTAATATTAGTCCATTTTCTTTCTGTAATTTGTTGAATATAGAAATACATGATATTCATAGATGTAGAATATACTAGACGAGTAATATGGTGGGGATGAGGAATGTTTGTAGTCCGATATATGGCATCTGCAAATGTAGACATAAACACAAGTGGAACCTTACATCTGTTTGATTTCCCGATTGAATTCAAATACATGAAATGAAAATACCAAACAATTATTTATCTATATTTTTGATGGATGGAATTGTTGAAATCTTTGACTATATAAATATGGACTCCTAACGCTAACTTCACGTTTGAATCCAAGTGACGGTGGCGGTGCCATAGAAGAAGTGCCAAGGCTAAGTACTGAATGAAAGCTATTTTACGCTCGAGTCAGCTGTGTGTAAGTTTATTGTGTTTAAATATTGTGATACCTTGAAAGTTTTTAATAACATGGCGATATATCGCGTTGTGGAAGGCTGTAATTCGACTACAGAAGTATCTGTCGATGTGACAGCGTGTTAAGGTTATGTTTACGGTTATGATCTGCCGTCGTTCACCGAAATACGTTCGAAATTGATAAAAAAATCACACGGGAGCAGTGAAAATCATGACCGTGTGTGTTTTCCGTGTGTGAAAAGTGCTATCGTGTCGTCTTTCCGTGCATAAATTATGTAAAACGCGACCATTCTGCTCACTAGTATTTGAATTTCCCACCGTTTTGTTCACTGTGCGGGGCTTAGTTGGGTTCCCACTTGGTTACAAATATTGAGCAGTGTTTACATGGGAAATGGGGGGGGGGGGGGACTAGCAGTCCATATTTATATAGTCAGAGGTTGAAATATCTTTTCATTTCATAGTATAAATATCTTAATTAACCAAAAAATATACAGAGCTATTATTACTAGTTATGTTATTCTTACATAAACAGCACCGATGGTAATTCGAAATTGTAAATAAATATAATTTTATATTTTTACATCAGAATAATAACCGTAAGATGGAAAGAAAGGTGTAAATGAATTATTTTCCATGAGTTTGAAAAATTCATAAAATAAAGCAATCAAAATTTAGTCAAAAAACCACCAATACAAGTTAGATGATCAGCTATGGAGTTCCTTTGTGTTAGGAAGTCCCCTTATGTTTTTCCTCTGTATGTTGGATGTCAACAAATGGGGTGTATGCTTTCTCTAGTCATTCTAACTCTATGATGATATTGCTATTTTAACAATTGTTTTGGGCTATTGTCTTAATTATATTAAATTCATTATTGAATCATTTAATGGAATTTAATAGACGATTAATGAAAGAATTAAAAATGCTAAATTTTAATTCATTTGGATGTTTAGATGTTATATTTCACTCTTGATATTGCTGTGAAAAGGAAAACTATACTCTTTTTAAGAATACAAGCAGGGAAGGATAGGGCAAATTTGATGTTGAAATTGTGAAAAAACTTACTATGGAGATATTCTATTCTCTGTCTTTATTTTGTCTAGTGGTTTCTGTCATTTTGCTCATAGGCATAAATGCAGCATTATTAAGTTTAATATTGGAGCACTATATTTAAATAACATGATTGATATTAAATTGAACTGTATCACTTAATTGTAATATTAAATTTCTAGAAAATATGAATTTAAATAGTATTGCTCTGGGTAGGGTTATGAAACGTAACATGCATCAGAAACTGTAACGGCAGACACTAGCACAGCGTCTGCCATTACAGTTTCATTCTGTCTTAATGTTTCTTTAATTTTATAATTATACAATGAGTAAAAACGCGGGTCCATCGAGTGAAGTTATTAAAAATCCGCATGGTAGAATTATTGGAATTTATTCTATTAATTTTCCGTTCGGTGTGTTTAAATAGGTTTAAATTTTGCGTCGATATTTATCACCAGATTCACCTATTTTAATGGTGTAAATTAGACTTCTGGTTATTGTAATGTTAGGAAAAATAGTGTATAGATAGAATTCTTTATCTATCAGTGTAAAATTCACGTATTTTTACTTTTCCATCTTGACTTTATTATCGTATTTAAAGTTGTTCCAAAACAAATTAGTATTAATTCAAATTAAACATAACCTATGAAAAGTGTCATTTCATAAATATTTAAAACCAGGGTTCTTGTTATTATTATTATGATATATTTATATGTATTTATTTGGCTGACGAATTTTAGCGTGTCTCTTGAGCGCCTTAGCTGCGTGTATTCCACAAGTAATCTCTTATCACAGTTGGCGTTTGAGATCGTCGCGCCGGGGTTTACCCGTATGAATATTTGTATTTGGCCTGGGACAGGTATCCAGCCTGCTGGAGCTTTTTACAATGCAGGGTGCGGCAAAATAGACAGTGCAGTTTTGATGGACTATTAAAAAAAAAACGGGGCAATTTAAAGAAATGGGGTTTATTTTATCCTAATCGGTACATCATGCCATTTTATGCATTAAGGTTGCGGTTTAGTGGAAAGAGATAGCTATATAGTAAAATGGAAATAATCGTTTGAAAATAGAGCTATTCTTTTGGATTTCATAATATGAATGTGTATTTACATTTTTTATCTAGCAAGTATAAAATATCAGTCTAAATAAAAAATAAATTGTTAATTTTCGTGTATTACGTCAATATACTAGTTCAAGTTAGAAAAGAAAATTGTAAGATATAATGAAATTAATAGGTCGTGTCTGCTAAGTTATTTGAATGCAGAATTTAGTGAAATCCTTTAAATTTTCATTGCACAAGTTTTTATTAGCAAAAATTTAATTTAAAATTTGCTATAAATTTGATAAATTTTCATTGTTTTTCATAATTATTTTTCACAGAAACTAAACATTAAAATAATCTTTAATTTATCTAACGAAATTCCTGCTTATTTTAAGATTATTTTAATGTATAATACAATATTGTTCATTGATTACAACAACAATCTAACTCAAATTAGTGATTGCCCATATTTGTATAGCTATCTCTTTCTTCTAAACCGCACCCTTAAGTCCTGACGGCACACAATGAGATCCCTCCCAGGTAGGTACCCCCACCACACGGGATGTACTTGGTGTTCCAAACTGCACTGTCTGTTTTGCTGCACCCTGTATATCTAGATTTAACTTTTCCATCTCAATTCAAATATAAAAACAACACAAAGAAAACAAAATCATCAATTGTTTTTTTTTGCAATGTTGCCTGATTTAATGTGATGTGAAATTAGTTAATCTAAGGATTTTGGGGGGTGGAAGGACTGCTAATTCGGTGAAGATTCTTCCTCTCAAAAATATGCAAAAGCGTGCGAAACAATTGTTGTGAATAAGAGACAAATTCATTTTGGAAGTGTGAATAATTTAAAAATCTTAAAAATGCTAAATAGAAAAAACATATTACTATTGAATGCACATTACATTTTTTTTAATAAATAAAAATCTGTTTCATTTATTGTAATGCCATTACAGATAATACATTTGCATAAATCATTTTTTTTTTATTTGTTAACATACAATTACGTTCAGTTTGCATGTTTGTCACAGTGATGCATTTCCTTCTGGAAAAGATAATGATATACTTTTAATTGGCGGATTCCTTGAGGGTGATGAGTCACTGGATTCCATTAAATCATGAGTTTCTGCTATTTAATTTTCAACCTTCTATTCATACTAGGGAGCTCCATTAATGATTCTGCCATTGATTTCCTAGAAAAATTAATGAGCCGTACTTTAAATAGATTACAAATAAATGTTATGTAAATAAATCATGCTTCTTTTATAATCTACAATGTATTAATAAAATAAAAAACTTTCTGAAGAAATACATAACCACAAAATATTTATTATCCACTTAAATACAACTTTGTCTGTTACCTTTATTTTTTTATGTATAGAGAAAACTTGTCGACATTTGTCTACTTATCTTTAGTCTTGGAGAAGACGAGGGTGTAACTGTACTTGCCGCAGTAGTAACGTTCTTCCATTTGTAGTTTAATTATCAAAAATACTCATCGTCAATTTTATATTTCAATTAGTGTGGATTCACAATGGACGTAAGCGTAAGGGATACATAAGCATAAGAGTTACATAAGAATCGCATAATATTTACTGTTTACAATGTACATAAAAATTACGTTCAACGCATGCGCCGTACACTTTCGTCGGCTTCCGATGACATCTGTTTAACCTAACCTACACATTTTAGTGGTAAATTGTCATCGCTGTGTTCATGCTAATCATAAGTGATATGGTACCGAACAATTGTTAAAAACCAACTGTTCTTTCTTCGTTGCATCCTCTACATAGGTCCTCATCTTAAATAATTTACTAATTATTAAAGTTTCTACTTTATTATACATAGTTGTTCGATTAATGAAAATATTTTTTAACTTTCTTTGTATAAGTGAAATTAGTTTGATAATTTGACATCATTACCAAACTAATTTCACTATAGTTACTAAATAAATTTCAGTCGTACAAACAAAATTAAAAAGTGTTTTCATTAACTTAAATGCTAATTCTTGAGAGGTGCTTCCGAAAGCCGTAGTGGCCGATAAAATATTTGGATAAAATTATGGTGTGCTGTCTAGGAATTTCTTGGCCTCCTTATGGTCAGGGTTTGGAGAGATTATCTTGATCTACTCTAATTCCATTTTCTATTGTGACTATTTAAAAATGTTATATATGTAAAATCTTTTATTTCCACACAATAAATATATTTACAATACATATACATAAAAATATAATGACTCCATGTTTGAAAATCAGCTATCGACGAGAGGCCTTAAAAATGTTATTTATATTAAATGAAATTAATTTTTGTATTTTTATCATTTACAGTTGATGACCATAAGCACATAAATGCGACATGTAAGGAAACAGAGCCACACCAACGACGAAAAACATGCCAAAGCACAAGCGACACTCGCACTGATTTACTGAAGAAGAAAAAGCATAACCGAAACGAAAATGTCGGAGAATAACCGGTACATCGTGCAGGTGTACGTGGGAGCCCTCTCGGCACTGTATGAGGCCCTTTCTGTGGAAGCTAGCAAGCAGACGACGGCTGAGGAGATAGTCTCATGCATAGTCGAGCGGCTGTCTCTGAACGAGAGCCCGTCGGGCGGGAGCTACGAGTTGGCGGAGGTGATCGGAGACTCGTTTGGGCAGGAATGTAAGGAGCGAAGCCTCGGCCCCACCGAGAGCCCCGTGCAGCTCATGATGCTCTGGCCGAAATCGCGCACTGACGAGAGTAATTATAAGTTTTGTCTGCGAGAGAAGGCGAACGATTTCGTTTGGAGGGATAACTTCGTGATGGACCCACAGCTCATCAAGGATTATTTCCACCGGTTCTTGTATCAGCCAAAGGATAGGGAGTACCCGGACTTATGTCAGCTGCCTGATTTAAACGAAACGACCTTGCTGGAGAATTTAAGGAATCGTTTTATGGCGGGGCATATTTACACCTACGTCGGATCTATATTGATAGCGGTTAATCCATTTAAGTTTTTCCCTATTTATAACCCGAAATACGTTAAGTTGTATCAGAATCGGCGGTTAGGGCCGAATTTGCCTCCTCATATTTTCGCCGTCGCCGACACTGCTTATCACTGCATGCTCAAGGATAAGAAAAACCAGTGTATTGTAATTAGCGGGGAGAGCGGGTCGGGGAAGACGGAAAGTACTAATTTTTTATTGCATCACTTAACTGCTTTAAGTCAGAAGGGCTCGCATGGTAGTGGAGTTGAACAGACTATTCTTAGTGCCGGACCAGTATTAGAAGCATTCGGAAACGCTAAGACGGCGCATAATAATAATTCCAGTCGCTTCGGAAAGTTTATTCAAGTGAATTATAAGGAAAACGGGATGGTGCATGGGGCTGTAGTCCAGAAATACCTACTGGAAAAATCGCGTATTTGCACTCAAGGTCGTAACGAGAGGAATTATCACGTTTTTTATTACTTGCTAGAAGGAGCTAATGAACAAGAAAGGCAACAATTGCATTTAAAACGCCCAGATCAATACCATTATTTAAATAAACGAGGATGTTCCACTTTGGACAACGTCGACGAGAGTTACGAGTTTTCCAGATTGAAACAGTCGATGGAAATGGTGGGATTCACAGCAGAAAAACAGCGCCGGCTTTTCTCCGTTTTATCAGCAGTCCTCCTGCTAGGAAATGTCGAGTTTCAACCGAGGAAGTCGGCTTATCATCACGATGAAGCAGTCGGAGTTAAAAACCCCGAAGTAGTCGCTCTAATATCGGAATTACTGAGAGTAAAACAAGAAACTCTGATGCAAGCCTTAACGGCGAAACGAGCAAGAGCTTCTGGAGAAACCTTAGTCATTAACTACAGACTTCCTGAAGCAATCGCAAGTCGGGATGCAATGGCGAAATGTTTGTACGGTGCCCTGTTCGATTGGATCGTCCTGCAAGTCAACCACGCGCTGCTCTCGAAAAAGGACACTCTGCGGGAACATCAGGGTAATTCCATCGGCGTGCTGGACATTTTCGGCTTCGAGGACTTCGGCCTGTGCAACAGCTTCGAGCAACTGTGCATCAATTACGCCAACGAGCACCTGCAGCACTACTTCAACCAGCACGTTTTTAAATACGAGCAAGAGGAGTACAGGAAGGAGGGAATCCGGTGGAAGAATATCGAGTTTATGGACAACACCGGCTGCCTACAGCTGATCGAAGGGAAGCCTAACGGGCTTCTGTGTTTGTTGGACGATCAATGCAAGTAAGTAAAATGTTATTTATAAAAATATCCTTTCAGCGGTTGAAAAACTTAGTAGGTATGGAATGGGCAAAACTGTGTACCCACCAATCACACATTCAGCATCTTTGATAGTCTTTCACTCTAACTAAAAATTGTACTAGCGAAGTCAGTCAGAAAACTGATTTAGTATATTTTGCATGAAAAAATTACTGGATTTGAGAAAATGGAGCAATATCAAAAATAAATTATTAAGTTAAGTAGTGCGGAATTTTAGTAGCAAATTCAGTAACTCTGTTAATATGTACGATAAATAAAAAAATCTAAAGTACTGAGCTTGTGAATTTTTTTTTTCACAAAATAAAATGCAACAGTTGTGACTTATTCAATTGTTTTTCAAATGAAAACCATTGTTAGAGATTTTTTTTAATCTATTTTCAACCATACAAAATTTTTAATAAAATAGGTCAAGAGATTAAGACAAACTTTGTATTATTCATGATAGATGGCGCTTTTATTAAAAATTTCTAAATTACAATAGTTTTTTAAATGAAAACCTATTTTTTTTTATTTTGGGGAAGTTTTTTTTAATCTATTACCAATTTTTTAAATAAAATTTATCAAGCAGATTGAGAAAAACTTTTTATCATTCATTATAGATGGCGTAATTCAAAAATTCTCTCTAAATTCAATAAGAAATATATGGTAACATCTGCTGTGACACCATTAACATTAATTATTATTGTGTTTAATACTGCGTTTTTTTCTCTCATGCAAGCCTTATCGGCGAAAGGAGCAAGAGCCTCTGGAGAAACATTAGTTATTAACTACAGATTTCCTGAAGCAATCGCAAGTCGGGATGCAATGGCGAAATGTTTGTACGGTTTCCTTACAATGTTCTTTCTAGTGCTTTCATCGTGCCACCTAGAATTGAAACTAGCTAAATGGGGAGTAATTGCCCGCTCCAAAAGATGGTTATTAGCTAGTAAAAAAATTGTTGAGTTTTATTTGTAAATTTCATTATGCAATTTATTTAATTCATCAGAATTATTTGTACCTTCTTCGTAGACACAAATTAAATCATTAATTTAGTCTAGAGTTAGTTTGTCTAATGCCCGTTTGCACCATCTTGTTTAAGTACTCCTTAATAGAGATGGGCAAGATTGATCAAAAAAGATTGACTACTTGATCCTCATTGACCTGCTCGATCTCCATAAGCAGCTCTATCTTTTCAACGGCTTGATCTTTTCGGCAGCTTGATCTTTACGGACTGCTTTTTGGAGTGGATTGATCATATTGTGCAGTTCAGCTTAAGCAATAATCCTTTCAAACTGATCGATCGGCCTATGTAAGATCGATAACTGAATCACACTATTTCTTTAAGTTATTCTGTTTTATGCAATGTGAGACAGCCTTTATTAAGGTCAGAAAGTTACATGTTATTTTTAGTGATGGGCTAGATTGATCCTTTTTAATTGGCTTGATCTTTCTGATCAACTCGATCAGCTCAATCTTTCCGAGCGGCTCAATACTTCAACTGATTGATCTTGCCCATCACTTCTCCTTAGTGCTAAATAATCCTTAACTCACAACACTCGATGTCCAAGATTACCTAAAATTTAAATGGCGGATGTCGACAGCGTAACTCCACTAACACAGCCTTAGCAGTGATGTTCATCTGTAAAACTGATTATAACCTATAAATTATAATTTTGTGAGTAGCGATCAAATTAGAAAAAATAAATAATTAAATTTATTATTGATTATTTCGATTAATATTTATAACAATAATTACTACAAATAATTGGTGTTTTATGAAAATTAATAATAATTTTCTATAAGTTGAAGGTTAGAAAGCAAGAAAAATACACTCTTATAAGGTTTGTTCGTTTGTTCTGCACTAAGTTGAACTGAGTTCAGGTTTGTGATGTCACCAGTGCGGGCTAGTTTATGTCAGTTTTCATGAACTGGGATTGACTGTAACGAATGCTTTGCGTGCAGTTTAGTGCAAAATATTCTATTACTGTAATATCTAGCAGTAATAAAAATAAAACTGAAATAATTTAGTGTTAAGCAATATTTCTAGGTTATATGTTATAAGGAAAATAAATACAATTTTGATTATCGACATGTTGGTATACAACATCAAAATTGCTATCAAACTGTGTAGGCTTTCCTGACCAGTGTGATTAGAAATGTTGATTTCTGTTAATGAAATCGCATATATCACAGCCACACAATTGCGAATCCATTTTGATTTAAGATATTTTCGAGAATATATTTGTTCGTTCAAACTGATTTCCCGCCTTCCACTAACATCAGTTATCCAAGAACTATATTGTAAAAAGTGCATGTTCAGTACAACGAAACTGGCGCAAATTGGAGGAAAATCTAGGAGAATTTCAATGCCTAATTTCAAAACATTTTACACTTTCTGCACTGAAACCGTTTGTTACATGAACCAAGTCGAATTGAAAAGTGTATTCAATTCGACTTGGTTCATGTAACAAACGGTTTCAGTGCAAAAAGTGTAAAATGTTCTGAAATTAGGTATTGAAATTCTCCTAGATTTTCCTCCAACTAAGGAGACCTTAACTAAGAGGAAATTTTATATGGCTGGTGTAATCCACTACTATTCCTTCCTTAATTTTTAAGGAATTAAAGAGACCTTAAAATAAAATCACTAAATAAATAACGCCTCACACTGAGAAGTAGAGAGGAACATATAACGATGTTATATAAGACTAAATAAATACATAATAAAATAAAATCAGTGCAAAGGAGCATGTCATGCGTGTACTGTTCAATATTTTGTAATTTTTAATTCAATGTAGCTACAAATGATTTGTCACTAATTATGTTAGATGTAGAATTATGATCCAAAGATTTATAGTGGTTCATCCTATAAATTCTTTACTGAATGATGTGATCTCTCTCACACACACACAGATATACAAAAGAGAGACATACATACACACTTGTTTTACCCAGAGCAAAGTAAATATTTAGTTCTCCAGTGTGTTCCATTCTTTTTGCCAATTATTCTACAAAATATATAAAAGAGAAAAAAAATGAGGAAGCATGAATAATTCAAAATTCAAATTGAAATCTTCCCACAATTAATGTCCATTATATCATTACATCCTTGAGTTTGTTCCCCTGAAATTAATGCACCATTACAATGCACACTCACACACATACACACATGGAAATTTTATTAGTCTGTTTTACTTCTTCATAGTAGCCCATTTGAGTGAAGATTTTCATTAAGTCAAATGCTAAGTGAATAATGTTGGAATTATAATAAGCATGTGAGCGATTATTGTAAATGAAATTTATACAGTAATTTTAGACAAGGATTTGTCAAACTAGACTCGGACCAACCCTATCTTAAGACGGTTTTGCGTTGCACCAAGGCTTCATGAACTGTGTTTTGATTGGTTTCTGAATAAATTTGCATAGTGGATTTCTGATGAGCTGTTTCAAACTTCCCAGTATTAAATTAAATAAAAATGATTTGAAAATGATTAATAAATTATTTCCACATTTAGCTCTGTGACATTTTAACTTACGTTACGTAAGTATTTAACAGCTACTTCTCGGATAAAAAATTGTTGCATTATAAAATATCTTATTGATATGCAGCAGAGGTTGTACATTATGTAATTCAATGTCTGGCGAGGTATTTGCCCAAGAAGTAGTTGTTTTAATGTTCCTTTGCCACACAGTTAAAGGTAGTAATAATTTATTAATTATTTTCAAATCATTTTTATTTAATTTATTTAAATAACTGTGACCAAGTGAATGAATACTGTTTTTTATTGATTCCCAGTATTATTTTGTCTGAAAAAGAATAACCTGGATGAATAATAAAAATAATAGATTGAGATAGCCGAGTAGGCAAAGGCCTTGCTTATGAGGCGGAGACTGCGGATTTTAGTCCTATAACGGATGGAATTTATTTGAAAGACAAATTTCATTTGGGTCCATGGGTGTATTGTAACATCTTAAAATTAATATTAAAGAGCAGTGATTGGTCGAAAGGGCCTAGTAACCAAGGCCATATCCTCTATTCATATTCTTAACCTTCTAATACTTTCATCTTGGATGTTTTTTTAAAAAAGGTGAAATATCAAATTTATTTTTTGAGGTTAAATAAAAACACTAATAATAAACAATTTTTAAAATTTCCATAAAAATATACACAAAATGCTAGATATCTGCGGCATTGCATAATACTAGAAACACAATATTGCAGTTGTCAAGCATTTTGTATATTTTTTTCTAATCAATTTATAGTTTCAATAGTTTAACCACATACAACTATAACAGCTAATTACATATTGTGAATAAATAATGCATATACAGGGTCCATTATAGCTCCCGTCTTCGATACCTCAGTTAATAATTAAGTTAGGACTTTACAATTTTGGAAACTTTACTTGGGTCTTAGGACTTTCTTCAGGAAAATATTTTTTTGGGTGTCCCAAAAAATAGTTATGGCATGATGATATATTTTTTTTTAATTGCTTGATATAAATTTTATTCATTATTTTGGTGCCTTTTATGATTACCTAATAAAAGGCACAATAAAATTTATATCAAGCAATTTAAAAACATACAGGGTGGACTATTTAATGTGTTTTCAGAAAATATCTCCGAAACAAGAAACTTTAAAAAAAAATGACCCAAACAAAAAATGATTGTATCGAAGGGGGCCATAATAACATAATATTGTTTTTTTCATAGATGGCGCTGTTGTCGCTAAATCGAGGTCAACTTAGTTTTTTTAAATAGCAACCCCTACTTTTTATTAAAAAATCAGATTCCTTGTTAAAAAATGAGAAGAATTCACTCACCTCACTTTTTCACCAGAGTGATAGATGGAGCAGTAATCGCGAAAAGAAGTTGTTGCATTTGGACGTAAAGAATATGAATGTGACGTAAACTTAACTAGTATTTTATCCAAGAGTGTAATTCTATGATCGATCGACTTGGAAATACAAAATAAATAATTTTGATCCATTTCCAAGTTGATATTTCCAAATTTATAATAATTTCAAATTAAACAAATAACTTTTTGCTTTTTCTCCACTGGGCTCAGCGTGAGCGCTGCTGACAGCTTTGACAGCCCCATGTCGCTCTGCAGGTTGATGTTGTCGATGTCCGGCTGGAGCGTAATTTGTAGGAAGCTGAAAAGAAATGGCAGGTTAGAAGAAGTCGATTGGGTCGAAGTGTATGTAGACGCGCACTTCTTACTTGAAATCATCTATAGAGCAGGTGCTCAAAATGAAGGCCGTTCATCTCGAGACATTTTACGATCCTTGTTTGAAACGATCTCTGAACTTCTCGTAGGGTGTCCTGTTGATGTTCGCACAAGCATTGCGAATACGCTCCTTCATGTTATCAGGCGTCGTTGGTATGTCGGCATAGCATTTGTCCTTCAGAAATCCCCACAGGAAAAAGTCTGGCGCTGTCAAGTCCGGTGAACGTGCCGGCCAAGGCACCGGACCTCCACGACCAATCCACTTGTTCGGAAATTGGCGGTTCAAAATATCTCGGACGACACGCGCAAAATGTGCAAGGCAGCCATCGTGCTGATACCACAGCAAAGGGAAGTCTTCGAGTAAAGCAGGAAGATGAGCCGTCAGAATTTCACCGTATTTTTCAGCATTCAGATTTCCGTCGATGAAGTACGGGCCAATGACGTGATCTCCCAGAACTTCGCACCAAACGTTGACGCTCCACGGTCGTTGATGGTCCACTTGTCGGATCCAATGTGGATTCTCCTCCGCGCGCGAAGTTCTAATACGCAAGCGTCCAAATACAACAACTTCTTTTTGTGATTACAGCTCCATCTATCACTCTGATGAAAAAGTGAGCTGAGTGAATTCTTCTCATTTTTTAACAAGGAATCTGATTTTTTAATAAAAAGTAGGGGTTTCCATTTAAAAAAACTAAGTTGACCTCGATTTAGCGACAACAGCGCCATCTATGAAAAAACCAATATTATGTTATTATGGCCCCCTTCGATACAATCATTTTTTGTTTGGATCATTTTTTTTTAAAGTTTCTTGTTTCGGAGATATTTTCTGAAAACACATTAAATGGTCCACCCTGTATATCATCATGCTGTAACTATTTTTTTGGGACACCCTGTATAATCAAAAATATTTTCCTGAATTAGGTCCTAAGACCCAAGTAAAGTTTCCAAAATTGTAAAGTCCTAACTTAATTAATAACTGAGGTATCGAAGATGGGAGCTGTGATAGAGGACCCTGTATATATGGAAAAGCTAATTAAGTTCATTTATTTATTGTTATTTTCTTGTAATGTATATAACATTACTTAAATGATATATAAAACACTTTGTACACTTTTCTTTTATTTAATAACAGATGTACGATGTAGTTGATTAAAACATTGATAATAATCAAATTGTGATCGTAATGTACATCTGTTATTAAATAAAAAAGGTGAAAAACAGTATACAAAGTTTTTATATATATCTATCAAATCTTCAAGCAACGCACATTCAATTAAGTGAAAAATTACTTAAATGAGTTTTTCGATTATGCATTCATTACCAATGAGAAAAAAGTTGCAAATTTAAACCCTAATTTTCTCTATTAAATGTAGTTAATGAGTGTTATCTTACAGCCCTAGAATTTTTATTTAAAAACGTGAATTTTATCAATACACAGATTTGATTTGTAGATTGCTCACTGCCTAAATTAATATTTGATAGGAAAATAAATAATTTTCTTACTATTCTTAGTAATAAAACTATTTATTTTCCTTATATATACACATCTTTATTCAGATGATACAAATAATAGAAAATAATATAACAATTTACAATACTTATAGGTGTTTATCTGGCCTATTGACCAAAGGTTTTTCTGCTCTTTTTTTTTTTATTTTCTTAAACTTTGAAAAAAAAAACAACTTGTAATGTTTTTAGGTAAAAAGTTTAAAATAATGTCAAATTTGGAGTCGCTTTCTTTTTGGCTGTTAATTCACCTTGCCTTTTGTGAAATATAAATTATATACTTATATTAGCCCTCGATCTAATATTAGTATCTAATTTATAATTATTTTTTCACAAGGTAATAAAAGTAGTCTCAAAGAAAATAATATTTTTTCTTTTGTATTTTTAGAAAATAACGTCTTTGCCAAACGATTCATGTATTTCATAGCAGCCCCATAAAACACGCCCAACGACACATTTTTCGTATTTTTATTTATACAAAAATATTTTCAGAAATAATTTCTTTGTCGGCGTTTATTTTTAGCCATTGAAATATGTTGCTCTATTAAAAACAATCATCAAATAATTCAAATGAAATCAAGAATTGAATTTTTATATGGGAATTTCCTGTGATGCATCTCGACAAACAGGATACATTTTAATTGTTTTAATTATATTTCATTGAAAATATTACACTTCTGTTTTTTTTTGTAATAACACTTACATTATGATAATAATTAAAATTGATTATAATAATTTATTTATATAATATTAAATTTTATCATTTCATTATGCATTCAACAATACAATATAAATTCGTATGAAAAATTTGATTATTGTTGTGGTAACGAGGTGTTAATAATCCATATCCAATTAATTGTAACAAAATGTTAATCTTCCTTGTTGTGGTGTAAAGTAGCGCTGCTGTTATCCAAAAGAATCCTCTAGTCCAAGGGCACATCCTTCTGCTAGAGCTTTTGTAATAGCTCGAAGATGAGAGCGAAGTGGCGTAAGAAGTGTATGCGAAGGCTAAAGCGTAAGTGCAGGAAGATGCGTATGAGGTCCAAGTAGACTATTCCACGTTCAATTCAAATTGTAGTGCATGGAGGGTGAACGCAGTGATTCCAAATTTCACGAAGATTTGAGTTTTTCTTAAAAAAATTTGAAAAACTTTGTTTGCATTTATTATTACAAGAATAAAAAAAAAATTAAAAAATTTCCGTAAATTATTGTTTATTTTGTACTTGAATGTTAAATATATTTTGGAAACCAAAAAAAAATGCTTTTTATATATTAATTTAAAGTATTCTTTGTGATTTATTTTCCTCTACAACTGAGGAGCAGAAATAACAATGGAGCGAAGTTTAAATAATATATTACAAAGTAATAATTTCCTAAATATCACAAAATATAGGGGCTATTCTATAAGGCCAATGTTAATTTTAACGAATATATTTTCTTTTTATCATCACAGTCTAAACAACTTTTGTAATAGATATATATTCATAGAATGTGAAATTAATTAAAAATGTACACATTAAATGTAACATTTCCCATAGGGAATAACCCTGAATGTCATATGCAGTTGTCGAAATAACTAACTAACTATCTTTATTCAAATGTGTATATGTATGTACAATAATATACAAAAATTAGAATTATATTCTGTAGATGATGAATCAGCTATCGACCGGAGGTCTTTCAGCCATTGTCGAAATATTTTATCCACATACATAAAATAAAATAATGAAATAAGGAATTTTATTGAAATATAAATTAATAAATAAGTTTTGGAAAATAAGAAATACAAGTTATATCACATATTAAAAATATATTGTAATTTTGTTTTTTTTTATTATTTTATTGAAGTAAATATTCTGACTTAATCTTTCTGGCAGTATTCCATACTAATACAATTTTTGTTCTTTGTTGGCAAAAAATAGATGATTTCTATCAATAGGGCCTTACCCTATTGGGTAAGATGTAAAGTAAGAAGAAGAAATAGTTTCAATATAATTTAAAAATATAAATGATGCAAAAAAATTTTCTGAGTTTGAATCTTTGTTAAATCATAATTCTCTAAAAGTATTTATTTCCAGTGAATTTACTTTAAATTTATTTTGAGAGTGGTTGAGCCTACGTTAACTGGAACAGAAATTTTGGAACAATTAAATGTCTGCAATTCCTTTGCATCTTTATCAGTAAGAATATGGAAAAGGAAATCCATGCAAATGAAGAATCCTTATTGATTAACATTCACACTATTGTGGTTACAATTAGAGCAAATGCAATTCCTTTAGGGATGAAACTATTTAGTTAGAATTATTGATTTTCGGGCTATTAGGCCACAGTCTGTTGGAGATTAATCCAAGTGTTTTGCTGATGATGATGTCTCCTCGGTGACTGACATCAAAGAGTTTGTACATCCTTCGTCCACAGAGCCACTGAAGATGCCTAGCGCAGTTGTCAGTGAAACACTTGGATCATGGACTAATAGCCCGGAAATCAATAATTCTAATTACATTATTCGTGAAAGTCTTCACAGTTTCATAAAACTATTTAGTTAATAGACTTTGATTAAAACACTTGGTTTTGGATCAGTGAAACAAACCAAGTGTTTTAATCAAAGTCTATTAATTAAATATGTTTCACCACGGGTTAAGTGAGAAATTAATTCAAAAATAAAAACTATTTAGTACATAAAAATATCCAGACATTTTTGACCTATTTTGAATTAAATGTTTTACTGTCTAAAACATTTTGTAGACTGCTGGATTTTTTTAGTTTAAAATTGTTGTGTTTGTTTTTTTGGTGTTTGAGAAGCAAATCACAAACATTAATGCGATGGAAGATTTTTTTTCTGTAAGAAGATGAGGAACTCCCGTATGTTGAGGTTTCGGATTAAACCTACATATTTAAAATGATCATATCTCTGAAATTGTTGGCTTACATCAATTAATGCCTTTATTGTGACTTCATCAGCATCAACTTTTCTTCCAAAGCTTGGTGCATATTTAAGATCAAATTGCCTTATTGAAATTTTGCAAACCAATTTTAGTGCCAAAACACATTTAACACATCTTCTCCATACATATTGAATATTTGTGTGTCTGTGTGTTTCCGCGATAGCGCATAAACGGCTGAATGGATTAAGCCCAAACTTTATATCTAAGCTTTATATAACAGTGGAATGATCTGAAAAGCTTTTGGTTAGAATCAAAACTCATTAAGTGCAACTTTACTCTTAGCAATTTTTCATTTTTTAATTCGGATAGAAAAATGTTTCAAATAAAAGTTTTAGATCTTGGAAAATAAATAATTTCTGTTATAAAACTTTTATTGTAGGACCTCCGGTTTTCATTTTATAAGCGTTTACATGATAAATTCCTTTAGAGATTTTAATTATCGAAATAATTATTTTAATGACAAATAAAATGTCAAAGTGCCGTCATATTCAGCACATTCACAAAGTTTGACAAAATGAAGAAGAGTGTGGAGGAATGATTTTAACCTATTGTAAGGTAAGAAATAACACATTTAATTATAATATTCTTCTAAATACTCCGTTTTAACTTTGGAAGACAACAATAAATTTTTTCTATTAATCATTTTGCTTTCCTATTAAATTTTCAATCAGAAACTTATTTGTCCGTATTCACTGGGGAAAGTACCATGATGGACACGTCACCATTTTTTCTTACTTGAACAGAATTTTTACCTTTTCTGTAATAATAAAATAGTAAGTATTCATTGATGTTTTTAACAGTATTGTTTTACATAGTTCAAGTAAAATATGCGATTACGATTTAGGATGTTTACAACATTTATCATTTTCAATAAATTTAAAGTAATAATTATTTTGTCGAAATATTGTTCTATTCGCTCAATGATGATACAAGAGAATTTTAAAATAAACCAGCAATACTGAATACTGACTTTATTCTATCCATCTAACAGCACCCTGTATGCGTGTTTAATGGGTGCTCTATGAGATGTTAATATAGCGAGAGCTTGTAATAGGTTTCATTAGGGTCAGTTTTCAGTACATGACCTGTGGTCAAATATTAACATTTTAATGTTAATTTCAATGAAAGATTGCATTCAGGATGATCAACTTAATAATCAAAGAAATATTAAAACTTTAGTCAATTTTAGTAATTGTCTAGCTCCTCAAAATAGCCACCAACTGCAGACTCCACTTTTTCATTGTTACCAAATCTTTTACCATCAAGAAGCCAGTTTTGGAAGGAGAATTTAGTAAATAAAGAAGTAGAATTTTTATAACAATGGAAATTAAAATGAGCAATTCTTTTCGACAAATCTGGGATTTTATGATCGTTTCTAGAAATTTTGGATGCTGCTTGTCCATATGCGGTTGCCTTTTGTTGGATATGCCTGTCCCAGCAGCCTTGTCCATGCACAAATTTTGACAAAGGGCTCATTGCTTGTTTATGGATGGTTTGTCCTTTCTTGTTGATCATAAAATCTCAGTTTGGTCCCAAACACATTAAAATTCTTACAAAAGATACATTTTTTTTTTTAGAAATCGTCAAAATAACACTATCGCGAAAAAAATGTGATGGAATGCACTCGGGAGACCAAGAAATGGATATATCAGTTGAAATTGTTGATTTCAAAATTTTTATGCCCCTGCCTAAGGGAAAAGTATTATCCCTTGGACAGGGGTCTGTAGAAAATATAAATTGATGAAACTAAACCGTTGAAATAAAAAGTCGAAACTAGTTGAAAATAAAATAAAAAGTGAAACTAAACCAAATAAATTGAATTAATAGTTTTAATATTTAAACATTGGTATTTCATATTGTATGTGATAAATATGAATAGATTATTAAAAATTTAATCTGCGTTTTATTTATTGAAATAAATAAAACAGATTAAATTGAAAAACGTTAAATTCTCGACTAGTTTCGGATTAACTCAATTTTGAATTCTCTTGAAAATAGGTTTTTAACCCGAAACTAGTCGAGAATTTAAAGCTATTCAATTTAATCTGTTCTATTTGTTTTTTACAAAAGATACATTTTTTTTAGAAATCGTCAAAATAACAAAAAATAAATAAAATGTAATAGAAAAAAGAATTTATTTACTTGGTCACAGTTATTTAAATAAATTAAAGTACTTATGTAATATAAGTCAAAATCACAAGACAAGAGGAAATGATTTATTAATTATTTCCAAATTCTTTTTATTTACATAAAATGTACACTAACACAAACACAAAAAGAAGAAATAAATTTAAAATATTTACAAAGCAAATATTTGGTGTGAACAATATATATGATTATTTTCCTAATAAAAATTCTTTAATGTGAATCTGTTCCCGATAGTAATGATTCCATTTAACACAAATAAAAATACACACGTATGTATATAGACTCGTTTAATTCTAATTCGATTAATTAACCCATTACATGCCACCGCAAAGTAAAGTGTATGTAAATCGGGTGCCATGTTTCACGCTCACTTAAATCGCACCGCTGCTTATTAACACAATTTACTAATGACAATCAAAGATTCATTAGTAAATATTATTACACTATTCTAAATATGGTTTTTGAGTACATGAAGTATTAATTATAAAATGTAATAAACACTTAATTTACTAAAGGAGATTCTTTATGTTTAACAATTATTATGCGGGAGATTAGACTGGCTTTCTAAAGAAATGACGAATAAATATGTTACTTTTGGTTTAATTATGTTATGAGGTGTGTTTACTCGTGAGATGTTAGTATATGTGGATTAATCAATTAAAAACAAAACTGTCGTCGTTATACTCAACTTACAAATAGCACTTTATACTTGTATGGTCACCTCACACTGAGAAGTAGAGAGGAACATATAACGATGTTATATAAGACTAAGGGCCACTTCTACAATTGATAGTAATAGCTTTGGCAGCGTAGACCTTCGGTATTAAGTATTTTAGTTTAACTGATTAGCAGACAGCGATCCGATTCTACAATCGTTTCAAATTTACCACTCAGTTGACAAAAATGCGCATGCGCGACCAGCTGGTCAGCTGGCGTCAAAACCATAGAAAACTTAGTCGAGATGATGAATGTTGACAACTCTATAAATAATCGCGCCAACTGCGGTCGGAAGCTCAACTACTAAAATTCTAAAATACAGTTTTCTTTAGTGGTTAAATTTGATAAATACCATAAAGAATATAAATTTAATTTCAAAACTATATAAAACGGTATTAAAAATCTAATTTGGATTTCAAAACGATTTTCAAATACAATAGAAAAAAAGATTTATTCACTTGGTCACAGCTATTTAAAATAAAAGAATTGAAGAATACCATAGATATTAATAACTAGATAATTTTTAATTTATAAAATAGATAAATATATCAACCAACTATTTCTAATATAACAACAATAAATAATTAATAATTTTGACTTCAAAACAATAAAAAATATACAGTTATTTAAATTTGGTTGGTTATACATTTATTTCCAATTTTAAAGTTCCAATAAAAGGATTAAAACTGACGTGAACAAATTATCTAATATTATTCATGTTTCTAACAAAAGTTAAAAACTACCTAAACGATGATAAATATATTTTCACGTTATGCATTCACCCTTCAGTAACCCCTATAAAAGGAAATCATTTTTAATAAGTTTAACTTGTACGTTATTAATTAATATCACATTTTATTAATACATATCTATTACAATAGCTGCTTAGACTGTGATGATAACATACACGTTAAAATTAACATTTTCTGTGCGTAATAGCCCCGAATAAAAGCTAATATTTAGCAATCTAACATAACCTATTTTATGAAATACAAATAACTGAACCTGTACTGAAAAAGCTCTAAACACGATGTACACTAACAATATAAAATTTAACAAAACACTAAAATCACTAACAATACAATAAAACAAAGCAAAAATCCACAATACGAGCGAGTCATAACCAACCAAAACATTAAGGACGTTTCTGGACGATGCGCGGCTGCACGCTCGGTCTCACTTCAGGTTTATCTCATGCTCCGAGCACGGGTGAAAATACCGGAGTGGTACCACTCCGTTCGTCCTAATAACGCCTCACAATTGTAGAATCACCTCCCAAGGTTTGACTCTGCGTTAAATTACCGAAAGTGTAACTATCAATTGTAGAAGCGGGCCTAAATAAATAAACTTGTATGGTTTTATTAGTTCTCTGTGAGGTGGCATTATAAAAGTTCATTTTCTCCTACTCTTGTTGGAGCTGTTTCTACAATTGATAGTAATAGCTTTGGCAAAGTAGACCTTCGGTATTGTGCATTCTAGTTTAACCGATTAGTAAACAGCCTTCTTGTTCTGCAATCGATTCAAATATACTACTCACTTGGCATAAATGCACATGTGTGACAAACAGCTAGTGAGTTGGTGTCAAAACGAAGTGAATAACATTAAGTAACGATAACCTGAAATTTACAAAAATGACAGACTTTTACTTGAATGTGTTTGAATCTGATAGTGATTCGGAAATCATTTATTATGTGGAGAGATTTCGAAAACCCAAAAGGTATTCAAGACAAAGGACAATGCACGGCTGTGTGCTTGTTTTTTCAGTCTCATAACAGGTTTATCTCATGTTCCAAGCACTGGCTGCCAAAGCGGTAACACTCTGTTTGTCCTAATAATGCTTTACCTCACAATTGTAGAATTATCGGCCAAGGTAATTTAAACCTTGTGTTAAATTACTAAAGATGTAACTGTCAATTGTTGAAGTGGGCCCTAAACAGAGGATGGCCAAAAGTCAGGCAGCTGGTGCCAATCAAATTTAAATCAGAATACATCTTATTAATCTCAAATAAATTTTATTTAATCACTATTATATTTTAATTCCAAAGTGACCCTAATAATATGTTGAATATTATTCGATAATATTCCATTAGGGTCACTTTGAAATTAAATTATAATAGATATTAAATAACCTCGACACCCAATACGGGTAAAAGAGGATAAGATTAAGAAAGTAGATATTAAATAAAATGTATTTAATCCATTTTACCTAATGTGACACTAAATAAGCACATTTATGTAAATCAACAGTTTCTTTGAAATTTAATAAGTCAAAGAAATTGACACATACTTTAAAACAAATACTTTTAATGTCAGTCACTAACTGCACTGTGTATGTGAATTCCTTACATTTCTGAAATTTAATGGAAACTGTTAATATATAAATTTTCTATCGGAATGAAAAAATGAACAATCATTAAGAATATAACTCAAGAAAATACTCATTTCTTCAAGATATACAACTTTTATTTAATATATTCTACAATGTGATCAATACTTGCCAAAAAATTAAGAAAAAAAAAAAAACGCCAAGAGTAAAGTTGCACTTATGCCCGTTAGCATCGCCTTGTTTAAGTATTCCTTAGTGCTAAGTAATCCTCAATTCACGACATTTGGATTTCACTGCACATACACGACCTCAAATTTAAGCGACTAATGTTGATGGTTTAACTCCACTAAGGGTTCCTTAGCAGTGACGTTTGACTGATTCTAACCTATACATTATAAATTTGTAGATAACTATTTAAGTAGAGAAAGCAAATTAATAATGTTATAAAGAAAATGGTCAATTTATACATTCTTAAATAAATATATTGTTTAAAGTTTCTTTTGATTATCATAATGTTTATATCGATAATAATTACTCCAAATTAATCTTTAATCTTTATTTTGCAATGTTTCATATGTTGTAATCAATCTGTAACTGGACTTGTCCGTTGATTGAAATAAATAAATAAAAAATAATTGTGATTTTCTAAAATTAATAATATTTTTATATGATTTCAAGGTTAGAAAAAGAGAATAATACGCTTTTGTAGACGACATGAAGTTAGGCACTAGCATTCCCCTAGATTTTCCCCTAACTAAAGAGACCTTAACTAAACAGAGATTTTATTTGAGTGGTAATATTTACGATTCTTTTCTTAACTTTTAAGGAACCCTTAACTAAGGAGACCTTAAAATAAAATCAGTGCAAACTGACATTAAAGAATTTTGATTCGGTACAATTTTCTTTTCAAATCGCACAACTTTTATAAAGAAGCTTGTATTCAAGCAAGTGTTAGAATTAAATTCATTTAGCTGTTTTAGCACTATCGCGAAAAAATGTGATGGAATGCACTCGGGAGACCAAAAAATGGATATATCAGTTGAAATTGTCGATTTCAAAATTTTTATGCCTCTGCCTAAGGCAAAAGTATTATCCCTTGGGCAGGGGTCTGTATAAAATAAAAATTGATGAAACTAAACCGTTATTTGATAATTGCATGAAGCCGAAACTAGTTGAAAATAAAATAAAAAGTAAGTGAAAGTAAACCAAATAAATTGAATTAATAGTTTTAATATTTAAACATTGGTATTTCAAATTGTATGTGATAAATATGAATAGATTATTAAAAATTGTATTTATTAAAATAAATAAAACACAGATTAAATTGAAAAACTTTAAATTCTCGACTAGTTTCGGGTTAACTCAATTTTGAATTCTCTTGAAAATAGGTTTATAACCCGAAACTAGTCGAGAATTTAAAGTTATTCAATTTAATCTATGTTTTATTGATAGATTTTTAATAATCTATTCATATTTATTATATACCAAATAAATTAAATTTACTAATCCAATATAATTCTGACCTAATTGAGAAATACTCATTCTATCAATTGAACCATTTCATATGCATGCTATATTAGTTTTTTATCTGATATTTTTTGTCATATTTAATTAATTGATCATAATTATTATAAATATTGACTATTTTTCATCATCGTTTTATATTTTTATATAAAATAAGAAGCAGTTATCAAGAAAATTTGTTGCTATTATTAAATATTTCTACTTTATTTGTTTAATAGATTATGTGATGATAAGATTTTATCACGAGCAAATGGCAAAATTATTTACATGATGACTGGGCTGTAAAAATTAATCGATATGTCTCAAGTATTCCAAATTTCATTGTGTCTTGTCCTGTAATAACAGTAAAATCTTTTCAGACTTGATTAATAAAACAATATTTAATTGAATTTGAAAAATAAATGTATAAATAGAAAAAAGGATTTATTCACTTGGTCACAGTTATTTAAATAAAATGAATTTTAAAGTACTTTTGTAACATAAGTCAAAATGCCAATGATTGATTGAGTTACGTGAAGATCAAATTAATTCGACGAATAAAGCACTAATACACAGCATCGCGAGAAATCTCAAATATAACCCCCAAACCATTTACAAATTAATTAACAATCACAAATTCATTACATCCATCAACCCCAACACAGATACAAAATTCATTAGATTAATATATTCCCCCAATTCAGAAAACCATTTTAACAAACTATACAAAAAATTTAATCTAACCCCCGCGTTTTATGTAAATTAAAAATTACGGCAAGTCTTAGGGAACACATTTAATAAACCAGATGAACTTGACCAATTTGGTATTTATTCAATAGATTGTTGTAATTGTGATAAACTCTATATTTGTCAAACAGCGCGCAATCTTAATACCAGATTTAAAGAACATTTAGCATACGCCAAACACCTTAATTTTGATAAATCCGCAGTGGCTAACCATTTACTAGAAACCAGTCATAAAATCACAATAAAGAACATCAAATTATTAAAACAATCATCAAATTATCGACTAAACATGCTAGAAGCCATTGAAATGAAGGAAATACCTGAAAATAAATTATTGAATTTTGATTTAAGTCCACTGCATAATACTTTGTTAGATTTAATTGCATTACTATAATTTATGTTTTCCCTAATCCTCCCTTTTACCTGGTTTATATCGCCACCCTCATTCCTCATTTCTTAATTTACTTTTTTCCCGTTTTCCAACCCCACCACTGTTGTTTTATAATCCGCCGGCGTATATATAGTTTAAAATATATTAAATAAAATGAAACAAAGATGATTTATACGTTTGCAGTTATTTAAATTACAATGGAATTAAACAAGGAAAATTTCTGGCAATGATCAATTTTTCCAACTGCAGTTGGAAAAAGGGATTGATCGGATTTTATTGATCATTGCCAGAAATTTTCCTTGTTTAATTTCATTGTAATTTAAAATATATGTTTTGTATTTAATGGTAATCATTTGGTAATCCAAATAAAAGTGTGAAGAAAGGTTATTAATGCTTTATTCGTCGAATTAATTTATTAATTATTTTCAAATTATTTTTATTTAATTTAAATAAATGTAAATACTAAAATATCTCTTGATTTTAGTATTTATATCTGCTAGTGGAGGTCTGTCCTATAGGATGTGAAAATGGATTAGGGAGGTCAATAAGTATACCATGGCCACTTAGGCTATAACCTCAGGCCAATTGTTGTGCCTCCCCTTGAAGTAGTAAAGCAAATGTTTTTTCTGTGTAGAAAAATTGTGCTTCCAAGATACACTAAAGGAAATTATATTGAAGAAAATTTGACAAAATGTTGGTACTTTAAAAAAAAAAACATGAATTTTTCCTATTTTTAAAATAGGATAATAATCGCAGCAGTTCATTATTCCAATATGAAATAATTTTATACAGGGTTAGTTTTAATCATGTCTTCATCAAAAATCTAGGAAACTAGAATAAAAAAAAAAAACATTTATGGAATCTTATTTTTAAAACACAAAACACTAGCAATAAGTCTTTTTTAGCTATAACATTTTTCAAGCTAATAAATAAGCCCTTATTTATTATCTTGAAAAATGTTATATGTTTTCTATTTCTTATAGTTTCCAATATGAAGACACGATTAAAACTCACCCTGTATAAAATGATTTCATATTGGAACAATGAACTGCAGCGATTAAGTGTAATAGTGCATTTGTTCTCATCTGTGGATTATTATTAGATCAGAGCGATTCTATCTTAATTGAGCCCGGTAATTCTCCACGCTCCGTTTAGCCGGTGATATTTTCAAATGAATGAACGGCCGTACCATCTAGAGATTACTGTATTACGCACGAGCCACTTTTTTTCTTTCTGTATTCTTCTTTTCGTTGAAGCGCAGAGAGTGTTACAAATAAATAAATACAATATAAGCAGATTTTTTAAATTTCAAACATAAGTTGATTGTTGACTTTGTTATTATTGTAGCTACAAAGTCAATTAAATAGGCTCTTGCATTAAAATTCAAGCCTATCTTTATGGTAATGTGATGTGCTGTTACAACAATCTTGATGTGACTAAAAAGGTTGAGTTATAAATTTCCTATCGATTTCATAAGACCAAGAAATACTTATTTAAAAAATGGATTTATGCTTGACGAAGAAAAGATTTGAATCCTTCCAAAAGTTATACATGCAGAAATAATTTTAGTGCATATGATTTTGAAATGGATTTACAGACCCAATTAATGAATTTGGTATATATTGTATTTTCCGAAAATACAATTTTTTTTTTGAAAGCAAAGAATTATTAAATTAGTTTAGAGAGTAAAATGTAATCCGACGACAAATATAATAATTTATTGAAAAAATGCGAAGAACTAAAAATATGCAGCAAAGTCTTGGAAATGGAAAAGACTGAACAAAATGAGTTCACTAAAATGGCTGTAACTCAGAAAATAATCCGAGAGGGGCTTTATTCTTTCATGGGAGTATTCTATAGACATTATAGCATTGATTTATGAAAGAATTTTTTTTGAATTTTTAATTTATTGAAAAAATGTGAAGAACTAAAAATATGCTGCAAAGCCTTGGAAATGGAAAAAACTGAACAAAATGCAAAAATATTGGAATTAAATTGAGTAAAATAATATTAATATAATACTTCATACCTCAACATTGGTATAGTTTCGCGCGGTATGGGCTACAGTGATGTCACACCCCCTTCTAAATAAATTTTCGGGTTGACCGTCTATTAACCATGCCTCACCACAGTGTCATTAATAGATGAGGACAAACACGAGTTCACTAAAGTGGCTGTAACTCAGAAAATAATCCAAGAGTGGCTTTATCCTTTCATGGAAGTATTCAATAGACATTATAGCATTGATTTATGAAAAAAAAAATTAAAATTTTTACAAGAAGTTCATAAGGTTACACGTAATGTATGTAAAATTAGTGTCTGTTAATAAAGATTTCAGTAATAATAAATCATAAAATAAACATAAACATGAAAAATTAAGCCTTTATGGCTAATTTTGTTCCGTCTTGAATATAAGTTTATTTCTTTGTTTTATAAAATGTATAATTAATGAATAAAATGGGATAAAAAGTCTGAAAAATAATGACTCGTACTAATTAACTCGTGGAGAAATGATTGAATTTTCAATGCTCACACATAAGAAGGTGTGATTTAGTGAATATTAGGTTTCTTTATTCTTGTATCACAGTATGCAGCATTTACTCTTCTAAGTTGTGAATGGGTTGGACATGTAAGTAAGGGGAAGGAAAAGCAAGAATACAATTTCGTCCACAGTATGCTCTTAATATGATAAAATTTTGAAGTGTTTTGCTGTGAACAGTTGTAGACTTACTTCAAGAGCAGGAGATATTTATTACTGTATTTTTGGAATTGCCAATTTGATGTATAACCTATAGCTTCTCGATTAAATTATGGAAACATTGAATAGATAGGGAATAATAGGTGCAATCAGCTAATTTTAATCAATATACAGGTTGCTTCTTTACAAACTATATTTCAGAATAACTCGAAAAATATGAGTTTTACAAAAACATTTTTCAAACAAAAGTCTTAAGGATTTCAAGTGAGAAATCCCTTAAACTATTGTAAAAAAAACACATTAAAAATAGTTTTTTACAATGCATATGTTTCGAGTAATTCTGGAATATAGTCTAAAAAGACTTATATCAAAAAAATCTCACCTACACTCCTTTGATGGTGATAAAATAATTGAAAATTTTACTATAACCCCAAATTTTTATTTAAGAATAAAGAAATTTTTGAGAATACAAATATGCTGGAATGCGGCCTGGGGTATCTTATCTGTTAGTAAATAAGTACTGATGACCTGAGGTCCTGTGGCATAGAAAATTTATTGTACGCTAAGTTTTGCAGAAACAGATAAAAGTACACAATCCTACTAGTTTCTACATTGCATTTACAATATATAACCTATCATTGTAGAAAAGTGTAATGGCGAGAAATGCAGCACAGAATTCTTTAATATACAGTTGGATTTTCTCTCATTGTCCCATTTCAGAAGTAACTTTCGACAAGGAAAATTTTATGTTCAGTACTACAATTTTTAACTGATTTGATAAGTAATAACACATAACGTTTTATGTATTTTTATTCATAGGTGCCAACAAAATGTAAAATTAAGAAACAAAGCACTCTAGAGGAGAAAAGTTTTCGATTGTATGGTGCTTTAACCAGTGTATTTTTATTGTGTAATATAATGTAGTGTATGTTAATGTTTAATTGACTGATTATACCCATCACCAATTGACATAATATGGGTGTGATGTCTAAGTTGAATTATGAGATAAATTCACAATGGTTACTTGGTAATAAAAAGTGAAGCAAATGCTTGCTTGAAAAAAAAAAGTTTAATTTTTTGTTGTTTCTAACTTAACTTTTATTTTTATTTTCATTAGCTTCCCTGGTGCGACAAATGAAACACTCCTGCAGAAATTCAACAGTGTCCACAAGGAAAGTCATTTCTACCAAAAGCCTCAAAAAAAGGAAGCGGCCTTCATAATAGTCCACTACGCCGGCACAGTCAAGTACCAAGTGACCGACATGCGAGAAAAGAACTTGGACTTGATGCGGCAAGACATCGTCGGCGTCCTGAAGAACAGCTCGATGGCCTTTGTGAGGGAACTGGTGGGAGCTGATCCAGTAGCCGTTTTCCGGTGGGCCATCGTGCGAGCTTTCTTCCGCTCATATTTTGCATTCCACGAAGCCGGCAGACGACACAGGAGGGGGAGGGTCGACGGCAACAAGAACAACATTCAGCAACGATATCAAAGAAATCACATTCCCAACGATAATATTATCAGGTGATTTATTTTTTTTATTTCCTCCTATTAATTTATTTTATTTAATATGTGCCAAAAAGTGTTCTGATTTGAAAACAAATAACGTAAACTGAAAATTTCTATCTAGAAATTGTAAGTGTAATATTATAATATCACATTCACAATATGTGAGCATATTTTTAGTGATATAAAACATTTATTTTATATAAAAACAATGTATGAGCAAGTTTGGAACATAACCGACATAAAAAATAAACAGATCTAAAAAAAATGGATGCATCGTATTCAAGACAGGAGCTCGCGGATTAACTTCATATGAGGTAGTGTACAAACCCGAAGGTAATATCGAGTTATCCAATTTTCAATACCTTGGTCGTAGATTCTCACATGAAGTTAATCTGTGAGCCGCATTTTATGCAAGAAGTTCTGGTATTGATTTCCACTTATCACTATATGAGGTCTGAAAAATCCTCTTGAAAAATATTATCTTGAAGCTAATGAAATAAAAAAAAAATGCCAAATTTTTAATATTTAAACATTGATAGTTAAAAAATAAAATTTTATAATCTCTTGATAATAGGCTGATAGCATCAAACTAGATGAATGTTTATTAAAGTTATTCATTTTAATTTTTGTTTTTATTTATCTTATTGGTGGATTTTTAATAATGTATTCATATTTATTATTATATCATGAGCGAAAGTGCTAGTGTGTTCAGTATGTCCCCTCCTATCACGCAGGATATCAGATTTCGATTCCCTACTGGGGAGGTTTTTTTTAACCTTACACCAATGATGGTCGATAGGTTTACGATTAAATAATAATAATAATATTATTATATCAAATATTTATTGTAATTGATACAATTGTTTCACTGAACATGTGAAGAAATTTCTTTACCAATTGGAGAGATTACAATAAATATTTGAAAGTTTTTGTGTGTTTTAATAAATTAAAGTTGAATATGAATTTTCAACTGTTATCAGCTTCATCAAACAGTTATTACGTATTAATTGAGTGACTATTTGGCCTCTATTCCTACGACCTAAAAAGAACTATTGTCAATTTCTTGAAACAATAGTTATATATTAAAGTTATACTAATTTATTTTCATTATTTTTAAAATGGCAATCATGCTCCAAATATGCGCATGCAAACATTCAAAACAAATGTTTTATTTCACGTGATAATAAAATCTGGTTCCACAAAGCGTACGAAATATGTACTGAGGAGTATCCCAATTGTCGCATCTCAGTGGAATTTAATTCTGATTGGTTTTCTTTGATTCCGTGTAGCCACCTAGTGACAGTTTCCGCCGTGAACCTCACTGTTAACAGAATAGCGTAAGTTTTGAAAGCAGCGGCCATGGATCTTGTTTTTATTTTCCTTTGTTTAGTTTCATTTATTTACATATTTTCATCCGTCTGTTTGATCGAATTGATTTGAAACTAAAAGAGACATGAAATAATGATGAAGAGAGGTTGAAGACTGTTACAGATTTTATATTAGTTCCCATCCTGATATTATTAAGGAGGTGAAGGAGAGAGGAGTTGTAAGTTTGTATAAATGGAGCTATATTTTTCAATGAAAAGAAAAATGTTGTGATTTTAATTATTGCTGAGTGCCATGGCGGACACCAATGTCTGTTGGAGGAACTTCCTTATGGGCCGTGGTGCTTACTGATGTCCGCTTGAAATCTCATTATTAATCTGGCTGGGCGAAGTGTATACAAATATATATTATTTTATTTAGTTTTATATAACATCACCTCACACTGAGAAGTATGGAGGAACATATAACGATGTTATATAAGACTAAATAAATAAATTTATATAACATTGTTATATGTACCTCTCTACTTCTCAGTATGTCCCCTATGGCATTGCAATATTGAACGCTGGTACTAAGCTACTAATAGTTGTTTTTTAACTTTATATAAAAAAAATTGTGAATTGAAGACATTCTTATTGGACACCGGTTTTCTGACATTTTTTTAATACAATTATAAAAAAAATATTAGAAAGCCACATCTAACATCGATTACTATTAAGTAGTAATGAAAAAAAAAAAAAAGAAACAGTTTGGCACAGAGGAAAAATTTCACCAAATAGCTATGTAAAGAAGTCATATTTGAAGGTTGGATAATATTTGTCACTTATGAATTTGAAGGTTATGTAATACCAATCATTTTGGCAAAAACTTTCAAAATTATAAGTGACAGTTAAAAATGGAAGCATTAGGAAAGGACAACTTATTCCTGATGGAATTATTAATTGAAAATATTCGTATTTCGGACATTACCGAACAGTTAAGTCTCGGGTTTACCTTTATGGAAAACGGTCCCTTTATTATTGAAACCAGCAAGTCATCTAATAAACACGGCAAGTCGATTTTGTTCTCCCTATCGCCCAGCCAAACGAGAAAACTCCAAACTTCGTTCAATTTAGAAGTGATTTTATACAAAAACATATCAAAGCAATCAGCGATCCGGTTGGCTCGCTACACCTGTCAACTCAATAATTTATTCCAAAATTTATTGGAAGAAGTCCGGCTATCAGGGGTTCCATGTTCAAGACGGATGTCCGGAGAATATGAGTTTGTAGACTGGCAGGGATACCGAATTGGAAGTGTTAAGAGCTGTGTCCGGATCACCTGCTTCGGGATATTCATTGTGACTACTTTTTACATCAACATGATGAGTGATTACTGTTCAGAAAAATGTACTCGGAAAGGTCCTTGCAGGGAGATCATTGAACGGAACAACATCGCTGAAATTATGGCTTCTATTGTCTCAAAAATTGTTGAGATATAATCTCAATAATTAAAAATATAGTTACTTGAATCAGCCCACTGAACAAAATGTTCACAAATAACGTTGCATCAACATTAAAACATTGTTTAACATTAATATAAAATTTATGCAAAGTTATTATATCCATTTTGTTTCGTGGGTTTACTAAAACTAAAACCAAAGTCTTCAATCTTTTTTTCATATAATTCCAGTAAGAGTCCATTTTGAAAACAAACAACATTACTTCATTCATTTTAAATGAGACTCTTACATTAAGGAATTAAGTTTTTTTTAAGCTGCGTGAAACAAAACTAATTTATACATCCGTAAAAAAAAAGAAAAAAAAAACAAATAAACTTTTTATTTATTTTGAGTTATTCAATAAAACTGGTGTTTGTTTTTGTTTTGTATTATTTAAAGAAGATTGATTTTGTGATTGTGAATTGATTGGACATCATCTCATTTTGATTGTTCTGCATGCAAGATGCAACGCTTTACCTGAGATTACAATTCTAAACGTTCTGTTTTGACATGATCTGTGCATGAGAAAGAAAGATTATTATGTTCATTCAAAATTCTGTCTGGACATTTTATCAGCTGATTGTAAAAATCGACAAATTTGTGAATAATTGATCTACTAATAAATTAGCATTCCTCTGAATTAAATTAAATAAAAATAATTTTAAAATAATTAATTTACTTGTCTCAATAATCAATGAATTTAATGAAATTCATCATCTAATTTACTGGAAATAAATGAGCAAAAACAGAAACTAAATATCATATACATAATCGAATGAATGAATGCTGCTCCAATTTTTATCTTTAGTATCTTTATTTGCATCCAACACACGAAAGTGTACAATGGGAACATTGATATCTTGATGTTATTCATATTTATAGCAATTTCAGTTGCTATTGAAAGTGTTGGATATTTAAATATCAGGTGTACATTATTTCTTAAAATCAACGAACGCTATGTATTGCGCTTTTAAATAGGGAGTAGAATAATTCAGGATTTGAAGATGGCCATGGAATTTGCTGAATGGATCACCAAGAACTCTTTAAATTCTAGTTAAAATGATGGTATGAATTGTGAGGTGTTGTTACAGCCAAGGTCATTCACACTTTTCTGAAATTTGTTAGACAATGTTATATGCGATATACTGGTCATTCTTTTTAAATTATTAATTTGATTAAATTAGAAAAAAAAGTTTCTATCTATATAAAAATTTAAAACATTTTTTTAGTGTTTGGTAAAATCAGTAATTTTAGTAATTGAATATTGAGCTATTGTTAAGGATCTAAAGGTAATAAATAATGCTTAATTAATGTTTATTAATGAACAGAGAACAGTTACTCATATTAATAGAATAAGTAATGTACAACTGCTATTTTCAAAAACATTATTATAATTTAGTTTGATAATGACATGATGTTGAAAATATAGTCACTAAATAAAATATCAGTTGTACAAAGTTGAATGTTTTATTAATTTATAATAGACTGTGTGCAACCAAATGGAAGCCTTAACAATTAATAGGTTAGAATAAGCAGTATTAATAAATTGAACTGTAATATAAATATCCAAAATATAGACTTAGCTTCATTATTGTTTTTATGTTAAATTATTTTAAGTATTAAAAAAATATGCTTCTAAGGTAACGTCACTAAAACTGAAGGTGGTATTCCAAAAATTAAAAAAAGATGTCAAATATCACTTATTTCTTTGTCTAACACTTCACGGCCATTTTAAAGACCGGCAATTAGAAACCTAATGCGTATTAAATTAATAAATCTGTTGTACTTCTATAACTTATTTGAAACACGATTAATGGGGATAATCTGATGCCTTTAGCAAACAACGAAACACGATTACGTTTAATCGGCTAAGCCGCACAAACAACGACAACAGCACAACTAGCGAAGTTCCTAATAACCATAACAGGCTGTCGTGGCCGCAGTTTTACAATCGCAGCGGTAAAACTGGCGGCGGCCTGGGTAAGACCGGCGCCGAGGAGGAGCGCAGGCGCAAGGAGTCGATCGGCGGCGGCACGAACTCCGCCCTAGAGCGGGTCTTATGCCCCGATCAGGCTAGAGTGATGCAACGGGCCAATCAGATCGTTATGTATGTACCACCGTATAAATAAACATAAACACGGTGGTGGTTTTATATAGATATAATATATATACAAAAAAAATAACACGAATATATTAAAATTAGAGATATGTACACACACGTAAACAAACAAAAAACAGTACTTTTGAAATTTGTAACTATTTACCCTTAACGATTAGCTATATAGGGGTTGAAGTTTTACTGTCTTAAAATAATTTGTATAATACAATTACTTGAACTGAAAGTAATCCTTGGTGGTTGATTTAAATGTACTTCTTTAAAATGTCTGTAGATAAATATTGAATCGAAGACTAAATCAAACTTCATCATATTTAAATAATTAAAGTCATAAGCTTTAATAACTTTTAATCCCAATTTTTTAATTAACCAAGCTCTTCAATTCAGTATTTATAGTAGATTCTATTTAAAAAAATTGTTTGAAGGTAAAAATCATTAAGTATAACTGTTTTTCTTATTAAACATTTAATCCCAAACTGTCACAAAACAAAATCACACCTGTAAGTGGTAAATATGTAAACAGAAACTGAAATGAAGAAATTGAAAACATTTAAGCATCATGTCTGTTGATAGTTATTTTTAATTTCTTTATTTTTATTTGTGTTTATGCAGGCTGTCATATTTTAAATTATATTTTAGAATAATTACAAAAATATGTGTAAAGTCAGAAACTTGCTCTTAATAAGAGATTAAGATCTGGTTTTTCAATTATGACCTTAAGCCTTCTTAAAGAAATATATAAATAAATAAAATATTTACTGAATTAATATTTTTTATGATAATAATAAATACTTCTAAACTTTGTTTTGTACAACACTTTATTTTTACTTGTGACTGCACTTTTGGTAAATTCAGCTTGTCATTATCATACATCATGTTTAATAATGTAAAAGTAAAGTTTTATACAAAACAAAGTTTAGCAGTGTTTTTCATTATAATATAATAAATAGAAGCCTCCAGAATTGATATTTTTTTATGCTATGTCAGATTTAAAAAAAATAGTGTTTTTTTTCTAAGATTTCATGGTTCAAGAGTCAAGGGAGGGAAACTTATGAATAAAATTAGATGCCTCTTAAAACTATAACATAGGAATTAATGTGAAAAATGAAACATATCGTTTTTCTTCACCTATTTCTTTTGTTTCATCCACCAATATAGGGACATGATTTTGATAATTTCATATAAGACAGAATATTGGTTTCTTTTATCATTTTGCATTGATTGAGGTACATTAATTTGTGAATCTTATACTTATACCAAGTATAAATTAAATTAAAAAATTTCAAAATAATTAAGAATTTTTTTCTACTGTGACATTTTGACTTACGTTATGTAAGAGATCAAGTGAATGAATACTCTTTTCTATTTATACCAAGTATTTAAAAAAGTGTTAAGCTATTCAAGTTACACGATTTATATTTAAAGTTAATCGAGGTTATAATTTAAAATGTGACAGCCTGTTTATTTATAGTTGCTTCTGCGGGTAAGTTATGTAAAAATCAATTTAGAATTAACCGAGTTCAGATGATGTATTATTCATTTCCTCAGATAGTTAATGTTTCTTTACCTTTAAACCGAGTCAAACTCGCTTAATTAATTGGTTGGTATTACTGTAACTAACTGTAGCATGTAAGTGCATAAAATTCTCTTTTTATTTCGATTTTCATATTCTTGTGCTTGAATGTATGATAAAAGAAAATGGGCATGATTAAACGTTGATTGATTTAAATTTTTAATCCAGGAAAAACAAATCGTTCCGTCCGAGGGAGCGCGGGAAAAAAGGCTTGAAGAATCTGCAGTCTGTAAAAACCCTCGCCGGACGCACTGGGATCACCTCCACCAATCAAGGTCAGCTGGGGAAGGCGAGAAAGCAACCGATGACTGTCACTGCTCAGTTCCAACAGTCCTTACATTCCTTAATGGACACACTGAATCAAGCAAATCCGTTCTTTATCCGCTGCATTAAGTCGAACTCGAAAAAAATTCCAAATGATTTCAATGAGGAAACTGTCCAACGGCAGTTGCGTTATACTGGTATGTTGGAAACGGTGCGGATTAGGAGGGCAGGATTTAACGTCCGGTTAACTTACGACGAGTTCATCCAGTTGTACCGGATCCTCCTTCCGAAGGGTCTACTTAGCTCACAAAACGACGTCAGAGATTTCCTCTCAACGTTAAATTTAGACCGTGACAATTACCAGTTGGGCGGGACCAAAATCTTCCTCAGAGAATCCGAGAAATATAAGCTAGATTGCAAACTGCACCAGCAGATAATGGCTAGCATAGTTACCCTCCAGAGGTGGTTCCGTGCTTGTTTGGAAAGGAGGCGGTTTCTCCGCATGCAGAACGCTGTCATCACACTTCAGTCTTACTGTAGGATGTTTTTGGTGCAGAAGCACGTCAGGTCAGTGGCTGCCGCTTTGAGGATACAGAAGTTATGGAGGGGTTATAAAGTAAGGTCCTGGTATCAGAAGTTAAGGGAGTCGCTAATTAGGTTCCAGGCGCACGCCAAGGGATTCATTACTCGACAGATCGTTGCGCAAAGGAGGGCTCTTGGGCAGGGTATTGTTCGTAAACAGGTTAGTAGAAGTAAAACCATTATTTTTGTCCATCCCACAAGTTAAGCGTCAGGGTAGTAAACAAGGAGTTCCTACCAGGATTGGGCTGGTCGTAATATGAATGGTGTGATTGTCTCCCAAATTTGAAATTATAAAATTACTGTTTATATGGTTAAAAATATACTGATACCCAGTAGTGAGTGGAAACGCCATTGCATATTCTCCATTTCAAAAACCTAAATTAAATTACATTTCTCCTTTATCAAATTTCCTGAGTTTTTTTATTTGGCCTGCTCTACTACGATCTTTTATTCTTTTCCTTAATCTCACTCTTCTATCAGTTTTCTGAAAAAAAAAATCTGTTGCAATAAATGTTCTTTCCTATTTCAGATGATAAATACCCATGCGGTTGTTGAGCACGGTAGCAGCAGTACAGACGAGGCTTTCATCAGCAAAGGTTCTAGCCAGGAGGAGTTGGAGATGGATCTCTATTCGGAGAAAGAGAAGAAAGTCCGCGATTCAGACGAGTTAGTATTGCACATTTTTTCCTGTAAAAACAAATTTTTATTTTGTTAAATTTTGCATAGGAGCAGCGGAATCAATGATGATCGCGAAATCGATCCCAGCCAAATCAAAATCAATTTGGGCCATACGCGTTCGCTGCCTAGTGTGACCTCGCATAATCCTCTCGTACAGCTAAGACACTCAGGAAATATGTAAGTTGAATGAATATTGGTTGTTGCGCGAATTTTGTGTTTTAAAATATCTAAATATAATTTTCTGTGTAGGGTGGAAGATATTAGACAGGAAGGAATACTGTTGGACTCCACACTGAAGCGCATGATGAACAAATCGCATAAAACCATAGACTTGTCTGACATAGAATACTCCATGCAGAGGAAGGGTAGTGAGGACTCGTTGAACTCAACGCGGAGCTACGATTCTGTGGAAAGCAACCGTTACCCATTGAACCGCTTCACGCACAACTATTACTGGTCGTCTAGTACTAAAAGCGAAACGGACTCAGAAAACGGCATGACCCAATCGGCACCACCCGTTTGCAGTGGGACAAAACGCTTCCCGTCCTACGAGGAATTTGATTTGAATCATGTACATCGGGTTAACCGGGTCCAGCCACGGCCGCATGCTTTTGTAAAGCGAGAACCACGCGCTGAAGGTCTGATCAGTCTACCACCGATTCGAAGAAAGGAACCGGTTGATGTGGTCAAGCATGAAGATAGCTCCGTTTACGAGCAAGCCCCAGATAAGGCGAAGCAGATGCTGGGTTCAGATGCAGTTGTTAAGACCCCTAAACCACCTAGCAGGAATATAAGGGGTAATAGGCGTACGCAAGTGAGGAGTTTAGGAGAGGAAGTTACTGATAGTTTGGGACTGGATATGGGTAATTTATTATTGGGCACAATTGTTGAATCGGAGAATGATCCAAGAAAGATTTTGAGCGATTCTGCAAAGGTGATACAGAGCGAGACTGATTTTAGCGCGACGAAACAAAGCTTGACGCCCAAGAGATCGCGATCGGGAATCGGGTTGGATTTACGGAGACGCAATTCTGACCCTGCTACTAAAGTAAGTGTTGTCAGCGAACATCCTGAGGGAAGCCCTCAGGTAAAATCCAGTGATGATTTGAAGTGGAAAACGAGGAGCGTTTTTACGATAGCCGGCCATCGGTTTAGAAAGATCAATAAATTCAGCGATGACGACCGATGTGCTTCTTGCAATGAGCAAATGGACGCTTTTTACACCCAGGGACATAAATGCGCAGAGTGCAAGCTTCTCTTCCACACAAAGTGCATACAGAATAAGCGTGTTTTCGATATCCCTTGCGAGGACAAACAGTCGTCTTCCGCGTTGGATGCTGGAAAACCGGGAAGGAGAAAACATCGGAAACACTCGCGCGCACCTTACGATAGCAGTAAATTCAGTTTAACTGGAACATCCGAATTCACAGATCGAACGGATCAAATTATTTCCGATGCTAAAGAATTGCAGGAGATGCAACACTTCATTACGATGAAGATTTGTAAGATTGAATCGGAGGCGGGGGAGAAACCCAGTGAGGTTGATAGGTTGTTTAAACAGGCGCTCAGGGAGTTTAAGGATAACCTGGTGCAATTTTACAGCGCAGCCAATAAAAACGGCTTTGAGGTTTACAGTGTGAAATACAAGGATTTAATTACGAATTTTATGCAGGCGATGGAAACTGTGTGCCAAAGAGAACAAAAGGATAAGGATTTCCCGGTGACAATGGGCGTGAACGCTTTCAGAGGCTTTATGAACGAATTCATGACATCCCGCGCAGAACCCGACAAGCCAAACAAGGTGAAGCGGAAAAAGGAGAAGAAACGGAAAGGTGAGGAGCCCATAGCGTTTTTGGGACACACATTCCATTTGACAATCATTAATATTCCTACCGTGTGTGAGATTTGTAGTTCGTTCTTCATGTGGCCAATCGAGCGTGGGTTGATCTGCCAAAGTTGCAAGCTGACCTGCCATAAAAAATGCTACACAAAGACATGTCAATGCACGAAGGATAATAGTTTAATTGCTCATGATTCGAGGAAGATTTTCGGGGTGCCGCTAACAGCGCTGTTGACCGACGACGCTAAAATCCCCGTTGTTATTGAAAGACTGCTAGCTACAATAGAAATGTATTTTTTATACACCGAGGGAATTTATAGGAAACCCGGCGTCAGCTCGAAAGTCAAAGAGCTCAAGTTGAAAATGGAGGAGAATAAGGACGAGGTCAATTTCGAGAATTATCAAGTCCACGTGCTCGCTTCTGTCCTGAAATGCTTTTTGCGGGAAATGCCCGAGCCATTATTGACTTTTGATTGCTACGAAAATTTCATTACCGTGGCGCAGATGGCCGACCCGCAGGATCGAGTGTCAACTTTGTATGAAATCCTCAAAAAACTCCCTACTCCAAATTATGACTTGATGGAGCGCTTGATTTTCCATTTAGCCCGTGTGGCGTTGCATGAGGAAGTTAATAGAATGAGCGCCGCGTCGCTAGCGATTGTTTTCGCGCCTTGCATCCTGCGGACCAACAAAGTGGTCCCCGCGCAGGACAGCCTCCTCGACATAGGGAGCCAAACACAGTGCATTGAAACCATAATCACCGAACAACTACAGAAAATCCGCTCCACTCTAGACGATATCGACACGCTGGACACCGCTTGTCAAGCAGCGACCAACAGATTATCCTCCTTGCGAAGCTCGAAAGTGTTCAGCCCTGACGAGCTTCTCCCCTCACAGCCTGCACAGCCTCTCGAGGACGAGGAGAACATTCTGGAGAACCACATCCAAGAAATCCAGAAGGAAAAGGAACATCTGACCTCCACTCTCCCGATACTGACGCACGCTACTTCCGACGACGACATGCTCTCGACCGATGGCGATGGTTCATTGGATGATATTTCCTGCGTGGGGGAGCAGCACAAACGCCCGCGCGGGCCCATCGTGCGCAGCATCTCTGGTGGAGATCCCCGACAACCCAACCCGCCGAAACTGAAGCGGCAATCCTCGTCGGACGTGAGCGTCAACAGGGTTGAAGAATGCGAGGACGCGCCGATAATGGTGTAAATTAAACAGACTACTTAATCTTTTTTTTTTTTAGTTGTGTGTGAATGACGTACTATTTTAATGAAACGTGAAATGAGCGGGGAGAAGGGATGCGCGGGGGCTTGAAAGGTGCGCGCGCGTCTTTATTTTTTAATTAATTTTTAAGCCGACGACGACGCGGAGGTGATTTATATAAAATATATATATATGTAAATATGTAATACATTTGTTGTATAAATCTATTAATTATGTATAGATACATATATGAGCCGAGTGCGTGTGTATACAGGGCGACCATTAATGATTTCTATTTAAAATTATTAAAAATAAAATATAACAGATGTCCATCAATAAATAAAAATCCCTGAGTAGCTCTGGAATGTCGATTGTTACATCACACCAAACAAAATCTGACTTATTTAAACCAGTAACTTCAGAGTGAGGCTAAAATTCAAACTCAGGATTTAAATAGTTGTTGAACAGCCAATATACGTTAGGGTGTATCACTAAAAATAATTGTTACGTGTTGTTTAAAATGAATTTATACTAAGAAATTGTTTCTTTCATTGTTACATTTAGAAAGAATATTGTTTATATTTATGTTATAATGACTTGATAATGTTACCTGCTTGAAAGCTTGGGAAAACAACTTTCACACTTTTCTTTCAAATATATAATAAATATGTTTATATTATGATACATTCAAAAAGCCTCAGTGTAATAGTTTAAGCAAGTTTTTTTATTACTTTCATTTGTTTATTGTGATGATAGTTTATGAAATTTTTAAATTATACAAGGTTAATAGGAATTTTTATGTAATTATAAATAATTTTCAGTCTCATTTTTTAATAATTTATTCATTAGGGCTTAAAAGGCATCAAGTTATTTTAGATATTGTCTTGTATAAATCGTTTTTATAAAGTCTTGGAAATCTAAAATGAAGTTCTAAAATCAAGAATCAAAAAGAATGTTAAATACTTTTTTGTAATAAGTTTTATTAAGATATAAATTGTTGAAATGTTGACCATGACACACCTTCTTGTTTATTCCTCATTTCCAGAGGTTTTCGATTACGTTTTATGATGTTATCGGTGGCGCCCTCTGCACGCACGCACACGCCGGCCTGAAGACGATGTTCTATTTTTATGTAAAATATATATAATATATATATATACATATGTGTGATATATAGTAGCACACTATCTTTTCTGTACATTATTTTCATACATTTCTAAAAACTAACGTGATATATACATATACTAAACATTTAAAGAGGACTTAATTATATATATGCGCACAGGTTGTCCGGAAATCAATTGTAAGCTCCATTTTGTCTCGACAAAATATTCCTCAATTTTAAATGATGCTGAATTTTCAGCATTGTCGGTTATTATTTGGGGTTATTCATATTGTGACTCAATATAGTCGATCGGAAGTCTCTCTTGGTCAGTCTATTCAAAAATACAGCCAATGTAGCAAGCAAGTCTGTAGTATATGATAAACCAGATTACCTGGTTTGCTTAATGTATTTGTTTATTCAATGTTAATAAACTCATATAGTTGTCATAGTTGGAAAAATTGTCCAACAACTTATGTCAATCTAGCAATTTCATTCAGTGTACCATTAATTTTTTTTTAATTTTGTGGAAATAAATGGTGCTTACAGGATTTCCACTCAGTTGACACTGAAAAATTAAACTAAATGTTTCTTTAAAGAATTTTCAGAATATGATCGCATTGTAACAGGTTTTCACAAATTGCTTTAATAAGTTGGGTATTAAAATTTTGGTCCAACAATTCTTGCCATTCTAGGTTGATCAGGAAAGGGTTGGACATAATTATGACCAATAAAACCTGAAATAGTCCAGAATTGAAAGTTATTTAATTTAGAAAAAATATAGACGGTTTACCTCACAGTTTTTTCATTTATAATTTCATTTTATGTTTTTTTTTTATTTTTTGGTAGATTTTTAATATTTAATTTAATAAGATGTTCAACCATCATTCATACAAAAAATAGATAGCGCTTGTGCCATATTTTCTATTAGGCTAAAGATGGGGCTTGGGGCTATCTTTACAATTTTAAGTTTTTTAATAATTGAATCTATATTATTATTATTAAATTTTAATCATCAATAAATAAAAATCACTGTTTTCTGAAGACATAATATTATAATCTTATTAAATACATTACATCTAAAGAAATAAAGATTGTAAACATAAATGATTTCAGTGCAAGCTCAAAATATCAATGATATTTAATTACAGTCAAGTAAATTAACGTTTTTCTATTGTTTTTTATCTTTATTTTATTGAGACAATTAAATATTGAAGATGTTGAACGCAACATCATGATGCTAAATGGATTATTTTTTATATTTAGTGTTCAACGAGAAATAAGGATTTAAAAAAAAATAAAATGTCCAGCACTTTTACATGTCTACCTAGAAATGCAATAATTGTTAGAAATTGGTTAATCACTTAGAATGAAAAAAAAAAATGTTGGACACTTACTGCTTAAATGTCCAATGTCTGTGAAATACATTGTATATTTAAGTAATAAGTGTCCAACAAACTATAACTTCCATAAACATTGTATAAACCAATTGTTTTAATGTACAATGTATTTCAATACAAAAAAAAATCACTGAAGTAAACTAGGATTTTGATAATCCTCGGATATATAACATTTTAATGTCTAACATATTTTACAGTTGATAATCATTAAACATCCAATTGTTTTAATGTCTAATGTATTTCAGTCAACTAGGACTTCAATAATCCGTAGACGTATAATTTTTATTGTCAAACATATTCCATAGCCTGTTTTGATTGTTACTTGTGCTGAATATTTAGTGTCCAACTGGGAATTCCAACTTCGTTAATTTATATTTCACTTAAATGTATCACTAGTTTAAAATTAAAAAAAGCCAAACATTAAAGGTTAAATCCTTCTTTTTTTATTTGAAGCAACCTGTGCAATTATATAAAATGGGTGTGTACCATGACAAAAAAAAAACGTTGATTATGTTCACATTAAATATATATTTTTTGATGAAACAAGAAAAGGATAAATAATTATACAGATGAAAAAATAAACTCGACAGAACTTAATTCTTTTTTTTTGAGCAGGGTAACATATTTTCTGTTTAAATTTAAGGAAATGAATAGTCGTGCTGTTTTCTTCGAAAAAAAAAAAATATATAAAGAAAGAATAAATTGTTAATTTTATATATATAAAAGAATAATAATCGTTGTTTCTAAAGTTCCTGTTTATGTACTTTAAAAAAAAATCTGATTGTTGCAACTTCCGTAATAATTACGATTATTGATAGTTACTAAAGACCCGGCTTCGACATTTCGATTAGGAATTTGTTTTTACATACGTTACGTTTCAATGGATTAATAATTTATTTTTAACGGATGATATAAATATATATGATGAATATGAAGAATAATAATGTGAAATGTCGCCAATACTCGGTTGATTTTAATTTATTTAATAAAATATATCTGTAAATGTGAAGAAAAAAATTAAAATAGCACATTCCTGAATGATAAATGTATGAAAGAAATTATTTTGTATGGAATTTGTTAAAAGAAAAAAAAATGCATTCCTGAGTGATATGTATAAGATGTCCAGCAATTATTGAAATCATTGTGAAGGAGTGTCTAATAATTTTTGAAAGTGTGAGTGGTTGCAACATGAAGTATGAAAGTTTTTAATTTAACAAGACAGAATCAACCTTTTTTTAGCAGTTTTGCTACCTGAAGTGTGGGATATGTAATCACTTCAAGAAAAAAGGAAGTCTGACGTAATTCAGGTATAAATCCCAATGTCATAGCAACCCATTAATGGTTGATTTATCCTATGTTGTGAAACTCAATGAGCATAATACAAAATCCAGTTACTTACGGATTCGATTTCTCACTTAAAAAAAAAAACAGTTTACATCCAATTAAAACAATTCCTTTCTTGGGGAATCTTATCATTCAAACTACATTTTTGTGGAATTTGTTCTAATTAAAAGTAAACTGTTTATGTTAAAGTGCTTACATTGATCACTCTGTGGGTGGTAAAAACAGTGAGGAAGGTTTGCTGGGTTCTTAAAAAAACTAATTCATTCTTATATATAAATTAATGTTCACTATACCAAAAATATCATTTAATTCACCTTTTGAATGTCATATATTGGGTATCGAACGAATGAAATTCCCGCTTTGTTTAACCATACTGAATCTATACAATTTGAAAATCTGTAAAATTATTATTATTTAAAAAGGTATTATAATTGTGAATGTTTTAAAAATAACGGAAAATATATTTAAATAACTTCTTACATTAACTAAAATCAGTGAACATTTCACCAAATTTTGAAATAATCGGGGCTATTCTGTATGAATAACGTTCAGCATAACATGATCGTTATCCGAAAAGTATAATATATTGCAAGTGGATTTTCTATAAATTATAATAAATCCAAATCTGCTCAGACTGTAATTATGAACTTAACAGATACGTTAAATTTTACGTTTTCTCTTGCAGAATAGCCCCGATTCACTGATTTTAATCTATATTAATGCCGGATTATGTTTTGTACATCCAACCATCCAGGACTTCAGCAATTGTTGGACTCACAGTCCAACACATTCCACAATCGCACAGTAATTCAACAATTGTTGGACATCGTTCAGGTGCGTGATACAACAATTACTGTGAAGTTTTTATTCCACAGCCAGCCAGCTAGGACTTCAATAATTGTTGGACACTTTTTAAATTAAAAAAAGGCTGATTTCTACAATATGTTAAAACCCGATTGACTTCCATTTAAAAACAGCATTTCCACGAAATCAGGTACGACAACAGCACTTCTGTGAAACTTATATTTATATCAAAAAGAAATTAAAGGAACCAAATGCTTTAAAAATAAAAATTATTTAGATATTGTTAAATACTCGGAATTACAATTTTCCTCTTTGATCGGTCTTAAGAATTTTATCATTATTGAGCAATATTTACATTCTAATAATTTTAAGTAATAAAAAAATTTAATGTGTAAAAGAAAAAAAAACTATAATAATATATATATGTGCAGTTTCCCGAATATACATATTTATTCTTTTAAATGATTACGTGAATTGAAATAAAAAAAAGATAAATAAATAAATAAGAAGAAACACGAGATGAAGCAGGATTTATTAATTAATGAGTTTTACCTAATTTTTCTTATATATTTTTGTTTCCATTGCGATGCTTGTGAGTAATATAAGCGAATAACTGTTTATATATTTAATGCGTGTGAAATCTGAAGAGACAATTCTGAAACAATTGAAATTAATGAAGAAGTGATTGTGAATAAAAAATGGAGGGGATATGAAACACACTAGTTAAAGATGTTTTTTTTTTTTGTTGAATTTGAGAGTGTTTTGTTTAACTACTTCTGTGAATTTCGGATATTTATTGCGATGAGTAATTTCGATCTTGATAAATAAACATGTTTTCTACAATTGATGTATGTTCAACCGAAAGTTGCTCCTCCTCTTTCTATCCAATTCTTGATTTTTTTTTATATTTCAGAAGAAATTTGAATACTATTCTAGAGGTAGTAATACTCGCTGAGTATAATATTTGAGCATTATTACTAGCGAGTATTACTAGCTCTGGTAATAATATTGGATAATTGGGTTAGATATTTAATTTAATTGTTTTGTCCTTTTCAGTATTTTAATCAGAGAGTATAATTAGCTCTGGTAATAATAACAAAATTTACAAAATAGTTAAATTAATTATCTTACCTAAGGTTTTTATTTTTTACCCACTCTCTGTTTATTGCAAACAATTTCATTAAAACTAGTGGTGCATTTGTGCCACAATTTATTCGATTGATTTTTTTGCTTAGGGTTTTAAAGACATAGAAAATCATCACTGACTATCAACTGGGGGATATAAAACTGGATTATAATAAATCAATTAACCGAATTTTGTATAATCGTCACTGATTAAATATAAAATTATGTAGCATTTCTAGAAAAATGTTTAAGATCTGTTCGTTTTAGTTAAAATTTTGAGAATGTTACAAATTAATTCAACATAAGTTATTATTTATGGTAATTGATTGTCGTCACGTTGACAATCAAATGCCTCTCATAAATTTAGTAATAAAAATTCCCTGCTGATATTAAAAAATGGACTATATTGTCATTTGCGTCTTGAACAATTTTATGAAAACCATAGGGGCTATTTTGAATGGGAAATATTAAGTTTAACGTGTACACAATTTTATCTTCAAAGTTTAAGCAGCGGTTGCAATATATATATATATATATATATATATATATACAGAGAGGTTTTTTTATCGGTATACATTAGGGGAAGTATATACCTGCAAAAACGTATGAGAAATGTATACTGATAAAAAAAGCTCTCTGTATATATATATATATTGTTAGATCGAAGTCGTTTTATTTTGTACGATTTGACACACGTTTAGATTTTTGTTTAAATGAAATAAAACGCTTGATGTTTTCGCTTTGACACTTCGTTTACTACTGATTTCAAAAAAATATATAGAAATATAGAAGGAAACACATTTTTCAAAATACAATAATGACAGTTTCTGGAAATGACCGTTAAACCAGATGTGCTTATACATAAATTTAGGGTAAATTAGTTTGTTCTCAATTGGCGCATTTACAAAAACTAACCCTCCGCGCTAATAGCATCGTCCCGGATTCCCAGAAAATTATGGTTACTACCCTGTTTCGTATTACAAGTCCCTAACATATACAGGGTGAGTTTTTTTCGATGTTCTCTATGGGGATCTCGGAAACTATAAGAGATAGAAAAACGGTTAAATGGGGAAAGAAGTGTAGTTTTATAAGATGAATAAAATGACACTTTCAAAATATTTGAAAAAGTCAAGGGTAACTAGATATTTTGAAAAAAGTAAAATGTGTCAATTTTTTGAAATCAATATATCTCTATTATTATCATAGATAGAAAAAACTGTAAAGGACAAAGTTATAGAAAATTTTACCCAGATTAATAATAAAAAATAAAAAAAAAATTTTTTCGCCCATATTTTGGAAGATATGACACAAACTTACCTTTTTTTAAATGGAAACAATAGTTGGCTATGACTTTATTAAAAAGGCTATTTTTTTTCCTTTAAGCCGATATAACATATGCCATAGATATTTTTAAAATAAAATAAGTTACAGTCGTTTTTAATTTTACCATACACCAAAAAATAGTTAGCCATGAAAAAGACAAAAGTAAAACAATTGCGGTTGTTTATAGCAACGAAATCAATATTTAATTTATTATCTTTCTTTAGATTTGTCAAAAGCAACATAAAGTAAAATAATTCCGAAATAATCAAAATAATAATAGAAGAAAATTTTAAATATTACATAAGATGCAAAAAAGTCCACCATTATTATTATGGCATAAAGTACATCTTTTTTAAATCGAATTTGTGGCTTTTTTGACTTTTCTTCTGTCAATAGAATAAAATATTTCAAGTACAGCTAGTCTAAGATCCTCCACGGATTGATATGATTGTTGATACACTTTGTTCTTCACATAACCCCACAGAAAAAGTCTAAAACGGATAGGTCGGGTGATTTAGGTGGCCATAGGATTGGTCCATTTCTTCCCATCCATGAATTAGGAAAAGCATCATTTAAATAGTTTCGCACAGCCAACGTGCTATGAGGTGGAGCTTCGTCGTGTTGAAACCACTTCAATCTTGCCCGTACTGATAAATTTAAATCATCGAGCATATCTTCAAATGTTTCTTGAAGAAAACGTAGGTAATCATTTCCATTCAATGTGTTATCAAAAATATATGGGCCGAGAATTCTCGATCCGAACACACCGCATCATACATTAAATCCAAATTTAATTTGTGGTCTACGTTGTGCAACTTCTCGTGGATTCTCCTGACTCCCAACGTGTTCATTGTGCCGGTTAAAAATCCAACAATTAGTAAATCGCGTTTCATCTGTCCAAATTATTTTTGTAGGGAACGTATTATCCTCTTGGCACATGTTTTTGTACCACATACAGAAGACCATTCTCTTATTGGTATCACCATCATGTAAATTTTGTGAAATTGATACCTTATATGGGTGATATTTATGTTTTTTCAAAACTCGTACTACAGTCCGTTGAGATATGCTTGCTTCTGTTGCAATTTGTCTGGTCGATGTGGATGGATCTATCATCGCCAATGCTAATACGTTTATTTCCGAAACATCATTAATTTCGTTTTTTTCGTTTCGGCTTTGTAAAGGATCCGTACTCACCCAAATTGTGGTAAATTCTTCTGAATGTTAGTAAAGATGGCTGCCGACGATCGATATATTGATTATAATATTGTTCTGCAGCATCCGCAGCGTTTTTATTACACTGAATGTAACAAACAAGCATATCACGCTTTTCTTCGTTGGAAAAATTCATTATCACTTTAAAAAACTTACAACACCAAAAAAATACAAAATAAACTTATCGAAACAAACCAAATATGCAAATGAATTAATGTGTGTTTAGAATAAACAACTGCAATTGTTTTACTTTTGTCTTTTTCATGGTTAACTATTTTTTGGTGTATGGTAAAATTAAAAACGACTGTAACTTATTTTATTTTAAAAATAACTATGGCATATGTTATATCGGATTAAAGGGAAAAAAATAGCCCTTTTAATAAAGTCATAGCCAACTATTGTTTCCATTTAAAAAAGGTAAGTTTGTGTCATATCTCCCAAAATATAGGCGAAAAAATTTTTTGATTTCTTGTTATTAATCTGTGTAAAATTTTCTACAACTTTGTCCTTTACAGTTTTTTTCCATCTATGATAATAATAGAGATATATTGATTTCAAAAAATTGACATATTTTACTTTTTTCAAAATATCTAGTTACCCTTGACTTTTTCAAATATTTTGAAAGTGTCATTTTATTCATCTTATAAAACTACACTTCTTTCCCCATTTAACCGTTTTTCTATCTCTTATAGTTTTTGAGGTCCCCATAGAGAACATCGAAAAAAACTCACCCTGTATATGAATGCATAGAATGTGAATTTTTTTATAATCTGCATGTTAAACTTAACATTTCCTGAACGGAATAGCCCCAAATATATTCTTTCTGTAGTGCACATGGTAAAAATAAGAAATTCCAATTAAAACAGTTAGTGATAAATATTAATAATCATCAATACATTCGTATGTGTACTGTATGAAAATATACCCTCTTAATGTTGTCAAATATTTTTAGAATTTGAAGTCGTGTACTTTTTGGCTAAAAAAGTGTTTTACTTTCTTACAAACTTTTATTGTCATTTTTTTTTTTCAGGTTTCATTTCGAAAAAATAAAGTATACATTTCTTGGACTGCATTATTTACAATCATTTAAATATAATGAAAAAAAAAATAGTATATGAGTGGATTCTTCTTCTCCCACTTTTTTTTTTCATTAAAATTATATAAATGTTGAATTAATTTACTATCTGCAAAAAAAATAATCAAAAATTACTTATACCAAATGTTGAATATTATTTTATATATTTTTTTATATGCAGGCCGTCCCATTTTAATCTTTCAGGTGGAATATATCGAGACAAGTGCGCCCAATTGAAAAAGTTGTCTAATGCAAAGTTTAGTGGTTTGCAGGGGACATTAGATTCTGTTATCAATTTCACCCCTCACCCCCCAAGAGGGTGAATAACAGGGGTAACTTCTGAATCTTAAATGGGAACCCCCATTTTTTATTGAAAATTCGGAAAGTGTGAAAAAAACTATGTAAGTTTTACTCAGAAACTTTTTTTGTATGGGCAACAGGTGGCGCTGTAATTATCAATATTAGATTATTTTACACTTAATCTAGAATTGATATAAAAATGCCACCTAATGATTACAAAATAATCAGATTCCAGACATAAGCGCCCTTTGACACCTTGATGCATTGCTGTACCTCCCCGCCCCCCCCCCCCCGCTGTAAAAAGTCATAACCATCACCCCCCACCCTCGGAAATTTATTACGCGCCTGTGTAAACACATCATTGTAATTCTTCATTTTTTTTTCATAAGGCGTTTTGCTGCTCCGTTCGGAGCCTTTATAATCCAATTTATTGGGTGGATTAGTCCCAGGTCGTCCTCTTCATTTTCTCCACTATGTTTCTCCATTATTTTCTATCTCTTGTATATTCCTTCCATTTCCTTATTCCAAGTATTCTTAAGTCACTCTCTACTTCTTCTATTCATCTTTTCTTCGGTCTACCTCTTCTTCTGACGTTCCTGGTTTCCATTTCATTGTTGTCCTTATCCAACACTCATGTTTTGATCTCCAAATGTGTCCTAGCCATCTTATCCTTATTGATTTAATAATGTTTACAGTATCATGCTCTAATACATTATATATTTCTTCGTTTGATCTCTTTCGTATTTCGACATTTTCACATTTTACGGGTCCTAATATGCTTCTTATTATTTTTCGTTCTAGGCTTCTTATATTGTGCTTTCTTTTACTGTGAATGTCATGGTCTCCGCTGCGTAGGTAATTATTGGTCGTATCATAGTTATATATTTTAATTTTTGATGCTGATGGTCTTACTTTTAAGAAGTCTACTATGGGCGTAATATGCTCTGTTAGCCGCTTGTAGTTTTTTTTTGTATGTCTTCACTAATGTAGTTTTCATTGTTTATCACCGTTCCTATATATTTAAAGTTTTGTACTTCCTTGAGTTAGAAATTGCCCATTTTAGTTTTACCCATCTTTCTTTTGCCTCCTATTCTTAGAATTTTTTGTTTTTTCTATGTTTATCTCTAGTCCAATCTTATGACCTTTAAATTTTCTTTTTTCTAATAGTTTTCTTTGCTCGGAGATTACTACTACGTTATCCGCATACGATATGATCTGGACACCTCTTGTTCTTATAGTTCCCGACTTATCTATCAAGCATACAACAAAAATCGACGACGAAGTTGGCATTGGAAATCTAAAGTCATGTCTGAACTAAAATAACACGCGCACGCGTAAAGTACTGGTTGTCATGTTGACCGCAACCATCATTTCACGCGTGTGATCTTAGTACAGACATGACTCGAGACTGCCAACGCCAACTTCGTCGTCGATTTTTGTTATACGCTCGATATTTTCCTTAGTGTATATTCATGTGCTATGTTGAATAATGTGACCGATAGTGAATCCCCTTGTCGTACTCCTTTATTGAACGTAAAACTATTACTCCTACCATATTTAGATAAAACAGTTGCTGTTGTCTTGGTTAATGCCATTCTAATCCAATGCTTCCATCACTTTCTGTCTCTTGTGTGAATCGAACGCTGCTCTGCAGTCAATAAATATTAATTCGAGGTTCATTTTGTATTCATATGCTTGCTCTACTACTTGTTTGACCATGTGTATTGCGTCTATAGTCAATTTTCCCGCTTCAAAACCGCATTGGTATTCCCCTATTAAATCTGTTATGAATTATCTTCGTCAATAGTTTGTACCCGTGATTCAGGAGACTAATACCTCTGTAATTTTTGCATTGCTTATGGTCACCCTTTTTGTGTATCGCTACTATTGTGCTTCCATTCCAATCCTGTAGGGTCGATTCTCTTTTCCATATTATCTCTATTAGATTAAAGATTTCTTCTTGTAACTTATCCTCTCCGTGTTTAATCAGCTCCATGTTGATGCGGTCTTCTCCCGGGGTTTTTCCATTTTTCATCCTTTAATGATTGTTTTGACTTCCTGTGTTGGATTCTCAATTTCTTGCGCATCTTCAGTGACATTTGTTCTATTTTCTTCTACATTTATGGCTTCTTTGTCAGTTAGAAGTACTTTGAAGTATTCTCCACATGTAGCTCTTGCTTCTTCCTCACTTTCAATCATTTTTCCATGTTCTTCAGCCCTCTAGGTCTTTTCAGTTTACCATTCGTATTTGCTTTTATTTTTTGATAGAAGATTCAACTGTTATTATTTTCTTTTTCTGTATCTTCCATTTTATTTATAAGCCAGTTCTGTTTAGTTTTCTTTATTATTTTGTTACATTCTATTTTCTTTTTATTGTATTCTTCTTTCTTTGAAGTTAAATTTGTTCTTAGCAATTCCATTCTGGCTATGTTTTTTCTTTCGCTATATTTCTTACATTCTTCATTCCACCAATCGTTTGCGTTCTTTTTCTTGCTTTTTCCAACATTGTTTTCAGCCGCTTGTTCTATCATGCTCTTTATTTTATTCCACTTGTTGTTTATGCTTTCTCCATCAGTGCTGCCTTCCTCATTTGTTATTTCTCATCTATACTTTCTATATACTTTTTTTAGTTTCTTCGCAATTTAGTCTTTCTATGTTCCATTTAGCTTGTCTTTGGACTGTTTTCTACCTATTGCCTGATCACAGCCTTGACCATGAAGTGATCTGAGTCAGCATTTCGCCCTCTGTATGATCTCACATCTCTAATCATTTTTTCTTTTGTTTTATTGACTAGTATGTGGTCTATTTGATTGCCATATCTATATCCTGGTTCTATCCAGGTTATCTTATGTATGTTTTTGTTTTCGTATTTAGTGCTGGCTATAACCATTCCCATCGCGCATGCTGTATTGCATAGCCTTATTCCATTGTCATTCGATTTACTATGTGTTGTGTGCTTCCCTGCAACGTGTGCTATATACGTCTCTTTTCCAATTTTTGCGTTCAAGTCACCTGCTATAAGTATTAGGTCTTGTTTCTAGCAATTCGTAGAAATCATCTTTTATGTTATCTTCTGCTGCTTCTATTGGAGCATATGCTTTAATATTGACGTACAAAATGGATTGGTTTTGATCCATATGTAAGCTATTCTTCCGTTGACTGGAATAAATTCTTTAATTCCTCATTAATAATACATAATCAACTTTATTGGGACATTTACAATTTAGTATTTGCAAATGACTATCAATCATAGATCTTTCGACCAGTAGTTCTTGTTTTTTATATCGTAAGTCAAATAGTCACCTCACATTGAGAAGTAGAGAGGAACATATAACGATGTTGTATAAGATTAAATAATAAAAAAAGTCAGAGTCATTTATGAGAGATCATATGAATTCATGAATGGTGGATATTGATAATTTTGTAGGATGTTGTGATTTCTCGTAATTTAGAGAAGGCGCTAAATTAAATTTGTATAAAAATATGTTTTTGAATATAAAATTTTGACAATTTCATCAAATTTTCACCGCAAATATTATTACAAACAAATTTTGTATAAAATATAAAATTTTGATTATTTTACGAAAATTTTCGCCGCAAACAAACACAAACAGTGCTGCAAATATTATTACAAACAAATAAAATACTACAATTTTAATCATTTATTTGTTATAAAAATTTAATTCAGTGCACTATATGTACATGTAGAAAAAACATAGTGGACCGGGAACTGTTTTTGAAGTAAGGAATTCTCATGGCTTTTATTAATATTATAAACCTTCAAATAACTCGCAAATATATATAATGTAGCATGACTTGACTAAATGAAATCAACACTTTTTTTCTAAAATTAACGGTTACTGATCGATTCAAAATACAAAATATTGTTCAGGTAAAAATTGCTTAATTTCTATATTTACAAGTAGCCATAATACTACTTGAACTCAGTTATTTCAGTTTTACCTTTTTTCTTATTTTTGCAGCGCCTTCTAAGATTTCAAAAGGTTAAATTGTATCTAATCTGAGAAAAAAACCTTCATTGAATTAAATTCTTTATTAAATATTCATTTCTTTTAATTATCATCCTACATTTACTTGGTCTTCTTATAATTAATTGATCCTTTAATATCCTTATTGCATCATAATTGGCACAGAGTAAAATTATTGACATATTTATTTAAATGAGTACTCAATCGTGATTATTTTTATTCTGGAATTTCAACTCGTATTGTTCTGGTGTCAGGCTAGCATTCAGACCAAGCTGCTTCATCTGAACCACAATGTCGAAAAGATAATCGTAGCACTCCGTCATTGTTTTCGCTTGCTGCCATGTGTCACCCCATACATAAACCTGAAAAAGTAATACATTAGAAAAAAAAAATGTTTAGTTAAATATTTTTTTTTCTTCATAATTAGTATCACAGAAAAAAAACTGTCAAACTTAAAATATTATTTGTTTTATTAAAAATATTGTTCATTAATTAATAATAATAATAATAATAATAATTTTATTTTCCAACGGAAGAATCCAACAAGGGAAAATATACAATCAAAATCATAATATAAGAAGAGTACAAGCAAAGTTAGTTAAATTTAAACAGAAAAAAAAGAGAATAAAGTATAAATTAATATTAGCAAACAAAATTAAACATTATGCAAAAAAAATATGTCTTCATACAAATAATATAAGAAAATACAAGCTATCAGATAATAAATTTAAACAGAAAAAAAAAAACAAAGTATAAATGAATAGTAACAAACAAAATTAAACATTATGCACAAAGAATATGTCTTCATACATTTTGTTAGCATTGCGGCACATATGCGTTAAAGGGGCTTTGCTCATTATATTCGTCTTAGCGATAGGTAACATAAAGGTATTAGAATGTCTGGACGATAACCTAGGAATTAGAAAATTAATTTGGCTTAATAAATCAGGACAGTCTATGATATTTTGTAATAATTTAAATATGAATAGTCCACTGGCGTCTTCACGTCGCGAGGATAATGACGCAAAATCGTGCCTTAGTAATAATTCTGTGTACTCAATATTACGTTCAGAATATGTGCGGTCGATTTTAAAGGACAACAATTTTAGGAAACGCCTCTGAACTTGTTCGATTTCCAGTGAGCTGTTTGTATAGTACGGATACCATATGAGTGATGCGTACTCCAACTTACTACGTACTAGGGCACAATAAAGCGTCTTGCTTAGAGCAATATTATTAAAGTATTTTGATGTACGCATTAAAAAGCCCAGTACTTTTATCGCTGATTTAGTGACAGTATTAATGTGGTTTGTGAATTTTAGGTGACTATCAAAAGTAACGCCGAGATCCTTAACCGATGTGCTGCGCGAAATAGCAGTACCATCAATAAAGTAGTTATATATATTTGAAGCTCTTTTGCGGTAATATGTCATAACGCAGCATTTATTTATATTGAGTTTGAATTTATTAATGTTACACCACTCGGATTAGATTTGATTTCCGAGTTTTGCTGGAGCAAAGTGGAGTCATCTTTGGATTCAATGCAATTAAATATTTTTATGTCATCAGCATATGCCAATACGGGACATGATATAGACGAAATCAAATCATTGATAAAAATTAAAAATTAGCAGCTTTTAAAATTAAACTCTTTCAAAATTAACACATTTATAAAATACAATATTTAGTGTACAAAAGAATGATTGAATTGAAATTAGGCAAAAGATTACGCCCGCGCTAATTTTCTAATCATAAGATACAATATTTAACTTTGAATTGTAATATTTCTAAACGATAATTGTAAATAATTTTGTACTCAAGCATAATCTATTTCGTTCTTTTATATAAAAATACTCTCGACACCCAATACGGGTAAAAGAGGATAAGATTAAGAAAGAAAGATATAAAAATACTAGTTTGGCTGCCTTGTCTATTATCTCCAAATTATTCCTGATTTTGGACTGAGCAAGACCAAACATGTTGTGTGAAAGAAGTTATAGTCGTCAGGTAGCGATCGCAATTAGCCTTTTTTTTTAGTAGATAAAATCTTGTGTCATTTATTGGAAACTGTTCTGCCACTCCATTGCTATCAACTCCTTCACAACATATTATGAACTCAGAATATAATGGTTACGTTCAGCAGACGCCACCGGTCCCACTGGTGAAACTAACCAGTTGGAAAAGCTCAGATATTGTTCGATATATAAACTTCAGAAATTTAATTATTGTTATTTATTTGACGGATAACCTATTTTTAAAATTAAAAATACATTAAAATATACATACGTTTCAAATTCGAGTCTCACCATGGGGATCTCGCTTATTATAAGAGATAGAGGTTTCATGCTGATTAATATCCTGTTGAGAAAACTGGGCTAAGTTTCTTTGTTATTAAGAAAAATGAAAAAAACTAAAAAATGCAATTTTCTTTTTTTATTTATATCTTCGTTATTTGAAGTAGTATTTCAATGCAATGAAGACAGAATAAAGATATCATATGGTAATATATATCATTTTAATCAGAAAAATAGAGCATTTTAATATGATAAAACAACAATAAAGAGTCCATAAGAAATAATAAAGTTGATGATGGTCCAGAAGTAATGAAACATGCTATTAGTAAAATGAATATTCCATCGATTAGATCATAAAAAAGTGCTATAAGAATGTCTTCATTGCCTTGAAATATTGCTGCAAATAACAAAGATATAAATAAAAAAAAACACATTTTTAAGTTGTTTTTTTTTTTCTAAAAAAAAAACAAAGAAACATAGCCCAGTATTCTGAATGGCATATTAATCAGCATGAAATTCTGCAAAAGTGCCAAATTTAAACCTACCCTCTATCTCTTATAACAATCGAGATCCCTATGGTAAGACTTGAACTTGAAACACCCTATATACATATAAGCATAAACAAAACAAACATTGAACGTATAAACTGAATTATATTCCATAATTATTTTCTACTAACTGAAGAAGAATATTACTAAATTTAAATGTTCTATTAATACCAGTGGTCACACTGGTGGGGCACTTATACGCAGTTGAAGAATTTTCAATGGGAAAGACAGTCAATGCATATTCAACTATAGGCTGTATTCCAAATGACGCATTTGTACTTTATTATTATTGTGTAACGTATGTTACATATGCACCATTCGGAATGCATACATAATTCTTATCAATTTTTTCATATAATACTTGGCAGCACTGATTACTTTTAATATTGTTGTTAAAGCGCATGCGCCACCCCTGACGCCCATTCATTGCATAGGGTGGATGAGAGGGTGTACTACGAGCATCGGCACTAGCTCCTCGACTACCATGTTGAATCATTGTGTATAAGTTGAAATAAAACGTTTTATTGTTAGTCTTCTGCACTTCTTGAGAATCATCCCCGTGAGCCCACCATCATCAGCGTTCACAATTGTCTTACTCAGAGTAATTAAGAACCCGAAAGTAGTGTGGACATATCAATTTATAAGATGTTATTTAAAATATATTGTTATTTATACAAAAGGATTGAGAACAAAAACAATATTTTTACTTGAATATTATAAACTGCACCGCTGCTGTACAGATGTTTGAAGAGGCAAAACGAGGCTATGCTGAGGAACTTTGAAGTGGACTAAAAGTCACAGTTAAAAGAATGTAGGCAACATTGTTGCTGATAGTTTAGCAAGGAAGACATCCAGACTATTAGATGCTGACCCCCGAATAAAATTTGTCTTTCAAACAAATTTCATCCAGGACAGGACTCGAACCCACAGTCTCTGCCTCATGAGCAAGCCCTTTGCCCACTCGGCTATCCCAACCCCCAACCTTTTATTAATGTCACTTAAATTTTGTTGTGATTTAAATAAATAAAAAACGATTATTTTAAAATGTATTTTCTGCAACCCTACAGTTATAGTAAATTACACTTGTTTAGCAAAATTGTATATAAAATGTAACTAATCTATGAAATGTTTAAATTATGTTACCATTTGACAATAATATTTAAAAGATTAAGCATATACACTGTGTCCAAGATAAGAATGCACGGCATAGGGATTTTGAAAACGGTAAAAGATGCAGAGTGGCTTAAATTAGGAAAAAGTTGCACTATTTAGAGTATCTTCACATACTGATCACAGAAATTCATGATTGTTTTCGAATTTTACAAATGTTGCGCATTGAAAATAGCGCGAAGCGTCATTTTTATCTAATTTGGAACCAGTTATTCAAATTAATTCAGGATGATTTAAATGAAATTAAAACACTTGGTTTGTTTCACTTATTTATATTTTCTCCAACTAGTTTCGACCATTGGTCATCTTTAGGGAGGAATGTACAAAAATTGTTTAAGAACTAAATATATATACAAATTCATGCTATCATAAAATCAGGTAATAAGTGCAGACGTTATAGGAGAGTTCCAAATCTCATCCATATTATTTACAATAGATTTACCCCGGTTTAGCGCCTTCCTAATTTCCAAACCCTCGTGGAAGTTTAGGTACCGTTCTTTATTACCCGAGTATAAAACTTTACAATCTGTTGTGTTAAAAATATGATTATTCTCGATACAGTGTTGTGCGAATCCGGTTGAACATTTGTTATTAATTATTGATTTTTTGTGTTCCAGGCGTGTTCCAAAATTTCTTCCAGTCTGTCCTATGTATATACTATCACAATCGCCGCACTTAATTTCATAAACACCGCACTTATCAAGTTTATCAACAACAGATTTGTTATTGACTAGTAGTCTTTGTAGGTTTAAATGGGTTGGTCATTATGACATTAAGATTAAATTTCTGAAAATGTTGTGTGATTTTTTCAGAACATTCTAAACAAACATTGTAAAAAAGAAAACATTAAAACAATTAAAAAATATTTTTATTGTGAATCAAAAACCGAAAAATCAATCTGGCATAGGTTGGTTTTTGTTAACAATCTGTTTTTGATTCACAATAAAAATATTTTTTAATTGTTTTAATGTTTTCTTTTTTACAATGTTATCAATTAATTGCTCATTATAACCATTATTAAGAGCTATTGTTTTTATTGTATTTAATTCTATTTTAAAATTATTTTCATTAAGTGGAATGTGTATTAGCCTGTGAATTAAAGAGTGGAATGTACTGTTTTTTTATTTTGTGGTGAGTATTGGAACTAGTTGGAGAAAATATAAATAAGTGAAACAAACCAAGTGTTTTAATTTCAATTAAATTATGCTGAATTAATTCAAAAATGTTTCATCACGGGTTAAGTGAGAAATTAATTAAACATACATTTATTTAAATGCTAGATGTTGGTAATCAAACAAAATTAGATTAAGAATATAGATTTCTTAATTTTGCAGCATTTTTTGACTCACCCCATGACGCCGGACTAAAACGGCACAGGTTTCTGGGTATTGGGCTATTGTCTCCGCCAATCTGTCCTTTAAATCCTCTTCAAAAGGGGTGTTTTCGATTATGGGAACGACAAGTTCCTCATCGTATCTCATGTTTCGGCCTAATTTTTGATTTTTGATCCCTTTTATCATCTCCAAGTGAGTACACCGGAATTCCTTCCCTGGGAAAATCATTGTAGCCAAAAGGGCCGCTGAAAATATAAATATTACTTGTTAAATGAATAGTATACAATATACCAATTATAAGTTAAAATTCAATATTTGACTTTTTATAAATAACATAAATAATAGGGATTTTAAATTAGAGGCTCTAGGTATTATTTTTGTGGAATATAATTGGAAGTTATTGATTTCTACTTTATTTGACTAATTAAAACACTTTTTTTATCTTTGTTTGTATTACTGAATTTTATATTTAGGAACTATAGTTTCAACAATTTAAATAAATTTTTAATTTAATAGCACTTTAAAATTAAAACTTTTAGTTTAATAATCGCAAGCAGGCCACATAGTGTTATTTGGAGCCGGAAAGATTCAGGCATGGGGGGGGGTATACAAAACTCAAATTGATATTAGACGAAAATATATATATATATATATATATATATATATATATAATCAGTGTCCCCTTTTACCATATGGTGTTGGGTTAAGAATACTTAAAACTTATAAAAATGAATTTTCATATTTTTAAGTGCACTGATGTAAGTACAATCAATCGTCAATGTCGAACATTTCTAAAACTTGTTCAGCGCGCGATATTGTGTATCATATTTAATAATTTCCCAGCAGGCCCCCACTCACATTGTCGCAACCATTTTATAACCAAATCATAAACATGAGTCGCTTTATTCAATGACATGTGTTTTGGTACATTATTTTAATTTTGATAGTAGTTACAATTAATCGGCTGCGAAAGCCTTTAGACCAATCAGCCTCTCATCATTCTAGTTAAAAACGATGGAGAAACTTTGCGACCTGCACATCAGGGATCATACACTCAAGTGCCGACCACTACATAAACAACAACATGCCTACACAGCGAGTAAAAGAACAGAATCAGCTCTGCACACCGCTGTGACAAGAATAGAGCAAGCACTCATCAATAAAATGTCAACATTAGGTACATTTATAGATATCGAAGGGGCCTTTGACAAGGCATCATTCAAAAGCATACAGCACTCATTAAAGGCAGCTGGAGTCGATGACATGTTGCAAATGGATAAACAACCTGCTAAACAGTAGACAGGTGATACTGACACTACTCAGGGTGGTGTATTATCACCTCCCTATGGTCAATACTAGTAAATGATTTGATAACAATACTAAATAACCAGTGATACTTCACGATAGGCTACCATTGTATGGTGGCCCAGAACAGACAAAAAAACAGCGAAGGCAAAACTTGACCATATACAAAGGCTTGCCTGTATGTGCACAATAGGGGCATTCAGGACAACGCCTACAGCTGCGATGGAAACATTACTCTGCCTGTCAACCATTAGGAGTTCCATGGGCAGTGAGAAGCCCTGAAATCGTGAAGGCTCCGGATGGAAACTGACCCATAACCAAATATTGGTAATTGCAGGAGCGGCTGAATTTGTCTAGCTACCCGGATGGGAGGCACTACAATGGGCCAGAGTTCATGGCCTAAGTGGGCGCGGCGTGCCAGCTGCCCTCCCAACCCTAAATCCTTAATCCTTAGTTACAATTAATTAAAGTTACGCATTTTTTATTAATAAATTTCAACGTATGACGTTAATTAAAAAAAAAACGCCCGCAGCTTCCTCTAGAAGACTGTGTAAAAAAACATGTATATAGCGATCCATGGTCGACAGTTATGATTTTTTTTGTTCCGCAAGTCATGTAACGAAAGGGAAGGAGGGCGCGCGGATAGTGCTGCCGCTCAGTTTACGCGCGCGGATTGCTGCATGAAAACGGCAGCAGAATGTATATATTGTATATATACATAGGTAGTGTGTGGATTTATTTTGTAATTATCGCAAAAAGCTGACAATTCTAAACAATTTTATGAGAATAATTAATTATTAAAAGTAATTGCACAAGTGCATTGGAAATTATCAGTAACAAGTTTGCACAATTTTGACTAATCAAGTCGCATTGCTCTACATGTATTTGTTATCACGGTAACAACGATTTCTAGAAGCTGATTGGTTTAATTCATTCGTGTTTCGGCTCGCCGTCTTTGGCGGGATGTGGTCAACAGGATGGTTCCAAATTATTAAAAAGTATTTTTCTAACTAGATATATCATAAGAGATTAAGAAATCACTGTAAATGATTTAACTTTGTACAGCAGTATCTGGAGTGCAGTCACACTATTTAAATTGAGCGGGAAATAATTTTGTTAAAGAGAGAGAACTACTTTCAGAGTTAAAAAAAATACACAGAGCTGGTGAACTGTTGTAGCCCATGACTGCAAGGTGAATTGTTAAAAGTATAGTCACTAAACATAAAATTCTGTAATACAAATATAGATAAAAATATTATCACTTTTATATTTATTACAGCCTTACACCACACAAAATGTGCCGGAAAGGTCAATTATTAAAAAAATATATATATTTAATACATTTTTTTAATTAATATAATTGGGATTTTCCACCTTATTTATTTCTTGATTATATAAAATAAAAAAAGAAGGCAGAAAGACCCCGGGTCGATAGCCATTTGACAATGACAGTTACATGACAAATTGAAATAATTCTATAAATATTGTAAACACACATACTACACATTGTAAAATGTAACGTTATTTGCCAATAAAGATGTTAAATATATAAAGAAAGAATATAAAATATTATTAAAAATTACAGCATTTAGGAAAGTTAGCGATAAAAATCATTTTTTAAGGTCTAATCAGTCGTAATTCAAAAATCAAAATGTTTTATTTGCAACATTTTGCTACAACGCCCAGCTACTTCTATAAAAGGTCACCGCTCCGCTTAGGCACTTTTTTCCAGTTTTCTCAATGTTTCATCATGCGATAGAAATAGTCTTCGTTATATGGGTTATGGAGACTTTAATAATTTAAATCAAAATGATTGTCCTTTCTCCTAATAATTTAAATAAGTAAGAGTAACCTGGATTTGTTTAAATAAGTGATATAAAATTGAGGCAGAAAGTTATCCAAGAAAAAAAAAGTAATTATGCTTACATTTTGAGTGTGTGTGAATAACGGCTCCGGCATTTCTCGCAGTATAAGCAGCCATGAAAAGTGGAGTGCACTGGCTCTTTTTTAGTTTCTTCTCGGCTGGCGGGACCTCTAAATCTACCCCATTTATGTCCTGGACAAACATGTCTTCAGGGAGTATCCTCTCCTTTTGCACACCTGAAGGGGCAATGTAAATTTTACCCTCATGTCGAATACTGATTCCTCCACCTATAATAATAATACTCATTTAATTCTTTCTTTCTTAATCTTATCCTCTTTTACCCGTATTGGGTGTCGAGGTCTCATTTAATTTCAAGGAATAAATATAATTGTTTTATTAATTAATTAAGTTTAACTTTTTTACATTCTTTAATTATGTTTATATTTTATTCAGAAAGTATCCTCTATTTTTGCACCCCTGAAGGAGCAATGATAATTTTACCCTTATGGTAAGTACTGATGCCTCCAACTATAAAATTACTTATATTATAATTATAATCACACAATTTCAAGGAATAAATGTACATATTTTTTATAATAAATGGAAGATAACGCAAGCGCCATCAATTGCCGAATATTAGACAATAGATGGCGCTTGCATTATCTTCCATTGCCCAATATTAGGCAATAGATGGCGCTTGCGTTATGTTTTATTTATTAAGATTAATATCCGGTATTTAATCACAACACAAAATCCATTCAACCGTTTTCATCAAGGCACTGCAGATGGACCACACTAATCTGATGAAGTTCGAAAAACCGAAATGGCCATCACCCACATAGCACAAACACGTCCAATGGATATTGAATATCCCTTTTCGAATATTGGAATATCCATGGATATCCATTGAGCACCAATGGAGTTGCAATGTAGTTGCAATTTTTAAAATGTACGGAATAAATATTCTACGGATATCCATAGGATATAGTAAAATATCCATATTTAATTCATGAATGATATCCATTGAATATACTTTTATGAATATTCATTAGAGAATATACATTGAATATCCATTATATGTTGCCGAATGTATTTGCACATTTGGGATATCTATTGGATATTTTGTGCTATGTGGCACTAGTTATCCATACGCTAGATGAATGGTGGTTGTACATTTTATTAAATGCATATTTTTTATTAATTTTAGTGACTTTTTTATATTCTATAAATATTTGAAGAATTATGTTTTATTCAGGGAGTATTCTCTCTTTTTGCACCACTGAAATTTTACCCTCAAGTCCAATCATGATGCCTCATCCAATAATAATAATTATTCACTTCTAATGAATAAATGTAATTGTTTTATTAATTCTAGTTTTATTTACATTCTTTAATTATTTTATATAGTTATCTAATTAAGAGCATTATTAATTTTGTATAACTGTATTTTTTATTTAGTAATTATAGTTAAGAATCTTGAGAGGGGGGAGGACTGTTTAAGGCCGCACACACTTAGGCCCAATATTCAGCGCTATTCTGCAAGAAAAATATCAATTCTAACGTTTACGTTAATTAATAGTCTCATAAACCAAATTTTAATGATCTAAACGTGATATGGTCTAAGCGGCTTATGTAATTCATAGAATGTGAATTTAATTAAAGAGAATTGAGTTTACTTGGCGTTAGAAACTGGAAAAGTATAGCAAAAGACAGGAAGAAGTGGAAAAACGTTGTACAACAAATGAAGAAAATTGGGACTGATTCACCCAGATAAATCAATTGGAAGGGCTCCAAGATTCCACAAGGAGTGTAAAACCACAGAAGAAAGAAGTAGTAGTAGTTTGAGGAGATAAGTTTTAGTTTTTTTTTTATTTCACTTCATAGTAGAATTCCAATTGTAATATAAAAAAAAATAATTGTTTTCTATATATCATAAGTTTTAGTTTGACTGCAAGATATAAATTCCTTCATCTTTCCTCCAGCTTTTTAGAGGTTAATACTAATATTATTTCAGTTAAAGCTCTTGGTGTCAGCTCCACTTGTTTTTTGCCCGCATCTGCAGATCTTCATGCATACCTTGCTAGTTTGTTAGCCTTCGTTGTCTTTATTGTAGCTCTTGGTTTACATCAAAGTTATGTTTTTCCTATGTGCAGCCTTATTTTGCCTCTCTATACAGCTGTGCACTTATGGTAAGGTTATTTTAGGCTTACTTAGTGGAGACAAGCAAGCTAACGGATGACCTATTGCTAGATCATGCCATTCTCCAAGTAACATAATTAAGATACGCCACCTACAGACTACAGACAGCCTGTTAAGAGAGTAAGCAGGGCGGCTGCATGGTTTCGTAAATGGAACGTATATAAATTTAATACATCAGTTCGTGCATAACGATTAATTTTCATCATAATATTATAGGAACTTTTACAATAATAAAACAAAATATTATTCATATCATCATTCACTTAGTTAAATTACTAAAAAAAAAAGGAAAGTTAAAAATAAAATTATTCAGCAAACTGGTAATCAGTCTTACCGCCGTACGGCCGATCTAGGCTGTAAGATCGATAACCAGTTTGTTGAATATTTTTTTTAACATAATTATAAATGTAATATATTTGTTTTGTAAATTAATATTATTCCACTCTCTCTTCCTTATAACATTAAAACATGTGTGCGAAAACAATTAAGAGGCATACTAAAATATTTGCTATATTAAATCCTTTAGCTGGCTATTCCGGATGTGAAATCTTAAATTTAAAGTATATGTTATTTTTATCATCACAGTCTAAGCAGGTTTTGTAATTGATATGTACTATTTAGATTGTTAGGCTAAATGCTGACTTATAACATACATTTAATATTTATCGTACGAAATAGCCGTGATTACGTTCTTAATACAGAAAACATTAAAACGTGACTCTGGATTTCACACACACTTTTATACAGTTTTGTAAGGTCTCAAATAAGCCACTAAATTAGCTTATTTTGTGGAAACTTTATGCTATTAATAAAATTCATTATTATACTTAAGCCATATTTTCAACATCTAGTAGGGTGCAGGACAAATATAAAATTTTAGTATTTATTTTATAACATATACCGGCTGTTGACACGATCAGGTATACACATGAAAAACATTTGTTTGCAAATTCCCGCTTCGATTTTAATTTATAGAAAAACTGAAAGAATAAATATATATATAGAATTTAAAAATAGGTGTAAAATAATTGTTTTTTCAATTTTAGGCGCGATTTAATGAATAAATTAAATGTAATTAAATTTGCAAAATATCGCATACATAAATTGCATTAGCCATAACTTTCATATAAAAGATCCTTTTTTAAATAAACGTCACATTTGACATAATGCTAGGATTTCAATTTAAAATGTTTTTTTTAAAGTTATGGTAAGTGATATTTTTCAAATATAATATAGGTTAATTATTTATAAATTATACACTGATTTTAAAAGTTAATGAAGTTTAGTTTTTCAAATATTTTTAAATTTCATTTCTTGTAGTTTTTCTCTTAAATGAACTAGGAAGCGTGAATTTGCCTAAAATTGTTTTTACATTAAAATCCCTATAGTATACCTGATCTCGCCAACATCCGGTATATGCACATCTTTATTTACATACCAAATTAATAATGTACAAATAAACACATTACAAGAAATAGCCATTTGCGAAAAAATCTGCTCAATGGATATCGACCTCAGCTTTCAACCCCGATTTATTTTATTTACCCTCTTTTCCTCTTTTACCTGATGTTAAAAAACCTCGTATTCGATTTTATACTCAAATTACAGTTTTATTTTTTTAAAGTATTAAGATATTGTTTAATTAATAATTATAAACGAAATTAAATTGCAGCCATATTTTAAACTTGGTTTACATCAAAGTTATGTTTTTCTTATGTGCAGCCTTATTTTGCCTCTCTATACAGCTGTGCACTTATGGTAAGGTTACTTTAGGCTTACTTAGTGAAGACAAGCAAGCTAACGGATGACCTATTGCTAGATCATGCCCCTCTCCGGCCTTATACGGAGCACCTCTTTTTATGCAGTATTGACATCATATCATCAAAACCACTGCTCGCAGGAGGACAACGTGTGGACCGGAAGGGTGAATAGACACCCTTGGGCTTTTAATGGCCCATCCCCGAATTCCTCATTTAATGTCGATAAGCACCAAAGTTGAGTCGACCCCGCCACATGCAGTTAGCCCTATACAAGATAGGGTACTAAGGACTTAGGTATTTGTCCCTTTCAGACATCTATGCTCAAGAGCATAGTGGACCCTGCCCCTCTTTGGCCATATACCTCTCGGTGTAGACCATGTGGAGCACCACACAAGTGCAGCATCCTGGGACTTTTAACGGACCACGCCAGACTCCTCATTTAGTCGTGACAAGCACGATTGCTGAGTGCATGCAGTTAGCCCTATCCAAGATAGGGATACAAGGTGCCACGGGAAGGCCTGCAATTCCAACTTAGGTATTTGTCCCATTCAGACATCCATGCTCGAGAGCACAGTAGGGTAGTCCCCGCAACTTGGTGGTTCCAAGCTTTTTGTGCAGGCCCCCACTTAGTGAAGTCAGCGGCAATGGTAATGTTTTTATCGCCACACTTGAAAATAGGTCTTAGTACCCTAGCAATAATCTGATTTATAACTACTTCAATTTTCTAAGTGATCAATAAGCAGGCTCCAACTACACCACCTCATATAATTGGAAAGATAGCACTAAGCGCCATCTATTGCCTAATTGGAAACATAGCATAAAGAGTCATCTTTTGCTTAAGGTTGCGGTTTAGTAGAAAAAGATAAAAAAAAAGCTATATAGTAAAATGGAAATAATCAGTAGAAAAAAGAAGAAGGAATGGTCCTTTGGATTTAATAATATTAATATTATGGGTATGAAGGGTTTTTTCATAATATATATATATTTACATTTTTTATCTACCAAGTATAAAATAATATACAAGGTGTACAGAAAATGAGTGAAAACCTTCAGGTAACTCAATTCATTAATTAATTTTTAATAGAAAATCCAAATAAAAAAATGTTGTATGGTTCTTCATTGAGGCTCACGAGGTCTTCGGAATTTTAAATATGTGACTATAAATTAGTATTGTTTTTTAAATATTTTGTATAAAATCAATAGCATTAACAATCAATTAGACACATGTATAATTCCATTGATGTAAATGATTAATAAATTGGATATTTTTACAATTTTATAACTTCATCAGAAGCATTCTTTTAATGAAAATAGATCTGGCAACGACGCACGCTCGTTTGCAAATTTAATAATGTTGACGTTTATTTGATTCATTTGACATTAGTTTATTCGAAAAAAGTCTACGTAAATCTATAATTATTCAAGTGACTTTCCAACGGGTTTTTTTGTACGATGTATTCGTCTAACGAATATGCTGATATGTACATGGTATTTGGATTTTGCAACGGAAATGCAAACATGGCAAGAGAAGAATATCGAACACGATATCCAAATCGACAACACCCCTATATGGGTTGTAAGACATTCCGCAAATTGGACCAGAGACTTTGTGAATCTGGTAAATTTGTTACAAATTACGTGAACAGAGGTAGACCTACGGAGCGTTGTACAGTTCAGTTGGAGGAACAAATTCTAGATGCTGTTCATGAAGATCCTACTTCCAGTACGAGACAAATAGCCAGGCAATTAAATGTTCCCAGCCAAACAACAGTGTATAAAGTGCTAATACAAAATCTGTTAAGGCCTTTTCATATCCGAAAAGTACAACCATTGTATGAAAATAACAATGTGCATAGAAAAGCGTTTTGTAACACAATTTTAAACAAAATTCAAGAGGAACCTAACTTATTATTTCGAATTCTTTGGAGCGATGAGTGTACATTTACGCCGGAGGGAGTATTTAATAGCCATAATTTTCATTTTTTGGCAGATGAAAATCAGCGGATGGTCAGAGAATTTGGGCATCAAAGAAAATTTTCGGTAAATGTTTGGCTTGGTATTTTAAATTTACGTGTTATTGGACCAATTTTTCTTCCAACTCGATTAAATGCATTGGAATATGTAAATGTTTTAGAAAAAATTCTAGAAAATGTTCCATTAAATTTATTGAACATTCATGCTATACATGCATGATGGAGCACCTGCTCACAGTGCACGAATTTTTAAAGAGTGGCTGGATGAACATTTTCCCGAAAGATGGATTGGACGTAATGGACCAATACTATGGCCAACAAGATCACCGTATATGAATCCACTCGATTTTTGTATTTGGGGCTTTTTAAAAGAAAAGGTAAGGTGTATGCAACACCTCCAGCGGATGATGTAGAAGTTATAAACAGGATAAATGCTGCAGTTGAATTAATTACAGAAGATATGTTGCTACGGGTAATAAATTCTATTCCTCGGAGGCTCCAGATTTATTTAGAAACTGATGGATACCAGTTTGAACAGTTTCTATAATTTTGATCTTAAACTTCAAATTTGACATATGAAATGTATGATTTTTTTTAATAACACTTGTTTGATCCAGCCTTGCCAAATGTATAGTTCTTTTAAGTGGCCCGTGAGGCTTAAGGAAGGACCGTGTGACTTATTTTTGTTAATATTTTTATCTAAAAATTAGTCAAAGAGTCACGCTACCTAAAGCTTTTCACTCATTTTCTGTACACCTTGTATATATAATATATAATAAAAAATAAATCGTTAATTTTCGTGTATTACGTCAATTTACTAGTTCAAATTAGAAAAGAAAATTCTAAGATATAATGAAATTAATAGGTCATGTCTGCTAAGTTATTTGAATGCAGAATTTAGTGAAATCCTTGAAATTTACATTGCACAAGTTTTTATTAGCAAAAATATAATTTGAAATTTGCTATAAATTTGATCAATTTTCATTGTTTTTCATAATTGATTTTCACACAAACTAAACATTAAAATAATTTTTAATTTATCTGATGAAATTCCTGCTTATTTTAAGATTATTTTAATGTATAATACAATATTGTTCATTGATCACAACTGCAATCTCACTCGAATTATTGATTGCCAATATTTATATAGCTATCTCTTTCGTCTAAACCGCACCCTTAATTACCGGGTCTGAAATGACCATCACCAATTATCCATATTCTCGATGAATGATGGTTGAACATTTGAATAAATACACCACCTCACTTAGCAATATGCTTCCTCGCCTATATTCGAATCCTAACAAGGGCAAAACGAATGGCCCAGAGATGCAATGTCAGCATTTATTGTGTTTCTATTCCTACAGAAAATTAGATGTTACAATAATTTCATATCCATTTTTATGGATAAACACGATCATACAATTATGGACAAGTTCTGACTACCGACACGCAAGATTGAATGATGTTGACTGAACACTGTTTTTTAGTTTCTAGAATTTCATGTAATTTTCTTTCTTTCTTAATCTTATCCTCTTTTAACCGTATTGGGTGTCGAGGTTCATGCAATTTTACAGTATTAATTTCATTTACAATAAACTAGTGAATAAAATCTTTATTAATATTAAAATAATATTGCTCAACGTACTGTTAAATCTAAGAAAAATATACATAATAATCTTAAAAAAATATACATTTTTGAAAACATAATACTTCCTGACGTAGTATATAAAAAAGAAATTTAACATATAAAAAATAAAATATAACTGTTTGAATTATAGAATTGTAATATTATTAAAAATATTGATTAAAAACCAAATAACTTACCGGTGCCTGTGACCCAACCGAGGTGGTAAAACTGCCTACATAATTCTGGGATTAAATTCTTTGGATGCTCTGCATCATATTCAGAATTTCTGTATGACATGGCTAAATAAAAGCTAAAATTAAAGAAGTTTTGAATTATATTTTTTATTTGACATTGAAAAATTAAACAACAAAAAATGTTGATTGAAAAATTATAATAAAAAAATAAATACATTTTGAAGTTTTCAATTTCAATTTACTTTATTAACGGAATCTCCATTTCCAAATTACAATTATAATTACATATTAAAATTATTGTAAAGAGTATAAAAAGCCTATTGCTAACTTCTCTTTAAAATTATTTATAGTGTTTTCTGCTTACACAAAATTGGGGCACACAAAATGAGAGCTGCGATATATTGCACTACAATGGTTTTCAAACACTGCGTGCAATTCAACACACTAAAATGCACGAAATATGAATTGGGAGCCGATTTTAAAACATAACCCGTCTACAATTATGCTGGGTAATATGAGAGAATTACATTTTATTATAGATAGGATTACTAAAGATTATTAAAAATGGACGAGAATTCATATTGCTTCATAATATGTAAATAGATTTAATAAACATTCCAACAATTTAGCACAAACGATCACATGGCTCGTTGTTTTGTCACAATATTATACTCAAAACCTCACACTGAGAAGTAGAGAGGAACATATATAACGATGTTAAATAAGACTAAATAAATAAAATTACACTGGAACACTCATTCCCGAGTCAGTGTCATTTTCTTGCAGTCTGTCACATTTTTACGTAAGCAGAAAACGATTTTGATAGTACACTCCGAAAAAATGCAAAAGCACAAAACACAAAACCTCGGCAAGTGTGCACTAGTTCGCACTGGTCCAATAAGCAGAAAACACTATTAGAATTTAATTGCATATACAGTGCACCAAAAAATGGTTTGCAAATTTTGTTTTTTAATTTTTGTACCTATTAAAAGTGATTTATGGTTTTGTTTGTTTCTTCTTCTCTAAGTTAAACTAAGTGTAAGTTTTGAATAACATTATCCTTGATAACGACTAAATGTCGAAACTAGTTGAAAAATAAACAACATTTTGTGAAAGAAACCATGTGTGTTTTTTTTTTTAAATTTTAAAGATTATTAAAAAATGTTTCACCACGGGTTAATTGAGAATGTGATTAAAAATGAAGTGTTAGTCTGTAAGGATTATGTTGCTGTCAATGGAGTAAAAAGTACTGCAGTAATTCATGTAAAGAACAGACCTTATGAAAAGCACTTTTAAACTTCTTGAATAATAATAACTTAAATAGTAAAGGTGAAAATAATTAACCTTGATTGTAATTACAAACAAAATGTCTTTTTAGACAGTTAAAATTATGTAGAAACAATCTAGTCTCACCAGCCTCAGAAATAAACTGATCCAAATTCTTCTTCCTTTTATGTAGATAAGATTATCTACACTTTGTGATATGAACAAGAAAACACAAATAAGTTTTGTTGAATGCAACATCCTCTTATCAACATGATAAATGTAAACGGTGAACGACCACAACAATCCGTTTTTAATATAATAGGATAGAATCGAGCTAGCATACATTTTTCTAATAAAAATAAGTATGATTAATGATATTATTGAAAATTTTTTAATTGTTTAAATTTAATTTTAAGAAAAAGAATGCAAACAATTCAAATGAGAAAAAATATCTTTTCTTTCATTTAATCTATGCAAAACCTAGACGTCACCTAACTTAACAACTTTTTTAAGGGAATCACTCTTTTATTTCATTTTATCAATGCAAAATTAAGACAGTACTAAACCTAATAACAAAGTTGAAATGAAAATTTCTGAAATTTTGTGGTGGCTCTAAAAAGAGCCAATTTGTTCAAATTGTTTTTATTTATTTAGTCTTATATAACATCGTTATATGTTCCTCTCTACTTCTCAGTGTGAGGTGTGTTCAAATTGTTAATTATTCTTATTCATAATGTCCCGTGTTTAATCGCTTCAACAAAACATTTCATTTGTCCCTTGTTTTTTTCCTCCACATATATTCAAACAGATAATTATCAAATTGTTCTTTTATGTGTTTCCTAGGGAGACACCCTTTAACAGCCCCTCATGTCCCTTTGATTGTATATATATGGGCGTTAGTTGTCGGGTCATTAAAATAGAGAATGATTTAACCGAAGATGATGCTAGCCCTTGTCTTGTAAGCAATTGTTAGCCTTCCAGCTTATTAATTTTCTATGCCTTCCAGCAATCACTAATTATTTTGGCACCTGGTCTGATAAATTCTTTAATAATTTTTAATAAAACATCTTTACTTCTTTCACTCATTACTGTAAAAAAACATTCCTTCACGCTTCAAAGGTGGGTGCTAAACTAGGCTTTATGGCTTTAGCTTTAGGCTAAAATTTAGCCTAGCATTTTTTTTCCGTGAAGCACTGAACAGTTCTAAACTCAGTTAAGATCTTAGTAAACAATAATTTAAAATGTCTCATTAGATTAGAATTGGTTTAGTACAGCCTGTATTTTATAATTTTGAAGTATATAGACTTACGATTATTAGCAAGAACGAATATTTGTTAATTTCACAAATTTTAGAGGACTTTTAGTGATTTTTCAAAGAAAAGAAATAGTTCATTCATCAGCTGTTGAACTAAATCATAGATAATTATTAAAAAGATTAAGCACCTTTTGACAACTGCAAAGCGCCATCTGTGTTTGCGTTTTTCGTATAAATTGATTTAATGATTATTTGTTTTTAATCTTATTTGGCATTATTTTATTCAATATTTATTTAAAGCCACATATAGGTTTCACCACATATTATTATAGATACATAACTCCTAAGTTTGCGTTTCATACCTAGTTCCGATTCGTTTGATCCCAAACCACCAGAGGCGCAGTGGTGGTGGGATTTCAGCGGGTACATTCAAATTCAAATTAAATTAATGAATGAAAGCTAAAATTAAAATTCTCATAAACCATTTAACAAGATTATTTAAAATAATAATTAATTACATTTATATATTCTTTTAAAGTTAATTAGTAATAATAACAAAAGAATTCCATATGAAAGCAAATTTTTTTTATATTTCAGTTGTAATAATACAGGGTTACTATAAATAATGGACCCATTTTTAAAAATTCGTATTTATTAAAGTACAATTCCAAAATTAACCATCTTTGTAGCCATGAAAAGAGGAAGTTTCAATTTTTTTTAAATACATTAAAAATATTTAATGTTTCTAAAGTTTGAGCGCGAATAATCAAAAATATTGAAGCGCCCTATAATTACCAAATAACTAATTCCAAAAACTAGAAAATCCATTACCCGTTGATTTAAGCAATTTCTGCAGACTGAAAGTGTGTGTAAAAGAAAAGACACAGGCCAACTGCATCTGTCTTATGATGGTGTCAAACGTATTGAAGAAATAAGTCTACCAATAGAGCTAGTAGATAAGGATGATGTGTTTCTACAGCGTATATTTTTAGCAAAGAAGCAACTTTCTACCTTAGTGGAAAAGTCAATAGAGACGATGAATGTTTGCATATGGCATTGCAACATGAAAATCTTTGAAAATTCCTCTTTTCATGGATTTATACTTTAATAAATACGAATTTTTAAAAATGGATCCACCATTTATAATAACTCTGTATAACAAAATTACATAATTTCAATAAATCACTTTTAATAATTTATAATTTTTTTATTATTTATACTTTAATAAATACGAATTTTTAAAAATGGATCCATCATTTATAATATCATTTCGTATTTATTAAAGTATAAATCCATGAAAAGAGGAATTTTCAAAGATTTTCATGTTGCAATGCCATATGCAAACATTCATCGTCTCTATTGACTTTTCCACTAAGGTAGAAAGTTGTTAAAAGATATAATAACATATTTTAGCTTTTTATAATCTTTGACAACTGTCAAAAAAGGTGGTATATATGAAAAATACGTTGATTAACTAGTAAATAAAATGATGATTTTAATTACTTTTGTGTTTTCTTTGTTTCAGAAATTCTTCATAAAGTCTGGTCGACACTTTTGGATCATCATGGGATTCCATCGACAAAACTGTCTCAAATGCCCGTTTGATTCACCTAATAAAAGCTAGAACACAAGAGAGCAACCGGAACAGTTCTGTTGATGGAATCTTATGATGGTCTAAAATTGTCGACTAGAATTTATGAATAATTCCTGAAACAAATAAAGCACAAAATCAATTAATGGGGGCTATTCCTTAAGGGAAAAGTTAAATTTAACGTGAACGTTATTAAATAAAGCACAAATGTTTATTAAATTTAATATTTAAATATTAAATAAATTCATATTCTCTGTATATATGTGTTTAAAATGCAGCTTAGCCTGTGATGATACATAATAACATACACGTTAAACTTTACACTTCCCTTACAGCACTATTCCTTGAATATCATCTTTTTATTTACAAGTGAATCAACATACAACAACAAAAAGGTGGTATATATGAAATATATCACCTTTTTTGAAACAATGAAACAAATACATTTCATAAATTTTTAATTGAATCATTTTGCTGCAGGGAAATCAATTGGATCCGAGGTAAGTTCAACTACATCTATCTTGTATTTATTGGCTATTATCAGTCAATTTAATTATATGACTTTTGTTAATTATAATCTTTAACAACCGAAAAGGTACAAGAAGAAGGTCAGGTTAAGACAATACTGTGTAGGGTAAGGTGTTTTGAATATAAAATAATCAGATTTTCTTTTTGCTTCCACTCATATATATACATGAGTATCCTTTGTAAATTTGTAATTTCCAACAATAACAATCATTCATACTAAGGCCAGCCTAGTTCTGGAATCAAACCAAGGACCCCTGGCTTACTAGCCTGCGAGCCACCTGGGTGGACAAACAATTACATTTGTGATCCGCTTTTAATATCACTTATTTTTACTTTCCCCGGACCCCTGTCCAAGGGAAAGTATTGTGATCGTGAAAATTTTCTAACCGCCAATTTCAACAAATATGCACGTTTTGAGGTCCCCTGAGTCCATTCCATCGAGTTTTGAAAAATGTCTGTGTGTGTGTCTGTGTGTTTCCGCAATAGCGCCTAAACGGCTAAATGGTTTAAGACCAAACTTTATATCTAAGCTTTATATTACAGTGGAATGATCTGAAAAGCTTTTGGTTAGAATCAAAACTCATTAAGTGCAACTTTACTCTTAGCAATTTTTCATTTTTTAATTCGGATAGAAAAATGTTTCAAATAAAAGTTTTAGATCTTGGAAAATAAATAATTTCTGTTATAAAACTTTTATTGTAGGACCTCCGGTTTTCATTTTATAAGCATTTATCTGATAAATTCCCTTAGAGATTTTAATTATTGAAATAATTATTTTAATGACAAATAAAACGTCAAAGTGCCGTCAAATTCAACTTATCATTCGCAAACGCCTCCAGTTTGCAAAAATGAAGAAGAGTGTGGAGGAATGATTTTAACCTATTGTAAGGTAAGAAATAACACACTTAATTACAATATTCTTCTAAATACTCGGGTTTAACTTTAAAAGATAACAATCACTTTTTTCTATTAATAATTTTGCTTCCCTATTAAATTTTCTATCAGAAACTTATTTGACCGTATTCACCGGGGAAAGTGCCATCATGGACACATCACCATTTTTTTGTTATTATTTTTATGATTCTTGATAACTGACCATTGCATTACTTTTCTACAATAAGCGTTGTTCCTTTAATTAATTGTTAGTTGAGAAAAATATGTTTTTGTTGTTATTACGTTTACTTCTAGAGATAAATTCTACATATTTACATTTATACACAGTATTTATATTGTTTACTATCACTTAAGGCATTCTAAGTGAAAGAATTTTATTGGCTAAAAAAATTAGTGGGTCGAGATTCTTAATAAAGGATAAGATAATGAGATGGAAGACAAAAAGTGTATGGGCAACAAGACCTTATTACGGGTGTAAACGTCTGTATCTTGTGAAAAAAGCACCAATCGGGGAAAATATGAATATTTGCATTTTATGGCTACTTAATTGTCCTTTAATACACATATAAAATAGCGTCTTCTTAGATGTGCATAATGGTGAATAATAAAAATCAGCTCCATGCAGAGCGGATTGTTGGTCCTTTCTTACCTAAGAGAATTATCATAAGGTTAAGTGCGACATGTGTTCTATTCATTCTCCTTGCAGAAACACATTTTTTTCCATAAAGATTATTTACTGAGTGATATTAAGTAGATTCTTATGTGGAATATTTTAGAAGCAAGCGATGTTTAAGGCTTTTATTTGATGAAACTCGATAATACACTATTTATAAATAAAACAACAGATAATTAATCATTTGCCTGATGATGTGATGGCGAAGCAATTGTAGCAGTGTCTATATAATAAATTTTGTGAAACTTAAGAAACATTTTTATTTACAAATAGTAATTTGGAAACAATTCAAATACATAATTTTTATGAGATGAAATTATTTAGGCAGAAATGCTGATAGTCGATGGCCATTTTCTGAAGCTTAACTAGTTGTAAATGTGTTGTAATGATGTAAATATTTTGATGTAATTTAATGTAACTCTCAGAAATAAAGATTTTTCTTTCTACAAAATTATTTTTTTTTATAATATATTTATTTTAAGAACATATAAAAATATAAACAGCATTTTAATTCTTACATCAAAACTTATTGTACTATGTCTGAAACAATACAATTAAATAATCTTTCATTGGCACAAATGTTCTCACAAAACACCTCAAAATCATCAGGAATAATCAACTTGGATTCCAACAGTGAGGCTACATCTGGGAGGTTCCTTAGAGGAATTAAGTCTATGATTAAAGTTTCCTCATCCACCAAATTAAATCTAAAAAATGGCAATTATAGTAAAATAAGTAATAAATAAATAAAAAGAATTTTGAAGATATTCAATAAACATTAAATAATTATTTACAGTTACAATGGAGTATAGTCTATGTTTATGCTTGAAAACAAATGTCCAAATACCAGGCATTAGGTTATATATTTTTAAGTAATACATACTCAATTATTTCTAAGGCTGGAAATTTTGACTTCAGCGTGAATCGATTAATGGAAGTTCAAAATATTCGATTAATCGACTTATCCGACAATTAATTGAAAATAACCGACTAATCGAAATTAATCAAAACTAATCGATTAATCGAAACTAATTGATTAATCGAAAATAATCGGTCGGCTAAAATAACCGAAATTAATCCAAACTAATCGAAATTGATTGATTAAGCGAAATAATCGATCGGCTGAAATAACCAAATATCCAATTAATCGAAAGTAATCAGTCGTCTAAAATTACCGACTATTCGAAAACGGATAAAATAGTCGACTAATCAAAACGATTAGAAAATCCTATTCATGTAACCGGTAAGTTCAACAGAAAATTAATCATTACTTTGAGTAAAGAGTTTTTCATTAGAACAATTAATTTTATTGATAAATTATGACAATCATGTCACAATCATCGTGTAAATTATTATAATCATTAAAAAATAAAATGTTACTTATATGAACAACTTCTTTGAAAATTGCTGAAGATACAATTTTGTAAGACGCACATGTAAAAAGTGTAAGAATTTCGGGCCTTAAAGAAAAATATAGATCATTGCTATTAAATTAATACTTAATATTTGAATATTAATATTTTGAATTTGGATGAAGGTTAGACCAAAAGCGTATACGCGTTCGATTGCCACATCTAAATGCATTATTAGATTTAATAAATTATTATATGCAGAGTCATAAAATAATTAATATTATATTTAAGTGTAATCTCATATTAATGTCTTCAACAACAAAAAAAATAAAAGATCACAAACTTTAAGGACACAATTGCATTTTGTTATTTTGACTTTTAGCAAGCAAATTATAGTATTCAAAAAAAAAATAGTTATGAGTTGTAAATATATTCTTTTTATACAAATCTTTTCAAATAACATTTAAAGAATATTAGCAAAGATTAATTAAATGTAAAACAAATAAAAAAATTATGTTGCTTATTTTTTCATACATTGATCATATAATGCACGATATTATTAAACATTATTTATGATAAATATTAAAAATTATGAATAACTCTGTTACATTGATAAATATACCGTCTAAACGAAACGGTTCAAATAATCAACTAATTGAAACGATTAGAATATCCAATTAGTCAAAATTAATCGGTCGGTTAAAATAACCGTCAAATCGAAAACGGTTAAAATATTCGACTAATCGAAGCAATTAGAATATCCGATTAATCGAAACTAATCGATCGGCTAATATAACCGACTAATCAAAAACTGTTAAAATAGTCGACTAATCGAAACGATTAAAATATCCGACTAATCGAAAGTAATCGGTCGGCTAAAATAACTGATTAATCAAAACTAATCGACTAATCGAAACTAATCGATTAATCGAAACTAATCGGAAAATGGATAGAAAATTTTTCCAACAAACAATTTAATCGATTAATCGAATTTTTTTTAATCGATTAATCGACTTAATTGATTAATTTTGCCAGCCTTAATTATTTCAGAATGAAATTAAACAAGGAAAATTTCTGGCAATGATAAATAAAATTCGATCAATCACGAAACACGTGTCTACAGATAGAGATGTAATTATTATTTATGGTTTCCTTTCATTGAATATTTTCGACTCAAATTGTTGTAATGCAACAAATATCTATTGTGTAATCCAATGTTCGGCAGGGTATATGCTCAGGAAGTAGTTGTTTCAATAGATATTTGTCAAAAAAATTACTGTGTAAGTAATTTTTCCAGATTGATTGAATTTTATTGATCATTGCCAGAAATGTTCCTTGTTTAATTTCATTGCAATTTAAATAACTGTAAATGTGTGAATCATCTTTGTTCCATTTTATTTAACTCTATCAATGAAAGTAAAATAATTCACAGTTTGATTTTAATAATATATTTTTTAAATAACACTTACTTTATTAATTCATCAAATACATCAGGAAAGATGTTTTTGTTAATGTCAACAATGTATATTGATTTCTCTAAATACAAAGCCCGTTTGAAAAAAAGCCACGGGATTTTTGTGCAGTGAGTTCGGAGTTCGTTTAAAACAATGTGCAGTTCTCCATTGTATAATAAGAGATGGAGATGTAGACCTGAAACTTCTGCAAATACAAAACAAAATTAAAATAATAAGAGACGAAAATTAGGCCTGAAATTTCTGCAAATAAAAAACAAAATTAAAATAATAAGAGATGGAAATGTAGACTTGAAATTTCTGCAAATAAAAAACAAAATTAAAATAATAAGAGATGGAAATGTAGGCTTGAAATGTTTGCAATTAAAAAACAAAATTAAAATAAATTTAAAGGAGTGTGAAACTTCTTGGATTGTGAAGGAAGAGGGCAGGTGTGCACTAACGCAGATGCATGCAACTTCTTGAATTATTTAAATTAATTCAATAATTACTACAAATCCATTAACTGTGAAGTATTGACATAATTTTGTATTGGTATTTTAGAAAAGTTGGCATTAATTGCAGAACAAGTAATTTGAAGATTGAAAGAAGTTAAAAATCGCAGAGAACAAGCAGTTATGGAGGAGATGACTCGAAAATGAGTACCCGGCGCCATAAGGGGCAACAAGGGATAGCAGACGAAGAAGAAATAACAAGTTGAAATTCAGAAAACATGAATTAAACATTGGTCGCATTTAGCAACCTCCACCGGAGTAACTGGTGAATCTAACCGAACATTTAAATTTAGCAATTTTCTTCAGTAGCAAATAATTTTAGAATGTAACACACTTTATACGTTCAGTTAAATTCCTGAAGTTTATATCGAACAATAACCGAGTTTTTATCACCGGTTATTTCCACCAGTGGGACCGGTGATGTCTGCTGAGCACAACCATTTATAAATTTGCAAAATATTTTTACTATACATTTGGATTGGTTGTAAATAAAATCAGTTAGTATGTTTTACCCTTGAGGTTGCGGTTTAGTGGAAAGAGATAGCTATATATTAAAATGGAAATAATCGTTTGAAAATAGAGCTATTCTTTTGGATTTCATTATATGAATGTGTATTTACATTTTTTATCTACCAAGTATAAAGTATCAGTCTAAATAAAAAATAAATCGTTAATTTTCGTGTATTACGTCAATTTACTAGTTTAAGTTAGAAAAGAAAATTGTAAGATATAATGAAATTAATAGGTCATGTCTGCTATGTTATTTGAATGCAGAATTTAGTGAAATCCTTTAAATTTTCATTGCCTTAGTTTTTATTAGCAAAAATTTAATTTAAAATTTGCTATAAATTTGATCAATTTTCATTGTTTTTCATAATTATTTTTCACAGAAACTAAACATTAAAATAATTTTTAATTTATCTGATGAAATTCCTGCTTATTTTAAGATTATTTTAATGTATAATACAATATTGTTCATTGATCACAACAACAATCTAACTCAAATTAGTGATTGCCCATATTTGTATAGCTATCTCTTTCTTCTAAACCGCACCCTTTATACAAATATGAATAGAATATTATGAGTGTAAAACAAACAATCCATATCAACATGAATTCAATTTCAGATTATATTATAAATCAGAAAAAACTTGTATCTGTATTAAGATTTGTATTTTAGAAAAAATAATCAAATGTGAGTTAGATTAATGATTTCAGAATACAAGGGCATTCCGATAAGTACTTAGCCTCATCGCCTGATGGTCCAACTATTGCAAGAGAAGTTTGCTATTGTGTAGCACATTCTCCTAGATGGCAACTATCAAAATTTCAGCTGAATCGGACTCGTAGTTTTGTTTTGACAGCATGTAGATGCGGTCGTGTCTTAGGATTTTAGTATAAATGGAAATAGAGCAATATTGGTTGGTGATTCGGTTTATGTTTGTGGAAGGAAAATTGTGAAGCGAAATAAAAAAGCGCTTAGATACTCTTCTCTTCTCCTTCGATGGCGACTGTCAAAAATTGGTTTAACGAGTTTCAATGTGGTTCAAAGTCGGTTTTTGGTGAACCATGTCTAGGTGCCCCGAAAATGGCTACCATGGATGACAATGTTGTAAAAATTCACGATCTTGTATTGGCAGACTGCCAATAGCATGAAATTTTGGGCATGAGAAAGCTGTCGGCACGATGGGTGCCGCTTACTCCGGACAGATTCCAAAGGAGTTGAGGAACAGTCGAAACAATGGACTTCACCCGGTGAACGCGCTCCGAAGAAGGCGAAGATCGTTATATCAGCCGGAAAGGTGATAGCCATCGTTTTCTGAGATTCACAAGATGTGATCTACATCGTCTACCTGGAGAAGGGCAAAACGGTTACACAGCTCTACTATGGTGAATTATTGGGCCGTTTTGACACCGAATTGCAGAAAAAACGGCCCCAGTGGGCGAAGAAAAAGTGTTTTTTCACCATGACAAAGCGTCGGCTCACATTTCTGCCGTCACCACGGACAAATTGGTCGAATTGAACTACGAACTGCTGCTCCATCCACCGTATTCTCCAGATTTAGTCCTATGCGACTTCTTTTTATTTACAAACTTTAAAACTTTCGCCAGGCAGAAATTAGAATCAAATGAGGAGTATTTTTCAGACGGGTTAAAGAAGTTGGAGCATCACTAGGTCAAATGTATTGAGTTAGAAGGAGACTATGTCGTAAAATACATTACCACTTTTCCAAAATTTTCGTTTTTCTTTTGTAGGTTAAATACTTATGGGACCGCCCTTGTATACCCATAATATATATAGTTGAGAACTTTTTTATCTAGTGCTTTGCATTTTTTTATTAAAAACATTATATTGCCAACATATATTTTTTAAAAGTAATAAAGAACCATAGGTTCTAACAAATTGAAGAATTTGATTTAATAAATAATGACCCAAGTGACGTTTCATTTGTTTTCGTTCACCGCTGCCAATAAAATATCAAATAAAAAAAGAATGAAAGTACTCTAAAGGAGAAAAATTCTCAATCATATGGTAATTTCTTCTAATTTTGAGATTTCTTAAATTAATTTGAATGACATATTATATTTTCTGTGATTATTCAGGGTGTTTCAAATTCAACTCTCACCATGTTGATCTCGAGATAGATACAGATTTAAATTTGGCACTTTAATAGTGATTAATATACTGTCGAAAAAACTGGGCTAAGTTTCTTTGTTTTTGAGAAAAATAAAACAACTGAAAAATATCCTTTACATCTTATAAGAAGCAAGATCCCCATGGTGACACTTAAATTTGAAACACCCTGTATATTAATATTTTTTTCTGAAATACAATTTAAAAATGCGTAGTAGTATAAACATTGTTTTTCAATTTTTATTATGGGTATTACTGAAAAATTTACTTGGTGATTATATTTCACTATAGTTATAATGTGATAATTGCAATATAATTAAAATACCTGTTTTAATAAGCATTTTCATCTGAGGAGAATTTTTATCATCACAAACATTTTGTTCGTGTTTATTCAATATCACACCATCTCCAATCTGTATCAAATTATTTTCAGGATCACTATTGTTTGAAAATCCTCTCGAAACAATTTCATCTTCATTGTCAATAATTTTGAAATTCACTGTATCACAATCATTATTTATATTTATTGGGGTTTCCTTATTGTAATTATTTGTATTATGAAAAATATTATTGCTTTCATAACTCCTGAAATTTAAATTTAATTCATCATTTTTTCATTAGAATTAATAGAGTTAACTTTATTTGTTGCAATGTTTAAAGCAATATCTTCATTTGTAACAGCATTTTCATGAGAAAAATCTAATTTGAAGTACCTTTCATCCTGAATGATATTTAACATATTATCATCCGTTTGCTCGCTTTTAATTTCCATTAATCCATTTGAAACAATTTCTTCCCGCATATCCTTATCTTCAGTTTTCACATTTGTAACAGCATTTTCCTGATCAAAATTTAAGTGGAAGTCCGTTTCATTTTGAATTATATTTAACACCATGTCATCCGTTTGCTCCCTTTTAATATTTTCAACCTTCATAAATTCATTCGAAACAATTTCTTCCTGAATATCCTTGGTAATCCCAACATTTTTCTCTTCTTCACCGTAATTTCCATTCCACACAAAACACGGTGCATCCACATTTAAATCACTCTGCGTGTTATTATTCCATTTCGGGTATGAATTTTGAACGGGTTCTTCTAAATAAATTGCTTCATAATTTTCAATTTCACTACTTTGAATTGCTTGCCGGCAAAAATCTATTTCTTGGGAAATGTAGGTTGCATAATTTTCTGGAATGAATTCATAATTTACTTGTAGAGAGTTGCTTGACTTAATTTCGTAAGGAGTTTGGGAAAGAAACACCGAATATTCTTGAAGATTTCTCGGAACAAAATCATGATTTTCTACTAGATTATTGGTGTTTTTTGGAATAAATTCTTTGAAATGAAAATTCGTATCCTCTTCAAGGTTTTCATGGGAAACAATATCTTTTACATAAAGACATTCTTCCTGAAGCCTTCGTTCTGGTATAAATTCTTTGTAATGAAAATTAATATTTTCTTCTTGATACTGTTGCTCAGGAATAAATTCTTTGATATTAATATTTTCTTCTTGATATCGTTGCTTAGGAATAAATTCTTTGAAATTAAGATTTTCTTCTCTCGACTCAGGAATAAATTCTTTTAAGTGGAGGTTTTCGTTTTGAAATCTTTGCTCTCGAATAAATTCTTTAATTTGATGTTGTTCTTGCTGGCCTTCTGTAATAAACTCTTTAAGATTTGTTTCTTCAATAAATTCTTCAGAATGATAATTTTGTTCCCTATGCTGAAATTTTGGAATGAATTCTTTAAAATGCTGATTTTCTTCTTGAGATAGTTGCTCAGGAACAAATTCTGTGAAATGATTGTTTTCATTTTGAAATCTTTGGTATGGATGGAATTCTTTAAATTGTTTTTGTTCTTGCTGGACTTCTGGAATAAATTCTTTACGATTTTCACCTTGAATAAATTTTTCAAAATAATATTGTTCCCCTTGTGAAGATTTAGGAATACATTCGTTAAAATGCAGATTTTCTTTTTGCAACTGTTGCGCAGGAATAAATTCTTTCTGAAGTCTTTGCTCTGGGATAAATTCTTTTATTTGATTTTGTTCTTGTAGACGTTTTAGAATAAACTCTTTAAAATTTTCTTGTTGAGATCTTTGCTCGGGAATAAATTGTTTAATTTGATTTTGTTCTAGCAGACCATCTGGAATAAACTCTTTAAGATTTTCTTCTCGAGATATTTGCTTAGAAATATCCAATGCATAATGAAGATTGTCTTCTTGAAAATTTTGTTCGTTAATAAATTTTCCGCAATGAAGATTTTTTTGTGGAATAAATTCTGTCAAATGAAGATTTTCCTTTCGAACCCTCTGTTCATGGATTAATTCATTGGAATATAGAGTTTCTTCTTGGAAGGTTTGTTTAGGAATTAATTCTTCTGAATGAAAATTTTGTTCGAGAAGTTCGTCTCCTGGAATAAATTCTTTGAAATTAAAACTTCCCTCTTGAAAAATCTGATTTGGATTAAATTCCTCGTAATTGAAGATTTCTTCTTTAATATCCGCAGCAAGTACACACTTTTCTTCAGAACAATTTTGTTGAATGAATTCAACTGGTATACTCATTGTGGTTTTAACGTTTATACAACCACAGTAATCACTTTTTATTAAGCCATCTCTTATTTGACTACAGTCAGCCCCTTTTAGATTCTTATCTTCTGTGGGGCAGCCGTAATTAGTACTTTTTAAATAATTTATTTCTTCATTATTGCAATATGCAATATTTAAATCACTTTCATTTATTTGATAACAATCACTTAAATTGCTCTCTTTTAATTGCCTTTTTAAATTACGGCTTTCGAGTTTTTGAGAATCTCTATAATCACTTTTAAATTTGTGACTGTAATTAGATTTACATCCTCCTCTCTTCTCAGACTTTTTCTTAAAATACTGTGGTAGGATTTCATGTAGTGTTACACCTTTTCTGAGAAGGACCACCATTTCCTGCAGAGTCGGCACCAAAGCCTTCTCGAGTTCATCAAAAGTCGGGTACAAGTAAATCTCTTCGATGCACGGTTCGAACGCTCTGTAGTTGCTCCTTGATCCCTGAAATGTACCTCAATCAATCGTAGGGTTACAAAAATCCACAGGAAAAAAACAAATAAAACTTTATTCACATTAATTCGTCAATACAATAAACTCTAATCGTAAATCATTATTTTAACAAACACCTTAACATCCAATAAGGTTTCAGGAAGTTCTTGAATAAATATTATAAGTATATACAATAGTATCATAATTTATAAAAAATAATCTGATTTCAATAATTTTTTTTTCCTCATTAAATCATATTATAAACTCAATAACAATCATGTAAACTTAAAGATCATTCGTTTATATATTTTTTTGGGGTGCAATTAAGTTTTTGATTCTTCTAACATTTGCTTCATGATTTTTAACAAGTCTTTGTTGCTCAAGGGTTTTCTATTGGTTTCCATTACCTGGTGCTCGAACCTGGCATAGCCGGCCATTACCAGGCTGTCGTTTATAAAGTTGTCCTGCTGGCCGTTGGTGTCCACCACAACCAAGTCATAAATTTGAGACTGCAAAATTTAACATTAAAATTAATCTTCATTAAAATTTAAGATTTTTAATTAGTATGGATTAATTCGGATTCCATTAATGAAAACCTTTAACTTATTAATGGAGAGGTCGGTTAAATTTTCGTTAATTCAGCCATCCACATTACATACATTTATTGTCGAGAAAAATAAAAAAAATACACATATATACAAAATAATTAAAAAGAAGTAGAAATATGTCACCGCTACGCCAAATGTGTAAGTCCTATATTTCTGCTTTTTAAAATTTTTTTGTATGTTTGTATTGTTTTGCATTTTTTTTGTTTATGAATTTCTTTTCACTTATATTTTTTTCTGTTATTTTGTTTGTCGCTATTAAAATTGTTTTGTGTACATAAATTTATTTTTTTAATTTTTTCCCGACAAGCTAGTTTTATGGGTGGGGTTGGTTAAACTTTCGTTAATTCACTCAGAAAACTAGCTTACAAAGAAAAATAAAATAAATTTATTTACACAAAAAGAAACAGTAATAATAGCAATAACAATTTTCTTTTTTTATTTTAATCATTGACCTTTCTATCACTGGTGTAAGGCAAAAAAAATCAATACAAACAGAAAAAAAATAAAACAAGGTATTTATGTTATATTTATAGCTTATGTTATATTATACACTTACCATTTAGTGATAGTACTTTCAAATCGAATAAAGTTGAATGCTTTATTTTTTACCAATAAAATAAATTTTATTTTGTTTAAGTTTGAAGATGATTTGTGGCTTAACGGTTAACTTTTGAGTATAGATAAGTTCAATTAAATCATCCTATTTTGGTCCCAAAAACATGTGATTAAACCATTTCCCAAGATTAACAGGACACCATGCATACGGAGTGATTCAGTTTGGTGTTCCACCCTCTTCTAACATTTTTATTTTGACAGAAAACTATAACAAACTATATATATTTGTAAACGGCAGTATCACCAAATTGATAAACTGACTACTGTCAAAGTAGCGATAGTCAACTTTTTTTTTTTCAAATGACACCATATCTATTTTTTGTTCAATTTGGATAGTGGGCACTTTCCTGCACCGAATATTATTCTTTTTTTTTTGTTAGCTAAGCGATAATTGTGATGGATATTTGGGTGCAGGAAAGTACCCGCTATCCAAATTGAACAAAAAATAGATATGGTGTCATTAAAAAAAAGAAGTTGACTATCGCTACTTTGACAGTTGTTATCTTATTGTCAATTTTGTGGCACCATTAAATAGAGAATTTCTTACCGTTTACAAATATATGTGGTTTGTTATAGTTTACTGTAAAAAGAAGTTACCGATTAAGAATTACCCCTACGCCAAATGAGTAAGGCCGATAATGTTTTTTTTTAAATTTTTGTATGTTTGAATTTTTGTTTTTGTAGAATATTTTAAATCTGTAACGTCGAGTAGACAGAGACAAGAGGAGAGACGCTCTTGAATACTTTCTCTCGTGCAGAGACTCGCCGCACGGTACTACCCCAAGCAGCACCCCCACCTGATTGACGATGTGCCCACGCCCGGCCGCTCAAGCTTATGGCCCAAGCACCCTTTATAACCAGGAACCGGACCTACCAACGGCAGTCTTGCACTGATTACAGTCCTGGCCTAACCTTTAGCACTGAGTACAGTCTAAATGTCGCAGAATACCTTCTTGAGCACTGACTACAGTCTCAAGCCTTCTCAAGCCCCGCTACAGTGTAGACAGTCTGCGTTATATCCTGGCCATCCGGACGCGCCGTTCGTGGAACATTTTACGTTAATATTTTGTGAAAATAGTTCTAAGTGTTTGTACATATTATCCTTTAATAAATATCTACTTGTTGCTGAAATCTACGACTCTACATTTTAAACAAACCGTCCAAATAATCCTACAAATCATATTTTTTTGTTGCTATTATAATTTTTTTTCTCTTTCTCTATGAGCTAGTTTTTTCTGGGTGAATTAACAAAAGTTTATACAGCCTTTCCCTTAATAAACTTTGTTTGTATAACTGAAATTATCAAACTAACATACTGTTAGTTTAATGACTTCAAAACTATAGTCACTAAATAAATTTCAGTTATACAAGCAAAGTTAAAAATTGTTTTCATTAATCGAAAAAAGATGTATAACAAAGTAGAAGCCTTAACAATTAGTAAATTGATTCAGATTATTACAGCTCAACCATTCCTAAAATAAATGCCGGCTGTTTGGGGGCAAATCAGATATTTTAATGAAATTCACATATGTTGTGAAGGACATAAAATATAATTTTAGGTAATTAATAAAGGCCAAATAAATTGAATGTGTCAGGACTTATAATAATACAAACTTTTATTTTATCTAGTCTTATATAACATCGTTATATGTGCCTCTCTACTTCTCAGTGAAAGGTGACTTTTATTTTATATTAAAAATTATTTTTGAAAACAGTTTTAATCAATCGGGGCTTTTCTGTAAGAAAAATGTTAAATTTAACGTGTACATTAATTAATATTCACAGTCTAAGTAGCTTATGAAATATATATATTCAAAGAATATGAAATTCATTAATAACGTACATGTTAAACTTAATATTACCCATACAGAATAGCCCCCAATATTTACTCTTCCTGTACTGTTAGTAATGTAATCCTTGAGAGTGACGTCGCAAACTTGCACTTGGCAGATGCAGTGGTAAGTATGAAAAATGTAAAGAAAAATCCACTATTTAATACATTATTTTAATCTCCAGAAAAACTGTTTTATGTATTTTATCACTTACAAGAGACTCAAAAAAGGCAATTTTTTAACTGTTGTACTTTCAACAAATATATGTATTTGTAAAGAGGCATTCTACCCTTATTACTTTTCCACCATTTTTTTTTTTTGGGGGGGGGGAGGGGTGATAATAATTATATTTTTAAAGAAACATTTATAGCTCCTAAAATCACCATAAAAAGAACTGTTACATGTATGTACCCTCTTTGGGTGCGGAGAAAATAATATATTTTTTTATTAAGTAGACAAAACCTTTATAATTTTTTTTAATGACAAATGTAAGATAAATGGAGGTTTTTGGAAAAAAAAATCAATTTAGCTTGAGGGGATGGAATGGTCACATTCAGGGAAATTTTAGCATATAGCACTACAGTTTGCTGTTGCCTGAATGAACGAATTTCAAATACTTTATTCCTATTTATATGGCTGTTGTTTCGTATCATCCAATACTTTTACTCCTATCCCAAAAGATATTCTTATTTTGTTTATTGTCCCAATCAGGTTGATTGTTTTCACTTTTGTCTCTTTTTACCTTCATCCAATATTTAAATAAGTGAATTTCTGTATATGTTTCTGTTTGAATTTTATTACTTTATTGCACCTTTTAATATAAGCAAAATTTTTGTGTGTGTAATATTTCAAAAGCGAAATCTGGAAACCAAATGCTTATATCGGATTTTCAGCTTGAATTTTTCAAAACTCGTTTACAGACGAAAGAAGCATTAGACATTGTCTAGAAAACATTTCTGGTTTTTAAAGGGCGGGTTCAAAACGTGCGAAATTGGGCCCATAAACATTAATCTGTGACCAAGCCCAGCGTCCCGACTTGTTTCTTCTACCACACCAAAAAATTCTCAACGTTTTCAGTATCCAATCCTCTGCCCTGTTTTCTCACATTGAAAAAACATCCATTGCCTTATGTTGTTAAGATTTCTCTGCAATTATTCTTGACCATTTTCATAAATTTTACATAAAAATAATAAAACAGTCTTGTTTAGAACAACATGTTAATAGCGTTATTATTTCGGTCTTACCACATTTTCTAACTCGTATCTATAATTTTCAATTAAACTTGATATTTCAACTTATACTTTTCTTCGTAATTCAACTTTATTTGTTTTTTTTGTACATATTTAATCAGTTATTAAACAAATCGTTTTGTTTAAGTTTTATTAGAAATTTGGTAAAAAAAGGTAATTTGCAATGGCTATATTCATTTTTTTTATTATCACTCATAACTATTGTCTAAATTTAATAACAAAAGTAGAAGCCTCAACAATTAACAGGCCAAATTTTTGTAATTGGAAACTACATTTAAATGAATTTTAGATTATTAAAAAAAGCAATAATACTTTGAAACAAAATTCATTACAATGTAGTTTCCATTACAAAAATTTGGCTTGTTAATTGTTGAGGCTTCTACTTAGTTATACATTGTAATGCAATGAGACACTTTTTACTTTGCTTGTATAACTTGATTGTTTATAATTTACACAACCTTGGCTTGTCACTATTAAATAAAAATGTTTTGATGTCACTATCAAAAAACATTTTTTGTTTTTAATAATGGCATGGATAAGGTTGTCAAAATTATAAACAATACAAGTTATATCGAGCGTATAACAAAAATCGACGACTAAGTTGGCATTGGAAATCTAAAGTCATGTCTGAACTAAAATCAAACGTGCACGCGTATAGTACTGGTTGTCATGTTGACACTGTTTAACCGCAACCAGCATTCGCATGCGAGTGATCTTAGTACAGACATGACTCAAGACTTCCAACGCCAACTTCGTCGTCGATTTTTATTATACGCTCGATACAAACAAGTAAAGTGTTTCATTTATTGAATCAAAAATAGGAGGTTACAACTAGGACCGCACGAAAAAATTGGTAATTGCTGAAAGCTGCACCTCTGGTACAGCGATCAAGTGGGAAAAAAAAAACTTTACTTCTGGATTTAGTGATGCATCGCCACTCATACAGCAGTGTCGTTTTGCTCCTCTGCTTAAATAAACAAGAGAAATTACTGGCAATGATCTTGTTTAGTTTTATTGTAAAAATATAATGGTTTTGAATCTGACATTGGTCTTAGTCAGGGAACCGCAGTGCTAAAGCGGAGTAGCAAAACAACACTGCTGTATGAGTGGCATGTAACTACATCCAGCGGTAAAGCATACATTTTTTCTGCTTGATCTCTATACTGGAGTTTTATGATGATCAAATCTTATTCACCATTGCCAGTAATTTTCTTTGTTTAATTTTATTGTAATTTAAATAACTGCAAAAGTATGAATCATCTCTGTTTCATTTTATCGTTATATTTTTTTATTTCAAATTTTATTTTAATTATGTTTCACCATGTGATTAATGAGAACATAGTGAATGATATTATATTTTTGTATTGAGAATGTAAGAATTGAAAATGATAGGTATTTTAGTAAAAAATATCAATTTTTCAGTTTCCTACTTGAAACCATTGCTGTTTTTCATAAGATTACAACAGAAAATTATAAAGTGGGTATTTTTATTTAAATATTTATACTTACTCCCTTCCCGTACTCCACAAAGAAGTTGGAATAGTTTTTGGGCTTTATGTCTGAATAAAGCTTCAAAGATAAATGAACAAATATTTTTTCATTTAATAAAAATGAGTCAAGTTTCATTTATAATAATAAATATTTTTTCGTTGATTGTTAAGACTTTCATTTGGTAATACAATTTGAGTTTATTAAGTAAAACACTTTATTCACTCACTAAAATAAAATAACAAGTTATACAAACGAAGTTAAAAAGTTTTTTACTTAATAAACATATTTTTTCCATTAAGATCTAATCAGTAATTCATCAGATATTTAACTGTTTCCATACTTTTTAGATACCTTGTATACACAGTATTCAAGAAAAGAATGCACAGCATGGGGATCTTGAAAACATCAACCTAGAGGTGAAACATCGGATAAAAAATGTTAACCCGTCATTTTGTAAGAGTGACATCGGTCGCTTTCAGGGAACTGTAGCTCTCAAGCGCTTTACGAAAGTGGTTTCGCTGAACGGTACCGCTTTATGTGTGGGGCTGTACCGTTTTATGAAGCGGTAAAGCATATATTTTTTCTCCCTTGATCGCTTTTCAAGCCGTGTAGCTGTAAACAAAACCGCCATATTTTCGTGAATGTTCTTAACATCGAAAGGGTGTTCAGGGAACATCAAGCACTTTGCGCTGTAGCGCTACATGTCTAAAAATTTCCTGAACGCGACTATTGCTTTTAGTTGTTTTTTTTTATATATTATGGAATAAATACAAACATTGGAATATAAAAAAATCGAAAAATTGCATTTTTTTGGAAAATTTTGTAAACAAATTATGAATTTCTGTGATTGGCAGACATAGTGCACCTTTTTTCTACTTTGAAGCACCCTGTCTATATCTTCTACCATTTTCTAAATCACCATTCTGTGCATTCTTATCTTGAACACAGTGTATATATTTTTTTCTAGGGAAACTTCAAGTTAATAAAGCTGTTAAATTGCATTCTTACTTCTTCATCGATTGAATGTATCTCAGCTACACACACTTTATTCCTGATCAAATCCAGGAAATACTCCGCCGACTCCACAGACCACATTTCCTGTTCATGCACCGGCAGAATCTGCGCCAGCCTCCCTCTAGTCGCCTGCGCTGGAAATTTCGCGAAATTTTTGTGCAGATAACACAAAGTGTCTATTGGAATTGCGGATACAGTTCCGTAATCGAAGAAAAATACCTTTAAAATAAAGAAAAACATGTATATTGTAAAATACAATTGTAGTTAATTTAATATTGCATTTTAATAAAGAAGAAACCTCGACACCCAATACGGGTAAAAGAGGATACGATTAAGAAAGAAAGAATAAAGAAGAAATATTCTTTTGATAAAATTGTAATGTATTAGATTTTGTGCTAAATACTAAATGCCGATTTTGCCCTCTGTAAAGTACGAAAATGCACAAAACCAAACATTCGGGATCACCTTCCGGTCTGCGCAATATCTTTGGTTGTTGTTTTGGGTTAACTGCTGTTTGTGCATATGTTAAGAATAAAGAATGGTATAATAAAAATGTGTGTGGATTTTATTTTCCTCAAATTCCAAAAAATACCACAAAAATATACAATGAATTTCATTTCCTGGTCGTAAATAAGACAAGTTCGTCTTCCTTTAGTGGCCGAAATAATGATTCTTTGTTGTCTACTTTGTAGACTCTAATTGTTGACGATGCTACTTGTAAATGAAGCAAAAGATGGCGTTTTGTGCTATCTTTCTAATTATAAGAAATATTCTATTCATTATAATTTTTTTTCGTGAAGTCTCAGTTTAAAGATAACTGAGAGTCTCGCAAGCCCTGCAATTCAAGACATCAATTTATAAATATGTTTCTGAATGAAATATCCTTTTGCACAAATATTCTAGACACATACAAAAAAGAAAAAAAAAATAACAAGAGGAATCTCTACTTTAAGCATTGCATGCAAATTATCTTTTTTTTAAAGGGAGGAATGATTCAAAGAATATTCAGGTTAGGGATTAATGAAATGAGGACATTTTTTTCCTAATGAACTAATTAGAAGTATCTTCCCCCAAAATGTCATTTTTGGGGTAGATACTTCTAATTGGCTCATTAGTAACTAATTAGAAGTACCTACCCCAAAAATGTCCTCATTTCATCAATTTTTGTGTATAAGTATTTTACCCAAGATGATGACAAACATATTTTCATGGACTCCGGAAAAGTATATTTCGTTAGAAATACCTCTTGCCCTGGTGGCTCCCAAAATAAATTAAATTGAAATAAAATATACAATAGTTGTATACAATGGTTTATTACCCCTAAGTTATATGCATGATGTGGATGTAGGGTTTTAGTTAAATTTATTTATTTATTGTTTGAAACCTACCTTTACAGAGTGTTTCGATTCTGGCACCAAGTTAGTGATCACCGCTCTGTGATATTCCCCAAGATAAGTGGCCACGCAGTATAAGCCTTCTTGGATTTCACAAGTGGGAATCAAGTATGTTGTGTGGTTGTCTGTGTAAAACAATCTGTAATTTTATAATATTTAAATTTAAAATACATGGCTTTATTCACAGATTATTATTTAGTAAAATTAGAACTTAATTATATATTATTATTCTGATTCAAGTAAAGTTAAATGTTAAGAGTGGAGTAAATTTTGAAAGAATTTTGATTGACAATCAAAAAAAGTATTGTAAATGATTAAATAAAAATGCCATAAAAAGTGTGCTCCTTTTAATATTTTGTTTTTATTTAAAAACAATAATTAATAATAAATGGTAGCGGAAAGACCTCCGGTCGATAGCCAATATGTATATATATATATACAATAAGAGATTTTAAATAATATTGTTGAGTTGGAAATAGATCAGATCTGACAAGAATATAATCATTCAATAATTTATTATTAGTCAGAATCTGTCTTGCAGAAGCTTCGTTTGGAAGGATGACTTTAAGAGGACAAGGTCTAGTTGTGCTTTTCCCCAAGCGAAATATTTTTAATGGTTTTTTATCGACAATCTTTTTAATTATTCCTGACGTGATCTCTAAATCATTAGACTTTTGGTCACCGGGATTTGCTTTCATAGATTGGGGAATATTATAAATGATAATATTCTTTGATATGAGCATTAGTTCTTTGATTTCGAATATGAGGATCATTGTGTCTTTGATTATTATTACCTAGTTTTTTTCTCTAGAATTGTGATTCTCTTATTTAAATTAGGGATTTCCTGAAAGACCGAAGCTATAAATTGATTTTTTGAATATCTCAAACTGTTTTCGAAGAATGTTCGTAATAGTTGCACAGCACAGGTGGGCCACGAAAAGGTAAAAGAAAAGAGTACAGAAGATATGGAAATTTTAATTTTGATTCATAGTTATTGTGTGCAATCCAGGTTACAAATAATAACAAAACAATTATGGCGTGTATACACAATAAACTTAGGATTTTATTTATTTTGAAAATGGGTTAGTTGTTGATTTAATTGAATATATGTAATAGTTTCGTAATTAAATAACGCATCAAGTGTGTGATTATCACCAATTTAACTTTTATTTTCTGGTTTACTCATTGTTTTTGCTGCAGATTATCGGAGCACACACTCACACAACATAGTTCACAAATTGAAGTTAAACAAAATACATATTAATAACTATTATTTCAAATAATTCAATAAATGAATTCCTTCTTTTCTCAAGCAGTTTGAAGGTGTTACTAAACCGAACACAGCTTGCATCTGAGCCACTGCAAATTGTCATTTTACTTCTCTCAAGTATAGGCTGAATGTAACATATATTTATAACAATAGTTCAACAACTAAACTTGAATACTTTTTGTGTAGCAAAGATAAATTTGTTAGTGTTATTTATTCTAATCATATCCCTATTCTCGATAAATTGAAAATGATTATTTTTTTACTTTTCTGAAAGCCAATAAAATTTGATCAATTCTGTTTCTCCCTCATGTTTTAGCCAATTAGAACATTATTATAGTAGAAATCACCTCACACTGAGAAGTAGAGAGGAACATATAACGATGTTATATAAGACTAAATAAATAAATTATAGTGGAAATAATATGAGGTAGTTTATTTCCAGAGAAATAATTTGAGATGCTTTATTTTGGATAATTGTCAGTGTCATAGCAAATATGTATGATAATTTATTGTAACAAAATAACTACTTGTGATAGTATTTTCTATTGTGGAGGCTTCTACTTCTTTATAAATATTTAAATATGATAATCAACACACTTCTAAACTTCGTTTTGTATAACACATTATTTTTACTTGTGACTGCTGTTTTGGCAAATTCAGCTTGCCATTATCAAACATGAAGTTCATGTTTGCCGAAACTGCAGTCACAAGTAAAAACAAAGTGTTATATAAAACAAAGTTTAGCTACTTTATGCAGTCCGGAAAGATCGAGCCGATCAAGTACTTTACTTGCATCGTCAAAAAATCATCTAATTTCGATAAATTTTAAAAGATTTTCGAAAAACGCCTGGCAATAAGAAAATCTTGCAAGTTATTTTGAAATTTACATTATTTTTCGACGATCACCATAGAAGCTATTTCTGCTGCAAGCAAGTTTTCATTTCATGCTCACTCTTTAATAATAATAATTCTTTATTAGTGCTGCTACAAAAAGATGTTTACACTCGTCATTAATACAATGAGATACAATAATGAATCATAAATACAATAAATAATTTAAATCAGTCTCACATTTCGGCCAAAGTGGACTGATAGAAATACGATGCGTATTAGAAGCGATGTAAAGTGCCAAAACTTGTGCTCGAAAAAGGTTGCATGACTAATGTTTTGTTGTAAATAATAATAATAAATAATAGGTTGTAACAGATTAAAATATTAAAAGTCTTACAACTAGTATTTTTAAATATCACAGATTGATTTATCACAGCTTTAGTGGTATTATTGAAAATAAGTAATAACTCACTGCATCGAGTCCATGAGTTTGTCAAGCTCGTCGATGTATACGTCCATGTTGAACCAGAATTTCGAAGGGTCATAGACTTCCGCTATTTGCACGTCGATGTATTCACCCACTCGGGAAACAATCTTCTGTTGGGGAATTACCTCTCCGGGGGAAACGATATCAGAAGGTGTAAATCGTAAATTATCCAGTGCATTCTGAGTAAAAAAAAGATGTATGAAACGGAAAAATGTAACAATTCAAATAACTTTTCTGATTTTGTCTTAGCTGATATCACACATTATTTTCTTTAATGACTATAATTGTAATTATGATTAGTATAGGCAAAAAGGACAATTTAAATAATTGATTTTATACTTATAAAATACAATCACAGACAAAATATATCTTTGTCTGTGATACAATCAAAGTTTAATTTGAAAATACAATATGATTGATAACTTTTCTAGAATGTTTGTGATGTATTTCTTATCAATAATAACACACGAGCTTTTTCCTTACTTCACTTTTTATTTAACACGTTAGATGTACATTTCGACCACAAAGTGGTCATTATCAATAACAACAGTTGTTATTATTGATACTAACACTTCACGTGAACTCAAAACCCATTTATTTGATGTATTTCTTAATTTTACAATTTGTGATGACAGAAAACACGACACTGAACCCGGGACAAATCAGAGAATGCCCCGTTGCTAGTGTCGAACCGCGATCTACCCCCACCAGTTTCCATCATTCAATTGCGATGTAGACGTAGCAGATTGAGGGGAAAATGTGAGATGCCCCAGAGCCTGTGTTTCGAAAGCATACTATTTGTTATAAATCAGAAAATGTACATACATTTACATGGGTATTTATAATAATTTATCTGTTAAAAAAAATTGTCATAGGTCACGGTTTGTCATGTAAGAGAATAAAAACAAATAAAATGTCATATGTTATTATCTATCAAATCAGTAAAAATGTTTACTACCAAAATAAAATTCAAAGAGGAGAAAAGTTCTCGAGCACATGGTACTTCAATTAATTGTGAAAATAGCAATTATAACAAGCAATTTTATGTTTTCTATTATACATCTTTTAGAAACAAATAAATCAACATTTGATTATCAGAAATAAAATATTTCAAAATGAGTTTGTTCATAATCAAGACAAGTTCGCCTTCTTTTAGTGGATGAAACGTTTGCTTGGTTTATATTATATTCGTTGATTCTCAACTTGCTCGATTCTCAAATAATAAACACACTATGTTATACCAAACCTTTTTAGATCGGATTACTAGAATGCTTTAAGAAAAAAATGTTGACTAACCTTATTTTATGTTAAATATAGCACCACAAACATTTGGCAAAGAGGAAATGTTTGACTGAAAGATGAAATTATTTTCAGTTGCATCAGTTACAGACAAAACCACAAAAGATAATATAAAATATTAAATATATTTTTATATAATCATAAAGTGACGATGCCACGTAGAAATTAGGCAACAGATGGTGCTTTGAATTATTGGTACAAAATCATTTTCGTCAACAAACCTTGCTGAACTAATTATATAAATATTTTATCAGTGTTTAGACTTAAAGCTATTAATTTGATATTTAAATAATACATCAATTAAATATTCAAATGAAAATGTATTTTAATTTGTCGGATTTATAAATTCAAATCAAATTAGAACACTTTGTCTTTTCGGATGGAAATGTTTTTCATTTAAAATGTGAAAAATATAATTTTGTCAAACAAAAGCTATTAACGACAACAATAAAAAATCTAAGAAAAGTTTTATAATTAAATAATAAATGTTTTATGCAAAATAAAGGGTGTCAAATCATGAGTGACTCCATTTGAATTATTATACAAAGAGCTTTTTTATCAGTATACATTTCCCCTATGTATACCTGCAAAATACGTGAGTCAACACATTGATGTATGTGTTTAGTTGCCTATAATACGCAACTAAACATACACATGCCAAATAAATAAATCGTGTTAGACTTAAAACTATGTTCAATGCGCTTGGCTCCCATTTTTTGCAGATATACACTTCCCCTAATATATACTGATAAAAAAAACCTCTCTGTATAATAGTTGTGATGATTATAAATATCAAATGTACTGTCATGTCTCAAATTTTGTTCGAAATGGAGTGCTGGCCGATTGCTCAAAGAATATTTTAAGATTCATTTCAATTATTCAAACACAGTGACAGTTCCGGCAAGAGTTTAATATTGAAATGATTCCTTCTCGTAACTAATGCCATCGTCAACTCCAGTTACCCTTAAATGTTACATGGTTTCAACAAGATGGTGCAAGGCCTCATGTGTCAAATCTATGGAAGTCCTGCGAGAGATGTTTCCGTGTCGTCTGCTATTAAAAGTGGGCTATGTAAAATCAAAAGTATACCAGAACTGATCTCAAACTCGGAAAGTCTTAAAAAATAACATAAGACAAGCTATTGCTGAGATTCCGGCTGAAATATATCAGCATGTAATTGGATCAATATTGCACCGTGTGCAGATATGCATTGATAATTCACCGGGTCGATGTAATTTTTAAATATTAAAGATTAAAATAATTAAGAATAAAACTTGTGGTGTCCATCTTTAACTGAAAAAGGAAAAACAATTTTTTTGCACATTTGTAGTGCCTGTAAATGGGTCACTTATAATTTGATGACACCCTTTATAAAAATGTTTAGTCTACAAATAAAAACGTTTTTGAAACTTTGCCAGTAACGTCCCCATAATAATCATTTTTGATTTTAATAAAACTCACCGTTAAACTATTCAATGCCTGGGGTTTATTCTCTAAACGTCTCGCACATTTTGTATTAGAGGATGATTTACCCGCACCCTGATAATCTGGCTCAGAGACTAAGCTGTTTCCTACGTGGAAGAGCATGTAATCCCCGTTGTTAGGCTTAACAAACTTGAAAATCTTTGTCAATTCACAACACATCTGTATCAGGGATTTGTAATCGAACTGTGCATAATTTAATGTTTTATGATAATATTTCCTAAAATAAATAAATATGAATACACTTAAAAAAATCACAGGTTATATTTATATACACCATGCTTTTATAAATAGTATTATGGAATGAAGGAAAATATGGAGAAAAACATACGCAGGACAAACAATCACCTCACACTGAGAAGTAGAGAGGAACATATAACGATGTTATATAAGACTAAATAAATAAATTATGGAATGATGGAATAAATAATGATGCAGAAAAAAGTTCATTGACATGATTTGAGTTATTTAAGGTTGCGGTTTAGTATCAGGTCTAGTAATATTTAGTGCCGTTTAGAATCTTGCTTGCCCCTAACTTTTGGTTAGATGAGCAATGAGAATATGAGACAACTTTAAACTGTTTGCAGAAAACTATTTGCAATTGCGGACACTCCAATGTTTTGAAAAGTGAGTTCCACATGAATTAACCGAAAACAACCTCAATCCAACAGTCACAATCTGCAGTTCGCTCCTCTCTTGCCAAAACCAATTGCCGTTTTTAAGGCAAATTGTTACTGGAGATGAAAAATGGATGCTTTATATTAATCTGAAGAGTCTGCCATAATGGTTCGACAAAAGCAAAGTGCCGCAATCCACACCAAAGCCTGATCTGCATGAGGAGAAAGTGAAGCTGTTCGGTGGAATTTAAAAGGAATTCTTTGTTATGAACTCTTACCAACCGACCAAACCAGTGCACAATTGGAAAGATCAGACATAGCTTTAAGAGAAAAGGAAGCTGCTCTGATTATTTGGAAGGGTGTAATTCTTCTTCATAGTGGAAAAACTATGCTAGTTGAGATGGGACATTCTCCTACACCTGTATATTCTTTAGATATTGTCCCATCCGATTGTCATTTGTTTCGTTCATTGCAAGAATTGTTTTCTTGGAAAACACTTCAATGTTGAAGAGATGTCCTCAAAAACGCTTTAACCGAACTTTTTAAATAAAAATCACAAATATTTTACAATAGAGGGATTATGATGCTACCTGAGCATTGCACACAAGTAGTTGAAAACAACGGCGACTATATTGTTGATTAAATTGGTTTGTTTTGTTTTAATAAATATATATATAATCATTTTAATAATCTCTATAATACCTAAGCAGGTGTAAAGAAAATTATAAAGTAGTTTTAAAAATTTATTAGAAAACGACATTAATTATTACTAGACCTGATATAAAGGGATAGCTGTTTAGTAAAGTGGAAATAACTATATAGGTAGCACTTTCTATTAAACTAGGATATTGGGAAAATTTAAAAAATAATTAATTTTCCATTTGCATACTAACATGGTTAAAGATATAAAGCTGATTCACAATTACCCAGGAACAAGTACAAAATAGAAATGATGAATCATAAGATTTAAGTGTATCGATTCAAAATTACCTGGGAAGGTAAAGGCCTTCGGTATATGATCCATTTTCCATTCTCGTTCCTGTTCTGGGCAATTGTGAATCGACTCATACAGACCATTCCATATATGAAATATTAAATCTGTAACATCATGGTCTGTTCGCGACATATCCGTGAATTAGATACGAACTATTTATATTTCATGTTATTTCTCATTCTATTTTGATTTATAAATTTATTACTTTTACCATGGAACCCAGGCTGCATTTACGACGGTCAGTTTTCGCACACCAATATACAGGCTGTAAAACGCTTTCAACGAAACTTTTCTGCTGGCCTCAAACGTGACTTTTACGGGATCATAAACATTTTCTAGCAGAAGAGTTTTACAGCCCTAACCTTGAAAAATTTTCAATTACTTGTACGCTATCCTCGTCTTCCCTCAACCTTTTGCACCCTGTGATTTCCTTTAATTAATGAAATCATTTTTCCAAATTTGTCCCCAAGATTAAATCCTAAAGTCATCACTTCTTCTTAACCCAGTGTATGAGTAAGTTCCAAAAATTTTCGTCTTGTGAAATTTGCAATTTGTTCGATTTTTATCAGTTGTTAAATTGTTCCATTTATTCATTTTTTTGCTTACAAAATTTTCTCCTCAACAATTTTAAACATTATTCATTTTGTATTTCTATTTTTACCATATCATTTTAAATGAACTTACATTTTATCATTATTTATTATATTCAATTATATTCAATGTATTGATTGTTAAGACATTAAATCCATTATAACTTTAAATGAACTTATTATTATTAAAGTGAAAATCAAAAACATAATAGTTTCATTCAAAATTATTTCATTTGTATATATTTTATTTAATCTGGTGAACGTTGTTAATACTAAATTATTTCTTTATTTTAATATTACATGTTTCAGTAATTTAATAACCCAAATTTCCGAAAGTTAAAATTTACAATCTAAATTAACAATACAATTATATAACTCGCTTTGGCTGTGACATTACAGAAAATGTATATTAAATTTAACATTCATATGTGGAATGGCCCCTACGTTATTATTATTAATACAAAAATGAAAATATAAAATGTAATGTAATGAAAAATACCAATATTCTGTCGGTAATTTTGAACACCACAAACCCTGAGGAAATTTTCTTATCAACTCGTCTAAATTCCTTTGAATCTCAAGAGGGACTTTATTATTTAAACCATTATCGACTTGTTTTATCAGCGATATTGCTCTCGGTTCTTCTTCATCTTCACCCTCACCCTCACCATCAAAGAAACCTTCTTCGTCCCACGTGTCATCTGTTTCTTCATCGAAACCGAAACGATCTGCTCGACTAAAATTCCTCGTCGTTTCCTTGATATTATATTGATTTCTCCGCTGCGTAGACGAGTTAATATATTTCGCACGTTCTACCCTCATTGGGCGATTATTAAACCGAGAATTTTTCCTGAAATGTATATATTATATATGTGTTATACACATAGGGATTTTATATGTAAAAACAATTTTACGCAAAAACTTTAAAGCCTTTTCTTTCTTAAAAAACTGCAAAAATTAAAATGATAATGTATAATTGATAAATATTTGATAATTTTTGATTATATTTGCTAAATTTCACATGTTTAAATTGCATTAGCCATGATTTATGAAAATATCCACATTAAATTGAAACTTAAAAAAAATGTCACAAGGAATGTTTATTTCAAATGCAATTTTTATATGAAAGTCATGGCTAATGCAATTTAATTTTGGGATAATCCGCAAATTTAATTCCATTAATCAAAGCATCATTTTAGACAGATGTTTGAATTTTGAACATATATAAATTTTTTCAGTTTTTTTATGAATTAGCATGAAATAAATGTAAAATCCCTATGTACTAAGTGTTCAAATAAGAAAGGTCACTGGTCTCCATACAGCACAGACAGATTTTATATGTTTTAATGTTATGTTATTTGTAATAATTTCTCTAAATATTGGGGTCTCCCGTAAATAAATATTATTATAATTGTCAATTGACAATATTGGATTTGGATTTTATTCAAGGTGCAGTGCAGTGCAGTTTAGTAGAAAGAGATTTTTATGCAGTAATTGACTGTCACTAATTCGTGTTACATTAATGTCCTGTAACGTAACACGAATTAGTGACAGTCAGTTACTGCATAACTATCTCTTTCTACTGAACTGGCAATATTGCAATGTGTCATTGCTGCAAGATTGCATTGTGTGTTTATTGCAAGGTTGCATTATACGATTACTGCAAGTTATGTAGTGTTCTCATAAATGTGGCCCATTGGTAACTTTGCTAATAAGATAGCATATCATGTCTTAAACAGTCATCTCCTGGTCAACTTCAAATCAAAGTAATTGTACTGCATTGTAGTAGCATCTGTGAAGTTCGTATCGAAGTGAACTTTGATTTTCCATGCATCCTTTAAAATGGCTGCCATCCCTCCAATTATATGCTTGAGGTGACCTCTGTCGGGGGAAACGGTGCATTCCTTATGAGGGAGGCCACGCGCTCCTGGTGATGCATTTTGAACACTACTGTAATATTGCTATAATATTACACCGCAGTATGTTATCGTCGTTTTTTCCCAAGCGAGGATAACAAGAATTCAATTACACCCTAAAGCATTATTTAGGGCTTAACCTAATTACATTTTAATTATTTTAAAACAAGTAGGATCCGTGCCTCCAAGAAATTTATTTTATGAAAGGTCATAAAAACGGAAACACCCATCATGTCAGCCAGAGGATTTTTCAAATTTTCATTAATCCCTAAGTAACAAAAAATAGGCTTAAGTGCTTTATGATGGTCTACGCGAACACGCAACCGTTTACCTGGGCCGAGCGGCTGCACAAACATTTGGTGCGGATATTCCAAAAAGATTATGACGTCATAACTATTACACAAAGACGCGTATGGAATATTCACCCAACAATATACAGGGGGAAAATCCCCATCATTTTTCGCGGCTTATAGTGAAACCGCGAATTGCATCACATAAGCCTAAAATACCATTGAATAGCTGAGAGAAAGATTTTCAAGGTGATATAAATCACTATTCATTTTTTTGTCATGATGGGAAAACTATGTTTTCCATAAACAAATTTATATTATTTACATATATTTCCAATAAATAACTATTCTTGTTTGTAAATACTTTATATAATATTTCATCTTTTATATATCTATCGTATGTTTTAGCCAACTAACCATTTTTCGCTTGAACCCTGCTTTACTTGTTTTATATACATATTTTATCATTTTCTTCAATGTTAGTATAAATAACATTGAAGAAAACACTGGCTACCGTTCCTTTCATCGTCATTTGTATTAGTCTTACCATTAATCTTCATTTGTTGTTAATGTGTCTCTTTTTATTGTCTTTGAAATCTACAAAGAGCAATTCTATATTAATGTTGTGTCCGTGTATTTTCTCCGTGATTTGTTCTGATGGTGTGTATTGCATCTGTTGTAGATCTTCCTTTCATGAAGCCACATTGGTAATCTCCGATGATAGTTGCAGCTTTTTTCAGCCAGTCGCTTCTGAAGAATTGCGGGAAAATTGTTTGTAGGTGTATTCCCCAATGGTTTGTTCATGATTCGACATTCATGCACAAACTATATCAATGTTAGTATAAATAACATTGAAGAAAATTACTATCAAGCATTTATTTCGTTTTTCTATTATTCAATCAACTCGGGTTCTCCGAAGCGCCCACAAGGGTGGGCGGGCAAGAAATGGTTAGTGCGTCCCAAAAATCGAAGTGGGGGATGCGATTTTCGGGCAAACATATATAACGATAAGGGCTGGTAACTCAGGTCAGGTGTAAAATTGTAAAGTGATGAAGAAGTTGTGAAGTGTCAAAGAAATCGTATAAAATGTAAAGTCGTCGAGTTACCAGTTCGTTGTCATAAAATTTTAAGTTTTCATTATTATTTTTTTTTGGTGTTGTCATTTTTCTTCTATATATACATTAATTTTTTTTTATTTTTGTTATTTCTTTATCATTTTTATAATAAATTATTTTGCTGTTTATCTTTTCTTTTACAAAGTGACCGTGTTCAATTGAACTGACCAGGTAATCAGGGGGTACCGAATCAGACATCGGGCCAAAGTTATTATTTTTTTGTTTTGATCGGGAGCCTTTAACTTCAAAAGTTAAAGGCCGTAACCATTCCCCCGTGATAAGTGGTGTAACAACATTGCAATGTATCATAATGTTGCGTCAATCTTGAAAAGCAATCTGCAATATTGAAATGGTAGTGCACTATTGTTGAAATATTCTGCCTCTGTATCGGTATGAGTCCTACTTAAAAACATTAATGAAATTGGTCATGAGAAAATGCTGCTATTTCCATATATTTAGATATAATGGTATTCATTAAATTTCTTGCTTTTTAAAAATCTTTCTATTAAGACTAAGAAAAAAATATCATTGCATTTGAAATTTTTAAGAAATATGGGAAAATTATCTACTTTTTAACTAGCGGTGATAAAGTTACTTATTTTTATGATTATTGTCAATAATTATATTCGATATGACAAGTTCTTTCCTATGACATGGAAATTATTAAGATCAGTTAAAAAACAAAAGAGTTCACATTTAATGAAACGTTCAGCCACCATTCATCTAGCGTATGGATAACTAGTGATGGCCATTTCGGTATTTCGAACCTCATCAGACTAGTATGTTCCATGTGCAATGTCTTGATGAAGGCGACTGAACGGAAATTGTGTTGGGGTTATATACCCGATATTAATCATAATAAATTAAAGACGACGCAAGCGCCACCTTTTGCCTAATTTCAAGTGGCATCGTCAACGATTTGGGTCTACAAGGTAGACGACCGAGAATCATTGTTTCGTCCACTAAAGGAAGGCATTATTTGACATTTGTTGTTAGAAATTTGAACCTTCTCCCATCCTTTATTTCAAAAGTAAAACAAAAAAGTCTGTAACATTTTTGTTTCATTAACTCATAATGATTTCAAAAAATATAGTTTCAGGATGCCTTTATTAGAACTTCTTTTGAGATAATCCCAGTATTATATTTTTGACTGTTCATTGCGCCCTCTAGCAGGAGTGTTACAAACTTGAAAATTATTTCTAGCATTTTTTCATGACAACCCTACACCCATATGGGTAGAAAGGGTCATTGAATATATATATATATATATATATTTTTCATGATCATTTTTTTTACTTGAAAGCCGTAGGACATATAGTTCCTGAGATTTAACTGGTGACTTTCCTTATTTGGACATCCGGTACATATTCTAATAGAAAATAAAATAAATAAATATAATCTTTATTAACAGATATACACAATAAAATATACAAAATAATGAAAGTTACAGAGTCAAATATATGATTAATATTTGTTAATTGGATATCGACCTGTTGTCTTTCCCCCATAGAAAATAATCACTAATTATTCAACTCAGTAAACTAATTATTTTCAAATTCTTTTTATTTGGTCAGATTCGATTTAATTAGTCCACTTTTAAATTAATCAAGGATAATTTCTTTATTGTGGCTCTTGATTCACATCAAGGTAAAAAGTGAAACCAGTCGAGTTAATAAAATAGATGTGAGTAAAATAAAGCATTCTTTAATTATACTTATACAAAAGTTTATTGCAATTTTAAAAAGACAAAATTGTCTATTTTTACTGTTATATCTTGTTATATAACACATATCAGATATGCTATTTAAAGAAAAAAGGGAATTAATTTGAAAATTAATTACCTTGGCTTTTTTAAGGTGGTGCGTTGTTTCGCGACCATATCTGCCACATGAGCTGATTTTTCATTTAAAACTGCACGAACCTCAGCATAAGGACCATTTCCAATGACCTAAAATAAAAGAAAATACACATTTCATTTTAATCATTTTTTACACACAGTAAAAATAAAATTCAAGTTATGATAAAATCCACTTAGCAAAGTGGGTGTAAAAAGTAGTGTTGGGCAAAATCGAATATTATTAGTAATCGAGTATTACTAAATGTGTCATTTTAAATATTTAAAACGAAAAAGTGATTTCAAATTTATGTTTATTAATAAATGGGAAGTTATTCATGATATTTTTATAATAAATAACATTCATAAAATTATAATGTACTTAATTTAGCAGTAATAAAAGATCGACTTTGCCCATCACTAGTAAAAAGGTTGCATTAAATAAAGTTAATTAAACATTGAATTTCAATGCTGTATATTTTAGTCTTTCCCTAGTAGCATCGGACCTCCATTTGTTAATTGGTATTTTAATCTTGATGCAATGTTATTTGTGAACATTTTCTTCAGTAAATAAAATTAAATTGTTTTCTTCTTCTTATTATTATTATACTATTAGATTGAGAACTTTTCTATTCTAGAGTACTTTTAATTTTTTTATTAAAAAAAAGATGTTGGTAATAAAAGTAACCACACGCTATAGGTTGTGTAATTCTAACAAATAGAAGAATAACAAAATTATTTATTTAGTCTTATATAACATCATTATGTGTCTCCACTGCTCAGTTAGAATAACAATAATGAATTTAATTATAACAAGTACAATCTACAGTAAAAGTAAAGTTTAAAATCTATAGCAAATGTTCAACGGGTTCTCCTTCATTATTTAAACACCACGCCACCATAGAGTAACTAATATACATAGAGAGGCAACCAGTAGGCATTTTAGCGTCACGCTCTCGGTGTATTTTTCGACTCAAGAGCTGCTGCCACAGAGATATTGCGGAGACTCTACGAACCGCTACGAACTGCTTGCATGTACTTACTGAATTTTATTACCGTATCGCGAGCGCTACTCTGCACTCACAAGGTCGTATAATATAAACATACACACACGCATAAGCATATCATATATACACAAGTCAACAAAGTCCTACTCGAGTGTTTTTTTATTCAATTAAATAGAAACGAAAGAGAAGTCGGCAGTTCTTTCAATTTGTTTTTTCGCTATGCATTTTTATTCTGTTTGTTACATACGTGTAATGAAATTAAATAAAACTTAAATTTTTATTTGTTAAAATTAGGAAAAAGAAAAAAAAAATGAAACGATTTATATTCTATGCCAAATTATCTCTGTTTAAATAATTTATTTATAGTATTACATAATACTAAAATAAATAAAATATTGTTTTTTTTTAGGAAATATATTTCTAATTTCACTTTTGGAAAGGATATTAAAAAACAATAGCACTTTATCACTGTCACTTTTTAAATAGTGCGTTCTTTTCCTAATTTAAACCACTCTAACCATTTTTAAGATACCAATGCCGTGCATTCTTATCTGTTTTGAAGATATCTGTAAAAATAATGATGTGTCCATCATGCTACTTTCTCCGGTAAATACAGCCAAAGAGGTTTTTGAATGAACATTTAATAGTAAAGGAAAAATGATTAATTGAAAAAAATGACTGGTGTCTTTTAAAGTTAAAGCAGAGTATTTTTAAAAATATTATAATTTAGTTTGCCATTTATTATCTTACTACTTTTCTTTTCTTGAATGTTTTTTTGTGAAATATGACGGCTTTTTGATGTTTTATTTGACAAAAAAGTAGTTATTTCAATAATTAAAGTCTGAACAGCCCTCATAAAGAAGATTATAAAGATAATTGTTTATTTCTAAAATGTCATATTTTGTCAAAATTCCGTCATATTTCATACATCTTTCGTAAATGCCTGTGAAGAAATGTTTTGAAGCCATTGTAAGGTAAGCAATAATAAAGTAAATTGTAAAATTCTTCCAAATACTCCGCTTTAACTTTAAAAGAAAACAATACATTTTTTTCAATTAATATTTTTTCCTTTAGTATTAAATGTTCATTCAAAAACGACAGGGGTCAGTGGAAAGTAAATATTTTTGTTTATATAATTACATTTCTGAAAATAAACGAGAAATGTTTTGTAACATCAATTTTAATAAATTGCTTCATAAAGGATTAATAAATGAAGTTTATAACCAAACAGGATGAAATACTATATACTAGTTACTCTATGTTATAACTTTATAAAAAAATATACAAGAAACAAGATTTGAATACATTTTAAAATATGTGTATTTTGAAATGTATTCCAATTTAGTTTAATTTTTATTTAATTAAATATGTACAGAAATATTTAATAAGAAACTAATTGAAGGTATATGGTATGTTTTAGAAATTGCATTGAGATGTACCACTAAGATTCCAGTGGTATGATCATTTATTATATGACTTGACATTTACTTATTCTCAATAAACATTGGGTCATAAATTTCTCCCCAAACCCTCCGGTAACCACTCCTAAACACATGGTTCCAACCACCACTTATCCGTATTGAATTTCAAGAATATGAAAACAAGACATTATGAATAGTCTGTAATTGTGTATAATTCATTAACATTTTTTGTTCATTTTTTAGGCAGAAAAAGAATATTTCTTGAATAACAATATCAAATAGTTTTTTAAAAATGAAAATCAATATTTCTTCTATATTCACACACATATTATCAAAGTTTTAATATGTTAGAATAACAAAGTCAAGACAGAATAACAAACATAATTCAACAAACTTCACATTATTCATTTACAGAATGAAAACGATTTCATTTATTGTTTGACGATTTTAGTGGATATACGATAGACGCATTTTCACTAAATCAGTACAATTCGCGTTTTCATAACATTATATTAGTAAAATATTTTATTAATTATTAAATTGTATAAATACAACTATTTTACAAACAGGTAGGCCGACAGTTGATAGCCGTTTTTTAAAAACAATGTATAAAATAGTATAAAAATTCTATTACTAGAATTGTCTGCAAAAGTAATAGACAATGAAATAAAGTTGCTATAAAAACAAACACTAATAAATATTAATAATAAAATTATTACACATTTTATATTGAAAAACTCATTTTTTGTTGTAATACATCAATAAGCAACATTTATATCAATTAAATAGATGGTGAAATAATTGACAGATTAAGAAAACGAATTCTGTTTTCATTATTGTTGCTATTCTATTATTCACAATAATTTAATTTTACTGAAAATACAATATGAATCTGCCGATAACTTTATATTTATGATTTTTTTTGTGATAGTGTATTATAATTTTTTTGGTAAAAATAATCTTGTCCATTTAAGTAATTGCTGTTGATTGTAATCGACGTGGTCATTTGTTTTTTTTTTCGTGTATAATTTTCTTTATGTGTAATTTTATTTATATTACTTCCATGAATATAGTATTTTTAGTGTAATATTTATCACTATATTTTTTGTTTAATGGCGAATTAAACGTTAATTAGGTTTATTATTATTATGAGAATACCACAGGTACAAAATTAATAAAACACCACTTTGGCTTCCGGATGAATTAATAACAAGTTTTCATTAAAATTATTGGCAGGCTAGCTTTATTTTCCGAATGAATTGAATTAATAAGTTATAATTTTATATTATATCCACTTTACCATTGACGAATTTCTACTGATCATTTTCTTGTTGATATACTTATGTTACAGTACCACTTTAATATGTTTACACTATCTGTCTACCTATTTGGCATAGTTATTTGAAAAATATTCTTTCTAAATACCATTGTTGCTTAAAAATAAACTACTGTAATGTATTGAAGGGGGTACTTCCGAAATAACAAATATATTTTTTAAAATGTATTGGTAAAAATATTTCTAATATTGTATTTTAAGAAAAATGCGTTAGACGTAGGGAATTTTATCATTGTTTAGTCTGAGCGATAGAGTTAAGTGGGTGTTTTTTCAGCCCAATCGGGGGAAGCGCATGTAATATAAACATTTCACACGAATACGGAGATGGCCGCACAGGCATTTATTGAATGTTATTCCAAAAGAAATTAATGCTAAAAACTTATCTGGGCAAATCGATGGGAAGTGAATAAAACTAAATTGAAAAGAGGTTCACGTCATTCTTGAATCGGCATTCAAGAAGCACACCACGTTTTAAATGAAAAGATAAATACATTTAAAGGTAACAAATTTATATAAAAAAGGTGTGGCATGGACTTTCTGAGAGAATATACAAAATTTATTTGTGTCTTACATGGTGACATTGGGTATACCTTTGGCTCCTTACTATTTCACATTTGATTTTGTTATTCCTACAGAATAATTGTATTTTAATATTTCATGGTTGAATTTGATGAATTTATATGAGGTGGGATGTGTTTAACATGGTGACATTGAATATATCTTTGGCTCCTTACTTGCTCACATCCGATTTCAAGTACTTTTTATAAATTCACAATTTGAACAATTATTATATAAATTAAACATAAAAGAATAATAAGGGTTATAGGGACTTTCTGAGAGAATACGCAAAATTTATTTGTGTCTTATATGGTGACATTGGGTATACCTTTGGCTCCTTACTATTTCACATTTGGTTTTGCTATTCCTACAGAAAATTTGTAATGTTATTGTTTTCATGGATAATTTATGTGGGATAGTTCGGACGAGATGTGATTTACTTAAAAACTATGGTTATGACGCTGTTTTTTTTTTACATCATGGTCTGGTTTCGAACATTTCTACAGGTTTAAAATGTGAACAATTACAAACAAATCCATAAAAAAGGGAATAAATACGTGTGTGTGTCAACATATTGGTTCTTTTATAAAAATACTTGGATCTTGGTCATGAAGCATGAGCTAAATAACACTATCTCTAAAAAATAAGTAAAAATAGATAAATGAAACATTAATAAGCATTTCTCAATATTTGTTCTTTAATTTTATATCCACTCCTTGTATGATAAAAAAAGGGGATTAATAATAATCTGGTAATATTTTATTTTAACTTGGATATACATTTTTTTTTTTTTTTGAATAAACTTTCCTTTATTCAATTTTGGCATATATGTTCCGGTCCTCATTTTATTCGTTTTCAGCTAATAAGTAACAATAAAATATAGAGTGCAAATTTGCTAGTCCATGACATCTAATATATTATAATCCACCTCAACATTTGAATGAACCTGTAAATAAATGGGTTACTATTGTAAAAACACAACAATGGATCTTAAATAAATAAAAAAAAACATATTCATATAAGACCCGGGTCCTCTATATGACACTACATAATTTTCATTCAAACATAAATTAATGAAATGCACATGGACTGTGCCTTTTAGATTACCTTTTTTTTTGTTTATTTATACAATTTTCATTAAATTGTATTAGTTATATATTAATTAATTATTATAATATGGTAAATATATAATAACATATATTTTGCTGCCTCAAAAATACATTATTGGTTATTCGCTGTATCACTTTTCGTTCTTAAAATGCTGTTATATTTTCATTTTTGTATATTATAAATGAAGCGTTTTACAAACAAAATAAACAAACACTCATTCGGCGCGACGCGTGAACTTCCTTTTTTCATTGGTAATTTGATCTCTAGCATGGATATTCACCCATTTCGTTCACTTCGATTCTTTCGTGATTGCGAGATCTCGTACTAGAGGTCGACACTGCTGGCGGACCTGAAATGCGTGACGCTTTTTTTACCCGACATTGCCACTCTTAGTATTTCATCCTCTTTGACACCACTCTCCGTTTCATATAGTCAAATGCACTCACTAAATGTTCCCGTGTAATTGAATTGCAAACATTTCTTAACACTTCGGAAAGTTCTTCTATGGTGTGGGGGTGATTTTTATATATTGTATTTTTAAGGTAACGAAAAATGAAGTAGTCTATTTAATGTGAAACCCTTCGGATGGATTTTTTTGGGTGAATTATTACCAGCAAACAATTTTTCGCCGGCCACAATAATAAAATTTCGAATTTTATTAAATAATTAAAATGAGTTTATACCAACGATCTATTCGTTCCTCTAATTTTGTGATATTTTCAGTTGTCCGTTTCACGAAACTTTAGAACACATTCTAGAATAGCATGCCACAAATAGCAGTAGAAAACTGCAATGGCGGGAAATGCAGTGCGGAATTCTTCAATACACAAATGGAGGGAGGGGAGAGAATATGTTCGTTCTTGATTTTCTCTCTTTGTCCTACTTTGGAAGTAACATACGACAAGAAAAACTTTATGTTCTGTAATAAAATTTTTTACTGATTTGATAAATAATGACATTTGTGCCTTTTTATTTATTTTTATTCACTGGTGCCAATAAAATATATAATAAAGAAAAACAATGAAGCACTCTATGGTCTATTTACATTCAGGAGGCAGCGTGTGTAAACACAATCACATGAACGACAAAAATACTCATCCTCAAATATATTTTAAAGTAGTGTTTTTCATCTTAACACTTATTTACATTTTACAATGAATTGCAGATAATATTCTGGTGTTATCCGTGTTACAATAGCGAATGCTGCCACATGCTTTTTTCACCTTTTTTCGGAGGGACTTATCAATACATTTTCCGACACTTCGTCGCCTGACTCAGTAGAAGACATTTTAAAACACTTTTGAAAAAGGCCTAAAATACAAACTGAGCCGGCCAGGAATACTCACCACTGAACGATCAATAGCAAGCGTCTATTGAAGTGCGCACGTAGCTGTCACACAACCGGGTTTGTTTATCTCCACTGCCTCTTGAAAATGAATACACTATAGACTGTGGGAATTGTTAACCCGTCCTCAATATGGAAGCAGAAAAAGAAAAGTTCTCGATCATATGGTACACTTATGAAATTATAAGTGTAACAAATACAATAAGTTTTACAACTGACGATTAGTTACTCACCTCACACTGAGAAGTAGAGAGGAACATATAACGATGTTATATAAGACTAAATAAAAATAAAATTAGTTACTGACACTATTTGAGGTCATTCGCCATTGAGAATGAGTACTTGGTACTCGAATCGGGTTTAGTAAAAAATACTTCACTTAGTAAGGAATTTTATTCAAGTTATTCAATTACTATTTGAGATGTTTCAGTTTAGGTGAAGTATTTTAATATTAACATTAAATCAAAATTCAATTTAACTTTTTATTATAATTAGAAGTGAAGTGAACTGAGGAATTAAACTAAATTTAATTTTGTGTTAACAAACTTACCTGGACTGCATCGGGAATTGAGTATAAATACTGGAAGAAATTATCGAAACCGAATTGTTTGTAAGGGATTTCGAAGCCCTCCGACTTGTAAAACTCTTGCTCCAGTTGTTTCACTGTGGTCTTCAACGGGTTGGAAATTAAAGTTGCCTTGAGTATTGATTTCACTTCCTTTTGATCCATTTCGCACTCTATTTTCAAATATCTGATTGAATTCAATAAAAAAAAAACAATACCTCCTGGTAAAAACAATGATTCAATTTTTATCATATTAATAATATATTATCAATTGATTCGCTGAAAGCAGCTAAACCGAATTTTTAGGCTTCTCTAAATTCCAAATTTTACTTCATGCTCCAATCGTATTCAACAATAATTTACTGTAAAGTTCAAAATATTCTCAACTCTAATAAATTTTACAAATATTAATTTCATTTATAAAAAAAATCCTGCATGTAAATTTCTTAATAGATATTGAAAACTTTAATCACAGTAATTTTGCCTATGTATACTTATGAGAAAAATGTATACCATTTGTAATATGTGTAAATAAAATTATGAATAACCTTGTGATTTTCAAAAAAGTGTCTTTATTTTTAATAGCAATTGCTTGATTACAAATGAATTATCATTCATACAAATGTTTGAATGATTCCTAGAAAGATAACCATTTGGATGATCATTCAAATCATAATTCGAATGATCGCTAGAAAGATGTTTCATATAACAATTTGAATTATAATAATAATGGATTATTAAGTAATCGAAGGTTTTAATAATCGAATGATTTGATTATTCTCAATCGAGTCTACCTATCAATAGTCTACACTTATTGAGAAGCCGAGTGATTAATTTTTTATTAGAAGGTACGAAAATAATAATAAACCACAGTTTAAACAAACATGAAAACATAATGAACTGTGCGTCTTATTGAAAATAACATACAACAATATATTTATATATATATCTTTCGGTTTCGCCGCTATATTTACTATATCAAAAGTGTATACTATTTACATTCCTTAAATTCTTTAGCTCTCTGTTATTCCCAAATAGAGTTTTGCCGAGAATTAATAGTTATTCAATTTAATACGTTTTTATTGATATATTTTATTAATTTATATTGATAATAGGTACTAGAAAAAATTAAATATTATAAATAATGATATATAAAACGATTTTGATATCAATATTTAAAACGCACGTGTTTAGCCTTAAAGGGATTATTGTTGTAAAAAGTAATGTTATTTGTTTAGGTTAAAAACCTTACCGTTTTTTTAAATGCACTCATTGAAATGTTATTCTAATAACGACGTTTTTTTAAAGCATTTCTTTTTTTGTCAACGACGTTTACTCTAAAATAAACTGTTTATTCCATAGAAAACTTAAATTCTATGAAATAAACATAATACTGGAGGCACGTATATAAATATTTTTAAAGGTCAAAAAGATGTTAATTAGGTTGCATATATTAATCTACTAATTTCATAGATGCAGTATATAATTCTAACAATAGAAGTCGTCTTTAAATACTACATCTATGGTATTTTCTATGGTTTCATAGAAAATAATGATATGTCGTCATAGTTTATAAGTGCATTCACTGATGTCTCTACTCTAGGAATTAAAATAGTTAAAAACTCACTTGCTACTTATGGTAAACTTTATGAAATTACCTGAAAGTATAAATTTTGTTGTGTTTTCAGATATTCGGGGCTATTCCGTACGAGAAATGTAAAGTTTACGTGAATGTTATTAATTACTTTCACAATCTATGAATATTTATCTATTACAAAAGCTGCTAGATGATAGCTGTGGTGATAAGGCCCCAGGGGCCTTATTCCTGAAATCGATCGCATGAAATCGGTCGTACGCAACTGTCAAATTCACATGTAAACGTTCGATCAATTTCAGGAATACGGGCCCTGGGGGGTCGGATAATATATGAAATTGGGAAACACGGCTATAGTTGTCCACTTGAGCACTGGAGGCGCTGAATTCTCAAGTGGAAAATTTAAAATCCTTTATTATTGGGTTTTTACAATGATTTATTTATTATTGGTGACTTTTGTCGCCCTATAAGGTATATTTCTTAAACTTTTATACTTTTAATTAAACTAAAGATGTTCTAAATAAGGATCAGTTTGCCATATGTCAATTTGATTGATGTAAATAATATGAATTGTTTTTAACAGTTTGTTTTTTGTATTCGTCAGAAGTTTCTTCACTTTTTCTTATAAAACTACAACTGGTAAGTTATTATTTGTAGTTTAAAATACGTTTGCTTATTAATTTCTATGAATTGTATATTTTTGAAAGAATATACATAACTTAAAATTATGAACCAATCGAGCAATAATTAATTATTAATAAATATGATTTATTTCCCACATTCTCAAAATATGTTTTCCGTTCATAAATCTTCATTTTTTATTATAAAGTTTATGCTTTTTACAATATTTTCTACCAGAAAAAAATATGTATTTAACATAGATGTTTTTGAAGTAATATTTATATCCACATTTTTCTAGATTCTTTAAGAAAAGGAGTTCATAAAATTATCCAGCTGAGAGATATCAATTAATCCAAATTATAACTGTTGTTATTATGTTTTAATTAATATATGAATGTAATAACAGGTTAAATGATACTTTTATAAGTTTAATATATTTTACTTAGAAATATTGTTGTTTTTATATGTTATTTTTTCAGATAATTTTATTAATTGCAATTTCTTATTTGCATGATCTACTGATATTTTTTCTGTAAAATAGCACATTTATAAAAAATACTTTTATATCAATAATTTGAAATAAAATAATGAACAAAAAATTATAAATAGAAAAATGTGAAAAGTCCCGCCCTTAGTTATACTATAGTGTGTATATGAACCTAACCTCAAAAACCTTATAAAGGTTTGAAACTTGGGAAATAGTTGTCCACTTGAGCACTGGATGGCGTTGCGCGCGTTTCCCGCTAAATACATGGATCTGGCCCTCTTATCTTTATCTCTATGGGTGATATTAAATAATGTATACGTTGGACTTAACCTTTTTCTTACAGAATAGCCCCAATTGGATACTAAGTAAAGAAAGTAGTTGAATTTAAGCGTTCAGTTAATCAGACCGGTGATATCTGCTGAAAGCGACCAAATTGAATTAAAGTTCTCGAGGAAAAAAATAAAATTGCTCTTTTTGATAATAATCTTAAAATAATTATTGTATTTTTTAGTTCTAAATGTAATTTCAGTTACCAAATATTAATTTATAGCTAGATTTATAAAGACTGTTTTCATCAATTACATATTTTTAATAAAAAAGTTTAGATTAAAAAAGTGTGGAAATAATTTATTAATTATTTTGAAATCATTTTTATTTAATTTATTAAAAAAGGCTTTTTGGAGTTCGGGATATAAGAGATAATTCGAAAGTTGTTTAAATGTTTCAAATTATTTCAGATAGATTTTTCATTTCATTATTAATATATATTATTCCCAAAAGACCTATATGAAATAATTTTCTACTCAACAAAATAATCACATTCACGATTCTTGTAATAGTGCTTGGGTTTTGCTGCAAATTAGTGAAGATATCCGTTTATTTACTAATTTATTCATTTAGAAAATTGTAACAACACAATAAGATAAGAGGTAATGGATCCCACGAGTGTAAACAAAACCGTGTAATTCACTACGAAAAATCCGGCAGCGACAATTTGCGGTCGAGTGTTGGAAGCTTCTTGAGCCAGCTCCTTTATCTCCGACCTTAAAGCTCCTTCCTTTCCCTCATTGGACAGTTCTTGTATGGCGAGGTAGCACACGCCGGAAGTTTTGCCTAGTTCGCTCGAGCATTGATCGCAGCCGGAAAAAATCGCCCAACTATTGATCTAGATTTGCAGAAAAAAGAAAATAGTGAGGAAGATAACATACGTGGAAATAAGAAATGATGAGGATTAAGACAGACATTTTATACATATAAAATTTCTATTTTAAAACACACGGTGTACTAAATTAAGTGCGCATCATTGTTAACTTTGTTTTCAGTTGAGCTAGATTAAATTAGCAAAGTAGTAGTAAAATTTCCAGGAATTACAACGATGGATCATAAAAATAAAAGAAAATAGCGTTTTCAAGATATTAACAAAACAAACACTTTCTAAATGGAATCCCCCTTATATTTTATCACCATTTGACAGAAAAGGGTATTTTTAATAAAAAAGTTATAATAGACCTAAGAAAAAATCACAAATAACGGAGTTATTGGCATTTTAATATTCAGTTTTGTTTTGAAATCAAGTTGCTATAAAAAACAGTAACAAATAGCAATAACAACGTTTATTAGAAGTTAATTTACCACATATCTAATCGATTTAAACCTCAATTACGCTGTATTGAATAAAAAAAATCAGGATCGAGCGTCAAAGCCTTGCACTTACAATATACGTCACTAACATATTACATATTTTGTATTGAAATATATCAATAAATGATAGATGATGAACTGGCAGATTGAGAAAACAAATTTAGTTTCCATTATTTGTTAGGAATGGAATGGGGGGGGGGGGGTGTTCGGGAATCAATGGACCAAGGACTGAGGTTCACATGGCTCTGGGATCTGGGTACTCCAAGCACAAGGCTGCACTTATGACCCTTCAGAATCCGGCAAAGAACTCGGGCCTAGTTCTGGAGTGCCATAACTCCCTGATGCAACTGGCAAAAGGCAACAGATTAAGCCTAGTATGGATGTCACGGCATGAGGGAATAGAGCAATTAAATGGCAGATGCCCTTGCGAAAAAAGGGACTGAACTAGTTCCAATAGACCTGAACCCATTTGTCCACTTGCCAAACAATTCCTAAAGGCAAAATTAAGGGACATTGAAAGAACGCTACTGGGGGGAGTATAGAGGAGTTGAGAGATCCTTACATGGTGGTCATACTACACTAAAAATGGGGAATTCTGGCTACTTAACAGGAAAGACCTCAAACTACTAACAGGAATTCTAACAGGAGATATCCCAGTAAAGGGCCACCTGAAAAACATGGGAATAGTCGCTGATAAAATATGTAGATTCTGTTTTGTGGAAAGGGGGACAGTCTCCTAACAGAATGCGAGTCTTTAGCTCGTACAAGACAAAGGTTTTTTGGGTACTACTTCCCCAGTTTTGACGAACTAAAATATTTCAAGATTAAAAACCTTTTAGGGTACTTCAAAATGATAAGTATACAGGGTGGGCCACGAATAACGGCGGAAAATTTAGACAAAAATTCTACATTGCACGATTGAATGTGTCCACCTCATGGTAAATATTTTGACTTTCTTTCACTTCCGGTTGTACCGGAAATGGCTACCAACTTTGTTATTTTAAATGGAACACCCTATATTTTTCGGATTTCCCGTTTAATTTATAATCACTCATATCGATTTATGTCTACATGACTCTTACAGTTTTTGAGATAAAAATTTATTTGTAAAATTTTAACCTCAAACTGACGTTTCGAAAAAGGTTTATAACTTCTAGTAGGAACAAGATAGACCTGCGAATCAAAAAATTGACATCTGTTAATTTTAACAGTAGGTATTTCGAAAGTATCAACATTTCACTGACCTCTTAAAATCATCATAACTCATTTTTTTTCAAATGGAATGACCAATATTTCGTCTGATAGGGCGATTGGCAAGACAATTTTCAACATAAAGGTATTATGCATCTCCATATCTAGAGCAAGTCGTTTTTGAGTTATTTCGAAATTTCTTTTCTCCCAAAATGTTTGCAAAATTGAGTGATTCCTGCACTATTAATAGAATTCCATAGTATGCTACAATATTCACTGAACCGAATGTGGAAATAGTGCTATAGAATTGTTTGTTTTCATTTACGACATAAAAACAAAAGCAAGAAGATTGAAATAAACTAATTTACAAAGAAATAATTGAACACAAGAACTGAAAAAAAAATTCTTCAAAATGATTCCACTATTTAATCTTTCGTCGTACAAATAATAAGTAACATGCGGACAAAATACGTTGAAACCAAATTTGTGTTGGTGTTTATGTACACATGTTGCATGTAGATTTTCAATTGACTATATGTGATTCTTTTTTTCGCGAATAATACGAATAATTATGAATTTCATATTTTTTTTATTCGTATGCTTATTCATTTTAATATTATTGAAAGGAAGGGTTTAAAAATATTGACACATTGGAAATTACTTGTTCAACATTCGGTTTAGTGAATATTGACTGTAGCATGCTATGGAATACGTATTAATAGTGCAGGAATTATCGATTGTGCAAACATTTTGGGAGGAAAGAAATTTCGAAATAACTCAAAAACTGCTTGCTCTAGATACGGAGATGCATAAAACTTTTATGTTACAAACTGTCTTGCCAATCCTCCTATCAGGCTAAATATTGGTCATTCCATTTGAAAAAATTGAGTTATGATGTTTTTTAGAAGGTAGTGAAATATTGACACTTTTGAAATACTCATTGTCAAAATTGACAGATGTTAATATTTTTAATACTAGGTGGATCTATTACCAATAATTTAAGATGTCGCTGGTCTGACTATCTTCTTTCTACTAGAAGTTATAGGCATTTTTCGAAACGTCAATTTGAGGTTAAAATTTGACAAATAATTATTTATCTCAAAAACTGTAAGAGTTATGTAGACATAAATCCATATGAGTAGTTAGGCAATTGAACGGGAAAACATTAAAATATATGGTGTTCCATTTAAAATAACAAAGCTAGTAGCCATTTACGGTGCAACCGGAAGTGAAAGAAAGTGAAAAGATTTACCTTCAGATGGTCGCATTCAAATACGCAATCTAATTTTTTTCAAAAAATTCCGCCGTCAGGAACTCCGAAAACTTTTAATGGTCGTTATTCGTGGCCCACCATGTATACTGTGAGGTAATAAATTAAATTATTTTGCGTAAGGGGGAGGCACAAAAGATATTTAGGCTGAAGTGCCACTACAGCTCCAAAAATCAAATGATACGATTATATTATTTGTTTTATTTGATATTTGAGAATGCACAATTTAATTTTAAACTATCTTCGTTTATACCTAACAATAACAAAGCAGTCGACGCCAATTTAATATTAAATAAATAAATTATAATACGTCATAAAATAAACATGGAAAACTAAGCGTTTGAGGCTGATTTTACTTTCATATTGAATATATTTTTTCTACAACTTTCTAAAATGCGTAATTTTCGAAAAAAAAAACAATTTTTGAAAAAGATTCTCACACAGATGTGCTTAATTTATTTATTTTAACATCTTTAATTTATGTAAGGCATTATGACGAGGGAGAGATCCCGAAACACGTGTCTGCAGATATCTTTATATTACGTAACGTTTTTTGCTCGAATTAACAATTGTTGTATTATACAATAAGTTATTGATATGCAATGGCAAGTATCCATTATGTAATTCAATATCTAGGGGGGTATTTACCCGAGTAGTAATGGTTTTAATGTACATTTGTTACTTACGTAACGTAAGTCAAAATGTCACAGAGCAAGTATGCAAGGGACGAGGGATAGATCATGAAACACATGTCTACAGATAGCGTTATATTACGTAACGTGTTTTGCACGAATAAAAAAATGTTGCATTATACAATATGTTATTAATATGCAACGACGAGTGCCCTTTATGTGATTCAATATCTGGTATTTGTCCGAGAAGTAGTTGTTTTAATGTACTTTTGTTTTAATGTAGTTACATAACCTAAGTTAAAATGTCACAATGCAGAAAGAAAAAAATATTTATTAATTATTTCCAAATTATTTTTATTTAATTTATTTTATGAATGTTTAATGTTGTTTTTAATGTTTTTTTTTTTCAGGCAAAATCTAGGAGTTCGACATTGCGTCCATAAATGGATTTTCTATTTCTATAATCCACAAAAATAAAACAGAAAGTTTAACTGTAATGACAACAATCAATTTCAAAATGACATTTGCGTATTATGTACACAGTGATGACTAATACAAAATGCAAAACAAGAAGCATGGACAAAATTTGAAAAAACAATGAATGTAGAAAACCAAAGACTGTTTTACGGAACGTTAAAACAACTAAGACAGAAAAAAGAGCACAACATGATGAACATACAAGACAAATACGGGAAAATAATCACAAATGAAGATAAAATTATGGAAAGATGGCGACAATATTTCGAAGAACTGACCGAACAAGAAATAGAAGAGAATGAAAAACACGGAAACGAAGAAGAAACACAAGAAGAGACACATATAGAAACGATGGAGAAGATGCAAGAAGAAGTGGTGAAAGAAGCAATTAAAAAATGGCAAGGCGCCAGTAGTAGATGAAATAACTGCAGAAATGATGAAATGCATGGGAGATCAAGGAATATTGAAAATGACAGAATTACTGAATGAAATAATGGAGACCGGAAAAACTCCAAGAGATTGAAACACGGAAATAATTCTTCCACTATACAAGAAAGGAGATAAATGAAATTATGGAAATTATAGAGGGATTACACTAACGAGCAAAATTCTGACAAGAATTATAGAAAAAATGTCGCGAGATAAACTTGAAAAAAAAAAAACAATAGACGATAACCAATGTGGTTTCAGAAGAGGGAGAAGTGTGCAGGACTTGATATTTATAATAAGACAAACAAGCGAGAAACTAATAAAAAAGAACAGAGAAATACAGGCATGTTTTGTAGATTTATAAAAAGCATTTGACAGGATAAAAAGAGAGGATATATGGAAAGAACTGGAAGAGAGAGGAACAGAAAAGTCAATGATAAATCTATTAAAGTACGTTTATAGAGAGAACTAAAACATAGTAAGAACGAACAAAGAAGAGTCAAAATCATTCAAAACAAAGAAAGGAGTCAAATAAGGATGCGTACTGAGCCCTCTGTTATTCACAATAGTACTGGACAAGGCGATGAAAGAAGCAAGGAAACATATGAAAACAATAAAAATTGGATACTGGAAGTGATAGAACTAGCAGAGCTACAATTCGCAGATGACATGGCAATATTTGCAGAAACCGAGGAAGACCTTCAACACAATTTGGATATACTAGCAAAGGAACTGACTAAAATCAATATGAAAATAAACCTAGACAAAACGAAGACCATGTTAATAGCACAATAGAACAAAAAGCTCGAAATAAAGATACAGGAAAAGAAAGTAGAACAAGAAGAACACTACAGATACCTAGGAACAGTAATAGAGAACAACGGAAAAATAGATAAAGAAATAGGTAAAACAGCAAAACTATTTAACAAGCTTAAAAACACATTCTTTAACACAAAAGAAATTTCGAAGAACACAAAAACAGAAATAGTGAAAAAAGTCATAAGGCCCGCCCTGACATACAGCAGTGAAACATGGACAATGACAGAAAAACACAAAATTCGGATAAATGCGATGGAAATGAGGTTCCTCAGAAAAATAGAAAATAAAACTAGGAAAGATAAGATACTGAATGAGACATACAGATATAATCTAAAAATAAGACCAATAAATGAAAAAATAATGGAAGGGCAGATGAGATGGTTTGGTCACATCTGCAGAATGAATGAAGAATGAAACACCAAGAAAATATACGAGGCACGAGCAACAGGAAAAAAAAAACAAAGAGGAAGACCAAGGAAAGATTTGAACAACACAATAAGAAAAGAGGCACAAAGAAAAAGGTGTACATGGAGAGAAATAAAGGATCTAAGACAGGATAGAAAGAAATGGAGGGAATACTATCGTACACAATAAATCCATATGAAATTAAGAGAATTATATTAATTTGTATTGTGTTTATAAAACCCTACACCGAAAGATAAAAGGGTCAATGAATAAAAAAAATAGTAAGTAAAAATATTAATATCTATAGTCGACGCAACCCAAATGTGAACGCTCTTTAGTTGAAATGGTACTTGCTACTGAAATGGCATTGGCCAGTGATATTACAAAGAGAGGGAAGAATATTGAGAGCAGAAATATTGTCGTTTTGTCAAATCGGTCTTACCTACAGTAAATGTGCAATTACACCATTAAATTTTGTCCTTCACATAAGGGTTGCATCGGCTGTACATCTAGTGCTAAAAAAAAAAAAACAAGTGAAGTAATGAGTTCTTGCTGTTTTTATTACTAAATAAACTAATAAAATATTTATTTCTTACAAAAATATATAAAATTCTAAACTTCCCACTTACCACTGGAAGAGCACACCAAACGATGCAAAGGATTATCAACGAAGTCCCATACTTCTGCCCCGCGATGTCATTAGCTCCCGTACCGTAAACAAACGCCAAATTCGCGGGACCCAATAAATTTAACACGATGTTTATATAAAGTATCACGAAGCATTCCCCGAAAAGCTCATTGAAGTCCGCACAGATCCCGCACAGTTTAGTGTAGATCCTCTTCACCCGCTCCACGTTGTTGTATTTGGAAACATAGGCATTCCCAGCGCCGTTCAAGCAAATCGTCATTCCGCTCAAAACACTCAGGTCCTTCAACATCTTATGCAACATCTCACAGCGGTGCTTCATCGCGAGCGCGTAATTTCGGATTAAAAGCGAAAGGATCAAAAGATGGTACGCTTGTATGTCGCGTATGAAGAAATATTTAAAAATCGACAGTCCTAAGGAAGATAGCCAAATCCAGCAGTAATACGAGTAATAAATGAAAAAGAAAATATGCGTAATCACGAGCTCGCAATAAAATCTTTTTTTATTCCAAATGATCCTTTTCCCTAATTGATGGAAATCGCCGTCCAAGTCCATTAACTTATTCAAGAAACTCTCCTCCTGTTGCGCTCGTTTCACATTGATCAGAATTATAGTGAATATTAAGCTGGCAGCTAATGTGAGGTCCGTTGCGGCGTCCAGGAAATATACAGTTGGTTTAAGGGCGCCGGGCATGAAAGTGATTTTTCCGTACGTGGTGAATAAATACGAACAGATGTAGAAAGTTATTATGAAGGCTGTGTAAATGTTTTTCGATTCTCTGCAGAGTGGAAGTATTGCCAAGAATTTCGAGACATAACGTATCGGTTTTAACGTTTCAACTACGTCGCTTTTGAACGGTTCCTTTTCATCCATTTTAAAAGATCTAAAATCGAATACAGACAAAATTAATAATTAACAAGATTTTTATTCATTACATCACAGTTATTAAATAAAAAAATAATCACTGAATTTTTTCACTATGCTTTTTACCACAATTATGTGGTGGAAACTGTGCTAAAAAATACCATCATTATGATAAATAAAAAGAAATAATTCATAAATTTTAAATAATTATTTTCTCTTTACTTACTGCAACACTAATTATTATGACAATCATTTTAAGTCAAATGTCAATCATGTGTTTCGAGTTATGTGAAGTAATAAATCATTAATAAAACACGATTTGATTTCCTTTCCCTTTCATCAGTTATTAATTTTCACTGTTAGACGTACATTTCGAGCTCATTTTCAGTAACTAAATGGAATGAATAGAGTTATTGAAAATGTGTTCGAAATGTACATCTAACAATGAAAATGAATAAGTGAAGGAAGGAAATCAAATTGTGTTTTATTAAAACATTGTAATCCAATATCCTGCGGGGCATTTGTCCGGGAAGTAATTGTTTCAATGGATATTTGTCTTACAACCATTATATTAAGTAAGTCAATGTTGAAGTAGCTAAAGGAAAATAATTAAATAATATAAAGTAAACATAAAATTAAATAAATATCTATTATTAGGATAATAATTATTTAACAGGGCAGAAAGACCCCAGGTCGATAGCCTGGACAGACTAACACAATATTTATTCTTGTTAAGTAAATATAAGCTTATGTAATGTTGTCTGAATAAAGATGTTTGTATATATATATATATATATATATATATAATTATTTAAAATTTATTAATTATTTTAATTTTTTTATTAAAATTATTAATAATTATAAGTTTTACATAGTTATGCTTTAGTATATGTATTATATACAGGGTGAGTTTTTTTCGATGTTCTCTATGGGGATCTCGGAAACTATAAGAGATAGAAAAACGGTTAAATGGGGAAAGAAGTGTAGTTTTATAAGACGAATAAAATGACACTTTCAAATTATTTGAAAAAGTCAAGGGTAACTAGATATTTTGAAAAAAGTAAAATGTGTCAATTTGTTGAAATCAATATATCTCTATTATTATCATAGATAGAAAAAAACTGTAAAGGACAAAGTTGTAGAAAACTTTACACAGATTAATAACAAAAAATCAAAAAATTTTTTTCGCCCATATTTTGGGAGATATGACACAAACTTACCTTTTTTTAAATGGAAACAATAGTTGGCTATGACTTTATTAAAAGGGCTATTTTTTCCCTTTAATCCGATATAACATATGCCATAGTTATTTTTAAAATAAAATAAGTTACAGTCGTTTTTAACTTTACCATCCACCAAAAAATAGTTAGCCATGAAAAAGACAAAAGTAAAACAATTGCAGTTGTTTATTCTAAACAAACATTAATTTATTTCCATATTTGGTTTGTTTCGATAAGTTTGTTTTGTATTTTTTTGGTGTTGTAAGTTTTTTAAAGTGATAATAAATTTTTCTAACGAAGAAAAGCGTGATATGCTTGTTTGTTACATTCAGTGTAATAAAAACGCTGCGGATGCTGCAGAACAATATTATAATCAATATATCGATCGTCAGCAGCCATCTTTACCAACATTCAGAAGAATTTACCGAAACTTGAAAAAAAAAAAAAAAACTAAATTAATGATGTTTCGGAAATAAACGTATTAGCATTGGCGATGATAGATCCATCCACATCGACCAGACAAATTGCATATCTCAACGGATTCTAGTACGAGTTTTGAAAAAACATAAATATCACCCATATAAGGTATCAATTTCACAAAATTTACATGACGGTGATACCAATAAGAGAATGGTCTTCTGTATGTGGTACAAAAACATGTGCCAAGAGGCAAGATAATACGTTCCCTACAAAAATAATTTGGACAAATGAAACGCGATTTACTAATTGTGGGATTTTTAACCGGCACAATGAACATGTTTGGAGTCAGGAGAATCCACGAGAAGTTGCACAACGTAGACCACAAATTAAATTTGGATTTAATGTATGGTGCGGTGTGTTCGGATCGAGAATTCACACATTGAATGGAAATGATTACCTTCGTTTTCTTCAAGAAACATTTGAAGATATGCTCGATGATTTAAATTTATCAGTACGGGCAAGATTGAAGTGGTTTCAACACGACGGAGCTCCACCTCATAGCACGTTGGCTGTGCGAAACTATTTAAATGATGCTTTTCCTAATTCATGGGTGGGAAGAAATGGACCAATCCTATGGCCACCTAGATCACCCGACCTATCCGTTTTAGACTTTTTTCTGTGGGGTTATGTGAAGAACAAAGTGTATCAACAATCATATCAATCCGTGGAGGATCTTAGACTAGGTGTACTTGAAACATTTTATTCTATTGACAGAAGAAAAGTAAAAAAGCCACAAATTCGATTTTAAAAAGATGTACTTTATGCCATAATAATAATGGTGGACTTTTTGAGCATCTTATGTAATATTTAAAATTTTCTTCTATTATTATTTTGATAATTTCGGAATTATTTTACTTTATGTTGCTTTTGACAAATCTAAAGAAAGATAATAAATTAAATATTGATTTCGTTGCTATAAACAACCGCAATTGTTTTACTTTTGTCTTTTTCATGGCTAACTATTTTTTGGTGTATGGTAAAATTAAAAACGACTGTAACTTATTTTATGTTAAAAATAACTATGGCATATGTTATGTCGGATTAAAGGGAAAAAAATAGCCCTTTTAATAAAGTCATAGCCAACTATTGTTTCCATTTAAAAAAAGGTAAGTTTGTGTCATATCTCCCAAAATATGGGCGAACAAAATTTTTTGATTATTTGTTATTAATCTGTGTAAAATTTTCTACAACTTTGTCCTTTACAGTTTTTTTCTATCTATGATAATAATAGAGATATATTGATTTCAAAAAATTGACACATTTTACTTTTTTCAAAATATCTAGTTACCCTTGACTTTTTCAAATAATTTGAAAGTGTCATTTTATTCGTCTTATAAAACTACACTTCTTTCCCCATTTAACCGTTTTTCTATCTCTTATAGTTTCCGAGATCCCCATAGAGAACATCGAAAAAAACTCACCCTGTATACATATAATGTGGTTATAGATTCTGATAATAATAAAACACTTTTCAACTTGTTGGTATAATTGCTAAATACATAAAATAGCTGTAGAAACTATTTTATTTAACAAATAAAAATGACCAATTTAAAATTGCTTAAAGAAAAATAAAAAAAAAATGTTGATGAATTTTAGATATGAAATTAAAAATGTGATTTAAAAATGCGAACAATAATCGAAATCGTGTTATAATTAAAATGAATGTTGTTTTTATTACCTTCTAATAAAAAATAAACTTTCGTTCTTTATATAAGGCTGAATTAGATTTGCTTCTTTTAACATCAACGTTGTTTTGTACATTGCTACTTATATTGTTGCTGATGTTCCCAGGTAATAAAATCACACTTAGAACTACACGCTTTTTGATATGTTTATGAACATTACCGCAGGATATATGAAGCACTATTAAATTTACGTTTTAAATAGTATCCAATTTATGTATATTTTTTATATTTAATGCACTGAAACCAATTCGTATTACAGTTTTTCACACAATATTACTTTACCGAGTGTATAGATTTTACATGTAAAAACAATTTTATTTGAGATGGGCAAAGTCGATATTTTCGATCTTTTTGTTACTAAAAAATTAAGTATATGACAATTTTATTAATGAAACATATTGTATTACAAGTAACTGATCCCAATTTATTGATAAACATCATTTTTTATTACTTATTGAATTATTTATTTAAAATTTATCATTTAGAAATAATCGATTACTAATATTACTCGATTTTGCCCAACACTAAATTTTATGCAAATTCCTGCGTCCCCTATTCATTTTAGAGAAAATCTTAAAGAATTAAAATTTCATTAAATTGATTTGAAAATTCTGAACATATTTTAATCCTTACAGTTTTTCTCTAAAATGAACAGGGTCGTCGGAATTAGCATACAAATGTTTTTACATGTAAACTCCCTTTGTATACTTGGTGGCGTCGACATCCGGTATATATAGTAAAAAGATGTTTACTTTTGGAAAAAAACAAACTTAACCCTAGTGTTGCAAAATTATCTTCTTTCTGTATTAACCTCGATTCGCAATCGCTCCAACGTTGTTTTTAGTCGCAATAGGTGACTCATTCGGAATGCGGCCCTTTAATGAAATCAATGTTATTAAAAGTTGTAAATGTCTTTAAAATTAACTAAACATCAAAACTATTGAATATTTCTTCATCATAAACAGAACAAGTTCGCGGATGAAACAACGATTCTCGGTCGTCTCCCTTGTAAAACCAAATTGTTGACGATGCCACTTATAAATTAGGCAAAAGATGGCGCTTTGTGCAGTTTTTTAATTATATGAAGATATTGCGATATTATACAGGGTCTTCATAAATGATTGTACGTTTTCAAACAGCACGCCAAAACATCGCAAGTTATTTTTACTATTTAGGGTTGGCAGTAACATCGAATTCCTCATTGTCCTTCTCATTTCGTTTATGTCAGTTGGTGTATTTTATGTTTTTCTTATTTATCCACAGTACGTACTTCCATTGAAAAAATCAGTTCTTGTTAGAGCTAATCAACTTATTTATAGTGATTTAATAGACTTTGATTAAATATGTTTCACCACGGGTTAAGTGAGAAATTAATTCAAAATATTATAGTGATTTGATGTAAGTATAGCGAAAATTACGTGTCACACAATTTTGAGGTTATTTTTTTAGAGACATAATTAAATTGTTTACACCGGAAGAAGACGCCTTTATAATAAAGGCGCACTTTCGCAGTGGTACTAAGAATCCGAATGGTTCCTGGTCATATTCGCTACAGTCTTGCATCAATCAATTTACTGAAGAATTTCCTGAAGTCGTGATCAATTATAATACATTTGGTCATCATAAGCGAATTATTATATTGCGTTTTGAAGGAAAGCACTGCATTTGTAAAGGGAAGTCAACGGGGCGCCCAATAGTGTTAACGGGAGAGGCAGTTACTGACATTCGTTGCCGAATGGAAGTTAGTCCGTAGAAATCTGTAGCGAAACTTTCTCTTCAAAACTGGTATGTCAACAAAAACTTATTTCCAACTGAATTTATAAATTAGTTCATTTATTTAGGTCTTTCTGTTGGAACTTGCCATAAAACATTGAAAAAAACCTTCATATGCATCCATATAAAATGACAGTAGCAAGAATTGTTTATCGCTGACTGGAGATTTCCAGTCTGAATTTATAAATTAGTTCACTTATTTAGGTCTTTCTGTTGGAACTTGCCATAAAACATTGAAAAGAAACCTTCATATGCATCCATATAAAATGACAGTAGTGCAAGAATTGTTTATCGCTGACTGGAGATCACGAATCCAATATTGCGAGTGGTTTAACGAAAATTTAACATTTATGTCTGATGAAGCTTGGTTTCATTTATCAGATTATGTTAATAGCCAAAATTATAGAATTTGGGATACTGAAAATCCACATCAATTTAGTGAAACTGGATTGCATTCTTTGAAGATTGGCGTATGGGTTGTCATATCAAGAAGAAGATTAATTGGTCCCATTTCCTTCAACGAGCTTATTGAAAGCTTTACAACTCTCTAATTTGAATTTTTATTCCATCTCTAACCGTTTAGAAATTATATTGAAAAAACTGCAATTTTAAGCTATTTTTGGGGGTTTTTCGGTCATAAAAAAATTATTATTTGAGATAGAACAAAACTTTAAACTGCAAAGTTGTAGCTTTTTGAAAGCTCTACAACTCTCTAATTTGAATTTTTATTCAATCTTTAACCGTTTAGAAATTATATTGAAAAAACTGCATTTTTGGGCATTTTTGAGCAATTTTTGGGGGTTTTTCGGTCATAAAAAATTTATTATTTGAGATAGAACAAAACTGTAAACAGCAAAGTTGTAGCTATTTGTAAGCTCTACAACTCTCTAATTTGAATTTTTATTCTATCTCCAACCGTTTAGAAATTATATTCAAAAAACTGCATTTTTAAGCTATATTTGGGGGTTTTTCGGTCATAAAAAATTTATTATTTAAGATAGAACAAAACTGTAAACAGCAAAGTTGTAGCTTTTTGTAAGCTCTACAACTCTCTAATTTGAATTTTTATTCTATCTCCAACCGTTTAGAAATTATATTGAAAAAACTGCATTTTTAAGCTATTTTTGGGGGTTTTTCGGTCATAAAAAAATTATTATTTGAGATAGAACAAAACTGTAAACAGCAAAGTTTTAGCTTTTTGAAAGCTCTACAGCTCTCTAATTAGAATTTTTATTCTATCTCAAACCGTTTAGAAATTAAATTGAAAATACTGCATTTTTAAGCCATTTTCGGTTTTTTTTCGGTCATAAAAAATTTATTATTTGAGATAGAACAAAATTGTAAACAGCAATGTTGTAGTTTTTTGAAAGCTCTACAACTCTCTAATTTGAATTTTTACTCTATCTCTTACCGTTTAGAAAATATATTGAAAAAACGGCATTTTTGAGCTATTTTTGGGGTTTTTTCGGACATAAAAAGTTTATTATTTGAGATAAAACAAAACTGTAAACAGCAAAGTTGTAGCGTATTGAAAGCTCTACAACTCTCTAATTTGAATGTTTTTCTATCTCTTACCGCTTAGAAATTATATTAAAAAAACTGCATTTTTGGGCATTTTTGAGCTATTTTTGGGGGTTTTTCGGTCATAAAAAATTTATTATTTGAGATAGAACAAAACTGTAAACAGCAAAGTTGTAGCTTTTTGAAAGCTCTACAACTCTCTAATTTGAATTTTTATTCAATCTCTAACCGTTTAGAAATTATATTGAAAAAACTGCAGTTTTGGGCATTTTTGAGCTATTTTTGGGGGTTTTCCGGTCATAAAAAGTTTATTATTTGAGATAAAACAAAACTGTAAACAGCAAAGTTGTAGCGTATTGAAAGCTCTACAACTCTCTAATTTGAATTTTTATTCTATCTCTTACCGCTTAGAAATTATATTAAAAAAACTGCATTTTTGAGCTATTTTCGGGGGTTTTTCGGTCATAAAAAATTTATTATTTGAGATAGAACAAAACTGTAAACAGCAAAGTTGTAGCATTTTGAAAGCTCTACAACTCTCTAATTTGAATTTTTATTCAATCTCTTACCGTTTAGAAATTATATTGAAAAAACTGCATTTTAGACCTTTTTTAGAAGAGTTGCACGATGATGAACTGACAGAGGGGTACTTTCAACAAGATGGAGCACCAGCACACATAGCAGAAAAAACAATTAGATATCTTGAGGAGTATTTTGGAGATCGACTGATTAGTCGTAGAAGATGGCCTGCTCGTTCTCCGGATTTGATCCCGTTGGATTTTTACTTGTTTGGTTATAAAAATCGTTTACATAGTATTGAGGAATTACAAGAGGCTATTCGACAAGAAATAAGAAATATTACTCAAGAAGATTTACAAAGAGTATTTAATAATTTATAAAGGCGAATAAATATTTGTATAAATAATAATGGTGAGAGCATTTATTGTAATTTTTATCAAAAAAATATTTTCATTTTATTTGTTGTATTTATGAAAATAAAGTTTAAATTATTTTCTCTTGTGTAATAGGTATAATTTTAACATTTTTGAAATTCAGTAATCGACCCAATATAAATTTGTCGTAACGCCACTGCAGGTATTTTATCTGTAGGGCTACCATTTTTGAAAAATAAGTTACCTAACTTCTAATCGTGATGTAGCGTATGGTCATTTATGAAGATCCGGTATATTAGATGCACAACTAAGTTCTCGCTGTTTTTTTATGAAACTGCAACTTCATTGTGAAAAATAGTTACAAATAAATGATTAAAAATATTTCCTATCTCTAGAAACAACCTTTTCCTATCTTTTTGGCAGAACTCAAATACCGTCACGGTAGAAGTGTTCGTCTTTTGAGGCTATCCACTAATCAAGCTATTTTGAGATGTCTTCATATGAGCGGAACTGCTGATTAACCAGACCATGTGCCATCGAACGGAACAAGTAATAATCGGTCGACGTAATATCTGGGGAATATGGTAGGTGGGGTAGGGCTTCCCATTTGATCGTTTCTAAGTAGGTTTTAACGGGTTTTGCAATGTGAGGCCGACCGTTGTCATGCTGTAGAATCATGATTTCGCATGCAATCGCTTGGAAATTGCTAACTTTTAATGCTGAAGCAGGCTCTTTTCGCATTTGGCACGGATGCCCATCGAGCAATGTCTCCAATTCAGCGTCTTGGAAGGTTTTTGATCTTCTTTCACGCGAACGATCGTCAACATCGAAATCGACGGAACCAATCACGGCACGTTGTTTAACTTAGAGCAGCATCTCCGTAAACTTTTTGGAGTTATCAATGCCCATCAGTAGCCGTTTTCTTCGAATGAAAGAAGAAAAGCATCACCACAAATTTATCATATATTTGCCACAAAATCAGACATTTTCACACAAACAAAAGTATATGACACAACAAAATCACTAATGTGTCAAAACTGTTTTTCACCATATGTCTAAGCTTGGTTCATGACATTTTGGTTATGTCACAATCGACCAGCACCTTCTATTGGAGCCACTTCTTGAAAAACAGCGGGAACTTAGTTGCACTCCTAATAATATATATATATATATAACCTTTTATACCCTTGAAGGTGTAGTTTAATATTGTGATATTTGTGATATATTCCTATCGTTGATTAAAATGCATATTATTTAACATACTTTTCACACAAAGTTATTAATAATTTGTAAATTTGCTAAAAGGTGTTGTCTTATCTTTCCAATTATTGAATATTTCATTGAATATTTATCGTTTTTGTAGATCATAAATATTCTTAAAATCCACGCCCAAAAAATATCATTATCCATTTGAGGAGTGTACAAAAAAGTTATTTTACGCGTATAATAAAACAACATGCGTTGTTTCCAACATGACGTGTCTCTTTGTGAAACAATTCCCGTCTTTTAATTCCTCTATCAGATAACTTGATGAAACATTCTGTTTGTCTTTCGCGGCTTTGAATAATTCATCAGGTAAATACGGACGATAATAACAAAAGGAAAAAAAAATGTTTGAACCAACCACGTGTGTTTTAATTTAAACTTCGTTTTTCCTTTCATAGATTGCGTGCTCTAATTGTACACAGATAGTCGTCTACTTGTGGATTTTTACCGATTCAAATAGACACTCGTCAAACAATTATTTTATTCGCGTGTGTTATTAATGTTTTTTTTTGTGTGTTTCAATTACAATTGTACACGCTATTTGTTGTAATTAAAAATGCTTATAAGTATTGGATATTAAATTATGGTTTAAATTACTAAGCACCTATATTTTTCTTCACTAAACGCCAGAGAAGTAGTTGTTTCAGTGATTGTTTGTGTTTCTAAAATACTCACATTATGTAAGTCAAATTATTCCATCTTCACGTAGCTTTTATCGATATATATAATAAAATAATGATGATTTCTTTTTAATTCACCAATATATTTCACCATTTCTAATATTAGCTGGTACATCATTCAATATTACGTATATATAATACGTAATATTGTAAATATTGAAACATGTAAAAATGACTATATTTTATATCAACCCCCATTTTTTTGTAATTTTTACTTTAAATATGTTTTTATTATCATATATGTTCATATAAAATAATTACTGAAAATTCAATAAAGGGATTATTAATGTATTTGGGGGAATGGCGTGTATTGCTGTAAAGTTTGGGATTGTTGGGCGAAAAGTAATTTCGTTTTTTTGTACATTAAATTAAAACAATTTTTTATTGGTATCTTAATTTAATAAATAACATAATCACACTCATTTTTACGACCTTTTGTCATTTAGTGTGCAAGTATTAAATCCTGGATTGATAAAATTCACCAGGTTTCTTATAAAAATATGTGAAGATGAAAGTAGCGTAACTAACGCACAGGTAAAATTCAACCCGAGTTTTCAAATATCCCTTGTTTTTCTGTCATTTGTGCTCTATTTTTTCCGTGGCCCACCTGTATTGTCTACTGTTAGTCACTGTAATCGGCCCTGCAGTGTGAAACTTTGTATCATTGGCTATATAATTTTATCCTCAACATCATATTTAAAAATAATATATACGTCTCAATAAACTAATCCTAAAAATGCCTACCTGTGTCATTTGTAACCAATTTATTGCTCCAAACAAAATTAAGGATTGTATAAAGTCAACTAATGGGAAATGGATGTGCAACACTTGTCACTCTACATGGAATATTCAACGTAGTCCAGAGTCAAACGACAGCACCAGTTCTGATACAGTTCCATCCGATGTTTTTTCTGCCATTCATGACATTTTTAAAAGTTATTTTCAACCCTTTCCTGAGGAGAAAAAACAACAGATATTTTCCTGTAGAAACGACATTGAATCCATATCCAATGAACTTACTGCATTGAAAGCTGAAAATGCTATGCTTAGAAAGGAAATATCATTGTTGAAAGGTATTCAATCTGCCCCCGAAGAAATAATCCAGAAAGTAGAAGATAGACGCGATCGTGCAAACAACGTAATGGTTTTCAACGTTCCCGAGTCGGATAATATGGAGCCTAATATAAGACAAAAAGAGGATTTGACATACCTTCAAGGTGTTTTAGGAAATAATACCATCGCAATCACTATCCTCTCGGATGTTTCCCTATTTCGAGTTGGCAAATTTGGAAACAAGCCGAGACCTATTAAAATACGATTCGCTGACAAAGGTAATGCACAAACGTTTACTAATCTTTGTAAAAATTTTAATTTAGAAAATGTCAGGGTTGGACCAGACCGAACGCCCGCACAACAAAAAATTCTATGTGATGTTCGCGCCGAACTAGCAGAAAGACAGTCTTCGGGAGAAATGAATTTAACAATCAAATTTATAAAAGGATCACCACGTGTAGTTTCTACTCTTAAATGAAATCTTTTGCCCACTGAAAATTTAATAGCATATTACCAAAATGTTCGTGGCCTGAATACTAAAACGGAAATATTTTATAACAGTGTTAGTGAATGTGATTATGACATTATACTTTTGACGGAGACTTGACTGAATTCTAGCGTAAATAGTAGCGAATATACGATATATTCTGTATTAAATAAAATACAGAATATATCGTATACAAAACCGATAGAGATTCTATAGTATCCGGTAAAGCGCGAGAAGGTGGAGTTTTAATTGCGACTCGCAATAATACTATAATTGAACAAATAAACACGGACATTATAAAACTCCAACTTCCCCTCATTGATCTTTTGATTTGTAAATGTAAACTAAAATGCGATTGGCTATACATTATACTTGTATACTGTTCGCGACAGATCGCGAAACCCGTACGGACCATTACATTTTGTCTCTATTATAAATTATATGAACTTTTATATTTTGTATCTTTGAAAGTTTTACAGCAATGATTTCATACAACAGAATTTGTTAATTTGTCAAGTTTCCTTACGTCATATCTTTTCTGTCTCTCACTTTAGATTTTCTTACTCTCTTGCAATTTTTCAAAACTTCAAACTGACATCACTTTTCTATCGTCTCTCGCACGAGTAAGTAATCCTTCTTATTTATATGTGAAACTTGTTGAAATCTTTGCTTATCTTGTTTAATCATCATTTTGTTATTTTTGTTCACTTTTATTTTGTATATATCATGTTTAACTTGTAATAAATTCTAATAGTGTTTAAACTCATTACATTGTAATATTTATTTGTTTTAGAAATAAATCATTATCTAAAATACACACTTAGGTAATAAAGAAATTTATTCCTATTTACCGTGTTATAAATTTAAAACAAAAACCGCCATAGGCGTAAACATATACATTCCGTCTAAAACGTCAGCGGAATACTTAGGTCTGTTTTATGATCTATTGATGGACATTAATTTTGAAAATAATAAGATTTTATTAGTTGGTGACTTCAACTGTCCAACATTGTACGCTACCTCGAATTTATCGTCACCTACATCATGTGTTATAATAAATTATTCTAGTTTTCTGAATGTCCATCAGTGTAACAATATAAAAAATACTTTCAATAATATCTTAGATCTTATTTACTCCAATATGGATTGCAATGTTGTTAGGGAACTATTTCCGTTTGTAGTTGAAGATGCGTATCATCCTGCGCTGACTATTTCGTTAAAGTGTACTACCAAAACCCACATAATTAGTGACAGTGTCTTAAATTTCAATTTTAGAAAAGGCGATTATCGTGCTTTATACTCTTGCTTATCTCGTGTTGATTGGGGTATCCTTACACACTTTATCGATGTAGACTTAGCATTTACGGAATTTTACAGGATTTTAATATATTCACTCTTGCAAAATATTCCTAAATATAAATTAAAAAGCGTAACAAAATATCCTGCTTGGTACAGTGCAGAAATTATTAAGCTCATTAAAGAAAAAAAATGTATTAGGAAAAACATGAAATATAATTCCACAGGGCTAGATAATATCTTTAAAACAATTCGTGCACTAATTAAAACTAAAATCAAAATTGCTTATCGTCTCCATATATCTACACTCGAAAATCACTTATTAAGTAACCCTAAACAATTCTGGAACCTTGTCAATTCTAAGAAATCGAATAAAGCAAGAATTTCCACAACCATATTTCATAATAATAAAGTCATTGATGATCCTAATACAATTGCTAATTTTTGCCGTGACCACTTTGCATCTATACAGAGTCCTCCTTCTAATATAAATATAAACAATACATTTAGTCTTATACCTAATTTTATTTTCACTTCCACATCCCCTGTACACGTCTCGAAACTTTTCAAACAGTTACCCAATAATTATTCATCTGGAAACGATAAGGTGCCTGCATTTATATTGAAAGATTGTGCGACCGTATTGTGTGAACCACTTGCGACCTTATTTAATTTATCAATCAAAACTTCTATATTCCTTAATAGCTTAAAAACTGCATTCATTTGCCCTATTACGAAATCCACGAGTAAACAACAAACTATTGACAACTACCGGCCCATTGCAATATTACCACATATTGCAAAAATCTTTGAACGTATACTATTTGATCAAATATTTGTGCATATTAAACCATATCTATCAGATATGCAGCATGGATTTGTAACATGTCGCTCGACAGTATCTAATCTTTGCATAATTACCCACGACATAACCGAAGTTTTAGACTCTAAAGGGCAACTAGATGTGGATATTCTATTGTCAAAATTTCAAAGATTTGGTTTCAGTAATTCCTCTACGACTTTAATTCAATCTTATCTTAATGAGCGTAGTGCCTATATATCCTTCAATACTTTTCAGCCTTCAACATATTCCCCGACATCTGGTGTTCCTCAAGGGTCTATCTTGGGACCACTGTTATTCAACATATTTATTAACGATCTATCAGACATATTAACCTGCATGGTTCCTATCCGTCAAGAAGCTATGATCATGATGAATTGTTGAACACTTTTAATTTTGATTCTCCCGAACTTTTATCACTGGTACGATTGCATATACCAACTTTTTTTCGGCAGACAAAAAGTTACATTTAATATTCCAACACATAGAACCAATTATATACCGAAATCGCCAATACTTATTATGTGTATTGTTTTTAATTTTTTACCTTCCTCTTGCGATATATTCTATGATACAATTAAATCTCTCTTATCACAATTATACCAAAGAGCAGCTTAATATTCTATTCATTTATTATTTAGCATTAAGTTAGTTTATATATTATATTATACACACACGGCTATGGATTTATGTATATTGTCTTGTAATTGGGATGTATATTTCCTGTTGGGCAATAAAGACTTACTATTATTATTTTTTTCCACCAAATAAATGCTGTAGCGATCGAAACAAATGGAAATCAGATGGCGCAATATCAGGTGAGTATGGTTACGGCAATACTTCCCGTCATAGTTGAATATTGTTTTAGGGTTAATCTTGCACAGTGCGGTCGTGTTGTAAAATTACACCTTTTCTATTAACAAGATTTTTCAATTAAATATTGATGTACTTTACTCAAGTGTTCACAATATAGATCTGCAGTTTGACTATGTTTTAGCACTTCAAAATGATCAACCCTACGATTATTCCACCAAACATACAAAAGCGCCTTTTGGGGTGTAAACCTGGTTTTGTTGTAGCTCGTGTCGTGTTATTTGGAGAGAGCCACTGTCTTTCGCGTTTTGGATTATCGTAAAGGGCCCATTTTTTATCCCCCATAATCAGTCTATCAAAAAACGCTTCGGTGTTATACCGCTGAAGTAATAAGTTGCAAGTATTGGAACGATTAGATTTGTTTTCCTCAGATGGATCTGCTTACTTTCCCAATCTGCTTCAAATATTCCCGAATGATTGATCAAGGTGCGTTAAGATTGTTTGAAAGATCATTAATGGTTTGACATGGATTTGTTTCTACTTCCACCCTTAAAATGTCATTATCCAGAGTTGTTGGTCTTCCTGATTGTTAAAATTATTCATAAACCTAAATTAAATTATAGATTATTAAATTATAGACTATTAAATTATTATTAAAAAAATGGTGATGTGCCCATTATGGTACTTTCCAAATAAGTTTCTGATTGAAAATTTAATAGGAAAGCAAAATGATTAATAGCAAAAATTGATTGTTATTTTTCAAAGTTAAAACCGAGTATTTAGAAGAATATTATAATTAAGTGTGTTATTTCTTACCCTACAATGTGTTGAAATCATTTATCCACACTCTTCTTAATTTTTTAAAACTTTGCGAATGTGCTGACGTGCTGGCTCTTTGACGTTTTATTTGTCATTAAAATAATTATTAAAATCTCTAAGGGAATTTATCAGGAAAACGAAATTCTTTCGCTTATAAAATGAAAACCGGAGGTCCTACAATAAAAGTTTTATAACAGAAATTATTTATTTTCCAAGATCTAAAACTTTTATTTGAAACATTTTTCTATCCGAATTAAAAAATGAAAAATTGCTAAGAGTAAAGTTGCACTTAATGAATTTTGATTTTGACCAAAAGCTTTTCAGATCATTCCACTGTTATAAAAAGCTTAGATATAAAGTTTCCATTTAGCCGTTTAGGCGCTATCCCGGAAACACACAGACACACACACAGACATTTTTCAAAACTCGATGGAATGGACTCAGGGGACCTCAAAACGTGCACATTTGTTGAAATTAGCGGTTCGAAAATTTTCACCATCACAATACTTTCCCTTGAACAGGGGTCCGGGGAAAGTAAAAAAGATTAAATAAAATGAAACAAATATGATTCACACATTTGCAGTTATTTAAATTACAATGAAATTAAACAAGGAACATTTCTGGCAATGATTAATAATAATCGATCAATCCATTTTCCAACTGCAAAAAATTATTTACACTGTAAATCGTACAAACATCTGTTGAAACAACTACTTCCCGAGCATTTACACCGCCGGACATTGGATTACACAATAGATATTTGTTGTTGCATAGCAGCCCTACTGCGAATTGCAACGGTTTGAGTCGAAATTATTTAATGAAAGGAAACAACAAATAATAGTTACAAGGCAATCTGTAGACATGTGTAAAACTTATGGTTTAAGTATTTTTTTGCAGTTGGAAGAAGGGATTGATCGAATTTAATTGATCATTGCCAGAAATTTTCCTTGTTTAATTTCATTATATAAAAAAAGAATATATATAATTAAAGGTATGCTTTGATTTTCTATAAATATTAAAATTTAATTTGTTATTGTTTTTAAAAATCAATGTGTCTAAAAATAGAAGGCAGCCGTTAGTTTCTGTTTCATGTGTAAAATTGATAATATGGAATAATTTATTTAGTTTATTAATAAAAATGTTATGATTTTTTTAATAATAGCAAAAATATCGTATACGTATCTAAACCACAAATTTGCAAAATTGGAAATTTTGGATTTAGCAACATTTTTTAAGTGGCTGATAAAAATATTTGCCATAAATGGTGATAATGGGTTACTTATTGCTGTACCGAATGTTTATTTATAAAATGTATTGTTAAATTCAAAAGTGCTACAATCCATTATTAATTTTGATAATGTAATATAAAAACTAATTTCATTCTCCGTTAAAGTAAGTAAACAAGAATACTTTAAGAATACTTTCTAAAATGATAATTGTTTCATTTACAGGAATATTTTGGAAAAGTGAGTCAATCAATAGATTTGACAACTATGTATTTTCATATATACCATAAGTTTTTGATGTATATTTCAAAGATGACACTTATTAGATTTATTTTTTTTAATGTTATCGTCTTCAATATTTATATTTATAGGTAACGGGACACCCTTCGTTAATGTTGAGAAATTGCTTAACGTCGGGTTCATGGGACCAAAATATGACGATTCAACCGAGCTTATCTATATTTTTATAAATTTCGATAAAACTGTGCAAGTTTGGTTATAAAAAAAAAATAAAATTCAAATCAATTCCTTCTATTTATTTGGTAAAATGCAAATCTAGTCACCCGAAAAACGTAAATAAATGTGACTTATTAGTTATTAATGTAATTATTTCATTAAATATTTGATATAAATTTAGTTATTGATCATTAATTATTTATTAACATGTTAATTTTAAATTTAATTCTCTTAGAAAATAAATGTGTCTATAATGCCTTGGCTAACTAGGTTCTTTTACCAATTTTTTGATTGAAAAATCATTGATTATTTTCTAGTACAAAATGTATGGATAAAATATATTGTAACTCTTCTAAGACCAATTTTCAGAAATTTGGCAATGATGAATCAAATAAGTATTACAAAAACATTAAAAAAATTAATAAATCTAATGTCTAGTGTAATATACACATATTTCAACGATTGATATAATTAAAAAATGAACGAAATAATAAAGAAAATTGAATTATTCTAATATTCGCTCAAATTTCAATAAAAAACGATTGTTTTGTAGAAACATATTTTAGTATAACTTTAAGACATTAAATGTATACATATTTCAACAAAGTTTTGGTAATAAGTCCAGGACACGACGGAATGGGTGGAGGGTAAGATTGTCCAAGGAAATGACGTCTGGCTCTTTAAGGATGGTTCCAAGTCTGAAGGCAGAGTAGGAGGTGGAATTTTCTCTATGAGTTCAAACTAAGAAAATCCTTTCGACTTCCAAACAGTGGTTCGGAAGTCCCACCGGCGGAAATCATGGCCATCCGAGTGGCAGTGGACTGGATAGGTAAAATCGATCTTCAGGTTAACCATATTAAGTTCATCACGGATAGCCAGGCCGCCATTGGGGCTTTAAGCAGCATCTACTGCACCTCCAATGTGGCTAGGGATTGCAGAAATCTGCTCAACAAGCTATGATGCGGGACTAATTTGGGCATCCGGTCACACTGATATCAAGGGAAGCTCAATTGATGACAACCTCGCAAGGAAGGGCAAGGTTGAGCAATTCATCTACCGAACTCTCCACCGACATCCCAATTGCAGAATGCAAGATATAATTGAGGGATCAAATGATGTCATTGGTCAACCTAAGGTGGAGGGAAGAGGACACGTGTCACACAACAAGACAGTTTTGGTCTATGTGCAATACGGAAAATAGTAAATGATTAATTGCACTCAGCAGAATCGATATAGGGTAGACAGTGGACAACATCACCGGACATTGTCTTCTAGGTAGACACGCACACAAGATGAGTCTCAAATACAATGATTTTTCCAGAGAATGCCTGGATGAGGAGGAGAAAGAAACAGTACTCCAGTATCTAGGACAACATCCTGCTCTTGATGGGAAAAGAATTAAGTACTTCGGTCTGCACTATGCAAATAAGCTGGCGGATCTCTCACCTGTAAAGGCGAATGATCTGATCAGGTTCATTAGGTGCTCGAGTTGGGCTGTACAGGGGGAAGGATCTCTATATCTATGGTATCATAATGGGCCCTATGGACCTAAATGAACAGTCTCAAGGCAGTTGTCATTGAAATATAACCTAATTTAATATTCGCTCAAATTTCAATAAAAACGATTGTTTTGTAAAATTTTTGGTATAACTTTAAGTCATTAAATTTAGACATATTTTAACGATTGAGATAATTATAAATTGCAATGAATGAAATAATAAAAAAAGATTTATTTTAATATCCCTTCTAATTTCAATAAAAATGATTTTTTTTGTAGACATATTTCAACGATTCAGATAATTATAAATTGCAATGAATGAAATAATAAAAAAGATTTATTTTAATATTCCTTCTAATTTCAATAAAAAATGATTTTTTTGTAGAAAAATATGTTTATACAACTTACCTAGTTTTAATTTACTTTTACATTCTTCGAAATAACAAACACATATGCACCATTTATAAACACCCGAATATATAAAACAATATTTTATTGATTTTCTATCATAAAATCATAAATAATTAATGTAAACATAAAACAATAAAATTATACTATTTTTATGTAATTACTGCAAATGTCTGTTACCGTTGATAATCATTGACCGTCATAAAAATAAAATATATCTACGATTTCGTGATTAAATTAAAACTGAAACACGATTATTTCAGCGTATATTTCATACACAATATACATAAAACTCGTTCACTTATCTAATAAAATACAGCTCGAACCTTTCTAACGATATCAAAGAAATTGATGGGTGCACGTATTAACGCGGTTGGAGGAGCTGTATCGCGACGTAATTTATTAATCCATTAAAAAGCGTGTTGAGCGCGATGAGAGTAAATATTATTATTGTTCAGCGAAAGGGGAAGGACGAAAATTGAGGGCGAAACGTAGTTCAGAAGATAAATTGCTCACCTGCATATGAATGACTCCTCGGTTTTCCTCGTAATAATGTAATTTTGTTTGTTTGAAAAGTCGATATTCTTTTTGATCACCAATCTTTGTTTAAATTTGTAAAAAAAATGTAATCAATTTTATCAGAATTTATATTCTAGTATAGAATTTGTTGTATATTACTAATATAACAATAAGTTTATATGGAAGCATATGCTCATATTACAGATGGTACTGTACATGTTTGTAAGCGCTAAATACCGCGAAGGAAGAAACGTGACATTTGAACATTTTCCTCGAACCTTTTGTCAACCAAAAGGTCTTTATATTTATTTACAAGAACCCTGTTCGTCGGAAACTTAATAAACGGCTAGTAAAGCTTTGTGTCAAAATTCTGGCTGTACAATAAGTTTCCGGCCCTACGTAATCAACAATGGGCAAAAGGGTCTGACCCAGCATCGAGAGATTTTTTCCTAAAATCGAGGAATATACGCCAAACCAGACAAACACATTTTACTGTATTTACTGTTCTATCCTTCTCTCTGCACGCCTTTTGATGTCGTTTTCCTTGTCTAACTGTCTTCTATTCTTCAACTCTCTGTTCTCTTTCTAAAACATTTTGTATCACTCAGTTAGTCTTCTTCTGAACAACACACAAGTAAGTTCCCTTCTTTAAGTTCTCTACGTGAAATTAAATTCTATCTTTGATTTTTCAACTTTCTACTCCTTGCATATTATTCATTTATATTTGTTCATTTAAACTTGTAATTTAAAGGACATTTTTGTTAAGTAATCTTTAATTTTCTTGTAATATTTTGTATTTCTTTTTTTATTATTTTAATTAAATATTTTTAATGCACGGTGTTTGTTTTCTTAATAAATTATCGTGTTTAAGTAATTTTGAAAATAAAATCGCGTAAACCGCGTAAACAATATTCACAATAGGAAGGTATGCGATCATAGTGTCAAGCACAATTAAAATAATTATTTTATTGATAATAGAGACTTATGCTTCGTTGTGCATTATATTAAGTTTTAACAAAACACTAATTTTATTTGTACTACTTTGCATTTTTTGTGACTATCGTTTCAACAAACTAAGTAACTTTATTTCTTTATCCATGACAAAAAAATAACTTGCCCTTATCAAAGTAAGAGGTTACTTACAATTTTAACTTGTCACTATCAAAGACAAGTTAAAATTGTAAGAATCTCTCACTTTGATAATGGCAAGTTATTTTTTAGGACATGCATATAGAAATAAAGTTACTACCGGAGTGTGGGAAGCCAGTCGAGAGTTTAAAGTTATTCAATTTAAGGGTGCGGCTTAGTAGAAAGAGATGGCTATATAATTATTGGCAGTTAGTAATTCGATCATTGATCACACATTGATCACAACAACAGTGTAATTTGTTGTGATCAATGAACAATAATGTATTATACTTTAAAGTATCCTCAAAGCATGCAGGATTTCCACCAGATAAATTAAAATTCATTATTATAATTAGATTTTATAGAAACCAATTATGAAAGAAATAATGAAAATTTGTCAATTTTTAATGTATAGTTTTAGTAACAAAAACTGCTTAATGAAAATTTTAATGATTTCATTAAATTCTTCATTAAAATAGCGTTACACTCATGACGATTTAATTTCATTATATATTCCAATTTATTATTCGAACAAGAACTAGTGAATTTGGGTGAAATGTAATTGACTGTATAATCAGGCCGATATTTTTCTATCTAAGATGTAAAAAATACAAGTACATATTCACGTTATTAATTTTGGAGCCCGATACATTTTTATCAATGATTACTTTCACTTTAGTGTATAGCTATCGCTTTCTGCTAAACCGCAAACTTAATGCGCGATTTTATTTTTGTTTTATTGGTAGATTTTTAATTTAATTTAATTTCATATTTATTATTATTATAATAAATATAAAAAATACCAATATTTAAATATTAGAAATATTAATCATTTTAAATATTAACCTAATTTAGTTTATAAAGTAAGATATTTCATTATTTATTACACACTAATTCGTTATTGTTTGCTAACTTTAGTTAGTTTTCATTAAAAATACTCGATTATTAACATTATTCGATTTTGAACAAAATTAATAATAATCAACACTTTGAGGATTATTGAGGCTTCCACTTTGTTACACATCGTAATTCACAATCATAAAACACATTTATTACATTACTTATGCGTAATGTAATAAATGTGTTTTACATTACTTATGTGTAATGTAATAAATGTGTTTTATGATTGTGAATTACGATGTGTAACAAAGTGGAAGCCTCAACAATCCAGTTATTATTTTTTTTATTCATTGACCCTTTTACCTTTCGATGTAGGGTAAAAAATCAGTTATACAAAGTAAAAGCATAGAGGAAATAATGTATAAACGCGTGACGCTTATTTTACCCGACATTGCCGCTCTTGGTATTTTTTCCTCTATGGTAAAAATGTTTTATTAATACATCGTAATTTATACAAGCAACATTGTACTACAGAAAAATGAGTGCATTTGTTCTCTGTGAATATATCGTTAAATGAATAATTATAAAAAAAAAACTCACCTGATTCCTTTTCAATTTCGCATGTGCAATCAATTATTAAAAATATCTTCCTATTTGCTATTTGCAGTATTGATGAAATTGTCTCTCTGGCAGTGAATTCAGCGGAGCAAATGAACCGGCCAACTCTTCAATCATCATTAAAAGCGTAATTCAGTCACGAGTGGCAGCGAATTAATTAAAAACCATCGCGTTTTCATTTTCCAAGGGTTTCATCGTGCATCCACCTGTAATTTATTTCGTTGAAATAAATTAGGACGACAGGTGTGAATTAATAAAAACTTATGTGTGCACACACGTACTGGCGTGTTCGAATTAATTGTTAATTATATAAATTGGAATACAAGGAAAGCGTAAGTCTAAAAAAATGTAATATTATTTTTATGTTTTGAATAATTGTGAAATATTGTTGTATTAACATAACAAAAAGATTAAGTCTGGTGGAGTAATTTAGGGTATTATAAAACCTACTGTAATTATGACAAATGTTTCAACGAGCTTTGAAGGAGCCAACGTACAGTGAAAAAATTACTGCAAAGAGGTTATTAAATAATAATATTTAATTGTAAAAATATTCGTTTCTAATTATATAATTCATATCTGGTTATTAATCACAACACAAAATCCGTTCAACCGCAATTACATATGGAACACACTGGTCCGACGAGGTTCGTAAGGCTAAATGGCAATCACCAGTTATCCATACTCTAGATGAATGCTAATTGAACATTTTATTAAATTTAATAACTAAATAAATAAATTAATAATTCTAAAGGCTTTTGATTCATGATACATTTTGTGAAATCAAAATTAAACAAATGACTTTAGCAGCATATTCAAGTAAAAGACGGCATACCAATGTCCTTTACTTGACTATGCTGCTATCATTTTCTATAACCCCTATGGTAACTGTACCATTCGAAATTTCCTAAGTGCCGAAAGATCAGTTACAAGAGTCCTAATATCAAACCACTCAATATTTTATACACAATCCATGAAATAAGTTTATGTTTTGACACAAAATTGCGGGAAAAACAATACAAAAGTTCATTGCAAGTCTTTTTTTATATAACCATCTCCGAAGCGGTGATGCCCAAGTAAAGTTTGAAACGCTGCGTCTCCATGTAAGAGACATATTTTGACAAAAAAATGTTTTATGTAATCTTGTATTATTATATTGGCAGACATCCGGTATCTAACTCCGTTATTTGAAAAGATACGGCAAAACGGCACTTTAAGCCACAGATAGGGTGGCAGAAGTGGGTCTGATAAAGTTATCACAAATAATTCCTAAAAATACATTTCCATATAAGAATTAAGGCATTAGAGAGAGATAGAGAGAGAGAGAGAGAGATAGAGAGAGAGAGAGAGAGAGAGAGAGGGGAATTTCTGTAAAATTATGGTTTTAAATCATAACTCTACTTCAATGTGAGCTGGAATACACCGCTGGAAGTTTAAATTCTAAAATGTTAAAAAATGGTGGTGGCAATAACTTACGATTTTCTTCGATAGTCCAGGAGGTCTTTTATATCAATTTCAACACCATCGGTGATACTCTAGTAAATGCATTTGTACCTTAATAAAACACCAAGTTATGAATTAATTTTAAGTCTGAAGATATTCTTTGAGTTCTATTATGTGTATTCGTTCATGAACTGTTCTTTAATGTTTGAATAATCTCTGCATCAGACCAACCCCACTCTTTTGCGTGACAATACGATGTTAAAATCGTATCAAGGACACAATATATGAGAAAGCTAAGCATAATCATAGCAGTGAAAATGTTTAATTTATAACGATGAGGTCACAAGTGCATATTTTTTTAATTAACTTGTAATTTATGAATACATTTTCCTATGCGTGATAAGAAAAATTACCGTTTTTAAAGAAAAACAATTATAACTTTCAAATCCAGATGTCATTAAATAAATTACAAATTTTGAATAGCAAACTATTTTATTAATATATTTTCATTCTTTTTCTAAAAAATAAGATAATTACTGTTACACATTTTATGATCCTACATTGAAACTAAAAATAAATATATTTTTCACTTTTATTTTAATATAAAGAAAACACTTAACTTTTTTATACCATTTTTATTTTACTTTAGTGATTAGTTTCAATTACACGGTACTCATTATCAAACTAAGTTTTAATTGTTTAAATCTGAGTTATGTGAAGTTAGTTAATCACAATTAAAACACGTATATAAAAAATAAAAGTGAAGTAAGGAAACTTTTATTTTTTATATACGTTAGATGTACATTTCGAGTGCCAAGCACACATTATCAATAAGTAATGAAATTACAAACTAAATGCGTAATTATATATACCTGAATAATATTGGGTAAAAACGGGAAAACCTAATTGTAATTACATTTGTGTCGCTAGTTCGGTAAACATTAAGGGGGGTTAGATCAGGTCAGAGGATTAATATTTTTCGGTTTTTACAGAAGGTTTAAAAGTGCATTTTCTAATGGGCTTAAATCGAAATTAAGTAAATTGTCTTTATTTTTATACATTTGTATTGTCTCCAACATATTTAATTGAAAGTGTGACGGTTGTTTTAATAATTTCATATCATATGTAACGAAATAATGTCCTGTTTTTAAGTGATGGTCAGCTAAAGCAGATTTGTCTACGTTTTTATTCTTAACGTTCTTTAAAACGTTTTAATAAATTCCTCTGCGTTTGGCCGATGTAACATTTATTACACTCATTACAAGTGACTGAAGAAATTCCAGACTCTTCTAAATGGCTTCTTTTGGTGAATTGATTGCCTAGTAATGATTTTAGTTTGTTGTTGTAAAATGCGGGAGTCATGTTGAGTTTATTCAATACCTTTGTAACTTGTGTACTTGTTTTTGGATTGTATGCAATTCTAACAAATTTTTTGTTTTTATTTTCTTCAATGGGGATGGGATGTGTGGACGATTTTAATTTTTGGTTCCTCTTGTGTTTATTAATTAGTCTATTAATTGTGAGTTCTTTGTAATCTAAGGAAATTGCTATTTTTCTTATTAGTGTTGGTTCTTTTTTCCTATTTTCTGTGGAGAGAGGTAGATTAAGGGCTCTAAATATCATACTGTTAAATGTAGCAAGTTTGTGTTTATAATGTGTGGATGAGGAATTGTGAATATAATTGAATGTGTGAGTTTTGTTTTAACTTAAGGAGCATAGTAGTAGATTAAATAAAAATGATTTGAAAATAATTAATAAATTATTTTCACATTTAGCTCTGTGACTTTTAACTTATGTTACGTAAGTACGTTAAATAAATGAGCATCAAAACAACTACTTCCCGGGCAAATACCCACGCCAGACATTGAATTACATAATGTACACTTGCCGTTGCATATCAATAAGATATTGCAAAATGCAACAAATTTTGATCCAAGATTTTTTTAACGCAAAAACAAACAAGCAGGTGTACAACATGTGATTCAATGTCCGGCGTGGGTATTTGCCCGGGAAGTAGTTGTTTTGATGTGCATTTGTTTAACGTACTTACGTAACGTAAGTCAAAATCACAGAGCCAAATGTGGAAATAATTTATTAATTATATTCAAATAATTTTTATTTAATTTATTTAAATAACTCTGACCAAGAGAATGAATACTCATTTCTATTTATACAAGTAGTAGATTTAATGAAAAAGGAATTTTCAATGAAAAGAGAAAATAAACAAGAAGTTCTATTCTTCTATTTATAACGGTTATGGACAAAAAAATAAAAATAATTAAAATGAGATGTGATGAGGCTGTCGGCATCAATACTTTGGTTGACATAATATCAATTGATTTTAATTTTTTTGGTTAAGCCTAATATTTTCAATTGACCACGTTATATTTAAAAATTCTCTGTTGCCCAATAACAAGAAATTAATATTTAAAAACTGACCAAATATCCTTTCCTCGGGAAGTCGGCATGAGTCTTTCTTCAAGAATCAGAGAAGAAACAGCCCTAGTAGAAATGTATCTTGTAGCAATATTGTATCAATATTTATATCTTGTATATACATTGAAACTGTTATTCAAAGTGCATTTAATATAGACACAATATTGAATGCCAAGAATGGTACAATAATAAAATTCAAACTGTGTACAATATTGACACAATATATATTATAAATATTGACGCATTATTTATAATAATTATAGACACAATATTGTTTATGCCCTGAATAACAATAGTTTGTGCATTTGTGAAGGGAACTCGTTGATTCTTAATGACAAACGAAACGCCCAATTTTCGTTCACAAGTATGATTATGAGTGATCAATTGGATAGTTTGCTTATTCCTGAGGTGAGTACTTATATAAATATAATTGTGTGCTTATATGTAATTAGTTTTATTAGTTAGAATAATAAGATAATCGTGTAAAATAGCGATGACGGTCTACATAATTTTAAATTCAATCATTTTTCAGATTACACTTTGCTGCAATTTAAAATCAGAATGTGTGCTATTGAATGTCTTTCACCATTAGCCTACGACAGGCGCGGACTGACACCTTTAACAGACTTCTAGCCTCCGGGGAAAATCAGCCCCCTTAGCCGAGTCTAACCAAACACAGATAAAAATTGAAACATTATTGTACCAACTTGAATCAAGCTTGAAATACAAGTTGAAATACAAAATTGTGTCAATCTAGAAATTCATTATCGGGTCAAGATTGTATCAACTTTGACACAATTTTAAAATTCATCATTGAGTCAAGATTGTGTCTACAATATTGTATTATCTTGACAGAATAATGTGTCAATCTTGTATAAATATTTATTTTCAAGTTGTATACTTTATTACAATACTTTCCAATATTGCTACAAGATTGTAGAATTCAAATTCAATAATGTGTCAACATTGCTACAATATGTAATTTCTATTAGGGGAAATGGATCTCATTGGATTCGAGGTACGTCAACATTTATATTCAAATTAATATTAATTTCAGAAATTTATATAAAATTTGAGTACTTAACATAAACATTGATACCGCACAAAAAGTAATAAAGGGGTTGGCTATTTACACGTCACATTAAGATGACAATGAATAGTAACCAAGAACTAGTACAAATAAAAAAAAAGTTTTACCTTTATTGCTGTAATAAACAAAAAAATAGAGTTTGTAAATTTGCGTGAAAATAAGAGCTTTTACCATCTTAAAAATATAAATGAAAATTAAGGTTGTGGTGTAATAAATAGAACTATTAGGTTAAATAAAATGAAACAAAGATGATTCACACGTTTACAGTTATTTAAATTACAATGAAATTAAACAAGGAAAATTTCTGGCAATGATCAATAAAATTCGATCAAACCCTTTTTCCAACTGCAAAAAATACTTACACTGTAAATTTTACAAACATCTATTGAAACAACTACTTCCCGAGCATTTACCCCGCCGGACATTGGATTACACAATAGATATTTGTTGTTGCATCGCAGCACTGCTGAGAAATTGCAACGGTTTGAATCGAAATTATTTAATGAAAGGAAACAACAAATAATAGTTACAAGGCTATCTGTAGACACGTGTTTCGGGATTTCATCCCTCATCAGTACAGCTATGCCCTGCAAGCCCTTAGTTGTTAAACAATTTTTAATTAATTTTTACGTACCGTCTTCAACGAGATCGCGGATGGAAGTGCTCGGGAAGTAGTTGTTTCAATAGATGTTTGTAAAACTTACAGTGTAAGTATTTTTTTGCAGTTGGAAAAAGGGTTTGATCGAATTTTATTGATCATTGCCAGAAATTTTCCTTGTTTAAGAACTATTAGGCTTTGTAAAGTTGGGTGAAAATAAGAGCTTTTACAATCCTAAAAAAACATAAATGGATATTAAGGGTGTGGTTTAGCACTTCTATGAAATAGTTATTAACAGTCAATAATGAATGTCACATTAATTCACTTGTCAACAGACAATATTTTTTATACCTTAAAATAATCTTATGCAGAAATTTCGTGACATGAAATAAAAATCATTTTAATAATCATAATAATAATTTCATTTCGTTCTTTTCTAACAAAAAGTAATGAATTAGCGTAATGCGCAATAATAATCTATTTTTACTCACTAACGACTGACGTTCGAGAGAATTAAATAATCCAGGCAGAAAGACCCCGGGTCGATAGCCATTTGACAATGACAGTTACATGACAAATTGAAATAATTCTATAAATATTGTAAACACACATACTACACATTGTAAAATGTAACGTTATTTGTCAATAAAGATGTTAAATATATAATCCATTTGTTATAATTTACACAGTTTTTGTTTCTACTTAATAGATAAAAAATAATAAATATGAATAAATAATTATATGTATAATCATCTTTATTCAAGTATTTATACATGGTAAAATATATTACATTTTTTTTTCCAAAATGGCTATTGACCATCGGTCTTTCGTCTGTCTTTTAGTCCTCGATGAATGATGAGACCAATGCATGAATAATGGATTCCGGATGGTGAAATTTTGGAGGAATAAATAATTAAATTAATAAATTAAATTCTACGAATAAAATAAATAAAGTCATAGATTTAAATGAAAACCTTTAGTACCTTCAAAATTTGACATACTTAAAATAATAACAACACAAAACCAATACATACAGAACCAAATGCACACCACACAAGGGCAATATCAGACACCAACACACAACCAAACTATTTACACACATTCATCACAAACACACACTCAATCACAATGCATACCGTCTACCAGCTACACAAAAACACAATCACAAACTAGTACACCACCACCACCGAAAATAATAAACATGCAACCAGAACTTCATAATATTCAATCAAACTCACAACAGACACGTGCCCCGACAGAAAAAATAACACAAAACTATAAACATACATTCACATTTACTACCGTCAACGACATATCAAGAATAAAGGTAGTTGAAACATGGATTGGTCACAATTATGATAGGAACGCGCTAATAATTAAAACCCATTATGGATTTCTTTTAAAAACAAATATAGATAAACAAACAATAGCGAGTTGCTTAAAAAACCTACAAGTAAAACGAATAATACATGAATACAGCGAGTGGCAGTCCTCACGCGAGCCATCTTACTCATGCATCATTAAAAACGTTGAGCGACGAAGCAATCGGAACTAGGATATACACACAGATATTGCCGCCGAATAATAGCCAAAAGAGACAATTCAAAGACAAGCATGATTAGAATAATCACTGGATCGCTGGACACGTACACTAACCTACTACGTAATAAATTTAACATCTTGCTTAAGGACTACAATGTAGTGGAAAGCAAACCTCCCACTCCAATACCAAGCCCCTGTGGTAGATGCAATGCCTTCGATAACATAACCACAAATTGTACCCAAAACATAACCTGTGCGAAATGCTCCGGAAATCATCCCACAGCAGTATGCAACACAACTCTACCGCCAAAATGTAAAGCCTGCGGAAATACGGATCATGGTGCCTGGTCATTAAAATGCCCGAATAGACCAACGAAACCAATCGATGGAATACCAAACGTCAAGATCGTCAACCAAAACAAAAAATCAGCAGAAATCGACAAGAACTTGACAGTAAATTTCAGACTACATACACCAATTACGTTACATGACCACATTATTGACATATACACGACCAAAATTAACGAACCGACTATAACGAACAGAGAAGAACTATTAAAAAAACTTAGACAGCGCTTCATCGACTCATACCAAATAGACACGCATGTTAACTTCTCCGGGAATAAAATGTTTATAGTTATGTTTGACATAACATCACCAGAGAGTATTCCTTCCGTTTTCCCGAAGACTGGCATCCATACTGGCCTCTCCCAAATAATTAGAAATGTCTAGTACAAACTTCATCTATTCCAATATTAATTCCCTGTCCAAAAAATCCCTTCTGATCTCTCACTTCCTTCGTAATAATCCTATCCATGTCAGTATGTTTGTGGAGACTAAATCCAACAAACCGTTTCCACTCACAGACTGGCATTCTATCCAATATCCTGCAACAATCCCATTCAATAACCTAAGAGGTGGTCCAGTAGTCGCCGCAAGTCCTCAAATAAAATTAGGCAAAGCCAATCCGCCCGTAGTAAATAATTTGCTAAATGAGTGCATTCATTGTACCATTAAAATGTCTACCTTCCTACTCCATATATTCCTAGTGTATATACATCCCTCTTGTCCCATCGATGATACCATACTTACCAAAGCCTCTCTATATGATCATGCCATTATAATTGGCGACTTTAACGTAAACAAGCCGAAGAATAAACATTTATCTTCCTTTATGTCAAATTCTAATTTCATCCGAATTCACACAGACCCGACCTTCGTTATGTCCAATAATCAATCCTCCACTCCGGATATCCTCCTATGTACCAGCAATATTAGACACTTAATCCACGATATAAAACTTATTCCTGACCTCGGCTCAGATCATCTTTCCATACAATTCTCAATTGCCTCAACTCCTCCCATCCCCATCCCATATAAAATATCATATACATACAAAGACTGCAACATGGACAGATTAACTAAAGACGTGATAGAATACATTGAATACAATCCAGAAGTAACCACCGAATCCTCATCCCTATTTTTCCAATTCTTATCAAATGCAATTAAAAAACACACTCCCACATATTCCAAGAAACCCTACAAATACCCTCTCCCAAAATTCATCCTAAGACTTATTAGATATTTAATATTAAATAAAAAAACTGAGCAAATATAGGAAAACTGACTACCTTCATAAAATTACAGACCCGACGACACAACAGACTGTTAGTGATGACCAACAAATTGCAAATATTTTTGCCAATTATTTTAAAGAGACGTACACTATGACAGACAATGACGGTTATGACAACAAATTCCTACACCACGTAAATGACTGGTATCAGTCATTTATCAAAATCCCTTCCCCAACTCCAGATGGCATAAAGGAAGATGAATATTTCGAAATCCTGCATAAGGGAAAAAATACGTCGCCTGGGTATGATAATATACCGAGGCTTATCCTAAAATCCCTTCCTGCTCCTGTCCATAAATATATTATCCGTATTTTTAACTCCATTAACAAATCCCAAAATTTACCCGAGGAGTGGAAGCGAGGGGTAATAACATGTATCCACAAATCTGGAAACGACCCTCAACTTGTCTCGAGCTATAGACCAATTACTCTTCTTCCGGTCCTCTTGAAGGCAGAAAATAGGCCATTGTATTGCTCGATATAAGAAAAGCATACGACACTGTGTGGCATCAGGGTATGCTGTATAAGTGTCACGCATTGGGAATACCACGACACATTATCAACATACTAAATAGTTTCCTCTCTAACAGATCCATTGTTATTAAAATCCGTAATTCCCATTCATACTCTTTTACTCCCAAACAGGGCCTACCGCAAGGATCTCCTCTATCCCCAATCCTATACAACATTTATGTTTATGATATTTATAACCCCAACCCTAGGTATTTTAATCATTCCTTATACCCATTATTATACGCCGACGACACTGCCCTTATATCCCACGCACCAACAATCACTAAAGCCTTAAGCACTCTTCAAGAGCTTATTGACGATTTGCAAACTTGGTTCGCTAAGTGGAGAATTTCCATCAATCCCAACAAAACCCACTTCCTGATCCTTATCACAGACTTACCAATTCCCCATATCAAATAACTATTCAAAATCACTCAATCCCGCCATCCCCCACCTGTAAATACCTAGGTATAACCCTAGATTCTAAATTCACTTTCTTTAATCACTCCCAAAATCTCAAAACTAGCGTTTAGGTCATTAACCTATAAAAACCAAGGCATTTCAACTGAAACAGCAGTCCACATTTATAAAATATGTCGAACCCTGCTTGAATACGCAGCTATCCTACACCACAATCCTCGCCCTAATGTCCTAAGAAATCTCGAAGTCAGCGAACGCACAGCACTTAGAGAGCTTACAAAAATTAGACACCCTAATAACCCTCTCCACAACCCCTCGAATGTATCCCTCTACGAAATATGTAAAATTACCCCTATTAAACAGAGACTAGAAACCCTTTCCTTAAAATTCGCTATAAATCCCTACATAGCTCCCATTATCAATCACCTCTGCATCCCACGAAATCCAAATATTAATCCTAGATATACCCATCCCTCATTAACAATTCATCAATTCATCTCACTAAAATCTGAGAACTTAGACAATGACGTTAGCAATCATGACGATTAACTAAAACGACAAGAACTGGACAGAGACAGGCAGAAAGACCGACGGTCGATAGCCATTTTCTGAGGTCTAACAATGTGTAAATGATTGTATGTTTATGTATTATAAAATTATATAATGTAATACTCAGAAATAAAGATTTTCAATATATAAAAATATCAATTATAGTACATTTTGAAGTTATCAAATTTTAGAAACTAACTTTTTTTAATCGATTATTTCTGTACTTTCACCTGTGAATACGGCCAAATTGTATGAACATTACATTAAATAAAATAATATTAAATGAAAAAAATATATTGTTGTCTTTTAAAGTTAATGCCAACTATTTAGAATAAATTTATTTTGTTAATTGTTACCTTACAATGGTTTTAAAAAAATCCTCACACTATGTTTAAAATCTTAAACATTTTTTAATATTTACTGAGTTATGAAGTACGAAAGCATTTTGACGTTAATTTAACATAAAATAATTATTTTATATAATAAACAATTATAATTGCATATTTTTAAGGACATTTATTAGGTAGACGAAATTATTCCGCTTATAACATGATAACTAACATTTCTACAATAAAAAGTTCTATAGCACAAAGTTATATTTCTATTCGTATAAAAAAAGAATAATCTCACGATTTAAAAATGATACAATTGATTATGAATACGATCAAATAAGTTTTTCTATGAACATTACATTAAATAAAATATTATTAAATAAAAAAAAAAATAGATTGTTGTCTTTTAAACTTTGATTAATTTAATATAATAAAGGAAGAAAATACTTATTTTTTTTCTTCAATATATACATCTTTTATTTAAAATATTGTTTAGTAAATTTAAAAAGTAACTTACAGATGAATGAAATCCAAGCATTAATTTGTAATAAGCTTTCAGAAATTAAAAGCCAAACTAATAAAATTTCACACACTACAAACTTTCAAAACAATCTTAACAATTAACAAAATGCAAATATAATCATTTAATCACCTGAGGATTTAATTTCGCGTGCTTCTTTTATTGATTGCATTTAAAAAAAAAAAAAATAAGAGCATTAAACTGCGCCCTTGACTCGCTTGAATCTGAAACTGGACTGAATCGAGGTGGAAGTAGAATACGAGAAAATAAAACGTACACATTTCCACTTTGCATGTTTAATTATCAAAGGAGAGGAAAAATAAATAAATAAAGTTACCGGCGTTACATAAAACTTAGAATTTATCGCGAGCGCACGGAAAAATTATGCTCGATTTCGATTCATCACCTTGAGTTTTGAACTTTTCAACTGTACGCGTTGCGTTTAAGCCCGGAAAAAAAAAACGCGCGTGATAAGGAAATTTCGCGACGGGAGAGCAAGATTGATCTTTGTGTTTGTAAGTTTAATTGATGAGTGGGAAGATTGAATTAATTTGTAATTTATATGTAGGCTGCATGTGATTTTAACTTGAATTTAAGCTATTACTATTTTCTTAGGTGTAAGCTAATAAATGGTTATTAAGTTTGATAATATTTTTTGTAATTTATGTGCCATATTTCTTTCTAGTTGATCTTTTCGATCTTAAATAATATTTTTTAACGTTAGTTATGGGACCGAATATACCTGGAGCTTCAAAGAAAATGGACTAGTGAACACTGGAAGAAACGGAGCAAAAAACTAAAGCGACAAAATAATAAATACAGAAACCAGAAAATGTTAAAAATATGGCCTTGATCACGGAACAACCACAAAATAATAGACTTAAAAATATCACAAAATGAAAAAAATGGAAAAAATACAATGCTTATAAATGAACAGACTTAATCAAAATAAAAAAAATGGTGATGTTTCCATCATGGTACTTTCCTCGGCGAATTCGGTAAATTACGTCTTTTGGGTGAACATTTAATAGTAAAGAAAAAAATTAGTGATGGGCAAAGTCGATCTTTTATTATTGCTAAATTAAGTATATTATAATTTTAAGAATGTTACGTCTTATAAAAATATCAAAAATAACTTCCCATTTATTAATAAACATAAATTTTTAGTTACTTTTTCGTTTTAAATACTTAAAATGACACATTTAGTAATACTCGATTACTAATATTATTCGATTTTGCCCAACACTAAAAAAAATACTTTATTTACGGAATTCACCTTTTTACATAATAAAGTGCATTAATAATAATAAAAAATAACTGTAAACTACTAATTAAAAGTAAAATATAACAAACAATAATATATAATAATAATGCTAAACTAGTTCAAATTATAATTATCCAAAGTCAAGTCAATAAAGTTTATTGACATTCAATTTAATAATAATAATAACACTATTCACCCTAAACACCTTTTAAATAATATACTAATAAGTTTGGAACAAAAAATAATAAAAATGATTACATGACGTAAAAGTAATACATACTCAAAAATACTGTTGAAAAATGAAATGTTTCATGTATAGGAGTGGCTGCGAAAAGACAAAAAAAAAAATAATAATGTCAGTGATTTGAGTTCAGTCAATAACAAGTAAATGTAATTTAATGTTATAAGATATTATATGTGTGTTCTATTATAACTGTGTATTCACAACAGGTTATGGGCCCAGCACGCTTCCACTGCGCGCTGAAATTGTAATAGAACACATTTAATAATCGGTAAATAGTGAATCGCGACATATAACCAATTATAAACTTTTGTTGTGAGTTCGTGGTATATAAGTAATAACTTATACGGAGAAAAATGGGTGACAAATTGAACTTGCCCGTTTTTGAGAAGCTGGATGGTTCAAACTGGACACTGTGGAAGAAGTGTATGATTCAGTACTTCAAGGTAACTGGCCTGACCAAGTATGTGATGGGCACTTTGCAGCGACCAGTTGAGAATGAGCTAGAAAATTCAGTGACCGTGGAGAACTGGGACAAAGGAGATGGTTATGCGACACTGGCAATTTTATCGACAATTCAGAATAATCACTCTCAGTTTGTTCAAGACTTGGATAGTTCTGCAGAGATGTGGAATAAGTTGACATCCATTTATGAACGAAAAGATGGTGCTTCAAAATTGGAGGCAAATCGGGAATATCACCAATATCGTTACAGAGGTGGGTCTATGACACTTCATATCTCTGAGATCGAGACACTGGTGGCAAAATGCAGACGTTGCGGGGATGTAAAATCACCAGAAGATATTATTATCAAACTTCTAGATGGTTTACCTTCGGACTATTCTATGGTAAATATGGTGTTGACATTGACTACTGCTGATAAGCGAACGCCGGATGAGGTAAAACGTCTTCTGCTTGACGAAGAAAGGAGGTTGAATCCTGAGATGACTACAGAAGCAATGTTTGCCGTGAAATCACCAATGGAGCTATCAGCTAATGTCAATCAGAGTAAGTCAAGAAAAAAATCAACTGAAAAGCCATCGACCTACAAGGTGAGGAAGGGACCCCAGTGCTATGCTTGTAAGATGTTTGGACACATCAAACGCGATTGTCCGAATAAGAAAAATTCTATCAAGGAGGTTGCAGATAAGTGTTTTAATGCAATTGAGTATGCTTTGACAAGCGACCGCAGTGATCAAGTTATTAGTGATACTGGTGCCACCTGTCACATGTTCAATGATGAAAAATGGTTTTTAACATTAAAGAAAAAAAAAAGGAAAAATTAGAATTGGCCGGTTAATATCATTTGGAGGTTGTGGGTAGAGGGAAAGTGGCTACTACAATTCACGTCAATGGTTGTGAAGAACATGTGTATTTCAAAAATGCATTGCTGGTGCCTACATTGCGGAAAAATCTGGTCAGCGTTGGAAAATGTGAGAAAGCTGGTGCAGAAATATGTATTAAGCAAGGGAGGATGAGCTTCAGAGTTGGAGGTAAACTAATTATGGAAGGTCATCGACTACCCAATGATCTTTACGAATTACCACTACATTCTTTAGTTACCGAAAATGTATATACAGCAGATGCAGAACTTATGCGACATCATGAGCGGCTGGGTCACCCAAGTTTGACGCGAATGCGAGAAATGGCAAAAATTGGTCAAATCCATTTACGCATTCCACATGACGCTGAATTATTTTGTGAGCCATGTGTATTTGCAAAGTCAGCAAAGAAGCCCTTCAAACGAGCGAGTGAACGAGTTTACAAACCTGGCGAATTCCTGCACAGTGACGTCAATACGAATAGGATGATACCAAGCTATGGTGGTCATAATTACTACGTGACTTTCATAGATGACGCAACTGGCATGATGTTTGTAAAGTTTTTGATTACTAAGAACCAAGTGTTTGAAAAGTTTAAGGAACTGCTTCCCCTTGTTAAACGTCAAATTGGAAATTCGTTGAAAGTTCTACATAGTGACTGTGGTCGTGAATATGTCAATTGGACAATGAAGACATTTTTAAAAGCTAATGGCATTGACCACCAGACATCAGCACCTTACACTCCGGAGCAGAATGGAGTTGCTGAACGAGCTAACAGAACTTTGACCGAGTCAGCGATGTCAATGTTGTTTGCAAAGAACCTGCCGAAGGAACTGTGGGCAGAAGCGATTTTGACAGCAGTTTATCTAATCAATCGACGACCTTCAGCAAGAGCAAACGGGAACACACCTTATGAGCTGTATTTTGGAAGACAGCCAAATATAGCCCATCTACGTGTTTTTGGTAGTTTGGCTTATGAACATATACCTAAAGCTATGCAAAAGAAGTGGCAGCACAAGGCCAAAAAGCGTTTAATGGTTGGCTACGATTCAAACGGGCCTAATTATCGCTTGATGGATTTGGAGACGTATAAAATTTATATCGCACGTCATGTCATGTTCGACGAGCAAACAACTAACAACAAATCAAAGGACAGATCTTGGCCAGTATTGGATTTAAACATTCCCGAGGTATCAAATAAATTCGAAGCTGATAGAAGTGGCACCTCAGTTGAAGTTAGAGGACAACAAGTGGAACCAGAGAAAGATTTAAAACAAACAAGTCATTATAATCTGAGGCCTCGCAAATCTCCAGTTGAAATAACTTCTGTCGCTGTGGTCGACGAACCAAATACGTATGCTGAAGCTATGGCAGGTTCTGATGGGTCTCTTTGGCAAAAAGGAATTGAAGAAGAAATGGATGCTCAACTGAAAAACAAGACATTTGATGTGGTACCGGCAATTCCAGTGGGAAAACGTGCAGTGGGCTCCAAGTTAATCTTCAAGAAGAAGCAGAACTTAGCCAAGTCGACGATGCGGTATAAGGTTCGCCTTGTAGCAAAGGGTTATTCTCAGCGTGAAGGAATTGATTATAATGAGACTTTTGCTCCTGTGGTACGATATGAATCGGTGCGAACACTTTTGGCACTGGCAGCCCGAGAAAACTGGAAAATGGCTCAGTTCGACATTAAGACTGCGTTCCTAAATGGCGAACTCGAGGAAGAAATCTACATGGAGATGCCTGCCGAGATTTCTGCGAAATATGGTAGATATGTACGTCTTTTAAAATCCTTATACGGTTTAAAGCAATCACCTCGACAGTGGAACAAACGCTTTAATGCATTTTTAAACCGATTCAACTTTGTTGCCAGTCCAGCAGATCGGTGTGTTTATAGAGGCGTACTAAATGGCAAACAAGTACTTTTGTTACTCTACGTGGATGATGGATTGTTAATGTCAGCATCATCTGATGCTATTGCATCTGTGTTAGACAACTTAAAAAACGAATTTGAGATAACATTGGATGATGGCCATAATTATGTTGGTATCGAAATCAATCGAAATCGTGATAAGAAACAAATTTATATTGGTCAGTCGAAGTATATTTATTCTATAGCAGAAAAATTTAATCTGATTGATTCTAAACCTGTAGCAGTACCAGCAGATCCACAAACTCATCTCAATAAAGAAATAACAGGAAAAACAATCGGACAAGAGACACCTTACCGCGAGGCAGTTGGATCATTAATGTTTGCAGCTTGTGTAACACGTCCTGATCTTATGTATGCTGTATCCATTGTCAGCAGATACTTGACGAATCCAGGATATGTGCATTGGAAAGCTGTCAAACGTATAATCTCATATGCTAAAGATACGGCAAATCTTGTGATTGTATTTGGTGAAGGCGGAGGTAATGAAGAACTGGTTGCGTTTGCAGATAGTGATTATGCAGGAGATCCAGATACACGTCGTTCTACTAGTGGATACATGATCAGGTATAATGGGGGGCCAGTATCATGGACATCACAGAGGCAACGCATCGTAGCAATGTTGACAACCGAAGCTGAGTATATAGCAGCCAGCGATTGTACAAAAGAAATAATTTGGTTACGTCGGTTATTGGAGTCGGCGGGAGTTAATGTAAAAAGGGCTACTCCGCTGAACGTAGACAATCAGGGAGCAATTAAGCTGATTAAGAACCCTGAATTTCACAAACGAACCAAACACATTGAGTTTTTAGTTGCTGAGCTGAGAATGATTAACATGACTGCAAAGATTCAAACATCGGATAGACATCTTCCAGCCACAAAAATACACTCAACTGGTGGGAGTGTTGAAAAATGAAATGTTTCATGTATAGGAGTGGCTGTGAAAAGACAAAAAAAAAAATAATAATGTCAGTGATTTGAGTTCAGTCAATAACAAGTAAATGTAATTTAATGTTATAAGATATTATATGTGTGTTCTATTATAACTGTGTATTCACAACAAATACAATTTAACAATATTAGATAAGTACCTTCTCAAAATTTATTCACCTAATACCGCTTTTATATATGTTACATGATGTGACAAATAATTCAAAATGAGGCGATGTACATAGAATATTTGCATAATTGATCATTCGACATATTGGTTAATTTTGACCATAATTAGATCTATGGAATGTTTCTTTAAATATAGATCTTGTTCTCGTAATAGATGGAATACTGAAATTTAATGATGATAATAAATCACAGCAATGAACAATACCATTAACTATTTTATACAAAAAGCATAAGTCAGCCTGAGATATAGACCAATTGATCTATATCTCAGGGGCACTAAGTTAATAGATCTTAACATAGTAGATCTGCTATAATTGGATCTCTCAATACCCATACGAAATGAACACTGTAATAAAAACCTATTTTGTACACATTCAATCTGTTTAATTTTATTGTTATAAGACGGTGACCAAATACAGGATGCATACTCCAGTTAATAATAAATAGTAGTTTTTGAGTGGTTAATGAGAAATCCCTTCCAAAACGCTGGATGAAACCCAACATCTGATAGGCTTTCGAACAAATATTATTAATTTTAACGATTATATAGATAATATAAAACGAGACACTCGCTTGCTAGTCGCCAATGCGCACAGACGTCGCTAAAGAGTTTTCACCGAATCAAAGCAAAATCGAAATATTTATCAAATATCCAACTTACACCAAATGTACACTACATTTTAAATAATGGTAATCCCATCCAAATAAACCTCCTCGTAGAAACTAAAACTTCTTCTCATTTAACGATTGGAAAAGTCTCCAAATACCTGCTTCTGTTATCAATCATAACCAACGAGGAGGATCCATTGCTTCCTTTCATCCCTCAATCCCGTTTGGTAAAGCGAACGCTCTCCGCATCAATAACCCTTTAAACCAATGCCTCCATTTTACCCTTCCTCTTAATAATAAATCCCTTCATGTGTTCCTTGTCTGCATCCACCCTAACTCCCATATTGACGATACTATATTTACTTTAATGTAAACAATAAGAAATCTCGTCACATCCTCAACTTTTGCTCTAATTCTAATTTTATTAAAATTTCCATACCTCCGACATTCATAATGAATCAAAACCAGTCCTCCACCCCGATATTATTCTATGCACATCCAATATCGGCCCTATTATTCATTCTGTTATGTTAATCCCAGACCTTTGTTCAGATCACCTTTTAATTCAATTTGACCTCGTCATAAACTCACGCCCCGCGGCTCCCCTCCAGAATACTTCTTTTCCTACCAAAGATGAAATCGAAAAAGTCACTTATGATAAATTTATTATGGGACTCTCGGAGACTGGAAAGGTGCGTGATCGGTTGTTTGCGGAAGATGAGACTCTTACGCTACAGAAAGAGAAATCGCGCAATCAGTGGAATTTGCTCAACTGCAATATGGAATTCGGGACCTGGAGCTGAAAACGGAACCTGTGGACATTCATCAGCTGAGGCAAATAAAAAAAATCCAAAGGCATCGAGATCCTCAGAGGGAGATACTTCGGCAGGCAGGACAACGGTGGGGTGCAGGCCGCGACCGCGCAGGTCAGCCGGCACTAACCATAGAAAATTAATGGATATAGAAAGCCCACTCCCATGTTACGGCCGAAACTGCGTTTAGCGCCTCTGGTGGTCCTTTCACCGTACTAAAATCTCGCTCAAGCGACCAGGCGGGAATCGCCTATATTTAAAATTACTTGTAATTTTGCCAATACAAATTATTCAATTTCTGAAAATAATTTATATGAAATTAAAATCTTTGGAATAATAAAAAACAGTGAGATATATTATATCCAAACATTTTAATTACACAACAATTATTTTCAAAAATTTAATTTATTTATATCTGCAAAAGAATATATATATATATATATATATATATTATTTAAAAACAAAAATAAATATAATACTACACTTACCTTAAATATGTAATGTAATAAATAGGTTTGGAAAAAGAAATAATAAATATAAAAAATGTATTATAAATGTATATGTATTTATTAAATATCAAGTTACAATAAATGATTCTTGAACTATCTGGTACCTATAAAAAATATACAAAATACAATAAAAACATAAACTCTTTTCCAAACCACCCAAGAGGTAGAGCTATTTGGCTCACTTTTTTTAACGTGGTATCCCCAGTAGGTCTAATCCACATGCCTATAACGGACATATACATAGTCACAACACATTTATTTGAACTAAATTAATATTTTAAAATAATATATGTATATACAGAGATAATTAAACATTAGAATTATATTTCCTCCTCTTGCACCTCTTCTTTGCATATTCCAATGCCTGATTGTAAACGGAGTCCCTTTTCCTTTTCATCACTCTGTCATCCTTGTTCATCAGAACTTTATTTATGCCATTGCACCAATTATAGCAACATAACTTGCTAAAATTGTAAACTATTTTCTTAATCATGTCAGTGGTATGTTCACAAATTTCAAATGTGAAAGGCTGGTGTTTCTCAATGTTGTATATTAATATTTTAAAACTATTATCAATATGGCATATTGTTGGAAAAAGCTTCTTGAATACAGTGTAACAATAAGCAAGTCCTTCCATTAATTGAGGTGTGCAATATTTCAATTTTTCAGGAATACTTTTAGTGAACTCTTTTTCTATTGTGAAGTTGTGCCATTCATTTCGTGCTTTCTTATCTTTACACAGAATATTATTCTTGCACGTATCACATTTATAATAATCTCCTAATTTTGTCGTGATAAATCCACTGATGTATCCTAAACACAGTTTATCAACTGGTGAATATCTTTGTAATGCTTGCACAGGATAATCATTGCACTGTACTTGTTCACTTGTAACTTCACTTCCTTGAGTAATAAATTCTTCTATTCTCGAAAGCATATTCCAACTGTCGTCATCTTTGCAGTTGGCTCCAATAGAATGGATTGTTACTAAATTATTAATTAAAAGGCTTCTATATGAATTAATAAATGTATTTGCTCCAGGATTTTCATTTGGTCCAGAATGTTGACGAATTTGGCCAAAAAAATTCTCTAAAGAATCTTGATTGTATGTCCTTGGCGTAAAGAATGAAATCTCTCCTTGCAGAAAATCTTTCCTCAATAATTCCATTCCTTTAAGTGTTACAATCCAATTTTTCAATGATGGTGGAATAAATTTCTCTGTAGAGCCTTCCTTTTGAAAGTACATATTTGATAAATTTTTCCTCGCTTCCTTCCAAAATTTTAAGTGAGGTGAGGTCTTAGAGACTGCACATTTAAATATTTTTCCATATTTTGGATGTAATGTCTGCCCATTGCAGCTATCAAACAGTTGGTCCCAAAAATGTATAATTTGAGAAGTTTCTTTTGCTCGTTTTTCTAAGAATGATCCATCTTCAGCCTGAAGTGAAGTTCTAGCAAATATTCCAATTGCAGAAGCTACTGTGTGACTGAGAACTTGAGTTGCATGTGCCACTTTCATTTTCGACATTTTATTTTCGTAAATATGTTTGTCATTTATTTTGGGCATCATTCGAAGTTCTCCATTATGATTATCAATATTGTATGCCTGCTGTATGTCTTTCCATTTGCACACAAACCTTTCATCATTTGATTTCTCCCATATAAGATTTCTTCTTAACAAATTGTTACGAATTCCTTTAATTAAATGAGGAACATCATAAAGAGGAACAATTTTGGAGCCGTTGATATTCAAAACGAAATCTGTTAGGGTCTCTCCATTTCTCATAGCTTCTTCAACTGATTGTTGGTGTAAATAATTGATAGCGGCCACATTTGATGTTCCTTGATCACAAACTGTCGATACTACACGCAATCCACATTCTTGACATTTTGTTGTTACTTCTTTTATGGTTCTAACCAAATCAATGGTTTTCATTCCACTTGCAGAAAATCCATAAAATATAGGTTGCTTCCATTTTTTTGTTATACCTTTTATCATGAATACAATAACACTGTTCGCAATTAATTTGGAAGTTCTTTCTCCAAAGTGTTGAAAACCTATTACATTGCCAGTGTGAATATTCATTTGTAAATGTGGTTGTATTGACATTTCATCAAACATCAATATGCAATTTCTTTCATGACTTTGTAGTTTTTCAACACTTTGCTTTAAATTATTAAATATAATATCATTGAATCCCGGCATTACAGGTACTTGCTTCAACATTCTTAATACTGTATTCCTTGATGGCAAGCTAAACAATTTAGAAAGCAACCTATACATTTTTAGACTCTGCTTATAGAATGTTACTCCTAATACCTTATCTTTCAGGGTAAATCTTCTTCCGTTGGGGTGTTGTAATTCCAAATTTAGTTGGCTTCTTATAAATTGCTTCACTGTGGGATTTATATCCAATGTAGCCATATCAATTATTTCACTCCTAGACATACTTTCATATGAATCCAACCGTTTTCTTAAGGTATGTTGTTTATTCCTAAGTACAGTATAAGCCTTTTTGAGACGAGCAGCTCTCTTGTATATTTTATTTGCCTTTGGAGTTAGTGTAGCAATTTTTCCAATTCCTTGAAGTAAAGGCGGTGGTGTGGATGACAATATTTTATTTGCAATTCCTTTAGTTCTAATAATTGTATCTATTGCATGTATCGAAGCATCTGTTATTTCTGAATCAGGATCATCAACTAAAAACTCTTCCATCTCAGGAATTTTTTCTTCAACAATCTCTTGAGATCTCGGCAAAAATAATGTGGGAATAGCATTTCGTAAGAGTAAGTTGTTACTGAGGCGATTATTCTGTGCAAAATGAATATGGCATACTTTTCTGGATTTGTAAATATTATCCGAGCTTAAGCTGTTCAATGTTTCATTATTGCATGCTTCAATCCATAACTTGAATCTTGCGAAATCCTTTTCTGGATTTGGAAATTGGTGTCTCGGAGATGTTGTATCCGTACACTCTTTAATCATGCATTTCCGATATTTGGGCATTTTTACGTGTATTAAAAAAAGCACAAATAATTTAATACACACTTATATTAACACTAACACTACAATGTAAATTAATTAAACAGTAAAACACTAAAAATCTTAACACTAAAACACAAATATTTTTCACAAAAATACTAAGATTTAGAACACAAAAACACAGATAATTGAAAATATAACTAACCTTTATACTCTTGAAATACAGATGGTTGTATTTTCTTCTAAGTAATTGCTAATTTTCGCTTCAAAATGTGGAATTGCGGTTATAACCTCCAATATGAAAGCGTAAATTCACAATAATGAAAGAGCGGGAAGAAAGAAATCATAGAAAATGTAGCAGATGGCATATCTAGGTATGTTTTCTATGGCGAACGCGCCCCCTGATGGTCCTTTCACCGTACTAAAATTATATTATAAACAACTCCATAAGAGTGGGCATACCCGGTCGCGCGCATTTGTTCCAGATGTGGTAAAGACAATCACACACACAGGTAGGTATAAAGAATATTCTTGCAATGCATGTGGCCGTAAAGGACATTTACGTAATATGTGCAGAAGCAAAAATTTTATATATATCGCAACATCAGACACGGCATTATTTAATTTAAAATGTGTCAATGGAAAACCAATAACGGTTAAGATTTTTGTAAACAAAATGCCATTTCTGATGGAGCTTGATTCTGGTGCAGCCGCAACGGTAATTTCTCAAAAATTCTGGAAAGTACATTTTCAAAAATTAACTAAGATACAAAGGAGTGAGTTAATCTTAATTAATTATACCGGCGGTAAAATTATTCCTTGCGGTAAAATAACAATAAATGTTACTTTCAACGGAAAAACTAAACCATTAGATATTCATATTATAAAAAGTGGTTGCCCACCACTGTTGGGAAGAAATTTTCTCCAAGAATTTAATTTAGGATTTACTGAAATAAATAGTTTACGATGCCAGCCACATAACAAAAAGAATTATTTAATAAATAAATATTCAAAAGTGTTTAGTGATCAGATAGGAACGTTTAATAAATTTAAAATTAAGTTAAAATTAAAAAGGGACGCAACCCCTAAATTTTTTAAAGCTCGAGTTTTGCCATACTCACTGAAAGATAAAGTTGATAAAGAATTAGACAGATTAATTCAAGATAAAATAATCTCACCTATTGAAAATAGTTTATGGGGCACACCCATTGTTCCAATAGTTAAAGACGATAATTCAGTGCGAATATGCGGGGATTACAAAATCACATTAAACCCTAATTTAGAAATTGACAGATACCCTCTACCCCGGATAGATGAATTATTTGCAAAGTTGCAGGGGGGTGTACAGTTTTCGAAATTGGATTTATCACATGCATACCAACACGTGTTGCTGGATGATCACTCCAAGAAACTAACTGTTATTTCAACACACAGGGGTACTTTTGTGTATAATCGATTACCATTTGGTATACACAGTGCGCCATCTCAATTCCAAAGAATAATGAAGGAATTGATAGGAAAAGTTGATGGTGTTTGTGTCTTTTGGACGATATTTTAGTAATTGGGGTTAATCGAGACATGCATTTACAAATTCTTGAAAGGGTTCTACATATTTTACAAAATGTCGGTCTCACGATAAAGAAAGATAAGTGTGAATTCTTTAAAAATTCAATTTGTTATTTGGGTCACGTAATTGATAAGTTTGAATTACACAAGTCACCAAATTGAATAAATGCGATTAAAAATATTCCTGTATCCACAAATGTAACACAATTAAAATCTTTTTTGGGTGCCGTAAATTATTATAACCGTTTTATTCCAAACTTACCAAATATAGTTTATACATTGTATATGTTGATTAAAAAAGATGCAACTTGGAAGTGGACAAAGGAATGTCAGGATTCATTCAATAAAATTAAGGATATTTTAATGTCGGATGATTTTTTGGTGCACTATGATCCAAAATTGCCAGTAGGGTTAACGGTGGACGCTAGTCAGTACGGACTAGGCGCAGTCTTATCACACGTATACCCGGAAACAGGCATTGAGAGACCGATAGCTTTTGACTCTCGTATTCTCAACGCTACCGAGAAACGTTATTCTCAAATCGATAGAGAAGCTCTTGCTATTGTGTAGTGCAAAAAAAAAATACCAATACCTTTATGGGCATTAGTTTACCTTAATTACTGACCATATGCCTTTAACGTCAATCTTTGGGTCAAAACGTGGTATTCCTGCCACTGCAGCTAAAAAATTGCAAAGGTACGCATTATTTTTAAATGGATTCAATTTCAGTATTAAATTTGTAAAATCGGAACATAATAATGCCGACTTTTTATCCAGATTGACAGTTAAAGGAAAATATGAAGAATTACAATCAAATTTTAATTATATAAATTATATTAAAGAAAATTCTGATTTACCGTTAGATATTAATGCAATTTAAAACGCATATAAAATGATAAATTATTATTGAAAATTAAAAAAAATGTTAAAAATGGTTGGCCTAAAAATGTAAAACGGGAGGAAGAAATGAAACCTTACATTTTAAGACAAACGATCTCAATTTAGAAAATGATATTTTAGTATTAGGATACCGAGTGGTCATAGAAGAACCCTAAGAAGGCAAATTTTAGATGAATTACACAATACACACCTAGGTATGGTGAAAATAAAATCACTAGCCCGCGCATATGTGTGGTGGCCTTCATTAAATAAGGACATCGAAAATTTAATAAAAAAATGTGAGATTTGCCAATAATTAAGAAGTAATCCTGCAAAATCTCCATTGCAGTGTTGGCCAATTCCTGAAGGTGTATGGGAAAGAATCCATATCGACTTTTTAGGGCCTTTTCAAAGTGAATATTTTTTAATAGTGACCGATGCATTTTCGAAATGGATCGAGGTTTTTCCAATGCATAAAATTACTTCAAATTTTACTATAGTAAAATTGAGAGATCTATTTGCTCGATTTGGAATACCCAAAACGTTAGTGTCAGATAACGGCACGCAGCTAACATCAAGCGAATTTAAATTATTTTTACAAAATAATGGCATTAAATTTATAAATTCACCACCGTATCACCCAGCTTCGAATGGAGCAGCAAAAAACAGTGTAAAAACTGTAAAGCAATTTTTGATAAAAGAGAGTAGAAGTAATAAACATATAGATTTTGACTTAGCAATTCCCAGATTTTTGATAAATTACCGATGCGCAGAACATTGTAGTACAGGAGAATCACCAGCTAGATTAATGTTAGGAAGACCTTTGCGAACTCTATTAGATTTAATTAAACCGAATAATGTTACTCGCAAAAATAAAACTTTCAATACAGCTAAAAATAATATGAAATTTAATCAAGAGCGCAATAGGCATTATTTTAAGGGGGAAATAAAAGTGAATTTTATAGTTGGCCAGAATGTATTAGTAAAAGATTACAGATTTGTTAAACCACAGTGGACTCCTGGAAAAATTGTAAAAAAATTAGGAATTCATTTATTCGAAATTAAATGTAACGATATTTTGTGGAAACAGCACACGAATCAAATGATACCTGATAATGCGGATTTAAAATTAGATAAAAGTGAAAAAGCTGATAATGAAGTGTTAGTGCGAGAAAACCAAGAAATTAATAATACAAATGAATTAATAAATATTAAACAGGAAGTGAACATAAGTGAGTATCCAACGGAAAATGAAGGGTTAGAAGAAATGGTGGAAGTACTAAATTTAGATAGTGTTTTGGATGCGCCAATACGCACTCAACGTACACGCAAACCACCCAGCAGACTTCAGTATTAAATTGTTTAACTTTGCGATTATTTAGTTTATATTAAGTGGGGAGGTATGTAATGTATCGGAATTTGGCGCAGTATGCGCATGTGCGGTACGGGCAGTATGGGAGAGTATGGCCAAGCACATGTTGCGAGCACGCGTTTTTAAGAGTTTTGTACTGAGTTTAAGTTATTTTATAAAGAATAAAGTCCATTTAGTTAATTGTATGTTGTGTGTATTATTACTACACCACCACGTCAACAATAATTCAGTAGTAGTACACTAAACATACTAATGTCATTCAATCAAGATAACGATATCAATCCCGAGACTATCGCACATTTCAATGATATCTTATCCCAATCCATTGCACGCCATACATCAAAGATAAAAAACAATTCTACAAGTATCCCCTCCCAAAATTTATCCTTAGACTGTTAAGATACAAAAGACAAATCTACAGAGACATTCAATTCATAATTCAACGACGATAGACTAATCAGTCAATTAATAAATTATAGCAATAATTTTATAATTTATATATATAAAATTAATTTTTATTAATTTTAATAAATTGAGCAAAGACATAAGGAATTTAATACAAGAATACAAGAAGACCAAATGGACTGAGACATGTAATAAAATTAACGATATGCAAGGAAAGACGTACTGGACAGAAATTAAAAAACTCAGGCGTTATAAAAAGACAGACACATTAAATAAAATAATTGATTCAACGACCGGTACTCCACTAACAGACGATTTTCTAATTTCACAGACATTTGCAAGATATTTAGAAAAGACATTCAGGCTAACAAACAATAATGACTGTGACGATAACTTTTTTAATATCGTTAATGACTGGTTCAATTCTTTCGACAAAAAAAACATTCCTCCTCCAAATGACGATTTAATAGACGAATCTGATTACTTTACGACACTACATACTGGTATGAATTCTTCTCCAGGATATGACAACATCCCCAGATCCATTCTTAAAAAAACTTTCTGATCAAATCCATTTCTTAATAATAAAAATGTTTAATTATTGTTACTCCCATCAATATTTCCCACCTAATGGCAAAAAGGCATAATTAAAAAACCCGAAACTGATCCCACCCTTGTTTGTAATTATCGCCCCATCACTCTCTTTCCAGTAATAGGAAAGCTCTTCGAATCCCTAATCAAACAAAAAATTCTGAACGCATCCAAACAATTCATACCAGATTATCAATTCGGTTTCTTGCTCAAAAAATCAACCACACTTCCTATTTTTATTCTCACTTCCAATATCCAAACCAAATACTTAGAAGGACACAAATCAATGGTACTTTTTATAGATATATAAACATTTTATTCAGTGTGGCGTGTTGGCCTCCTATATAAATGTTTCCATTTGAATATTCCACGTCATTTAATCATCCTTATTTATAAATTCCTCTCCAATAGATACTGCCAGGTACGAATCCGCCAAACTCTTTCCGACTCATTTCCAATCCAACAAAGTGTCCCTCAAGGTTCTCCCTTATCCCCACTCCTTTAAAAGATCTACTGTTACGATATTCATTATCCCGATGCAACACATTTTAATCCCTCTCAATATGCTCTCTCCTTTGCAGATGATGCCGCCTTAATCGCACATGCCAAATCCCTTCAAACCACCCAACGATCCCTCCAAGCCTCTTTTGATGCAATCTAGTCCTGGTGTCCCTCAAGGTTCTCCTTTATCCCCACTCCTTTAAAATATCTACTGTTACGATATTTATTATCCCGATCCAACACATTTTAATCCCTCTCAATATGTTCTCTTCTTTGCAAATGATACCGCCTTAATCGCACATGCCAAATCCTTTCAAACTGCCCAACAATCCCTCCAAGCCTCTTTTGACGCAATCCAGTCCTGGTGTTCCAAATGGCGTATCAAAATAAACCCCTCCAAATCGAAACTCTTTATCCCTTTCCACAGAATAAAACCACATTCCCCAAAAAATATCATTCAAAATAACACAATACCCCCATCTCATAATTGTAAATACTTAGGCATCCTTTTTGATACGAAACTCTCCTTCAAACCACATATCCTTTCCGTTAAATCGAAAATAATAAACAGAGACAAACATTTCAGATCCCTTACATATAAGCAGGAAGGGATATCAATTAACACTGCAACTCACATTTATAAATCGATACGTCGACCTGTGTTAGATTACGGAGCCATTCTTTTCCCCATTATAAAACCTTCAACCTTATACCAACTCCAGGTATCTGAACGATCCTCCCTAAGAACCCTCACTCCATAATCCCTCTAATGAATTCGTTTACGAATTCACCCAAATAACTCCCATATAACGACCTGAATTACATCTGTGACTGGTGTCATTCCAATGGCTTATTATTAAATACCAAAAAGTGCTGCGTTATGACATTCTCAAGAAAAGTGAACACTATCCATCATATTTATTCGATACACGGAGATTCTTTACAGAGAGTGAATCGGTTTAGGGATCTCGGTATTGTGTTTGACCCTAATCTCACCTTCAATGATCATGTATGTAAAATTGTTAATGAGTGTTATCGTATTCTTGGTTTCATTATAAGAAATAGTAAGTCGTTTACTTCTATCGATGCGCTAATATCTCTCTATTCTGCTTACATATGTAGTAAACTGGATTATTGCTCCGTCATCTGGTCGCCGCAATACGCTAAATACATTGGGATGCTTGAGAGCGTTCAACGCAAGTTTTTGAAATATCTTTACTTTATAAAGCATAAAACATACCCTCAAATTACTGTAAGCTACTCCAGTTTATTAATTGAGTTTAAGTTCATTTCGATAAGTGATAGGCATAAGCGTATATCATGTTTGTATCTCTATAAACTGATTAACAATTTTATTGATGATACCCCTGCTTTGGAACTAGTCAGTTTTCATGTACCTAGGCTTGCGAATAGGACATGTTACACTTTTTCTTACAGCACTCCCCATACCTCTCATCACAGCAACTCTCCTTTATATAAATTATATAAGTCATATCATAGCGTGCAACACAATGCCGATGTTTTTGGTGATTCACTCAGCGCATTTACCAGACAGATAAACGAATGTTTTATTGAATAACTGCGGCTACTTTATTTTTGTTCGTGTTATTATTTTGTTTATCTAATATATACCAATGTTGTGTTATTGTTAAACTGATGTTACCCTTTTATTGGATGTACCGTATCTGTTGGGTAATAAATAAATAAATAAATAAATAAATATCCCAGCGTATACTTGCCCTCTCCACAAAATTTGCTCAAAACCCTCACAATTTATCCCTCCTTACAAAATATTGAATTCCTCGCAACCCTAATATTCCCCCAAAAACATAACAACCCTTCGGTCACTATCCACCAATTCATTAACTCATGCATAGATGATAATTCGGCTAGCTAGCATAGCATAGTCCATGACAGACTACTAACATAATTGTACATATTGTTATAATAAATTTTGTAAAATTGTGTTGTGATATTGTCTGAATAAAGATGTTTGTATATGTAAAACGATACAACGTAAATTCTTACATGAAGGTGTTAGTCTATCTGGGCTATCGATATTGTCATGAATTTACGATGATGTTAAAGAAAAATCTATGCTAGCTATTTGAATTGTGTTGTTGATTCCTACAAATAAATTCATAAATGCTGACAGGAGAATGTTCGTATTTAGGAGGGATATTAGGAAGTACAGAATTGTAGAAACGTGTAAATATTATATTATTTTATTAATAACTATACCTTATTTATTAACAAAAACCAATTTACTGTTATTTATACAATTTAATTACTTAAAATAGCTCATTTATAATTTATTCCGATTAATAAAATTGCTGGTTTTTACAGAAATCATATTTTCTATGTGTTTTGAGTAGGATCTGATTTTAGGAATTTAAGATTTTTCTAAAACCATTTTAATTTTAATCGTACTTAATGAGGAGTAATAATTCGCTTGAAAAAAAGCTGTAATAGATTTTACTTACATTTTTTAAAACTATTTTTTCAATTGTCAGTGAAAATTAAATAATAATAATAAAACAACTTAATTAATTATTGTTCAGCCACTATCATCTAGCGTTTGGATGTAAGGGGATGAACATTTTGGTTTTTCCAATCTCATCAGAACAGTGTGGTCCAGATGCAATGCCTTGATGAAGGTAGTTAGACGGATGTTGTACTGTGTTTATAAACACTCATATGAATCATATATTTATCAAATGCAATAAAACAACCGTTTTAAAATCTCCAAATATTGTTTTATTAATTTAATCAAAGAAATAGAATATGTAATTAACTATTAATATGAAGGTGAAAAATTAATAAAACACTTTGCTTGTATCACGCAATTTGATTTTTTATTCCGTAACTAGTTTCGACTTAGTACATTCATGATCAAACGGTAAATGAGTTTTTACAAACAAAATTGCAGCTATAAATACAAAACAGCAGGCAAATACGATTATGGGGGAGGTATACAATTCTTTTAAAGGATGGCGTTGAGGATGACAGAGGAGATTAAATCCGTTTGTTTGTTGATTAGCGGGTTTTCTAGATTATTATTTCGCTTTGTAAATCTCAAGGGACTTCAACAAGTCAAGTTTTCGGCCTTTTTCGCATCGATGATGGATTGTCAGCGGGTTGTCGGGCGGTATGCGGTTGTTGCTTAATAGATGGTTTGCGTAATTTGATTTTGTTATTTTATTTTTATGGAATGATTTTATGTGTTCTTTTAATCTTATTTCGAAATTCCGTCCCGATTGTCCGATGTAAATAGATTGACAGGAATCACATACAAGTTTGTACACTCCAGAGGTTTTTAGTGAATCAAGTTTAGTTATTGCATGAAATAACATTTTTGATATTTTATTTTCTATTTTAAAGACTACCCTTAAATTACGTTTTTCTAATAGTTTCTTTATCTTATAACTAATTTTACAAAAATATGTGAAAACATAGTCACTATGTTTTTTTTTTTTTCGTGTAGTGCTTTTGAATGGTATGATATGGTTTTATTTTTTTCCTTTCTTTTTTATTAATTATATTAATAATAAACATGTAACACAAAGTAATGGCTTCAACAAACAATTATATGTAAATAACTGTTTTAATTTTTGATTACATTGAAAACACTTAATTTTTTTATATCACTTTAATATTACTTAAGTAAAAGTAGTATAAGAAAAGTGTTTCCTTTACATCAAAATTGAAAAATATCACGAAGTGAACGCCTCCAAGATCCAAGAATTGATTTAATTTTTGTTTTGTTTGTGTGTCTGGTTTAAGATTTAAGGAGTTGTATCAGCACGACCAAGTAAGAAGTTATATTTGCCAAAATAGAAAACACGACTGAGTTATCCATGGGAAAGAAACGGGCCGCGCTGAACTCTGGTTTCTTCAAGGATGCCTGCTGAGCGAGGTTCTGCAGTTGTGACACTAGGAATCTGTTGTTTTCATTGCTGGACAAGCGCTTTATAAGTTTGTAGCACACATCCGGTGTTTTCCGGAATTCTTGTGTTGCCACATCACATGAACAGTATACGATAAAACCTGAAGCCTGAAATGAGGAAATCAATATGAGTATAAATGAATTAAAATAAATTAAATAAAAAGAAATTTGAAAATAATTAATATACCCAATTGAACTTTCTCTTTAGCTACTTCAACCTAGCTAGTACTCAGTTGCTCGAAGTGGTAGGGTCATGACTGAGGCGCTATTTTGTTCGGCAGGTGTTACCATTTTTGTCAGTTAAAGTCATGCAGCCGTGGACACTAGTACACCGCGTGTTCACGTATGACGTTTTCGTACAAAATAACGTTTCTATCGTTGCTGTATAGCGTAACTTTTGTCTTCATTTTAATCTAAGAAGGAACAGGCTGATGCACGAGATAGCCTTGCACAGTCCGAAAGTGACAGTGATGTGTGTGGTTGCTAATTTACTTGTAATTGGTTCTTACATGTTTTCATGATAAATATGAACGCAAAGCGCTATGCACACATGATCACTCACTGCATGCCCAGCACGCTCGTCATACAAATTCGCTGAAATGGCTTATTTAAGAGATCTACCCACCTCGGTTATACTAGACTGCCTAAACAAGGTAGCCTGGCTGAACTGATTATGAGTGATCTACGGGAGGTAGGGTAGGTGGGGCCTAAGTGTAGTGCACGTGAGATACATATTATCACTGACTTCTTCATTTCTGAACTACTCACTATTACGAAATTGTGTTTCTATCCGACGCATATGCTTTTAACAGTGCGAGGCGACAGTCATACAGCCACAGGGGCGATGGCTGTAATTCTTCCTTTTTTTCTCAGTTTCGGAGACTTTAATTGGACTTCACATTACCCCGATCTGTCCATGTGCAACTATTTCTAATCTAAAGACACGTGTATACGAGCAGAAATCCCGACAACTGGAAGAATTAAGAGAAGGGATGTATGTAGAAGTTGCTGCAATCGACAGACCAATGTTGAAAAGAGTAGAATTTTCGTGATCGCCTACATCACTGTATCAATAAAAACGGCCATTATCTTCAAGATATTGTTTTCCATCGTTGATATTCTTAAATAGTAGCATTATGGGTCTATTTGTATGATTTTTTTAATGAACAATTAACGACGTACCTATTTTTTGAAAACCGTTTTCTTGTATGACTTACCCTGTATGATGCAACAATTTTTGATTCCAGAATATATAATGCATATTTGTTTTTTTAAATACTTGCATTATCTAAGACTAAAGAGAAAGTAATTAATTGTTCAATTGAGTAATTTGTGTATACTAAAATGAGTGAGCACGTGCTCTCTGAATTTTGTAGATTATTAATTAAATTACTTATCCAGTTAATTTAAAACTTTAGCACATAGATTAGTGTGATACTATAGTGTATTCATACGAAGGTAGTAATTTATGGTTTTATAGCAAAAATAATACTTTAATTTAATTACACTAGTCTAACCTCAAAATTTGCTATTTTAAGTAAATTAAACGGCCTATTTTACAATATTTCATGAAATTTATAAAGTTTGATTCATTTTCATATTAATTTAAGTCGTCATCCTGGGTAGCTCAGTGATCCGATTGAATGGCCAGTTTCATTCAATTGGATAAATAATCTTATTCTAATTAATTTGTATACATATACACTACTCCATTGTTCTCTTGTGTTATACCGTCCATCGGGCCAGTCGTCTTGTCTAGTCAGTCACCGTGACGGTCCTCACTGGTGTGAAGAGTTTCACCTTGTTTAGTTTATTCCTTTTACATCCTATTATTTGTTATCCTTGATTAAATTTTGTCAAAATGTCGAATACAGGTGTATGTTCATGCTGTAAAAAATCCTGTCAGATACATGAGCTACTTTCTTGCAGCTTATGCAAGAAGAATTTTAAATTCTCTTGTAATAATATATCAAAAAGCGAAGCTCGAGTAATCATATCTAAAATGAATATGAAAGGAGGTTTAACATGGACATGTGACGGTTGCAGTGCACTAGGGAATGACCTGATCGGATTAAAATCAGCCATCGTAGCTGTACAAGAGGACGTTAGGGCACTAAAAGCTTCGTCTCCTGTTTCTCTGAATAATTATGAAAATCTTTTAAATTCTTAAAATATAATTCTTGAAGTTCAGGAAAGGGAAAAGAGGAAACAAAACATAATTATATAAAAATGATTTGAAAATAATTAATAAATTATTTCCACATTTAGCTCTGTGACTATTGACTTACTTACGTAAGTACGTTAAACATAACATTTTTACAAAACATAATTGTTTATGGAATCTGAAACTGGTACTAGTAAAGATAATCAAACTAAAAACGATCAAAACAAATATTTAAAACTCTGGGAATTGAGCAAGAAATTATAAAACCTGTCCGCCTCAGTAAATTTGATTCCAGTCATTCAATGAATGCTCGTCCACTGAAATTGAAAGTATCCCATGATTCGTATATGGGTACTATCTTTCGTAATATTTTGAAGTTAAAGAAATTGGAAGAATTTAAAACCTTGAATATTTCACGGGATCAAACACCCATGCAAAGATAATTGTAAAGAGAAACAAAGAAAGAACTTCTAAAACGTATATCTGATGGAGAAGACAACATAACAATGAAATTTGTACGTGGCGTTCCCATAATTGTAGCGAAATCGACTAACTCGCAAATCGATTAGAAAAACTAAATGGGAGCGGGAAAATCCAACACCTTTATATATACTTCCAGAACACCAGAGGTCTACGATCTAAAACTCATCATTTCTTCGATAGTGTATCTAGTTCTGTTTGACATTTTTATCACAGAAACATGGTTAAATGAATCTGTTAACGCGAAATTTACTTCCAATTTTAATCTGGGAATTTATCAAATAGGACGAACGTGATTTTTTCTATATTTTAAGCTATTTTCGAAACGACCGAAGGGGTAATAAACCATTGTGTAAAATTTTCTACATTTCCATTCAGTTTGTCAAGATCGTGCCGAATTGACGGCAATAAGAGATAATCCGTGAGCGAGAGATTAAGTTGTAAACGACCGTTTTCCAACCCAACCACCAGATGTCAAAATCCCCAGAATCCCTATCCAGTTATATTTTATCCTTCTTCTTCTTCTATAAAATTCTCTATTTATTCTTGTCTTCAAATATCCATTTTTAAATGTAAATTGTAAAACCTTCTTCGAGAGAGAGTGTTGTCTCAACCTTCGTGAACATAACATCGTGCTCTTCGGTCGCTTCTGCTTTTACGTTATCGATTATTTTCTAAGTTCTAAATATTATTACATTTTCTTGTTATTTTAATTTTAGTCAGCAGTTGGAATAAAGATTATTTAATTCAACCTACTGGTATTTGTAATTTTAAAACCAAATCGCGAACCCGCGTAATTTACAGAATCAATTCTTTACTCTGAACTTTTCACTTCAAATCATACAATTGTACGCTGTGATCGGGATTTCTCAGCCATGGATAGATCTACCGGAGGTGGAGTATTAATAGTTTTTGGCGACTATCTTAAATTTGAGCATATTGCTTTACCACATATTCGTAATCAAGTTCCATTAATTGACTTTGTCATTTGTAAATGTGTTCATAATGCATCTATATTCTATACTCTGATTATTTATATACCTCCCGATACGCCCTGTGAAACACTAGATGCTTTCTTTGGCCTCATTGAATGTGTAGTATCTGATAAATCGCTGCTTGTTGTTGGAGATTTTAATATTCCATCATTCAGTTCTGATGTTACACTTTCTGTTAATTCTAAATGTTTTCAGTTAATGCAATTCATGGAAATTTTAAAACTAAAACAATACAATAAAATTAATAACAAAAATAAAAGGCAGTTTGATTTGGTATTATGTAATTTTGTAAGTACATTAGATATAGAGAGAGAATCATTTCCTTTAATCACAGAAGACCCACATCATCCTGCAATCACTATATCACTAGATGTTATATGTAAACATGTGCCACATAGTTCATTCATAAAAAATAAGAATCTAAGATATGACTTCAGGAAAGCAAATTATTTTCAATTGTATCAAGATCTAATTCTAACGGATTGGTCCTGTCTGGAATCATATTCTAATGTCAATGATGCATGTGACGCCTTTTATAAAATTTTGTATAATGTATTTGATAAATTAGTTCCTCTCATTAAACAAAAAATAGAACTTACTATCCGCCTTGGTTCAATAACATAATTAAGCATTGTATTAAGTTAAAAATTATTACCACAAACAATGGAAATCATATGGTTGTACATTTTCTTAATTTTAATGAATTTAAAAGATGAGTATGAGAAAGTTAAAGGATGAATCAATGATAAATTTATTAGTTTGCCCACAATGAGCTAATAATTATCGGACTATTTTACATTTTCTTGCGAGATATAAGCGAAGACCAATTTCTCTATCTCTCTTTCGCCGCGGATTCACGTGCGTAGCGATGCTCGACTGCATCGAGACGAGAACGACCGCATTCCCGATTACGCACTACTAATGGGCGAGTGTTACTTGATTTATGGTATTATTATAGCCAGAAACATCTTTTATGAGTTTTCGAGATGAGTATGTTACAATATTATAAGAATCATAATGTCAGTATAAAACAGATTATTTTTTAAAAGTATAATTCCTAATTTCTAGCTGAGGGGATATTGTTATTGTTTGATCATTTGTTCTGAATATATAAATATAATTACTTATAAATTATATAGTAGGACCCCCCCCCCCCAAATCTCTTCAAATTAACAAAACACCTTTAACCCGTGCTCCATGAAAGCAAAATGAAAAAAAATATATATAAGCTGTTTAATTATTCAATATTCTTATATTTTACATAAGTATGATCTTACAAAATATAAACTAAATATGAATTACACTGTTCTACACAAAGAATAAGAAAAACATTTAAAAAATGAAATAATAAAATCTATTAAACTAACAAAAGTCACCCATATCGAAACCCGTCTATCCCGTTTAGCCAAAAAATTTGCCTCAAACCATATCAATTACAATCTCTGTGCATTCCCCGAAACCAAAATATCACTCCCAAACGTAAACGTTTCACCATCACCATTCATGATTTCATTTCATCATTTCATGACTTTAGTGATCACGACGAGTAAATTCAATTCACAAGACAATGGACGACATTAGCGATCAAAACCTTTTTGACACAGCAACTGACAAGGTCAGATGCCTACCAAATCAGGCGGAAAGACCAACGGTCGATGCCAATTGGCAGAAGAATTTATTTTTATGTTAGTTATTTATTGTATTTATTTATTATTATTACTTTGTTAAAAATAATCTGCCAATAAAGATTTATATATATAAAATCTATTAATTAATCAAATTTAAAGTTTTTGCAATAATTTTGGATTTTGAACCCCGTTGGTCACAGGTTTAAAATTATTAATGGGTCCCTGATTTTACAAGAAATAATTATTTGTACACAGAAACAATTTTATGAGATCTTGTAAAGTTCAAAAATAATAACATCTATTATAGAATGAAATTTAATGTTTTTACATGTATAATATTTTGGATTTTAAGACCCGTGGGGCCCGGGTTAAGATTAACTAATAGGTCCCAAATTTTACAGGAATTAATTAATTATATAAAGAAACAATTTCATGGGGTCCCACATAATATTTTTTTCTGAACAATCCTTGCTTGTCTCCGTGTCAACATACCATGAAAATAATAATTAATAAAAAAAGTTCTGTAATAATTAAAAAAAAAAACTAATTATAATGATTGTTACTAAATGAAATGATAATAATATTGTTTTCTATGACAAATCTGTAACTTATGGTATAGTTTGATAAAATCACAACAAGAAATGAGGATATTTTTTTCTAAATTTAGAATGAAACATAAATAAAAATTGTCAATAAAAGTATAAAAAGTTATTTTTTGCTTCTTATTATTTAGACATACAATTTACTGAAATTTCGACGTTTTTAATTTTTCTCATTATTTAGACATTGATCGAGATACGAACATTTTTCACAAATTTTTAGGTAATATTAGCATTATTCATAATTTCAACGTTTTTTTTCACACAAAGGCAATAAGTCGGTTAAAGTTTAATTGTCAAATTTTAGATTACAATATTTTTTATAATATCTCGATAATTTTGTCACGTTTTAACTATTATGAATACATTAAATGATATTTTCCTGGTACATTTTTTAACATAACGTCGCAATAAAAAAATATACTTTTCAAATGTTCAATTTTTTTATAATTGCGTAACTCAAAAAACAAACGATTTTAATTTTGACTGACTGATTTTTTAAATGTGTATCTGAACACATTTTGTACACACAGTATATATGTGTTCTTTGCTTACTATTCTTTAATTTAGTGATTTAGACGTAGAGCGAAGGTTTCTGCTGTACAGGGTGGTGCATTTTGGTTGTGCCACATATGGACTTATTTATTTATTTTAGGGAACAATAAAAAAACCGTTTTCGTGTTTTATTAAATATTGAAGAGAAAATTGTTCTATATCTAATCGTTTCCGGTTGATTTTCTAGCGGAAGTGCAGGATAGTTGACAGAAGCCAACAGAATACACGGTACCATTTTTAAAATTTCATGACAGCCATTATTTTTGTGAAAATGATCATATTTGTTTAGTAGTAATTTTTTATCAATGCAAAAAATAAATAACTGTATGCAGGCATGTTTACTCTACAAAAAACTAACTTACATGTTTTCTCTAAAATTATCAGGGAATATAATATTCCAAAATAAAGAATTTTAAATTGAAAATTCTATGTTCTGTTTTATTCATATACATCCTGTATGCATGTCATTGAACACCATTTTTGTGTTTCAATAATTTCAATAATATGTCACATGTATAGTTTTATAATTTGTTTTGTTATTTACAAGAAAAAAGACAATATATGTCAACAAAAATAATTTCTTTATAAAAGAAAATATATCCATAACAGTCATATTTTCTTCGTTTGTGTATTACGAGCAAAACTGAATTTTGATTATAGCATGGTAAATTTATATTATATTTATATTATTACTTGATAAAAATACATAGATAAAATATGAAAGTTCATAATCGAAAAGTATTCATATATATGAACTGAAAGAAACATTTTACGTATTTTAATATAAAATATAAAAAAGGTAGTCGCTGCGCGAGAGGCACACTTAAAGAGGATCATAAATTAGGATAAAATAAACATCCCGGCTGATAAGCTTCCAATAATACACGGAAAACATGGATTGTTTGAATAGTGTAAAAAGGGATAGCGTTATGTGTAAATAATTGAATAGAAAAGGATAGATTTTGTGAAATAATGTATACACTACGTCGTTGTGCATCGTAAGACGACGTAAAGACTATTCACACATAAAATTATAAATGTGGTTACACTGAAAAATATATGGAAATTTATCAACCATAAAAAAGGCACTACACGTATTCCAGGTAATTTACGAGATGACAATGATATTTACTACGAATCTCCACAGGATATTGTTAACGCATTTGCAAATCATTTTGCTAGTGTATTCTCGACTGATAAGTGATATATTTTCTAACTGTGAAACTTTATACACACCAATCCTAGAAGATGCTGATATTATAAAAAGTATAAATCGTGCGAAAATGTCTCAAACCAGTGGTGACGATAAAATACCAATTTTTTTGATCAAAGATTGTAAATTTATATTCGTTTATCCTTTGCGTATTTTATATAACCTTGCGTTGCGTAGTAATATATTCCCAGATAAATTGAAACAGGCAGTAATCATTCCTGTGTTTAAACGTGGTGATATTTCCAATATAACAAATTACAGACCTGTTTCCATTCTTTCTAACTTCGCTAAAATCTTCAAACAAATAATTTACAATGTGATATATAGTCATTGTAAACCTTATATTTCATCATATCAGCACGGTTTTGCCTCCGGGAGATCCACAGTAACTAATTTGGCGGTTATATCACAATATATCAGCAAAGCTTAGACACACGGAAGCAGGTAGATGTAATATACACGGATTTTAGTCGTGCATTCGATACAATTAATCATCAAATATTATTAAAAAAAACTTGATTCATTTGGACTTTGTCGTAACTTTATTGATTTTATTTCATCTTATCTTAATATTCGTAGGAACTTTTATTATAACGGTTTTAAATCATTAAATTTCTATAAATAGAAAACAGTATTCATTCACTTGGTCACAGTTATTTAAATATATTAAATAAAATTGATTTGAATGAATACTGTTTTCTATTTATATTAATAGCCAGCGAGGCATTTATTCAAATCCGAACCGAGAGAAGTTTTTTGTGAATTTGCGATAACAACAATACACGAGCGCACGTCCTCCTCTGCCCGTCATTACTATCACAGCTCGCAGCAGGTGAGGGTCGTTCTTTTTAATTAATTTGATTCAATTCTTTTCGTTTAATTTTATTCGGTTTTGATTTAAATTGAATTAATTTGGTTTAATTTAATTTAAATTGATTTAGTTTAATTTGATTTAATATAACTGATTTAATTTTGCTGATTGTATTTGAATTAATTTAATTGATTTATTTTAACATCTTAAAATTATTTAAGCCATAGCTGTACTGACGAGGGATAGATCCCGAAACACGTGTCTGCAGATGGCCTTGTATTAAGTAACGTTCCTTTTGTTGTTTTTACATTAAATTTTTCACGGATCAAAATTCGTTGCATTATACAATATTTATTGCTGTTGCACATTATGTGATTCAATGTCCGCCGTGGGTATTTGCCCGGGAAGTAGTTGTTTTAATGTGCATTTGTTTAACGTACTTACGTAGGTAAGTCAATAGTCACAGAGCTAAATGTGGAAATAATTTATTAATTATTTTCAAATCATTTTTATTTAATATACTTTAAATTTCTATTCCTTATCTGGTGTGTCGCAGACAAATTGGTGAATGGCAATGTCGATGCACCATATTTACTTGCAATGATCAATTTCAACATTCCACGTCTGTCATCACGCCAACAAACCACATAACAAATATTATGTTAAAATCACCTATCTATCATATGAGTGTTAACGCTAACAGACGCTACGACGATATTTTTTGTAATTATTTTTTTTTTGTAATTAACTATCTGATATGATTGTTTTTGTTTTCAAATTGTATTAAGAATTTATCCTATGTTGGATTTTTCCGTTTGTATAATAAAGATATTATTAGTATTAAAAGTTTTACCCATGTCAATTTACGCTTTATAAATTGATTATTGCATTTCTAATATTCTGTTATTTATTGTCGTGCTATTTAATATTTTCATTAATGATTTAATTCTATCCATCTCTTGCCCTGTCCTTGCGTACGCAGATGATATGAAAATTTATAATGTTATTGACAGTGTCGATTGTTGCGCTGCGCTTCATCTGAATCTTGAGATTATATGTGAGTGGTGCCTCAATAATAAACTTTCCCTTAATATCAATAAATGTGTTTACGTGTCATACTGCAGGATTAACGATCCGATTATTTTCGATTATTTAATCAATAATACTTCTCTACAACGTGTAAATACATTTAAAGATTTGGGTGTAACATTTGATAATCAGTTGTCATTTACTGAATATATTAATATTATCTCAAAATCCGCATATAAAATGCTAGGTTTTTTAATAAGAACGGCAAAATATTTTCAGGATATATATTCGTTGAAGATATTATATTTTGCACTGATTAGAAGTAGACTTGAATATGCATCTATAATTTTTTATCCTTATTGCACTAATCAGGCATTACTTTTAGAACGCGTACAAAAAAGATTCTTAACATTTTTAAACTTTAAATTAACCGGTGTATACCCTGAACTATCCGTTGATTATAATTCCTTACTGTTGACGCACAATATTGTACCTCACTATCTAATAGACGTGAGGTTAAAGCAGCGTATTCATGCACAAATTGGTGAATGGCAATGTCGATGCACCATATTTACTTGCAATGATCAATTTCAACATTCCACGTCTGTCATCACGCCAACAAACCACATAACAAATATTATGTTAAAATCACCTATCTATCATATGAGTGTTAACGCTAACAGACGCTACGACGATATTTTTTGTAATTATTTTTTTTTGTAATTAACTATCTGATATGATTGTTTTTGTTTTCAAATTGTATTAAGAATTTATCCTATGTTGGATTCTTCCGTTTGTATAATAAAGTTGTTATTATTATTATTAAAAGTTTTCCACATATCAATATACGCTTTATACAGGGTACTACAAAGTATGGAAACACGGCTCTCACGTGAAAACGGCTAAAAACATAACCACCAAAATTGGGATTTCTAAGTGGGATATTTTCTTGGACAATTTGGCGTGAAAAAATAAAAAATGATTCTCAGAATTTTCACATACGGACGCCATCTTGAATTTTTTTAAATGTAATTCGATTTTTTTTTATTTTACAACTTTTATAGACCTTATAATTCTGATTACAACCATATACCTTCTTTAAAAATACTTGTCTTTTCATCGATAAACCGGACTTTGAAAACTATGGAAACAACGAAATATTTTGAGAACGGTTTATCGGAATGTCCTGAAATTTTGCAAAGGTTTAGAGTACGTTAAGGCTTTCAACTTGCATTTTTTATTTTTTCATATTCATTTGTTTTGTAAATATTCTATTTTTGGTCGAAACTTGAATATAAAAATTAACAATGTCAACTTAAAAAAATAGTTGCCTTTGAAAACAGTTTTCATTAGCCTGTCAAACTTTCCAGGTCAGTTGCATTTAAAACATGGAATAGGTTTAATGAAACTGGAACTGTTAAAAATCGTCCAAAAGTTGGACGACCAAAAACTGTTACAAATGAAGAAAATTCATTTAATCTTATGATAGATGTAGTTGAAAATCCAAAAACTTCGATGCAGCAATTGGCTTTCAATAACAACATGAGCAGGAAATCAGTTCAAAAAATAATGAAAATTGAAAAGTATCATCCGTACAAAATTCAGCTGCTACAAGAATTGAATGAAGATGACTTTGATCGCAGAATTGAATTTTGCGAAACAATGATGAATAGGATAAACCAGGACGCCAATTTTATTAACCGTGTGCTCTTTTCCGATGAATCAACTTTCTGCTTAAATGGACAAGTTAACCGCCATAACTGTAGATACTGGTCAAACAAAAATCCACATTGGATGGAGCAGATTCATACGCAGCGTCCACAAAAAAATAATGTTTGGTGTGGTATAATTGGGCAGCATATTATCGGCCCTTTTGTTATTAATGGCAATTTGACATCTGAAACATATTTACAGCTTTTGCAAGAACAGGTTGTTCCCAGACTTAGACAAATATTCCCAAATTATGAAACTCAGGCTAATCCAGCTGAAAATATATGGTTTCAGCAAGACGGAGCACCAACTCATTTCGGACTAATAGTACGTGAATATTTAGACGTAACTTTTCCCGGCAAATGGATAGGCAGGAGAGGAACAATTGAATGGCCTGCTAGGTCGCCCGATTTAATTCCACTTGATATTTTCCTGTGGGAACATTTGAAAAATCGAGTTTATAACAACAGGCCACACAATATACAAGAATTAGAAGAACGCATAAGAACCGAAATTGCAAATATTCGTCCTAATATTTTAACTAGTTCATTACAACACTTTGTCCAGCGTATTCATTACTGCCAAGAAGTTAATGGAGAGCACTTTGAACATATATTGTAAAATAAAAAATCATTTATTGTTTAATATTTTATTTTTTCATTTGACTGTTTAATATTTTTTTAAGTTTTGATCAACAATAGAACATGCATTTGTGGTATTGCAGCATTTAGAAAAAGTACTTGTTTGCCTGTTTCCATATTTTTCAAAGTCCGGTTTATCGATGAAAAGACAAGTATTTTTTAAAAAAGGTATATGGTTGTAATCAGAATTATAAGGTCTATAAAAGTTGTAAAATAAAAAAAATCGAATTCCATTTAAAAAAATTCAAGATGGCGTCCGTATGTGAAAATTCTGAGAATCATTTTTTATTTTTTCATGCCAAATTGTTCAAGAAAATATCCCATTTAGAAATCCCAATTTTGATGGTTATGTTTTTAGCCGTTTTCACATGAGAGCCGTGTTTCCATACTTTGCAGCGACCCTGTATATTGATTATTGCATTTCTAATGTTTTGTTATTTATTGTCGTGAATGAAAATGTGATCGTGTATGCTTCTCTTAGGTCTGTATCCACTCTCTGCCTGGGCTATTTCCTTTCTCTTATTTATCTTATACTCTTTTCAATAATTTTGTGAGATACTTTATTAATAGTTCCGATTAGACAAATAAAAGATTCGTTTCTTATTTCACGTTTTATTTTATTAAAACACTAGATGTACATTTCGAAATTGCTATTAATAATGAGTACATGTTACTTGTTTACGTCTATCGACGATTTGGTTTTATAAAATAGTTAGACAACGTGCATCTTTAATAAATAAAAATATAACAAATAAAACTGAACTGAAATTGTGTTGTGATTATATACCCGATATTAATCATAATAAATTAAAGACGACGTAAGCGCCATCTTTTGCCTAATTTCAAGTGGCATCGTCAACGATTTGGGTCTACAAGGTATACGACCGAGAATCATTGTTTCGTCCACTAAAGGAAGGTGAAATCCTCATGTTTATGAGAACAGGAAATGAAATTCACATTTAATGAAATGTTCAGCCACCATTCATCTAGCGTATGGATAACTAGTGATGGCCATTTCGGTTTTTCAAACCTCATCAGACTAGCGAGTTCTATGTGCAGTACCTTGATGACCCAAATCATTGACGATGACACTTGAAATTACGCAAAAGATGGCGCTTGCATCGTCTTTAATTTATTATGATTAATATCGGGTATATAATCACAACACAATTTCAGTTCTGCCGCCTTCATCACTAGTTATCCATTTAATTAAATATAAATTTAATTAAAACAAATATTATAAAATGAATTAAATTGGCGATGATAGAAATTGAAACCAAGCAAAGAATTGATTACAAAATGAAAGTAGAAATAATAAATAAAAAATGAAATAAGAAGGACTTAAAAAAAATATTGCAAATTTCACTTGATAGAAAATTGGAGATAACTTACTGGTAATAGATAAGTGATGAGATGAAGAGGAAGGACTTGAGGTGAGTGGGTGAAAAGATGAAGACAGTTATATAAAAAGAAAAGATAGCATTCTAGGCTGATGTAACATTTGGGAAGCTGCATTCCTTCAGGCTGGGCTGTAAAACTCCGCGATAATATTTACAACCCCGGCGTGGGCACGTTCTCGCCAAACAGATTCTTGAGAAAATTTCAACAATGGAGATTTACAGGCCGGATATTGGGGTGTCGATGGTTACTCCCATTGTAAATGCAGCCCGTATCCCTTTTCACAATTGTTAAAATGTAAATAACGGATTGCATTAAAAATTCTAAAAAACTGATAAAGATATTGAAATCGCGAAAACTATGTAAGTTTTTGCGATTTTGATATTTCTGGGCGAATAACAATTATTTAGCACTACTTTTACAATTTAATGAAATATTGTAACCCATTTTTAATAATGTTCTGTCTTTTGTGCTGATCGGAATACATCATATCGTTACATTAAATGGAAGTTTAAATAAAAAAAGCACAAACGTGTATTGTTTAAAAAAATATTATTACTAAAGAAAGACAGCGCCTTTTTTCAACACATAAAAGCCTAAAAAATAAAAAGACTAGAAAGTTTAGTAAAACAAAATCCTTTATTTGTTATATGATAAAAGAAATCACATATTTAGATTATGAAGAAACGTTAGAAGATTTGTTTTCATTTTAGAAGAGATAAACTTTATTTGTTTCTCGAATATTTAAAGGAAACGGGAAAACTTCAAATTGATTATCTTGCAATATTATTCACCATTCATTTAGGAACGTCTGATATATGTATTAGAGGATAATTAAGTAAACATAAAATGCAAATATTCTTGTTTTTTCCCATTTGTACGTTTTTGACAAGATACAGATGTTCACACTCGTAAAAAAGGCCTTGTTGCCTATACACTTTTTGTCTTCTGTCTCATCTTATCCTTTATTAAGAATCTCCACCCACTAATCTCTTAAGCCAATAAGATTATTTCAATTATAATCTGTGGGGGTAAACAATTTAAATACTATGTAAATATTAAGAATTGATCTTGAGAAGTAAACTTAATAACAACAAGAAACGTGCATCATGTTATATTTTTATTTAGGGAACAATTATTACAAAAACATAGAGAGATAGATAAAAATCAAATTAAATGAAAATCTGTATTTCAAATATTTTAACATCTCTAAAATTTAATTTCAGATGTATTGTTACATATAATAATTAAATTTTTGAACATTATTACTATTCTATTACCTCGAAAATTAATAATTGTCGATTCATTAGCCTAATTAATACCACGAACTGTTAATTTAGTCTCATGTATCACGAGCTCTTGGGATTAGAATGTGCGTTCGATTTATTCACGCAATGTTTATTACTGGCACAAAAGTACACAGTGGTTATCAATTTTGTTGTTGTTATTCCATATTTGTGTATCTTGATTTGTAATTATTGTAACATATAAAATAAGGAAATGAAATACGTTAATGTTTATGTCATTCACTTCAGGCGTTTGTCCAGGAGGGCAAGAGGTTAATATCTCCCCTTCCCAGAACTCCGTGAATCTATAAATTTCACAAGTTTTAAAAGGACGATGGATGAAATTATAATATAAAACCAGAGGGTCACTCACTCTAGAAGGACCGGACACCTTAATGATTTCCTTATTATTAGTGTAATAAATTATGAAAACACCTAGCAATTATTAATTCCTATAGATATGACTTACAAAAATTCGTCCGTTTAAATTTTTTTATTCACCCTTTTGTGTTTCCTACGATATTCTTACAGTATTAACTGCATCCTTTTGAAATAATTTCATTAAGAAATTATATAGATATTGTCGATACTTTTAATAGAAAATTGTCGGAAAATGGTGCAACAAATTGAGTCTATACTTGGTCAATATTTTTTTTTTAATTTTTATTACTGAGTGTGTTATTGAATAATATTTCATAATAAATTCAGGTGGATAAAATAAAATTAAAATATAGAATAAATTAAAGACGACACAAGCGCCACCTTTTGCCTAATTTAAGGGTTCGGTTTAGTAGTAAGAGATAGAAGGATATTGATAGTCGCTAATTCTTATCTTATTTAAGTACTGATCAATGGATATTATTATATCATACTTTAAGGTGATCTTAAAATATGCAGGATTTTCGCTACAATGATTTTGAAACTATATTAATAATTAATATATCATTTTTGATCACTTTTTTTAGAATGAATACGTCAATTTTCTAATAGATAAACAAACATGCAAATACAAATTAATGTTATCCTAATGAGTAATTTTTGTCGTTTTATTTCTACTAAACCGCAATCTTAATATAAAAAATTTGGATCATTTGATCCTCGTGAATCTATTTTGTAATATTTTACACATTTAGTTTTTACGAAAAAGGCATACAATCGATTTTTTACACAATTTGCGGTGCATTTTTGATTAAAATTTTAATAATTTTAGTTGACTGTGGAATTTAAAATGTCAAATATTTAGTTGATCCCACAGATTACTCTATAGATCGTCCACTCAATGTTAAATTTTGGTCCCGGGTTTTTACGTTAGTTTCACCCCATAACACCAGAGGCGCTGTAGTCGATGGCCAGCGGGACGCGGGGAGAGAGGGTTTTTGGCGGGTATATTCCCACATTTAAATTTAATATAATAATAATAATAAAAGGTTATATAAATGAAACCATTAACAAATTTATTTAAAAAACAAATGATTTATTTTTATCATTAGTTAACGATAATTAAATATATAAACATTAAAAATGTTTAAAAATATAAATAAACAGAAAATATCAAATTAAGCGTTAATATATATTATATGAAATAATTCAAATATTAATTGTAATTAAAATTCGAATTATTTCATTCAACAATTAATATAAAATATATATATAATAACAGAACTTTTAAATATATTATAATAACAATTTTATAAAAATATGTGAATTGTGAGTTATGACAAAAACATATTTTGAAATATTGTATTTTATTAACCCTTTAACTAAATCTAATAATATGCTACTGCACAGAATGTGCATGGTCGGAGTTTCAGTATAAATAACAGACTAAAATATATTTACAAATTAAAATAAAGCTAAAAGGGTTAATTAAAATAAAACAAACGTACTAACTATCTTAAACCAACTTATACTATTGGAAGATACTGTAAAACAACATGAGTATTGATAACATAACTAATTCATAAATTAATTTATGATGAATAAATCTTTAATTTTGGATTACATATACATTATTGTAAATAATTTTCATGTCTAGTAAATTAACCATATGTTATTTGTGTAAAGATTTTTTTTTTCAAATATTTTTAACTAAACAATTTTTAACATTTTCTTTCTAGCAATGGCTGAAATACGTAATTTATGTTTTTTATATTTACGCAGAGCCTCAATTTTGATGACATCATTGATTTTTATATGTTCCTTTCCATTTAAAATCTTATTTACATTTTGTATCCACATATGTAAATAAAATGGAATCATATACTTATCAATGATATCAATCAAGTTGTGCTCCGAGCAGGTAAAAGAACTATTGATATTTAAAGTGTTGATTTTTAATTTTAAATATGGAACAATATTACTATAAGTACAAATTTTGGAAATATAAAAGTTAAGAATTTGAAATGATTTAGAAATGTAAGAAAAGAAATGTGTGTGTGGTTTCAATAAAGACTGTCTATTATAATTTCTGCATAAAATATATGAATGAAAAGGCTCATTCTCTTTAGTAATTAATTGACTTTTACATAAATTACAGCCCTGCACTTTCTTCAATACATGCTTCCCCAAATATCCTGCTATATAAGCATTTGTATTATCTCGTAAAAAATTATACGAGTTTTTAAATGCAAATGTGTCAGGTATATTTGGGGGTGAACATGTAGGTGGAGAAGAAATGTTGTTACTTAAAAATATTTGTAAAACATTGAGTGCCGCTTCACAATCATCATCTTCACAATTAACATAAGGAGAACTTACTGTCAGGAAATTATTTACAATTAATGCTTTATATGACGACCTAAAAGAGGAACAAGTTGGATTAATATTACGTAATCCATAACTTCTTATACATCCAAAGAAATTTTCTAGTGGATCTTGATTAATATTTCGAGGACATACGTGTTTAATTGACTTAGCGGACAAATTACTCCAAAGGCTTTGCAAACCTTTGATTGTCGTAATCCAGTTTGCAATGCACGGTGGAATAAATGGACCACTAGGTTTAATAAATCGTATAGTCCTCAAAATATTAATGGCTTTGTAATAAAAATCAATATGTCCACTCTTTTTGGAAATCGCACACTTTAAAGGTTTATTATCATCACCAATAATTGATGAACCATTTATGCTGTCAAACAATTCATCGAAGAACTTTAAAAATTCTGCCGTTCCTAACATAGTTTCTGTCCTCGATAACTCATTGCCAGTTCTAGTCAAAAATTTCATCGTTGCCGATGTTCGCTGTGAAAAGACTTGTGCAGCCAGTTTAACTTTCATCTTATTCATTTTACTTTCATAAACATGGCAATCAGTTATCTTGGGCAGAATCTTAGAATTGGCATCTTCATTATCTATCTCATGAAGTTTGACAATATCTGACCAGCAAGCAGTAAACATTGTACCTTTCCATCTGAAAGTCGCATTGTATTTTAATAAATTATTTCTGACACATTTCAGTAGGTGAGGTGGATCGAACAGTGGTATTATTTCCTGATCATCTATCAAGAAACCATTTGTTCGATTCTCCTCACCAGCTAATATGTGTCTTTGATTTGTTTCCTCCCTCAAGTGTTTTATTACCTTGATATTGGTTGCATATTGGTCGCATACCGTACAAACAACATACAAACCAATATCTAGCAATTGCTTTATAATAATTTTTATGTTTCTGGTAAGATCTGGAACACCCATACCGTGCTCCACAAAGAAATACGCTATGGGTTGTTTCCATTTAATAAGTATACCACGAACCATAAAAACCATTACATGGTCAGCAAACCGTGCTTTGGTTTGCTGACCAGAATTAGCAAAACCCTCAAAGGAGGAATTAACTTTATTAAAATACAATCCTGTACTAAGCGACATTTCGTCAAACAGAAGGGCACAATATTTCTGTTTCTCCTTCATCTGTTCACAAAATATTTTTAACATCTCCATTATTGGAGTATTAATTCCCGGACCAATAGGAATCCTGTTTAATAGTTTCTTCAAGGTTTGTCTCGATGGAAGAGCAAAGATCCTAGATAAAAATCTATACAATTTAGGGCTTTGCTTAAACATTGCCAAGGCAAATGTTTTGTCTTCCATCGAGAATCTCCTACCTCGGGGTTTATACCGTTGCAACTTCACCTGGGACAAAAAAAAGTTAAATGATGTTTCATTCATTTGCGACCGCAATGCTTCTCCAGTCTTAGCAGATTTCATGACATGCTTAAGATATTTCTTATTAGAAATATTTTTAGCAGTCAATCGTCTATTTATCTGTCGAAGTTTTAGTGCATATGAATGTAACATCTGTGCTTTAGGGCTCAGTTGACTTTTTCTTGTCACATTTAAAGTTGGCAATAGGTTGACTTTTAAACCTGAAAAAAAAAGCCAAATATAGTGAATATCTTAAATAATTGTCTATGCAGTTATAATATATGAAGCTAAATATTACTGAGTAGATAATTGTTATACTTACAGTCTTCCTTGTTTCGGGGCAATGTTTTGTGAACAGATGGTTTTTTATGTAAATCAGGTTGTTGGTCCAACGTTTGGAAAGTATCGGTAGAAGTACCAGGTTGATCCACAATTGCAGGATCGTCAATGTCTAGTAACAAAAATGAAATAATAAGTACCTTATTATTTAATTTACTCAATTTAAAATAATAATATAAAACTAACAATTATACTTAAAGGTATACAGACTTCATATAAATGTCACTGTGTTAAATATAGCCCCGATTATCTAAATCAGGGCTATTCTACATGTAAACTATTGAAAATAATATGATCGTCATATGAAAGTATTACATTTCAAGTAAATTTTATATAAATAATAACAAAAACTGAATATTAGACTGAGTTGATAAGGAATAACAGATACTTCAAATTTTACATTAAAAAAATAGGTCAGTACATCGAATATACAATAGATTCACTTACATTCTTCCATAACACTCTGTACTAGAGCAGGGTTTGCTGAAGAAATCGGTCGACCAAACACCGTTGAAGCTGTGGTAGAACTAGGATCTGTGCATATAAAAGTGAATTAACAACAAATATTATAAATGTCAATTAAAAAGAGTATTCATTTACTTGGTCACCGTTATTTAAATGTATTGAATAAAAAGAATTTGAAAATTAATAATAAATTATTTCCTCTTTTGTATTAGTGATATTTTTGACTTGTAACGTAAGTAAAGTACTTTACAATAAAAGTACATTAAAACGACCACTTGTCAGGCAATATCAGTATAGCTCTGCATTACAAAATTTCAAGATGTTAAATCATTCGCTTCCTTCCCTGTGATCGGTCATTTTCATCTTATATCTGATTTAATTAATTCAGTTTAATTTATATAATTTAACATCTTGAAATTGGGTAAAGCAATGCTGTACTTTTTACATTAAATATTCTCCAATAAAAAATTGTTACATTATACAATATGTTAATGTTACGCAGCAGCAAATGTCCATTATTGAGCATTTGTTTAAAATATTTATGTAATATAAGTCAGAATGTCACAGTGGCTAAAGAGGAAATAATTTATTATTTTCAAATTCTTTTTATTTAATTTAAATATAATCACGTTTGATTAAAATACAATGAACAATAGTTAATATAAATAATGTAACAAATTAAATGCATCATTACTTACTGGTTGGTGCTTTTAGATGCAACGTTGGCACACTACCAGGCAATAAATTGGTTCTGGATGTTCGTGTCGTTTTAGTGCCTTCATCAAAATGTGCATCACAGACATAATAACTTTTCAGCTGTTCTTTTGTTTTTAATTTTAAGTCTGGTCGATCAATGGCTTCCAGCCACTTTTCATAAACCTAAAATAAAACCACAAAATTTAATAATTTATATACAAGTTTTAAAAGAGCACTGAAACCCATTTGCGTCCCAACTGATTAACTAATGGACTAATCATTGATTAATTGTAATTAGGAAAAATAAATTTGTAAAATATCCTGAACATGTGTCTCTTTCAGTAAAATGCATATAAACAATTTGTTAATCAATTTGTTGTTTTAACTGATTAGGTTAATCGACTTGGGCGCAAAAGAGAAAATTTACTAATGTAAATAAAAACATAAAGAAAATAAGATTTATTTATCAAGACTTGTAGTCATTATTGTTGACTGTACTTGTATTTATAAAATAAAAATTTACTTCTTATATTCTTAATAAATTGAAAAAAAAAATTATACCCAAACCGCAAGAAAGTACTAATTACTCAGTATTCATTAATTATCTATATATATTCAGTAATTTCTTAGTTTTTATTATTGGTTATTATTATTAATTATAAATATGAAATTTACCCCAGTCCTTTGAGAAAACTTATGCAACCTCAAGGGTTTATTTATTTTGGGGCAATATTTAATAACAAGATATGACTAATTTTTGTTCAAAAACTTATAAACAATAAATTCAAAACTTAAGACACAACAATTCAGTCAATTTAAATCATATAAATGAAACTAACATCTTTACATAAATTATAAATTGTCTTACCCCATTTTTTTGCGAAAACTTATGCATTCTAATATTTTTGCTTGAATTGTAACAGCATTTAACTACACAATAATGGCTCATTTTTGTTTAACACGTTGACGGCTAAACATATAGTGTCAATTTTTGAACTTCGCTTGTTCCTACTGTCCGTCAACGTGTTAAAAACTTTTTATGAATAAATTAAAAACGCAATACACACAACAGCACGAACTATTTAAAAGCTTAAAAATGGAAATAAAATAGCTGAAACATCATAAAAATTCCAATACTTACGGATTTGTTTATTTTAACACCACTTCAGATAAAATTTAGAAGATTGATGAGTTTGAATTATTAAAAAAAAACCGCTTGAAAGTCATTGTAGTGTCATCTAGCGGTGATTTTTGTAAAAATTAAGTAAGAATTCACGACATGTGCGCCTCTGCTGGTATGGGGTGAAACTAACGAAACCGAAATATTGTAACGCGCGCGGAGTGGACAGGCCCTGGTTGATCCGTCTCTTTAGCTTACAAATTTACTCCATGTCATTTTGTGCCTTTATGAAAATATAAATCGAATAAAATGTGGACCTTCTATTCCACATCACCCATTAATCAACGAGCCCTAACTACTATGTATTGGGACAAAATCGAATTCATGTATAATTCAGGTATTTCACAGTTTATTTATTTTTTTCTTCTTAAATTTAGTTCTATGTAATTAGTTATTAATTAACAATAATTAGGGCCAAGCGGTAACACAAAAAACAAAATTATTATTCTTTTCTATTCTACCATCTGTAATTAACAAGAAAAAAATGTTCATTTTGTGTGGCAACTAAATATTGGGACAGTATAAACTAGAGATGGGCAAAGTCGATCTTTTCGATCTTTATTGTCACTGCAAAATGAAGTTTATGACAATTTTCTTAATGTTAATTATAATATTAATATTGGAAAGTTTTACTTATTGATTAATAAACTCTATTTTATTGTTATTTAATAACTTTAGCTACTTGAAATTGGTTATTCAGAAATACTCGATTACTAAATTCACTCGATTTTGCCCAACACTAGTATAAACTAACTGTTAAAAATGAAACTAAATAATAAAAGTAAGCTGTAAAAACAATGCAGAACGAAACGTCAGATTAATCGGTAGTTGCTTTCTTATCGTATTGGGTGAATCGCTGCGTTTATTAAACAAAATAGTACGTTCTCTACAAGTTCCAAAATTCGTGAGTTAGCAATTAAAAATTATTGCCAAAATACAACAATACTTGAAATGTTGGATGAACTTAATATTCCCAAAACAACAGTGTGGAATATAATTATGCATTATCGAGAAACCGGAAATATCCCAGACAAAAAAGGCAAAAGTTCGGGTCGTTCAATATTAGTTTCTGATAGAAACAAGAGATTATAGATTAAAACTAAATACGGAAAAAACACAAGCGGTACTATTTAAAACGAAACAACACAAATTCGAAACCCCCGAAGAACTAATACTCTGCAACAACACCGTAGAGTTAAAATCGGATGTAAAATTCTTAGGCATCCATGTTGATGAATCTTTGGATTGGCGAGCACACGTGGACTCTTTAGTCACAAAACCTGCAAGAATGTGCTATATTATAAACAACATAAAAGAGTATGTGAGCCCGGAATCAATCAAAATTATATATTATGGGAGTTTCTAATCAATTTTACGGTTTGGTATAATTTTTTGGGGAAATAGTTCTACAATTGGTCAAATATTTAAAATACAAAGAAAGATGCATACGATCCATTTTCAAACTAAAATATAGACACTCATCTCGAGGAATATTTAAGGCAAACAAAATATTAACTGTTTCTTCACTTTTTGTATACAAGTGCCTTATATTTTTATTCAAAAAATAGACATGTTTTTTTTTAACGTTGCAAATGATCACGCATATAGCACAAGAACTAAAAATATTACTTATCCAGCTCACAAATAAACTTTAACTGAACGCAATGCCCTTTACCGGTGCATTAAGTTCTACAACACTTTACCAGACAACATAAAGACAATAGACGTTTTTAAAAAATATAAAAGTGAAATACATAATTTCTTATTGGACTCAGAATTGTATAGCATAAACGATTTCTTTGGTGTGAATTGAGAATGTTTATTTTGTTTATTTGCTACCTGACACAATTTCACTTATGTTCTCAGATTTATTATTTTGTAAACATTTTCTGAAATAAAGTTGATTTATTATTATTATTATTAATTTTAGTACCATTATATAAACAGGGCAGTAGAAACATTTACTCGAATTATAGACCAATATCTATCCTAACAACCATCGATAAAATATTAGAACGATACGTAGAACAAAAATTACGACACTTTCTACATACAATTGGAATTCTCGATAACAAACAATATGGTTTTCTCAAAAACAGTAGTTCTATTTCACTACTGGATGACATGTCAAACTTGATAAATGAGTCGTTGAATAAAAACCTCCATGTATATTGTTTGTTCATTGATTACAGCAAGGCCTTTGACACGATTAACCATAACATGTTATTAAAGATTCTATATAATTATGGCATAAGAGGAAATTTAAATAAATGGTTCAAAAGCTATCTGGAGTCAAGAACCTTTATAGTAAAAGTGAATAACATAATGAGCAAACAATACAATGTCGAGGCAGGTGTACCCCAGGGTAGTATTCTCGGTCCAATACTATACCTATTATATGTAAATAACATAGGAAACTGTTTACAACATTGCGATCACTACCTTTATGCGGATGACACACTTTTAATATCCCGCAACGTAGATGCAGAAACTGCAAGAAAAGGTTTAGAAATAGATTTTCACAATCTTCAACAATGGGTCCATGATAGACAATTAGAAATAAACAAAGATAAAACCAAACTAATACATATAGCGACACCTAACAAAAAGCGACTTACAGATAAAGCCATGATATTCTCTTACACAATGAAACAAACTCATCAATCTGCAAATGCGATTAACAACTATACAAAAATATTTGGGAATATTTATTGACGATACTTTCTCGTGGTATGAACATATCAATGTCTTATGTAAGAAACTGAAATATATATCTTATAAATTTTATTATCTTAAAGGTATATTACCAAAACATATACTTATTATTATATACTCTGCCATGGCGGAATCATTAATTAACTATGGTATAACTACGTGGGGACATTCAACAAGACACCATATTAGTAAACTTATTAATATACAGAATACCATAATAAAACATATATATAATAAACCAGGTGTAGACATTAAACAAATCTACAAGGAATTGAACATATATAGCTTCGATAACCTTTTTAAGTTTAGATACTTAATAAATAATTTTACGAAGATAGAAACTCTAGGACGCATAGATCACAAACATCAAACAAGAAATATGACATCAAAAAAGTTTGAAATACATCCGCACAATAACAAATACGGATTACGAACCACTAACGTACACTTACCGAAATTACTAAATAGTCTTACTAAAGAATTACTTAACTCAAAATCGTTAAGTTCGTTTATAAATAATTTAAAAAAAAGTGCTTCATGAACTATAAACATATAATAAGGAGAGTGAATAATGAAAACTGAGTGAATAAAAAAAAGAAAACATAAAAAAAAACAAAAATGAACAATAATTAATATAAATTGGATTTCATATGTAATGTCGATGACAAGCCAAATGGCTTAGCGAATACTTACAAACACTTTTCTTTTCTTCATGCTTACTTAATTATTAGTTTTATTGTTGTTATTACTAGTAAAATAAGTTTCTATTTCAAAAAAAAAGAATATATTAATTGGATTGTAATCTGATGGTCAGCGCTCATTCATTGAATGAGCGTTTACTTTCAATTTACAGTGGAGTGAAGGAGGTGTTGGGGTTAAAAATAGTAATTAAAAAAAAAATATTATTATTATTATTATTATTATTATTAGTAGTAGTAGTAGTAGTAGTAGTAGTAAAACTGTGCAAAAAAAGGCAGAAGAAAAACTTTAAGGCAAATTACCACTGAAAGGAATCACGATTAAATCTGTGAAGGGAATGCTGCCGTCAGTGTGGATTCATAAATGTGGACTCAAGTTTAATAAGGTTGAATTTCAAGCAATTTAAAAGTACATTTGAAAAACATATTTTCTTATAGGCAAAGGAAAAACCACTGTTGACGGAAAAACAAAAGAAAGCCAGACTCACGTGGGCAAAATCTAAATTATCTTGGTCGGCTACAGACTGAGTAATTTTATTGACGAATCAAAATTTGACGTATATGTTGGTTATTATCGCAATCACGTGATTCGCTCGATACATGAAGCTTTTCACAAGGATTGCTGAAAACGTACCGTAAAATTTTCTAAAGGAGTGATGATTTGGGGCTACATGACAGCTTCAGGATTAGGATATTTTGAATTTATTTATGGTACCGTGAATGCTGCGAAATATTAACAAATACCGCAAAACAGTCTGCCACCAAGTATCGCAAAGTTAAATGTTAACGAAAAACATATTAAAACATGTTTTTAATAGGATGGGGCGGCATGTCATACGGTCAAAACCACAAAAAAGTGGTTTGGGGACCACAACGTAAATGTTCTTTCTTGGCCTTCCAGCAGTCCTGACCTTAATGTCATTCAAACAGTATAGCATAAAATGAAACAAACATTGAGGAACAACCCATATTTTTATAGTATTTTGGACACTCTGTATAATATGAAAATAATTCTAGAAAGTAGCCCTTACTGGCCTCTAAACATCCCTGAAATAATAATTTTAAAAAGTGGTGTACTTTGGCTTCAATACTCCGTTTCGTTTAGCGTGAATATCCCGGTATAGCTTATTTGTAAAATATATGTAATTTTTTTTATACATATTCTTCTAGATAAAGATATTTGTATATATAAATATATATAATTAGTATTAACATTTGTCTTATACTTACAAGAGGCAAGCCGGCCCAAATTATGCAAAAAACCATCATAACCGATCCAAAAGTCATCCCGTTCAAATCCTTATCGATGTAAACAATGGCTAAAATAATCGAAGCTAACACGTTAGTGATTATGTTAAAATAAAGAAGCACCGATTGCGCCCCAAAAATCTCGTTGAAGTCATCCAACAAGCCCGCCAAATCCGTATACAAATTCCTGAAATCCCACAAATCTTTCCGTTGCTTTCCCACTTTCACATCCAGCGAAATTTCATCGCACGAGAACGACTTCTCTAAGCGCTGGTTGAAGATCCTCCAGCGGTAAAACAACGCCATGGTGAATTGACGCAGGAGGAATATCATGATGCACATTTGGTAGATTAGGAAACTTTTGAAGAGGAAGAATTTGGCAAAGTCCCAACTGAGTGTCGTTATCCAGATGTACACGTCGAAAACCATGTACGAAAAGAAGATGACGTGGAATGAGGTTAATTCTATGTAAAACAGGTGGGTGTGCTTGGAGTTGTCCTTCGGAGACGAGAATTCTTTGTCGAGTTTTATGATTCCGCTGAAAAAATGTACCAAATTTCTTGCGTCGCTAATGCATGTTCCGATGATCGAGGTGATGTTTGAGATGACTATCGCGATGATTCCTGGAAACATAAACCTTAATTAGATTTAAAAATACAAGAAGAACTAAAATCGGTAGTTTGTTTTAAGAAATGCTTATTAATTTCCATTTTACATTAGTATAAATAGTAATTATTTTGAAGTAAATATGATTTGGTATTGACTAAGTAATATAAATTATCTCCTCTGTGGTTTCATGTTTAACTTTATTAATAATATATAATTTAATAACTTGATATATAATTTAAAAATAATCAATAATTTCAAGGTTTTTTCTTAGCCCTATTGTTTTCATTTATTGCCACTATGCCAACAACATATATTTGTAAAGAAATGTTGTATAAAGTAACGATAACTCGAATATCTAAATTGATATTCTAACAAAAAGATACTTCAACTAGAGGCTGACACTAATTCCAGTGCACCCACCTATGTGGCGAGCACACCCTATGAAATTACCACGGAAACCACAAAATACATGAGAGAATCTGCTATAAGGATTTATACAGATGGAGCCCTGAAGAAAGAAGGTTCGGGTCTGGAAATTTACTCCAAAAGCCTAAATATTCAAAAGAAAATACCCATGGGTATAGGTTCAAGCATCGAGCAATTGAAGCTGATGGACATAACATACGTGGCGGAAATTATATCCCAGTTATTTACACCACAAATGTCTGCTAATCCTCACGGACAGCAGTCTGAGTAGAAACTACAAATGCTCAGAAACAGTTAAAGAGTGTCGTAATAAACTGAGGCGGGTCTCGATACACAACAGATTAAAGATCTCCTGGGTAAAAAGGCACAGTACTGATATTGGAAACATGAGGGATGATGCATTGGCTGGAGCTGCGGCTAGTATGATCATTCATACGCCCGGCACACTAATGCGTTCCCCTCCAAGTTTGCTATATGAATCAATGCATCCCTATTAAGGATTAAGGATTTAGGGTTGGGAGGGCAGCCGGCACGCCGCGCCCACTTAGGCCATGAACTCTGACCCATTGTAGTGCCTCCCATCCGGGTGGCTAGACCCATTCAGCCGCTCCTGCAATTACCAATATTTGGTCATGGGTCAGTTTCCATCCGGAGCCTTCACGATTTCGGGGCTTCTCACTGCTCATGGAACTCCTAATGGTTGACAGCGCCGGGCATTCGTGAAGTATATGCCTTGCTGTTTCTGTTTCTTCGTTGCATCCTCTACATAGGTCATCCTCCCCAATGCCCATTCTTAGGAGGTGCTTACGGAAGCCATAGTGACCGGTAATAAACCCGGCTAGAGCTCTTGTGTGCTGCCTGGAGTGTCTAAGGAATTTCTTGGCCTCCTTAGGGTCAGGTTTGGAGAGATAAGTTTTAGTTTGACAGCACGCTGTTAGTTTTCTCCATCTCTCTTGGTGCATCTTGGAGGTAAATGCCTTTATTAATTTTGTTAGAGTTCTGGGTGTCAACTCTATTTTTATTTTGTCTGCTTCCAATGCCCTTGATGCCTCCTTAGCTAGGCTGTCGGCAGTGGTATTGCCTATATTTCCCTCGTGGCCTTTGATCCACATCAGGGTTATGGAATTTCTTTCCGCAGCCTCGTTTAGCCTCTTCATACATCTGTAGATCAGAGGTGAGGTTACCTTAGGTTTGCTTAGAGCCTTTAATGCAGCTTTACTGTCTGTGGCTACAGTGATAACTTGTTCGGTTAGGTTTCTCTCCAGAATAGTATTGGCGCACTTCATGATCGCATATATTTCCGTCTGTGTCACTGTGGCATGCTCGTCCAGGGGAATCGAGCAGTTTATGTTCAATGCACTAGAGAACACCCCAGCGCCACAACCGGTTCGTGTTTTCGATCCATCAGTATATATGGTGCACACCTCTTCTACTGATGAACTATTCTTGATTATTCCATATCTACTGTTGAAGTTGAATGTGGGGGTCATCAGATCCAGTGCGCCCTTCAATGTGGGGCCCCAGGTGATAATCTGCATATGCCCTTCAGTCAGATTTAATCTTGACCATGTGCCCATGGCTCTGAGTCTCTCTGCTGTTAGCCTTGCCACCTCCTTGATATGAAGATCAATAGGTGTCAAGCAGAGTAGTGTTTCCATCGCAGCTGTAGGCGTTGTCCTGAATGCCCCTATTGTGCACATACAGGCAAGCCTTTGTATATGGTCAAGTTTTGCCTTCGCTGTTTTTTTGTCTGTTCTGGGCCACCATACAATGGCCCCATACACCAGCATTGGTCTTATTATTCCTGTGTAGATCCACAGTGCTATTCTAGGGGATAATCCCCACGTAGTGCCTATGGCTCTTTTGCACTGCCAAAAGGCCCGGCTTGCCTTGTCCGTTTTGTGTTTTATATGGTTTGCCCAACTTAACTTAGGGTCCAGCAGGATTCCGAGATACTTTACCTCTTTTGCTAGGGTTAGTCTAGTGTTAAATAATTTTGGTAGTATCATTACATCAGTTTTATGCTTCCTGGTGAATAATACTACCTCTGTCTTCGTAGGGTTGACTGCAAGCGCGTTGTAATTGCACCAGTTCTCTACTATACTTAGCGCTTCCTGCATTCTGTTGCATAGGAAGTTCTCATATTTACCATTGAGTAGTATTGCCAGGTCGTCCGCGTAACCTATCGTGAAGTATCCCTGGTTATTTAGTTTTGCTATCAGATCGTTTACTAGTATTGACCATAGGAGAGGTGATAATACACCACCCTGAGGGCAACCTCTAGTAACATGTGCCTGTATTTCCTTGTCTGCTAGTGTCAGTATCACCTGTCTACTGTTTAGCAGGTTATTTATCCAGTTACTTAGCATGTCTTCGACTCCAGCTGCCTTTAACGATTGCTGTATGCTTCTGAACGATGCCTTGTCAAAGGCCCCTTCGATATCTATAAATGTACCTAATGTTGACATTTTATTGATGAGAGCTTGCTCTATTCTTGTCACAGCGGCATGCAGAGCTGATTCTGTTCCTTTGCCCGCTGTGTATGCATGTTGTTGTTTATGTAATGGTCGGCACTTAATAAGAATGATGAGAGGCTAATTGGTCTAAAGGCTTTCGCTGCCGTATAGTCATTTTTACATGGCTTAGGTATAAATATAACTTTCGTCTTCCTCCATGTTGTTGGAATGTAGCCATGAATTAGGCATCCTTTGAATATTTCATGTAGAATTCTCATTAAATCCCTAGGTGCCCATTGTAGTAGAGCTGGAAATATGCCATCTGGCCCTGGGGATTTGTATTGTTTGAATGAGTGAATAGCCCACTCTATGATCTTTATTAATGTGATTTCTGACGCCAACCTGTCATTTACTCTACTGTCTTTGAGTGTGTTGTCAGAGTTCAACATTAGATCTTTATTATTGAGAATCTTACTTCCTGGAAAGTGTGTCTCCAGCATTATCTGAAGGGTTTCGGTCTCGTTCGAAGTATATGTGCCATTCCCTTTTCTAATTTTACCGAGGTAGTGCGGATCCTTGGATAACACTTTCTTTAGTCTAGCCGCAACACTGGTAGATTCTATGTCCTCACAGTATTGCCTCCAGGCCTGTCTTTGTTTTCTCCTTACTTCAGCTTTGTAGCTTCGTAGGTGTGCTTTGTAGGCATTCCAATCCTCTGTTTTCCTACTGTTTTTCGCCTTGTTAAATAATTTGTTGGCTGTTTTCTTCATGTCTTCTAGATTTTTGTTCCACCACGATGTCTGCCCTCCTCTTTTAGGGGCACTGGTTGGGCAAGCCTCGTGGTAGGCCTCTAGAATTGCTCTAGTAAGTTCTATTGTGGCCTCTTCAATCTCGGCTATGTTACTATAGGAGTAGTTGGAGTATATTCGGTCGCAAGAGACCTCCAGAAGTTTCTTATACAGATCCTTATTTGTCCTACGGGGGTTTCTGTGTTTCGTGTTTGTTGTGCACTTATTCATAAACAGTTTGAAAGTTAGCCATCTATGATCTGACATGGTTATCTCACTGTGCACTTTCCATTCTCTTAGGGTGTGCATTATGTTTTGAGAGGCAAGTGTTATGTCAATCACCTCTTGTCTTATCGCGTTTATGAACGTCGGTTCATTGCCTGTGTTTATTATATTGAGTGAGGTTCCCACTAGATATTCCAGTAGTGCCTCACCTCTTTTATTGGTATCGGTGCTACCCCAAGCTGAATGATGCGCGTTGGCGTCACACCCTATAATCAGTTTCCTCTCCTTCGATTCGCAGTACGACACTAGCCTTGCTAGCTCTTGCGTAGGTGGGGGGTACTGCGAGTCGTACGGCAGGTAGGCCGAAGCTATGAAGAGGTCATCATCTAGCCTGGCTACTGTTAGGTCTCCACATGTTAGGTCCATTACCAGGTGCCCTTTAATGTGGGGAGGTATATATATGCCTGTTCTGGGCCTGTCTGTGTTACTATCGTAAATTAGCTTGCCAGGTAGTTGACTAAACCCAGCAATCTTCGTTTTTACTATCCATGGCTCCTGAACTAGAGCAATGGTGTTTTTGTTCTCCATTAGGTGTTTGCAGAGCGTAGTTACTGCCAGTCTGCAGTGTTGTAGGTTCGCCTGTATTACTGTGTAACTTTGTTGGGCCATTTTGTTAGTTGCAGATAGAGTGTTAGTAGGTAGGTAATAGTATGTAATATATATATAAGTATATGTATTACGCTTACCTTAATTTGTGCTTCCCCTGGTTATGTTCTTGTCCTTGGGGGGGAAACATTAGTTGTGTGTAAATTACTGGGTTTTTGAGGTGGAGGGATTCGGCTCGACCTCCATCTCCATCTCCGCCTCAGTTCGTGGATTAGGGACTATGGTGCGGTCCTTAATTTCATCTACTGCCACCGGGGTTGAGACCGGCGTAGAATGTTCCATTGGGGACTGTGGTGGGGTCACATCCTCCTCTTTTTTGGCAATGCATCCCTATACTCTAAAGAAATTTAAGTGTATATGGGATGATGCTACAGGTTGTAGACTTTCTAAGGTAACCACACGGTATTCAAATGAAAGCTCAGCCAATGATTATCTGCGGCTGCCCAGAGAGAACTTAAAACGTATCACGGCTGTTCTGAATAGACACTGCAGACTTATAACACACCTTCAAATATTGGGAATGTAGAATTACCAGACAGTAGAGGGTCCTGTTTTGAGGACGAAACTGCGGAGCATATTCTTGGATATTGCCCAGCGCTAAAATCCAGCGGAAGAGCCATACTGGGTGAGGAATGGCCAGAAATGGCGAAAATTAGGGATCTACCTGCCTCGGCACTGCTAGCCTATCTTGATGAGGTAGGCTGGCCGAGCTGACACATGGTTCACATACCCTAAAGGGAGGAAGCATTAAGCGCATAACGAAGCCTATTCGTACCTGTGCAACAAGCGCACCTAAAACAAACCGTAACCGTACCTCTAACAACCGAAGAAGACATTAGATCAATAATTAATAAATTATCGAAAAATAAACCAGCAAGCCATTACGAAATCTGAACAAAAGATATTCATAAAGTGGCAGATGATATATGTATTCCAATATCTCGCATTATTAACTTGACCCTGGAAACTGGTGAAATTCCAATACGTCTTAAAAAAGCAATTATAAGACCAATATAAAAATCTGGAAAAAAGAGTCAATACTAAAATTATAGACCTATCTCAATTTTACCATTAGTTTCCAAAATAATTGACTGCGTATTTGTCCTAACAAGATATTTAAAAAAAAAACAATATCGTATACAAACGACAGTATGACTATCAACAACGAAAAGGCAAGATGCTGCTTCTAGAGGATCACATACTTAATTAATTAAAAACTCGATATCAACATGCATGTAATATATCTATTTGTGCACTTCTCTAAGGCATTAGATAGGATAAATAAGACAAAACTACTGCAAACGACAAATGATTACACAATCAAGATGAAAATTAATTAATCGTTTGGAAATAATCATGACAACAGGATATTTAGATTAAAAATTGGGGGACAGACATGTAGAGACATGCATACCCATGAAGGAGGACTTACCCAAGGGAGTCTCTTAGATACGAAGTTATTCTTGCTGCATGTAAATAATGTAAGCACATGTTGTCATTACAATGAATATTTTATATTCGCTGATGACATGGTTATATCATTAGCGAATATAAAATGTAAAATTTGTGTCGATATACAAAGATGCAGAAAAAGCCTTGCAAAACTTGCAACGGAACTTTAGCAGATTTCAAAAGTGGGTAAACGACAAAGACGCAGACAAGGACAAAACAAAATTATTGCACACCACTACACCAAAAATAAATAGGATTATACACCAACATTGGTTTTTCACTCCGAGGATTATTTGTATCACCCACAAAATTACTGTTCCTGCGAGAATACCATAGATGTAGTAGAAAAATATAAATAATTTGGTGTATGAATTGACAAACACATGGCATACGAAACACACATACAACGACAACACCTGGGGCCTATTATTATTACCTAAAATAATTTTTACCCAATGTCATGCTAAAAATCTACCACACACAATCCATCAGTAGTGGTAAATATTTTTATTATCATACGTTTGTACCGGGTGTCCAAATAAGAAGGGTCACCTGCTATATCTCAGGAACTATGATTGCTAGAGGTTTCAAATAAAAGAAATGTTAACAAAAGTGACCATGTGAATATGCTGGAAATAATTTAATGATTTTCAAGTTCGTAACTCTTCCGGTAGGGGGCGCAATGACCAATCGAAAAGTAATATTGCGATTATCTCGAAACAGTTCTAATAAAGACATCACAAAACTATACTTTTTGAAATCTTGATAAGTTTATGAAACAAAAATGTTACAGACTTTTTTTATCTTACTCTTGAAATAAAGGGTGGAGAAGGTTCGAATCTGTAACGAGCAAATGTTAAATAACTCTATGGTTTTTTTTAACCGATCTTAATGATTTTAATTTCATACGAAAAAACTTATTATACTGATTAAAATAATTAACAACAATCATAAAAATATGTAATTCGGTTGCCGCTAGGTGGTATTAAGTTAAAAAGAATATAAATTTCCCATTTTTCTTACAAATTTCAAATCGAATGATATATATTTCTTCGTCTCAATAGAAAAAGGGTTAAACAGCTATGCCTTACATAATTTAAAGATGTTAAACTAATGCCCGTTTGCACCGATTTTACTTTAAGGCCTCCTTAGTTAAGGATTCCTTAAAAATTAAGGAAAGAATAGTAGAGATTGGATTGCACCGCTCATATAAAATCTCCGCTTAGTTAAGGTCTCCTTAGTTGGGGGAAAATCTAGTGGAAAGTTAGTGCCTAACTTCATGTCGTCTATTATTCTGGCTTCCTAACCTTGAAATCATAGAAAAATATTATTAATTTTAGAAAATCACAACTATTTCGGATAATTATTACCGTTATAAACATTATAGAAATCAAAAGAAACTTTAAATAATATATTTATTTAAGAATGTATACATTTCACCATTTTTTTATAACATTATCGTTCGCTTTCTCTACTTTATTCGTTACCTATAAATTTATAGGTTAGAATCAGCCGTACGTCAACGCTAAGGAAGCCTTAGTGAAGTTAAGCCGCCAACATCGGCGGCTTAAATTTAAGGAGACCTTAGACATCGTGCGCGCGCGGTGCAAACCAAATGACATATGTTAAGGATTACTTAGCACTAAGGAGTACTTAAACAAGGCGGTGCAAACGGGCATAAATCAATTAAATTAATTCAAGTTTAATTTTATTCGGTTTTGATTTAAATTGAATTAATTTGGTTTAATTTAATTTAAATTGATTTAGTTTAATTTGATTTAATATAATTGATTTAATTTTGCTGATTGAATTTGAATTAATTTAATTGATTTATTTTAACATCTTTAAATTATGTAAGGCATAGCTGTTTAACCTTTTTCTATTGAGACGAAGAAAAATATATCATTCCATTTGAAATTTGTAAGAAAAATGGGAATAGATCCCGAAACACGTGTCTGCAGATGGCCGTATATTATGTAACGTTCTTTTTGTTTTTGTTGCATTATATTTTTCTCGGATCGAAAATGTGTTACATTATGTAATATTTTACTGACATACAACAGTAGATGTACATTATGTAATTCAATGTACGATGTGGGTATTTGCCCGGGAAGTAGTTGTTTTAATGTCCATTTTTTAACGTACTTACGTAGCGTAAGTCAAAGGTCACAGAGCTAAATGTGGAAATAATTTATTAATTATTTTCAAAGCATTTTTATTTAATATACAAAACATTAATACCACAATAAATGTAGATAAAACGGAATCGAAAATATTTTGATCAGGAACAGAGTAATGAATTTGAGAAATATTCTAAATAATTTCACAGACAGAAACGATTAGCAAAGGGTTGGACACACAAAGAAACAAGGCAACCGACAGCAAGAGTTATAAGAAAAGACATCAATTTACGACAACACTTCAGCAGAATATCTTCGTAAATACAAATTAAACAGAATGGAATACATTTAATTCAAATATAAATAAATTGATAAATTTACAAATATGATTATTTCTTTTACACATAGAGGATATATAAGAAAAAAGGAAAATGCCACATGTAAGTCTTTGACTTGGTGGCAATTTAAAAAATAATTGTAACCAGGATTAGTATTCAGTTTTTACCCACTAAATTTTCATTTAATTTTTATGTTAGAACTTTATACACTAATTTTTTGGATTGAGTGAGTTACGTGAAGATGATAATAACTTGAATAATCTTAGAAGAAAGGATTCTAAGTGCTTTTTATTCAAGTTTATACACTCAGATGCAAATATTTTTTTGCAGAAAAACCTAGTATTTTTTAGTATTTGGAATAAAACTTTTAGAGTTTTATAATCAAAGAGACTATCAAGATGTAAAAAAGTCAATACATTTTATAGCCAGTTTATTTAATGAAAATTAATAATCGAAAATAAAATTTAATGGTATGCGTTCTTCGTTATCTATTGCTCATTCCACATTATGCACAGATGATCAAGATGGCTACTGAGTTGATTTGTTTGTTTGCAAGTTAGAAGATCAGAGAAGTTTTTAATAAATACGATTTAAAGTTTTATTTGTCTCAAACTGTACATTTTTTTGCAATTCCTTGTGTAGGTTCTATTTTATTTTTGTAAAAAAAAAAACTGATTACTTCGTGTGATTAATTTGCAAGTAGTTTTTTTTTGTTAAATATATTTCGTAAACGTTTTTGTATCTTTTATTTTATTTAATGTTTATCACTCGATTTCTTCATTAATTCTTTCATGATCGGTTCTTTATTTGTGTAATACTTTGCCAATTTAGGATTCTTTCGTTTGTAAATCGACTGTTTGTTACGGCCAAAAGATTTCAGTTACTCAAAAAAAAAAAACTTCGAACTTGCTTTTGCTTTTCTATTGATGATCTGAACGTTCACACCCTTATTAAATACTATTTTACAATAATATTTACAATTTTATACACTTTCGGAGGGGCTTGAAGTGGGAGGCCGGAGCAACATCTGGACACTATGTATTTTCCGCCGCTTTCTTACACTGCTCGGCTTTTCTGTGTCCGTCCATTTCTGAATAAATTTCATCAATTGTTTTTTTTTTTAATACGGTGTGGCGTTGCTTTCACAATTACTACTGCCAGCTGACCTGGAGCGGCGCACGGTCGGGGGTAAATAATAATAAAAAAACGGGTATAGTATTTTTCAAGCTCTAGTGCTGATAATAAAAAATAATCTCGAGTACCGCCAATATAAAATACAATGCCTCTTTAAAATTATAGTAGCTACTGCACTAGGAATGATTTATAGGGGGTTGATTTCAGAGGGTTTCTACCTGCGAAAAATGTTTCCATATTTTCGGTATTCTGACAGCAAATATCTTAAGTAATTTAAACAAAATATAATTCTAAAAATGGCTAAAAATGTGTCCGTCACAGCATTTTCCCAAATATTTAATAAGTAAATTCATCTTTACAATTAGCTATTCAAGGATGTTTGCGCGTAACTTCTCTACAATGCTTTTTAGTTCATCTCATTTTAAATTTAAACAAAATAACTAGATCACACAGACAAAGGGTTAAAAATATTATATGTCAAATAACGAAAAACATTACTTTATTATTGTCTACAACGTTGTCTTATAACATTTTTAAAATTGTGTATATTAATATTTTAATTGTCTATATCTATATCTGAGTCATCACTGTCAGAGTCTTGTGTATTTATAATAAATACGTATTGTATGTTTAACACATCTTGACCACTGGTCGGCATATATTTTTTATTTCTTTTTTGACTAAATCTATTACTGATTTATTTAAATTTGGAGTTACATTATTCTTCCGCACATTTTTTTTAATTGAGCCCATATTAACAATTTGATTAAAAATACAGTGGTATGGAGGTAAACGTACCACTGTATGTCCGTGTTCTTCTGCCAATTGATCGATATAATATGTTTTTCTTTTTTTACTACGACTATTTAGAACTTCAATCAATTGGGATTTGGTATAATGTTCTTCAAAAAACAAATTATTTTCATATAAATATTTAGCTATTTCATCTTTTTTATTTGCCGCTGTGGGTGCTTTGTCAATTTGACGACTATGATAAGAAGCGTTATCTAAAACTATTACTGATTTTGTTGCTAAGTTTGGTATTAAATTATTTATGAACCAATTTTCAAATAATGATGCTGTCATGTCATCATTATAGTCAAGATGACATTTTGAGATTTGTTTCCCTGATAGCAGTAAACAATCGTTTACCTAACCATTTTCATTCCCGCAGTGTAATATGGTTATTCTTTTCCCCCTTGATGGAGAAACTTTCATCACGCAGTTTTCTGTCTGATCAGACCAATTTTTTTTCGATGTATCGTGGGTATCGAACCACGTTTCGTCCAAATAATAAATACTTCTTCCAGAGTTTCTGTAATCTTGAAACTTCTGAAATATTCATACCGCCATTTCCTTACTTCTTCTTTCTCAATTAGATGTTTCCTTTTATCGATAAGAGTGAACTTGAAACCATTGCATTTTAGTGATCTCCACAACGTTGTTGAACTGCATGATATGATCTCTCTCTCCTTTAAAATATTATTGATAGTTGCTAGTGTGGGAGCCTTTTGTTGATTCATACGTTAGTTTTCTTATTTTATGACGAACTAGATCTCTAATTACAGGTATTTTTAGATTAGTACAAGCATCAAGCCTACCTAAGTACAGTTTTTCCAAAAAAAAAGTATTTCATTAAACGAGATTTGAAAAAAAAAAACATAATAATATTCAGTACCAACCAAAAATATTGTAATATAACTTTTATATTTCAAACAATAATTCATTTCATATCCGACCGAAAATATGCAAATATTTGGAAAAAGGGCTACTATATTAATTTAAAATAAACTATGACACGTAGGCATCAAACTCTTTAAAATTAACCGTAAATTTTACCGTAAAAGTTGGCAATACATTTTTCAAAATATTGAAATAACACATTAAGCAATAAGAAAATGTTGAGTGGAGCATGTAGCTGTGTGGAGTTTTTTTTTATAACTAAATTCAAAATTGCTTATTTCAGTATTTTAACAATTTAATATTTGATGTTAAATAACATATCACTATTAATAGTTTGAAGTATTTACAATCGAATTGCGTTTATAAATATGAAAAATTGTGATTTTTCTGTTGGCCCTCCACCAAGAGCTGTGCGATCACACTGTGCGCCGCGCCGTGCTGTATTCGTAGAAACTAAGAAGATCGATGTTTCCAATATTCGATGCACAGTCGCAGGTAGAAAATTTTTCTTACCCATAAATCACGCACTGTGCACAGTAGTTAGTTACAAATTTACAATGTTGTAAAGCAATTGTATTTTTATTGCGGGTACTCGAAATAATTTTTTTATTGCTCAGCACTAGAGCTTGAAAAATACTATACCACTTCAACATCAGCCGGGCGCCAGTCACTGGTGACAGAAGGGGGGAATTAAACTGTTAATTTGTTCAGGAGTTAGTAAAGAAATTACTCAACTAAATGTAAAAGTTAACAATATATATTATAATTATAATAATGAAAATATAAGATTTCCCATAGGAAAATTACTATCAAAAAATATTAAGAATGAATTTAAAATGGTTAATGAACTAATTTAACGCGTTACAGATAAATTAAGCAGCCACAGCACCTAAACAAAAGCTACTGAATGAATGGTAGCATTACAGCCTCTTCTTGGAGTAATTTTGCCATTGGCCCGCCGTTCAAGGGATGGTTAGTAAATTTTCTAGGACCAGAAGTTCTCCTTGCTCAATCGGTTTAGTGTTGTCGGAATAAGGATAAGTAAGCGCATATTGCATCTGGCTTAGGAAATCAGCTTGAGAGTTTAGCTACTGGGCAAGCATTCCTCAAAACCCTTCCTGTAGAGCTGGCAGCTACTTCATAAGTCGTCTTAAAGGGATGGGGCCCTGGTCGGCTGAAGAGCCACGGTTGAAAAATACTCTGGCAGTATTACGTCATTTAATACTACTACTAGCGTGACAGTAACGTGAATTTACGCTCAGCGCAAGGGAAAATTAAAAAGGCCCGGGATCTACAATTCAGACAATACGTACAAATAGACATTATGCAACCCCGCACCACTATCACAAAAAAAAATAAAGAACAAAGATAACCCGGTCGGGCAAATGGAACAAGTGTGCGTTTTTGCTACTTGTATCACACGCACGTAACGTTCCACGACTCTCAATTACAAGCCACAATAAAATAATCTCTATTAAACTTTAATACACCGACAATAATAAACAAAATAAATCCAAACACTGACCTGACACACACTTATCCACACGCCGGCTGCCCAAACTCGAGTCCTATTTTGCGGTCCTCCGCGCAACGCGTTTTTTTTAATTACCATCCATTCATATCGCCCAAACAAATACAAAACTTTCCTTTAATATTCATTCTTAAAACATAAAAACCAAAATAAAGCAGAGGGTGGTTCATTTCAAAGTTTAACATACATGCAACGTGGCATTAGCACTAAAATTGCAGTCACAATATATAAGATGTTCTGTCTTCCTCTGTTAGATTACACAGCCATCCTTTTCCACAATCCCAACCCCTATACCCTTAGAAATATACAATCACCCTTGGGAGTGCTCACAAAATTAAGGCATCCTATATGAAATATCTTGAATCCTTCCCATTGATATCCGTCTAACTACATAAAGACAATGACAACATTTTCCAAATACAAACTGAAAGACGATTTGAGGTCTTTGCGATTTGGCAGGTGTAAAAATGATCTACCAAATCGCAAAGATGTATGAACCATATGACCGTTTCTGTAACGCCATCATCTCATTTTAACAGCGGACAATGATTTTCAACACATAACAACGAAATTTTCATACACCGATACATTTTTCTATAAACTTAAACATGTCGAGTTTTGTGCCTGCGAATTACGATTTGCGAACGGCATTGGTTTTCTGTTATCATTTGAAGAAAACTGCTGCAGAATCGCATCGAATGCTTTTCGAAGCTTATGGGAATATGCTCCTGGTAAAACACAATGTTTCGAGTGGTTCAAAAAATTCAAAAGTAGTGAAGAAACGAAAACTGTGGGAAACCACCAAAAAAATGTCAGGCAACGAAATGCAAGCCTTATTGGATGAAGATGATACTCAAACTGAACAAAAAATCGCGGATTAATTGAATGTGATGCAGAAAGCCGTCTCCATTCGCTTGAAAGCTATGGGAAATGTTTAGAAAGTGGGAAAATGGGTTCCGCATGAACTCAATGAAAGGCAGCAAGGAAATCGAAATTGCACATGTGAAATGCTGCTCGATAAACATAAAACAAAGTCATTTCTCCATCGAATCGTGACAGTTGATGAAAAATGCATATATTTTGAGAATCTTAAGCATCGTAAATTATGGGTGAGTCCAGGCGAGCCATCGACATCCACTGCAAGACCAAATCGCTTGAGAAAGAAGACAATGTTCTGTGTATGGTGCGATCAAAAGGGTGTAATGTATTATGAACTACTAAAACCTGGTGCAACCGTTAATACTGATAGAGATCAGAATTAATGGTTTCATCAGGTTTTAGTAGCTCATAATATATTACACAGCAATGATCGATTTAAATAGAGCATTACGTGAAAAATAACCGTAATTTGGAAAAAGGCAACACAAAGTCATTTTGCTCTATGATAGTGCCCCATCACACACAGCAGCAAAATGGGTCAGGGAAACGATGTAGGCATTTAGTTGGGAAATTCTAAAACATGTAGCTTATTTTCCAGATTTGACTCCGCATCACTGGAACATGCTCTCGCTGAACAACGCTTCAATTTATATGAAAATGTACAAATATGGCTCGATAATTGGATCGTGTCAAAAGAATAACATTTTTGGCGTGGTATTCATAAATTGCAGGAAAGGTGGGAAAATTTATAAACATTGGAGATTATTTGGAATAAAATATTTTTTAATCATTTTCAAACAACAGACGTGTACTTTTTACAAAAGATAGCGGTATCTTAATTATAATAATACATCTCTTTTCATTGGGTTGAAATTAATAGATTGCAAAATTATTTGTATATCGGTGGAAGTTTGTTCGGTTGTTGAGATCTCCTGGTTCTGAGATCCAACCGATGGTTCATAGATGTGGAGATTGAAATAAAATATATTTAACACTAATACTTCTATTAACTCCAACAAACACAATATTTACAGATATTATACAGTCTAAACTTTACAAGATACGTGTTTCTAGTTTGAATGATCGTAAGTAAGTGATTTCTAAAATAAAAGATAAAATTCACACTACAACTAGGTGAGGGTGTATGCTGCGCATGTTACAGGGCGCGTCGCAGGTAGGGATGATTTAGGGAAGAAAATATGCAAATTAGGGTGACCGTTTTCGTGCACGTCTGAGTGCATCCCAGATGTTCGGTTTCACCGCGATTTCACGAATTCCCAAAAACGGTCGTTTATTGTCGTATTTGTGGAATTCGAGGAAGTTTTTTCTGCAATCTTATGAGAAAAGATAAATGGCAATGACGAAATAATGTAATAAAAAATCCTTAAAATCACGTTGAGTCCTGAACAATCGGAACACATGAAAACAAATCAAGATAACAACAAAATAATATAATATACAATGTTGCTAACATTGGCATCGTTTCTATTTTCAGGCATATGAGTACGTGAAGCAATTTGAGCAATGCTCCATAAGTCAGAAGTTTGACTCAAAAAGTATGGTCCTCTCTTCCAGAGATCAGATTTTACTATCATTTTTGCTGTTGAGCCTCGAGATATTAAGTCTGCAGGGCTTGACGCGGTCCTTACATGACGCCAATCATTAATATTAGACTTATCTTGTATTTCACTAACCCTATTAGCTACGAAGGTCTTCCAACGGTTTGATGCGACTTAATCCAACATAAGACAATAGTTGAGTTGCACCACATGTACTTACTGAAATTGATTCCTAAGACTGACTCTAACCTTATCTGCGAGTCTAGTTAATAGGAGAGCTCCACATATTTCTAGCCTAGGAATGCTTATTTTACGAAGGGGAGCATCCTTTGATTTAGCACAGAGTAAATGTATGTGAATCCTCCCATGTTTGTCGATTGACCTTATATACAAACACGCTCCGTAAGCAGTTTCAGATGCATCACAAAAGCCATGCAGTTGAATTTCTAGTGCATCGTCGCATATAACATGCCTTTCAAAGTTGATCTGATGAAGATGGTTTAAATCAGTAAGAAAATTTGACCATTTTGAATGCAGATCAGACGTAACGGATTCATCCCAATTTAATTTCATTTGCCATAATTGCTGCATTATAATTTTTGGGACTACTATTATAGGAGCCAATAAACCGTGTGGGTCATATATTTGTGCTATACTGGATAGGATGATTCTTTTTGTAACCCGATTGGTTGAAAAGTCCATATTTAAATAGTGAAAGCGATCACTTTTGCAATTCCAGACAACTCCAAGAGTTTTCACTTCGTCAGTATTGCATAAATCCACAAGGTTGGTTTGATTGGAAGACAAATCATTTAAAATCGAGTTGTCGTTTGACGACCATTTTCGCAAAGGGAAGCCCGCCGAGTTAAGTATTGACGACACGTCAGCTTTGATTGTGATTGCTTCTTCAATTGAATTAGTTCCTGTTAAGAGGTCATCGATGTAGAAATTATTCTCTGTGACCGATGATGCGAGAGGATTTGTCACTCGATTCTCAATAGCCAGTTGTTTTAGGCAGCGAGTTGCCAGAAATGAGGCAGAAGCTGTGCCATATGTTACAGTATATAATTCAAAACACTGTAATGGTTTATTTGGAGAATCTCTCCGTAGAATTCTTTGTAAAGACCTTTGTGTGGGATTTATTAGAATTTGTCGGTACATTTTAGCAATGTCTGCTGAAATTACGTATTTATGCTTTCTAATTTTAATAATATTGAAAAGAGATCGAATTGAATTGTTGGACCAACACATTGAACCGAATTTAATGATATTCTAGAACCATCAAACACTACTCGTAATGTAGTAGTTGTGCTAGTCTGGTTTAAAACCGGATGATGCGGAAGATAACTTATAGGATACTCTCCTATCTTTGACTCGCATATGGGAGTCATGTGGTTTAGTTGTTGGTATTCATGCATGAAATTTGTATACATTTGTCTTAAATCAGAGTTTTTCGAAAGTTTTCGTTCGATTGACAGGAATCTTTGAAAGGCTACTTGTCTTGTATCACATAATGTGTTAAAATTTTCTTTCAAAGGGATATCAACAACAAATCTGCCATTTATCTTCTTTGTGGTATTTGCAAAAATTGTCTCACAATAACCTACTTCTTGTGTAAAAGGAGATGTAGAATTGAGATTTTGTTCAATTTCCCAGAATTTTTGAATTTGTGTGTTGATACTAATACTCGAATTTGAGGAAATAATTTTCGAATTATTATTAGCAAGTACAGGTCTTTACTTTACTTGGTTGGACTCGATAGTTGGGGAACTATCCAACCAAGTAAAGTTTTTTGCAGAGTTGGCATATTGTCACCTAACTTAATCTGACCAATACAAAAAAGATTCTAAAATAATTGTGTGCCTATTAGCATATCAATATCACCATTTTTGGTAAATGCAGGATCAGCCAATGTTACATTTTTTTGAATGGACAATTTTGCTGAGTCGAATGAAAATAAAGGTAATCTCTCAGTAATTTTATCCAAAACAAAACATGAAATAGTATCATTAAAATTGAATGCACTATGGTTTGATTCGATTTTGGCTTCAGTTTTAAATGTAACACTAACTGGATTACCATTAACGCCCACAACTTGTATGTTAGTACTTTCCAAATTAAGTTTTAATATTTCGCACATTTTATTTGTTATAAAGTTAGCCTGTGAGCCAGAGTCAAGCAAAACTCTACAATTATGTGCGTTTCCGCATGTATCTATAACTTTAACATATGCTGTTGCCAATAGCATAAAAGAATTTAGCGCGACAAGATTTGAAACAACTGTAGATAATTGTGGTTTTGATTCTGCATTTTGGTGTGAATTGATATGCAACAGGGTATGATGACGCTTAAAACATTTTTTGCAAACAAATTGACTTTTACACTGATTATTTGGATGGCCTTTTCTTAAACAATTCGTACATAAACCAATATTTTTTACCCTTTTAGTTCTATCATCGACAGATAATGAAATCAGTTCTAAGACATAAAATTTTAGTACTGCTATTTATCCAAGTTGTACGGTTTTAACTCAATTAACATCAACTTTTTCATTTCTGCATATAATTGTGCGGTTTTTATATGTACAGGTAGTTTGATAAATATCTTAAAACATGAATTTTGCGTTTCTTTTTGAAAATTTCTGCACCTGGTATTATTAATTTTGTATATCTGTGAATATAGATTTGTATATATATTTTAAAGTTCATTAAATTTTTTTACGCTAGGGTTTCTTTGATACTTTTTGATACTTGCATAATTAACCAAAATGTACATACCTAAAACCATCGTCCAGAAAACCGTCGGCTCCAAAAACTTCTTCAATATCGTAAACTGCCCATACAAGACGCACCCAGAAATCAAAAAAATGACCAACATATTAATCCCAGCACGCCCGTAATTCACCTTGCAATTATCCAAATCGTCACTGAGCAAATTCGGAATCAGCGCCATGTACTCGCATAACCTCAAGAGGGGTTTGAGGACTTTTATGTTGGTCTTTAGGTCGTTGAGTTTTGGCTGCGGTTTCATTTTCGTCCTTACAGTTCCTCGTGTCTTTAACAACAAAATTAAGTTAGAGTTTACTTAAGGGCCGACACACGCACGGGCTAATTGGGCGTTTGAATTTTTACTTAAATTAATTGCGCTGTTTATTGGTAATTGTTGTAAACGGCAATACGGAAAAGTAAACACGGAAATTGGGGCGCAGGGGATAATCATATTTACCGCTGTAAGATTTACATTGGAAATTGCGGTTATGAATAAATTAATACTCTATTCTTGTATTGTTTTCATATCAATTATGAAATGCATTTTAGAATGCATATTGTTATTGAGTAAATAACTTATACAACAATATTTTTAACTTTATTTAAACAATTATTTGCTTCTATCCAAGATAAAAGTTAAAAAATATATAAATTAAATATATGCTTGATTTTCATGTTGATAGTGAAGGCTTAATAGTTTCTCCTTCTTTCTTTTTACTATTATTTGTTTTTCTTTCCTTTTTCTTCTTCTTTTTAATAAAATAAATTATAAAAGTAATCTTTTAACTTCAATTAAATTAAAATTTCCCATTGTAATTTTGTAATGGATAAAAATGTAATGTGTATTTATAACGAATTAATTTAAACATTAGGAAGACAGAAATAAAAGAAAGGTAAAATGTAAGAAGGATAAATTATTAAGTCTTCATTATCAACACAAAAATCAAGTATATATTTGGACCCATTAACAAACTTTGTAGCCATGAAAAGAGGAAGTTTCAAAGTTTTTTTAAGTGTCAATTGAAATGGCTAGTCAATCATCTCTAAGGAGTGTTAGATATTTAAATAATTTGTAAATGAAATGTGGATGGACTTTGTAGGCAAACAGGAAGTTTGTTCGACAATATAACTATTTACTCCGTTTTGTAAGAGCAAGGTTTTAACCACAATAAATAGCTAAATCAATCTATATATTTTTATTTTAATCTGTGGAGATTTATTGTATAGATTTAAGAGGCAACATAATAGTTTTTGATATGTTAGAGCTGTTTTAATAATATGGTCATATTATGAAATGAAGTAAGAAAAATATATTAAATATGAATAATAAAAAAAACATACTTAGATAAATGTTGATAATTTTTTTTAAATTAAAAATATTTTGAAAATAATTACTGTGGAATTTTAACTTGTGTTACATATGTACTTGAAAACAAATGTTCAATGATTGTCATTTACATATTGCATAACAATAACATATTGTATGATGTATTTTTTCTCATATATAAAATCGTTGTTTTGGAAGAGAGGATGCATAAATAGGTAATATTAATTTATGGTCTATACATATTTCTTGCCAGAGAAATGGTTATCGATAGTCCGTCTTTTAATAAATGTAAACGACCATCTTCTATCGTTTGCACAATTCTTTCTTTTACATTCTCAGTCACTTGTGGATACATTTTATTTAAACAATTAGCTAAAATAGCAGTATCTATCTTGTTATTACAATAATGTCACTTTCCAAATAATTAAAATAACAGATTTAGTGAGTTTTCTGGTTTAAAATTCTGCATTTGTGCATTCCTTAAAAATTTTTTTTAGTAAAAAATTGTATTTTTTCGTATTATCGTAAAAAAGATGCGATGATGATATCTGTAGCAGAAGTTATTGTCGGATATGTTCGAAATTTAACGGCGTAGTCAAGTAAAGAGCGGCACACTATTTTATAAATATAAACTGTTGTTTTTGTACTTATTCTCCTTTGTTTATATGTAACACTTCCGAAATGTGCCCCTGTTTCTTTACTTTAGCTTTTAGGATAACGGAATGGTCTTTAAAAGTGAGTTTAAGATCGAAGAGGATGCCTAGGTATTTGTAGATATTGATATTGAAAAAGAGGGTTATGTGATCGGCAGAAAAGAATTATAAGTTAGGATTTATTAGATATTCTCCATTTCGCCAACCAAATTTGTATTGTGTCGATAAGGTTCTGTATAGTAATAATATTTTGGGTAAGGTGGAGGTATGGGTTATTAGTACTGTATTATAATCACTAGCACCATGCACTCAGTACTTTATAGAACCTTTTCGACGCAATACAAACGTTGTTTGCGAAATGAAAAATAATATCATGAGGTAGTATTTTGCACTTTTTGAAGTTAAAGACTCTCGATCAAAACAAAAAAAAAACAAATAATAACTTGGCCTGATGTCTGATCCGTTACCCCACTGATTACCCGGTTAGTTAAATTCAACACTATCACGTTGTTATTAAAAAAAGTATAAACACAAATTTATTACTAACAATGAAAAAGGAAATAAAAAGAAATAAGAAAAATCTATAAGTGAAATAAAAAATATATACAGTGTGTCCACGGATTGAGTGCACATAAAGTGTAAATGACATTTTTCAATTTAAGATATTGAAAAAATGAGCTAAATCAATTAATAAACTGTCTTTATTTAAGTAGATATAACATAAATATATCAGAAAAAAATGTTTAGAATTAAAAGTTATGAAAGTCTTTTAATTTTTATACAAATCAGCCTACTAAATTTTTTATCAGCTTCCAATACTTTTGAACTTATGTTTGCAACAAAGCATGGTGATTTGTATGGAAATTGAAAGTCTACTAAATTCGCTGAGCTGATATGTCTAAGACGTGATTGATATTTACACGATTTACTGATTTTAAAATGTCAACAAGAGAACGAAAAGATTTTATTGTGAAAAACTCAAAATAGGCTAATTTGTGTAAAAATTGAAAGTCTTCCATAACTTTTAATTCTAAATAACTTTTTCTAACATATTTTTACTTTCCCCGGACCCCTGTCCAAGGGAAAGTATTGTGATCGTGAAAATGTTCGAACCGCCAATTTCAACAAATATGCACGTTTTGAGGTTCCTTGAGTCCATTCCATCGAGTTTTGAAAAATGTCTGTGTGTGTGTCTGTGTGTTTCCGCGATAGCGCATAAACGGCTAAATGGATTAAGCCCAAACTTTATATCTAAGCTTTATATAACAGTAGAATGATCTGAAAAACTTTTGGTTAGAATCAAAACTCATTAAGTGCAACTTTACTCTTAGCAATTTTTTATTTTTTATTTCATTTTTTTTATTTCGGATAGAAAAATGTTTCAAATAAAAGTTTTAGATCTTGGAAAATAAATAATTTCTGTTATAAAACTTTTATTGTAGGACCTCCGCTTTTCATTTTATAAGCGGAAGAATTTCGTTTATCTGATAAATTCCCTTAGAGATTTTAATTATTGAAATAATTATTTTAATAACAAATAAAACGTTAAAGTGCCGTCATATTGAACATATCATTCGCAAACGCCTCCAGTTTGAAAAAATGAAGAAGAGTGTAGAGAAATGATTTTAACCCATTGTAAGTTAAGAAATAACACACTTAATTATATTATTCTTCTAAATACTCGGCTTTAACTTTAAAACACAACAATCAATTTTTCCTATTAATCATTTTGCTGTCCTATTAAATTTTCAATCAGAAACTTATTTGACCGTATTCACTGGGGAAAGCACCATGATGGACACATCACCATTTTTGTTATATCTACTAAAATAGAGACAGTTTACTCTTGATCAATTTACAGAATTTGCCGATAAAAATACTCTGAATATTAATTGATTTGGCTTATTTTTTCAAAATCTAAGTTTGAAACTAAGTAGGAACAAACCTCAGAAAATGAAGAACCAACTGCAAAAAATGTCATTTGTGGACACTTCGATGAACCTAAGTGATTAAATTAAAAAAAATGCAATAATTCCTTGGAAATAATTTTCGTAAATGATCTAAATATGTTAATATTGAAGAAAATTAAACCTATTGTTTGTTATTTAGGTAGCTGAATGAAAAAAAAAAAACCTGTGAGGATTAATGAAATCTCTGGCATGATGGGCGTTTCTGTTTTTATGACCCTTCAAATCAAATTTTTGGAAGCACGGATTTTACTAATTTGGAAATAATTAAAATTGAATTAGGTTAAGCCCTAAATAATATTTTAAGGTGTTGCCGAATTCTTGTTATTCTCGCTTGGAGAAAAATGACGATAACAATTCGGCCTCGTCAAACTGGTAAAATCAGTGACACATCCTTATCTAAACATCAAAAAATATATACAAAATACAAAAAAAAGAAAAAAAATCATAAATATGTGCAAACACGAAGTGAGCCGCAAAAAATGCAATTAAATTATACAAGAAAAATAATGATTTAGGAGAATACTTTACAAGACTTTTTTTCTTTGGACACCACAATAAGTAAGTTATGTTGGTTCAGCCTGCTTACCAATATAACATACATGGTTTTAGAATTTGCTTCCTGCTGCAGTTTGCTGAATTTTAGACTGCCCATTGTTAGTCTTATTTTGGTTGCTCATATTTATGTGACTATTCATGCACTTCAAAAAAAGCGTCAATTAAGGGGTCTCACAGGGTCATTAGATTCGGGGAATCGTCTCTGTCGCGGAAACTAGACACTTCAAATCCATGCGGGACCTAACAGGGTATCGTCTTCATCTTCCGTATCCTGGGGGTTCCCGGGCATGTCTGAGGATGCTAATCTCATACTTTGAAAGTTTCTGCGAATCTTTGAATAAATCTTGCGAATTCTTCTACTGCGGCCCCTTGATAATGTTTGTCCGCCGACGATCAGTGGCAGCAGAACCAGTTGTTAGTCGTGGTTTGAACACATTTTCAAAGGGTTGACGATCGTTGAAGGTACTCTCAAGCGAATTGGACATGTTGGTCCTCATGGTGCTTACGACGGTGGCTGGATGAGAATTCGGCATCATGCCATGTTTATCCTCAACATGTGATGTCTTTTCGGCATCCTGATTGGGATATGGGATTGTGTTCACATCCTGTTGTTTGACCTCCTTTTGGGGGAGTCCATCGACGATGGCGTTATGGTGAAGGCGTCCATTGTCTCCATTTTAGTGGAGGTTACTGGCGTGGCCGTTGTGGTGGAGGTGCCTATGGTCTCCATTTTGGTGGAACTATCTGGATTTGACGCCATGGTGGAAGCGCATATTGTATCCATTTTGGTGGAGGCGTCGCGATCCATTCGTGTTTCGAACGGGGGTGCTTGAGTTGGTGGTTTCCTGATCCGAAGAATTTTTCGCGAATCGTCGTGGCGGCAACCGAGCTGTTTAAGTTGTTTAGCTGCTCTCCTGCCGCTGTTGGTCGTTTCCCTGTAGCTTGGGACAATCGGAATACTAGAGGTTTTTATTGTTACATTTATCGTAGAATAGTGGCTGCCGGAGATGTTTCATCTTTATGAGATGCATGGGAATTATTCCTGTGATCTTTTGGTTTTGTTTCATTGTAATTGTTCTCGGTTTGTTGATTTTTCCCTCCGTTGCTGGCTTTATAGTTCATCTACTGCTGTTGTTGAATTTACCTCTGCGAAAGAGAACCGCTACAGTTCTCTTTCGCAGAAGTAAATTGAACGACGGGCATTATATGTGAAGTGGATAGAGCAGCGGCTTGATCCAAAAATTCTTCTGTGGTGGTTGGTTTGAAAATCAACGCTTGTCGTAGACGGGGCGAAGCTAAACGCCACAGTATTGTGGTTTTCAGCTTTTCGCTTGCTGATACCAAGTGTCGATTAAACAGATTTTGATTCCGGAGGGTAAAGGCACCAGGTGTAGCATCTCTATCGTGCTTTGATGTCAGCTTTATTAACTCGCTGTGTGCAATTACGGCATGGTTAATTGATTTAATAAAAAAAAGACTTGGCTGGCTCCCAAGTTACGTCGTTGGTGAAATATTCTCCATATTTCAGAATATCCTCCTCGTCCATTCTGCTCAATGCGTATTGGCGTCTCTGTTCATCAGTGAAGTTTAGGCCACTGAAATCGTCTTCCAATTCCGCAACGAATCTCCTTGGATTGCGACCGTCGAATTTCCGCTTATCATATGTGGTAAGAAGGGATTGTCGCATAGGGGTTAGGATTAGCATATTTGGATTGGATATGATGTGAACAAGAGTTGTATTTGGTGTTTGGAAGTTATAATGAGATGAGATAGAATGTGATGTTCGAGACTTGTGTCGATGTCTGCTTCGATGGTGATCTAGTGGGACGGCTCCAGATTGGCGGATGTTGGAGTTAGTAGATCACGCCTTAGCATCGAACTATTGTTTCTTACTTAGGTAGCTGAGAGAAAAGACACGTTGAGGATTAATGAAGGTTTGCAAAATCTCTCGCTGGCATGATGGGCGTTTCTGTTCTTTGAACCTTTATAAAATCAAATTCTAGGAAGTACGGAATGCACTAGTTTGGAAATACTTAAAATTTAATTAGGTTAAACCCTAAATTTGGGTTGTTGCCGAATTCTTGTTATCCTCTCTTGGGGGAAAATGACGATATTTTTAAAGACATTTATGAGAAGGTTAATAAGGTGTGGGAGTGACATTTATACAGCAAGCTTCGGTGCAAAAACAGAACCAAATGCTTTTTTATGTTTAAAAATAAAATGACAGAACCAAACTTGTTGTCTAGCAGTTAGATGTGAGAATAGATAATTGGGCGATGTCTAAGGAATCCAAATTGATATGGAGGGATAATGTCGGTTACTAATGACAGGAGTTTATTTTTGATTATGAATTCAAACAGCTTTCCCATGTTAGTCGAAATCTATTAGGATCCAAGGATTGCCAGATTTGGGAATACAGGTGATAATCTCAAAAAAAAAAAATGTGATGAGTCATATACTCATCACAATGATTAAATATGTATGTGGTGTCATTAGAGATGGCGCTGACACACAAACAAAGATAGCCGCAGGCAACCGCCGAAAAGTTGGTTATGGTCAGAGAGCATGATGCGCGATAGAAAGAGTCGAATAATGCTTGTGTAGACAATAAATAAATTGCTTGAAATATTAGTTATATTTTAACGGCCCATGCCAACACTACAATTTGGATAATGTATGTGTGGATATTGTTGGGAATATTTCAGGATCAGTCTGGGAATGTTGCAACCGGGGGCAGTAGTTTTTCTTTTTAAAAGGTTTTCAAAATATGCCTTCTCCTTTATCTTATCATTAGGGATGTGGAAGTTTGATTAGATATACATATCTAATCAAACTTCATGAATATTAAGGTTAACATGTCTTAAGGAGCATTTTAGCGCCTGTAACGAAATAAGAGTAACTGATCTTAAAATTAACAACAAAATCATCTTATAAATATAGACAATTTCTCACAATGTGGGTTCATTTTAAATAAATTATAATTTTTCCAACGGGCAAATTAAGACAAATTTAATACTAGTTTCAGCTCATTGTATATCGGCCCTTTTTGACAGATATATATCAGGAATTAACGCAGGAAAGGAAGATGATACTATAGTCTGTAGTATTTGTGAAGGAATAAGAATTTGGAAATGTGTAGCAAATATTTTTCTAAACTCTGTGTCATCAGATACTGTCTTATTTGTTGTTGGGTCTGTGATCGTCTAAATAAAATCAGTCTTTTTTCTTAGCTATTTTTTATTTCCAGTCATACTGACTTTGCCATGTGTTGAGAGGACTTTATCCAGAGGTCACTTTTATATTGGAATATGATATTGTGAATATTTTTGTTGAATTAGTTATTTTTTATGTAAATTTATTTTATTATTAACAGCAAATGTCCACTATATAATTCAATGCTGTAGCGGTAGATTCTCGACAAGTAGTTTTAAAGTAATTTCTTAGCATAAGTAAAAAAGTCACAGTAGCTAAAGAAGAAATAATTTATTCATTATTTTTAAATTCTTTTTATGTAATTAATATGCGATGCGGAATGTAAATTCATGCATATTTTGCCAATTAATAATAAGTACCAAACGCGAACTTCGAATTGTCTTAAGATGCATTTTATGTTACATTCAAATCTTAAATTATTGTGTCACTTTTATTAAAAACTTGCACATTTACTGTAAACTCCACTATTGCAAAGAAAATAAACCAAATTATTGCACTATATTAAATTTATTTAATGATTACCTTTTATTAAGTGTCGAACAAGAATGGATGATGTTTAAAGTACACATAATTTTTCTAATGGCAATTTTGATTCATTTCAAATTTATTATGAATCAAATTTATTAAAGATTAAAGCATGTATTTCAATAAGTACAGATATCGATGGTCTAGGAAATTAAACGTTTTGAATTATTAAAATGGACAATCATCGATTCATTGTCCTCGATATTTTACTTCAATTAACTAAAACAATGTTGTAAGGGGTCTTTAATTTTTCTTTCTTGTGCGTGCGCTTACAGAATATAGATTTCGTATTTCCTCAATTATTTTCTTGTATCTATGAAATATTTATATTAAAAATTGATAGTTTTGGAAGTGAAACTCATAAAGGTTGAGGAATATTTGTTTATTACGTACATTAGTTGTGTTAGTAAAATATATATCATATGATCAAAAACTTTTCTGCTTTGACTTTTTAATTAAAAAAAAGATGTTCACAATAAAAGTTACCACATGCTATAGGTTATGTTATTCTAACTAATTGAAGAATAACAATAATGAATTTAATTATAATGGTAAGTACAATTTACAGTAAGTAGAGCTTAAAATCAAGTGAAAAAAAGCAAGTGTTTTCCTTCATTATTTAAACACAACGCCACTCTCTGTATCGTATTTTCAAACGTACTCACTAAATATTCCGGGATGATTGAATTGCAAACAATTTTCCTGTTTCACGAAACTTAGGAAACTACAAGGGCGGAAATGCAGCGCGGAATTCTTCAATACACGCCTGGATGAAATAGACCCATTCTTGATTTTCTCTTGTTCCATTTCGAAAGTAGCTTCCGACAAGGAAAACTTTATTTTCGGTAATATTTTTTTTACTGACCTTATAAATAATGATATGTGTGATATGTTTATTTGTTTGTGTTCACTAGTGCCAACAAATTGTAAAATACAGAAAAAATCAAAGCACTCTAGATGAGAAATGTGCTCGATCACATTGTACCTTTTACATATAACAGTAATAAGAACTCTCAGAACATAACAATATTGTAAGTAACAACACAAATGTAAATTTAGATTCTCTTAAAGATTTATTTGCAATAATGATGTTTTTTTTCTTTTTCATATTTTAGGTATGTTATTGCACCTGTGATGATTAGTCTTACTTTTGACCAAGCGGGTGTGGAAATCTATTTTTTTTTAAGTTAAAATCGAGAGAGAAGTGTCACATTTATTATGAGATAACAGTTTTTTCTTACTTCATTTTTGTGTTATTTTTTGTGTTCCTATTTCTTCTTTGTTTCTCCTACTCTTAAAATAATGACAAGTTAAATTTTCCATAAATTTACACAATAGAAAGAATATGTAGACATATAAAAGCTTAGATAAATAGCATGTTGGCTATTCTTTTCATTTTTCTAAATTATTGATCCAACTTGTCTTTCTTTCTTTAGAGAGCTAGTTGGGCAACATTTTTAAAAAACCTCCAGGATTGTTTGTGTTAATTCTTCTGTGGCCACTTCAATTTCTTCAGAGTTTTCGAAGTGTTAATTTAAGATCACTGGAGTCTAGAGTATTTCCTAGCTTTTCTCGGGTTTCTGTAATTAGTATTTGTATTACCTTTATTTAATTGTAAAAGCCAAACAGTCGGTCATATAATTAAATTAAACAGACTAGATCCGATTATTTTCTTATCATAAAATGGTTATCCATGGTCAGTATTTCTATATAGTTTATATCGTTGAGTTTACAATTATCACGGTTGCTGACATCATCGATTTTGTTATCTAAACTAGATAAAAAGAATTCGTAAATCGTTAGTTAGGTTCTCAGGAATGCATAGGAATTTGGAAGATAGATTTAATGTAAGCATTGGAGATGAATTTTAACAGGGTTTTGTTTTATGATGAGGATTTGCAAGTTCCGTATTTAATAAAAATTACATATTTATTCTTTGATAAATAATATTACATCACATGAATTCTTAACGATATCGTGTTATTGCTCCTTGAAATAAATAATTCATTCGCATATCGTGAATTATGTAAAATTATTTCAAAAATTGAATCAAAACCACCAAATACGAAGTGATTGTGGCCAGTAAAGAGAATGAAGCTGAATGGTCGACCTTAAAGAATCCAGCCGCTGAAAAGTGAGGATCTTTCACTGCCGCTTGTTGAACCAAATTTTCAAGTTGATCCACAAAAACTCTATTGCTGTCGTTCAAACAAAGCTTCTTTATCAACGTGTAGCAAATGTCTGGGGTCCGTTTAAATTCTCTTGTGCTTTTGTCACACGTGTAAAACACCAAGGTACCAAGAAACTGCAACAAATAAGAAAACAATTATAATAATCCTAAGGCAAAAAAATAAAAAAAAGAGTAATCTTGAGAATCTTGATATCAAATGAAAAAGAAACAATCTTATTTATTCTTCCAAATCTGTTTCATTGCCTTCAAAGTACTCCCCATTCGATGCATTTTTGACAAAAAAAAATCAAGTAAAATCAATGCAGTATGAAATGGGCAATAAAATTTGTCTTTCCCAAAATCTGGCCTCTTTTGGCGAATAGCTTTATAAAACGTCGTATAACGCTCAAATAATCGGGGCTATTCCGTACGAGAAATGTTAAGTTTAACGTTTACGTTATTAATTTAATTCAAATTCTATGTATTAAAAAAGCTACGTAGCCTGTGATGATAAAAAATAACTGACGATACATGTTAAACTTAACATTTCCTTTACAGAATAACCCCGAATATTTCTCGTTTATTTATTTATTTATTACCCAACAAATACAGTCCATCCAATAAAAGGGTAACATCAGTTTAACAATAACACAACATTGGTATATATTAGATAAACAAAATAATAACACAAACAAAAATAAAGTAGCCGCAGTTATTCAATAAAACATTCGTTTATCTGTCTGGTAAATGCGCTGAGTGAATCACCAAAAACATCGGCATTATGTTGCACGCTATGATATGACTTATATAATTTATATAAAGGAGAGTTGCTGTGATGAAAGGTATGGGGAGTGCTGTAAGAAAAAGTGTAACATGTCCTATTCGCAAGCCTAGGTACATGAAAACTGACTAGATCCAAAGCAGGGGTATCATCAATAAAATTGTTAATCAGTTTATAGAGATACAAACATGATATACGCTTATGCCTATCACTTATCGAAATGAACTTAAACTCACTTAATAAACTGGAGTAGCTTACAGTAATTTGAGGGTATGTTTTATGCTTTATAAAGTAAAGATATTTCAAAAACTTGCGTTGAACGCTCTCAAGCATCCCAATGTATTTAGCGTATTGCGGCGACCAGATGACGGAGCAATACTCCAGTTTACTACATATATAAGCAGAATAGAGAGATATTAGTGCATCGATAGAACTAAATGACTTACTATTTCTTATAATGAAACCAAGAATACGATAACACTCATTAACAATTTTACATACATGATCATTGAAAGTGAGATTAGGGTCAAACACAATACCGAGATCCATAAACCGATTCACTCTCTGTAAAGAATCTCCGTGTATCGAATAAATATGATGGATAGTGTTCACTTTTCTTGAGAATGTCATAACGCAGCACTTTTTGGTATTTACTAATAAGCCATTGGAATGGCACCAGTCACAGATGTAATTCAGGTCGTTTTGGAGGAGTGTGCAGTCAGCGTCGTTTTCAATTTTCCTAAAGATTTTTAAATCATCTGCATATAGTAGAAATGAAGAATTGATATATCATTTATAAAAAGTGAAAACAAGAGCGGTCCAAAATTTGATCCTTGGGGCACACCGGTTGTGGCGACATAAGTAAATGACTGTGTGCCTTCATATTCCACTATTTGTATTCGATCTGACAGATATGAATCCAGAACGTTAATTATATTGTTATTTATATTATAAGAGCTAAGTTTGTGTAATAAAGTGGCGTGATCCATGCGGTCAAATGCCTTCGACATATCCGTATAAATGACATCCGTTTGGAAGCTTTCGTCTAAGTTGGTGGAAATTACTTGTGTGATGTTAAATAGATTGCAAGCTGTTGACCTCCTAGATAAAAATCCATATTGATGTTGTGATAAGCTATTACGTACATTCCATAATATATGTTCACTCAAAATACTTTTAAATATCTTTGAAAAGTTTGAAAGTATTGAGATCGGTTTGTAGTCTTCTACATTCATCCTATTCCCAGACTTGAAAACAGGACATACTCTAACCTTCTTCCACAAATTTGGAAATACGCCTGTGGATAGTATCAGGTTAAAGATGTATACTAGTGGTTTAGCTAAGGTTGCAGAACAATCCTTCAATAGGACTGATGGTATAAGGTCAATACCTGAAGTTCATTTTGCTTTTAATCTTCGAGTATGTTTCGAAACAGTGGCTTCATCAGTGAAGAAATCGCCCAAAATGGATGAATTTGTAAATGATTTGTTAACGTTATCTGCTGGTTGGTAATTGATATTGATAGAGCTGAAATGTGTTGCGAAACCATCAACAATGGAATTCGAAGTTTTTAAAACTGAATCTTTATATATCATAGTACCAGGTATCCTCGTTGATGATTTCATTAAATTGACATAACTCCAAAATTTAGTTGGATCATCTGTTATCTTTGATTCACAAGATTTAATGTAATTGTTACGAGCACTTTGTATTTTAAGTTTTAATGATTTTCTGGCGTTAATAAAATTCGATTCATTAATGTCTGTCTTATTTTTTAAGTATTTTAATCTAAGTTTGTATTTTATTTTTAATCCTGAAATAATATCTTTATCAAACCAAGGTGGATAATTACATCGATTGAAGTTCCTACAATATTTTGGAACATGCTTATCGATAGCACAATAAAGCTGATAGTACAAAAAATCACATGCCTGATTGATATCCTCTAATGTATATAATGCATCCCACTTCAGCAATAGAATTTCATCATATAAATTAGGCAAGTTCGCTTTTCTAAAATTATATCTATGATTATCATTTGAGATGAACTTATCTGTATGGATAGTTTTAATAGATATAACACAAAATAATGGAGGATGGTGAAGATCTTCAGGAACTAATGATTCCGGATCTTTTGTCACTACACACGAAACATTATCTGACTAAATAATAAGATCCAGAATTTTTTCATGACTGTTTAAAATATTGTTATGTTGATTTAGATTACAAAATTCAAGAAAATTATGTAACGCCCGAATATATACATCAGATGAATTATCCAAATTATAGGATTGACTAATATTGAAATCGCCAAAAATTACTAAGTTATCATATTGATAATGCAGATCATCCAATTGTTCATACACAGAATTAAATACATCTAAATTTGAGGCAGGTGGAATATAAACACAGGCGACTATCAATATTTCAGATGCAGTCATTAATTTAACGATAACCAGGTCAGCAGAAATTATGGGTCCATTTATGAGCAATTGTTCAGTAACTAATTCATTTTTGGTTGCAATCAACACTCCTCCTTCTTTCTTATTTCCAGGGCGGTCACAGCGATAAACATTATAGCCACTCGGAAATAGTTCAGTGTTTAAGACGCCTTCTTTAATCCATGTTTCCGTTAACAGAATTATGTCATAATTTGTGCCTGATACATTATTGTAGAACATATTTGTTTTCGAATTTAGACCTCTGACATTTTGATAGAAGAAACATAATCCTGCGTTTGAGTTGACACTTACTAGTTTTTTGCAGTAATAGGTTTACGAGCTATTGTCGGTTTATTGTTAACAAAACGAATATATAGGTTGGGATCGTCCTTAGATTTCATTTCAGTAATAACATTTTTTAGCTCCTTTCTCTGCATTTCTGTCCGATCAGGCTGAACATTTATCTTTCTGGGCAGTTTCTTCTTATTATTTAAAATTCTCCAACAATGTTCACGATTACTAAAAACAACTTTAACAGGTCGAGGTTTTACTGATTTCTTGCCCAATCGAAAGAATTTTAACATTTCAACATCAGAAGAAAAAGGTTCCAACAATGACAATAATTTCATTTTATCTTCAGACAATTGAATGTTAGAGTCAGTTTCCGATGATTCATCAATGTTGAAGAATATTAAGTTTCGTTCTCTATGCCTGCGATCATCAACTTCTTTCAAGAAAGTATTATCTAATGTAGAATTGGGACTTAATCCACTACGCTCTAATACTGTAATCCGCTGTGATAGTTCCTCCACAGTAGATTTTAAGATAACATTTTCGGCTTTAATATTTTCAACATTAAGCACAATAGACTTAATTTCAGATAATTCATTCCTTTGTATCTCTAGACTGGATACCAAAGTTGCAACAGATTTTTGTAATTCTTTGATGATTTGGGAAAGATCATTAATTGATTTGTTAGCTGTTGAACCTTCAATATCTGTAATAGTACCAGCACAACACGTAAACTCTTCTCTTGTTGACGATTTGATGGTAACCGAAGAAAACTTTCAATATGACCTTCATTTTTGAGCGAGTTTGGCGCGATTTTTTCATATTACCTCACTTTTAGCACAATATTCGTTTTATTGATCGAGATTTAAAATACATTTGCTTAGAATTGATTTGTCTGATATCATTGATAAATTGTATGATTGACGTGTTTTCTTTTATATGATTGTAAATAATTTTAATCTGTTATTTAGTCGGTTTGTGTAGTAATTACAGTCCTGTGTATTTACATTATTTCTGTAAACTTCAATCTGTGATATCTTTTGCAAATCGTCAGTGTTATTTGCCTCTGTTATTTAAGACCATTTTAATGTGTTATTATTATGTCTGTATATAAGGTTCAGTCTTGTATATATTTCAACAATTTTAATATAATCTGTAATAGTTTCTTTAATTTGTCAGTGATATTTGCCTGTGATATTTTACATGAGATCTATTGTTTTTTTTGGTTATTTAACATATATATCATCTTGATTATCTGTGATTTCATACATTTTTTCTATTATACTATAACAACGTTTGTGTAATTAGGCATTTATTTATTTATATATGGGAATCTTTTGCTCATTTATCTGCAGATATTAGATAGCGTAAGACTGACTTTCATTAATCTAAGCAAGGCACATTATTATCATCTAGCGGCGCCAATTAGTTTTTTTTCTTGTTGTTATTATTTCTTTATTTTTGTTCTACAATCCACTATACATAAATATTATTAATTATATTGTAGATTTGTAAATAGATAAATCTGTTAAATAAATAAATAAAAGACGTATCTCCAATAATCATGGGTCTTATCTAGTCCTAATAGTCAGAAAGTATGGTTTTACAAACCTTAATATGACGCTATTTTTCCAAAAAGAATCGTTTTTTTTTTGGTACAAATCAAGATTTGATGCGCCTGAGGCCCAATATGACATTTTTCAAGGTCTCTTATTATCTATCTTATTGTCCAATCGACATTTTGTACGAATAAAATTTTATTGTTTTTGATATTTTTGGTACCAGAAATCCTTGTGTAACGTTCTCAACGTTTCCGCAGAGATATTCCATACAGAAAACAAAATGTGTTGAATAATTTCAGATATTGTAAAAATCGAAAAAATTACATTTAATGAAACGTTCAGTAGACCCAAATCGTTGATGATGCCACTTGAAATTAGGCAAAAAGTGGCGCTTGCGTCGTCTTTAATTTATTCAAAAAATTTAATTTTTGTGTCGTATAAAACGAAATATAACTACAACATTTATGACATCAAATTTGACATGGATGCCTCTAGTAGTGCAATTTAATAAAATAATATTTCTGGGGCAGAAAGACTTATGGTCAATAGCCCATGACAGACTACTAACACAATTGTACATATTGTTGTAATAAATTTTGTAAAATTTTGTTGTCACATTATCTGAATAAAGATGTTTGTATATATAACATTTCTGCCTAATATAAATAGACAGATTCCGGGTATTTTAATTTTTTTGACATAGATGATTGAAAATATAATCACCTTAGGTACACTTGTTTATAAACATTTTTATTGCATTTCTTCGAAGTGTTCATTGCCGTACAGTGTATAATCTAATTAATCTAACAGAACAACATTATAAATTAATTTTTATGAATATTAGAAATTTATATAATCATATTATCTTCAAAATCCAATAAATCTTGATCAAGACGCTCATATTCTGAATATCATAAAATATTTTGTATTTATTATTTATCCATATAAAAAGAATGGACTAAAATACCACCAAACGGGGTTCTCCCTGCTTTTTTCTTCTCCGAATAAATGAAAATAACCTCTAAAAAGACAAACAATGGAAAAACACTAGTCGTTTTGCAATTCGTAGCACTGGAAGTTCAAATCATCGTACAGGTTGGCACAGTTCATTCCAGTGCTACGAATTGTGTCTTTCCATTGTTGTCTTTTTAGAGATTATTTTCATTTATTTTTATCCATTTATTTAAGGGGGTATTAGAGCCCTTTTTAGACGTATTTCGTGATTTTTTTGAGGGGAAAACTAAAACACTTATGGTCTTGCGATTTTTTCATCTTGTTTATAAACTATTCAATTACTAAAAGTGCTTGTTTAACTTTTAATGGTCAATATATATCCTTTTGAAAATGGCAACCAAAGGGGACCATGTGCGGCGTCTAAGCTTGTGTGGCCGGAAAGGTATCGTCACTTTGCGTAATCTTAAACATAAAATTAAGTTTAATCACATTTAATATTATGATAAAATTAAGTATTAATTATGAATCTAAACTGAACCTCAAATAAAAGATTTCACCGAAAAATAGAAAAATAGCGGCCATTTGAAGAAAAAGTGTTGATATTTGCATTTTTTTCAACTTTGAGGCGCTCGGAAAAATTCAATTTTTAACATTTTGCAACGAAAATGGTTCAGTTTCCGTATAAAAGTGTGGAAAATAAAATACTAAAAGCAGTATTAAACTACATATTATAAAGTATCGAAAAAATGCGAAATTAAAAAAATCGATATTTTGGCAATTCATTCTATTTTGGTAATATTTCGTATTAATCAGCTACTAAACTGAAGATTCCCATCTCCAAAAAAGAATCGTCACAACGTTTTCTGAAAGTTGAAATGTTCTGCAATTACCATAGTGTTATGGTAAATTTTATGAAAATACCGTAACAAGCAGCAGTGCTGCGATGCAACAACAAATATCTATTGTGTAATCCAATGTCCGGCGGGGTAAATGCTCGGGAAGTAGTTGTTTCAATAGATGTTTGTAAAACTTACAGTGTAAGTATTTTTTGCAGTTGGAAAAAGGGATTGATCGAATTTTATTGATCATTGCCAGAAATTTTCCTTGTAATTTAAATAGCTGCAAATGTGTGAATCATCTTTGTTTCATTTCATTTTATTTAATTTAATAATTATAGGTTTCTATAAAAAATCATGACGGCAATTTTGTTATTTCTTTGATAACCATCTAACTTATTACATAGAGAAATATTGTGAAAATATATTTATATAAACAAGAATAGGTGATTTGTCCAGTTATTCGAATTGAATTTAATAGTTTCGCTCTTTGCTCTTGAAATGTATTTACATATTAATTGTAAAATGTATAATTGATGTAAAATTCACAAACTGGCTGTGTCTTTCAGCCATTTCATTTTTATTATGTATGGAAAATCACTTTAGTAATTTATTTATAATTTTAACTACAATAAATTAAAAAAAGGATTTGTTTTTATGATTCGAAAATTTTATATTTTCCTCATGGAAATCCATAATTTGTGCAATCGTGATATGAATTAATTGATTCATGTTCGTTATTCAAATTTGTTTTTAAGATTAGTTCTACTATTACAATATTTTAATGTATTAAGTTCAAATAATAAAATTAAATCAAAAACGCTGGCCAAAAATTCTTATTTGCATTTTACTTGAATATGTTCCTCTTCTATTTCATAATCCTCGATTAAATAATCTTACAATTGCATAGCACGCTGCGCTAAGAATATTAATTAAAATAAGGAATCCTGATATTACTTTACACAATCCTTCGAATTCATTCCTTGCAAAATCCCTCCTATTAGTCACCGCCTTAAACTATTGTCCACAAAAGTAGCAGCAAATCCCTCCATTTATAATATCATCAAGTATTTATGTATACCTCGAAACCCTGATATAGAACAAAAAATCAAATTATCCACATCTATAATCGATCAATTTATTTCATCTATGTATCCAGACTTAGACAAGGAGGTTAACATATACGACCTTTAATTAAAAGAAAACCGACAAGAACAAAAACCGACCCTTTGGTCGATAGCCAATTTGAATATTTTACAATTAATATGTAAATTTATTGCTATAAATTCATAAATAAATATATTTGTATATATATAAAATTAAATTGTATTATTGTTTTTTATGCTTACGAAAGTCATGCCTCCAAAAAGTACGCAACATACGAAATGAATGGTATTAAAACCGTGACCATTAAAATCTTTCCCAGATCCATAAACCACCATCAGCATAATCGCCAGCAGCACATTTAAAATGATGTTGAAGTAAAGCAGGACGTAGTTCACACCAAAAATCCCGTTGAAGAGATCCAATAAATCGCACAGATCCGTATATAGAATCCTCAACCCCTTTAAATCCCTCACACGTTTATCCTCACCTTCCATGATGTAAACCTCATTTCGTAAGGTAAACGAATTCGCGAGGAGCTCGTTGAAAATTTTCCAACGATAAAACAAAGCAAGCGTGAATTGCCTTAGCAGCTTAGCAATAATGCAGGTCCTATAGTGGAGCAGATCCGTGAAGAGGAAGTATTTAGCGAAATCCCAACCCAAAATATCTATTGAAATATAAACATGCAGAACCAAATACACTATAAAAATTAAATGCGTCGAGATAAATTCAAAATAAAACCATTTCGTTTCCGCGCAGTCGGATTTCACATGCGCGAATTTTAAATCTAGCTGCTTTAAACCCTGGACGAATTCACGAGATTTCTTGTATTTTAGAAAGTTCAAACCGATCGTAATGAAATTCGCGATTAAATCGAATGCGTGAGAGGTAATTACAGTCCAATAAACAGTCTTCTCAACTTTATCCCAGATTGTTAAGATTTCGCTGTAGGGAATGCAGCTGCCTATCAGAGTCACTAGGATTAAGTTCACTACGGCGTTTAACAGTTTCACTTTACAATCCAAACTTTCGGTTAATAAATTCGGAACCAGCGACATTAATTCACTAAGATTTATCAACGGTTTCAGCATGTTTATGTTTATTTTTATGTCTTTGATTACAAACATTTTTTTAAATGTCAATCACGATTTTGCTGGAATAAGATTTATCTTGTTTTAGGTTTTAATTTGTACGTTTTTACTTTTTTGATGCATTTAACCGACTTTCCGTAATTATACATTTCATTTCGCTTTGATTAATTATTTCCGTTTATATTAAAAGTTGCATGAAGAAATTTTACAGGTGAAATTTTGTAAATAGGTATGAATTCTTTAATGAAATGGATATTTAATGATAAAAAACGAAATGTAAATTTAAAATATGTATAATTTGTGAATTACAAATTCATGGATTTCCATTAAATTAATTCTAAAACTGAAATTGTAATGTGAAGAATGTAATGTAAACCGTACTCTTAGGTTTAGTAGAAATATTTTTCTTATATTAAAAATACAGAATGTTTGTAAATGGTATGATTCTTTAATTAAACGGATATTTAATGATGAAACGAAAATTAAATTTAATGTAATGTAGAGAAAGTAATTAAGAGTACAATTTAGTATAAACAGCTAGCTATATAGTTATTGACAGTCACTATTTCGTGTTAACATACATTAAATAGATAAAATTGTTTTTAAAATTTAAAACAATCTTAAAACTTGTAGGACTTTCGTCAGACGGATTAAATATTATTTTAATAATTATTTTTTTCAGGCAGCTGCCTGGCGATGATACTGTGTTTCGAAACAATTGTAGCAGTGTTTTCTACAACAATTAGTAATTAAGAGTACAATTTAGTATAAACGGATAGCTATATAGTTATTGACAGTCATTATTTCGTGTTAACATACATTAAATAGATAAAATTGTTTTTAAAATTTAAAATAATCTTAAAACTTGCAGGACTTTCGTCAGAGGGATTAAATGTTATTTTAATAATTTTTTTTTCAGACAGCTGCCTGATGATGATACTGTGTTTCGAAACAATTGTAGCAGTGTTTTCTACAACAAATCTGTGAAACGTAATAAAAATCCTATGTTTTAATAGCTCATATTTCTGTCATTTTTAATTTATATTGTTTTAACAAAAAACGAGTGTAATGAAAATTTTAAAGATTTCACTAAATTCTACATTTAAATAAATTCACCTATTAATTTTATTAAATCTTACAAAAACTAGTGAATTGACGCAATACGCTATAAGTAGCCTTTCATTTAAAATTTAGATTGATATTTTTCTACCTGGCAGATAAAAACTGTAAGTACATATTTATATTATTAAAACCTAAAAATTATTATTTTCTTTTTTAATGGATAATTTGGTTTAATTTTATGGATTTTTATGAACGAGGATATTTAAGAGGGAAAACTACCATGTTTAATAAATTTTATCACTAGTTTCTCCATAAAAAAATCAAATACAACTTGTATGAAATATTGTCAGATTGTGAGTGCTAACTTAAAAAAATATATTTGTTTATTAATAACAAAGCATATGTATTAAACACGTGATTGTTTTGACCGTTATTATGTGGAAATTCATATTAATAATTTGTATAATGAAATAATTTTGTATTAAATGAAAGATTTTTTTTAAAGAAGCTTAGCTCGCAATAGGCTTTAATTTTTAAATTTACTTTTACTTGAAAAAATAATGTATATATACATATTCTACAATGAATAAAAAAATAATTGATTGGTGTTAAAAAGGCCAAAGACTTAAATTGTCTCAATAGAAGTCCATACACTTTTATGGGTATCGATATTTCAAAATTCAAAGAGGCTATTTTTGTGAACTTTCGTTTCATATTTACTTTTGTATAAATTAATTTTAAAGAAAATTATTTGATTTAAAAATTGTCCTTGTTTTACCACTATAACTGTTTCGCAAATTCTACCTTGTAAGCAAGTCTTCAAAAGAGAAAATGGATTTTCGACAGCTAAATGCCACGTCAATCAATCAATTTTAATGTTTAATTAGAAAAGAAACCCTTTCTTCAGAACTATTCAGATTTTTTTCATTTTTTATAAACAAGAATGTACAGTGAATTTTAAATAGTCGAATTATCTGTATTGTAATGTTAAACTTCATTACCATTCCATTAAATATAGATATTTTTTAAGAATAGCAAAAGAGTAGTTATTCATTAAATGAAATATAAATTTAATTAATAATTAATTATTTATCAATCATATTCCCTTTAGCTACTGTGACATTTTGATTCAGGTTATGTAAGTACTTTAAAACAAAAATACATTAAAACAAATACTTCTCGGACCTGTACCCCGCCGGACATTGAATTATATTTTTTCACTAGATCACAGTTGTTGAAATTAAATCAGAAGAAAAGAATTTGAAAATATTTGTTTAATTAATAATTTTTGTAAAACCACAGAAATTTAAATAAATTAAATTTTGAATTGTCATGAAAATGAGCTGATAACTCGAAACTACTCGAGAATTTAATTTATGCGTAGATTTTTAATAACTTATTCATAATAATTATTACAATATGAATTACCAATGTTTTTATATTAAAACTATTAATTATATCAATTTTTATTTAATTTTTATAAGAATATATATATGTTTCTATCTTTATTTCTGCAGACAATTTTATATACATTAAATTAACAATATAATTCTTATACTATGTTATACGTTGTCCTTAGAAAACGGCTATCGACCATCGGTCTTTCTGCCATATAAGAATTTATATGGATGTGGATGTATATTGATTAAAAAATATATTATGATTTCTCTTGAATATAATGAATATGTATAATTTAAAACTCAAAAGAAAATATGCTTATGGATTCATATGTTTGTTAATTTTAATTAAAGCAACGGACTTAAGGATTTAGTTTACATTTTAACAGTGTTAAGATTATTGAATTTTAAAAGAACGCACTTTCGTATTTTATCTGTAATCTTTAGTGTTTGTTTAATTGCACAATATTTTATATTTTAACGGTGTTAAAATCATTGAATTTTAAAATATCACACATTCGTATTTTATCTATAATCTCTACTGTTTAATTGATTGCATTTTTTCTTTTTTTTTCTTTTAATTGCACAGAACATAAGATTTTCACTTATATCCGATAAAATCGTTATGAACGCAACGGTGTTTTGTACAACTCTGTTTAATTTGTCCGGCCTCGTGCAATTGAGAAAATCATGCATGAATAATAGTAACACATTAATAATTAATTTTTTATTAGATTGAGTTTTAAATCGTTGGACTTTCGTCGGTATAAATTTGTTTGTTTATAGGAGAGAAATTATATAAAATAAGTTTGTTGGTTTTATTCACCAACAACCAATAATGTGTGTTAATATTCAATATAAACATCGGATTTATTTTTAAATATTGTGGCTACTATATAATTCATGTTTAGCTTATAAGTGAACTTGTATTTTCCTTTTGTAATTAGACTCATGCCTGTTGAGGAAATAATAAATAAATAAAATTTTATATTAAGTTTAAATTAGATTAACTTTTAAAAATCATTAGTTAAAAATCTAACGACTCTCATAGATCTCCAATTCTATGATTTTTATATGAAATAGACACATTTTAATATATTGTAAATTTTCAATAAAAAGAAACAAATTTTGAAGCAAATTGGAATAATTCGTAAAGGCTCGATCGACGTATAAAGCTATTTTATAAAAAATGAATATTATCATTAGTGTATTATCAATTCTTTCTAGGATGTGCGAGTCACTATTGACATTTTGCTATGTAAAATATATGTTTGTTTTTTAAAGTTGAGCGTGCTTATGCATGATACTTGGAGAAAAAAAAAATGTAAATTGACAACACTGTAACATAATAAAAAACTAAATGGACAACAATATAGAGGTTGAAAAATGTCATTAGAAAAGTCGAATAAATACAGGGTGTTCCATTAAAAAAAAACAAATATTTTTGTTATACCGCAAAATTGAGACAACCTGTATGTTTGAAAATAATTTTACGCCATAAAGATTTTTAAATCAATAACTTTTTGTACGAAACATTTTTTTTTTTTCACGGGAAAGGCGCTAGGAAAGCCCGACGCACTGTTGCAGGACCCTGTATATTTTATGGAGTATAATTATTGGAAATATAAGCAAGCGCCATCTAGTACCTAATGTCAAGTTTGGGTTGTTTGGGTCTACAAAGTTTACGACCGAAAATCGTTGTTTCGTCCTCTAAAGCAAAACAAATTTGTTCTTTTTATGGAAACAGGAAACGGAATTCATGTAATAATTTGATTTTAAATGAATTTTATGAAGTGCTGGATGAGAAAATAATTTAAAATCTTTGTTTCTCTCGTCAAAAAAAAAAAAAGACAACAACATATATTTATCATGTTTTTTTTTTTTATTAAACGAGAGAAAAGGTACAGAAAAAACACACCTGTGATGAAAAGTTTGCTATATTTGAAAGGACGCGTAATGGAGTCTCATAAGAGATAGAAAAAGATAATAGATCAGAATTGTCTATATTTATCACAATAAATCTACCTTAAGCAACAAATATCGTGCACACATTTCACATCAAAATAAAATGAAGAAACTTATAAAATATTCTTAATATTTCTTAGTTCCGCGAATCAGAACGTAAATGATTTAAAATATTATTCAAACAAATTATCTGAACACAAGCGCATCATGAGCCTTAAACCTAAGTGATGAGCCTTAAATGTTATTCGTTATTTAATTTAGTCTAACCACCAATATTTAGCGTTTGGATAACTGGTGATGGCCATTTCGGTCTTTCGGACTTTATCAGATGAATTAAATAAAATGAATTTGAAAATAATTAATTAAAAAAATTATTTTCTCCTTTGCTACTGTGACATTATGACTTATGTTACATAAGTACTTTAATAAATGTTTAATAATAGACAGTTGCTGTTGCATAAGACATTTGTTTAAACATTTGTTAAAGTACTTATGTCACAGTAGCAAAAGAGAAAATAATTTATTTATTTTCAAATTCTTTTTATTTAATTTAAATAGTGGTGATCAAGTGAATAAATCCTTTTTCTATTATTATCAGATGAATTTGTTCCAATGCATTACGTTCAATAAAATTAAATCAATTGAACTAATTTTCTAAGTAAAACGCTTATTTCGTAAATAAAACTTTTTTTCACAAAAATGCATTGTAGAGACACTGCTACTATTGTTTCGCCCACACAGTGGAATCATCAGGCAGGGTGTTTATACAATAAATTTTGTGTAACTTAAAAAACGATTGTTTTATTTACAAATAGTGTATTATTAAGTTTCGCCAATTAAGAGCCTTAACCATAGATGAAGGAAAACACACCATGATATTTTTTTTTACAGAAACAGTGCATATTAAACTCTGTAGGTTTTCACGACGAGTGTGTATGAAACGTAATAAAACTATCATGTGTTTCACTTATAAAATTATCTATAATACACTCCATTATATTATATGATCGAGAACTTTTCTTCCCCAGAGTGCATTTTTTATTATTTTAATGTTGTTGGCAATAAAAATAACCACATGCTGCAGATTAAGTTATTTGAACAAATTGAATAATTTGATAAATAACACATGTAACGTTTTATTTGTTGTTGATTTATTTTATTCACTGGTGTCAATTAAATTTGAAATAAAGAAAAAAATCAAGAGGAGAAAAGCTCTCGATTATATGGTATCAAGTTGCAGTCTTAACCATAGAATTTTTCAATTAATTGGTTTACTAGTTTCATGAATAATGCAAGTTCACATTCTTTGTAATGGACGAACAACAATTCTATAGAATCAAATTGTTGACTATATAATTTCAAAATTCGTCAATAGATGACGCTTTGTGTGATACATTAAATATTATTAATTATGTTTTAACGAATTTCGTCTTGTTTCTGTAATTGTCATAATTTCATTCTATTGCTCAGAGGAAATAATTACTGTTGACGAACTTATTAAATAATTAACCAACGTGTTTATTCACACACACGCGAGCATATAAAACAAATGCTAAATAATTAACGCTCGCGCCTTCATAAACATCATTACTCATAACGCGAATTGCAGTAATTAATTTTGTTATAATCTGTGGCCACAATAAAAATAATTAATTGCCTTTCAGTATTTTATAGAAACATTGCACTATATTAAAAATTGAAACGTTTTTCAGGAATTTAATAGATTTGAGTAAATTGTTAATAATGTAAATACATAAAATACTTAATAATGAAAATAATTTATTCTTTTAGGTTTCCAATTTTTATTTTCTATTGTACATTTTGTACATATGAATTGGCATTTTATAAATACGCTTGTGTTTAAATGGCAAAAAACATGTAATCTAATCTAAACACCTATACAGGCTGTAGAATTTATTTACACACCATAGGGATTTCCATGTTAAATTCTTAATGTTTAGATATTGGCTCCCCTAATTATTTTAGAGAGAAAGAGTAAATATGTGTCTTGTAGAGAAAAATATAATGTATTTCCACGATTCTATTTTTGGTTTAATGGATCTCAAGTAGCTCCTAGAGTCGTTCCATTTCCCCTGCCAATCCTCTACGATTTTGCTATTGATGTATCTCTTAACATCCTCCGGTCTTACTGGGATATCGTTTGTATTCTCCCCGGCCGCCGCTAATTGGGCGCCCTCAACTGCTAGCTCAACATCTTCCATACCACTATGCGCTGGTATCCAAATAAATATTAGGGTCGAACGCTGTCGTAGCTGGAAGATCTGTGCTTGGATAAGTTGTATTAGGGGGTCGTAAGTAAGTATTTCAGAGATTTCATCAATAACAGATTGAGAATTTGTGCAAATTAATGCAGTTTCAAACGTTGCCATATTAATATAGAGAATTGACTGATAAATAGCGTACAGTTCTGCCGTGAAGGAACTGGCTGACTGGTGGAGGGTCCACGAATGTAGAATTCTGCCAATAGAGAAAGCGGATCCTGTTCCTGTGTTGGCTCTTATTCCGGCAGTGTTTATATTGATTGCCTTCGGATATTCATGTAGAAATTTAGAAAACTCTGCTTTCAACAATTCCAGACAGTTGCATTGCTTATTAAAGGCAGCCAGATGAAGTCTGATTTTGGGTTTCCGAAAGTACCAGTAAGGAAATTCGGCAAACCCAACCTTAAACACCCTAGGCAGTGTTATGTGGAGTCGATCCTTGATTTCCTTGGCTCTTATATTTGCTGGTCTTATTATGGTTGGTTTAATGGCATACTTTTGTTGTGGTTTAAATTGGTTTAGGAACAAGATTTCATTAAAATATCCTTTCTTATAATGCATTCCTGCATCATATTGTAGGACAAATTTGTTTCGTCGATGTAGTAATGACTCGATGTTAGAATCGCAGTGGAGGCTTTCCGTTGGACTTGTATAGAAAGCTCCAGTCGCGTATCTTATTCCCATATTATGCATTCACGGTTTTCAGCCATGATTTCTTAGCTGTTGAGTATGCAACACAACCATAGTCTATTTTCGAAAGTACCATCGCCTTGTAGAGGCGGAACAGGACATCTCTTCTTACTCCCCAAGTTGTACTTGCCAAGCATTTAATTAAATTGAGAGCTTGTTTTGCTTTTAGTATTACCTCCTTTATGTGTTGTCTATATGACAAGGCCCTATCTAGCGTTAAGCCTAGAAAACGTGTATCTTCCACGCATCTAATTATAATATTTTTAAGGTATAAGCGTGGGTCGTGGTGCGGTCGCCGGAGTTTACAGAAATGGAGGCACGTAGTTTTTGATGGTGAGAATCGAAAAACTACAGATTCGGCATTGCTGTTTATATCGTTAATTGCTGCTTGAAGTTTATTCGATATACTGGGAATTGTATCGCCGGACATATTTATGGCCAGGTCATCCACATATATGCATTTCTTAATAGGGTTTTCAATTTTTCTAGTAATGTCATTTATGGCTATGAGAAACAACGTCGCACTAATTGTTGAGCCTTGTGGTACTCCATTTTCCAAATTTGCCGCCGAGGATAGCTCATTACCAATTCTAACTTTAAAGGTGCGATCAGTCATAAATGATCGCAGGAATGTTGGTAATTGTCCTCTTGCTCCCCAATCATGCAGCTTTCTTAATATTCCGTGTCTCCATGTCATATCGAATACCTTCTCTAGATCGAAGAACACAGCAACAAGGTGTTTTCTCTCTAGGAAGGCATTCTGTATCGAATAGTCCAGGGCGATCAGTTGGTCGAAACCTGCTTGGTGATGATCAAAGAAACCCGATCTTTCCAATAGCCATACCAATCTATTGTTGATTATTTTTTCAAGGATTTTTCCCAAGCAGCAAGTAAGTGAGATCGGCCGATAGTTTGCTATAACTGTGGCATCCTTGTTGGGCTTTAGTAATGGCAAAATTGTAGCCTCTTTCCAACACCGTGGATATTCACCATTTTCTCATATGAGGTTGAACAACTCCAGTAGACTTTCTCGCATATGAATGGGTAACCTCCTTATAAATTCAAAGGGAATATCATCAGGGCCCGTTGACCTAGACGTGCCTGCTGAGTTGATGCTTGCTCTAATTCTCCCATAGTTATTGGGGCATTATATGCATAGTTTTGTTGAGTAGAAAAATCTAACTGGATTTCTATTTCTAGCTTCATTATATGTCAGTTTATCTCTTGTTTTTATGTTTTGTATTGCCACCTCTAGTTTGTATTCTGGGCAGTCCTTTGATCTACTCGAGTGGGCTTCGGAAAGTTCGCATAAATTGGAGGAGTTCTCGTGTGGTTCTTTGCCACAAGAACATCTTGCTTCTTGGTTACACCTAAAACTAGTGTGGCCGAATTTTTGGCACCTAAAGCATCTCATAGGGTTCGGTATATATTCTCTAACTTCAATGCAATAAATACCTGCCCTTATCCTTCTAGGAATTCTTGTTGTGTTGAAAATTAAAATTACTGTAGGTGTAGGTACTCTTTGTCCGTCCACGTTTCTGGTTACCCGTTTTATATCTATTACACCTTCACTGGCTAATCCTTCTCTTATTTCATCTTCCGTGCAGTCTAATAGGTCCCTATGGTATATAACCTTGCTGAAATTCAGAGTTCTATGTTGTACTACTTCTATTGCTTCTCCGTTTAATCTTGTTGTCTTTAGCAGTTTTTCTGATTGTTTATCCGATTTTGTCTCTATAAGCAGTCCGTCTCTAATCTTTTTTACTGAGTTTAATTCTCCGACAGTTCCAAACAATACTTTATGCAGTTTGAAGGGACTCACTTTATCAAAATTCCCTCCATCTATTTTTTTAATAACCAAGAACCGGGGTGAAAATGCTGCCTTTTCTTGATTATTATGATTTCCCGTTATTAAAGGGGTGGGAACCCCTGTTTGCTTTATATTAACGTTTGCCATTAGGTTACGATATTACTTCATCCCCCTGGTTCCTCCACCCTCCCCGGAGCCTCAAATGGAACGCATACCAAAGGGGTATAGCCGCCTGGACAAGACCGACGATCAGCTTAAGACTGCCTTCTGATCCATAGCGACTTGCCCACTGGCATACATCTGGTATATGCCAAGCCCAATCCCGTCTAGGGTGAGTAATGAGCCGAAGAGGAGTGTTGCTGAGCACCGTGTCTAACCCACACGGTGCTCGAGCTCAGCCTCCAGGATCTCCGTTCCCACCCGTACGGGTCGCAGTGCACGGCAAACACACCGGTAGACAGTGCTTCCAAAAGCATCAGTGTCCACAAGCTGGTACCCATTTTGTCGCCTCTTACGACATGCCTGGGTGAGGCAGTGGATGTATTCTAATCCCCATCCACAGGGATAAATATGTCTTATTAAACATATTTGTAAATTAAACATCATTAAGTGTTTTTTTCTACTGAAACATATTTAATTTATTTAAATAACTGTAACCAAGTGAATAAATCCTTTTTCTATTATATTTATTATTATTAAATGGGATTAATTTTATGAAGAGCCTCAATATTTTTTATCTAATCTATTAATTTACTTTAAACCTTATAAATCACTTTTGAATTAACAATAAAAGCACTTATACAATCTTAATCTTACAAATGAGATAATTTAATTCATTTAATATAAACTGATACTACTGTTTCCAGTTGCTTCAAGTTGTTCAAGTTATACTGTCGCACCATGAAATTAATATTTTGTCTATTGATAGGAATTCTGGGCTGTCAAGGTATTCGTTTATGTTATAACACATTATACATTATCTAACTGTGCAGGTTTTTACAACCAGTGTTATTAGATTTGTTGATTTACGGGTTATTAGGTCGAGATCTGTTGGAGTTTGGCGAAATGACTTCGAGGAGTTCATACTCCGTTCGTTTACGTCAACGAAATGTTTGGATTAAACTAGAATAGACCACGGGTTAATAGTCCAAAAATCAACAATTCTAAACATTATGTTTTATATTAAATTGTTATATATTGAAAATCTTTATTTCTGAGTATTACATTATATAATTTTATAATACATATAAATACAATCATTTACACATTGTAAGACCTCAGAAAATGGCTATCGACCGTCGGTCTTTCTGCCTTAAATTGTTATTAAATCAAATAAAAAAATGTTTATGTGTTCTTGAATGAAAAATTATTAAATGCAAAAGTAGATTAAATAAAATGAAACAAAAATCAAACAAAGACAATTAAGCGATAAAAATAGTTTAGAAGTCTATAAGAGTTATGTGAACAAAAGTGAACAAAGTGTGAAGTAAGTGAGGTACAAAAAATTAATTTAAATCGTGCACGAATCACGTAAAAAATGGTATAGAAGTCTGTAAGTTTTATGTGTCAGACACAAAAGTGAACAATTTGTGAAGTAAGTGAGGTTCAAAAAACGAATATGTTAAAATGTGGGCAAATTACATTTAAAGCGATAAAAAATGGTTTAGAAGTTTGTAAGTGTTATGTGTCAGAGACAAAAGTGTGAAGTATGTGAGGTAGAAAAAAAAAATATGTGACAATGATCAATAAAACAGCAAAAATTACTTACACTGTAAGTTTTACAAACATCTATTGAAACAACAACTACTACTAGTACTAGTAGTAGTTTTTGCAGTTGGAAATAGGGATTGGTCGAATTTTATTGATCATTGCCAGAATTTTTCCTTGTTCAATTTCATTGTATAAAATAGATTGTTGTATTTTAAAGCCAAGTATTTGGAAGCGTGTTATTTTGTTATTTCTTACCATACAATAGTGTAATAAAATGTCACCGCGGTATTTTCATTTTTTAGTCATTCGCGAAAGATTTACTGAGAATACTGATTTATGACAGCATTTTGAGGATTTCAAAATCGATGGAATGAACTCTGGGTTCCTCGAAACGGGTATATCCGTTGAAATTAACGATTTGAATATTTTTAAGATCACAATACTTTTCCATGGGCAGGAGTCTGGGGAAAGTAAGAAAATCACATTGAACAAGTGTTTTATGTTAGTGTTTATATTAAATTTTTGGTTTAAAGGGACGAAATTATTAATTTTATTGTCAATAGAAAAATTAGTTAAATAATTGCTAAAAGTAGTTATGGACAAAATGGAGTAACTTAGTAATCAAGTGATTCAAAATAACATTTATAAGTGGCTAAAATTAATATACCACAATAAATTGGTATTTATTAATAGTTGACTAATTGTCTTCATATTGATGTTTCATAAGTACTACTTTGCTTTAAAATGACTTATTTGTTGAATTTTTATAGACATATTTATTTATCACAAATATTTGTCATTTTTGTACAACCTCGTCAAAGGTAACAGTATAAATTATTAAAAATACAAACGAGTATTTATTCACTTGGTCACAGTTATTTAATAAATTAAATAAAAATGATTTCAAAATAATAAATTAAGGCTGAAAGACCTTCGGTCGATAGCCGATTCATCTACAGAATATAATTCTATTTTTTGTATATTATTGTACATACATATACACATTTGAATAAAGATATAATAATAGATATAAGATAAAGAAATAATAAATTATTTCCACATTTAGCTCTATGACATTTTGACTTACGTAAGGTAAGTACTTTGCCTTACACAATTTAAAGATGTTAAATTAATTTTTGTTTTTTTAAATATGGAAATAATTTATTAATTAGTTAAAATCAATTTTATTTAATTTGTAAAAAATATTTGTAAGTGTATTTATCAAAAAAATTTCTAATCAATAATCAGGGAATTGTTTGAAAGAATTAAACGGATGAATATGTCCTTCGTTAACCAAATTAAACCAATTTATTCCCCGTGCACATATTGATTTTTATGCTTGAATTAAAACATAAGGTATCAATTATATTTCATTATTACGTGATTCAGTTATTTTTATTTATAATATTGTTTAAAACACTAGAAAATGAAATTCACAGGCTTTTATTTAAAAACATTGGTAAATTTAAAATATTGGATGAACTAATAAGTTTGTGTTTGAAGTATGCATTCAAAATAAAAATTATAAAGTATATCTTCTTTATGTTGCTTTTGGTTAAATAAAAAATAAGTAGGAGAAAGGACATATATTTTTATTTAAATATAAAGTAAATGTTGTTGACCCATAATAATTATTTTATAATTTACTCAACCTGTGATTTTATAAATTATTTTTTAAATAAACTTATTAAGGTTGCAAAACTATTGTTCGATAAACAATTTTACAATTTCTTTATTCAGACAGCAGAATTACAATTCTTTACAAATATTTATGTTTACAATACATATTGGTGGGTTAGTAGTCTGTCATGGCTATCGACCAGAGGTCTTTCTGCCCTCAATTTCATTATAATATAAATATTATGTTTGTCGTCATTGCCACAAAGTGAGGTTGTTTAAAACATAATAATAGGGCTACTCATTAATTAAATCATAACTTTTTTTTATAATATTAATGAAACTTAGTAAACTACTTCATACGAAATCCATGAATGAATACTCTTTTCTAGTAATATTTAATTCGATTAGATAAAACATACCTAACTAAAAATCTGTATTCTGATTTGAGTCAATGTAAAACTGTTTTTTTTTTGTAGTAAGTCTAACAATACATTTTAATCAATTTTTGTTATCAAAACTCTATGCAAATGTCTATAAATAGGGCGGTGAACCCAAATCTTACAAATTGGTGAACGATTAGTGAATGTTTTAGAGAATATTTAGTGAACCCAAACAAAGTTTTTGACGATTAAATAAAGATTTTTTGTCCAAGCGTCTCAATGCTTTTTAATATTTTAGAGTTACAAAAATCATCAAAAAGTGCCATTGTACGAGGAACAGTTTTATGCCAAATTTCATTCCTCTAAATTGTTCCATAGTAGATATATTAAATTAAAACATTTTTTCTTCAACTTTAGAGGGTTGTAACTTGGAGAGGAAGTGGTTTTTAAGAAACAAAAATATGAAAGATTCTCAATTTTTTTTGCTGAAAAATCACCTTTTAAAATCTTTCTCATCAATTTAGAGACACCCTATACAGGGTGTTTCAAATTCGAGTCTCACCATGGGGATCTCGCTTATTATAAGAGATAGAGGATAGGTTTAAATTCGGCACTTTTGCAGAATTTTATGCTGATTCATATTCCGTTGAGAAAACTGGGCTAAGTTTCTTTGTTTTCAAGAAAAATGAAAAAAAAAAAACTGAAAAATGCGATTTTATTTTTTTATTTATATCTTCACTATTTGAAGCAATAATTCAATACAATGAAGACATTCTTATTGCACTTTTTTATGATCTAATCGATGGCGTACTAATTTTACTAATAGCATGTTTCGTTTCTTCTGGTCCATCATCAACTTCCTTATTTCTTATGGGCGCCATATTGGTTTTTTATCAGATTAAAATCCTCTATTTTTTCTTATTACAATGATACCATATATTATATCTTTATTCTGATAAATACACACAGTCATAATAAAACATTTTTTTAATACTAATAAATCACGCATGCCATGAAATTAAAAGTAATCAATATGAAATATAATGTAACTTGTAGCTTTGTGAATACAATAATTATAAAAAAAGTTTTGCAATGGAACAAAAATTTATATAATGATTTTAATTACAAACTAATAATTATTTAAAAATATAGTAGTATGCGGAATATTAACATAAATATTAATAGAAATATTAACACAAAAAATATTTCTTTAATTTATGTTCAAAACACAGCCTTAGCAGTAACAGAAATTCAAAGGTGTTCCTTAAAATATTTGTTGAAGTATACAAATTCCCTCTAGGAATTTTATTCAATTTCGAGACGAAATTAGTAATGTTTTATAATCTCCTAATTTATGTTCTGAAATTACACATTTGGCCAAACATTTATTCTAAAGGAACATTGGGTCTCATATTCAAGCTTTGTTCTGCCTTTAAATCATTTAAAACCCTATAAAATTAGGTACATATTTATAAAAAGACACTCTTGGTAATAAAAATTGAACAATTTAAATATTTAATAAATAGTAATATTTAATTTTAAATTTTGACAATCAATGACAATAACTTCCATCTAGTTGCTAAAAATGAGTGCTTCTTTGGTGTCAATAAAGAAATTTCCAAAAAAGAAGATAACTAATTACAATAAAGGTACGATATATTATATCATTTTAATCAGAAAAAATAGAGGATTTTAATATGATAAAAAACAATATGACGCCCATAAGAAATAAGAAAGTTGATGATGGTCCAGAAGAAACGAAACATGCTATTAGTAAAATTAGTACGCCATCGATTCTTCATTGTATTGAAATATTGCTTCAAATAACGAAGATATTAATAAAAAATAAAATCGCATTTTTTATTTTTCTTGTAAACAAAGAAACTTAGCCCAGTTTTCTCAACGGGATATTAATCAGCATGAAATTCTGCAAAAGTGCCGAATTTAAACCTACCCTCCATCTCTTATTATAAGCGAGATCCCCTTGGTGAGATTCGAATTTGAAGCACCATGTATATACGAAATAAAACATAGATGAGGAACATATACAAACACACTAGAGTAGCTAGGGAAATATAATCGTTGAAAATAAAGCCAAAGAGAGAGAAAAAAATAAGTGGATGATGGATATATATTGTTTATAAGTAGCTGTGTATAGTTGCTTTTAATTGACTAATCAAACAGAAGCTATGAATCATCACTACTAATTTATTTAAATTATTTTTAGGGCATCCTGGAAAAATAATTGGAGGCAATGATGCAAAGTTGGGATAGTTTCCTTACCAAATATCATTGCGCAAAGATGGCACTCACATTTGTGGTGGATCTATTTTGAACGAGAAAATCATCTTAACAGCAGCACATTGTGTTCAAGGGTAAAAAGTGTTCATTTAGTTTTATAGGACTCTAAGAGTTCCATTGTATAGAAAAAAAAAACAGTAATAAAAGGAGCCTTTGACTTTTTAACAGAAAATGTTAATATAAATTAATGTCACGATTAATTTTAGTAATATTCAAGTAAATTAATTACATAAATTAAATAAAAATGATTTGAAAATAATTAATAAATAATTTCCACATTTAGCTTTGTGACTTTTGACTTACGTAAGTACGTTAAACAAATGCACATTAAAACAACTACTTCCCGGGCAAATACCCACGCCGGCTAAATGTGGAAATAATTTATTAATTATTTTCAAATCATTTTTATTTAATTAATTTAAATAGCTGTAAACAAGAGAATGATATATATAAAGAATCTTTATTGTCAGTACAATATACATATAAATGTGAAAGAAATTAACAATAAATATTATTATTTTATTTACCGACAATCGGCTATCGGCCAACAGCCTTTCTACCAAAGTCCGCGCATTTTATGGGTGTGTCTTATTGCCTGTTAAGGGAAGTGATGAATTGGAATAGGGTTTGTGAAGGATTTTTGAATTTAGGAATTATATTATCGTCTCTGGGGATGCAAAGTTGGGAGAGAATTGTAAAATTAGATTGTTTTCTGGAGAATTTTTTGGATAGGTTGTGGAGGCGTTCGATAAAAGGGACAACTTCAGTTCGGTTGTAGAGGAGGGTATTAGATGGGTTGTAAAGTGGATTAAGGGGATGTCTGATTTTTGTTAGGGACCTTAGGGATGCACGTTCGCTTACTTGTAGGTTTTGAAGGGTGGGATTGGAGGATGTGGTGAAGAGGATGGATCCGTAGTCTAATAAGGGTCTACATATGATTTTGTAAATCTTAGTGGCATTTCTTGTAGAAATGCCCATGTTTTTATAAGTTAGACAGCGGAAGTGTTTGGCCCTAACGGTAATTTTGTTTTTGATAAGGGCATTGTGTTTTTTGAAATTAAGTTTAGGATGGAAGGTGATTCCTAAGTACGCGATATACGGAGCAGGGAGGATAGGCTTTTGATAAATGGAGATGGTGATAGGAATGGGGATATTTGTGCGGCGATAGGGGATAAGAAGTTGGGATTTGTTTGGATTAATTTTTATTCCCCATTTGGCGAACCAAAGTTTGAGGGAATCTATTAGTTGCTGTAGGGTTTGTAGTACTTTGGGTAGGGTTCGTGCATGGGTTACTAAAACGGTGTCGTCAGCGTATTGCAGGACGTAGGAAGCGGGATTGAAATAGTGGGATTAGGGTTATATAAATCTGAACAGAAGATGTTATATAGGAGGGGGGAGAGAGGTGACCCTTGCGGAACACCTTGTTTATGGATGAATTTTCGGGATGTGGTAGAATGGATTTTTACCTTGAGTGATCCTTTTGTAAGGAAATTGTTTAGGATATGGACTAGGTGATCAGGTAGATTAAGGGTGTGGCATTTATACAGTAGACCTCGGTGCCATACCGAGTCAAAAGCCTTTTAAATGTCGAGGAATAAGGCTGTGGATGCCTGGCCTTCAAGATGGCTTGTTTGTATGTTGGAAGTAAGGATAGAAAGAGGAAGGGTGGTGGATCTTTGAGGGAGGAATCCAAATTGGTAGTTTGGGAGTAGGTGAGTTATGTGGGACATTATTTTATCTTTTAGAAGGGATACATAAAGTTTGCCGATTACTGGGAGAAGGGTAATGGGTCGATATTTGGAAATGAGGGCTAGGTCTTGGTTTCGTTTAGGGATGCAAATGATGACACCATTTTTCCAATCTGAGAGAAAGTGATGGGATTTATAGCAGAAGTTTAGAATTTTAAGGATATAACGATGGATTTCAAGTGGAAGGGATTTTAGGATGTTTCGTCGTATGTTGTCATGTCCTGGTGAGGTGTTTTTTCCGGCATGTAAAGTTTCGAAATACTTGTTATCTGTCAATTCATCAGTGGCGTTGGGTGAAACGTTTTGAGTAAAAAAGTCATTGTACCAGTCGTTTACGCGTTTGAAGAAGTTATTGTCAAATGAAGCCTCTAGTGTATGTCGGTATATGTCTTCAAAATATTCTGCAAATTTGTCGGCTATTTCTTGTTTATCGTTAATTATCTCTTTTGTCGTCGGGTCAGTAATTTGTGTAACGGTATGTGTGTTTTTGTATTTACTGTGCTTTTTATTTCTGTCCAGTACGTCTTCCCTTTGCTTTCGTTAATTTTTTGACAAGCTGTCAACCATCTGTCGGTTTTGTATTGTTGTATAAGTTGTTTTATGTCCTTGCTCAATTTCTTAAATTGTGTTCGTAAGTCTGTGGTATCTCTCTGTCGAATGTCTCTATATATTTGTCTCTTATATTTTATTAATTTTAGGATATAATTAGGGAGGGGGTATTTGTAGGGTTGTTTTTTTAATTTTAGGGGTATTGTTCGTGATGGACTGGGCCAAGAGAATGAATACTCTTTTCTATTTAAATTAATTATTTTCGAAATATTTTTATTCGATGTAATTTGATCAATTTTTGATTATTCTAATTTGTAAAATTACACATTATTCCACTCAAATCGATTCGGCTAAACAACTTGCATCTCCGAACCTTAAATGATATCGTATCCATTATATCTCAAACTATTCTCCCATTATCTCACTCCTAAGTTAACGAATATTTTTTCTATAGTTAATTCCGAAATGCTAAAGTGCTTTTGAAGTAAAATTGCAAATTAAATTCAAACCGGTAGCCGAGTGTAAAAATATTTTACCCGAAAAATTGCTATTACAAAGTTTATGTTTTGTGGGAGGTTAGTGCGTTGCGCAAGTACACATAGGCCTCGCTAAGCCCCTAATACCTCCACGTTGAGTATCTGAGACCATTATTCAGTACAGCCAGCCCACCTTGTCAGCAGTGTCTAGGCAGGTAAATCCCCGAGTTTAGCTACTTTTGGCCATTCCTCACCCAGTATGGATTATCTATTGGACTTTAGATATCCAAGGGCATTTTTCGTAGTTTCGTCTTTCAAGCTGCACCTTCTACAATCTGGTGAATCTTCAATCTGAGGATATGTGAATCTGCAGTCTCCACTTATAAAATTTCGGAAATTATTTTTAAGTCCATTCTCTGGACTGGCGCAGATATCAATTGGCTGATCTTTCATTTAAGTCCCGGAGGACTTTCTTGGAAAGACTGTAGCCTTTTTTTGGCATCCCATATACATTTAAATGTCTTTAGAGTGTAGCATGTAACATATTAGAATCTTAAAGGTAGGCGTATTAGTGTGCCGGTCATGTGAACGATCATTCTGGCAGCAGTTCCAGTCAATTTACAAACCGTCTTGTTCCAATGTCAATATTGTGTCCTTTTATTCAGGAGATCTCGATTCTGTTATGTGTTGCGAACTGTCTAAGTTTATTATGGCACTTTTAAACTATTTCCGAACAGGTGTTATTCCTTATCAGATACTTTCGAGCATGTCTATTATCCATGAGGATTAGTAGACTTTTATTAGTTACACCAAGCTGGGTTATAAATTCTGCAGCGGCGTTATACTCATCAGCACTAATTGCTCTATGGTTAAACCTATACTCATAGCTATTTTCTTTTGAATATCTAGGCTTCTCGAGGCCCGAACCTTCTTTCTCTATAATTTCTGTTTATAGAAATATATGTAAATTCTTATAGTAGATTCCCTCATGTATTTTATTGTTTCGTTGTGAGATATATCCCTACAGACAATCCTCCAAAGATGATATAATGCAGTAATATTTTATTCCTTTCTTCACTTTTTTATTTTTATCACTATATGCACATTTCAAGCACAACGTGCTCTTTTTCAATAGTTTTTGCTTGAAATGTACATATAGTGATAAAAGTAAAAAAAATGTGAAGAAAGGAATAAAATATTACTACATTATATCAAGAAATTTCACGTACTCACCAACAAATATCTCTAAAGATGACTTCAAATATCTCCTACTCTATTACTCTTCCAAACGCCACTGCTTCTACGGCGGAGAATAGTCGCTATGGCCTCCCTTTCCACGTGGAATTCCAGTGGAAATCACTTCAATCGCCATTGTTAGTAGTATGCATGGTGTCTGTAATACAAAGACAGACGGTCCCTGCATCTAAAATAGTGGTTTCGTGGTGGAGTCTATTGTAGTCCTAAGCCATCAATCCACTGCGCCATAAGTAACCATGAGTCTTATGGCAGCTGTGTACAGCCATATCGTCGTGCATGTGTTCAAACCCCATGTTTTCCCAACGACACGCTGACATTGCCAAAAGGTCTTTCGTGCTTTGTTCAGTGTTTGAGTTCGTTATGTTTTTTCCATTTTAGTGCAATATGGTATTCAATAACGTTGGTACTTTAAGCTTTACCTTTCTCTTCTTAGTGAAGAGGACCATCTCCGTTTTGCCGGATTAACCGACAGGGAATGATCCTCACGCCATCTGGATATACAGAGAGGTTTTTTATCAGTATACATTAGGCGAAGTGTATACCTGCAAAAAACGCGAATCAAACGCATTGAACCAATTAATGTGTGTATGTTTAGTTGATTATTTGGCATATGTGTGTTCAGTTGCGTGTTATAGGCAACTAAACACACATATATTAATGTGTTTGACTTGGGTATTTTACAGGTATACATAGGGGAAATGTATACTGATAAAAAAGCTCTCTGTATATATTAAAGGTAGTTTGTATTCTATCACAAATTGTACTTTCATGCTCACAGCTTACTAGTGGCTATTCTAGTAAGCAGTAAGTAATGAAATTGTCGACGTACGCCTTTACGAAAAAGTTCCTCCTAGACTGTCCAGTACCAAGTTCCATAGAAGTGGAGACAACACACCACCCTGTGAGCAGCCTTTATTAATTACGTAGATAATTAGTTGGTCACCTGTGTCAACCTTAAATATTCTGCTAGTAATGCATTGCCAATGCAATAATAAATTCTCCGCGTTTCTTATCTTGTAATTGGTTGTTTTATCAAACACATCCTTAATATCCATAAAAACTCCTAGGTTGAATTATTTTTTATCCAATGACCTTTAAATCCGCTCACTACATTATGTAGGGCAGGGCAGGGATGTGTGTGAAGCTGGCAATAAATCCAGCAATAAACCAGCGCCTCCACCAAAACCAGTTATTATTAAAATAATTATTTTAACAATAATTACACATTGAATTGAAAGAGTTTGCACACTCACTGTTTACAACTAGTATTGCCCACAAAATACGATAAGTTGTGTCAAAAAATAGCTTCTCTAACAACTTTAACGATATTTAAAAAAAAATAAAAATTCAAATTTTAAAATGTCCATATTTTCCAAAGACCACAATATATTTTCGTTTTTCTTTAATATTTTACTTAATTAGTCAATAAACAATAAATATAATCCTTCAGAAATATATCATATATAAAGATAAATTTATTATCGGACTTATTGCGAGCTCGATCGATCATCTGTTAAATTTAGCAAAAAAATTAAAAAATCATAACTCAATGAATCCAACCATTAGTTTTGATTTTCTTTTATAATATATTTAAACGATCAATAAACAACAAATATTAACTATCAAAATTGTGGCGATAACAATGGTTAAATAGTCATCGGACTTATTGCTAGCTCAGGCATACATCCAATATGACGAAAATTAAATAATCATAACTCAGAAAGCCCGCTATTTATTTTAGATTTTCATTCACAAAATGTTTAAACAGTCGATAAACAATGAATATCAACGATCAGAAATATGTCATAAACAATTATTTAATTGTTATCAGACTTATTGCTGGCACTCCCATACATTTAATAGGGCGGACGATTAAAAAAATCATAACTCGAAAAGCCCATCATTTATTGTTGATTTTCTTTCACAAAATATTTAGCCAGCCATGATCTTCCCTTAGTTTATGCATGTTGGACAAGCATGAGTGGCTTATTGACTAGAGTTGTTGCTTTTATAAGTTATTTACATTGCCTCTTTAACGTTTTCATAAAAATGAAGAGTGGGTGATTGGTCTGTAAGCCTTGGCACCAGTGTAATTTGCTCTTCCAGGCTTAGGTACGGACCAGAACAGTATTACTATCTGCTTTACTAGTACCCTTTGTCCCAATTGCAATAGAGATATTAATTACCACCATCGTGTTTTCTTTGTTTATTACTCGGTCCGCCAGTTCCTAATCTCGTGTTGACATTAGAGCAATTGCATTTTCTTCCTTCTGTGACATGTTTACCATGATGCAACCAGGAAAGTGGGTACTGAGCAGAAAACAAACTCTCTTGGAGGTCGGCAGTATAGGAGCCCTTTTTCTTTTTCAAAACTCCTACGGGCTGTTGATGATCCAGTGAGAGTAAATTCTTGATTCTAGTAACTTCTTAGATGTCGTTAATGCTCTCACAAAAGACGTAACAGGAGATTCTCTGACGCTGCTTCATGAGTTTCTTACATTCTCTAAAGCCGTCCTTGTACAGGATCCAGTCAAAGTAAAGCCTTGAGCTTTTGATTCTGTTATACCTTTCCTTTGTCTCTTCCTTGGAGGAGTAGAGTTCCATGCACCACCAAGGTGTGGTAATGATCCTTCTCTTAAATAGATAAGATAATGTATATGCCTTAAGTATTCGCACCTGCACTTGCTTTACAAGAAGGTCTAGTCTGGTACTATTATTAGGGCATTCTCGTTTTCTGCCCTGCATGCCTTTTTGAGGGTGCCTAATGTAGGTATCCTTATCCGTATTGTTCTAATCTCTTAAAGGTTTGCTGGGATGATCTACTAATCTTGACTGGAAAGTGATCCATCGATGGTCTGACATTGAAACGTCTTTCACTTTCGACTGGCTGATTTTACTTGAAGTGCTATTATTACAAACGCCACCAAACAGATAGCATTTGGAGTACGAAAAACTTCGAATTTAAATAATTGTAATGTCAATAAAATCAAATAACAAGTCTATTGAAATAGAAAATTAATTCGTTTTCTAGTGTTTTGTATCTGCTAACCAAACAAAATATTTTAAAGTTAATAATTATTTTCATATCTTTCATATTCAAGTGGTTTTGTGTAATATTTTTTTTAATTCTCATTAAAAACAACCACTTGGCGGGACTGTTAACATATAAACATTATAATTGATAGAAAACACCTTTTTTATGTATTTTTTCAATCACTGTATTCATTGATTTGATTCACATATTACTTACTGACAGATTGATGTTGGAATATGGAGGAAGGGTTATGAAGCGATGTTGAAAGGAAATGGAATCGATATACAGGTGTTTTAAAACAGATTATGACAATATCAGTAATTGAACAGGTTTATTCTATATTACTTTTCTACGAGGAAAATACAGAGTACTGACAAAAGTTCTAAAAATAATTAATATGTTTTTAAGCAGAATCGTATAGAAATTTCTGCTATTTCTGTGAATAGTTAAATGGAATCTTACTTTAATTGCGAAGCAAATACAGAGCACTGACAAAAGTTATAAAAACAACAATTAGGCACATACGGTTCTGTCTAATAGTTGTGGAAATCTCTATATGGTTGTTTTTATAACTTTTGTCGATGCTCTATATTTGCTTCGTAATTAAAGTAAGATTCCATTTAACTATTCACAGAAATAGCTGAAATCTCTATTCGACTGTGCCTAAAAACATACTAATTGATTTTAGAACTTGTCAGTGCTCTGTATGTGCCTAGTAAGAAAGTAATATCGAATATGCCTATTCAATTATTGATATTGTCATAATCTGTTTTAAAACACCTTTATATCGATTCTATCGCTTCATAACCCTTCCTCCATATTCCAACATGAATCTACCAAATAGCAGACCCCGAAGCCCACCACAGATTTCCAATATTATTACTAGAAGTAAAAAACAGCATAAACCCACCACAGATTTCCAACGTCATTACTAGAAGCAGAAAAAAAACATTTGACTGAATCCCATCAAGTTTTACTATTAAAATGTAAATTCTAAATTCTTATTATAGATACAGTTCAGAGAGTCTAACAGTAGTAGCCGGTTCAACGAAATTAAACCAAGGCGGCGTAACACACCAGCTCACACGATACGACATCCACGAGGACTACAATCCCTTCAAAATTCATCACGACATCGCTATAATTAAACTAAAAACTCCGATTGTCTTCACCGATAATATCAAAGCAATACAATTACGCACCGATCAATTCCCAGTGGGAGAGACTTGCATTTTGAGCGGATGGGGTTTGAACGTATACCCGGGATCAACGCCAAACGATCTTCAATACATTCATTTCAAAACAATCGATGTGCAGACTTGCGATGAGCTGGAAACGAAGAAGGACATAATTGATGAGCAAATTTGCACCTTGTCCGAGAAGGGAGTGGGTACATGTCAGGGCGATTCTGGTGGGCCTCTTGTTGATGAACAGGGGAGACAAATTGGGATCGTTTCGTTTGGGACGCCCTGTGCGAGAGGGAAGCCTGATGTTTTCACTAGGGTTTCTGCATATTTGGAATGGATAAGGAGATATCACAAGTTTTAATTGATATCAATTTTCCGAAGTACGTTTAAATGGATTTAGTGCTAAAATAAAAAAATGATCAATGGATGAGGCTTTTACTTGATGAAACTCCATAATACACTATTTGTAAATAAAACAACGGTTTTTTAAGTTTTACAAAAAAATAATGTAGCAGTAACTCCACAATAAATACTTTTGGGAAACTTAAAATAGTTGTTTTATTTACCAAGAATATTAATTGTAGAGACACTGGTACATTTTGTTGTGAAACTTAAAAAAACAATTTTTTATTTATCGGTGTAAAAAAATATATTCATAAAATTTCATAAATTCAAAGGTTGGATCATTGGATGACCCCCGCACTTGCGAGGCGGGGGTAAGTATGCGAAATTTGTGCTGCATCTTGTGGTGGCATTTGTAACTATTGGGCGCGTTTGCACCCTAGAAAAATAACTTCATAAAACAACGTTTTAAGTTTTACAAAAAAAAAAATATATTGTAGCAGTGTCTCAACAATAAATATTTTTGGGAAACTTAAAAAACAGTTGTTTTATTTCTCAAAAATATTTATTGTAGAGATACTGGTACAATATTTTGTTGTGAAACTTAAAAAAAAGACATTTTTTAATTTATTTATTTCAACGGCGTGCCATTTACATGAATAATACAGTATACAACACAAAAATACATAATAGATACAAACACTGAACTTAAAACTAAACAATACAATAATATTACATTTCTTTTAAAAGGCGCTTTAACAATGAAAAACTTCCATTAAAAAAGTCAAAATTTAAAATATTGACGTGACGCAAAACACGAACAGATGCGGAATATTTGGCATAATCCGTGCGCATGTAACCAATATGGAACGTACTATCAGACCGAAGAGAGCGCGGTGGAACCCGTATACCAACCAATTCCAACAGATCATGGCAATCCAAATACCCGTTGAGCAGTTTGAATACTAACTTAATGTCAGCTTCTACACGCCTTTGTTTAAGACTGCGAAGGCCAAAAGTCGACAAAAGATCAAAGTAGAGCTGATCAATACTAAATTTAAAGGCAAGGTACCTTACAAATTTCATTTGAACTTGCTCAATTTTCTTAATTTCACAATCAGTGTACGGAGACCAAACCGTTGAACAATATTCCAAGTGGGGGCGCACTAACGAATTATACAGCGTTCTGCTATTTGTGAAGTTCTTACTGTTACGCTTTACAAAACCCAGCATCTGATAAGCTTTCGCGGCAATATTTGAGATATGGTGTGCAAATGACCACTTTGAATCCACAGTGACACCCAAATCCCTTATCCTATTAACCCGATTAATTGCAACATCGTTGAAAACATAATTTGCAATGAACGACCTTGAACTTCTTGAAAAAGTTGTTGATGTTTAGCGTTAACCTGTTATCATAAAAGTGATCAAGTTCATTTTGCAGATTTGTTGCATCAAGAGTCGATTCAATACGCATATATATTTTCATATCATCAGCGAAAAGTAAACAATTCGCATACCGAAAACAGCTCGTAGCGTCGTTTTGAAGAATAAGGGACCCAGGTGCGAACCCTGAGGAACACCAGAAGTAACCTTTAGGGGTCTTGATGTTATCTACCCAATTTTAACCACTTGCAACCTATCTGTTAAGTAAGACTCTATCCAACGTAAAAGAATACCAGGAATGCCAACACAATGAAGCTTGTTGAGTAGTAGCGCATGATCAACAGAGTCAAACGCCTTGCAGAAATCGGTATAGATGGAATCAACTTGAAAACCGCGTTCCAAGGCATCGACAATGTAAGAATCATATAACAATAAATTAGATTCAGTAGATGCCTCCACTCGAAACTAATGTAGTTTGTGAGAGATTGAAGATTGCAGTGAATTAGTCAAGAAATCCGTCATCAATTTTTGAAAAATTGTTGGGATTGTTGCAATAATGGATATAGGACGATAATTTTTAACAAGTTTGTTATCGCCATTCTTATATATTGGAATTATTTTTGTTAATTTCCAGCAAGACGGAAAACAACCACTAGATAGTGACAATTTAAAAAGTAACCATATGGGTCTGTTAAGCGCGAATGCACAGTTTTTTAATAGGGAAGCGGGCAGACCATCGGGGCCAGGACAATAGTTATCTTTAAGAGACTGTAATGCATTGAAGATCTCCGTGATTTTTATATCAGGTGAACGATGTAAGTGAACAGATGATGGCTAAATCGATGAAGGTGTTATTTGTTTGTTAAGCGAACATGGAGCTTTATACACTGATTCGAAATGTTCAGCAAACAAATTAGCTTTACTACTTCTGTCGTTGACAACCTCATTACCGTTAAGAAAATTAGTCGGCATACGATCACAACCCCTCTTCGATCTAACATGAGACCAAAATGATTTTGGGTTTGTATTTATTTCGGATTCAACGTTCTCTAAGTGATTATTGTAACATAATCTCGATAAGAGCTTGCACTCTTCCCGTATTGAGGAAAATTGTAAGTAATCAGAATGAGAGCGTGACAACATGTACTTTTTATGTAACGTTTTTTTAAGGATAACTAGAGATTTTAGTTCTTTGCTAAACCATATCGGAAAACTATTTTTAGTGGTATACCCGTTTTTTTGTGGAACATACATTTCGAATGCTTGGAAAATGTATACATAAAATGTGTTACAAGCTAATTTAATACTGCAATCATTAAAAATTGTTTCCCAATGTGTATTAATAAACAAGTTATTGAGGGATAAATAATCCGCTTTCTTAAAATTAAAACCAGCGATATTGTCTGTCCAGGAGTTGACACATACTGATGGTAGGTGTAGGTTCAAGCTTAGAACTGGATGGTGCTTATCGCAAGAAAAGATGTTGCCTCAAATAGGGAATCCAAAGATAAAATAGAGTCTATAAATGCTAAGTCAAGAAGCGCGTTATTTATATTTCTTACAGAATTTACCTGATGCAAATTTAACTAACTATATATGTTAGCTACTAATTCTGATTTTGGGCATACAATGTTATTACGTACGCCAAACACCTCGTTAATCCAAGTTGCATTTGGTAAGTTATAATCACCAAAAAATGCACGTAATATCGTACTCAATCATCGTTTCAATAACATTGCAATGACTTGAATAGACCGACAAATCAGAGTTTGGAGGGATATAAACTGCGCCAGCAAGAATGGAGTAGCACTCAGAATTAATAGCTACATATAGCTCTTCTGAAATACAACTTTTTTTTCAAAATCTCATGAGAGTCAAAATTATTAGAGACCGCTATAAGAACGCCGCCACCACGAGATTTATTTGACGCAACATAATCACGATCGCACCTATAGACACTGAAACCATCAAATCCTAATTCGGCATTTGAAATATTCCCATGAAGCCAAGTTTCCGTTAGAATAAGAACATCATAATCCATTAGTGGTATTATTGTGGATTTATCCATTAGTTTTGTCCGAAGACCACGAAGATTCTGGTAATAAACCCGTAGTTTATCACATTTATTTTGTTTGGGCGCAGCCACATTCACGGACGATGTAGGATATTGTGTTATATTATTGTCTCTGAAGACTCTATTGTTCCTCGTAAAAAATCGTTCGATTTCCGTTTCTTTGATCGATTTAAGAATAGACGAACAGTAACACCATTTGGCCATTAATCAGCTACCATAATAGAATCAACGGCGTTGCAACCGATGCCAATTTTGAAAGAACAATATAGATTATTACTGATAAGTGGAACGCATACTGTGTTGTGTACATCCATAGTATTTAGCCAGGAATTAATGTCGTCAACTTTCGTGTTCGGAGCGCAGTTACCAACATAGTAAAAAACTCTTTTAGGAGCACACTTAATGACGGTGCTATTAGCAGTACCGCAAATAACGTGCGATGCATTAGAAAATTTCACATTTAAGTTAGTAGTTATCGCAGTATTTAAGCCACTGTTAGCGAATAAGCTGGAATTAGAAGCAGTGATTTTATCTGTAGGTTCGCTAATAGACCACGCAGTAGACACTGAAGATGTAGTACAATTCCTTGAATCTGAATTATCGGTAGTTTTCGTATTTTTTAGATTTTTATTATTATTATTAGTAATGTTTTTATTTGCAATATGTTTATTATTTGGTTTGGTGGAGGTGTTCGAATTATTACACGCTTCCACGTTAAGACACCTATGTATATCCGCGGAACTCGATAAGGATGATAACGCAGAAGTAATGATATTTTTTTATCTCATTGTTATTGGCAAGAATTAGGCTTTTTGTAGAGAGATCAAAATCATGTTTCATAGCCTTAATAAATGATTTCAGTTCTACAATTTCCTGTTTCAATAACTTTACCTCAGAGTGTAAAGAGCAATGATTAACGTCATTACAAATGTTTACACAAGATAGTGAATCTGAGATAGCTGGAAATTTAGTTGTTTGAGATCGAGTTGTAGGTGTTTTATTATCAAGTCTATCTTTATCAAAGGCTTTACAGCCTGGGCATTGTGATAGAGACGTAATATTTTGGTCAATATCAGAGAAGCCTTTGTAACATTTTAAGCAATTATAATGAAAAGCCGAGTTGCAATATGTGCAAGTAAATCCAGACGCAGCAGATTTCGTACATTTATAGCAATTCATTGTATAATAATATATGTGGCGCAATTTATAGGTGTCTCGGTGTATAATAAAATATTCATAAAATTCCAAGGTTGGATCATTGAATGCGGGGTGTACCCACTTGCGGGGCGAGGGTAGGTATACAAAATGCATGTAGTTTTGTTATAATAATTATTTTACGTTTATAACTCCAATGCATCGCTTAGTAATGTGTATTTAAGGCCGCATTTTTTGTGTAAATTCCTTTATGAGCTCAATCCGTGCGGATTAAATTAAAGGTCATTACTCAGGTCAGACTCATTTACTTATCAGCTGACTGATAGAAAGAATGACTGATAGAAAGAATTTAAAGTGAATCAAATTAATTGAAACTAGTTGAACATTCATATTCGTTTTATTATATCTTTTATCTAATAATTGCATTTCAATGGGAATTCAAATTTAATTATGTTTGTTTTTGTTGATTAATCCTTTGTACTCTTATGTTTAACCTTTCCATCGGGCCAGTCTGTTGTTTATATAAGTCACCGTGAAGGCCCTCACTGGTGTGAAAAGTGTGATCCTTTGTCTAATCCTAATCTTTGTATCATGTCTGGTAAGAATGATAAAAATAAAGCACAATCACACGACTACAATTGTGTTGGTAAATGTGGCAATAAAGTAGGAAATAAAACTGTTTGTTCCATTTGTAATAAATATTGCCATCCTGCCTGCTTAAACAGCCATGATTGTGATGTTACTCTGAAAGATATAATTAAATTCGTAAAATAATTAAAACAAACTGTTGATGATGTTTCTAAGAAATGCGATCAGCTTAAGACTGAAAATTCTGAATTGAAAGCACTGTTATTAGCAATGAATCAACTTAAGGAGGAGAATGAAAAAATGAATGTAAGAATTAATGATTTATCCGAGAAATTTGAGGATTGTCATGACTTAATAAAAATGCTTCAATCAAAAACTGAAAATCTTCCAAGTTCAAACTTTAAAATGCAGAATGAGTTGTATGATGAAATCTGTGAAAGACAGAAACGTGAAAAATCGTTAATTATGTTTAATGTGCCTGATCAAGGCGTTGAAGATGATAAATTATTCGTTAACCGTTTGCTACCAAACTTAGTAAATAATTCAACATTACCAACTTCTCTTCGTCGACTTGGTGCTAAAAATACAAAACATAGCGGACCTCTCAAAGTAACATTCAATAATATTACTGATGTGAAAAATATTTTGAAACACTCTAAACAATTATGTAATATCGATGAGTTCAAAACAATTTTCATCAGATCTGAAAGAACTCCTCGACAGTTAGAATATGACAATCTTGTTCGTAATGAGTTTAAGCAGCGTTTAGATGGCGGTGAACAAAATATTGCTATAAAATATATTAACAACATACCAAAAATTGTTTCGGTAAACTAAATATTTCCCAACATTCAACACTTTCAATATTTTATCAAAACGTTAGAGGCTTAAGTTTCAAAACGTCAACGCTTTATAATAATGTTTGTGTGAACGATTTTGATATATACTGTCTGACGGAAACTTGGTTGCACTCGGGTATTCTCGACTCTGAATTATTCCCGGAGAATTATATATTGTACAGATGTGATCGTGAGAATCGCCGTGGTGGCGGGGTTTTAATATCTGTTAGTGTAAAACATCAATCTTCTTTAATTTATAGTGATAGAGTAGGTAATTCAGAGCTTGTTATTATTACAGTCAGTCTTAATCGTAAATCGATAAATGTTGTATGAGTTTATATTTCACCTTCACCTCTTTCTACTGAGTATGAAAGTGTTTTTGAGATAATTGAGTGTAAAGTTGACCTAGAGCGAGATACTTTAGTTCTTGGTGATTTTAATTTGCCTAACATGTATTCAAATATGATATTAAATACGACTACAAGAACTGCTCGAACACAAATGTATAGCAACTTTTTGCAATTTAATAAATTAAATCAGCACAATAATATTTTAAACAGTAATAATCGTATACTGGACCTTATTATATCAACTGGTAATATGAAATGTAAAATTTATCATGAGAGTGGTATTGTACCTGAAGATCCGCATCATCCCTCATTGTTATGTGAGTTATCCGTTGTCAATTCTTTTACTACTAATACAATATATAACCCAGTTCAGTTTACCTTGGATTTTAGAAAAGCTAATCTTCGGTTATTGTATAACAAAATTTCCTTAATTAATGGAGTTCTGTGTTGAATGAAAAAAATCCTGATGTGGCTTGCAATTTATTTTATGGATTACTCATGGACGTTCTTACTAAATATGTTCCTGTCTATATTCCTAGAGATAAGACGAATTATCCTGTCTGGTTCAGTAGGAGTCTGATAAAGATGATTAAAAGTAAACAACAATCATTCAAATTATTTAAAAAACAAAAATATTTGTATTTAAAATTAAAAATAAACCGACTCAGGAAGGCAATCCATAAAATGGTTAGACATGATCATAACGCTTACATATGTTCTATTGAAAATAATATTTTGAGGGAACCGAAGAAAGTATTCTCATATGTAAATAGGAAAAAGTCTAAATCGCGTATTCCAGGAATTATGCAGATTTATGGAGAAGAAATTACCGCGCCAATTGATATTGTTAACAAGTTCGCCGATTTCTTTAAAAGCGTTTACACAACTTCAAGTTTTGATGATTCCCCACAGATCAACCACAATCTTCAATTTCCTGTTTGTAACATTAAAAATATATCACAATTGGATATCATCGAAGCAGCAAGTGACATAAAAGGCAATGGTACCAGTGGTGAAGATGGGATTCCCGCATTTATTGTTAAGGATTGCATTACGTGCTTTGCCCGCCCCCTTGAGCATTTGTTCAACATAATTTTAAAGTTAAATTTTATACCGCTCAAATGGAAAGTCGGCAAAGTAACTCCTGTTTTCAAGAAAGGACAGAAAAATGATATACTAAATTATCGTCCAATAACTGTAATAAACAATTTCGCCAAAATATTTGAAATAATTATCTTCAAAATATTGTATCGTCATGTAAGCCCCATGATTAGTACTCGTCAACATGGTTTTGTTAAACACCGATCAATTGTATCAAACCTATTTAATTTCACTAATTACGTCTCTCAGTACATTGATGATCATAAACAAGTAGATACTATTATACTTCAAAAAGGCGTTTGATACAATAGATCATAATATTGTTTTAACAAAAATGAATAATTACGGCCTTTCTAACGACATTATAGCTCTTATTAAATCGTATCTTGTTGACAGAGTGCAATTTGTTGAATATATGGGTTATAAATCCAACCTGTATCGGGCAACTAGTGGTGTCCCTCAGGGCTCAAATTTAGGCCCCCTACTGTTTATAATTTTTATCAATGACATCGTAAAATCTCTTAAATGTAATGTTTTATTATATGCTGATGATATTAAGATTTTTAATGCTGTTGAAGATATAAGTGATTGTACTCGCTTACAATATGATCTGGTTAATATTAATAATTGGTGTCATGAAAATAAACTTTACCTTAATCTTTCAAAGTGTTGCAGTATAATTGTTTTCGCGTAAAAGAAATATTATTAGATATGCTTACGGGTTGGAAAATGTAATATTTGAAAGAAAAAATACTATAAAAGATTTAGGCGTTACTTTTGATAACCGCTTAAGATTCGATGAACATGTTATTAATGTTTGTAACAAATCATTAAAAATGTTAGGATTTCTTAACCGTACCTGTAAAGATTTCAATAATGTTAATGTTATTAAAAAACTATACTTTTCGTACGTACGCTCCAATCTCGAGTTCGCATCTATTATATGGTCACCTCAATATTACGCCTATATTAGTAAACTCGAGAAAATTCAGAAAAAATTATTGAATATGTTGTATTTCAAATCATTCCGTCAATATCCATCTATTTCTGTTACATACGAAAATCTCTTGTCAATTTTTAATTTAGACTCTTTAGAACATCGCCGAAATGTTGCATCTATACTGTTTATCCATGGTGTACTTTGTAATAATGTAGATGATCCAAACATTTTAAGTATGTTGAATATATGGCTTCCACGATGCGCGTCGCGTTATGTTTCTACATTTTATAATGCCCAATCCAGGTCACGTGCGCATAAAAATTCGCCATTGAATAGGAGTATTCAACTTATTAATAAACTTAGTGTAAATTCGGATTTTGACATTTTTTCGAATTCTAAACATATAATTTTGATGAAATTAACAAATTTATGATACTTTCTGGTTTCTTATTTTCATTGTCGTTGTAATTTGAAAATATCTGTAATTGCATTTGTATATTAATTATTAGGTTATATATGTTTTCATGCATTATTGTTTATTTCATTGTTAAAATTTCCTGTAATTGGATGTATGTCTGTTGGGAAATAAATATTATTATTATTTATTTCAATTTTGTTATTTATGACGTTGGTTGCACAATTATTATTTCTTTCTGTACAAACCATTAGTTTCCTCTAAGATAAGGTTATGAATAGGATTCATCAAAACCGTCTACTTGCATGTTTATTCCATATCCGCATTTGAGAACTAACAGTATATACGTATTATGAAATAAAATAAATATTTCTGTTAACAATGCAAAGTATTAAGTGATTTTAAGATTTTTTGCAAAACCCTTTAATTATTGCAAAAAACTCACCATATTAAATAACCATCGGTAGAAGCCTAGAACAAGATCCCTTGTCCCTTCATTTTTTTATTTTTCAAAAACCGCTATAAAGATGTGGATTTTTCATGGTTTTCAAGGATTTACACTGATTTTTCGTATTTCTGCCACAATAAGAAGCATTATTTTGTAATTTACCGCACCTATTTATACATTAGTTACTCTACACCACACTTTAGTTAAATTAAAAGGGCATTTAATAAGTAAATTAACGAAATAATCTAAAAAATAAGTCATTCATTGAGCCATATGTGGGACGGGCTACTTGTGTTTTCATCTACGAGTGGTATTTAGTTCTCAATAACCAACAACCTATATAGCGTTAATCCATTTATAATGGTCACTTTGTTTCCAAAATGTACATTTGGTAAATCAAATAAAGTGTGAAGAAAGGTTATTAGTGCTTTATTTATCAACCTGTATAGTGCGCTACATTTTCTTTTTTCTCAGATTTATATTTAAACTTTTGTATAACTAAAAACCATTCTAATAGGAAAATACCCCTTTACTTTAATCTACGCAAAACCTAGATATAACCTAACCAAATAACCACTATTTTGTACTTCGTACTATACATACTGAAAGTTATGCCGAGAAGCGTCAAGTTTGAGCGGAATAACACGGTTAACTTCACACTCCAATTTTCAGAATAAACAATATTTTAATTAAATTTGTTAGATTTCGCGAAAGTGACTAGCACTACCTGTCGCAGTTCCTTAGGAGAGGGTTTTCCAACCTGTGCTTTGCAAGAACAAAAATGTTCACCAAACATTGTTCAGTCTTACTTTAGTAAGGAACCAATAGTTCCATAAAATGTCTGCTGAAATAAATTAATCATGGTAGTTCGTACTTCGAACAAAACTGAATTGCGTTAACTAATCACAATAAAAGCAATTCTAATTGGGTCATCAAAAACTTTAGTAGTGAACTCTTCAGTTATTATACATATTTAAGAAAAACGCTTTATAAATAAGATAAATTAAACTGATATCTTCGAATTCATGTAAAAATTTGAAGAGAAAATTTTGGATCTTGTCTAAAAAACGAAAATATTTAATTTTAATCAAACGTATGTCGGTCCTTAACAGCACACAGCACACACATGTCAGTTGGGACCATAACATAATCTCAGTTTGTACGATTCTCGTTTTCTTTTGGCAATATTTTGTGATATACAGTGGTTGTTTAAATAAAATTCAATTTAAATTCTGTAAGTATTTATGTTATCTCTATTGTTTAATCATGTTTAAATGTTGTAACCGTAGATTAAATGTTATATCCTAACTGGTAATTATTTTATGGTTATTAGCTTTATAATGGTCATTTCCAAAAATAATTAAAGGGCTAATGCTCTATTAAAGCATTAAACTGATTAACACTACTTTATTTATAATAAAGAATATGTAATCGATGGTGCAAGTCTATTCGTTGTGATACGTAGATAAATGTATTTAAATCATTATTTCATTGTCATGACCATCGATTACAAATTAAAATACTTGATAATGAACAACACTGTTAAAAATATAATTATATGAACATAATAACAGTGATATGAGCAACCTGTGAGGTAGCGCAGACACCTCTATGCTGTATAAAAATAATTTCAATTATAGAAACCAAAGAAGGAAATTGCATTTTTGCATTGCATTTACTTAAAATAAATTCCTCAATTGGTTAAAGTATATCGACAATGTAAATAATATTCTTACAATAAATTTAAAATTAGTACAATTTATTTACCAATTGGGCTACAACGTTTCGTGGACTATTATAACATTTAACATTTCTGAACAATGGAAAAACATAAAAACTACATGTTTTACATGAGAGACTTTATTATTTGATAGATGCTGCACTAATGTTTATAATCTAATATATAGCTTATATCACTCGACATCGGAAAGTGTAAAAGCGATATTTATACATATATAGTTTATATAAATAAACCTAAATAAAGTAGAGGAAAACCTCACAGTAAATTGATTTTTTCTTAAAGAATGTCAAACTAATTTCCAATAATTGGGAAGCTAATAATGTTGTTTTTACAATATTCAACCGTTTATTTTATGTTAATAACACTTTAGTCATAATCAATTGTCTTTATATATATATATATATATATAATCAATTGTACCCTTTCGAGTGTTGGGTGTCAATTGTCTTCATGTTTTTAAAACATGAAAACATGATCGATCATTAAGTGAATCAGGGTTCAACTGATTAATCGAATATTATTGATAGATTCGACATTTAGATAAATGTCGAATCTAAAATAATTGAATATGGACTCAAAATTTGAAATTTAATCTGAATATTTTAATACTTGAATTTATAATTGATACATTTCTTTCAGTATTTTAATATGAAGGTCAATTTTTAAGTATATTTATAAATATATTTAAAATAAAATAAAGTGAAAAGTGAGTTTTTTGAATTAAATACAATTAAGTAGTTATTTAGTTGAATGTCTATCGATTATTTGTTTGGATATCGATTTGATTATTTTGTCACATATATTGATTAAAATAGATTATTTTTTAAGAAGACCTTTTGGGTTGTACTAAAAAGATTTTTCGATTATTGAAATCATTTTAATGTTGATAATCCCATTAAAAAATCATCAGTGTTACCAATCTCTATTCAGAATACATCATCTTGAATCAAAGATAAAATTTACACATATTTTGAAAAATTATAAAATATGATGACTAAAACTTCAATACTAGCATACAGTCACTAAGGACATAGCATGCTTACATATTTGTCTTCCCTTTATTCTTTGCCTAATAAATTAGATGTCAACAAACATATACTCTAGCCATACTACCTCTATGTTACAGGCTCTCTGACATATGCGTGTTTTTAAGGTCCGACATACGTTTCAATAAAAATCGAAATTTTAATTTTTCACGCTACTTCCTTGAATTTCTCTTCAAGTTTTGATTTTATTAAGTAGATATAAGATTAATTTATCTTAATTATAAAGTTTATTTCTTAAATATGTATAATAATGGCGCATCTAAAAGGCACAGTTCATGTTTAAATGAAAATTATGTAGTTTATTTTTAAGCAAGAATGGTATTTAGAAAGAATATTTTTCAAATAACTATGCCAAATAGGTAGACAGATAGTGTAATCTACCCATTGTTGTCGATATTCTGAGCTAGAAGGAAATTTGAAATAACTCAGAGTTGAACTTGAGTTGGGGTTATTATTGCAATTGTAGTAAACACATTTCTTGTTACTAATACTCATTGTGAATAATATGTTAATCACGACAAAAATGTACTGGTATAACATAAAACAAAATAACTATTACTTTATATTTAACTCTTACATTTATGTCACTAAAAACACGAATAATATAAAATTGTCACTAACACTAGATTAATATTAATAGAAATGACCCATTGTTTATTGGGAATAGTAAATGTCAAGTCATATAATAAATGATCATAAAGTTTAGATTTCAGTGGTATATCTCAATGCAATTTCTAAGATATACCTTCAATTAGTTTCTTATTAATTATTTCTGTACATGTTCAATTAAATAAAAATTAAATTGCATTACATTTCAAAATTACATATTTTAAGATGGATTCAAATTTTGTTTCTTGTATATTTTTTTTATAAAGTTATAACATAGAGTAACTAGTATATAGTATTTCTTCCTCTTTGGTTATTAACTTCATTTATTAATCCCTTATCAAGATATCTATTAAAATTAATGTTACAAAACATTTCTCGTTTATTTTCAGAAATGTAATTATATAAACAAAAATATTTACTTTCCACTGACCCCTGTCGTTTTTGAATGACCATTTAATACTAAAGGAAAAAATATTAATTGAAAAAATGGATTGTTGTCTTTCAAAGTTAAAGCGGAGTATTTGGAAGAATTTTATAATTTACTTTATTATCTCTTATCTTACAATGGCTTCAAAACATTTCTTCACAGGCGTTTACGAAAGATGTATGAAATATGACGGAATTTTGACGAAATATGACATTTTAGAAATAAACAATTATTTCTATAATCTTCTTTATGGGGGCTGTTGAGAGTTTAATTATTAAATAATTATTTTTTTGTCAAATAAAACATCAAAAGGTCGTCATATTTCGCAAAAAACATTCAAGAAAAGAAAAGTAGTATGGATTTTTTTGTAAGATAAGAAATAGCAAACTAAATTGTAATACTTTTAAAAATACTCGGCTTTAACTTTAAAAGACAACAGTCATTTTTTTCAATTAATAATTTTTCCTTTACTATTAAATGTTCATTCAAAAACGTATTTGGCCGTATTCACCGGAAAAGTAGCACGATGGACACATCACTATTTTTACAGATATCTTCAGAACAGATAAGAATGCACAGCATTGGTATCTTAAAAATGGTAAGTGGTTTAAATTAGGAAAAGAATGCACTATTTAAAAAAGTGCCATTGTTTTTTAATATCCTTTGCAAAAGTCAAATTAGAAATATATTTCACAAAAAAAACAATATTTTATTTTATTTATTTTAGTATTATGTAATACTGTAAATAAATTATTTAAACAGAGATAATTTGGCATAGAATATAAATCGTGTCATTTTTTTGCTTTTTCCTAATTGTAACAAATTAAAATTTAAGTTTTATTTAATTTCATTACACGTATGTAACAAACAGAATAAAAATGCATGGCGAAAAAAAAAAATTGAAAGAACTGCCGACATCTCTTTCGTTTCTATTTAATTGAATAAAAAAAACACTTGAGTAGGAATTTGTTGACTTGTGTATATATTATGTGCTTGTGCGTGTGTGTATGTTTATATTATACGACCTTGTGAGTGCAGATTAGCGCTCGTGATACGGTACTAAAATTCAGTAAGTACATGCAAGGAGTTCGTAGCGGTTCGTAGAGTCTCCGCAATATCTCTGTGGCAGCAGCTCTCGAGTCGAAAAATAGGCCGAGAGCGTGATGCTAAAATGCCTACTGGTTGCCTCTCTATGTATACTAGTTACTCTATGCTTGTATGGTTCTTACATTAGTCAATCAAAATAAAGGTAATTCTAATTGGTTTTTACTTTAGCCAATCAGACTCATGAACATTTTAATAACATTTACACAGTATAATTTTAAGCAGTAGTTTCACTTTGTGTTGACACATTTGATCTTTTGAAAAATGAGTGAACCTCTACAGGCGTCATTTTCATGGGTGGTCCAACTTAATAAGCTTTGATTTTACATCATAAATACTAATAATAACTACTAAATCGAGATAATTTACTAATGTTAATTAAAAATATAAATAATTAGTTTAAAATTCACAAACCAAATTTCCATTTAATTTTGTATAAATCAGACGAAATTTGTAATCATAAATGTTTGTATTAGGATATTAAAATAATAATAAAAACAGATTAATTATATAAAATATAAAACAAATTAGTATTTTACTTATTAACAAAATGGAAACATATTTATATTTAATAAATTTAGTTCACATTCTGCAATGATAATTTTTAAATCATTATTGTTTTTAAAATTGAAACAATAATTTCGATGTAGTGATAAAATTACACTAAATTTATTAAATTTGGAAAAATAATGCATTTATAAAAGAAATCAAATAAAAAAGAAACATTAAATCATTTTGTTTCTGTTCTAATTAATTTCATTTAAAAATGTAATAATAAAATCAATTAAAAATAAATCAACAGAAAGTTCATTAATCTTTACAAAAGCTAATAAATCTGAAAAGATGATTACCGTTTTTTTTTTAATTTCGTCCTATTTTTTATATTTATATGGATCAGTTTTATTTGGTGTATTTGTAATAGTTGTAATTTATCAATATAAATATCAACATTTATGTGGATTAATTTTGTATTTTTTAAGTCTACACTGTGTGATCATTAATCATAAATAATATCTGAATAAAAAAAACTGTGAGTAATTTTTAGATTAGAGCCAATATTTCCTGGTGCATTGGAGCGGAATAACGAATAAAATTGTATAAAAACTTATATTAGACGCTTTCGAATAAATATTTATACAAAACGGCATACAACACTTCATTTTAAAGTTCGACTGTTTTAAATGATTGAAATTCAACAAAATACAAGTTACATTTGCGTGGACATATGATCGGGATTGAGTTACGCGAAGTCTCTCTATTTATGTTTACAAGTTATATTTGCGTGGACATATGATCGGGATTGAGTTACACGAAGTCTCTCTATTTTGCATTATTTTCGGGAGTGCTATTACTGCTTAGAATTATACTGTGATATTTATCGTATTTTTTAGGTAGGTTAGGATTTTTTTAACTTCAGATTTGCTATTACAAGAGCTGTTTACATAATTATTATTTTATTACCCAAAGTTTGCATAATGTACTTCTTACACTTTCTGTTTTGTATTCATCTTAAAAATACTCTTATTTTATAAATTAATTCCCTTAAGTTAATTTTATCGTGTCGGCACTGCTGTCTCCTTTCTGGCAGCATCCTGTAGCAGTTGAGTGTCGACTTCATCGGCAGGCAGTTGTACATATCGAACAACAGATCCCCTGATGAAACAATTTTTCACTGAAAGCTAAAAAATAATTAATTAAAGGTTATTTTTCTTCGGTTAATTTAGTTGCATATAAAACTAAAGTGCATCAAAACCCCATAAACCATAAAAAAAAAACTGTGTTGTACTTTTGTTTTCCCCTATTGTATCTAAACATATTTATTGAGTACAATTTTAACAATAATATATTTAAAAATAGTCAATAGTAAAATATTTTTTTTAATAAATATTTTACTATTGACCTTCGGTCTTTTAATCTGGAGTCCTTATCTTAAGAGCTGTTCGTCAGTCATGATTGATGAGAAGTGAAATTAATCAATAAATGGTGGATTATGGATGTGAGAATTTAGAACAGGTATTTGGGTTTTATCGCGATGTAACTCGCGATTTCTTGAAAGTGTAGGTAATAGACCGCCAGCGTACCCGTGCAGCGGGGATGCGACCTTTCCGGGCCACCCTTAATCGTGGCTTTCTTATTGGTGGATTTGTGCACCCCCATTTTTACCCCTCCTACATGAGGAGGTGAAATGCATACTTGTAAATATTTTTGTAAATAGTGTTCCTCGAGAGTTTAATAAAACCACACGAAAACCTAAAAACGTATTTTCGTAAACCAACGAGACCTCTGCAACCAAACAGGTTTTTTAAACCATAAATGTATAAGAAAATTCTAAGAGTGTGTGTTTTAACCAATTTTTTGGAAAGTTGTAGAATGTTTTGCTCATTGGGGATTATTGGTGTTTCAAGTATAGGATATTTGACTTATACAAAGGTTAATAGGAAGTCAGATTTTTGTAAGGACTCAGAGGAAACATAATATTCTTCACAAAAAATAAAAACAAAAAACTCTTTCCCTTATTTACCCCATAATTAAAACTAATCCTCCCACACAAATTTTCTCATCATTCTCATTCATTGGAAAACCGTCAGTTTCATTATCAAAAGAATTATCAAAATTAAATGTAAAGACAGCATTCAAAACCAATAACTCAATTTATAAATTCATTAATAATGCAAAAGACAAAACCCTACCGTCAAATAAGTCAGGTGTTTATGCATTAAATTGCAAAGACTGCCCATAAGTTTATGTTGGACAGATTGGTAGGAATTATTCATTAAGAATTAATGAACATAAAAAATGTTTTTTTTTTTTAAATAAAGGTCATTCCACTTATGTAGAACATTTAATTGACAATAACCACAATTTTAATGAAAAATTCAAAATCCTCCATACTTGCAATAAAGGTTTAAAACTCAATTTACTAGAACATTTAGAAATAAATAAAGTAAAAAATAATTTGTTCAACACTATAAATTCCTGTCAGTTATCCGAAATAGAGAAATTGTTTGGTTCGGCTTAAATCATAATTTATGCGATGGCACGTACTGCGTTTACCAGCAGCAACTCGCCACCGAACATCTTGGTTCCAGATATGGCATTCTGGATATTCAGGAGTACCTGCTTGGCTCTTTTTCTTGAGAAATTCGCCCCCAAAAGAGGCCCCGGACACCATCAACCCCCACTTTCTCCCCCACCGAAGTGTTTTCTTTGTATATATTTTCGTGTTATTTTTAGCATTAAGACTTTAGACTTGTACAAGTAAGGTTGTTTTTAAATACATATTGTTAAAACTTTAAAACATTTTTATATTTTGATACTGTGAACAAAATCGTACAAGCCGTTACAAAGCGTCGTCTTACAAACGACAAAGTGAAATTCAAACACAAAATTTTACAAAGGCGTTGCTCTCAATGATCAGGTAGAGATTAATAACTCACCTTTATTAAATATTTAAGTGTAGTAAATGTTATTTAAAAATGTATTTATGCATTGTTATAATTAATTTTAAGTGAAAATATGTTATATTATTATATTATATATTTAATAATTGTTTATGTAAATAGTTTCAATTGTTTTCGCACCCATGATATCATTAAGCAAATCTGTTTACCCCCACTCTTTTTACCAGCAATATTGTATAAATACAGCTAATTGTTCATTTAAATAACCATACCTTCACCTGCCTGAAGAAGGTACAGTGTATTGAAACAATTGTAGCAGTGTCTATAATAAATCTATGAAACTCAAAACAAACATTGTTTTATTACCAAACATAATTTTGATTACACTATCAGTTTTTTTCCATTTACATAAAATCGGGGCTCACCAGTGCACACTGAATAAGAGATGTGACGTATTGCACTACCCCATATTACAACCACTGCATGCAATTCTCAGCATATGATTTCAAAACAATTATGCGGATTGACATGAGAGAAATGCATTTCATTATAGATACGACAAAAATATGAATATGTAAATGAATTGGCAGCCGATTTCAAAACATAACTCCATTACAATTATGCCAGGTGGTATGAAAGAAATACATTTCATTATAGACATGACAAAAAGATTACCTAAAATGGATGACAATTCATATTCCTTCATAATAATTACATAGATTTATAATAAATATTCTAACAATTTATCACAAACTATCCCATGACTCATTGTTATGTTAGGTTTTCTATGGTTTTTTTTCACCATATTGCACTGGAACTTGTGGAGTCACTCCCCAAGTCAGTGATGTTTTCTTGCACTTGGTCTAGGCTTTCCTTAACTCATATAACGTTTTACATTAGACAGACCTGGGCATTCATGAAGGACAATCCTCACTACCTCTTTTTTATTGAATCCTCTGCAGAGGTCCTCCGCAAATAATCGTAGAAGATCTTACAAAAGCCATAGAAACCGGATTGGTCATTTTTTTGTGCGAAGAGTCCCAAGAATTTTTTGGTCCAGTTTATGAGACCTTTTAGTGTTTAATATTTAAGGAAATTATGCCGTTTATATGAAAATGGCGGCCGACGAAATGTGAACGGTATTTTGTTGTCATAGAGATATTGTCTAATTTTGTACAGATTTATCAGAACTCTTAACAGTGGCGTAACTTAGGTATTAAAGGACTATTATTCAATTGCTAATTACAATGCTAAACATATTTATTCTTAATACAAGTAGAAATTATGAAATTAATATTTTGTAGGACCACCATTTGCTGTGATAACTTTTGCCAAACGTGTACTCATAGATGAAACTAGATTCCTCATATTGTAGCTGTCAGCCAAATCCTCCCATGCATTTTCAACAATTTCGTGAAGTTCATCTGCATTCCTAGGTCTAAAATCTCTTGAGTAAATCTTTTTTTGTAGGTATCCCCAAACATTCTCAATTGGATTGAGATCAGGGCTCTTCGCAGGCCAAGGCAATACTTGGATGCGGTGTTCATTTAGCCATTGAGTCACAATTCTTGCTGTATGGATAGGACTATTGTCCTGTTGAAATATAAAATTTTCCGGAAATGTTTGTGTTACTGAAGGCAACATTACATATTCTAAAATATCCCTGTATTTAATAGCATTTAAATGGCCATCTATTTTCCAAATTATTCCGGGTCCGTTTACACTGACCCAAGCCCAAAAATTAACAGAAAAACGACCACTATTTGTTATTGGACGGGTGAATCCTTCTTCATACCTTTGGTTTATTGGTCTCTAAACTCGTAGGCTCCCATTACTACATGATTGAAATACTTTTTCGTTAGAAAAGACGACCGAGTTCCAAAAATCATCCCCACGATACACAAATTCGTTGGCAAACTCCAATCTTCGTTGTTTATTGTTTTCTGAGTGAAAAACTTTCTTGGCTGCTTGAAAATTTTCTAGACCTGCGGCTTTGATACGTCTCCGAGCAGTTTTAGTAGACCCCGCAAAACCCGTTACTTCTCAAGCATCTAAGGCACTATCAAATGGATTTTCTCTGAGATGATTCACCAATGCAACATCCTGTTCTTCATTAGATACCCTTCCTATTTCAATTCGGGGTGGCCTTCTTAAATCTTGCCTTATTTCAAATCGCCTTTTTAAATTATGTATGCAGGTTTTGCTTACATTCAAATCAGCAGCCACTCGGCTAAGAGACCAGTTTTCTTCTAGTTTAGCTGTTGCCCTGCTCTTCTCGTCTAAAGATAGATGTCTAGGCATATTTTTGGATGACTTTTATAAATCTGTCATTCAAATGTTTGTTTTCGCACAAACGCGACGCTCCTGATTAAAAGTCATATTCACATAGCTAATAAACATCGTTCACATTTCGTCGGCCACCATTGTACATATCACTACAACACATCCATATTCACATGAATTTCAATATTTTTATAGTTATTTCAGTTATTAATAAAATTTTCTAAATTTAATTTAACTACAAATATTATCATCATGTAAACAATAATATAACTCCATTGTTCGTTCATTAGAATTTTGAGGTAACAACCATCCGCATATGCGCAGATCCATTTATATTTAAGGATTTTTAAGGAAAATAGCGAACTCTTGAATACTAAACGTTAAAATCCTTAAACATCGTATGAACAATCTTCAACATGGGTGGAAAGCACTTTGGGTAGGGTAGGTTCATGTAGGTTTATAGGGTGTCATTAACAAATTGGAGGAATTAAGCTGAGGAATTTGTGGTTAACATAAATGTTGTAATGATATCAATAAATTAAAACTTAGTTCATTCCTTTCTTGAAGAAATAAACTTAGTTTCAATTTATTGATACAAAACACTTCATGTAAACTCAAACCAATTTATAGTTGTAATGATAATCGACATTCTTATAGTATTAGGATTAGAAGGATTAATACAGTTATTATTGTGGTTCTATTTTAATGAATATGTCTGCAAATTAATAATAGTACAAATGAATTCTTACCATGTGTGGATATTTTTCTGTATCTGTCACGCTGATGTCTGTTAATTTGATATTCAAATATTGATCTACAGAGTGCAGTGTCCCACAAATACTGAAAATAATGTTAAAATTAATTGTATATAAAAATCGGCCCTATATTAAAACAAACGTTATATATTCATTTTCTTATTTCAAATGAAAGTGTGTGCTTTATTCATAATGTAAATCCAGCAGCCTCAGTTTTAATAATAAACTAAAATTTTTGGTACAACATATATCTGGCACTATTCTGTAAAAGAAATGTTGAGTTTAACATATATGTTAATTTTTATCAACACTGTCTAAGCACCTTTTGCAATAAATATATATTCATAGAATATGAATTTAATTACATGTTAAAATTATCATTTCCCGTACAGAATAACCCTGATTTACCTTTTATTTTTTTATCAATATTGAAGGTGCACACTGTGCAATATAAATAACATTTTTTATATTTATTTAAATAATTGTGACCATGAGAAAAACTCTTTTTTTTATTATTTATTTATTCGAATAAATATAACTTACTCTTAATATTTTTCATGCCTCGGTGGTTTCAGCACACCACCTGAAACTCATTATTGTAAAATACAAAACACCAACTTACCTCAAATCATTCTTTAATTCCACAACCACGTCCTTCCCGACCAGAGATTTGAAAAATGAATAAAACAACTAAAAAACGAAAATATTATTTTTATTAAATTAAATGTTTCTCACATATAAACCCAAAATTACCATTATTATTGTTATTCACGGAATTATCGTTAATTTTTAGGTTAGGAAGCCGCGAAGAAATAAATTTCATAGATATTACATTTTATAAATAAACCTTTTTCATAGAAAAACATAGAAATAAATGTCATAGATATTACATGTTGCAGATAAATCTTTTCCATAGAAAAACAAGATCCGTATCATAGACATTACATTCGCCCGAAACACTGAACGAAACGGGAAGGATGAATTATAGGATTTACATATATCGGTTCATAATCGCTCGGGAAGGGGCTTTACGGACTTTCTGTTTAAAATTTGCTTCCATTTTCGGTTTGTTCTTGGGGATGGGACTTTATTCGCAAAATTAATCGTACGGTTGTTTCGACGGTTGCATGGATGTTTCGCGCGAATCGGTATTCTCGAGAGGAAACGTGCGACGAGGTCGTACGAAATTGGACGGCGATTGTGAATCGGCCCATAGAAAAATATCTAACTCTATTACTACGCGGAGCTGTTGGCCAAATTTTATATATGAATAATATTAAATTTCATGATATAATAATAATATAATGGCCAATTCACAATTTTCCGGAAACGAGAACGTAAACGGATTGTAAAAGTCCGCAAAATCCATAGAGTTAAATTACTCTATGACTATGGCAAAACCCCTTCATAGGCAACGACGCTTGAGTATATGTATAAAGGATAGATGGAATAGAAAATTTGAGAGTGGGGGGAATTTAATGGGAGACCTCATGACGTCACAGTAACTCACTGCGCACGCCTTAAATATGAATGAAATAGCTATCGAATAACAAATTAAACGATAACGAATCGGAGTTTTCTCTCTATCAACCGTTGTTTGGAATCGCTCCATCTTCGTTTTGAGTCGCTATCGACTAAACTAAAATACGGCCTTAGGTTATATTAATTTAATTAATTTTCGTTTTATTTTATTATATTTATTAATAAAATAAAATAATATTAATTAAATTGTTTAATATTTGTATCGTAATAAAATTATAATAAACAATAACCTCAAAAGTCGATACTTAAGTTCTATTTATTGCGTACAAATAAAAGTGTACTAGTAAATTAAAGATTGAGTCTTCTTCCTTCATAAAATTTATTGATTGCAAATGTATATTTCAGTCACGATGTGACCATTTCAATGCTTAAAAAATGTATTATTTTTTTTATAATAATACAGTGTAGTAATGAATTTAGTTATTACCATTTTTTACTCAGTTACTATAGCATGTGCATTTGTTTGTGTAAAAACCTAAAGAATGCAACATTTTAAAAAATTGTGGATTAAAGTAATAAAATAATACAAAAATATGTAATGTCCTGTAGACAAACAAATTAATGTATTACGCCCCGTGATAACAATTTTCAAATGGTCGCTGAAAGACCAAAGTATAATTTAATAATGAAACTATGGACTGGCATAAACAAAGAAATAGAAAGCACGCAATGTGAAAATAGGTTATGCTTGTTTTCGTCGGTGTACGCAAGGTAGATCGAGTGACACATATATACATATGTGTAAAGGTATGCTGAACTAGCGCCTCACATAGTTTCAACGCTCCCCTTGCTTCTCACCTCCCTCTCGGTCATTCAGACCTCGTGACGTAGACGAATTCGAATATTTTCGCGCGTACACCGGCGAAAACAAGCATAACCTATTTTCACATTGCTTGCTTTCTATTTCTTTGTTTATGCCAGTTCATTGTTTCATTATTTAGTTATACTTTGGTCTTTCAGCGACCATGCGAAAAGTAAATTTGAACATTGTTATCACGGGGCGTAATACATTAATTTGTTTGTCTGCGGGACATTACATATTTTTGTATTATTTTATTACTTTAATCCACAATCTTTTAAAATGTTGCATTCTTTAGGTTTTTACACAAACAAATGCACATACTATAGTAACTGAGTAAAAATGGTAATAACTAAATTCATTACTACACTGTATTATTATAAAAAAAATAATACATATTTTTAAGCATTGAAATGGTCACATCGTGACTGAAATATACATTTGCACTCAATAAATTTTATGAAGGAAGAAGACTCAATCTTAATTTACTAGTACACTTATATTTGTACGCAATAAATACAACTTAAGTATCGACTTTTGAGGTTATCAGGTTATTGCTTATTATAATTTTATTACGATACAAATATTAAACAATTTAATTAATATTAGTATTTTTATTTTAGTAATAAATATAATAAAATAAAACGAAAATTAATTAAATTAATATAACCTAAGGCCGTATTTTAGTTTAGTCGATAGCGACTCAAAACGAAGATAAAGCGATTCCAAACAACGGTTGATAGAGAGAAAACTCCGATTCGATATCGTTTAATTTATTATTCGATAGCTATTTCAATCATATTTAAGGCGTGCGCAGTGAGTTATTGTGACGTCATGAGGTCTCCCAATAAATTCCCCCCACTCTCAAATTTTCTATTCCATCTATCCTTTATACATATACTCAAGCGTCGTTGGGTGTACGCGCGAAAATATTCGAATTCGTCTACGTCACGAGGTCTGAATGACCGAGAGGGAGGTGAGAAGCAAGGGGGGCGTTGAAACTATGTGAGGCGCTAGTTCAGCATACCTTTACACATATGTATATATGTGTCACTCGATCTACCTTGCTTCATAGGCGCTTATGAATAGATACATGTAAATCCTACAATTCATCGTTCCCGTTTTCATTCAATTCTCGTTCCCGGCGATTGTGAGCCCTAAACTTCCGATAATTCCAGGGGCCTTATTCCTGAAATCGATCGCATGAAATCGGTCGTACGCAACTGTCAAATTCACTTGTAAATTCCTATCTAAATGACAGATTTCATACGCCCGAAACGTTCGATCAATTTCAGGAATACGGGCCCAGATAAATAAAGAAAAGAATTTATATGTTAGCTTTTTCTAAAAATAGGAAGAGAGTGAAAAATAAGATATTGATCATAGAAATAAATAAAAATTCAATGTCTATGGTAAGGCTACTTCTGCTGACATCTAGCGGTTAAGTAGCATAATTATTTTTTGTGTTTTAAAGTTTACACTGTATATAACAGATGGCGCTATATGCGACAGGCAACTAGCGGGATTATTTTTAAAAAGTTTCTAATCCACCCTGCAGAAGTTTTGTAACATGGTCTTACGGCTTTTAGATATTTTATAAATGATTTTTAAAATGTACTAAAATAATGTTGCTCATTTATTCCACGGAAGAGTGTTGTCATTTTTTCAATTTGTTGTTATCTATCAGGTGAGTATTTTATTACTGCGTACACACAGTTCTATCTTCATTTTAATAAAATCCATGCCAATGCAAGGACATTAAAGAAATTAGTGACATTTTATTAAATCAATAAACTGCATTTATTACTTTTTCTATTAATTTTATATGCGGATATCATTTTTCAAAATTGTGAAAAAAAAGTATAAGTTTTAGGAAATATTTTTTATGAAAAAATTGTTTATATTTTTATAATATCTACAACTTTCATTTTAAATATGTTTCGATAAAATAAATAAAAGATTGGAAACATCTTAAATAATTATTTCCTAAGATCGGAACCGCTTTTTGTTAAGAGCTTTAGATACCATGGACCAAATTCTACACTCCCTTTTTCTTCCCTTTATTTACATATATAACCCGAGACATATATATATATATATAAAGTCATAGTATCTATTCTTCTTTATTATTTCTCAAAATTAGAAAAGCTTTCGGTTAATAAAATTCGCAAATCGGAAATAGTACTTTAAAGTAATTAAATACAGGAATAACATTTAAGAATAAATACTTTTAACAATTATTCCATTGTTTTACTAATGTTTAGAGTATTTATTCTTAACAGTTAGCAGAATATAATTAATTAATCATCCCGATGATCCCTCTATATTGGCGAAACAATTGTAGTAGTATCTCTAGAATATTTTTTTTGTGAAACTTTCTAGAACATTATGTTATTTACAAATAGTACCTTTGGAAATAATAAATAAGAATATTTTATTAATTTTTTCAACTCAGTAACATCCCTATACATTATGCGGACAACAAAAAATCGCAAATAGTTTTTCTAAATAAAGCAAACGACAAATCGGAGGATTAATTATTTATTTAAAATATACAATAATAAAATCTAAGAAATCCTTAAAATCTAATTTTATATATATTTTGGCATAATTATATATCATCACAATTAATAATTCGACTGGGAAAGTTTTATTTTTACTTTTTTTACTTTTTCACCTTTTCTCTCTATGCGATAAATTATTATTTACATTGACAATTATATCTCTCTATATATATACTTTGATATATATAAATATGTACATAATAACACATTTAGGTAAGTTTTAATCTCTTTCCGGCGCAAGTGTATTCATTCAGAAAAATAAGCACACCCAGTAAAAAAATATATATAATATAAATAAACAAACAATTAATAATTAAAATATAAAAACAATTAACACAAGGAATACATTAATTTGCTATGATGCGTTTTCAAACGGGACACACGGTATAATTTAAATAAGGAATATATTAATTTGATTAAATCCGAGTGAACTCAATATTCTGGTGATTTACACTTGCGTCGTGTTGTTTTGTTTTTAATTAACAGTAATAAATTCTATATTTTTGACTAGAACATACGTAAGCTGTACATAAAATAATAAACTATTTACATAAAAAAAAACATGACTAGAAAATAATGACGTAATAAAGCCAATGGAATTTAATAAAAATCATTGTATGATTTTGGTTATCAAATCAATTAACACTTTCTGAATCACGACTATAACAAAACAATATTATTTCATATGGTTAAATTGGGAAAAATAAATAGGGTATGGCATAGATTTTTCTTTAACTTCATCATAAACTCATGTCAGGGCGGAAAGACCTCTGGTCGATAGCCAAGGCAGAATGTTAGTCTGTGTGGGCTTTCGATCTGAGGTTTACATGTAATTATTTATGTTAAATTGTTAAAATTATCTGTATAGTCTGAATAAAGATGACAAAAAAAATGTTTTTGCGTTATAAGTAGACACATTTACTATGATAAAATAAAGTCATATGGTAAAATTAATAAATAATTCAATTAATAATTAAAGAGTGGAGAACGCAGACGATTAAATCATTGTTTTGTTAATGAATTTATTAAATAATTAGGCAATGGCGCTTGCGTTATCTTTCCAATTATTAAATAATATGTTTTACTTTACTATTTACTCATTAAATAAACTATTTCATTTTACTAAATGAATGTTTACATTTTGAGAAAATTTAACGAGTTTGTGCGGGCTGTAAATTGGACTGCGGGCTTTTTTATAACATATTTTCTTAACGTTTTCATTTAGCATAATTATTCAGTTTATTTAATTCTTCATTTATTTATATGTATTTTTGCTTCTGTTCTGTTTTCAATTTTTTGTTCTGTAGTTGATTCATCCTGTTAGATTAATAAAGGTGTCATTATTATTATTTAGTTGAGACTACGGGCTTCAGAGTTCTAGCCCTATTCTAGTTTCTTGTTACTATATGAATATTTAAGTTTTCAGAAAATTTAAAAACTGAACTGGCAAGTTGATAATTGATTCCCATCGTCTTAAAAATCAGTCATAAAATCGCCTGCTGTTAAAACTATTCACAGCAAACACTCTAAATTTGTCCAAATAAAATGAATTATTTCATTTTACTATACGGAATTATTCAATATTAATTGAAATAAAAATATTTATTGCAGGAGCAAGTGAGAAAATTTAAAAACTGATTTTACATGTTATGATTTATATGGCACGTTGATAATTGATTCCCATCGTCTTAAAAATCAGTCATAAAATCGCCTGGTGTTAAAACTATTCGCAGCAAACACTCTAAATTTGTCCATATAAAATGAAATAATTCATTTTACTATACGGATTTATTCAATGTTAATTGAAATAAAAATATTAATTGCAAGAGTAAGTGGGCTGAAAGTGTAGATTGAAAAACTTATAAATAGAAACTTCAACTTTGTCATTGCTGAAACTTCATTTATAATTAGAATTTCAACTTTGTTATTGTTGAAATTTCTTTTTATAATTTGAATTTCAGTGGAAATTTCTATTTAAATCCTACACTGGAAACCTATGCAATGAATATTTTTGTTTACTAAAAAATCCGCAATTAAATGATTTATCATATATGGTTTAATAAAAACATATTTAATATTTATGAAAAAGAAAATGCAAGAATTAATAACTCAGATATTTTTTCCTAAATTTAAACAAGTTGATTGAAAGTGTATGTTTATATAATTATGAATGGAAATTTCAACTTTGTCATTGCTGAAACTTCTATTTATAATTAGAATTTCAATTTTGCTGAAATTTCTATTTATAATTTGAATTTCAACGTTGTCATTATTGAAATTTCTGTTAATATTTTGAAAACGTTCATTTTAAACCCGCTTGCATCTGCAATATTTTTTTTTTATTTACAAAAAATCATAATTAAATGTTTTATAATATAGGGTTTACTAAAACATATTTAATATTTTTGAAAGAGTATGTAAGAATCAACAACTCGGTGTGTTTAACGTAAATTTAAAACTTTACACAGTTTTGTAATTTTTATCGTCAATTATTTGATATATGCATGAGGTCAGCCTTCCTGTACTGTGACCAATGAAGTGTATTGTTACGTATAGTTTGTATAAAAAGCAAAATTTTAAATTCTTTAATTTGGGCTACCAAACACAAAAACATCACAATTTTAGTACGTTTTATTTCTTTGATTGAAAGTTCAAACTAATTTGAGAAAAAAAAATAGAATTCTTCTGAATGATTGAAATAAATAACTCTGCGTAAATTAATTTAAGTGAATAAAAATGTAAACCTGAGTTCAGTAAATTAAACACAAAATAAGCAGATTGAGTTTGAACTACCAACAATTGACAAAATATAATCCAATATAATCTTGCTAAAGTAAAGTGTTTTTATTTATATGACCTTTCAATTAATTCAGGTTGATTTAATTAAAATTAATACACTTGGTTTGTTTCACTTAGTGTTTTAATTTCAATTAAATCATCCTGAATTAATTCAAAAATGTTTCACCACGGGTTAAGTCAGAAATTAATTAAACATATGACCTTTCAAATTTGATATTTCAATAATTTATGATATAAATTGCTAAAGCAAAGTGTTTTTATATATTTCTTCAAATTTAAACTTGCGTTCTATTAAAATCTTTCACGATCTGCTCGTTCGTGATTGAATTTAGAGAAAGACACTTTTTGAAATGTCAAATTTGACAGATAATATAAAAAAAACAGACTTTACATTTTTTTAATATAAATATATTTAAGGTGTGCTTGTTGTAGGCCTGTTTCAACAGCAGGGGATTTTTATCACTGAATTTTTGAGGCGTTGGCAATTGATTGTCAATGTGACGTATAAATCACATGAAAATCAATTTCCAACGTCTCAAAAATTCAAAGATAAAAATCCCTTGCTGTAGAAACATGCCTTTTTACATTAAACTCACATTAAATTTGATCATATTAAAAAAGTATAAATAAAAATATACATAATTGAGAATTAAATAATCAAGATTATTTTGACAAGTTATGGTTTATAACAATCAATTGCCAATATCTAAAAAAAAACAGTAATAAAAATTAGTGATGAGCAAAATCGATTAATATTAGTAATCGAGTATTACTAAATGTGTCATTTTAAGTATTTAAAACAAAAAAGTGAATTCAAATTTATGTTTATTAATAAATGATAAATTATTCTTAATATTTTTATAACAAGTACTATTCATAAAATTATGATATACTTGATTTAGCAGTAATAAAACGTCGACTATGCCCATCACTAATAAAAATCCCCTGCTGTTGAAATAGGCCTACAAATGCACGCAGAAAAAAAAACTAATTAAATTGGTAGTATTAAAAAAAGTATAAAGTCTATTTTTAATACAATCTTTCAAATTTTACATTTAAAGAAATTAGAGTGTGTATCTCAAGTTATGTTTCTTAGGTTAGGGCAAGATTATTATTGTGTTGCCTTATAAACCGACAGACACAGATTAAATAATAAATACCTGTGCTTTCATAAAATTTTTACGAACTCATCATCCATGTGTTTAAAATTTGAGAAAATTAATTTGATAAGTTATCACTTATATGTCACGTTTACAATGAATTGTAACGTCTCGAAAATTCAGTGATTAAAATCCCCTGCTGCTGAATTGAAACAGGCCTACAACAAGCACACCTTAAATTTAGTCATATTAAAAAAAATGTAAAGTCTGTTTTTTTTAATAAGATCTTTCAAATTTGACATTTCGAGAAGTTAGTGTGTGTAAATCAAACTATGTTTTTAAGGTGAGTGTAAGATTATTCTTTTGTGGTTTTATAAACAGACAGAAACAGATTAAATACGAAATATTTGTGTTTTTTTTTAATTCTTTACAATCTGGTCATTCGTGTGTTTAGCATTTGAGAAAATTTCAAATTAATTTAACAAGTAATGAATTATATGTCACGTTGACAATTAATTTGGGAAGTTATGATTATATGCCACGTTGACAATTTAGTGATAAAAAATCATAATACCAATACAACAGCAAGAGATTTTTATTACTGAATTTTTGAGGCGTTGGAAATTGATTGTCATGTGATTTATACGTCATATTGACAGTCAATTGCCAACGCCTCAAAAATTCAGTGATAAAAGTCCCCTGCTGTTGAAACAGGCTCACAACAAACACACCTTAAATTTATTCATATTAAAAATAATATTTGTTTTTACTGTAATCTTTCAAATTTGAAATTTCAAGAAGTTAGTATGTATGCCTTGTTTTTAAGGTTAAGGCAAGATTTTCTTGTGTTGCCTTATAAACAGACATCGATTAAATAACACAAGGTTTTTATAAAATTCTTCACGGTGTGCTCATTCGTGTCTTTAAATTTTGAGAAAATTTTTCAAATTAATTTAACAAGTAATGATTTATACGTTACTAATCATAATAAATGGAAGACAACGCAAGCGCCATCTTTCGCCTAATTTCATACGTTACATTCACAACTAACTACCAGCGTCTCAAAAAAATCAGTGATAGAAATCGCTTGTTGTTGAAACAGGCCTAAAACTACCCATTTATTTACTTTATTTTACTTTCTTTAATTTGGTTATATTAAAGAAATATTAAAGAAAGTATAAAGTCTGTTTTTTTTATCGTGATCTTTCAAAGTTCAAGAATGTTTTTAATCTTAAAAACATAGCTTGAATTATATAGGGCAAAATTAGTTTAATGTTATAAACAGACAGACACAGAGTAAATAACAAATATGTGCTTTTACTGATTGAGGTTTCTACTTCTTTATACATTGTATAAAATTATAATAAAATACTTTTTAACTTTCTTTGTACTATATAATAGAATTTTATATTTAGTAACTATAGTTTGAACAAATTGATTGATTGAGTTATGTGAAGATCAAATTTATCTATCAATAGTTTGAACAATTTAAATATAAAATTCTGTTGTACAAACAAAGTTAAAAAGTGTTTTATGTTTGAATCAAAACACTGGTATTGTTTGACAAATTTATTTTTATAGTTTTATAATTTATAGTGTTTTATTTAATAAACTCAAAATGTATAACCAAGTGAAAGCCTTAATAGTTAACAAATTATTTTTATTTTTTCCGACTAGTTTCGTCTATAAGTCATTATCAAGAAATTATCAAGGAATAGAGGTATCTATAAGACATAGAATACGTCTTATAAATACCTCTATTTCTTGATAATTACTTGGAGACAAAACTAGTCGGGACAAATATAATTGAATATGTGAAACAATACTAAGTATTTTTATTTCAAACATAAAATATTTCAAAATGTTTCACCACGAGTTGAGTGAACAATTAATTACACATAAAAAGTAGTGTTAGGCAAAATCGAATAATATTAGTAATCGAGTATTATTAAATATGTCATTTTAAGTATTTGAAACGAAAAAGTGATTTAAAATTTATGTTTATTAATAAATATGAATTTATTCTTGATATTTTTATAATAAGGACATTCATAAAATTATAATATACTTAATTTGTCAGTAATAAAAGATCGACTTTCCCCAACACTAATAAAACGTGTTTTATTATAATATATGTTTTTATAAGATTCATCACTATTTGCTTATTCGTGTGTTTAAATTCTGAGAAAATTTCAAATCAATTTGATAAGTTAAGATTTATGACAAATTGACAATTAATTGCTATTGCTTATATTAAATAACACTATTTAGTCTTTCAAAGTCTTTTATAATATCGCTACAATTGTTTCACCACGCTGTGGCTTCTTCAGGCGAAGAAATGATAATTGCTATTGTCTAAAAAAATCAGTGATAAAAAATCCACTGGTGTTGAAACTTGATTCGCAGCAAACAACCTAAATTTTGTCGTATTAAAAAAATATATGCCTTTTTATATTCCACCAAGCAATATTGTCAGTTTTAATATTAATTTTTAGACAGAATAGTCTGCATTCTCTTAGAAAATAATTGCATTTCGTTTTGATACAGACTATAGGTTTGTTCTTTACATGAACTAGTGCAACACTTTTTAGACTTTCTACAGCGATAGTAATACAAATCTTACGGATGACGTCATAAACTTGTACTCAGCTCAACTTAATGTAGAACAAGCAAATAATAATAAGTTTTAATAGAACCATAACAAGTAAAAAAATAAATAAAAATTCATTTTTGTGTAAAAAAATGAGTAATTTATCTAAAACAGATAATTATTCTTCATGATTCAGAAATTGTTGCCTGATTCGATATAGTTTTTGTTTGGTATTCTTTTGATTATTGTACGAGTGGAAAAAAAGTTGATGTTTGGCTTTATTGTTCCGTGTTAAAGTATGAATTTTGCATGAGGTAGAGTTTGTCGATCGGGTTCGCGATGCCGCCGCCTCCCGTCGTCATGTTTTCGTGGGGGTGATTGTGCGAGCCCTGCATTTCCAAGTTCTGCAGGGACATCGTGTCCGACGTGGCCTCGTCCAGGTGGTCGAAGTTCGTGCTGTCGTCCAGAGAGATGTCCGAACTGCAAAAACTGTCACCGGAATGGGCGGGGTATGCGTCTGCAACAACATTATTTGATATGGTTTAGTATTATGAAAAATAGAATATAAAAAAACTAATAACTAGATTTTATAAAGACGGTTATTAATTGTATTGAAATAAAAGAATAAGAAATTAATTAATTAATTATTTTCCTTCTAATTGCTCTGCAATTGAAGACTTTCCAATAAAATACAAATATCTATTGAAAAACTACTTATAATTACATTTTGATTAATTATCTTCTTCTGTATAAAAAATTCCGTTAGTACTAAATTGTTCGTTAAAACATTTTTACCTTACCGTATGATATTGCAACTTTCATCCATTTGGATTTTCTGTATTCTAAAATTAAATTTTTGATTTCTCATGTCAATTTTAACAAAGTAAAAAAGTGTTTCATTTACTAAAATTGAATTACAATGTATAACAAAGTAGAAGCCTCAACAATTAACAAGTTAATATTAATTACACTGATAATATTTATGAATGTTTTATTTTAGAGACTATAATAATAACTTTATTGATTTATAGACTTAATTTGGAAGGTGTTTTATCGAACTTTATAGAATATTTATGGGTTGATTAATTTAAAGTTCTTTTAAAACATACATACAGCCAAATTACAAATAAATTCTGTTGGATGAAGATTCATAGATCTTGTTAATTGTTGAGGGTTCTACTTTGTTATACATTTTAATTCAATTTTAATAAATATAATTATAAAAATATATAACGTTAGAAGTATAGTCGACGATAAATATTAATAGAAAAGAGTATTTATTCACTTGACCACAGTCATTTAAAATAAATTAAATAAAATAAAGTAAAATAATAATTAAATATTTTCAAAAATTCTTTTTATTTAATTTCATTTAAATAACTGTGATCAAGTTAATAAATGCTCTTTTATATAATTGTTAATAGCTTGCAAGGTTTTTATTTATTTCATTCTGAGTCGAGAATGTTGTCTGTTGTGAACGATAAGAAAGAACTCGCATCGTTCGCGTCCGTCGCCGAGCTCGAACATTTACATCTGAGATCTCAGCTGGGACGATACGTTTAGTTAATTTAATTTAACAATTTTATAATTTTTTAAAGCAGAGCTGTATTGACGAGGGGTGAATACCGAAACATGTGTCTACAGATAGCCTTATATTAAGTAACATTTTTGAAAAAAATAAATAAATAAATAAAAGAAAATTAATCAATTATATTCAAAATTCTTTTTATTTAATTAACGTTGATTTATTGCCAAAAGGTTCTTGGAATTTTAATAATAAGTTTTAATGAAACACTTTTTGCTTTGTTTGTATAACTTGGATTGTTTATTGTTGATCATAGTTTCGACAACTTTAGCGTGTAATTATCGAAACAATAGTTATTAATTTGACAATAATTATTAAACATTATTTAAGAAGTGTTTGATTTATTGAATTTCAAGATCCTTTCGGCAATATTTCGTCGACTATTTAACTGTCCTTATATATATATATACATAATCTTTATTGACAAACGTACTACAACATCTACACATAACATAAAATATTACAATAAATGCTGTAAGAGTTTGCCAATTGGCTATCGACCGGTGGTCTTTCCGCCTGGATTTTGTATTTTCGTCATTGTCAAAATAAACGGATAAAATGTGATGATCGTTAACAGTCTAAATCAAAAGTCTCTGTCGGATTTGTATGTCACTTAACTGTCTTGAATGCTGTGAAATGAAGTGATGAATTCATGGAGGGTTAGACTGGGGAATTTACGTTTGGGACTTATAGTTTTGTTACGTGGAATGCATAGGGAGTTCATTAGTTCTATGTTTATGGGATTTGAGGCAAATTTTTGAGATAAGAAAGAAAGTCTTTCTTTGATGGGAGTACTGTCCTTATAAATTTTCGTAATTATACACAAAATAGTAAAGTAAATGGTTTCAGTTACATCGAGGATTTATGTATTATCATCAGACATCGTACAATTTGTATTATTGTCAAGTATCTGGAGTAGATTTTATTAATCTGATTCTCAAGTTTTTCTTCGGGCGAAGCTGTTTTATCTAATTCTTTTCAATTTTTATCAGAATAGAGTTTTAGAAGAAAATATCTATGTATATATAATAATCAGGCAGAAAGACCTTTAGTCGATAGCCATTTAACAATTAATTAATTTTTGTGTGATATACATAATGAATGTTTGTTACGTTATTGTAAACTTAACTATAATAATCTTTATTAACAGATATGATCAAGAAAATATACAAAAAATGAAAAAATCAAATAGATAATTTATATCAGTTAATTGGCTATAGACCAGTAAACCTTCCGCCTGGTTATGTTTACGTCTTTGTTGCGAAAAAAGGATGACGATAACTAACTATCTATGTCAGAAGTCATTGCTAACAATTATTTATAAATAAGTGCGATTGTCGTGGTTTCCATATTTTGTTATGTATTTACATAATTTTTAAGCAATTGTAAAAGAAATTGCATTGCATATAGCGCTGGGGGAAAAATATATTTTTTGCAAATTTCTGCAGTTTTTATCGGAGTCGAATTTTGGAATAAAATTATTTATAAAAAAAAAATAATGGTGGTGTGGGCACAATAGTACTTTCATTTACCCGTATTAGTGCAATAAGATATATACGAATTTGAGCGAGGAAGCGCGAGATAGATATTGAAGTGCTTAAAATTGGCCATAATTAAATTTTGAATTAAAATTATGTGAATAAAGATAAGTTATTCAGTTTTACATTCTCTATGAATTTTATTTAAACTTTAAATATTTAAAAAAAATTGTTAAGAATAAACTAAAACTTAGGTTTTGGTTTTTAGATAAAAGTCAAGAGCTCTATGGATATAGTTAAGTACTCAAATATGCAATATGAAATAGATCGATTAAAGCGTTTATCTTGTACATCCTTTTTTTAAACCGCTTTTTCTAAAAAAAAAACGGATATTATCACTCTATTCTCAATTTTGAATATTTTCATTTACGAATAATGCGAGTTTTAATTATTTATTACATTTTTAGAATAATAAAATAAAAAAATCTATTTTTCCAATTTCTATAGAAAAGCCACGAGCGATTAATTTAAACTTCCTCAATAAAACGCGCATATAGTCGAATTCCGATAAATAAAAAAAATCTAGTTTTTTTTTTCAAGTTTTTCAAACTTCAATATTTTTTGTCTGATTTGTGTAAATGGGTAAAAAATTAATGGAAACTTTATTATCAGATATGATCAAGAAAATGTGTATTATTTCTTTAATAATGAGAAAATTGTGCATGCGCCGGGATTATTATTGAAAATATTGCAAGGTTGTTTTTTTATATCATCTATAAGTAGATGCAGATACGAAGAAATATTGACTGAATATTTTTCCAAAACAAATATAAAATCCAAACTTTTTTTATGTAAGATTGATATATAGGATTAGGTTTTTGTTTCATTCAACATTATTTATTCGATAAATTAATTAAAAAAATTAAAAGTAATTATTAAATTATTTCCTCTTTAGCTACTGTGACATTATGACTTATGTTACATAAATACTTTAATAATTATCCAATAATGGACACAATAACATATTGTATAATGTAACATTTTTTTAAGTTTTTGAAGTGAATAAATCATTTTTCTATTATTATTTATTCAATTAATTTATTCTATCGAGCGTATAACAAAAATCGACGACGAAGTTGGCATTGGAAATCTAAAGTCATGTTTGAACTAAAATCACACGCGCATGCGTGAAGAACTGGTTGTCATTTGACCCGTGTGATCTTAGTACAGACATGACTCGAGACTTCCAACGCCAACTTCGTCGTCGATTTTTGTTATACGCTCGATATATATTTAATATGAAAGGCTAAATATCGTATTTTATTATTTACTCTTATATACAATTTAAATTTTCCAACCAAAATTGTCCTGAAAACGCGATTATTACAATGAAATAATTGAAAATGTTAAGTATATACTTGAAGTTAGTTGAAACTCTTCTCTAGTGTACATCGAACTTATTATTAATTTGTTTCATCTTATTTAGATTTCGTACTAAACTAACTTCAAGCAAATACAAATATTTTGAATTATTTTATTTTAATAATTCGCGAATTCGCGAATTTTAAAAGAATAGTGATTTTCATTTCACAACACAAGATCTGTTCAACCGCCTTCATCAAGGTATTGCACTTGGAACACACTGGCCTGATGAGGTCTGAAAGACCAAAATGGCCAACACCAGTTATCCAGATGCTGGATGAATGGTGGTTGAACATTTTATTAATAATAATAATCTTTATTAACAGATATATACAGAAAGTATACAAAATAAGTAATAAACATTAACAAATTCAAATGTATAATTTATATCTGTTAATTGGCTATCGACCAGTGGTCTTTCAGCCTACATTTTATTAAATTACCAAGTTTCGCGATATTTGCATGCAATCGGCCATCCCGAAAACATTGGATAGTATCGTGAGTGTACAACTAAGTTAGCAATTGCAAAATATCATTATTGGTGATCAATATGGTTGCTCCTCGGGTATGCCCGATAACTACTAATTTAAAGGTCCATCAAAACTATTATGCCTTAGAGAGTTATTGTCAGGAAGACGCCATATATACTAATTTCTTCAAGGTTTTTGACAGAGTCTATGAAAACATTGTAATACAAAATTTACATTCTATAAGATTCTCTTATATAGTAGTAAACTGGATCTAAAGTTTTCATTCGAATGGTCTAACACTGCAATTATGTTTCATCGATAATTAAAGCGTCATCTGGTATACCTCAGGGTTCTTGTATTGCTCGTATTTTATTTAACTGTTTCATAAATCACGTACCGAAATGATTGCCGTTTTATAAATATTTGCCTAACAGTATTAAAGTATTAGCTCGAGTCATAAGTATCTTCCATTTCTTTATCAGATATTTATTTTGCTCTCATTAAATAAAAAAAATGCATTAATTTATTACGTATTCACCACCGTTATCTATAACTTTCTCCCATCTGATTTACAAGATGGGTAAATTCGAATAATAGATTCTACTTAGTCGCATCGGAAGTTAATTATGACTCGATCTAATATTTCACACTGTTGCTTTTGTCAGGGATAGAATGCATTCAGAATGACTTGGACTATTTACTTCAATAATGTGATAATATCAAATTATTATTCACTTTCTCGATATTGTTAATTATATTTGCTATATTTATTGTTTGTAATAATAATTCAGGTCAATGAAATAAATGTATACCTTGAAGAAATAAGTATTTTCTTTTATTAACTTGTTCAAATAAATAAATTTTATTTTATTGCCCAACAGGAAACAAATGACCTAATTACAGAACAATATAAATATAAAACATAACTAAACAATAGTAATAAAAGATAGAATATACAGACAATAACAAATAAATCGCAGGTTGAATTTATACCATTGAATATTTGTATCATCTCCAGTTATTCAGTTACTCTCTTAGTAATTTTTCTCTGTTTTTTAATTTCGATGGAAAAATGTTTAAAATAAAAGTTGCAAATCTTGAAAAACTAAATACTTTTTGTTATATAATTTTTTATCGTACAGTCTTTGGTTTTCATGTTATAAGTGGAAGAATTTCGCCTGCCTAATGAATTCCTTTAGAAATAAACAATTATTTTTATTAAATGAAATGAAATGAAATGAAATAAAGACGATTCACATATTTGCAGTTATTTAAATTACAATGAAATTAAACAAGGGAAATTTCTAGCAATGATCATTTTCCTTGTTTAATTTCATTGTAATTATTTTTATGTCAAATAAAACGTTAAAATGCTGTCATATTTCAGTAACTCACGGGGGTCAGATAATATTTGAAATTGGGAAACACGGATATAGTTGTCCACTTGAGCACTGGAGGCGCTGAAGTCTCAAGTGGAAAATTTAAAATACTTTATTTTTGGTTTTTTACAATGATTTATTTATTATTGGTGACTTTTGTCGCCCTATAAGGTATATTTCTTAAACATTTATACTTTTAATTAAACATTAAAGATGTTCTAAATAAGGATCAGTTTGCCATATTTCAATTTGATTGATGTAAATCATATGAATTGTTTTCGACAGTTTGTTTTTTGTATTCGTCAGAAGTTTCTTTACTTTTTCTTATAAAACAACAACTGGTAAGTTATTATTTGTAGTTTAAAATACGTTTGCTTATTAATTTCTATGAATTGTATATTTTTGAAAGAATATACATAACTTAACATTATGAACCAATCGAGCAATAATTAATTATTAATAAATATGATTTATTTCCCATATTCTCAAAATATGTTTTCGGTGTATAAATCTTCATTTTTTATTATATAGTTTATGCTTTTTAAAATATTTTTTATAAGAAAAAAAAATGTATTTAACATAGACGTTTTTGAAGTAATATTTATATCCATATTTTTCTAGATTCTTTAAGGAAAGGAGTTCATAAAATTATCCAGCTGAGAGATATCAATTAATTCAAATTATAACTGTTGTTAATATGTTTTAATTAATATATGAATGTAATAACAGGTTAAATGATACTTTTATAAGTTTAATATATTTTACTTAAAAATATTGTTGTTTTTATATGTTATTTTTTCAGATAATTTTATTAATGACAATTTCTTATTTGCATGATCTACTGGTATGTCTTTCTGTAAAATAGCACATTTATAAAAAAACTTTTATATCAATAATTTGAAGTAAAATAGTGAACAAAAAATTATAAATAGAAAAATGTTCAAAAGTCCCGCCATTAGTTATATTATAGTGTGTATATGAACCAAACCTCAAAAACCTTATAAAGGTTTGAAACTTGGGATATAAATTAAATAAAATGAAACAAAGATGATTCACACGTTTGCAGTTATTTAAATTACAATGAAATTAAACAAGGAAAATTTCTAGCAATGATCAATAAAATTCGATCAAACCCTTTTTCTTACAGTGTAAGTATTTTTTGCAGTTGGAAAAAGGGTTTGATCGAATTTTATTGATCATTGCCAGAAATTTTACTTGGGAAATAGTTGTCCACTTGAGCACTGGATGGCGTTGCGCGCGTTTTCCGCTAAATACACGGATCTAGCCCTCTTATACTTATCTCTATGGTAACTCAGTACATCTTTCGCGAACGACTAAAATCTTTTCCAGAACTTAAATATAGTGTTAGGAAATGTTGTAAAGTCATTATAAGGTAAGAAACAACAAAATAAATTGTAACATTCTTCTAAATACTTGGCTTTAACTTTAAATGTTTATTCAAAAACTTACTTGGTCGAATTTACCGGGGAAAGTATCATGAATAACAAATTACCATTTTTTAGATACCCTATGCAACGGTTTTTTAATGAAATGATTTAATATTAGGTAATTTCAAATTAAAACACTTGTTTAGTTTCATATTGTTATATTCAGTTTCCTTGCACGTGTTTCGGTCAATTACGACCATTCTCAAAAGAATTACGAAAATAACTAATTAAATAAGAAGACCTTACAATTAACTATTGGGTTAATTGCGGGAAAGTCCAAAGATTAAGAGATTCAATTAATAGAAAAATTCAATCACTAGAAAAACAAGCTAATGGCATACTCAACTTCTTAGACTTGAGTATTACAATAGAAAACAATAAACTAAAATATGCCACATATAGGAAACCCACTGCCACAGATACAATCATCCCATCGATATCATTACAATCAGAGCAAATCGAATCCTCCTCCACTGAGTGCGATGTTAATCAGACGTATGAATATAACCACTTCTGATTAAGGGAAGTCCGAAGTGGTTCAGGTAAAAAGAGACAAAAGTGGAAACAATCAACCTGGTTGGGACAACAAACAAAATGAGAATATCTTTCGAGATAGGAGTAAAAATAAAAATGTTAGACACAGCTGTTCTGTATAACGTCTGATTAACATCCCCCTCAGTGAAGAAGATTTTAACTGAGAACTGGTTACTATCAACCAAATAGTCACGAACAACGGATACAAGAAAAATAAGGTAGACAGGATCCTGAAACGAAAAAGAAGAAAAGCAGTTCAAAAACTACTGTTCAGTGGAGAAGGAGCCAAAGAAGACAAGTTCGCAGCCATTCTATATATTTCATACGTAAGCCAGAAGATAGCAAAAGAAATAAGCAAACACAACGTCAAAGTAATAAAAGTCAACAGGGAAAATTTAAAGAAACATTTAGTCAACAATAAAATAGATCCGTTATAAAAATATGGAATTTATCAAGAAGATTGTGAGAACTGCGATGACAAATATATAGGACAAACGGGAAGAAATTTGATAGTTTGGAGATTAAGAGAGCTATTAGGAATGGTGAATCTCTGGACTTTCCTGCAATTAACCAATATATATTGTAAACTCTTCTTTTTTAATTAGTTATTTTTGCAATTCCTTTGTGAAACACATGTCAGAGAACTGAATATATCAATATGAAACTAAACAAGTGTTTTATTTGAAATTATCTAATATTATAATTTCGTTTCATCAAGAGTGCAGTGAACAAAGTATTTCCCGAAATGATTTAATTTCACGTTTCTAAGGATACAAAAGTTGTTCTTCAAGGTGTACTTTAAAGGCGATTTTTAAACAAAGTGCTTACAAATGATTATAGTTATTTAAACGATTTTTTTAAGTTACTAACTAAAGATATATAAATGTAAGTAAACAGATGAATTCTAACTCACCATCAGGTGAGTATGGCATATTTGGGTTGAGGGGCCGAGCGGATGTCGAAAAGTGCGAGTCACTCAAGCTGCCTAAACCCATATAGTGGCCATGTTCGCTGTTCGGCGACTCTTGTTTTATAACCTTCTCATCCTTATCACCTTTGTCTTTATCGCCGCCAGCGCCGCCCTTTCCGTCGTCCTGCTTCGCCTTCCTCTGGATCTTCTTCATCTTCGCCCGCTGGTTCTGGAACCACACCTGCACCACCCGCACGCTCAGCCCCGTCTCCTTCGCCAGCGCCTCCCTCACCTTCCGGCACGGCTTCGGACTGACTTCAAACGACGCCTTGAACTGCCTCCGCTGCGCCGACGTTAATATCGTCCTCGGCCTCTTGGGTCCTCGCCTGCCGTCCCGCGGCCGGGTGTTCTCGTCGAGGAGGTCGTCGTCGCCGGAGCCGGCTTGTTGCATGAGGTACATTTCTTTCTCGAAGTCCTGCCGACAGAAAAGCTGACCGGCTCGTAAGACGAATTGCTCGCCTTTCTGCAGCGGCTGGCAGCACACTACGCAGACGAAGCAGGGCAGGTGGTAGACGTGCTGTTGCGCCCTCATTACCATCTCGTGCGGGAGCAATCGATCTCCGCACCGCGTGCACTTCACTCCGAATATCCTGAAATTAAATCTACATCAATTTTATACTAATTAAGTAAACAGCCTTTCAATCAATTTAAACAAATAATAATTTCACTGCAACATACAAGTAAAGTTCTAAATATAACAGACCATTCAATAAGTCCCCAGTCTGATACATATATGGCAACATTATTGAGAGATCCACGTTATTTCCGGATAAACTTCAAACAGCAAGTGTTAAAATTATATGGCATTCTGACTGTTGGTTTAAAGGTTTCAGTCGTTTAATGAGCTAACTTTTATGATTTTCAAGAAATAGAAAGGAATTTTATTAGGTTGATGCAAAAGAAATGCCGAATTTTAACCATTAACTTTAATTGAGTATAACTTTTTATAGAATAAATTGTAATAATCAAAATAAGAACCATTAGAATTAATACAACTTTTCCAACAAGAAACAAGTTTATTTATGCCGGTATCATAGAAATCAGGAGTTCTTGAAGCAACGAAAGAATTGAAGGCGGTTTCAGCATTTCTTTGATTTTTGAAGCATTTATCACGCAAGAAGTTGTCCAGATGCTTGAAAAAGTGGAAATCAGTAAGCGGCAGGCCGGGCGAGTATGGTGAATGGTCGAGAGTTTCGTAGCCCAACTCATGCAGCTTTTGTCTTGTCATAATTGAAACATGTGACCGAGCGTTATCATGAAGAAGAATTGGGCCTTTTCTATTGACCAATGCCGACTGTTAATGTCGAAGTTTTTTGTGCATTTCGTTGACAATACTTCTCCGCTGTGATAGTTTCGCCCGGATTCAGAAAGCTGTGATGTATCAAAGCCCCATAGACCACCAAACAGTCATAACCTTCTTTTGATACGTAGTTGGCTTGGGAAAGTGCTTAGGAGCTTCATCATGATCCAACCATTGCGCTGAACGTCTTCGGTTATCATAAAGAACCCACTTTTCATCGCAGGTGACAATTCGGTTGAGAAACGGGTCATTTTGGTTGCGAAGAAGTCGTGCAGATGACACATCAAAACGGCGATTTTTTTTTATTTTCGTTCAGTTCATGCGGAACCCATTTATCAAGCTTTTTCACTTTCCCATTTTTTTTTAAATGTCCAACAACGGTTGACTGGTCAACATTGAGCTCTTTAGCAACTTTCTTGTAGTTTTGCTTGTGTCAGCCTCAATTATGGCCTTCAATTGGTCATCATCAACTTCTGATGGTTGGCTACCGTGTTTTTCATCTTCAAGACTCTCATCACCATTACGGAGTCGGACGAACCATCGCTGCACAGCACATTCATTAGTAGTATTTTGGCCAAATGCTTCGTTGATATTGCGAGTCGCCTCAGCTGCTTTTTGACCTCGCTTAAACTCATACAAAAATATCGCTCTTAATTGCTTCTTTTCTAGCATTTCTAGAATGATAAAAATATAAGAAATAGAATATTTATAATAAAAATATAGAGCAAATTCTAATCTTCAAAATAATATATGTAATGTCAATAATTATTAAAAAAAATATTAAATTTTTAAATAATAAAAGTTAATAATATAAAATCCGACATTTATTTTGCATGAACCTAATATATGTTGCTTAAACACTGTTTTTTTTTTCATAATAAATTAAAGACGACGCAAGCGCCACCTTTTGCCTAATTTCAAGTGGCATCTTCAACGATTTGGGTCTACAAAGTAGACGACCGAGAATCATTGTTTCGTCCACTAAAGGAAGGCGAACTTGTCCTGTTTATGAAAACAAAGGAAACAAATGTCACATTTAATGAAATGTTTTTTTTTTATTAAGAATAATACTGTTGGAACAAAACAGTGTCTTCATAAGTAATATAGGGACTCTGTACCAAGAAAATCAACCATTATCTGAATGGTATTCTGAATTTAAATGCGGTAGTATAAGAACTGATAATGTTAAACGCTCTGGTCACCCAAAATCGGCAGTTGTTTCAGAAAATATAAAAAATCCACAAAATAAAGTTAAGAGACCGTAAAATGTAGTAGTGTAAGATAGCTCCTTGAAGATATAAGAACGTAGTATTTTTACAATCTTACATGCAAATTTGGGTATGCGAAAGTTGCTTTCGAAGTGGGTGACGCATTTGCTCCTGATCCAGAAATAACAACGCCCCGAAGATTCAGACGATTCAAAGTGCTGTTTGGAGCTGTTCAAGCGAAATAAAAAGAATTTTTTGCATTATTATACACGCTTGAATCAAAAAGATTGTCAGCTGAGTGAACACCAGTCGGTGAAAGTCATTCAAAGCTACCAAAAACTCAAAAGTCGGCTGGCAAGATTATGGCATTCGTATTTAGAGACGAGCATAGAATTTAATTCATCGACTCTCAGAAAAGGGCAAAACTGTCAATAATGAATATTACATGGCCTTATTGGATAAATTAAGTACGGAAATCAATATAAAACGGCTGTATATGCAAAAAAGTAAAACATTACTTTAGTCTCTTGCATGTGGGGCCGTTTAGTAATGTTTTATTATTTTGCATGTGGGGCGGTTTTTTCTTGATTTCTGCACTCAATCGATCCAATAAGGCCATGTAATATTCACTATTGATAATATATTAAATAAAAATGATTTGAAAATAATTAATAAATTATTTTCACATTTAGCTCTGTGACTTTTGACTTACGTTACGTAAGTACGTTAAACAAATGCACATTAGAACAACTACTTACGTAACGTAAGTCAAAAGTCACAGAGCTAAATGTGAAAATAATTTATTAATTATTTTTAAATCATTTTTATTTAATATATTTAAATAACTGTGACCAAGTGAATGAGTAAATACTCTTTTCACTATTGATAGTTTTGCCTTTCTCTTCTTAGTCAATAAATAAAATTCCACGCTCGCCTCAAAATATAGATGCTATAATCTTGCAAGCCGACTTTTCAGTTTTTTCTAGCACCAAAATACCTCTTATCGATGAAAAAAAAAAGGTTAAATGGATTACGTTTTCAGCAATTGAAAATCCACCGTACTCTCCAGATTTGCCCCCCAGCGACTACTATTATTTTGCATGAAAAAGATGCTCCAGGGAAAGAAATTTGGCTCAAATGAAGAAGTAATTGCGGCAACTGAGGCTTATTTTCGAAAATAAATACAACTCGTTTTACATAAAGGACATCGATAAGTTAGAGGAGCGTTGGAATGAATGTAACACACTTGAAGAAGAGAATTTTAATGAGTAAAGTGGAATTTTTCAACAAAAAAATGTCTTCCGGAGATTTATTGTGTAATGTGTTAAATTCTCCAGATTATCTCGAGAAGTTTTAGTTAAGAATCGATATAAAATGTGTCAAGTCAGAAATTGAAACGAAGGCCATAAAAGTTACAACGCATGACACTAACCAAATAAATATTCAAATATAATTTTTTTTAAGAAATAGTTTATTTCTGCAATAAATACAATTACATATATGTAGTACAGTATGTATTGTTTGTATATTAAAAAATATTGTGTATAGTTCTTGCTCTGGAGTTCATTCCTTCTGTCCTCGCCTCGTGACTCTTGGTTGTGAGACGAGATCAGGTCTCACAACCAAGAATCGAGGGCACGGGCTAGCGGTATTGAAGGATGTATGTATGGTAGTCTCCTGTTTATTTAATTTATAGAGACTATTTTCTTATTTATCACTTGTGTTTTTTTTAATGCGACATTTTTTTGATTCCAGAATATTTAATGTAAACAACAACGTTGTATTATGCAATCATTTGTGGTGCAACAGTAAATGTCTATTCTGTAGTTGAATGTCCGGTGGGGTATTGCCCCGGAAGTAGTTGTTTCAATGGATGTTTGTTCTTATTTTTAAGTACTTACGTACTTGTATCGTTGATTTCTGAGGCACTTGTTTTTTTTAAATCTATAATTAGATTACTTCTTATTAAAAACAAATTTGTTAATGTTTTCAAATTTTTATTAGTAGCTGTAGCTTCTATTTAACCTAAAGAAGCTATAGTGTAGCGACACAATTGTAATGAAAATAAAAAAATAATATGTAGATCAATTCCCAGCGGCATATTTGCCTGGGAAATATTTATTTCAATAGACGTTTGTTCTTTTTTAAAGTACTTACGTTAATGTAAGGTAAAAGCTATTGCAAAAGCGAATGTAACTAATTAATTGTTGTAAATTAATTATTTTCAATAATAAAAAAGGGGATTTTTTCTATTATTATTAATAGCTAGCAAGGCTTTATTAAAATCCGAGTCGAAAAGATTTTTTGCACAAAACTTCCATCGGGTATCTCAGAGGTGACGGTGCGTTTTAAATAATTTTAATCAATTTAATTAAGGCTGGCGTTTATCGTGTGTAAAATGAAGCGATTTTGTACCAATTGAATTCCTACAACAAACAAACCCTGAATAATGAATTTCATCATATTATATATTAAAATAATCCTAAAACTCCACAGATTTCGAACGAGTAATTGAAAAATTAATCTGATTAATAGTTTAGAAGAAAATTACGTCCAAAGTTAGCACATTTTATGCAAAGAATGTGCTATATTTTTACTTATTAATATAATTATTGAAAGAAAATGAAATATGTCGTAATAATCTACATTGAATGTAGTTATGGTTCAATACATTTTTTCGTCAGAAAACAATGCTGTTTACTGAGGAAGGTCGTTCCGAAAATATCATCAATTCCCGTGAAATTCGGCCATATTGAATAAAACCGGCAAGTTACATATAGTTTTCTGCATTTGACTAGACAAATATTAGTTCATTAAGTCTCATATAGATAGCGGGAAATAGTGTACTATATTTTAATAAATGTTATTTGCGTTTATCACCTTTAAATTATTTATAAAATTAAAGTTATGAGTAATAATTTAAATAATTAATACTGTGGAAAAACACAAACAAAGATTTTTAATTAATTTTCAAGAGATACTCAATAGATGTTTCTCCCCTCTTCTTGATAATGTTGTGTATGTATGCTTATTGCTGTTTCACATTCAATGAATATGAGAAAGACAAAAATATCTTTTATAGTTATCTCTGCGCGTCGTGTTTTTAAAACACCGACGATGCACATGCCATTCTAAAATAATAAACATTTAAAATAACGTTCAGTAAGCAGCATACAAATATGAATGAATCTTTTTTTGCCAATGTTTGCACGGTGAAAAATTATTATTATGGATTTCTTTTTTATTTTATAAAAAATGTAATGTTTTCAAATAATTTTATTTGAGCCTTAGGAATGTAATAAAAGGCTAATGATCTAAAATAGATCAATATAATTGTAAAATTAAAATTATTATTAAAAATTATTAAATTGTATCAAGTGTTACTTCACTTACTGTTTCATAGGTTCTTTTGAACTGTATGTTCTATTTTTTTTTATTTTTGAAGTATACATTTCAAACCAAACACTTATTATGGTGGTAGCAGTTTTCGCCATATTTCACAAAATATATGTAAATGTTTGCCTTCATATTTCCCAATAGGCCATTTTTAATTTCACTTTTATTTTATTATATTTACGGATACAAAAAATAATAAAAAAATTATAGAATGATTGTAATGTAAGCAGAAATTATACTTTCCAAAAATGTATTTAGTTTTACACTATGTGTAGAATAATAGTTGGGGTTATTCATCCCAAATAAAGAGAATTTTAAATTTTGGTATACTTATGACATATGATTATTAACATTGATGTCAATTTTTTTATAATTACAATTTAAAATAAAATTGAATCCCGGCCAGGGAACGTTCATCTTTATTTCGGATAGAAAAATGTTTCAAATAAAAGTTGAGGATCTTAAAAAATAAGTAATTTTTGTTACCAAACTTTTATTGTAGGACTTTCAGTTTTCATTTTATAAGCGGAAGAATTTCATCTATCTAATAAATTCCCATAGAAATAAACAATTATTTTTATAATCTTCTTTGTGTTGGCTGTGGAGATATTAATTATTGAAATAGTTATTTTAATGACAAATAAAACGTCAAAGTTCCCTCATATTCAACATATCATTCACAAACGCCTCCAGTTTGAAAAGAAAAAGGGTGTAGAGAAATGTCTTTAATCCATTGTAAGGTAATAAATATCACACTAAATTATAATATCCTTCCAAGTACTCGGCTTTAACTTTAAAAGACAACAATTCATTTTTTCAATTAATCATTTTTGATTTCCTATTAAGTTTTGAATCAGAAACTTATTTGACCGTATTCACCGGGGAAAGTACCATGACGGACACATCACCATTTTTTAAAGAAATTTAAAAGAGAATAGGACGTTTGATAATGCTATACAAAAATATTTAGTTATTCAAGTTCTACACTTCTATTTAAAATATTTGTCTATCCCAAAAAAGTATAATCCAAGAATTGACAATACTAAAACAAATGGTTAATGAGGGAAAATAAGAAAATTCCTTCAAGATAAATGAGTGAGTAAAGCGCAAATCATATTTTCTTTTTCATATTCTATATAATGTAACATAGGAAAATTTAAAACAAAAAGAAGTGCTGCGATTTTTTATTATATTTTATTTCGACGGAATGTTATTCGCCATTAAGAGTGTTATTTTAATATTCTTTTAATAAACCAATTTATCTATAAAAAAAATATCATAACTTTATAAGGTTTCAACTGTTTTTTTAGTGGAACCTCTGTAGATTTTTATGCAATCAAATCCTCTATCGATATTAGCATTAAAAACGATAAAGATAGATGGATTCGAAATTTAGGTCTGTAGAATTGGCCTGCTAGATTTCCACATCTTTCCTAAAGAATATTGATGCACGCGTAAATATAACAGGAATTACTCAATTATGAAAAAAAAAAAAAAATGTGAGGAAAGAAATTTAGCAATAACTCAAAAACTACTTGCTCTGGATATATAGATATATAATATTTTTATGTTGCAAATTAATTTGCTAATCGATTTGTGAGATAAAATATTGAACATTCCATTTAAAAAAATGGTGATGTGTCCATCAGGGTACTTTCCCCGGTGAATACGGTCAAATAAGTTTCTGATTGAAAATTTAATAGGGAAGCAAAATGATTAATAGAAAAATTTGATTGTTGTCTTTCAAAGTTAAAACCGAGTATTTAGAAGAATATTGTAATTAAGTGTGTTATTTCTTACCTTACAATGTGTTGAAATCATTTATCCACACTCTTCTTCATTTTTTAAAACTTTGCGAATGTGCTGAATATGACGGCACTTTGACGTTTTATTTGTCATTAAAATAATTATTTCAATAATTAAAATCTCTAAGGGAATTTATCAGGTAAACGCTTATAGAATGAAATCCGGAGATCCTACAATAAAAGTTTTATAACAGAAATTATTTATTTTCCAAGATCTAAAACTTTTATTTGAAACATTTTTCTATCCGAATTAAAAAATGAAAAATTGCTAAGAGTAAAGTTGCACTAAATGAGTTTTGATTCTAACCAAAAGCTTTTCAGATCATTCCACTGTTATATAAAGCTTAGATATAAAGTTTGGGCTTAATCTATTTAGCCGTTTAGGCGCTATCGCGGAAACACACAGACACACAGATACACAGACACACGGACACACAGACACACAGACACACACACAGACACACACACAGACATTTTTCAAAACTCGATGGAATGGACTCAGGGGACCTCAAAACGTGCACATTTGTTGAAATTGGCGATTCGAAAATTTTCACGATCACAATACTTTCCCTTGGACAGGGGTCCGGGGAAAGTAAAAATGAATTATGCTGTTTTTAATTGGGCACTGAAATATGGATCTTATGGAAATACCTATTGTCAAAATTGACAAATGTTTTTTTAATACTAGAGGGATCTATTAGTAAAAATTGAAGACATTTTTCGAAAGGTCTATTTGGTGTTAATATTCGAAAAATAAATTTTTAACTCAAAAACTGTAACAATTATGTGAATATAAATTCATATAAGTGGATGGAGAATTAAATGGGGAATCCAAAAAATAATAATATGTAGTGTTCTATTTAAAATAACAAAGTTGGTAGCCATTTCCGATATAATCAGTCAAGAACCCCGTAAACTTTTAATGGCCGTTATTAGTGGCCCACCCTGTATACATAATTTTATCCATTTTATTTCACTAAATTACACCTTTAATTTGATGTATATATTATCTTACTATTTTTATTATTTCAAAATGCATTTTATCTCGCGAAATATAATTTGAGGATCAATTCTGCATAAAAGGTAATTTTTATGAATATTCAAATATTAATAAAAACGGTTAGGTATAAGTATAACGACTTTTTACCGCTTTTTTTAATAACATCACACGAAGAATCCAAACTTACAGTGAAAATGAGAACAAAAATATAATAGCATGCATTGAGTAATTCTTTCGATGATACGACAAAATTCATCAAATATATTTATACACTGTCTAAATAATAAATAACATATTCATTAATAAAAAAATCGATCGCGTCAGCGTCGGTTGTCGAATATACAGACACACACATAGATAATGAAACTAAACTGCAGTGTTCTGCATATTTCTCAAATAGTTCGCTATTAAAATCGAGAGGCCATCACCTCCTTGCCGATTGGCAACTATCTCTGTCATCGCATCATTCCTTTTCTAGTAAACGCCAGCCTTAACAAGTTTGCAATTATATAAGGTATAACTGTACTGATGAGGGATGAAATCCCGAAACACGTGTCTGCAGATAGCGTTATATTATGTAACTTTTATTTTGTTTTTTTGCATTAAATATTTTCGATTAAAAAAAATGTTGCATTATACAATATGTTATTGTTATGCAACAGCAAATTATTACTAGACATTTGTTAAGGTACTTTTGTAACATAAGTCAAATTGTCACAGTAGCTAAAGAGGAAATAATTTATTAATTATTTTAAAATTTATTTTTATTTAATTATATCTCATTATATATTTTAAACTTTCGCACTAAAACTTTAATTTTATTTTAAACTTTTCGCCTTGTAACAAGTTATATCTAATAAATACTAAAAACAAGATTAAAAAAGGTTTAAAGTAGTCAGAAAATTGAACCATTTTTTAATCTTGTTTTTTTTTTGAAATAATAGACTCTTAAAATAAATGCGCCATGCTGTATATTAACAAATTTAAATCTTAATTCTATATATTTTATTTGGAGAATGTCTCAATAATGTAAATGTGTTTAATTAATTTTAGCGTTCCATGGACTGTGTAATGTAAGCATTGTTTTATTGTTGAGGCTTCTATTTTGTTATATATCGTAATCCCGATAATAAAATACCTTTGTTAGTATAACTTTTTTATTAGTGACTATACTTTTAACGACATTAACTCGTCATTATCAAACTAGAAAAAAAAAAATAATTTGTTACATGCTATAATTCATTGAACGCGATTTTGACAAGAAAAATTGCCAAAAACAAAAGCCAGAAAATCAGTCAATATATTTTAAATTATTGTTTTCAACATTGATTTGATTTTTCATTTTTCGAAATATATATTGAGGTTATGTTAGTGTGTAAGAAAATTAAAACCAGGGAAAGTTTCTAAATAATATTTTCCGCAGAACATAATTTAATTATTTTAAATTATTTATTATAGGGGCTTATACTTTGTAATACATTACTAATACAGAAGTTAATTGTTTTAACCAGAGCAAGAAGTAACTGTTAATTATTTTAAACCGTATTTGAGATATTTTGTCACGCTTTACAGTATATTTTCTTATGGAGCAATTTAGGTATGGATCCCTTTTAACGGCAGAAATCGGTTACTCTTGATTGGAAATCTAACCATGTTTTCAATTATTCTCAATTCTACATAGTTATTAAAAAAGCCCCCTACAGCGTTTGAAATGGTGAATTAAATAAGTGTAAAATAATAATCATAGTATAATGTAATAATCATAAATATTACAAATACAATTAACATATTTAATATAATTATAATCAGTACCAATCAATCTGATCGGGACAACAAACAAAATGAGAACATCTTTCGGGACACAAATAATGATTAAATTATAAATAATAAAATATATTATTAAACTAATTACTTTCGTTATATTTTATCAAATAACTATTTTATAGAATTTTAAAGTTTAATTTTCTAATTATATGGAATTGTAATTTATAATTTAATTATAGATGGAACAGTTTATATGTAATATATATATATATATATATATATACAGAGAGCTTTTTTATCAGTATACATTTCCCCTATGTATACCTGCAAAATACGCGATTTAATTGCATGAATGTATGTGTGTTTAGTTGCCTACAACACGCAACTGAACACACATATGCCAAATAGTCAACTAAACATACACATTTAATCGGTTCAATGCGTTTGACTCGCGTTTTTTGAAGGTATACACTTCCCCTAATGTATACTGATAAAAAAACCTCTCTATATATATATATATATATATATAAATATATATATATATAATCTTTATTGTGAAACGTAATACAACACACACCTACATATAACTTAAAACATTGCAATACATGAGGTAAGAGTTTGCCAATTGGCTATCGACATTACATTTAATAATAATTTTAAAACGTGCAATAATGTGTAAAAATATAAAATATTACGACGTTGCTTCAATGGACACTCTTTTTTTGGTTGAATACACTGTTTTTGTTCGCGAGTTGCTTGAGAAATCTAGTTAACATTAAGGGCGCTGAAAAATATCTCGCCCTGATGGCTAAGGCCAGCGCTGATTATAATCAATTAATTATATTATTAAAGGATTGAAACAGATGATTCTATGTGGATAAATAGTGATACAAAAATATTTCAGAGCATTCAATGCATCAGTATCAAATTTCAATATACAAATTGTTTATTAATTTGCATTCAAATTTTACTGAACGAAATACTGCTGTTCGAAATAAAATTATCCTTTGACGATACATTTTGTTATTGATATTGTTACTGTTTTTGTAGAGTTTTGTATTTTATTACAATTTGACAATTTAAATAAATAAAATAAAAATCGTTGTGTATTTACAGTACACAAAACTATACATTCTATATCGCCAATGCATTTTCAAACACGAATATAGGGATTTAATTAATGATGAATAAAGTCGATTTTATATAAACACACGTATTTATTCAGACTATACAGATAATATAAAAGAAATTAACATAAATAATTAGAATACATGTAGGTGTTAGTCTGTTTAGGCTATCGACCACAGGTCTTTCTGTCCGATCTTTTTATTATTATAACATTTAATTAATTTATTAAAGTTACTAATTCTATTAGCGACAGTGAAATCCTCAATTCATTTAATTGGAAGTTATTTGAACAGTTAAAATAATCTTTGGATTGTTTTTTCAATGTATACTAGATTAAGAACATAAGGGGATGGTGTTCCTAATTTTATTGTTTAGTTTTGTTAATTGATGTATGCTGAATCCAGATCTGGCCTTAGATTTTTTATGGAACTTATAGTTTGTCGCAAATATCGAAATGAAAATTATCATTATTTCGGTTAAAGTGTGTGTTAGGGGAAGTTTTTTTTTTCTTTGTTCCGGGAGTGGTGTTCCTAATTTTATTATTTAGTTTTGTTATTTGATGTATGCTGAATCCAGATCTGGCTGGAACTTATAGATTGTCGCAAATATTGAAATGAAATCATTATTGATTATCATTATTTAGGTTAAAGTGTGTGTTAGGGGAAGTTTTTTTTCTTTCTTCCAGGAGTGGTGTACCTAATTTTATTATTTAGTTTTGTTAATTGATGTATGCTAATTCCAGATCTGGCCTTAGATTTTTATGGAACTTATAGTTTGTCGCAAATATCGAAATGAAAATTATCATTATTTCGGTTAAAGTGTGTGTTAGGGGAAGTTTTTTTCTTTGTTCCGGGAGTAGTGTTCCTAATTTTATTGTTTAGTTTTGTTAATTGATGTATGCTGAATCCAGATCTGGCCTTAGATTTTTTATGGAACTTATAGTTTGTCGCAAATATCGAAATGAAAATTATCATTATTTCGGTTAAAGTGTGTGTTAGGGGAAGTTTTTTTTCTTTGTTCCGGGAGTGGTGTTCCTAATTTTATTATTTAGTTTTGTTAATTGATGTATGCTGAATCCAGATCTGGCGATAGATTTTTTATGGAACTTATAGTTTGTCGCAAATATCGAAATGAAAATTATCATTATTTCGGTTAAAGTGTGTGTTAGGGGAAGTTTTTTTTTTCTTTGTTCCGGGAGTGGTGTTCCTAATTTTATTGTTTAGTTTTGTTAATTGATGTATGCTGAATCCAGATCTGGCCTTAGATTTTTTATGGAACTTATAGTTTGTCGCAAATATCGAAAACAACTATATGTATTGTAATTAATTATATTGTATTGTCTGAATAAATATGTGTGTATATAATATATAATATTTACCTCTGTTTTTCGGTTTTAGAAGCATAATGTGTGATATATCGTTAAATTTTTAATAAAATATACTATCGTATACAAGTTTATTTTACTTTTGTAGCCATATAAAACATGAAGTTGATGATGATTTCTTTGAGATGATAAAAAATCGAAGAAGTCAATTTGTTCAGCTTAAAAAATCACAATGACAAAATGCGATTAGTTTTTTTAATATCTTATAAAATAAATACAAAAACTATTAAAATAAAAAAATCCGAAAAATTGCATTTTTTAGATAATTTTTTTAAAACGATAAACAATCATGAACTTATGGGATCGTCATGTAATCACACTCTAAATAGTGCAGCTTTCTCCTGATTTAAACCACACTGTATCTGTTTCCAAAATCTCTACAATGGCCATTCTTATTTTGATGTATTTAATTTTGTACTTAATTTATTTTTAAATTAATAATAATATAATAATAATGCCTTTATTTATCACAGAGAAAAATACAAAATGAAATGTCATGAGTGTAGGCGAAGTTCAGTCAGCTTAAACTGTTACTGATCTTCCACTTAACCTACGAATAATGAAATTTAAATATAATTACATTTAGTAATAATTTTAAAACGTGCAATAATGTGTAATATATAAAATATTACGACGTTCTATTGACAGACTATGATTAAATTTGTTAACAAATGGCGGCAACGCCTGGATATAAATTTATAATATTTAAAATTAATAACAATAATTTCATTTAACTCCTTCTTACAAAATTCTGTATTACCCGTAACCATAATATCCTTCTTAAATACAAACGTCTTACCATTACCATTTTTTAATTCATTTGCGCAAATCATCAGGACAGTTCAGCTGGCTAGAAAAAAGTGTTTTCTTTAACTTCATCGTAAATTCATGACAGAGCATAAAGACCTCCGGTGGATAGTCCAGACAGACTAACACCTACATGTATTGTAATTATTTATGTTAAATTGATGAAATTATCTGTATGGTCTGAATAAAGATGTATGCATTATAATTTCATTTAAAAACAACATTAAGTAGTTTCTTGGACATTCGTTCTATAACAAAACAAAAAAAAAAACGTTTTAAATTACTTTTTCTTACCAAAAAAATCCATGTCAAAATATTTATAAAATTGTTTTTTTGAGACAAAATACAAAATCATTTTGTTTTATTTTTTGATAAATAAAAGAATAATTATTCAAATTTGTTTAAATCTGAGTGAAACTATTTATTAATAAGTTCTTTCTTTCTTTCTTTCTTTCTTTCTTTCTTTCTTTCTTTCTTTCTTTCTTTCTTTCTTTCTTTCTTTCTTTCTTTCTTTCTTTCTTTCTTTCTTTCTTTCTTTCTTTCTTTCTTTCTTTCTTTCTTTCTTTCTTTCTTTCTTTCTTTCTTTCTTTCTTTCTTTCTTTCTTTCTTTCTTTCTTTCTTTCTTTCTTTCTTTCTTTCTTTCTTTCTTTCTTTCTTTCTTTCTTTCTTAATCTTATCCTTTTTTACCCGTATCAGGTGTCGAGGTATTAATAAGTTAATTATTAATTATATTAAGTACGGCTATTTGCTCATTTTAGGTGAGGGAATGAGGAAAGAGGAAGAAAGGTATGAATGAGGGATCAGTATATAAAATGTGTGTTTTTTGGGAGTGGAAAGGATGTATGGGAGGGCATGTGGGGGATTACAAGGAAAGCTTGAAATACGTGGAATAGAGAGTATGCGTTTGAGTGGATATATGATCTGAGAAATTAAAGCTCTTGTGACACAAACAAAGGCTAGGAAGGAGTAGCGAATACAGCTGAGATGTAGAACTTTTATTTTTAGTTTTATGATTATGTGAAAATATTGTTTTGTTTGCCTTTAATATTAGTATGTGTTATATACGCCAAATAATAGTTTATTTATTTATTGTTTATTTAAGCAACAACTTGTTTCAAGTTTGTGGAAGTTGATAAATTATTAGCACTTTTGAGTAGTTTTCTTAAAAAGGCTCTTTTAGTATTAATCGATTACTGAAATAATTCGAATTTGCCCAATAAATTAATTGATAAATTATTAGCACTTTTGAGTAGCTTTCTTAAAAAGACTCTTTTTGTATAAATCGATTACTGAAATAATTCGAATTTGCCCAATACTACATATAACACTCTATTTTATGTGCTCATTCCTGTATACAAGCATTTAACATTACGAAATGCACTTAAGAAAACATAATTTTTATAACATTATAAAAGCAATGATTAATAAACACAATTGTGTGTATGGCATAAAATTTATAAATATTTAGTTCGTACGATGAGATTTTTTTTTAAATATTGGAATTAAATTGAATAATGGAATAAATAAAAAGGATTGAAAAGTGATACATAACAAATCATTATCAATTAGTAAAAAAAGTGTACATTATCTTATCAATATTTATCGAGTGCGTAAATATTTAATATTATCAATATCGTTGATAATCCATAAATATAATACAAAAATATGTATATTAGTTTTGTTTCAATTTCTGGGAACAGTTATATTAATAAAAAAACATAATATATAGGGTGTTTCTAAATAAATACGAAAGGTTTTATAGTGATCTTACAGCAACAAAATTCTCGCCTTAATTTATATCCTGGCGCTGCCACCATTTGTCAACCAATTATAGATACACACACATCTTTATTCAGACTATACAGATAATTTTAATAAAATAAAACATACATATTTACAATACATGTAGGTGTTAGTCTGTCTTATCTATCGACCTGCTTGACATATTATATTACTATTTATTAATTTAAGATCAAAATAAATATAAAATTCAAATGCAGTAACAGTAATCTTTATTGGTAGACGTACAATTTTTCTTTAATTATATTTTAGGTATAACAATTTATAATATACAGAATGCATCATCTGTCAATTGGCTATTGAGATCTTTCTGCCAGACTTCGTGGATATTTACTTTTTTAATTGAATTACGGTTCAAAAAAAGACAAAAATGTTAAACAACACATGATGATCTGTAATCGCCATTGTAATGCAGTGGAGAAAAAGTGAAATAAAAGTGATGTCGTTTTTTTTTTTGAAGTGATGTTAGAGTTGAGAGGAATGAATGCATAAGATTTTGATGTCATAACTTATTAGCAGAGATTTTATTTATAATTTTATTTATTATGTACCGTCAACGTATTTATTTGGAAAAATATTTTTATTATTTTTAACTCGATTTTGAACTCATATTGTTGTTCCGACATAGAAAACCCCTTTCTAGGGCTATTTTTTCTGAAAACCTGTGCAGATGGTTTCAATAGAATATACAAGGTGTACAAAAAGTGAGTGAAAACCTTCAGGTAACTCAATTCATTAATTAATTTTTAATAGAAAATCCAAATAAAAAAATGTTGTATGGTTCTTCATTGAGGCTCACGAGGTCTTCGGAATTTTAAATATGTGACTATAAATTAGTATTGTTTTTTTAAATATTTTGTAAAAATTCAATAGCATTAACAATCAATTAGACACGTGTATAATTCCATTGATGTAAATGATTAATAAATCGGATATTTTTACAATTTTATAACTTCATAAGAAGCATTCTTTTAATGAAAATAGATCTGGCAACGACGCACGCTCGTTTGTAAAAGAAAAGGTGTATGCAACACCTCCAGCGGATGATATAGCAGTTATAAACAGGATAAATGCACACTTGTTTGATCCAGCGTTACCAAATGTATAGTTCTTTTAAGTGGCCCGTGAGGCTTAAAGAAGGACCGTGTGACTTATTTTCGTTAATATTTTTATCTAAAAATTAGTCAAAGAGTCACACTACCTAAAGCTTTTCACTCATTTTGTGTACACCTTGTATATATATATATATATATATATATATAGGATAATTCAGAAATAAGAATGTTGGAAGAATTGTGTAGTGGGTTTAAGGGATGTCTCATTTTTTAGTACTCTGAAGGAGGATCCTTCAGCTACCTGTATGTTTTTAGGGATTGTGTATGAAGAGTATTACAACAGAGGGCGGGAAACCATTTTGCATATAGTGAGAGCTATTTTAGTGCTAATTCCTAATTGCTTGTAAGTTAAGTATCTGATTTATACAAACATCTTTATTCAGACAACATTGCAATAAAAATTTACAAAATTTATTATAATAATATGTACAGTTGTGTTAGTAGTCTGTAATGGGCTATCGACCATAGGTCTTTCTGCCTGTAAGTATCTGATTTTCTTAATTAAATTGATATTCCTTTCAAATTATATTTATATCTATGTATTAAAAAAATGATTTTCAAGATTTTTGTGTGGGTTTTGAAAGACAGTCTTGGACATCTAAATAATTACATTAGAGTTCTGGGTAAAGGATTTGGTTATTTATAGTGATTTTAAAAGGAACTAAAAGGCTTTCGCATTAAGGCGCTTTATTCAAATTTAATTTAAAAATCGTAAAAACTAAAAACGCTATTTACCCATTTTAATTAAATCTTTTTTTCTAAAACTATGCTATTTCAAGGCGGACTTATATGAATGCCTATCTGTGTGTGTGTGTGTATTTTTATTAAGCGCGGCCTTTCTCGGAGATCAAAAGGGAAAGAGACTGGAATCGGAGAGTCTCGATGTAAAACTGACAAAGGGCCGGTCCCTTGAGGGAGGGAATAAAGGCGCCCCTGTCGAGCGCCGCTTTGGAATAAAACGGAAAAGGGGTTTTATTGGATTCGCTTCGTCGCCTTTCTTAAATTCATAACGCTCTCGCATAAAGAAGAGGAGCGTCTCATTCTGCGAAAACGCTCGCTTTTGCGAGAGAGAAAAAAAAGAGAGATTTCGAATGGAAAACGCGCGCGCGCGTCTTAATAAACATCCCCATACGAGACATATTAAATTTACCTTTATTAAACGCGTACTTTTAGATTTCATGTCGGTGTTAACAGTAAATATATTCCAGCTTTAACTATATATTTTTAAAAATTAATTGATAATAATTTTAATGGTCCAAACCGTTAATGAGTGTGCTAATATCGTCATGGATCCGGCTTTTTCTCATCTTCATTTTCGAAACTATTTGTGCCTTGCCCTTATTTCTGCTGAGCAAATTAGTTAATTGCATTTGGTTTGAAGATATAGCAGATTCAGCATGAATATATATTTTTCTACTAAATAATAAATTGAATATTGGTAGAAAGGCTTCTGACCGTTAGTCGATTTTTGTGATATCTGATTTCAAAATCCATTAATTAGAAATATTATACACTCAGATAAAAAAAATCAGGTCATTGGGTAATTTTTGCAAAAATCGGGTATTTCTTTTAGTACTTCGATTAAAACGTTTACCGTTTTACAATCAAAAAGACTATCAAGATGTAGCAAAAAAAAACATAACGTACTTACCAGTTTATTTAATGAACATTAATAAGCGAAATTAATATTTAAAGTTATGCGTTCTTCACTACCTATTGCTCATTCGATATAATGTACAGAGGATCAACGTGGCAACTGCTATTGATGGCTGATTTATCGTTCTTATTACTCTATGGAATCGTAATGTGACTTCAGTGGAGACAAGAAACCAACTCCGTGAGCTTCGTGGTACAGCTGTGAGCATGTAGAGAGATCGTCTAAGGTTGCGAAAAGCTGGCTTATAGCTATTAATTGGCTATTGACCAGTGGTCTTTTCGCCTAATAGTTTTGATATATTTACACAAATGTAACAAAATACCATTGGGGAACACAAAGAAAGTGTCATTAATAAGAAATGTTACGAATGATTACATTTCTTGAAGAATGCATAAAAGAATAGGTTGCAAAAAGCTGGTTTAAAATCTTGTAGACCAGCAGCTGGACAATAATTACTCCCACGTCACCGAGTAGCCAGGCACCAATATTCTTATTTCAAACAAATATATTGTTTTTTTCTTTTACATCCTGATATAGTTTCTTTGAATGTTAAACACTAATACCCAATGATCCATTTTTTTGCATGTGAGTGTATATTATTGTATATATATTGTATCAAAATAGTAATAAAGATGTTTAATAATAATAAACTGAATATTTTAAATTAAATATATATACATATATATATATAAATATGTTTAAGACATATTTAATAAAATTTGAACCATATTCTTAAATGTATACTGTATACAAATAAAAAAGTTATATTCTCTACGTATCGATGTGTATATATATCGTATTGTGTTTAATAGCAAATATCTAAAGTTCTACTGATCAAATAATTACCATTTTTTTAGGGTGTACTAGTGGAAGTATATTTTATATGTGGTATTAAATTGTGTTACGATAAAGTACTGTAAGTTGAATAATTAGTAATTAAATATTGAGGTTATTTGCCGAATGAATGATATTTTTATCATTTGTCATTGACAAAAAAAATGTACAAAAACTACCGTAAATTTTAATTTATTTTGGAGCTGATTCACCTTTGTACTCTATTGTTTTCCTCTCCGTGGAATTCTCTGTTTGTTTATAAAGTCACTGCGGCGGGCCGTGCAGTGTGAAGCGAGTGTCCCCGTTATTGTTATTATTTCATCTTCCCGTTTCCTTATATTATTTATATATTTCTGTTACGATATTCCATAAAAGTGATTGCCAGTGTGCGTATAAATTAATTTTGAATTTTGTATTAATTAGTATATATAATTCACACATTTAAAATGAGTATTTTTGGTACTGCATGCAATACGCAATTAATACCTAAAAAATTATCGTCAGCATTTAAATATAACGGAGCCTGCGGTAAATGGTTCCATATTCAGTGTACGTTATTATCAGATTCACTTTTAAAGTATTATCGTGAAGAGGGGGCCAATGAAACTGGGGCAGATGGTTCTGTAGCACTCAATGTAAATCTTCATTAGATGTAAACCCTTCTAATTCGAAGAATTCTGACATGCCCGTTACAAGTGCTTCAATTATTTCATTATTTGAAGAACATCTTGGCCCATTTAAAAAACAAATTGAAGAGTTTATATCAAAAATGTCTATTCAAATGGACACCATTTTTACAAGAATTAATTCTCTTGAGCTTGAAAATCAGAAAATTCGTGAGGAGTTAAGTAAAGCCAAATTCAATGTTAATGCTGAAAATATTGTAGATGAAATAAGTGATCGTGAACGTCGCAGCAGGAATGTAATTGTTTACAATTTGCCTGAATCTAAAGCCACTGATCCGATAGATAAGAAAAATGATGATATTAATATTTTTAAAAATATTTGTTCAGACATTTTCGATGATTCGCCCATAAATGCCATCCGTATTGGAAAACACACAGGCAGTCCTAGGCCTTTAAAAATTACGTTATCTAATTGGGATAAAGTATTAACTTTATTAAAAAACAAATCCAAGCTTAAAAGAAATGATGTCAAAATTAAAGCCGATTTGACTGAATTACAACGTAAGGAATTTAAACTGATTTATGATGAATTTGATTTGCGTAAAAATCAAGGTGAAATGGATATATTTATTAAATTTGTTAATAATCGGCCCTCAATTTGCAAAGGTTTACGTCCAAATATTAATCGACAGCGGATGTATTTAAAAAACTAAATACTTACTACCAAAATGTAGGTGGCATGAAAACAAAATTATTTGATATTATGAACATTGTTAACTGTTCTTCTTATGATGCTATTATTCTTACTGAAACTTGGTTGGACGATAATATTAACGATAATGAATTAGGTTTCAATGAATTCAATATATATCGTTTAGATCGTTCATCTTTAACAAGTAATAAACTCCACGGAGGCGGTGTTCTAATCGCGGTTAGAAAGATTATTCGTTCTTATAGACTCGATATAATTGATGATTCTATTGAGCAAATATTTGTGTGTTTAGAATTAATCTAGTATCATAATGGGTTCCGTCTACATTCCTCCTGGTTCTTCAACTGAAACATATGCTAGACATTGCAACGCGATTGAAAATCTTTTTCTTAATTTTAATGATAGTAAATTTATTATATACGGCGATTTTAACTTGCCAGAGTTAGTATGGAAATCGGATAGCTTTATTCCGGAAGGACGATTCAATGAGAGTAGTGATTTAATTATTAATACTTATAATCTATTAAACCTAAATCAAATCAATACAATTTCCAATTCGAATGGGCGATCTTTGGACTTGGTATTTACTGATTTTAACGAATTTCAAGTGTGTTTAGCTGATGATCCACTTTGTAATATATCAATACATCAAAGTCCACTTAATGTCATTATTGGCATCAATGACTCATTTTCCAAGTTAAATTTTGTCGAAAAAGTTCCTGATTTTTATAAAGCAGATTACAATGCAATTAATTCATTTTTGGCATCAATTAATTGGGAAAGTATATTTTTACATTGTAGTATTAATGAAATGGTTGAGATATTCTACACATACGTTAATAGAGCCATTCAATTATTTGTTCCTATAAAGAAAAAATTCTCTTCAATATATCCAGTTTGGTTTAACACACATTTAATACGTTTAATAAAAAACAAAAAATATGCTCATTCTATATTCAAAAGATCCGGGCTACCTGCGGACTACAATAAATTCAAAATTTTACGTGATGAATGTAAAGAAATGAGTGGCCATCTTTATAAAGCATACCTTCAGAAAATTGAATGTGACATATGTTTGAAGCCAAAGTCATTTTGGACTCATATATCTAAATTGAAAAAAACTGATAGTATTCCGAATAGATTGAAACTGGATAACTCGATCCTAGAAGGCGGTGATGAAATTGCATCAGGTTTTGCGTCATATTTTGCAAAAACGTATGACATTTCAAATAATTTGTCCACGTCCAAGTTTTGCTTTAAGAAACAAGTAAATAGTTCTTCATTTTCCATTTCAGTACAACAGATTTATGCGGAATTAAGTTTACTCGGCAACAGTTCGTCTCATGGCCCGGATGGTATACCAGCAATATTTCTATCTAAATGCGTGTGTAGTGTATCAAAACCCTTACATATTTTATTTTCAACTTCGCTTAAAGAAGAGGTATTTCCTGATATATGGAAAACGAGCTTTTTGTTGCCTATATACAAATCTGGGAAAAGGGATTGTATATCGAATTATAGAGGGGTCGCAATCCAATCCTTCATTCCAAAATTATTTGACAAGCTAATTTCTAAACAGCTATCTTGGCTTTCCAAGGAAATCATTGATGAAGCTCAACATGGATTCGTTCAAGGGAAATCGACCACAACAAACCTACTGGAATTTCGATCATCCATTTTGTCAACCCTGGAGAAAAATTGTCAACTCGATGTAATTTTTACAGACTTATCCAAGGCGTTTGACAAAGTTAATCACTTGGTTCTACTTACCAAATTAAGTGCTTACGGCTTTAGTGACAGTGTTGTGAATTGGTTTCGCTCATACTTAATGTCTAGACAACAAATTGTCCGAATTGGGAATTTCATGTCTGAAGATATAGATGTTTTATCTGGTGTGCCACAGGGTAGCCACTGTGGGCCTATATTATTTCTCATAATGATTAATGATATTACGGATTGTTTAAAATATTCACTGCCCTATCTGTACGCGGATGACATGAAAATCCTATTGGAAATTAATTCATTAAATGATTGTATAAATCTGCAACATGATTTAGATATGATATCCCATTGGTGTAACTTGAACGATTTGCAGTTGAATATCACTAAATGTAAGGTTATGTCATTTAATAGGAAACGAAACCAATTAAAATTTGACTACAAAATTAATATGACCCCTCTGGAATATGTTCGTAGCATTAAGGATTTGGGTATTCTCTTTGATGATTCACTATCTTTTAAGCATCACTTGGATTTAATAGCCAACAAGGCTATGCGTTCAATGGGTTTCATCTTGCGAAATGGTAAACATTTTAATATAAGAGCTTTACTTACTTTATATAACTCATTTGTTCGATCCCATTTTGAAATCACTGGTCTGGTTCCCATTTTATGACATCCATATAAAAAAACTTGAAAGGATCCAAAATAAATTTGAGAAATTTGTATGTAAGAAATTCAATATTGAGTTAAATTTAATTTCTGTAAATGGACGTCATAAAATAGCTGGACTATGTTTTTGTCACAAACTTCTTAATGGGAATATTATTTCTGCAACTTTATTAGCGCAATTTAATTTCAATTTTTCTCCCCATAATTACCCCTTTCGTGACGCATCCTTGTTTCGGCCTAATTTTCATCGCAGTAATTATGGTTTCAATTCTCCCATCGATATAATTATGAGAAGTATTAATACACTTAATTTATCTTGTAAGTTTGACATTTTCTATAATTCTTTTACCTCTTTCAAATCACTTGTTATATCGCATTTTCGTTAAATGTATTAAAATAATTATCTCAGAGTGTTGTTAATATATGCTTAGTTGATAATCATGCGTTGTTAATATTTGTGATATTTGCTACTTAAATCTTATCTCTATCGATTATGTACAATGTTTTGTTTAATTTTAAGTATAATTTTATATTTTTCTGTATTTACATTTTATGTTGTTGTATAAACAGGTGAATCCGTTAAATAAATAAATAAATAAATAAATAAATACATGTGCGGTTACCTAACTATATTTTATTCATTCACCTTCGTTACTAATATTATAAAATATCGCATAGAATGTAAATATATTCCTACTTTTTTAAATACATAAATAATATTTATTTAGATATTTTCAGTTACATTAGGTTTACAAAACATTACATATTTATTTACAAGATGGCTATCTACCAATGGTCTATCAGCCAGCAGCCCTACATTTTCGTTTCGTACGTCAGTTACGTACGTACGTCATTTATGTGTGGTGATATGAATTCATTAATAGTGTATTGAGGATGTTTGAATTTTGGAGGGATATTGAAATTTTTCGTAATGCAGAGAAGGTCTAAAAGTTCTAGGATGAGGAATTTTGTGGCAAACTTTTGGGATAGATGGGTAATTTGTTGGGATAAGTTGATAACACCGATTTTTTATTTTGGTAAAGGATTGTATTGGATAAGAAGTTGTTTGGATATCGTTTTTTTTTTTGTGAGGATTCTTAGAACTTACAGTTCAGCTACCGTTCTGTTGTTAGAAGTTAAGTAATCGAGGAAATTGTAGTAAGATTTTGCCGTAGTCCAGTAAGGGAGACAAATCATTTTGTAGATGTAAGTTGCTGTTTTTGTTAAGATGCCTTTATTGGCGTAAGTTAGAGATCTAAAATGTCGTGCCTTGTTCTGGACCATGGTTTTGATTATTTGGGAGTAGAATTTGATGGTAATCTTAGTATCATAAATAATACCAAAGTATTTGCAGCTCGGGAGAGAAGAAATCAAAGTTTGGTTAATTAATATTAACCAAACTTTTGATTTCTTCTCTCTCTTTGAATGGAACCTCTACATTTAAAATTAATGATAAGGGATAAACAGTTTGGATTTTTTGGAAAAATAGCAATTACCCATTTTGCGAACCAAATGAATCGATTATTTACTGTAGGGTAAACGGGGTTTTCGGAAAACTGGAGTAGTGGGTAATTAATACCGTATCGTCTGCAAACAAGATACGCAGAATATTTTAGGTATTGTGAATTGGGATTATAAATCTCGTGGAGGAAGATTTTGAACAGGAGATGGACGAACCTTGTGTAACACCTTGATGGAATATAAAAGGCTGGGAGAAGGTATTGTACACTCTTACTTTGAGGGAACGGTTTTTGAGGAAGCTGTCAATAAGGTGGAGTAAGTAAGATCCACAACTCTTCCTAACATCAAAACGTCAAACATTACGCCTCGAAAACAAAATATTTTTTTCCTCGATAGTCAAAAGGCCTTTGACCCAGTTTGACACAAAGGTCTCCTGTAAAAATGTGCCAGACTGGGTCAAAGGATATTCAAAAGGCATTTGGCCCAGTTTGGCATATTTTTACAAGAGACCTTTGTGCCAAACTGTGTCAAAGGCCTATTGAATATCCTTTGACTCAGTCTGGCACATTTTTACAGGAGACCTTTGTGCCAAACTGGGTCAAAGGTCTTTTGAATATCGAGGAAAAAACAAAAAAAAATGTTTTCGAGGGGCGATGATTGAAGATTTGATGTTAGGATAGATAGGAGAAGGGTTGTGGACCTGTTTTTCGATTAAACTAAATTGGTAGGGTGGGATGTGGTTCATGACACAGGATGGATTTAAAGGTTTTCTAAGAACTGGAAGCAGGGTAATAGGGCGGTAATTAGATGCTTCTAGAGAGTCACTGAAGCTTTCAAGTATACTCGTTATTATACCGTGCTTCCATTCCAAGGAAAGGATTGGAATTTGTAGAGGGAGCTGAATACATGGAGGATGTAATCATTGGATCTCGAATGTTATCATAACTAGGAGAACAGTTTTCCTCCTTAAACATGATGGAGTAATACTCTTCCTATTTTATGCCGTTGTTGATAGAATATGGTTTAGAATGATTTGAGAAAGTGGTGTACCAGCAGGAGGTATTAACGGCTGTCGATGTTTGTTTTCTGCTGAAATGTCAACCATTTCTGTTACGTCATATGTTTTCTCGTTCATTGGGCTTTATTAATCATCGTAAAATATCGTCCTTTTTATGTTTTGTTAACTTAATTTCTATCTAATAGTCCTTACTTTGTCGTCTATTAATGTCTTTACATCCTTGGATGCAATTATCTATCTTATACTTTTTTTTTATTAACTTCCGAATGTCCTTGTTGTTTCGCTAAAATGTTTTTATTTTCCCCGACTAGTTTTGATTTTTGCCATTCTCAAGGAATCGGAACAATTAAACATATTTTATTTATTTATTTATTTATTTACATACAGACACAGAATGAGTAAGCATTCCTATAAAGTAAAGTAAGTTTCATTGAGTGAATAATATAGTATTTTCTCCACTGTGATATTTTAATGAAACGAACCAAATATTATTTATTTTTCATATACTTAATATTGTGATTGGGTTTCATCAAGTGATTTATAAGAAACAAATAGATTTTTTTAAAGTAAACTTGATTCTCTATACAGAGGATTTATTAAGTAAATGAATAATATACTTGAACAACGAATAGAAGATTTAACAATAAAATTTAAAACTACTTCATTCAGAATTTAAACAAATACAATTACATTAATTGGTGAGTACGTGAAGTTTAAAAATTCCAAATTATAGAATGGTAACTATTATTTAATAAAACTGAAATGTACCTGTCGTAGTCGGCTTTGCAGTACAATTTTGTGTTTCTGGTGTAGCAGGAGTGCGTGAGCAGGACGCCGCAGATGCAGCAGGAGAGGCAGTGCTCGTGCCAGCTCGCGTCCGCCACCCGCATCAGGTACCGATCGTGGATTTTCTGGCCGCAGCCCTCGCACATCTCGTACGTTTTTTCGCATTTTATTATCGTGCCATCTGCAACAAACAACCCAAACACACACCATTTATACTCGGAAGTCCCTCTGCTCATAACAAATCTTATATTAAACGCACACAAGAAGGGGGAGCGCGACAGTTGCATATAAATAAACGCTGAAAATAATAAAGGGAACATTTTTTTTTCAGTGTTTGGTATGAAGGAAAAATATCCTGTTTTTTTTTTAAATGTAAGGTTAGGATGGAAACAATTTAATAACGTTAAGTATGATACTTATAGCAAGCTGGGAAATATAATTATATCACCGAATATTAAAATTAGAAGGTGTTACGAAAAAAAAAGTTATAAAATATGTAACAATCAAGCTTGAGTCAATGAAAATAATATATACATATATATACAGAGAGGTTTTTTTAACAGTATACATATCCCCTATGTATACATGTAAAATACCGAAATCAAATACATTGATGTATGTGTTTAGTTGCCTATAATACGCAACGCGAACGATCGATTCCTTCAACTAGGATAATTCAAAAAATAATTAAACAATTTTCTATATCTGTTTATGACAATATCGAAATGCTCAATGTGAACGAATTTTTTCGCGACCTTGCAGTTTCTGGTGGTCATTTCTAGCACTTATTCTAATTATTTATTTCAAGTTTATTGTTCTTCACTTTTCTTTCAAATTGTCTTAATAAAATCTTTTAATATATTTTACCTGTAATTTCTCCATAATAATAAGTGACGTATTTTTGATAAAAAATGGAAATAAAGAGAACGAAACACACAACCCTCAAAATGTTTTAGTTTAATTATTTTTATAATCATCCTAACCGAGGTATTCGGCCACTTTGGATTCATTGAAAACGTGTCTTATCCTCCTCTAGTACTGTTGAAATTGTAATACATGCTTGAAATTCGACTTTTTCTTCATTTGTATACATGTTCGATGAAATATTTCACACAATTTGAAGTTTAGCGTTTGACGTTTAGTTGTCTTTTATAGACAACTAAACATACACACATTAATAGGTTCAATGCGTTTGACTTGGTTTTTTTGCAGGTATACAGTTCGCCTAATATATACTGATAAAAAATCCTATGAGTTACTTATCTTGAGACACTCAAACATCTCAGCAATTAATGATTTTTTCGAGAAAAAGTTTTAAATAAACCCCGCATATTTTAGAGGGGCAAATTAATCTGTAGTGGAAAGTCTCCATGGATGCCTTCATAATTTTAAATCCCCATTTTTTTTTATTGTTGATTCGTGTAGTTAGCTTAAAAAAATAATTTAAGTTATATATAAAAAAAATTGAAAATAATTAATTACTTTCCAAGTGAATAAACACTCTTTTCTATTATGATTATTTTATTCTGGAATTTGTTATCGACCAGAGGTCTGTTCACCTGTATTTGTATTTATGCGTCATTATTGCTAAAATCACTGTCACTGTCTTGTTGATTATATGTAATGAATTGTAATGGCGGGGTATTTATATTTTGGACGGGTTGCGCCTTAAACATAGCTGATTTTTTAAATCAAATTTTTTTGGGATTTAATGCACAATTTTATAATTCTATACAAGGTGTACAGAAAATGAGTGAAAAGCTTTAGGTAGCGTGACTCTTTGACTAATTTTTAGATAAAAATATTAACGAAAATAAGTCACACAGTTCTTCCTTTTACAAACGAGCGTGCGTCGTTGCCAGATCTATTTTCATTAAAAGAATGCTTCTGATGAAGTTAGAAAATTGTAAAAATATCCGATTTATTAATCATTTACATCAATGGAATTATACACGTGTCTAATTGATTGTTATTGCTATTGATTTTTTACAAAATATTTAAAAAACAATACTAATTTATAGTCACATATTTAAAATTCCGAAAACCTCGTGAGCCTCAATGAAGAACCATTCAACATTTTTTTATTTGGATTTTCTATTAAAAATTAATGAATTGAGTTACCTGAAGGTTTTCACTCATTTTCTGTACACCTTGTATTTTAATATACTTTTTTGTCTGCGAACACTTAATACAATTACATTAAAAATATATAGATTATTGAAACTTATGAAACTTTCTGAAATAATTTTACAATTTCTCTTGCACACTTTCTAAAAAAATAAAATTTTTAAGTAGGAGAGTGACAAGCTATGGAATTCTAAATGAAACGATATTGTTACAGCGAATCGGAGTTCTCTCTCTCAATCAACCGATATTTGGAATTGCTCTATCTTCGTTTTGAGTCGATATCGCTATGATCGAGTAAACTAGAATCCGGCCTCAGATGCAAGCACAATAACATAATATAGATATGACTAAAGAAATAAACGATATAATGAAACACTTTATTTAACTTTTTGAATAACTGTAAATTTATTATCAGTGACTTTTAGTTACTTTACTTTCAGTTTGATAATGACATTTCTAATGCCGAAACTATGGTCAATGATAATAAATTCATAGTTATTCAAAGAAATTTAAAAAAGTGTTTCATTATGTCAATTTAAAACAATATTCCAACATTTAATGAAGAGAAAATATTTGTTATAGAGTGAAATACCCAGCATTAAAATAGTTAATATTATAAATAATAATTTTTGAGTCATTTAGAAAAAATGTTTTACCAATGAGTGTGATCAATCAAGAAACTAGTAAACAATACATCGTTTAAATGTTTTAGACACCAACATTAAGTCAGAAAAAGTATACATTAATCGATATATTATTCGTATAGCATTTATTTAAAGAGATCAGGTTGTAATTTAAAGGAAATATATTTTATATTTAGGAAATATCTGTTGGGTATTACAGGAGTTTACTTGGTAGTATATTTTAAATACACTTGTAAACAAAACACTTTTACCCAGGTTTAATCACTGCACTTTTTATATGAAATGTTACTCGCATTTGATAATGACTATTAATTAGTCGAAATTATAGTCACATTTCAAGTAAAAAATACAGTGAATAAACAAAGTTAAATGCAGAAAAGAGTATTGTCACGACCACAGCTGGCCGTGAGGGGATATGTCGTGACAGTATTTATTCACTTAGCCATAGTTATTTAAATTAAATCAAATAAATCGAAAAAGGCTGAAAGACCTCCGGTCGATAGCCGATTCATCATCATCTACAGAATATAATTATAATTTTTGAATATTATTGTACATACATATACACATTTGAATAAAGATGGTTAGTTAGTTAAATCGAAAAAATACTCAATTGAATAATTAATTATTTATTTTTAGTTCGAAAATATTTAATGCAATGAAAAAAATGTTAAGTAATATTAGGCCATATGCAGACACGTATTTCGAGTTTTATTCCTTGTTAGTATAGTTTAGTCTTATAAAGTTGTAAAGTTGTTGAATTGAATTATTTAAATAAAAAGAATTTGAAAATAATTAATTAATAAATTATTTTCTCTTTTGCTACTGTGACATAATGATTAATGTTACGTAAGTACATTATATTACATAAGTCATTAAAATAAAATAATTTATTAATTAACTCTCTAGTGAGCCATCCGAAGTGTGATCTATTCTATGGCGATCTATCAAGATTCATGCATTTTGTGAAAGGAGTTGGGTCATGCCATTGTTGTAATCTAGTTGTTTATGACTGTTAAGGTTTCTTTCTTTTTACGTTTATATTTGCGTTCAAAGTGTTTACTATTGTATTTATAATTAGTTAGTAATACATATAAATTTATTGCATTTTACATGTATGTCTTATATTTGTAAAAATGGTATATTCCGTTAAATAAATTATTTTCAAATTATTTTTATATCATTTATTTAAATAGTTGTCACCAAGTGAATAAATCCTTTTTCTGTTACTAAATTATATAAATTATTTAAGCCTACCGTACCTGCTGCGATCACAGGTTCGGAATACCGAAATGGTCAGAATGCTAGGTTGACCATTTTGTTAAATTATTCAATTGAGGAAATTAATTAATTATTTTTTAATTCTTTTCATTTTATTTAAAGTTAAATGTGTTTTCTTTACAAGTTTAAGAAATAAAAATAAGTTTTAGTTTAAATAACTTGTTTCTCTACAATGAAATTGTGAAGCTCTTAAAAATTAAAAGTTGTTTTATTTCTTCTTTTAAGTGTTTAAATGATGACCGGTCAAATGAATTATTGCCAATTTCGCACATATTGCAATCTGAAAACAAAATTTTCGTAAACCAAAACTTTTTGTAATTTTAATACCTCATTTAATTATCTAAGACTTTTTTTATCTTTTTCTGTTTTTTTTGTACGCCTTTTTTTTTATATAAGTTACATTTTGCCAGTAAATGGTTCCTAGCGTGTTAAATGATGAATTTTAAAAATCGTCTATTATTACAAAAATTAAGATAAGCTACAACTTCTCAAACAGTTATTTGCAGCATTTCAGAGATTTTTTAAGCATGCTTTTGCACAAAAACCTTTAAACGAATCAAATTTGATGCATTTAGAAATTATAAAATTTCTAAATATTTGATATTACATTCGTAAAATAAAAAAATCTTTTATGTAACTTAAATTTTCATATAACCTAATAAGAAAACAAAGCAACATTCCATATAAATAGGATAACTTTACAAGACAATGGACGACATTAGCGATCAAAACCTTTTTGACACAGCAACTGACAAGGACAGACGCCTACAAAATCAGGCGGAAAGACCAACGGTCGATAGCCAATTGGCAGAAGAATTTATTTTTATGTTAGTTATTTATTGTATTTATTTATTATTATTACTTTGTTAAAAATAATCTGCCAATAAAGATTTATATATATATAGGATAACTTTTTTGCTTCTTTAAATTCAATCATATAGGTAAATAAATGCATAGTGGTTTAATGTAAGTTGGAATACCTATATACAAACATCAGAAAAAATAGAGGATTTTAATCTGAGAAGAAAACAATACAGCGCCTATAAGAAATAAGAAAGTTGATGATGGTCCAGAAGAAACGAAACATACTATTAGTAAAATTGGTACGCCATCGTATTATTGCTTCAAATAACGAAGATATTATTTATATTATATTATTATTTATTATTTATATATAGAAAATAGCATTTTTCAGTTTTTTTTTTTCATTTTACTTGAAAACAAAGAAACTTAGCTCACTTTTCTCAATGGGATATTAATCAGCATGAAATTCTACAAAAGTGCCGAATTTAAAACTACCCTCTATCTCTTATAATAAGCGAGATCCCCATTTGAAGCACCCTGTATATACATTTATATTTACTTAACAAGAATAAATATTGTGTTAGTCTGTCCGGGCTATCGACCTGGTTTTTTTTTCTGCTCTGGAATTTCTATTTTTAATTATTTCTGAATAATTAACACTGCTGTGTCCTTTTCTCCACACTCTATTATAAAGTGTGAAGAAAGGATACAACAGTGTTAATTATTCATGAATATACTCTCCAAGAAACTCAAAAACATGTATCGATTGAATTATTTCGTTGTTATGAATTTTTAATCAATAGTTGTTTAATTTGTTGTTTTTGTGATTTTTGATTAATGTTTAAGTTGTTGATAAAAGTGTAAACATGTTTTCCATTTAAAATTCCTGCAAAATTGCATCAAGAAAAATGTACAATCAAAGTTGTTTTAATTAACGAAGATCCAATGATAATACAAAAATAAGTTTCATAAAAGTGTTTCTACACAAATGCAAATCATACGAAAAGCAATAATTTATAATAAATTTAACCCAACGTATTTAAACTAATTAAAGTTATTTTTGTCTATTTTGATTTTCATCGATTACAGTGTTATCACTTACAAAATGAAAAAACTAATATTTTCCTAAATGTTTACACTTCTTTGGTACAATAAGAAGTTATTCTATTCTAGTCTCTTCCGGTTGACTTTAATAAAACTGTAAGATGTTTCGAATGGTATTTGAAGTTTAACAATGAAAACCGCACCTTATTTTTGGAGTACTGTATATTTGTAGCGTTTTGAACCATTTAAAACCATTATACTTTATTAAAATTACAGTGCCTTATCCCGGCACCTTCACCATTTCTTTTAAAAAATATTTAAAATTACTAATGTAATAATTCAGAATATACATGTCGTACAAATAGATATAATTTATATAATTATATAATCTTGGACAGAAAGACCTCTGGTCGATAGCCCTGACAGATTAACACCTACATGTATTGTAATTATTAATATTGTTATATTGTTAAAATTATCTATATAGACTGAATAAAGATATATGTATATATATAATCTTTATTAACATATATATATATACAAAAAATATATAAAATAATGTATGTTTCAACATTCATGAAATCATCAGATCACTGCAAGACAATTCAGATAGATAGCACAGATACTTTTATTGCAAATCACTGTAAATTCAGACAGGACAGAAAGACCCCAGGTCGATAGCCCGGACCGACTAACACAATATTTGTTTTCTTATATTTAAATATAAATGTATATATACGATTATGTAATGATGTTGTCTGAATAAAGATGTTTGTATATATATATATATAATGTATGTTTCAAACTGAAATATATAATTTATATATGTTAATTGATTAAATAAAAATGATTATGATTTCTATTTATATTCTGTTAATTCAATAAAATTAAAGTTAGGAATATTATTGGGTTTAAGGTTCATAATCGACTGTGATTGTGGCAAAAAAACTGATTCAAAAATTTGTTTGAATGCATCAGCTGTCACCAGGAGAATCAAAAACTTCATCGTTGAAAGTCATTTTAGAAGGACCCAAATTGTTGTAAATGATTGTAATATTGTAAATATTGTGATGTAAATTAATTGAACTCTCAGAAATAAAGATTTACTGTATGTATAGGTTATTCACAAAAAACCTTTATTTATTTCATCCTAACTTTAATTTAATATCAAATGCAAATTTCAGTCACAAAATGATCATTCTTAATGGATATTAATACTAATTTTTTAGCCCACAATAAATATATACAATAGGCGGCGAAATTAATGGTAATGATGGTAATAAAACACGAGAGTAAGAATTAAACCTGGATATGTGGGTAAAAGATGTGTGCAGGTAAGGATTAAGGGATTAAATCTAATAAAGTATTTTTGATATGGGTTAAACTCAAAATTAATTAAATTAGATTTGTTCATCTGCACGACCTTTATGTTTAAATGTTAATTATTCGACTCATTTAAGAATTTAAAATTATTTATGGAGATATTGTGTCGGGATTCTATAATGAGGTTAGCTATTGCAATTTTTTTCGGTTTATGTTTTTTTTTTTTTTTTGGCGTGGTTGAGATATTTATAATCTTTACCAAGGATGTAGCATAAAACTTTCTTTTGGATTGATATATCCCATTCAATTTATATTTTTAATGATCCCATTGATTTCTCTGCAATTTCCTGGCTTGTTATATTAGGAACATACTATAGTCCTTTGTTATGTTATGAATTAAGGTGTGTTCCTAATATAATAAGCCAGGAAAATTCTGAGAAATCAATGGGATTATTACAACTATAAATTGAGTGGGATATACAGGGTTATTATAAATGATGGGCCCATTTAAAAAAAAAACTATTTATAGGGTGCGGCAAAACAGACAGTGCAGTTTTGAAGAACTATTAAAAAAGGCGTAATTTAAAGAAATGGGGTTTATTTTATTTTAATCGGTACATCATGCCGTTTTATGGATTAAGTCCTCTCGGCACGACCCCCTCCCGAAACAATGAGATCCTTCCCAGGTAGGTATCCCCACCACATGCCGCACCCTGTATTAAAGTACAATTCCAAAATTAACAATCTTAATAGCTATGAAAAGAGTGACTTTTGACTTACGCTACGTAAGTACGTTAAACAAATGCTCATTAAATGTTCAATGTGTTCCCTGTTTGATGCACATTGACAAACATCTACGCGGTAGCCAAACTCGTCCCACATACGAGAAAGCAAATACGCTTACTGAGTTACTGAGCCCACGGCAGTAGTGATAAGGTTTCACAAATCGTTCAAATTTTGTTCTTCGCGACATTAGCCCGCCATTAGTGTTAGTTGTGAGTGAGATGTAGACTGTAGAGCACAAGGTATTCTGCGAACTCTAGGTTCGCAAAAAGTGAGTCGCAAATTATAGTGCAGCGGGAATTTCGTACCAAATTCAACATTGAATCACCAACTAGAAAATCTATTAGTATAGGTCGATCACGTCTGTCTGAGAATAAAAAAAAAACCTTTATTGGCATAACTTTACACACAAAAAAAATTAACCCAACTTAAATACTTTATTTATTTTCTTACTAAGATGCCAGACGTCTCCTCTGCTTTTCCCACCCCAGCCTTGTCAACACTTTTACGCTCACCCCATTCTCTCTCAGCCAATCCAATACTCTCATATCACCCATCCATTCGCTCTTCACTCCTCGACATTCGTTCCCAACATACATCCAAGTGTCCCTTCCATCCTCACAAAACATGCATCATCCATACTCCTCTCCCATCTACGTTTTCCTTCCTCGCTCCTCAGATCCACGTCTTGCTCTTGCCAGGGTTACCTTTTCATGTGTTTTCCACATCCTATTTGTAAGATACCCTGGCAACCTCCCATACACTTGCACTCTAGCATACAAGGGATTATATTCACTCCTTCTTATATTCATCTGTCTCTCCTGTAGTTCAATCTTCATCCACTTCATTCTTCCCCAATCAGCAACATTCACTCCTCTTTCTAGCCTTTCGTTTACCACTGTTCCAGACATTCCGGCCTTTTCATACATCTTCGCTCTTTCCTGTCTCCATCCACTTACTTTTTCTCTTAAACAAAACAGCCACACATCTTTGTCTGAAAATGATTTAAGATGTATTGAAAGAAGTTCTATTCGCAGTCCAAGTAAGTCTACGAATAGAGCTAGTAGAGAACTTGGAGTACTCCAACCAAATATATGGAAAACACCTCGCTCTATGAGGCTCTTTCCTCAACGCTGGATTGGTCGCAGGGGATGTGAAGACTGGCTCTATACTTCTGGCCAAAGAGATCTCCTGATCTCACCCCATGTGACTATTTCTAATGGGGCTATGTTAAGGAAGCTATTTACGTCCCGCAACTACCAGCAACTCTGAACGATACGACAGCAGTGACATTGTTCCGCAGTCACTGCTGTCGTATATCAAACGGTGGATGCATTGAAAATTTCTAATGTATTAAAAAACTTTGAAACTACCTCTTTTCAACAATCCTTGTAGCCAGGATTGTTAATTTTGGATTTGTACTTTAATTAATACGAATTTTTAAAAATAAGTCTATCATTTATAAAACCCTGTATAATACTATTTCAAAACAAGTTTGCTAAATCCTTGAAAAGAGAATAAATACTTCAACGACGCAAACAAACACACGTTAAGTTTCAGTAACATAATGTCCTTCAAACAAAGGATTAACAATCTTTTCAATGTTATAACTGTTGCAATTATTAATGATTATTACATTGATAATAATTTGGTTTAAGATTGAATGTCATGATTAACCTTCGCGTGGTTCTGGATCAAAATGTGCAATTAACAAATATAATCTGTAATTTAGTAAGTAATATAGTACAACACACTTCCCGCATTGTGTTTACTCAACTTTGAAACTGTTAACCGCAATTTAAACTTCCTCCCCTATGCATATCCCTCGAACTGAAACTCAAGATGGCACACGCACGCACGATGCGGTAAACACGCATCGAACCATGCCTTCCGGGGCGCGCGCGGTGATGTTGATAAGGGCTGGAGGGGAGGAGCGTGCACTCGGCTGATCGGAAGGGTGTGAGATTGAAACATCTCCGCCGTTGAGCGCGATGCACGCCCGAACGGGCGCCTAATCGACCGTGCGTCTTCCTCCTTTCGGCCCCGCGTCCTAATGGCCCTAATGTAATACTAAGTGCACCGCTAATCACTCCCTTACTATTGCGATTCATTATGCGAAAACCAGAAAACGTTTTCGTTGTTACCGACACTCTGACACTCCACCACTCCGTGGAGAACCCATCCGAGCGGTCTTTGCTTTTCCGACGGTGCGGTGCACGCTCGGATGGGTATAACTCATTGAGTCGGTTCCGGTGAAGAGTCGAGTGGTAGGGATTAATATTCAACGCTCTAACACCGATTTTCAATAAAGTCCCCACTGCGGTGTCTATTCGTGTAAACAGAAAAAGAAAGCCCTTTAATCTAACTGGAATATAATTTAAAATACACTTTGGTGATGAATAAAAAATGAGAACTCTATCCCAACAAATATATTATTATATCTTTTAATTCAAATAAAATCACATTGTTTTCTTTAGATTTTAATTTTTAAGTTATGATGGAATGTTTATTATTTTCAAAATGAGTTTTTGGGCGAATGATTTATTTATTCCTCTACGTTTGCGACATTTTCAGTCGTCCATGTCATTTTTCTGCCGCTGCCAAGACTTCTATTTACAGCTCCTCTTTCAGGAAACTTTAGAACACATTCCTGAATAGCATGTCGCAAAGGAAACTACAATGGCGGGAAATGCAGCAATGCAATTTCCCATTTTGGAAGTTTTCGACAAGGAAATCTTTATTTTCGGTAGTAAACATTTTTCCCGATTTCATAATTAATAACACATATGACGTTTTATTTGATTTTATTCACTGAAATAAACAATACGTAAAATAAAGGACAAAAACATCAAAGCACTCTACAGGAGACAATTTTTTGATCATCTGGTATTAACATAACATAATTATTTTTAAGCTTCCTGAAGAAGCCACCAAATAGTGGCGAAATATTGTAAACTAAACAATTTAATTCAAACATGCCCCTAATTATAATAAGGCAAAGATTCAAAATTTAAATTCTCGGAATGCCTTTATTATAATAAAGCACACTATACAGGGTGTTTCAAATTCGAGTCTCACCATGGGGATCTCTCTTATTATAAGAGATAGAGGGTAGGTTTAAATTCGGCACTTTTGCAGAATTTTATGCTGATTAATATTCCGTTGAGAAAACTGGGCTAAGTTTCTTTGTTTTCAAGAAAAATGAAAAAAAACTGAAAAAATGCGATTTTCTTTTTTTATTTATATCTTCGTTATTTGAAACAATAATTCAATACAAGACATTCTTATAGCACTTTTTTTATGATCTAATCGATGGCGTACTAATTTTACTACTAGCATGTTTCGTTTCTTCTGGACCATCATCAACTTCCTTATTTCTTATGGGCGCCATATTGGTTTTTTTATCAAATTAAATTCTTCTATTTTTTCTGATTACAACGATACCACATATGATATCTTTATTCTAATAAATAAAGACAGTCATAACAAAATATTTTTTTATGCTAATAAATCACGCATGCCATGAAATTAAAAGTAATCAATAGAAAATATAATGTAACTTGTAGCCTTGTGAATACAATATTTATAAAAAAAAGTTTTACAATGGAACAAAAAATTACATAATGATTTTTTTTTACAAACTAAAAATTATTTAAAAAAATAGTAATATGCGAAATGACAACATTAATATTAATAAAAATATTAACTCAAAATATATTTTTTTAGTTATGTTCAATAAAAAGCCTTAGCAGTAACAGAAATTCAAAGGTGTTCATTAAATTATTTATTATAATATACAATTTCCCTCTAGGAATTTTATTGAATTTCGAGACGAAATTGTTATATTTCATAATCTCCTAATTTATGTTCTGAATATATACATTTGGCCAAACATTTATTCTAAAGGAACATTGGGTCTCATATTCAAGCTTTGTTTTGCCTTTAAATCACTTAAAACCCTAAAAAATTAAGTTCACATTTATAAAACGACACTCTTGGTAATAAAAATTGAACGATTTAAATATTTAATAAATAGTAATATTTAATTTTAAATTTTGACAATCAATGACAGAATAACATCCATCTAGTTGCTAACAATGAGTGCTTCTTTAGTGTCAATAAAGAAAATTCCAAAAAATAAGATAACTAATTACAATAAAGGTATGATATATTATATCATTGTAATCAGAAAAAAATAGAGGATTTTAATCTGATAAAAAACCAATATGGCGCCCATAAGAAATAAGAAAGTTGATGATAGTCCAGAAGAAATGAAACATGCTAGTTGTAAAATTAGTACGCCATCGATTAGGTCATAAAAAAGTGCTATAAGAATGTCTTCATTGGATTGAATTATTGCTTCAAATAACGAAGATATAAATAAAAAAAGAAAATCGCATTTTTCAGTTGTTTTTTTTCATTTTTCTTGAAAAGAAAGAAACTTAGCCCAGTTTTCTCAACGGAATATTAATCAACATAAAATTCTGCAAAAGTGCCGAATTTAAACCTACCATCTATCTCATATAAGCGAGATCCCCATGGTGAGACTCGAATTTGAAACACCCTGTATAAACGAAAAGAAATTAAGTAAATTAAATAAAAATGATTTGAAAATAATTAATAAATTATTTCCATATTTAGCTTTGATACATTTTCGACGTTACGTAATTATTTTAAACAAATGCATATTAAAGCAACTACTTCCTGGGCAAATACCTCGCCGGACATTAAATTACATAATGTACACTTACTGTTGCATATCAATAAAATATTGCATCATGCAAATAATTTATTAATTATTTTCAAATCATTTTTTATTTAATTTATTTAAATAACTGTGACCAAGTGAATGAATACTCTTTTCTATTTATAGAAATTAATTAATTAATGTCAATGGATTTTTGTTACTATTTCTTCGTTAATAATTCGTTTTAAATTATACGCCAAATTGTGTGTATCTTCAAGATTATTACTTTACCTAATATCTTGATATAATGTAGTAATATTTTATTCCTTTTTTCACTTTTTTTTTATTTTTATCACTATATGTACATTTCAAGCACAACGTTCTCTTTTTCAGTAGTTTTCAATAGTTTTATGTAAAACTATTGAAAAAGAGCACGTTGTGCTTGAAATGTACATATAGCGATAAAAATAAAAAAAAAGTGAAAAAAGGAATAAAATATTACTACATTATATTATTACTTTACACTTATGCATATTTAGACTTAAATCATTGATATTGCAGCACTTAGATACATTATTAACATCCACTTGAAGTTCCTCGCCGTTTTATTTCATGTAGAATTTTCATTTCATAGCATGCATGTAACATCTGGAGAACTTTAAATAATTTAATATCGTTTTAATATCGTTAATCAAAGTGAATAATATCGGCCCATATTATTGTATATCGTGAGACATGAAATTTCCGACTTTGATATCTCGTATACGAATTGTAAGTTAGAACCGAAACCAATTCGAAACACTTGCACAAAAACCGTAAGAACCTTTTTCTAAAGTAAAATTGAATGATGAAAATGAAAATGTTCGATGAAGTTATCATCGAACACTTTTGAGAAGTATCTGTAAGCGACGATGATTTGACCTTATTTCCTCCAGGACGGTCAGTGGCTACACTGTGACATACCAGATGTAACTTGCATATCATGAAACATGAAACTTCCGACTTTGACATTTTGTATGTGAGTTGTAAGGTAGGAACGAAAGCAATTTAAAACACTTGCACGAAAACCATAATAACTTTTTTTAAAGTAAAATTGAATGATTCTCTGTCGAATGCTTGTATAAGCGACGTTGAGTTAACCTTTTATTCTTATACCGTCAAAATATTGGATTGTACTTCTAATAGATTTGTACTGGTTGATCTTCCTCTATAGAATCCGTGCTGCTCTTTTACAATGAAGGTTTTGACCATCCAGAATAGTTTCCGATCACTATTCTGTATATTAAAGTTTATTCAAAATCTTTGGAATTTATGATTCTATTCCGACTCCTCGATAATTCAGAATTTATGGCCAGTCTTATGGATTGGAATCAAAAAGTTCTTTTTCCAAATTTTTGGAAACGATTCTTAGTACAGCCAATTAGTGAATAAAGTATGTAATGGTTTTTATAGAGTAGGAACGTAGCAAAAACTTCTGGTCCAGATGTTGAACAATTTTCTAACGAGCTTAACTCATTGAATACTTTCTCCAGGTTTTAATTTATTATTATGGTAAGCTTCCCAACATTAAAATCTCATGTTTTAATACTCGTGCACTTCTAAATCTGCAACGCCATTTGAAACTTGGACTGTTATCAATAACTACATTTCCTGATATCCTTCTATTCGGAAAACCGTTAGTTTTTTTTAGTTTAGATATGATTCCCGAAGAATAACATATATCGGTTTAAATTTTATCAAAATTAGTTATATGAAATTGAATACTTATATACAGGGTGGCGCAAGATTCCGATGAAGTCCAATATCTCAGTTATTTAGAAATTTACAAAAAGATATTACTGACATAATTTGTAGCTACTGTAAAACTTCACATTTTAAAATTGGTTTCATATATACAGGGTGTCCAATAATCACGTGACGTATCAAACATATGATTTTTTAAATGGAATGCTATATTTTTTATGTCGATTTTAGATTCTACGCTTAAAATTTATCATTTTTGACATAAGGTTTATTAGGTCAGTTTTTAATATTTTAAAAGTTATAAACAATTTAAGGTTGAAATCAATGGAAGATTGGGGCCTTATTTTTCAAAAATGAAAAACGATGTAAACTTTCTGTTAACGCGATTTAATTGAAAAAAAATGCTTAATAATATTAGGAATAATCGTTTGTTACCATAAAGCAAATGTTGTGTACAGGGTGAAACAATACGCAAAATGATTTTTTTTCTTTTTTCACTTAAATGGAACACCCTATATTTTTTACACTATTTCGATAGAAAATTGATTGTTCTTTAATTTTTGTATAATAAACTATACCCCTATCTGTTACCATTTTTTAACAATTTCAATTCAAAGTACAAAATTATAAGTTTCGCTTATAATCTATAATTTAAGTAGGCTATAACAAATGCAATTCATAATCGTTTTCTGGTATTTAATAACATACTTACTCCCTAACCTAAAAGGATATTCAAATGACAATCGATATTTAAAGGCGCATGCAAAATATAAAGAAAATAGTTGCTCAACGATTATTTAGCGAGTTATAATGGTTATTGGGACATATTTTTTAAGAAAAAAATTGTAAAATGTTTGAATGCTATTGAATTAAAAAAAAAATGTGAATGTGTGAAATAAATACATAAAAATGTTAACAAAATATATTGATATAAATATTTTATTATTTCACTTAGTATCTATTTTCGGTTTTTCAGTCAACATGAATTGTTTAAATAAATCAATTTAAGAAGCATATAGGAATATTTTAAATATTTTTCGAATAATAACCAAAAAATATAGTTGTTGTTAGTTTTTAACAATTAAATTAATCATTTATTGAAGAAGTATGTTTAACTGCACCAGTGTTACAAAATATAACGTAAAATGTACTTTACTTACTAATTATAATATTAAGCGTAACTTTCACAACTAAATAAATTAGTTGTCCTGGCGCGGCCTACTTTGGTTAAAAATTCTATACCAAATTTGTATTTGAGATTAAATATCTTAAAAACGGTAAATGGTAGCTATTTAATGTTTTATATAAAAACTGAAGAGTGATCAATTTTCTACTAAACTAGCGTAAAAAATATAAGGTGTCCCATTTAAATAATTATGGAATAGGATAGAAGCGTATTCGAGCAAGGGACGGCACATCTTCCATTTATTATAACATTTTGTAAGAAAAAAACAAGTGTTAGTTTTTTGGAAAATTTCAAAGATTATTCAAAAATATTTCACCGCGGGTTAAGTGATGAAAATGATTAAAAATTTACGAAAAAAATGTTTTCTTTGTTGGAAAATTAATTTATTGTTAAACATAATTTTTGCGATGTGGACGATTTAAAAGAATAGGAATCGCAAAACAAACTAGCAAATCTTCATTAATGAATTTAGAACTAATGTATACCTACTTTAGTCTTTCGAAAATCGCATTTGTTTATTGCGAAAGTAATTTATTGATAAATGCAATTTTGGAGAATAAATTCATGATAATAATAGGAATCGTAAAATCTGTTTAAAAATAAATTATTAATATTAACATACCTTAATAGAAAAAATAACTTCCAACCCATTCCTGGTGAATCGAAAACCAACTCACCTCCACCACTCACTAATTACCACTTGTTCATAAACAAAAATAAATCGCGTTTTTAATTATTAATAATTTCTAACGTTAAAAATTAAACCGGAATAGTGAACACTGTGCGTTTTCGGACGACTGAATCGAAATACAAGAGCGCAATTATCGCAAATCAAGAAGAAAAAAACGATCAACGACTCACTCCGAGAACGCATTCCTGAGATAAGAAGATTCGTTGTACCTGGATCCTGGCGCACAGCCAAGAACATACCTATTTAAATTGTTGTATTTTCAATATTATCGTGTATTAAAATAATTACAGCTTAATATTTATTTACTTTTTTTTATTAAATTCTCATTTATCCCGTGGTAAAAAAATATGTGTGAATTATGATGTATTTTAATTAATACACTTGATTATTCGTTTCACTAAATTATTTTATATTTGTGTTCGCGTAACTTTCACAACTAAATAAATTAGTTGTTCTGGCACGGCCTACTTTGATTAAAAATTCTATACCAAATTTGTATTTGAGATTAAATATCTCAAAAACGGTAAACGGTAGCTATTTAATATGTTATATAAAAAATGAAGTGATTAATTTTCTATTAAAATAGCATAAAAAATATAGGGTGTCCCATTTAAGTAAAAAGAGAAAAAAATCATTTTGCGTATTGCTTCACATTGTATATATAAATTTGTTTTGAGAGAAAAAAAGAGTATTTCTTTTATAATTAACTATTTTTGCATTTGTATGGCGTTGACAGAATGTTTATTTCATTTTTCATTATTGAAATATTAGGCTCTAAACATCTATCGATTTCAACATTCATTTGTTTATAACTTTTAAACTATGAAAAATTGACCTATTAAATCTTATATAAAAAATGATTATTTTTAAACGTAGAATCGAAAATCTTCATAAAAAATATATCATTCCATTTAAAAAAACATATGTTTGATACGTTACGTGATTATTGGACACCTTGTATATATGAAACACTAATTTTAAAATGTGAATTTTGACAGTAGCTACTAATAATATAAGTAACATTTTTTTGTATATTTCTTTATAACTGAGATATTGGACTTCATCGTAATCTTGCGCCACCCTGTATTTGAGATACAAATCGCACTACAAGGGTCGAAAATATTTTTGCAAAAATAAATTATTGTCCACATATCTACTGGACTTGTTTTACTATGAAGTAACATTTAATAAGATTTAACAAAATATATTTTTTATATGCAGAAAGACCGACGGTCGATAGCCATTTTTTGAGATCTAACAATGTGTAAATTATTGTATTTATATGTATTATAAAATTATATAATGTAATACTCAGAAATAAAGATTTTCAATATATATATTTTTTTATAAAATTCTTGAAATTTCTAATTAATTATAACTGTTTTAACTTTTAATTTAATTAATTATTTATAAATAAAAAAGAGTATTTATTCACTTGGTCACAGTTATTTAAATGTATTAAATAAAAATGCTTTGAAAATAATTAATAAATTATGTAATTCAATATCTGGCGTGGGTATTTGCCCGGGAAGTAGTTGTTTTAATGTGCAATTGTTTAACGTACTTACGTAACGTAAGTCAAAAGGCACTGAGCTAAATGTGAAAATAATTTAATAATTATTTTCAAATCATTTTTATTTAATATAATTAATTATTATAATAATAATAATAAGGACGTACGTTTTTGTTATTATTACGAGCAATTGTATATTCGATAACAAATTCGAAATTATTAATACGTGTAATAAGGAAAGAAAGCTCTTATTACTGGGGTAATTTGAGGCAAATAAGTAGAACAAACGCGGAATTCTAATATACGATCAATCAATGGGGATGTCAATGATCCTCCCCTACTAATTCAGTTTTAATAATAAATTATTGGTAGATTTGTATTCACATTTGTTATTATACTAAAGCTGAAATACCTCAGGTCGATAGCTACTTGGTAGATAATTTTCACAAAAGGATATTTCTTGTAATATGTTTATTTTTATATTATTAACTTGATATATCTGTCAATAAAGATATATATGAACTACCAATGTTAAAATATTAAAAATATTATTTATTCTGTTATAATTTGGCTTACCAAATTTTCGTAAATTAACTTTATATAATGTGAATTTTTTTTTATAAATTTAACCAACTTTATAGAACTTAATCCTCCCCACTGTCACACTGTGAATACAAATCTACCAATAATTTATTAATATAAACACTAATCATAATTGTTAAAATATTGATTATCTGCCCGATGTAGCTATAGTATAGCGAAAGAATTAATAATTGTTGTATTAGATAAATAAATCATAAAGTAGGACTTAGTTAATTTTATTCTTCAATATCTTAAATGTAAGATAACTTATTTAAAATAACGTCAATAATCATTTGCATTAAAACTTCATTAAAACCATATGAAAATCGTTTTGTCGTCAGCCGATTAATTTTTGAAAATTTAAAATAAATCCCACTTTTGGTGAATGCGCCGGGTATACACGAGGAAGGTTTATAAAAGGTGGTCAGAAAAGATGTGATGATCGTCATGTAGATTCGTTAATTGTTTGATTTCTAGTAGAAAGTTTAAGATAAAAATTATTGAATTGTTGCTTGCAACTCCACATGAGCCAATTTAATTAAATGTAAACTTGGCAGCGGTGGATCATACAAGTTTAATAATAATTATAAATTTAACAAATCGGATAAGTGTCATGTTTGAAATATACAACAAAATTAAAATTATATACAGGGTGAGTCATCGAAATTCCCATCTTCGATATCTCCCTTGTTGAAAGAATTTCAGCAAAATTAATATAATTTATTCGCCTACTTAAGAAGCATAACGTAAATTATTTTCACATATACGTATAATATCCTTTTTTCCGGAATTTATATCAACTTTATTATCTTAAATGGGACTCACTATTTTTTAATTCCTCTTAAAATTATCTTAACCATAATATTACATTGTTAGTACGTTTGATAAGTTGCCCTTGCAAAAAAAATCTAAAAAAATTAGAGTTGCAGTGGTTTATATATATATAAAAATTTTACATAATGCTTCTTCAGTAGTCGAATAAATTTTATTAATAAATTAATGCTGAATTTCAAACAACATGGGGAGATATCGAGGACGGACATTTCAATGTCTCGTTCTGTATAAAGTAAATGTTAAAAATACCAAATCGGTAAATTTGTTAGCCTATATTCATTACAATTAATGGAGAACATCTGTTGTGTTACTCTGAAGTAACATTTAATAAGAATAGAAAAATATAATTTAATACAATTCTTGGAATTTCTAATTTATTTATAATTTATTGAAATTTTAAAATAGTGTTTTTTATTGTAAATTCTATTAATATTATCCAAAATAATGGGTTTCATTTGAAGCTTTCTTTGAGTTAACACTCGGTATAATTCAATTACATATCACTGAGCTTTTTTGACTAGCCAATTAAAAAGTTTAACTTATAAGAAGGCATTAGTTTACTATGATTTACTAATGAGCTAATTAATGTTAATGTCAGCAGATTCAGCGGTCTTATATACTGGTCGAAAAAAATCAGTTGTTGATAATTATAAACTTTGGAAAATTAACTAACCGAACTTTAAAATTCAACTAAATTCTTCAGTTCGTAACAAATAATTGTGGAATAAAATATAATTTATAGCAAATAATTGTGGAATACAACATAATTTAACCTATAAACCTTTTTTTTAATTATGTTGTATTCCACAATTACTTGCTACTAACTGAAAAAAAAAAATAGTTGAATGTTAACGTTAAATAATTATGGAATACAACATAATTTAACCTATAAATTATGTTTTATACCACAATTATTTGTTATTAACTGAAGAATTTGGTTGAATTTAACGTTCGGTTAGTTAATTTTCCCAAAGTTTATAATTATCAACCACCGGTCGTACTTGTGGAGTCTGCTGAATGCGACTAATCTGAGGTATGTGACAAAATGTAAACTGGCTGTATTTAACTGTGATTTTAGTTCTTCTTTCAAAAACAACCCTGTTTATCAAAATTTTAAAATCAAGAAAAAGAAAATCAAGTAAAGGAACTAATAAAGTCGCCCACCAATCGCATTTTAAACTAATCGATGGTTGAATATTTTACTTGATGAAACTCCATAATACAGTATTTATAAATAAAACAATATGTTTTTAAAGTTTAACAAATTTTACTGTTGAGGCACTGCTACAATTGTTTCGCCAACATATTGCCATTATCAGACAGATGTTTAATCATTGTATTGGCGAAACAATTGTAGCAATGCCTCTATAATATTTTTTTGAAACTTAAAAACCGTTGCTTTATTTACAAATCGTGTATTTTTAACTGTTAACACTAAACCAATGGATTACGTGAGAGATACATTTCTTACCAATGACGGTAATTCAAAGGTGGATTAATTTCAAAACGTCTTATAAATTAAATTAAAGTAAACAAATCATGATTCAGTTGGCCATGAATCGTATCATTACACAATCGTTTTAAATAGGATTTTTTAATTGTAAACTCATTTAGCACGTGGTAAAACATTTTTTAAAACGCTAAATTTAAACTTGACTTGTGGGGCTGTGGTGGCACTTCGACCTAAAGATCTTTTGTGCCCCAAATTTAAACTTAATTTGAAATTAATAAAAGACTTGTTTATTGTTTCATTTTTTAAAATTCCTCCTCAGGTACCGTAGATTGAACCAAATATGCCTGAAGCTTTTCTTGTTTTTGAGTTATTCTTGTATTTAAAAATGAGGATTTCAACAATAACCAAGTGTTTTATTAATTTAAAACTAAGTTTAAATTCAGTGTTATTATAGGAAAGGACTTACTCGGTGAAATAAATTCAGACAGGGCATAATGGCTATTTGGTTGATAGCCCATGAATAACACACAATTGAAAATTGTTAATAAAGATTAACATATATTGAGAATATATTATGAATATATTTATTTAATATATTATGTTAGATAATATGCAATGTATTATTTTTCTCAGATAATTGAGATTTAGTAGTAGCATTTAAGAAAATTAGCTGGACATGCAGAGTGGCCAGAAAGGTGTAATAAAAGTGGTTCATTAATTATTTTCTAGTAGAAAATTTGAGAGAATAATAATACACAAAATAGTAGAGTTATAAAGTATAAATACATTATACTTGTTTAGAAATTTCGCATTCCTTTAAATTGGCTCGCGAGAAGTTTGTTGTTTATAACTTCGCCAATTTAAAGAAATACTAATTTGTATCTCTACCTCATCCAAATTGCAGGAAGATCCTCCCTAAGAATCTTCACAAGAATTATTGTTGTTGTTTATTGTTTATTAACGGTAGGTCCATTTAAATACATATTGCTTTATACTAACTATACATTAAAAGATAAAGAATTAGACATCCTAATAATCCTCTCCACAATCCAACCAATGAACATTTCTACGAATCCACTTAAGTCACTCCCATATCTCAACGTATAATTAACCTTACGCAAAAATTTGCAATTATTCCCAATAACCAAACCTTCCTTACAAAATTCTATATCCCCAAAAATCCTAACGTTCTTCCAAAATTTTCACATTCTATTCTCATTATTAGGCTTGTAGATGGTTCAGCTAGCTAATATAGATTTCTTTTAATTCTTCACAATAAATTCAAAATAAATAAAGACCTCTGGTCAATAGCCTATGACAGACTTACACACAATTGTAAATTGTAGCTATTTATATTATTGTATTAATAATTAACTTCTCACTTAACCAGTGGTGAAACATTTTTGAACTAACTTGTGTTAACAAACACAAACAATAATTTTACATACAATAATATAATTAAGGTATATTTTAATTAAAACACTTGGTTTGTTTCACTGTTTTTTTATAAAAATATAACTGGTTTCGACCTTTAGTCATCTTCAGGGAGATTCCTGAAGAACTAGTCGGAGTAAAAATATAAAAAGAAACAGTGAAACAAACCAAGTGTTTTAATTAAAATATACCTTAATTATATTATTGTATGTAAAATTATTTTTTGTGTTTATTAACAAAGGTTTCTGTATATATTATACAAATTTGTAAATAAGTATTAAATAATAATCATAAATCTACAAAATCTAGCAAATGTCTTATTTGAAGTATTAAAACAAAAGGCTACACATGGAAATATTAATAGTTGTCAGATCTATTTTTAAAAATGATTCTGATGAAGTTATAAGTTGTTGAATTTTCCAATTTATTTATTACCAGTGCTATTAAAATTTTACAAATGTAAATTAATTGTACCATATTTTTCCGAAATATTTAAATTATAAATAAACAAACATATATTTAATATTTCAATGAGTTTGTGAGCCGTTACGAAGAAGAATCAATTTTTTCCGACGTCAAAAATTACGTATTACTTTCTTGCACAAGATTGTGAATGGTCGACTTGATAACCTTGATATTTTAAAACTAATTGGCTTGCATATTCCGATTTTTTTACTGTAGACATAAAATTACTTTCAATATAACTCATATTAATGCAATTTGCAACAACATTAATCGACCACCTCCAGCTTGTTTTCTATTTTACCAATCTTTATGTATGTTGTTTTGTAAGATTTAATTTTAATGTATTATAGTATTTGAGCTTTTGTTTTAATATAATAGTCTTTTAATTGGGAACTTGTTTCCTGTTGGGCATTAAATGTTATTTAATCATCTGCTTGATGATGCCACTGTGTGTGTCGAAACAATTGTAGCAGTGTTTTCTATAATACATTTTGTGAAACTTAAAAAAACTGTTGTTTATTTGCAAATAGTGTATTATGGAGTTTCATCAAGTAAAAGACTTATTTATTTTATTTAATAAATGTTATTATTATTTAGATTATTTATCCAAATAATTATTTAGGGATTATAAAAGAATCAACTAGTTGAAGATTAGCATATCTTTTCTAACCACCTTGTACATCGTGTATTGTTTCTAAAATATATTACAGTAAATATTTAGTGTACTAAAAATAATCTAAATATGGTTTGGTGCAAGGTATACTATAATACGGCTATTTTATAGTATACCTTGCACCAAACCATATTTAGCTTATTTTTTGTAAACTACATGTTTACTGTAAGAACAAATTCTTTATTAAGAAGTTTAGGCTGATATGTAAAACGAATCTAATAAATATAAATAGAAAACAAGCTAAATGTGAAAATAATTTATTAATTATTTTCAAATCATTTTTATTTAATATAAGAATCTAATAAATTTTGATGCACAAAATAGTAGATTTAAGGGATATATTTCAATGTAATATATTTAATGGAGTATTTTATAACAAATTATAGTGACACATGCCATGCTTTTAGTATAGAAAACGTCACTATTGTCATTTTGTTTACAAAAAAAGGATGAGTTGAATTACCTGTCCTTCCGTTACAATCCCCAGTTTGCATGGGATGATCAGGAATCATCACGTGGTTTAAATTCAAATTAGGGTAAAACTCCAACATTTTCGCTCCTTGTCCCTTCAAAAGAACGCACCACACCAAAAAGTCAAAACCAAACAACTACCGAATCTTGTTCCAAACAGTACACACTTTCGATAAATTAAACCCACAGCACCGCAACAAAACTTTTCGCAACAAAAAAAAGAAAAACAACCGAAACCTTTTTCAGTCCCTTTCAATTTCAAACATCACACGTGCCCTACGATGCAAGTTGCACTACTGTCCCTTTAACTATAGATCCTCGGTGACACCAGATATCGAAGGGTTGTCGGTTCGGGAGAGAGAGAGGGAGGACGCCCCACCCTCCAGGACGAAGCCGACCCTGGCGCTCTTTTCCGGCGGCTCCGCCGAAAATGTAGTTCCCCGCGGGCGGGGCTTGGGACACCCTAAAGGGCGTCTCTCGATCCCCTCCGCTGGAAATCCCCTCTACTGAATTCTGAAAATGCGCACGCGTTTAGTTCAGATCCTGCGCGTTCCCTTTATCAATTTCCTCATCGTGTAAAAGGGATTATAGCGGCGGAGGTCTGTCAGGAATAGGAGGAATATTGTAAGGATTATCCCTTCTACTTCTTCTTCTTCTCCTCGGCTGTTGTTAATGTTTGAATAGTATTTGCGTTGTAACTAGTATGTTCATTTTGTAAGTTTAATCTCCGGGCGTGTTGCTGAATTATAAATTGGCTTTTCGTTTTTGTTTTGTTTTCATCCGCGTAAGGTTTAATAAGCGTAAGACATTTTATAGTGTTGCTTTTTTCTTATGTTCATTTTTATTCATTGGAAATAAAATATTTAGGAATTTATAAGGTAGTAAAAAGTCATAAATGCAGTTTTAGAATGGATTAATAATTATGTTGTAACAAGGTTTGTTTTATGACATACCTTTTTTTGAAAAATATAAAATTACTGAATAATATTTCATAATCATCAAATATAAAAATCTATGAACTTCTTCTAAAGTAGCAAAAAACGATGCACGAATGATCTTCCCCTTGACGTCCAATGTCAATCCTCTAGATTTAGCTATACAATTTTTCGTTAGTAGATGATTGGAGAGTCATAAATTTAGATAGAATTAGACCTATTCCGTACGGAAAAATATAAGTTTAAAGTGTACGTTATGATTTAATTTCACATTCTATTAATACATATTTATTACATAAGCTGCTTAGACTGTTATGAGTGGTTGTGAGTTGTGTGAAGATTTGAATGATTAATATAGAAAAACAATTGTAAATAAAGTTTACAATTGTAAACTATTGAAGATGACTTCATCGTAGTCGAAATACGTATTTAGTAAAAATAAATATTTGTGAAGGAAAGTTTTTACAAGTGTTTTTCTAAATTAATGCTTAGACTGTGATGATAAAATATAAAGTACACGCACAACAACATTTTTCATACGGAATAACCCTGTATATCTGGAAATGCAAAGTTTATCTTTAACTGATAGAGATGTTCGGTAGTTGAGATGAAATTTGACTTTTTTTTTAAATTGAGCTTTGAGTCGAATGTTATTCTAAAATATTTGGTACAATGAAGATATACATAAACAAAGGTATTTTTAGATGGAAACATTTTTAGGAGCAGTATTGCGGTGATTTGGGGTTTATTTCAATTTATGTTGATTATACATTTAGCAAATCAGAGAATCTAAAATTTGTTGTAAGGTTTGTAAAGTATACTGGCAAATAAAAAAAGAGTAATAAAATTACCCTTTAAAATTATAGATTTTATTATCAACACGTAGTTGGTAAGATATTGTCTATACAGGGTTGGACAAAATTGTCGGAATGCTTAAATAATTCTCAAAGAGTAAAAAAAAAAAAAATAAATTTAATGTACAACGTTTTCAATTCATTGAGATAATTGCGTTTCAAATGGAACACTCTATATATTTTAAAATTTTTGAATTATAAGAATATTTTACAGGAATATTTTTTTTATAAAAAAATTTATGTTATAAAATAATTAATTTATCACAATAATTGATAGACGATGCCAGCGCCAAATAAATTAATTAATTTTCAGAATTAAATATTAAACTCACATTTCGCGACAATGTGTTGTGCACTTTAGTACTTTAGGATCAAGTTAATGTATTTTTCGAAAACTAAAAGGAGATCTTCAAATTTGTATATACAGGTCTATATAGCCGCAGTAATAACCATTTTGTTAATTTTTCACGCATTTTTGTTTCCACTGTACAAGAATGAAGAAAGCGAAATTTCAAAACCGCTTTATTTTATCGCATTATTAAATTCCAAAGTTTAACCACTTTTCAGGCCTTTCAGAGCGAAATAAACACTTTAATTAGTTCAAAAGAATAAGATGAATTCTAATAAGAAAATAAGTGCGAAACAGAAGAACGAAAAGGATGCCCATATTGTCCATCACCTTTTAAGGTTGCGGTTTAGTGGAAAGGGATAGCTATATAGTAAAATGGAAATAATCGTTTGAAAATAGAGCTATTCTTTTGGATTTCATAATATAAATGTGTATTTACATTTTTTATCTACCAAGTATAAAGTATCAGTCTAAATAAAAAATAAATCGTTAATTTTCGTGTATTACGTCAATTTACTAGTTTAAGTTAGAAAAGAAAATTGTAAGATATAATGAAATTAATAGGTCATGTCTGCTAAGTTATTTAAATGCAGAATTTAGTGAAATCCTTTAAATTTTCATTGCACAAGTTTTTATTTGCAAAAATTTAATTTAAAATTTGTTATAAATTTGATCAATTTTCATTGTTTTTCATAATTATTTTTCACAGAAACTAAACATTAAAATAATTTTTAATTTATCTGATGAAATTCCTGCTTATTTTAAGATTATTTTAATGTATAATACAATATTGTTCATTGATCACAACAACAATCTAACTCAAATTAGTGATTGCCCATATTTGTATAGCTATCTCTTTCTTCTAAACCGCACCCTTAATAATCTTATTAAAGGTATCGGTACCAGACACCAGCGTGATCGGACCAATCAGATCGGCCGGTGATGACTCATTTGAACCGGTATTGCTTATCAGATCAACAATCAATAAAACAGACGAAAAAAAAAAAAAAATATTTGTATGTATAGTATTCAATCATCGTAAATTAATGCGTGTGCTCTATATTTCTTTTGGTACAATTCAAACGGTGAAGAGTAATAATAATTTTCTTTTCATTAGTTCCACAGAGAGAACATCATTAATTATGTAAGTATTATATTAATAATTAATTTGAATTAAAAGGAAAAACATTAATTATTCTTTTCCAATTACTTTGCAGTTAAAGTCTTGCTAAGTAAGTACAAAGAAAATACAAGTGTATACAGACGGAATTTTATATATCGTTAATTTTGTTTGTGTAAAATATTTTTGATTCAAAAAACGTTGCTTTATCAGTATTTCTGAGATGCAACTGCAAGTATTTATTGTATAATTCAATGTCCGGCGTGGGTATTTGCCTGGGAAGTAGTTGTTTCAATAGATATTTGTATTTTCTTTGTACTCACTTATCAAGTATTTAATTGCAGAGCAATTAGAAAGAGAATAATTAATTAATTAAGTATTTTCAAATTCGTTTTCTATTAATTCAATTAAATCTGCAATGTGAAACATTTCAAAGATCTTTATAATACTTAATTTGTTTATATTTCAAATTAGATCGAAACTCGTTGAAAAGTAACTTATTGATATAAAGAAAACACTTAACTTTTTTATACCACTTTTATTTTACTTTAAAAGTGCTATAAAAAAGTTAAGTGTTTTCTTTATATCAAAATTGAAAATGTACCACGAAGTGAAAGCCTCCAAGATCCAAGTAACTTATTGATTTTGCAGCACATTCTAGTACTGAAATTATTTTCATTAGTTGACAAATCAAAAATGATACCGAGGTACTTACATAGATAGATGGATGTTGTTACGATTGATTAATTATACAACACAATGTTTTAAATTATTTTAATAAAGTACCAAAAAATCTACTTACTCCACATAATATTTAACGCTTACGTCCGATCTAAACTAGAGTATTATTCTTTGATTTGGTTCTCTTACACTCAACAACAAATTTTACTAATTGAAAGTGTTCAAAGAAAATTTGCAAAATTTCTGCATTTTAAACTACTAGGGCATTACCCTCCTCAAGAATTTGATCACACTATGCTTCTTAAAATTGTCAACATTGAGTCCCTTGAATAAAGACGTCATACAGCTAGTATTTCATTTTTGTTTAAGATTTTACACAACCATGTTGGTTGCAGTGATATATTAAGCCAGATCAACTTTCATGCTCCAGTATTCAACGGGCGACATAAACCAACATTCTATGTTCACTTCAATCGAAATATGTCTGGTTTACGTTCTCCTATTAGCACAATGTGTACAATTTTTAACGAACGGTTTTATGATTGTGATATATTCTGTGATACGCTTTCATCAATATTATTTCGCTACTAATTCTTTTTACAATTTGTAATCTTTATTTATATATTTTATTGTTTTCGTATCGATATTTGTACTGGTATTTATTTATATTTATATTCATGTTTGTCTTGCTATTATTATAATGTAAAATTATTTTGTATTATCCTGTAATTGGGCTACTGTTTCCTGTTGGGTAATAAATTTATTATTATTATTATTATTATATAAATAAAAAACATATTTATTTAACAGGTAATATTTATTTATAATTTAAAATATATAATTAATTTACATAAAGCAATTAAGTAATTAACTACCGGAATTTTTTATAATTCAATATAAGAATTAATATAACGTACTTTGCTTAAATTGAAGCGAAATTACCATGAAATAGCTTTATTTTAATCTATTCAGGAAACCGATTGAATAATGCCCCAATTAAGAATTATCGCGGCCATCTATCGGATAAATCCATCTCCCTCCTCGATATAATATCAATTCCAATAAGCGGCGGCGAATCTGTCGACCGGAAATATAAATTTCAAATGTGCCGTCATTTCCAATACGCCACTCACTTCCCCTAAAATATAATTGAATCGTTTTCTTCGGTGTGAAAATTACCGTTTCCGATTATAAAAATGGGGACGATAAGAATCTCTGCGAACAATTAAAATAATAATAAGTTAATTTTTCTTATAGTAAAGTATTTTGTACAATACATATTCACTTGCATATATACCGGGTGTTGACTAGGTATACATAAAATTTCACAAGTAAATTCAAGCAGGAATTAAGGAAAATTCCTGCTTCCCGTTTAATTTTATAGAAAAAATGAAAGAATTAAAATGCGTTCAGTATTTAAAAATCTGCCTAAAATGATGCTTTGTTCAATTTTACAATCGATTTTTTGTGTTTTTTCTTCAAAATGAACTGGAAAGCAGATATTTACAAAAAAATATTTTTACATGTAAAATCCCTATGTATATCTGATCGCGCAAACACATGATATATACGGGGTGGTGCAGGGTTCCGACAAAGTTCAATATCTCAGTTATTGTTACTTACATAATTTGTAGCTACTGTTAAACTTCATATTTTAAAACTAGTTTCATATATACAGGGTGTTCAATAATCACGTGACGTATCAAACATATGTTTTTTTTTTAATAGAATGATATACTCTTTATAAAGAATTTCGATTCTATTTTTAAAAATAACCATGTTTGATATAAGATTTAATAGGCCAATTTTTGTTATTTTAAAAGTTATATACAAATGAATGTTGAAATCGATAGATGTTTAGAAACTTATATTTCAATAATGAAAAAACGAAATAAACATTCTGTCAACGCCATACAAATGCAAAAATACTTAATAATAAAAGAAATACTCTTTTTTTTCTCTTAGAACAAATTATTGTATACAAGGTGAAGCAATACGCAAAATGATTTTTTTCTTTTTTTACTTAAATGGAACATCCTATCCTTTTACGCTATTTTAATAGAAAATTGAGCACTCTTGATTTTTTATATAACATATTAAATAGCTACCATTTACCGTTTTTGAGATATTATTCTCAAATACAAATTTGGTATGGAATTTTTAACCAAAGTAGGCCGCGCCAGAACAACTGATTTATTTAGTTGTGAAAGTTACTTTTAATATCATATTTAGTAAGTAAAGTTCATTTTACGTTATATTTTGTAACACTGGTGCAGTTAAACATACTTCTTCAATAAATAATTAATTTAACTATTAAAAACTAACAACAAATATATGTTTTGGTTATTATTAGAAAAATATTTAAAATATTATTATATGCTTATTAAATTGATTTATTTAAACAATTAATGTACACTGAAAAACCGAAAGTGGATACTAAGTGAAATAACTAAATACTTATTTCATTATATATGTATATATACAAACATCTTTATTCAGACAATATGACAACACAATTTTACAAAATTTATTATAACAATATGTACAATTGTGTTAGTAGTCTGCCATTCATAATATTTTGTTAGTATTAACATTTTTTATATATTTATTTCACGCATTCATAACATTTTCTTTTCTAATTCAATAGCATTCAAACACCCTAAATAAATGTCGACCAACTATTTTCTTCATATTTTGCAGGCGCCATTAAATATCGATTGTCATTTTATAAATGAAACTAATTTTAAAATATGAAGTTTGAAGTTTAAGAGTAGCTACAAATTATATCAGTAATATTTTTTGTATATTTTTAAATAAGTGAGATATTGAACTTCGTTAGAATCTTGCGCCACCCTGTTTATATAAACGAATATTAATATCTAAGTAGGAGAAATAACATGTAATTCAGATTTGTCCATTCTTGATTAATACTCTGATCTTTCATTAAATCATTTAAAATAATATAAATTATAAGTTAATTGAACTAAGTTCAGTAACTTATCACAAATAATTGCATTTTGAGCGAATATATATTGATACATACGCTTTTTGAAAATAAATTTTGTGTTAATATCAAGTGAAGACGGCGGCAGATTATTAATGTAGTTGATAATATTGACGTGAAATAATCTCTCACATAAAGCTGTTCCATGAATTTGTGGGGATAATTTACCACGACTTTGTGATATTAATGTTGTAAATATCAGTAGCATAATTTCTCATGTAATTAAGTAGGTATTTTATTCCTGATGATATTATGTAATAAACAGTAGCTCTGCAATTTTCAACGTATTTAGCCATTACAAATCCTTAAATTAATGACGTATCCTATCACCCTTATGAGGCCCATAAAAAAGTCTAATGCATGTATTTTGGATTCTTTGAATCCGAGACTTTGCAGCTTGATCAAGGCAAGGTTGTGTAAGAGACAGCAATTGATCAGTCGTCTCAAAAAAAGTATTTTAGTTTCGAATCAAGAAATGTATGATTAAGGTAAATCCGTCTTAAATTGCCATACACGTTGTTTATAAGCTAATAGTATCAAAAGCTTTGCTTTAATCAAGCAATACTAATGCAGCCATTTCAGCCCTTTTATAACTTTCAAGAATATCGGACACTTTTTTCTCATTAATCACTTGGTAAAACTTTGTTAATATTGAATTATACTTGTAAATTTGTTTAGTTTTGTTTATGTTTATTTCAACTTCAACTAATTTCGGCTTAATGCCAAAAACAAAAAGTGAAAGTGTCTAAATTACGCATTGTTAAATCGCAAAATGTAGAAATTAACCGTACCGAAATTAATAACCAAAATTATATTACATTCTATCCTAGACTTTAAAATTTTACAGATATACGGTTTAATAACGAAGAGACAAAATTATTGGGGGAGTAAAACTTCTAGGATAATTAAAATCTTCAAATCACACTATAAAAGTCAATCACGTATCTCAGATAAGAAAACAGTAATTAATATAAACAAACAATTTAAAAAATAATAACTTAATACTCTGCAAAGCAGATAAAGGTAATACTATTACAATTATAAATAAACAGGAATACATTAAAGAAACCGAGGAATTACTACAAACAAATAAATTTTCAATGAAACACTTTAACTTTGTTTGTATAACACACTATTTTTTATTTTTGTGACTGCAGTTTCGGCAACTCAACTTGCCATTATCAAACAGAGTAACTTAAATTACGGTATGGTACAGGTATATATACAGAAAAAATGGTTAATTACAAAATAGCTTTAAATATGGGGGTATACACTAGATCGACCTGGTCGTTGATTAGGGGGATTCCCGGATTAGCGCGGGCTTTCTGTATCTCCAGGGATTCTAACAGATTCATTTTTTGGCCTTTTTCAGCATTATGGATAATTTTAAGTACATTTTCGCCAAAAGAGTGGTTTTCATCAATTAGATGTTTGGCGAAATTTGATTTATCTATTTGATTTAGACGAAAAGAGCGTTGATGTTCTTTGAGTCGAATGCCAAAATTACGACCAGTTTGACCAATGTATACTCCTTCACAATCGGGACAAACAAGTTTATAAATACCGGATTTACTAAAATTACATTGTTTTGTTTTGTTATTAAAAATGTGGTTTTCCGTTTTACTGTATGTTTTAAAAGCAATGTTAAGATTATGTTTTTTAAGGATGTTTTTAATTTGTATGCTAATATTACCGAAATAAGTAATTGATCGGAAAGGTGTTTTCAATATTAATGGATTGCCAGCATATAATAATTTATCAATTTTCTTAATATTGTGTTTTCTCAACATGTTGTCAATTAATTTAGGTTTGAAACCATTGTTAGTTGCGATCTGTTTTATTATGTTAATTTCGTTGTTTAATGAAACAGCTGACAAAGGGATGCTTAAGGCTCTATGGATCATTGAGTTAAATGCGGCAGTTTTGTGTTTAAGGGGGTGTCTAGAGTTATTAGGGATAAGGGAATCTGTGAAGGTAGGTTTTCTATAAATATCATAAGAGAATGCGTTATTGACTCTAGTTATGGAAATATCTAAATATTTAATATTATTGTTAACTTCTGTTTCTACTGTGAATTTAATTTTCGGGTGAAGGTTGTTAATAAAATCTAGAAATTGTTTTAGTTGTTTATCCGTACATACAAAACATGCTAAGATATCATCAACATAACGGTGCCACATTTTAATGTGTTTATGGGCTAATGGTGAATTTAAGATTTTTAAAGTTAAATTATGCATGAATATCTCTGCTAGCAAAGGACTCAAGGGGGAGCCCATTGCTAGACCTTGTGTTTGTTTGTAGAATTTACCTTCAAAAGAAAAATAATTACTATTTAAAATTGTCTCTAAAATGTTTAAAAATTCCGTTTTAATGGTGATGTTAACGTTGTTTTCATCAAACGAGCTTTCTATTATTTTAATGCATTCTTTTGGAGGTATATTTGCAAACATGTTTGTTACGTCAAATGATACTAATTTGTAATTTGATTGCAATTTGAAATTTGTTAATTTATTTGTGAGTTCTGCGGAATTTTTAATTGAATATGGGTCTCTGAAGTTTGTGAGTTCTCTGTATAATGAGTTTAATTGGATAGAAATGGTTCGGGCGGGAGAATTAATGTATGAGACTACTGGACGGATTGGTGTATTTTCTTTATGAATCTTAGCTAAACCATATAACCTGGGGGCAATTGGATTCCTGGGAAGTAGTGTAAATGGATTCAAAAGTGAGAAAATTTGATTAGGGTTGTTAATGAAAGATTTAAGAGCTTTTTGTAAATAGGTAGTGGGATCCGATTTCAACTCGATGATCTCAGAATCTTTTAAGAAATTATTAACTTTCTCTATGTAGTCGGGTTTCTCTAGGATAACTACTGAATTACCTTTATCGGCTTTCGTTATTATTAAGTTATTCATTTTAATTTTATTTTTAATTGATCTGACACCTTTCTTAATTATTTTGGCTATTTTGTGTTTTGTTAAGTCACAATCTGTAATGTCCTTAAGGGCTAATTCTGATTCAACTATTAGTGTCTCTTTAAAATTATTGCAATTAATGTGTGGGGAATATTTGGGACTAAATTCTAACAATTTAAATTCTGGATTTGAGAAAACCACATTGCTTTTATTAATGACTCTTATATGGAAATTGATTGCTGTAATGGGAGGGTTAATGCGTTGCGATTTGACTTCTCTTAGTTGGTGTAGCTTCTTCCTCTGGGTTAAATATTTCTTGTGGGCGATGTAACTGACCTTCTCACGTACGTAGTCATCCAATAAATCGAATTCAACTGGGTGAAGTTCTTGTGCCAATTCACAATGCAGTACTTTGAGGTATGTGAAAACGGCATCTCGATTCTTGAACCAGGATTTTAGTTCTTCTTTAATCCAATTTGTTGCACCTTTCTTCAATGTGTTTTTTGCGGCTACTGATTTACATTTTATGTTAATTTGCACATAGTTGGGAACTACGTTTGATTTTAAGCACTGTTGGTTAAATCTAATATTAAGTGATGCCAATTTTGCTTTTAACCGTAATATACCACACAATGGCAAACTAATTTCATTCGACGTGAAAAGCTTGTTCACTTCATTTCCAATTAAGGAATTAAAAAACAATTATCGAACAACATTTAAATAATTGCAATGAATCCCATATAAAAAAGTCGGAAATGAAGTCATTAATAGATATTTGAATTGGTCAGTGAATTATGAAACTTACTAGGAAAAAATGAAAGTAAATATGTACATTTTTGGAACAGATATGTTGACAACATATTTTGAATATATTGATAGACACAAACAGACAATTAGAGACGAATATAAATTTCATTAATAAAATTAATAGTAACATCCAATTTACAGTCGAGAAGGAAATAAAAGTCTAAATTTTCTTGATTTAACCATCACAAAAACAAACAATTATACATTATCATACAAAATATACAGGAAAAATACATGTGTAGACGTTATTATTCCTGTTATTCCTGCAAATTCAAACACTCATCAACGGATCAAACATAGTATATTTCACTCTCTTCTACATAGGTTAATAAATATCCCTCTTAACAAAATAGATTTTGATAATGAATTACTTACAATTAAGACCATTACGACTAACAATGGATATAGGAAAAATTATTTGATACCATGCTCAAAAAAAAAGAAAAAAAAATCACAAAAATGTTTTTATAACGTGCCCCCGATAAAATTAATACGTGGAACAAAATAGAACTCATCAATCTTTTGTCTCTCCAAATTATGAATTCACTGAACAGAAAGGATAGTGATATAATTTTGGTTAACACGATAAATTTAGGGAAATTGTTAATAAACAACAAAATAAAATCGGACAATAGTCGTTTTAAGAAAAATGGTATTTATGAATTGCAATGTAAACAATGTGATGCAGTATATATAAAAAAACCAGTAGGTCATTCGATATTTGAATAATGGAACACTTAAAAGATATTGAAAATGGAAAAGAAACTATCGGTTTTTCTAGACATCGCAACAAATCACCGCTTTTCTTCAAGCGATTTAAAAATTTTACACACAGGCAATAAGGGATTAGTATTAAATTGTCGCGAAGGCTTAGAGATCACAAAGGCCATAAAAAGCGAAAAAAAAGTGCTTAATGACAAATCGACGTTTTGAAGTTCCCCGATACTATAATAAAGATAAGGCTTATAAATTATATATATAATTATTGTAAAAAGTAAATATTCACACAGATATCCACTTGTATATCATTCTTGATAATGGCATTAAGTCGAAATTAGTTGAAGTTAAAATAAACATAAGTAAAACTAAATCAAGTGAATTTAATTTATAAGTTTAATTCACTTTCAAGAATATCATCGGTTACCTTTAAAAGGGCAGTGTTAGAACTATGACCTTCCTTAACGGAACCAATTACGGCACGTTGTTTCACTTAGAGCAGCATCTCCGTAAACTTTTTGGTGTTCTCGGTGCGCTTCAGCTGCCGTTTTCTTTGAATAAAAGAAGAAAACCAACACTTTCTGCAAATGACGATTATTTGGCACAAAATCGGACATATTCACACAACCCAAAGTATAAGACGCAATAACAAAATCAATAATGTGTCAAAGCGGTTTGTATTCCACATGTCTAAGCTTGGTTCATGACGTCTTGGTTATCGACCAGCACTTACTACTGAAGTCATCTCTTGAAAAACAGTGGGAACTTAGTTGCGCAAGTCAAATAATAACAATAGTTGCGCACCTAATATTATTCTTTCTATAATCTTATACAATGTTGGCAAGATACTTATAGGCCGTAAATGTTTTTGTTCTTTGGGATTTTTAATGTTGCCATCAAAATCGAGGCCTCTTCGATGAAAGGGCACAGTAATGACAATGGCAACGTGAAGGCTGACGAATTGGCTGATACCGCGGCCAAAACAACTATTCAGTCGCTGGATATATTAATGCGTCCTTTAAGGCTTCTAAATGCCACAGCCCAGAACAAATTTAAAGCGAATTATCGCTATACTGCAGACTCAAAGCACATCTCTATTGACTGGGGATTGCAGAATCGCCAGACTGTAGATAGTGCTGCTTGGAGGACAAACTCGTGGAGTATATCCTTGAATACTGCTCGGCTCTCAAGTCCAGCAGAAGATATATACTGGATAAAGAATAGCCAGATATGGCGAAAAATAAGAATCTACCAACCTCAACTTTGCTAGCCTATCCCGATGAGGTGCGCTGGTATTTGGTTATCTCAAAAGGAGAAAGCATTAGTAAGTAGTCTATCGAGGTCTGCGCATGCTTGTGCATATGTGCACATCTTACACTAAACCGATACCAAGGTAAGATCAAGGCCTTCTTCTAGATATCGGGAAATACCCCTTCCAAAAGACAACTATTAATTTGTAACAAATGGAAGTATATATGTCCAGTTTAGAAATAAAACTTTAAAATTTAATCCATCGTATCCTTTTATTCTTGGTAAATGCTTTATTAATTTCATCACTATTTTTTAATATCAAATTAATGAAACTAATGAAGGAATTATTAATAATTTTCGCAGTACCTAATTTTTATATATATTAGCAAACTGATTTGATTTATTTCTAGTAATATTGATATCTCTTAGTTGTTTCCACAATTTACTTCGGAATTTATCTATGAAAATTCATACTCTACGTAATGATAATCAAAAATTGCGTGAAGAAATTACAAATTTAAAATGTGAATCGACTAGGGGCTCTGTAATGAATAATAATATTATACGAGAAATTGAAGAGCATGAGAGAAGAGCGTGTAATGTTATGGTGTACAATTTACCGGAATCGTTCGGCACCGTAGAAGAAAAGATAGCTAAAGATACTAATTCCCTACGATCTCTTCTTGGTACTCAGAGAGATCCGTCTTGGAAGGTTATCTAGAATAACTAGACCAGTAACAGTTATTTTTGATAATCAAAAATCTGTATTAGCTTTACTGAAAACTATTCGTGAATTAGCTACTGGATTAGTGAAATTTTCCAGTGATATGACGAAACACCAACGTGACTACATGAAGAGGATAATTGAAGAATTCAACAAGAGGAAAAGGAATGGTGAAGATCCGAGAATCGAATACATTGATGGAATTCCAACAATTGTTATGTCTACTCCCAGGAGAAATCTAAAAACTGAAAATGCTTTATTATACCGTTGGTGGACTTAGAACTAAACTTAGTAATTTAGAAATTAATTCTATTGTGTTTATGATGTGTATATTATAGTGGAAACATGGCTTGATGATTGTATTCTGGATAATGAACTAGGGTTGTTTGGGTATATAATATTTAAAAGGGATAGATCACCTGAAACAAGCATGAAGTATCGAGGTGGCGGAACTGTAATAGCAATTGAATCGAATATTGACTGTTCTAAAATAAGTATTAATTCAAATATTGAAGAGTTAATCATAATAAATTATAGACGACGCAAGCGCCATCTTTTGCCTAATTTCAAATGGCATCGTCAACGATGAAAAAAGGCAAAAGGTGGCGTTTGTGTCGTCTTTAATTTATTATGATTAATATCGGATAAACAACCACAACACAATTTCCGTTCAGCCGCCTTCATCAAGTCATTGCACATGGAACACACTAGTCTGATGAGGTTCGAAAAAACGGAATAGCCATCACTAGTTATCCATACGCTGGATGATTGGTGGCTGAACATTTCATTAAATATTGAAGAATTGTTTTCATTTAAGTTCCTGTAACATTGTTCTATCGTCTGTGTATATCAATCCCAGAGTTTGGTGGAATCAAACTTTGCTATTGAGAAATATAAAGCATATTGTACGACAATCGATAATATTGTGATGACTCATACTAATCACAAATTCGTAATCTTAGGTGACTATAACTTACCGTCAGCTGTTCGGGATTTTGGTAATGATAATATTATTTCTATCGATAATTATTGTATCTATATGAATATATTGGCAGAAAGAATTACTTTTTATGATCTGAAACAAAGAAATTATAATCCTAATAATAAAGGTGTTTTTTGGATTTAGTATTTAGTAATATTCATTTTATAGATATTTCGAGATCGGATGATCTGTTTAAGGCAACTACACATCACTAGCCGTATTCTATCACAATTTCTGGCACCGAACATGCGGCAGATTTAAAATCAAATATTGGAATAGAAAATTGACTATTCCTATATTTGATTTTAAATCTGCCAACTACATTGTCATTAATATCTATCTAGTGTAGTTTGGCCCGAGTAATTAATTGGTGATGATATTAATATCCTGATTGAAAAATTTTACGACGTGTGCTTATCTGCCATTTCTGAATTAGTTCCTATAAAATATATTAAATCCACTGTTTATCCGAGATGGTTCAACGCGGAACTCATATCTCTAATAAAGGCAAAAAAATGCACAGCCAATTTATGAGCTTGCCAAAGCACTATGAGAATTTAAAACATTTACGGTCTACAATAAAATTAAACAAGTAAAATATCTGATAATGATCAATAAAATTCGATCAAACCCTTTTTCCAACTGCAAAAAATACTTACACTAACAACTAAGGGCTGTACTGATGAGGGATCAAATCCCGAAATACGTGTCTACAACTATTATTTGTTGTTTCGACTCAAGCCGTTGCAATTCGCAGTAGTGCTGCTATGCAACAACAAATATCTATTGTATAATCCAATGTTCGGCGGGGCTAAATGCTCGGGAAGTAGTTGTTTCAATAGATGTTTGTAAAACTTACTGTGTAAGTAATTTTTTGCAGTCAGAAAAAGGGATTGATCGAATTTTATTGATCATTGCCAGATATTTTCTTTGTTTAATTTTATTGTAATTTAAATAACTGCAAATGTGTGGATCATCTTTGTTTTATTTTATTTAATTTACGGTCTAGATATCATACACTCAATACTTATTTATACCATAACTATGTAATCAAAATAGAAAATCAAATTTAATTCAAAATCATTCTGGAACTTTTTCAATGAGTCCCGAAAAAAACTGATGGATATCCAAGAACAATGCATCTTCATGATAGGGTGAATAATTATGGCGATACATGCGTTAACCTATTTGCAGATTATTTCTCTAAAGTTTACGTCGATAGCACTGATTGTAATACTATGAGTAATAATTTTGACAAACTGTATCGATCTGAATACCTTCACTATTAAAATTTATGATATTTTTATTGTTATTTTGAGTTTAGCCGATTCTTGTTCTTCTGATTATGATAAATTATCTGAATACTTTATAAAACAGTGTCGATATACTTTATGTCTACCATTACATATAATATTTAATAAGTCCTGTATATTGGAAAATCAGTTTTATTACACCCTTATTTAAAAGTGATAAGAGGGAATATATTACAAACTATAGGTGTATATGTATTCAATCTGTAATTCCAAAATTATTTGATTAGCTATTATCTGTACAGTTAGGTTGGTCCAGTAAACATTTAATTTGTGAGGAACAACATGGTTTTCGTGAAGGCAATTCTACTGTGACAAATCTATTAAGTTTACATTATTCAATCTTTGGAATCGGGTATGCAGGTCGATGCAGTGTATGCAGATTTTGCCTAGGTTTTTGACTGAGTTTGTCACTGCACATTAATAAAAAAATACTATACTATACTTTGATTTTGACCTCTCTGTAACCAAATGGCTGCTCAGTTCATTAAAGGATAGACAACAATTTGTAAAAATTAATATCTTTGTCTCGCGACCAATTAATTTTAAATCCGGCGTACCACAAATGTTACATTGTGGTCCTATTTGTGTTACTATTTGTGAATCATCTAGCGTCATACATTCAGAACTGCAAGGTATTATTGTTTGCGGATGATGTAAACATTTTTCTCACAATATCATGCAATCACAAATTTAAAGACTGTTATTCCTTACTTCACAATTTAAATTGTGTAACAGTCTTTAAATTTGTGATTAAACACTTCACGTAAACTCAAAAAACTATTCAGTGAATATCATGTATAATATAATATAATATAATATAATATAATATAATATAATATAATATAATATAATATAATATAATATAATATAATATAATATAATATAATATAATATAATATAATATAATATAATATAATATAATATAATATAATATAATATAATATAATATATAAACTAACTTAATGCTAAAAATATAAATGAATAGAATATTAAGCTGCTCTTTGGTATAATTGTGATAACAGAGATTTAATTGTATCATAGAATATATCGCAAGAGGAAGGTAAAGAATTAAAAATGATACACATAAAAAGTATTGACGATTTCAGTATATAATTGGTTCTATGTGTTGGAATATTAAATGTAACTTTTTGTCTGACGAAAAAAGTTGGTATATGCAATCGTACCAGTGATAAAAGTTCGGGAGAATCAATATAGTTATGTACAAGTTTATGTAAAAAGATCAGTGATGATTTTTGTCGTGCTTCAAGTGATTCAAAATTAAAAGTGTTCAACAATACATCATGATCATAGCCTCTAGACGGATTTATTATTTACTTATACAAGATGATCTCTTCAACTTTAGTAGATGATGTAAAAGTAATAAATCATACCTTAACATTAATTAATATTTGTGCATTAATTTCTTTAATGGTAAATTTTTACCATTTTTTATTCGGCGAATGATGACAATTTATCTGTAGTTAATTATATTCGCGATCTTGGTGTTATTTTTGATAACAAACTTACTTCTGCTAAGCACAGAGATACTGTGTGTCACAAACCATTGCAGGTATTAGGTTTTATAAATAGATTTGGTGGAGATTTTTCCGTTAAGACTAGAACAATGTAGTTCTCTAGTTATACCGCAACTAGAATATGCATCATGCATTTGGTCGCCATTTTATGCCAATTCAATTGATCAAATAGAACGTATTCAAAACCCCTATTTTTAAGATGTATTTTTTCCGTGGTGTATTTCATAACTTTATGCAATATAATCGTTGCCTTATGCTTGATAAGTTAAATTTAAAATCATTACAGGAGCGCCTTGTTATGTTAGATTTATGTATTCTTTAAAATTGTCAATTCAGATATAAATTGTTCTGATTTGCTTGAGCGGTAAAATTTTAATGTTCTCCATACTACTCGTAATAGTTTAGTTATTCGATAATATTTTCACAGTAGTAATTATGGTAGACATGAACCGCTTAACCGGATGCAGAGACAGTTTAATCTGATTAGCGCTAGAGATTGTAATATTTATTTATATGGAATATCATTTGGTTTGTTTAAAAAGAAATTATATTGTATTAATTTATTTTTTTTCCTTGAATTTTATATGTAGTGTTTTATAGAAATGTATTGTTTTAATTGTATTTAAATTGTAAAAGGGGTATGCCGAAACAAATAAATAAATTATGAAATTTAAGAAATTTCAGTGTAAAACACAGATAATTAAAATTAATTATGTTTTTGGGGGGTCATGGGTTCAAATCCCATTATAGATGTTTCTTTTCCACTTATATTTAATTAATTTAAATTATATTTCATATACACTGAAATTATTTCAATATCATAGATATAAATATCAATTTAATTGTTTCATAATTGTTTATATTATTTATTATATAGAAATATACTAAGTGCGATAGAAAAATAATTATCAAGACCGAATGATTATATTTCTATAAATTTTCTTACACATGTTTGTTATTATAAAGTTAATAATTGATTACGTGTGCAAATGTTAATAATGTGTAGGTCCTTCATGATGTGTTACACATTCACGAGTGCGCCTAGACCACAGTATATATATATATGCAGTATGGTCGGTTGGTGTCGGCGACTTTGAACTATTACGGAATGGAAAATCCTCACGTAGCTTACAGTACAGCCATTGAGTGCGTGTAGATAGTAAAAAAAACACAGCACATAGGAAAATTAGTTCCACACCCGAACACTAAAGACTTTTTGGCGTTTTATGACCATCGTACGCATGCCTTGATCACAAAATGGCGCGATAATTAAATTTTTGCACAATAATAAATCATCTGTAATACAAATATTCATTATGCACAACAGATTAAAATATGCATTTTATGTTGATACATGCCATTTTAAGTGAAATAAAATATATTCAGCAATAATAAAGCAAACTATCATCAATTAGTAAGTATAAAATTAAATATTATTTAATAATACACGACAGTTTATAATTCAATAATACATCTACAATATAAATTAAATATTTAGTTTATATTTATAAGGTTTTCGGGTTTATTTATTATTAATTTATTATCTGTTTTTTTCTTTGGAATTGTGTTTTGTGTTGTTTGAGAGTATTTTAATTTATTAAAAACTTTATTTTAATTGTTGTAAACGTTCCTAGTTTTAAGTTTTACTTTTATAAGAAATAATTATGAGACCGGCCAATGACCCTGGCAGTCGACGCCGGTAAGTGGGAGGGATTTTAGTGGGTAGGCTTCCAGTCAACACTTGACTGGAAGGAGTCCCACACTTCGTCCGTAACTGGATTTCCCCTTCCACAGCTCCCCCCCCCCTAAAAAAAATATTTAGTTTGTGATATAGACATTAAATACTTTATATTGATTGAAAAATAATACTCTATATTATTTTTGATTAAAACATTATTTTTATACAAAATCTGTGCAATAAAACTATATTTAAATATTTACCTTCATATAGTTAACCAAAATAGTGTTTCCTTTCAAAGAAAAAAATGTTAAAATTGAATGTTTCATTAAACCATTATAAGAAGTGCCTTTCTTTGGTAGTATTAACACAATTATTAATATACCTTTGACTTAAATATTCCATTCATCCATTCATACTGTGAAATTAACTTATTATGACTCATTAAAATAATATTTAATTATATCAGGTATAATTCATATCAAATCTAGAAGTTTTCACTTCTAAACTATATATTTTCAAATTTCAAACTGGTTGGCGCCGCGTGAAAAATATATGTGTGAGCGTACAATAAGCGTGTGTGAGTAAGTTCTGTAAGCTGCGCGAGGTAGCCTCTATTCCGAAAATTTTCGGCTGGTGCATACGTATACTGTGCCTAGGCGTACTTCTCATGAGGTGATCGATATCCTCTTGTGGTGTCTCATCTCAAGCAACTTGTACTTCACGACAAATGGCCGTCAAGGTCTCTGGTGGACGAGTTAAACGAGTTAGTCTCCTACAGATAATATCCCACACATGTTCTATCGGAGAAAGATCTGGAGATCTTTCCCCTGGCCAGATTGATTTGGTGTCGTTCAAAGTAGTCCAATGTGGTTCTAGCAACATGTGGCTGGGCATTATCTTGTTGAAAAAGTGGACTTCGTGCTGCAAGGTAGGGTATAATATAGGGTCGCACAATTTCTTGTATGTCATGCTGCCTCTGATAAACACTAATGAGGACCTGCTACCATACTCCAACTGTCCGATGGATATGCCTTGCAGCATCGTACTGTGGATCTTGTCGTTCACCGCATCATCTTCTTACCCTTTTTCTACCATCATTCACGTCCAAACAAAAGCGTGATTCGTCGCTAAAGACAACTGTATTCCATTTCTCGTTCCATTCCAATCGCTCTCTGCATCACTCTAGACGATTACGTCGGTGTTCGGATGTCAGAGGTAGCACAAAATGTGTGTCAACTCTGAAATCGCAAACACTAGCGACACGTACTTCTCTTTTTCTATCAACTGTGGCTCGATATGGCTCTAACTTCGACAATCCAAAATGATGTTGCGAAATAAGACATATTTATTACAATGCAGAGCAGATATAAATGAACTTTCGGTATACAATAATAAAGTAAACGCAGCAAATGTAATTAGAAAACTAAGTAGAAGATACATTTTTCTAATTTTAACCTGTGCAACAAAAAACGTACATTAATTAACAAAAAAATAATTAAACACCGATTACATTATTTATGTGTACAAAGTGTGCACCCGTATAAGGGGTACGGAGGACATATCGCTGTGAATATTAGCGTGCTCGATGAATGATGAGTGGAAACGAAGAGGGGCTGGGGGTTGGTTCGCCCTATTGCTGCACTGAGCTACACACAGAGAGAAAAGTGAACCGAGGCGGACTGAAGTGTGCCAATAATACTACCTATGTGGTCGTTTGAATGGGTTGTGTATAAAACATACTCATTTGTGCAAGTGGCTAACTAGCCCACTGTACTGCACTCGCGATCTATTGTGCACATCCGTAACGCTCGCCGGTTTATGGATGTCTCCAGATGCACAATACGATTACGTTTGCATGGCCTCATTCGCTCATTCGTCCATTCGTCGGGTTACACAGTTCGACATGTGCGTTCGATATTTTTTCGAGCAGAAAACTTCTATCCTCAGCCCTCTCTAATTCAATTCGTATAAACTCTCCCTAGTTTTTTTTAAAGACTTTTTTTTTGAAAACAGGAAATAAATTATTTTCATTTTGGAGTGTCTAAGTAATGGTGACAATAATACGTGTCGTGGGAATCTTAATCTTTCATAGTTTTTTTTTTTCAATTCTTCTTGTGATGTAAAAAATATTAATTTCTTATGATTATGAACATGCTGAATATTTTTTTGTTGTTGATAAAATAGAAATTTCTGATTATACTCAGCATATATTTATTATTAAAATAATTTGTATGGCTTTTTGGAAGATATTTCGTTTGCCATTGGAAAAAACTTTCACAGGTTGAGCGCCATGGCTATTAAGCGAAATCTTTCCTCTGAGCCAAACTGTTTTTTTATTACCATCTACTGGTAATGGATGTTAGATGTGGGTTTCCATAATTTTTTATAATATTGATAAAAAAATACCAGAAAAACGACAGCGGACACCGGTGTCCAATAAAAATCTCTTCAGTAAAACACTTCTTTTTTATAAAGTTAGAAAACAGTTATTAGTAGCATAGTACCAGCGTTCAATAGTATGAGGCCGTAGCAAAGACATAACAATTATAGATTCGATATATTTGAATACGCTTGGCCCAGCCAGATTGATATACATTAAAATTTCGAGCGGATATCGGAAAGAGCCCGTAGGGATGTTCCGCTAGTGGATACCGGTGTCCACCATGGCGCTCAATCTGATAATATCCGGTGTGTCAAAGTGGAACTGTTATGATTCTCTGATCTGATCTATGATTTAGTCGTGTTGAAAGATCTATGCCATTTGGCACGACTAAATTTTCTCATTCAACTAAACTCAATCCTAATTAATCCTGACACAGAATAATCTCAACCAATGACTGTATGTAAATAAATTACTACCACATATTATAATTTTAGCAGTTGTTAGGTAATCTTACACATATAGAGATGTATGAATATTGTGCTTATGTTAAGGTTAATCCGCGCAATCCATATTGTGTTTTAAATACAAAAAACAGTCTTGAGTTTCGAGTTTCTACTGAATTTGTGTGCATCAACAAATTATTTAAACCTACTCAAAATTCACAAATCCTAAATAATGAATAAATATATTCTAAACCGCTTCACTACAACGCAATTCCATTGCAACATAAAAATTTAAAAGTGAACAGTGGTATTTTTTTTTTCAATTTTTAAGCATATTCTTTAGATCAGAAGAATACCCTTAAAAAAATATTGTTACGAAATCAGGTTTTAGACTCGGAAATAAGTAAAACAGTTGTAAAATCGAAAGTTAAATGCGGACAATGTTGTAAAGTATATCCTTTGAGTTGCTCAATAAAATAAAAAAAAGCAACATTTTTAAATGATGACTTTTATTGTCGTGTCAATAATTCACAACCTCAATCACCTAACATAAACGATCCAAACTTCTATTCATCATTTAATCTACGCGATATAAAAGCTTCGATTAAAAATTTAATGCTTGAGTTTGAAAATCAACGGGTAGATATTTTAATAATTAAAGCTGCAATCGACAGTTTAGAAAGCTTAAAAGCTGAAAACGTGCAATTAAAAACTACAATCTCTTCACTGGAAAAACAGGATCGATTTGCTCGAACAAAGTGTTTTTCAATCAAATGTCTCTACTCTTAACGAAATTAGTGATCGTCGTTCCAGGGAGAAAAACTTAATTTTCTATTCACTTGCGGAAATGGTATCATCAGATTCAAAAACCTGTAGACATTTAGATACTGATAATATTGCATATTCAAGATGGCGGCAGCTAGTTTGTTCCGCATTTGAAGGAAATTTAACTCTTTTTTCGCGTATGGATACATTAAAGTGTTACATATGTGATAAATCTACAAGTGAAGTAACAATTAAGTGTAGTATTTGTGAATTATATTTTCACCGAAGCTGCAATAAATGTGATGGCAAACTTGAAATAGCGGCATGTGCAAAATGTGATAAAAACGGTGTTCAAAAGTGTACTCTGCAAGTTCTAGTATCGCTAAAAGTCACTGTCGATATGTTGGAAAATAAAGTAAGTCAACAGAATAGAATCATTAACGAACAGAATTCCAAAATATCGGAATTAACGTCAATTATTAATAAATTAAATCAAGAATAAAAAATGTAAACACGGGACGCACGGTTGCTGATAGCCCAGATACAAACCAAATAAATTTACAACCTGCAAAGTTCTTACCAGGGAACAAAGATGGAAATATAATAAATCAAAATTTAAATATTAATTCAACCGAACTCAGCACGTGCTGCGCAATTCCCAACCCTGCATGCGCGGCGAATCTCAACTCACCGGTGTCAATCGTCGGTGGAACTCCAACGCGTACGGCTGATAAAACCTATTCTGCTGCATTATCGAAGGAAAACAACGAGGGTGATTCATCTGCATTAGATATCGATAAAAATTCTAATCAATGGAAGGAAGTTGGATATTGGAAGAATAAAAAAAATTGTAAATACTCAAGTACAATCACGTAAACGTTATTATTTTACCGGGCAGTCTACAAGTACGGATCTACCCATTGCTGAAATAACTAAAAAAATGGATTTTTGTATCCAGATTAAATAAGGATCTAACTGATGAGGACATCAAGGCGTATCTGTCGAAAGCAGGTCGACTGACATATGTTGTGCAAAAGCTAAAACCCAAATATGATGATGCTACATACTCATCATTCAAAATAGGTATTCCCGAGCAAGTAGATAATGTTATTAAAAATCCTGATTTTTGGCCAACTCACGCATTTGTAAACAGATTTTTCTTCTCAAATCGTCGGCGCGAAATTCCAACTTTTCAGTCGAGTCCACGCAACAGCGTTCAAACATAGCTATACATTTTAAATTATTTCACCAAAACATTCAATGTTTAAGTAATAGTATCACCCCTTTAACTGACGTAATTAATACTGAAAATGAAATCACTGTTCTATGCTTAACCGAACACTGGCAGTCAGAAGATGAACTAACACTTTGTCATCTTCCCAACTATACATTGGCAGTATTCTCTTGCCGGAAAACCAATGAGCATGGTGGCGCCGCTATCTATTGCAAAAGTGAAACAAAAAACAAAAGTTTTTGAGTGTGCGGGTGAAGAAGTTCAATTTTGTTCCAATAACATTTGCGTTGTTTGTATTTATAAACCGCCCCAATGTGATTTTACAATATTTTTAAATAAACTCGAACAAATATTAGATTTTGTAACGATTTTTTTCGTATTATTACATCTCGGGAGATTATAATATAAACTCTATGTTTGACTCGCATGAAGCTGATGAATTTAAACATTTGTTAACTTCATATAACGCTATGTTAAGCATCAAAGATCAACCTACGCGCATGCATTACAATGGTACCTCAACGTGCATAGATAACATTATAGTAAATAGTAACTCGTACAATTACAAAGTCAAAGTAATCGACACATTCCTATCAGACCGTAAGGCACAGATAATATCACGTCTAGAAACACACTTAAAACCATCTCAATCCTACTCCAATGTAAAATTATACACCGAGCATGCGTTGGGTGCTTATCTAGTAGATTTACAGAATGAACTATTTCAGTCTGTTTTGAGTCTATAGATACCAACATCAAATACACACAATTTATTCATATATTTCTAATGTATACAAATAAACACTTTCCACTCAAGAAAATTAAGAATCAAAAGAAAAAACTCAAATATAACTCGATAGAAATTATTAATTGTAAAAATAAAATGCATGTTTATGAAATTGCCTCCCAACGCATGCTCGAGTATAAATCATTACTAAAAATAGAAATCGCAAAGTATAAAGAACTGCTACACAAGGAACGTTGTGCATATTACGAAAATAAGCTATCTAGCTCACAAAATAAATCAAAAGCTGCGTGGTCTATCAATCGCGATGTAAAAAAACAAGAGTATTACCAAAAACTAATAATGCAAGACAACTGGCAAACGACTTTAATTATTATTTTAAAGAAACCTCATTAAATATATTAAAGAGTAAATTGCCAGTACAAAACGCAACCTATATGTGTAATATACCTATACATAATAACACCATGTTCCTAGAACCCATCACCAGCACAGAATTAATAAACATAATCGCTAATATGGAAAATAAAAATCGTTCGGTCACGATGGCACTCCAATATCTTTAATAAAACTTTCGATCCATATTATTGCTGAGCCACTTATTAATATTTTTATAGCTCATTTTCTACAGGCACATATCCTGATAAATTAAAACAGTCTATTGTTACACCCATATATAAAAAGGGCAACGCCGATGACTATGTGTATGTGGTGTGCTATTAGATCTGTCTAAAGCCTTCGACACCATAGACCATTCAATACTACTTATCAAATTTAGACCACTATGGAGTACGGGGTATTGTGGGAGAGTGGTTCAAATCATATCTAGAAAATCGCTCACAAACGGTAAAAATAAGTAGTAGTAATCATGAAACCATTTCTGATACGTTGGAGATTAACACAGGCGCCCCGCAGGGGAGTATTCTGGGTCTCACAATATCAACGATAACTGTAAACTCACCTGTTATGCAGACGATAACAATCTTCTGCTATTTGGAAAAACATATCACCAATTGACTGAAATAGGCAATTCTGTTATGGAGAAACTTAATGAGTGGTTTATCAACAATAAATTAATTCTTAATACAGAAAAAGACAAGCGTAATTCATTTTAAAACAAATCAATCTACAACAACTCCCTACAACATCATACTAAACAACACACCTTTTGAATTCACAAACACAGCGACATTTCTTGGAATCACGATCGATGAAACTCTCAGCTACAAAAAACATATTAATAATCTTGCCTCTAAACTTTACAAATTATATAGCGTACTTGCTTCTCGAATTTTCCAGAACTTTCCATGACGGCACGTTTACCGATGCGCGCTTGATGGAAAATTCCAGAGTGTTCTTTCTAGTTGCTTCTTTCACTTTTGTTACAATATGTTAAGTAAATAATTGCATATATTATATTGTTACGAACTATTAATGTAATCTAATCTCGACTGTATTTATGATGTTGCTCATTCTAGTAATCACCAGAACAAAATTTTATAAACCAATTTTGACACTTTCTTACCGTCGAGGCTTTATTTCCTTATACGACATGAAACTCTTGCGTGCTTCTGTTGCGTTCTTGCCTTTTCGCAAATAAAATATAAATCATATAATTGAAAAGGTTACATAAAATGCCTAATTTCAAGTGTAGCATCGTTAACAATTTGATTGAGCATACAAGGTAGACGACCGAGAATAACATGTCCTATTTATTACCAGGATATGAAATTAATTTAACAATATTTTCAACCGGCGAGGCTTGAAAGACCAAAATTACTATCACGAGATATCCATATATGAATGGTGGAATGGTGGTTGAACATTTTATTAAAGAATAAAATATGTGTGTATCTGTGTTTTTCCTTTTTTAATTAGGACTTCAAATTGTGACCCTGAAATTAAAAAAAGGGTAATTTCCGACGCAGTTACCATTTTTCCCCACCTTCTATAATAATAATCTAAGAAATGTTCTGTAAACATCACCTGCATTTGCTAATGGTAAGGGAGATACCTCAAAGCTAAAATAAAAAAATCCAAGGTCCAAGGTATGACACCTTTTGGAAGTTTGAAGTTCTAAAAGTAGGTAATTGCTGATGGAGTTACCATTATGCCTCACTCTGTATAAAAACTTATTAATTACAATCGAATAATTAATATTAAGATTATAGCTGATCCATATATTAATATCATAGAATTAAATAAAAATGAACAAAAGATAATTCACACATTTGCAGTTATTTAAATTACAATGAAATTAAACAAGGACAATTTCTGGAAATGGTTAATTAAATTCGATACAACAACAAATATCTATTGTGTAATCCAATGTCTGGCGGGGTAAATGCTCGGGAAGTAGTTGTTTCAGTAGATATTTGTACAATTTACAGTGTAAGTATTTTTTTTTTCAGTTGGAAAAAGGAATTGATTGTATTTTATTGATCATTGCCAGAAATTTTCCTTGTTTGATTTCATTGTAATATCATAGAATATTTCTAAAACAAGTATTTGAATAATATATTATTTAAATTCAGTCCATATACTCAAAAACACGCAAAAGAAAAAAAGAAAATGCTAGCCAGTTATGTAATTCACAGAATTTCTGATAAACTTGTAATACCTAAGTTTTCACAGGAATGTAAAATATAATCGGGAATTATTAAATTCGATTCGCTGTAGAAATGACAAGTTGTTTGGGAAATGGCAGGAACTCGTGGACGGCGGCGTGAACTATGGTCTAACATTGCCCGGAATGCGACGCAGGTGTTGTAATGCGCCGATAACCGCAAACACTTGTACTCGACCGAACACACTAATGCCATTCTCTCGCCCCCATAGTCATACTATACTCACCTCTCCTATCCTATCCCATCCATTCACTAATATCATATTACATCTATATACTAGCCATGCATACTATATATAGAGTATTGCAGTAATGTATGCTACGTGTTATGAAATGTATAGGATTATACATTATATTAATATGTGTAAGTTTATAAATAATATTAAGACATAGGAAAAAAAGTATGAGCAATCACTAAATAATCATGGAATAAAAAACCGAATATCTTAGTTCATTGCCAAATAATTTATTTTAAATCAAATTGCAAGCTAATTTAAATGAATATAAATAAAAAATAATTACATTAATATTGAAGCTGAAAATATAAGAACTCGTAAGATTTTTGTCGATAATATATGCTTATTTCTTTTATTATTAAGAAAATGTATGTTTTTAATTTTTTTTTTAAATTTTATTGTAATTGTATAACTTGGTATTTATATAAGAGACTAGTGTTTCAGCAATGTTATCATTATACAAGTTGAAACTGTTGAATTGAATATCACGTTGTATATCAGTATTTTATTAAGCAAAATGATACTAATTTATAATTGAGAGGGGTTGTATTTTTGGAAGTGATTTACTTTGTTTCTATCACCTGCTATTTATTGTAGTGAATATAGTTTCAACAATTTTAACTTGCCAGTATTAAATTGAATCAAATTCTAAATTATTATTTTTTTTTTAATAAAATGCTGATGTATGCAGTTCGGATTTATATTTTTATACATGTTTTATTTGCTTTGAGATATTTTTTTGTATTTTAAAGACGAAGAATAGGTAGCACTTAAAAAATGTAAAGGTTATGTTTCAATTAGAAATATTCTGTAACAATTAACTTAATAGCTGCAATTAAAAACTTAGAAACAGCTCAAATCACTTCTTTTAAAATAATTGAAAATTTAAGAAAATTTGATGCCGTTTTACATCTAAATCCGGGAAACGATAAATTAAAATGGTTTGTGGAATTTTAAATGCAAAACTGAGGAGAACATAATAAACTTCAAAATGAGTCCCATAAGCCGCTATGATGTACGCACCCAACACCATGCGATGTCGAGCGTTCTTTTTCGATGCACAAAGACATTCTTACATGCAAACGTCAAAACTTTATAATTGAAAATCTTAATCAACTTTCGTAATTCCAATAAATAAATTATCATCTGTTGTCACTCGATTTTTCTTAATTTAACCGCATATAAATTTCATATTTTAATCCAATTGTCGGATATATTTTTTAATTTTAGGTGCATATAAAAAATTGAATGTATTTTTTTAGCGAATCCTTACTGATATATTACATGATATTAATTTCACTGACTATATTTTCAACAATTTTAACTTTGATAATGATAAGTTAAAATTGTTAAAACTTTAGTCACTTAAAGAAATATCAAATATCAAGTTATACAAACAAAATAAATCATAGTTTTATTTAAAAAAAAAAAAATAGAAACATACATTTTCATATTACACACGAAAACGTAATTATTCAAAGTGAATGTTTTAAATCATCAAAATTTAAATTACAAAATACTCCTCACTAAATTTTCAGCACGCATTCACGCCAACGAGTACTCGCCACTCTTATAAAATTAAATTCCGCGCTTTTGGATTATTTATTCCAATGGTACGGGCGGTCGGACGGCTCTTTTTATCCGAATCCACACATAAGAATCGGCCGAATAACATTCCGATGTTTAAATGCATCGATGGACAACTCTCAAACGAGAGCTGCACTCCTAATTGCATTCCCTTTTATGTAGGTATCACTTTTAGCGTTTTATTAGCGCTTTCGCCTAAAGCACACGAGGCCTGTAAAACAAAAATAAACGAACAACTCTGGTCGCTGTGAAAAGGCCATTCGGATGAATTTGTTCATGTTTTGTTCTTTTTATGAAATGTTTATATGAATGTGTTGTAACTAAGCTAAATCAATCCGAATTTGAATTTATTTAGTTTCGAGCAACTCGTAACTCTGACCCCTCATACAATTGCAATACTAATATTTTTATAAAACTCTTTGTTAGATATATAAACATCAATATTTAGATTTCTTTGTTTTTCCAAGTAATTTTGATGTGATTTCTTTAAAAAAAATGTATTCCAAGATAAAACGGAGCTAATTCACACCTCTGCAGTTATTTAAATTAAAATTAAAATAAAATAAAAATATCAATAAAATTACATAATTTTTTAACGCTATAAAATACTAATACAGTAAGTTTTTAACAGACATCTATTGAAACATATTAAATAAAAATGATTTGAAAATAATTAATAAATTATTTTCACATTTAGCTGTGTGACTTTTTGACTTACGTTACGTAAGTACGTTAAACAAATGCACATTAAAACAACTACTTTCCGGGCAAATACCCACGCTGGAATTACATAATGTACACCTGCTGTTGCACATCAATAAAATATTGCATAATGCAACAAATTTTGATCCGAGAAAAATTTCTCTAATGCGAAAACAACAAAAGGAACGTTACTTAATTCAAGGCCATCTGCAGACACGTGTTTCGGGATCTATCCCTCGTCAGTACATCTATACCTTACATAATTTAAAGATGTTAAAATAAATTAATCAAATTAATTCAAATACAATCAGCAAAATTAAATCAATAATATTAAATCAAATTAAACTAAATCAATTTAAATTAAATTAAACCAAATTAATCCAATCAAATTAATTAAAAAGAGCGACCCTCACCTGCCGCGCGCTGTGATAGTAATGACGGGCAGAGAGGTCGTGCGTTCTTGCATTGTTGTTATCGCAAATTCACAAAAAACTTCTCTCGGTTCGGATTTGAATAAATGCCTCGCTGGCTATTTTTTTCCATTTATCTATTGAAACAACTATTTCCCGGACATATGTATTCAACAATAAAATTAACTTTAATATTAATAAGGATTTATTGGACCATTTTTGGATTCAATGCACCAATTAGATTTTGGATTTTATTTATTCGTTTTTTTAATGAAGTATATATTGTATAATGGATATTCCGTAAAATAAGCTGCAAATATTTGGTGAAAATCATCCATGAATCATAATTAAATGGTTTCTTTTGAAACATAATTCTATTCACCAAAACTACAAAAATGAATACCAATAGATAAGTACTATTTTCTATTAATATTCTTTGTATAGTTTTTATGAAATAAATCATAATTGAAAGAAACCCCTTGCAATTATGATTTATGGATGACTTTCACTAAATATTTGCAGCTTATTTTACGGAAAATCCATTAAAATAACTTAAATAAAAAGAATTTGAAAATAATTAAGAAATTATTTCCATTTTAGCCATGTTGCATATCAATAAAATAGTGCATCATGCAACAATTTTTGATTCGAGAATATTTATAATATAAGGCCATCTTCAGAAACGTGTTTCAATACAGCCAGTACAGTTCTGCCTTATATAATTTAAAGATATTAAATTAAATTAATTAAATTTAAGTGTTAGTTTGTCCTGAAACTCGTCATGAACTTTTTAATAGACTTTGTTTCTATGATTATTGTTTGAATTCTGAAAAAAATCTGAAATCAAAAAATCGGAGCTATTCCGTACGGGAAATGTTAAGAATAACGTGTACATTATTATCTAATTTCAGATTCCATATATTTGTATATATTTTATGTATCTATTACAAAGGCTGCTTAAACTGTACTGACTTAGAAAACTGTAATAACTTAAAAATTCTCATATGGAATAGCCTCGAATAGTTTTTCATTTCCCTTTGTTGATTTTTGCATTAAAAATATTTTAATTTTTGCATTTGTGTAAAGAATTTAATACACAAATAAAACAACGTCAAAATATACCGACTTATCCTTTCAATTTTTAATTGAAAATTCTTTAATTTCGCAAAACCAACTTTTTCTTCTTACATTGACAAATTAATACGGTCGACTTATCGCTGGATTTATAAGAGTGAATAAGAGATTAAAGAGTCAAACAAGCGTTTAAACATCGGTATGTCATAAATGAATGCATCCCCGCTATTCTGTTACTAAGGGCCCCCATCCCATGTTCCTTCATCCCCCGTTCTCGTTGAACGGTTTAATAATTGCTTATTAATTATTTCTGCTTTGATGGATTCACTCGAAATACGTTTGTATTGTACACAATGGAATTATTGTTGGAAAACAAAATAAAAAAGTTAACGCTTTTATTTTAGTCCATTATTGACTGTTGTAACGAATGAAACATTTATTTTTTATCACTCAAATATTAATAATAAATATGAATAAATTATTACTAATCTGTCTATCAGCCGATTGCTGTATTATCTGATTTAAAAATCCATTAAATTCAAATGTAATACAGGGTGGGCCACGAATAACGTCCTTTAAATTTTACGGGTTTCCTCATAGAGGAAAAATTTGAAAAGAAAACTACATTGCATGGTTGAATGCTGAGGATATCGCATTCAACCGTGCAATGTAGTAATGGAAAATATTTCAACTTTCTATCACTTCCGGTTGCACCGGAAATGGCTACCAACTTTATTATTTTAAATGGAACACCCTACATATTATTTGTTTTATTCCCTTTTCAATTGCATATCCTCTCTTATGGATTTAAATCCACATAACTCTTAGTTTTTAAGTTAAAAAATTATTTATTAACCTGAAATCAATGTTTTGAAACAATGCCTATAAACATGACAGATGAGCGGCATCTTGTATTGTGAATAATAGATCGATCTTTTAAAAAAAACAATATTTCAGTTACCACTTAAAAACATCATAATTCTATTTTTAATGGAACGACGAATATTTTATCTGGTTCAACTCCACAATAACATTATTTTCAATGATTTTATTAGGTTACTCTATGAAGTTTAGCGAGAAAATAACGAATCTGAGGTTCGTTTCTTTAAGAAATTTATTGCTTAGTCACAATTCACTGTTCTTCATTACACTAACATAAAATATTAAGGGACACATTTGCATCAAATTAACACCCCTACTTATTCACAGAAAACGGTCCATTAGATCAGTCTAATTTTATTTTACGCTGAAATAATAATTATGACATATTCCCTATTAAAAACACTAAATCAAGTAAAAATAAAGCGAGGAAATTGAGTTTTGTTAAAATTCGACTTACTGTTTACTTAAAATTTACGTTAAAAACGTAAATTAAAAAGGGCTATTCCATGATAAAGGTGATCTAGATGAATAATCTCTTTATGAGAATTATATCTTCAGAACCTTTTATTCACCTAACCCCGATTAAGTTATTAATATAACCCGTTAACGTCATAAATCTTAATTTTTAATTATAAATTGTAAGTAAATGATAAGTCCAATCTTAATGTATTGTAAAATTTGTGTTAAATTACACGTTACTGGTGATTGTGTAAAGATTTGATAGAATTTCGTTGCGAAAAACTATAAACATAGTGCAGAAAGGTTGATTTTTAATAGCGATTTACGAAAAATTGGTAAGTTTTCTAAATAAATGGACTTCAGATTCATCATTTCATCATCAAAAAATACATGTATTTCAGAAAAACATCTGGAGTCTTGTCGTATATCTCATTGGCAAGACAATTGGCAACATAAAAGTATTACGTATTCCTACATATACAGCAAGTGGTTTTTGAGTTATTTCGATTTTTTTTCTTCCGACATTTTTGCGCAATTGAATAATACAGGAATAATTCAACTGGGTAAGAATTTTCAGTGTGAATATTCACTACACCGAATCTGGGAGAAATCATTTCTATCATGTCAATATTTATGAAAGCTTCGTTAGAGTAATATTAAAATGAGCAAGGATACCAATCATGAAATTATGAATTAAATAAAAAATGATTTGAAAATAATTAATAATAATTAATAAATTATTCTCACATTTAGCTAACCCTAGTAGAAATGAATCTTGTAGCAATATTGTGTCAATATTTATATCTTGTATATACATTGAAACTGTTATTCAAAGCGCATTCAATATAGACACAATATTGAATGTCAAGAATGATACAATAATAAAATTTAATCTAGACATAATGTCGAAATCCAGAATAAAATTAATGAATATTCAAACTGTGTCCAATATAGACACAATATATATTGTAAATATTGACACATTATTTATAATAATTATAGACACAATATTGTTATGCCCTGAATAAGAATAGTTTGTGCATTTGTGGTGGGATTAATGACAGACCGAACGCACGATTTTCGTTCACAAGTGTGGTTTCAATTGGATTGTTTGCTTATTTCTGAGGTGAGTACTTATAAAATATAAATATAATTGTGTGCTTGTATGTAATTAGTTTTATTAATTAGAATAATAATATAATCGTGTAAAATAGCGATGACGGTCTACCATAACCTCAAAATTCAAACATTTTTCAGATTACACTCTGCTGCAATTTAAAATCAGCTATAATGAATGTGTGCTATTGAATGCCTTTCACTATCAGCCTACGACAGGCGCGGACTGACACCTTTAACAGACTCACAGTCTCCAGGGAAAATCAGCCCACATAGCCGAGTTTAACCAAACAGCAAAAGAAATAGCTGGACAGAACCCACACGGAAATCCCATTCTGACTTCTAAGTGGAAATAGGTGGTAGAGAAATTTGTGGGATACGGTTAAATTTTTAAAGATTAATATGTAATAATTTGTGCGTATCTAGTGTTTGTTTTAATATTGTGTTTCAATTTTGTGTAATTACATTTTTCGAGTTACTCGTGTAAAAATTCAAGGTTTGTAGAACACTGATTTCAAATTAATTATTAATATCAATATCAAGTTTATATTGATTTATTACTTTCCTTACTTTTGTTATTTTGTGGTTACGTGCAGTTTTGTTTAAATGAGTGAATAAAAGAAAAACTGACCGATGGTGATCGAAGACTGATCAGTTAATGCAGACCCAAACCTGTGAGAACAAATTCATAAAAATGGTTACAAATAATTGCTTAATTTAATATAATAAAATATTTATTGTGATGATGTTGTTTTAGTTTTATTATAAATAATTAGGTAGTTATTTAAATAAAAATACTTGTCCTTTCTCCTACTTATTTTTTATTTTACTAGATATATTTCGGAAACTATGTTTCCATCTTCAGTAATTGAAGTTTTATAAATATGAATATGTTGTTATGGTATACAACGCAATATTGATAAATTTAAATATTTAAAAAATCACGTTAACTATAAACTAATCTAAATATAATTATATATAATGTGCTAAAATTTATGAATTAATAAGATCTAAAAGGGGATTATTTAATGAACTAGTATCGAAATTTAAAAGATAAACTATGTGTTTTTTCATTTCAATAGACTCCAACATGTTTAATTTTGATTCACGTGAAAATTTAGAAGTTTAACATTTTCAATCGAAAATTTATGTCCCGTATTTATTGAATGAAAAGCTACAGCAGATTTTTCAGAATTAAAGTTTTTAATATGGTAATTATGTTCTTTAAATCTAGACAAAACACTTCTAGTAGTTTGACCTACATATAATTTTGTACAATTGCTACATTTTATTGAATAAATACCAGAATTTTCTAAAGGATTATTTTTCAAAAAGGTGTTGCCTAATAACATTTTTAATTTTGTGTTTGAATATGGTGCAGGTATTAAATTGAATTTTAAAAAATATTATTTAATTTGAAATGTATATATGGATTATATAAAATTTTTGCATAATTTTTACTTGAATTTTGTTCATAAAGTGGTGTTAAAGTTGTAGTCTTTTTGATTAAAAATTTGTTTTTAAATTTATTAATTATTTTTGTTATTATTTCTGATTCAAAATTTAATTTTTTGGCTATATTATATATTAAATTAATTTCTGCTTTTCTATTTTCTTCTGTGATTGGATAAAAAATGGCTCGATAAATCATTGAATTAAATTCTAATAATTTATGCTTATAATGTGTGTTAGAATCTGAATCAATGTAATTAAAAGTGTGAGTTGGTTTTCTGTATATGTTAAATTCTAATTTTGAATAATTTCTAATAATTAAAAGATCTAGAAAGGGTAATTTTCCATTCATTTTAAGTTCGTATGTAAAATTTATATTTTTATTAATAGTACTAATTTCATGAATAAATTGGTCAATTTTAAATTCTCATTAATGATAGCGAAAATATCGTCTACATACCTGTACCATATTCTTGGGAAATTAACAATTTTTGATTTTGCTAAATTTTCTAAATTATTCATAAATAAATTTGCCAAAAAAGGAGACAAAGGATTTCCCATAGCTGTTCCGAATGTTTGTTTAAAAAATTTGCCATTAAATTCGAAGGTGTTACATTCCATAACTAATTTAGTCAAATCTACGTAAATTTTGATTTTATTTTCAGAGACTAAATTTTCGATTAAAAATGTTTCTAAAAATATTAAAGTTTCATCAATTGGTATGCTCGGAAATAGTGATTGAATGTCAAAAGAAATAATTTTTTCATCAGAATTTAAAGTGACTTTTGAAAGTTTATTTATTAAATCGAAAGAATTTTTAATTGAAAAATCATTTGTAATTTTGAAATTCTTTATCTAAGAATTTGGCAATTTTGTAAGTTGGTGAATTAATATTTGAAACTATTGGTCGGAAGGTATTACCTGGTTTATGAATTTTTGGTACACCATATAATTTTGGAAGCTTTGGATTATTGACTGATTTTGTCAATTAATTTTTTATCAGTCAAACATGTTGAAGTTTTCAAAAAATGTGTGTCAACCTAGTGTCGCGTTCACATCCCAATATTGCTACAAGATTGTAGAATTGAAATTCAATAATGTGTCAACATTGCTACAAGATATAATTTCTACTAGAGAAATTTATTACTTTCAAATCGTTTTTTATTTAATTTATTTAAATAACTGTGACCAAGTGATTTTCTATTTAAATTATGAATTTATTCAACATACATGGCTAGGGCGACAGAATTATTAAGTGAGCTTGCACAACTTTTAACGAAAAAAAAAAAAAAAAAAAAAATAAATAGAAGAATGGTGTCAAATTTTGTACTATTTGGAAACTATTTACATAATTTATTATAATTTACAATACATATAAAGTCTAAATAATACAAATATTAAAATAAAATTAAATAAAAGTTTCTTGGATACAATGAAGCCATCATTTAAATATTTTTTTTATTATATGGGGTGTTCAATTTACTTTGATTGTGTAAACTTATATAATTTAAATAGAACCTAATATATTTTTACATTTTCGAATTCTAAGATTAATTCTAAGAATACTTTTGTACGAATATTTTTTTATAAAATGTATACTTTTTAAGTGATAAAATAAATAAATAAGTGATTTAATGTATATTAAGAATTAAATATCTAACCAAAATTTTGCAACAAATTGTTGGGAAATGTCTTTAGGAAAAAATTAATGTATTTTTCTAAAAGTAAAAGGATATATTGTATAGAATTTCAATTTCAATTTTTAAAGTCCAAATTGTTAAGACTTGCTTACAATGCATTCAGGGACATAATAGTATTTATATGTTTATCATATAACATTGTAATGTTTAGTTAAAATAAACTAAAAACAAAATGTACATTATGTAATTCAATATCCGACGGGGTATTTGCCCGGGAAGTAGTTGTTTTAATATGCATTTGTTTAAAGTACGTAACGTAAGTCAAAATTCATAGAGCTAAATGTGGAAATAATTTATTATTTTCAAATCATTTTTATTTAATTATTTAAATAACTGTGGCCAAGTGAATAAATACTATTTTCTATTTATATTAATATTTCCATATTCTGTACAGTGAATATTGACAATAGTGTGTAAGTGTGAATAGTAGTATTGTCTTGCTAATCGCCCAATATGGGATCTGACATGAGGCAACACGCCGCCTGGTGAGAGAACGGCGAACTAGTTTCGCCATAAGAAAGCCCGGCAGCGGCGTGTTGTGATCGGTGATAAAGATCGTTTTTTATCGGATATGAGCGACGAAAACCACCAAACCGTCGCCAACGCGAACCGGAAACGATCAAAATGCGTACTTGTCAAGTTTGGGGCTGTGCCTCCCAAATCTAAAATAGATATCAATATTATAAATTACATTTTTAATTACGTGTTATTTACGGAAAATTTACAAACAAACTTGAAATTTACATATGCTTAGCATAAGCAGAATTCGGCAAATTCCTGAAGATGGTATCACTCATCGCTTCCACATCGCTAGCTTCAACGGAGTACTTGCTTTCTGTATCAGGGGTGCTGAAGCAAGAATGTTGCACAAGCGGAGCTGGCGAATAATTTTCGAGCGTTTCTTTGAAAGTGTGCCTCCGTGAGCATTTGTCGTCAGTACAAGACAACTCCTCAACGGGATTTCTGAAAAAGTAGAACTTGAACGTCATTGCGAATCATAATTTTCCATATTTAAATTTGCGATAAATTAATATTAAATTAAAAACAATAATCAACAACACATTTATTAACAATTCAAAACATCATAAGTAACGCAAAATTACTTGTTTTAAACTAATCACGTATACAGATTTTATTATTCGCATTAATTTGACATTTGAAAGGCACTGTACTAACCTGTAACAATATAAGAGCGTTGCCATTATATGTTTGCATTTTTCCCCGAGACCGGCCTTGCAGAAGCACCGCATGTCCATCACGGTTCCGTCTTTTGCGATCGTCCCTCCGACCTCGTGGGGATGCACTTCGCAAATTCGATGTTTGCAAACAAAAACTCACGATTTTGCGCTGGCCCGTCGCGTCGTCTTTTGGCTTTTGCCCACATTTTATTATGTGTCCGGCGTGGAGAACGCGCTCTCCCTCAACAAAATTCCTCTGGGCTGGGTTGGAACTAGTCCAAGCGCAAATTTGTTCCATTGTTATAAACATTTTTACGTAAAACTGCCGAAAGCAGACACTGGCAGATTTGAATCTTTATGGTGAACGACGACATATTGGATCTGGGGAAACTAAGCCCCGCCCTCATGTCAGATCCCAATAAGATAAAATATTGGTTATTCCATTTGATAAATAAAATAGTTATGATGTTTTTAAATAGGCACTGAAATGTTGACACTTTTGAAATACCTACTGTCAAAATTGACAGATGTTATTTTTTGCTTCTAGAGGGATCTATTAGTAAAAATTCAAGCTGCCGCTCATGTCTATCTTGTTGCTACTAGAAGTTATGGGCATTTTTTGGAACGTAAATTTGAAGATAATATTTGACAAATAATTTTTTAACTCAAAAAATGTAAGAGTTATGTCGATGTCAATCCATATGGGTGGTATGTACGCGCAATCAAAAAATAATAATATATAGGGTGTTCCATTTTAAATAACTAAGTTAGAATCCATTTCCGGCATAACCGGAAGTGATAGAAAGTCTAAAAATTTCCATGAGGATATCGCAATCGTTCAATGTAGATTTTTTTTCAAATTTTTCCTAGGTCAGGAATTCCGAAATCTTTTAATGGCCGTTATTCGTGGGCCATCCTGGAAACACACAATAAAATTAAACTGTTTTTTTTTCTGCCTGGGCTATAGACTAGTATTTTTGTCCTCATTAATTTTTTAATAAAAAATTCCGTCGAACCGGATTTGAACCAGTGACCTATGGATAACTGCTCTGTATGATCCAACTACAGTCCACCGCTCTACCAACTGAGCTATCGACGGTTGATATTAAAAGTGATCGTTTCTCTTAACCGAAAATTATTAAAATTTGGGTTTGAGTTTTTAGGATATTTATAAAATAAACATTTATAAAAAATATAGTTATAGTAATTAAATAAAACATTTTTTTAAATTATTCTTCTCCATCGAATGGCGATAAAATGTACAGGGTATTCGACTTTTTTTAACAAAACATTTTATTACATTATGAAAAAATAAGATATTTTTTTGCAATTTAATCACCATGATTTCATTTGCAATTGTATTTAAAATGTACTATTAAGTGAACGCATATAACATTTTATAATTATTTGTTTTAGTTAGTATGTTGAGTAGAAACTAACGAAAAAAAAGTGGATAATTTTTTGTTATTTCTGAGAAAAATAAATATTCCATGTTTTTTCTGATATCATAAAGTTGTTTTTTTGTTATATTATTGTTATTTACTTTTAATATAAAGCATTAGGATACAAAAGACAATAATTGAAAAACTCATTATTAAAAAATATAAACCAGCAATAGAAGAAAAAATAATAAGGATGTAAAATAAATTTATATTTTACCACTAGTTCAACAAAATATTCAATAAACTCAAACTAACAATTTTCAAACTAAAACAAGAAAATTAAACTTATTTTGAAACAAAAAAATACTAACAAGAATAATTTAGACAAAATAGGAATCTACATGATTGAATGTAATAATTGCGAAAAAGTGTACATAGGTTAAACTTAACGGAATTTAAGAAAGAGATTGAAAGAACATACATATATAAAAAATAGAAACCCTGAAAAATCAGCAATAGCCTTTTATAATTACGAAACCTGGCATCAGTTCCCAATGAAAAATCTTAAATTATTATAACAATCAAGAAGTTATCTATTAAATATATTGTAATCAATAGTACAATAGTATAAGTATAAAATCTACTACTAAATTTTTACCTGAGCACTTTAGATTATTCTCTCCTTTCGGAAAATTGTAAAACCGCCGACAGTCATTAAACTAATACATCCCCAATAGACAACTTACATAATTAGATTAAGGTTTTTGAAGTAATCCGCACAAGGTATATATATATACAAGGTGGGCCAGAAATAAATACGAATTTGAAAAAATCATTAAAAAAAAACTAAGTACAATTCACATACAAATTTTTATTTCTATAAAAATATACATCTGGGAAATTCATTACTTAAAAATAAGTTCATCCAGGTGTGCACCATCGCGCTGCAAACATTCTTCGAATTTGAACCTCAAATTGGTAAAAACTCGCTGGTACATTGCACGGGGAATAGGTGCCATTTCTTCCCGGATATTGGTCTTCAACTGGTTAATCGTGGCTGGGTTATTAGAGTAGACTCTACTTTTTAGATATCCCCACAAAAAAAGTCAAGTGGCGTTAGATCTGGACTTCTAGGAGGCCATGCAATGTCACCTTGGCGCGATATCAGTTTCCCAGCAAACATCTTGTTTACGACCGTCAAAGAGGCATTAGCTGTATGGCATGTCGCGCCATCTTGTTGAAACCATGGCGCACTATTATAGGCTTCAAATTGTTGCAGCTGTGGAAAGAAAAAATCCCTTAACATGGCCATGTATCGGTCAGAATTTACAGTTACAGATTGGCCTTCTCGATTTTCGAAGAAGTAGGGTCCGATAATTCCGTGCGCTGACATGGCCGCCCAAACGGTTAATTTTGGCGAATGCAGAGGCTTTTGGTGTTTTGCACGTGGGTTCTCTGCAGCCCAGTAACGGCAATTCTGTTTATTCACATGCCCATTTATGTGAAAATGAGCTTCGTCGGAGAACAGAATATTGTTGACACTCCGAAAGCGTTCCAACATTGTTTGAACAAAGGCTCGTCGTAAAATTGGATCATTTGGCTATAATTCCTGCACAACTTGAATTTTATACGGGTGCAATTTCAGATATTTCAACAAAATGCGACGCAAAGATGTTCTGGATACCGCAAGTTCGGCTGAGCGCTTTCGAGTTGATTTAGCAGGATTACGTTGAACTGAAGCTCTAACTTGTTCAATTACGTCTTCTGTTCTCGTTGATCTTGGACGTCCCGCAGGCTTCTGTTTGAGAGTCGAACCAGTAGCTTTGAACTTTCTGGCCCACAATCGAATCACACTTTCGCTTGGACACTGATTTAGGTCGTGTAATCCAAACTCACGCCGAAATAAACGCCGAACAATAACGCACGAATCGCCATTTTTGTAATAATGTTTAATGCAGAATGCGCGTTGCGCTCCCGTGAAGTGATCCATCGCGAATATATTTCCGAGAACCGGGCTACTTAACACCACCACCCGCGCAGTCCTCTCTCTGAAGCTTCAAACGCAAGAGTGTTTTTAAAATCGTACGCCTTTCAGGCCCACCCAGTATATAAATTATTGCAAATTAGTTTAAGGCATTCTGTTATTGAAAATGAGCTCGAAACGTAATCTGATATTTAAAAATAAAATAGTGAAGAAAGGAATAAGTAAGTGTTTTAATTTACGTTTTATAACTTCACATAAGTGTGATCGCGTATGTAATATTCTAGGAAATTATTCTGTAACTGATGATATTGTCTTTTATTATTTGAAAGCTCTTAAACGCAAAGCCACAGCAGGTGCAGATCAAATACGGGCATTTTTTATAAAAGAGTGTGCTAACCAACTGTCTCGACCTTTGACAATCATTTTTAATTTAATTTTATCAACAGGAATTTTTCCGAAGCGGTGGAAGTTAACGAGACTTACTCCAGTGTATAAGTCAGGTAACAGAAGTTGCATCGAAAACTATCGACCGATCGCACTAATTTCAAATTTTTCAATTGTATTTGAAACCATTCTATATGATCATATTTATAAATTTTTTTCTCCTGTCATTACTCCTAATCAGCACGGCTTCATGAAGAAAAAAAGTACACAGTCTAACCTGTTAAATATGACTCAATTTGTATCTGATCAACTTGATCGTGGAAAATAAGTTGATGTTATTTATACCGACATAAGTAAGGCTTTTGATAGAATGCCACATGATAAGTTATTGAATTATTTAAAGCGTTACAATATAAACGATAAAGTAATCTCTGTTTTAAGGTCTTATTTATGTGGTAGGCAGCCATTTGTTTCGTACATGGGATTTCAGTCAAGTCAATTATCTGCTGAAAGTGGGGTTCCGCAAGGTTCAAACCTGGGCCCCCTTCTATTTCTTATTTTTATTAATAACGTGATTGATTTTTTAAACTGTAACTACTTCATGTATGCAGATGATATAAAATTATACCGTGTTATTGAAACGGAGTTTGACTGTGTATATTTACAACATAATTTACAGTCGATGCACAGTTGGTGTACAGAGAATGGGCTCGATATCAATATTTCAAAATGTTGCATCGTATCCTATTTTCATGTTTGTAGTCCCGTTCTGTTCAATTACAAAGTATGTAATGCTCCTATTAAGAGAACCACCAGTCACACAGATTTAGGAGTTATATTTGATAATATGTTATCGTTTAAGGAACATATTATAAAAGTGGTAAATGATTGTCACAGGTTACTTGGATTCATTATTCGAAATAGTCATGATTTCTCTGACATATCATCAATTATTCGTCTTTTTGACTCTCTAGTGATCAGTAAAATAAACTATTGTGCATGCGTATAGACTCCTTATTATAAAATTCATATAAATTCACTTGAGAGAATACAAAAGAAATTTCTAAGATATTTATACGATCGCAAGTATAACATCTACCCTACCTTTGATGTAAGATACAGCGCCCTCTTAAGAGAATTTAATTTTCTATCTGTCTATAATAGACATAAATATATTTAGATTTGTGAACTACATAAACTCATTCATAATAATATTGATAATGCATCACTCCTGTCGTTACTTAATTTTACAATTCCGAGGATAAAATCAAGAAGCATGCAATCATTATCATATAATACTCCTCGCACAAATCACCACTTATTTCCCCCCCTCATCAATATGATTAGGAATTATCATGAGGTTCAGTACGCCGTTGACATCTTTTGTGACAACAACATTATTGAATTTGAAAATATCTTAAGAACATGTTTCTTATAGATCATACTCAATGTATGTGTATTTTTAATATGTACTTTTATTTTTATTTATTGTTATTATTTTATTTTTAATGTGTACTATTATTATTATGTTGTTATTTTAGATGTGTACTCTTAATATGTATTTTCAATACGTTTCATGTTTGTGATTTAAATTTAATTTTTCTCTGTAAGTGAACTTGGTCTGTTGAAAAATAAATTATTATTATTATTATTATTATAACTTAAAAATAAATAAATAATGCATAATTTTAATTATTTTTCAGTTGGCGTCAAAATAGATCACGTCACTGTTGTAATTGTCATAATCTTCAGGCAGAGCTGGATAATTTCTAGTAGATAGATCATTTCTAGTAGATAACATAAGTAAAAAAGTTTGTATTGTTGCTTACAACTCCACAAGGGTCAATGTTAATTTGGAAACGGTGGATCAAGTGTTAATAAAAATTATAAATCTAACAAATCCATGAATTTTTCTATTTTATAATCATTAGAATCTATAAAAAACGGCTGTTGCGTCGCATAAATCATTGTGTTCAAGGTTTATATTTTTATGTATTAAATAAATTACAATAAGTCATAAAATAAACGTAAACATAAAAATCTAAGCGTTGGAGGCTAATTTTACTTTCCTATTAAATATATTTTTTCTATAACTTGCATTTCTAAAATTTGTAATTTTCGGGAAAAATGGGTTAACAATTTTGGAAAAATATTCTTGCATAGAAGTGCCATTTCGCGACGAATTGGTCAAACTTTTAAAAGCGAACGTGCAATTTTGTCCACAGTATCCTAAACTCTCAGCACTCCAGATTTGAATATTTGATAAGATTCTATATTTTAAATATTATTGTGACCTTGTTTTTGTTGACGAAATATTTTAGTTCTTTTTTGTATTATCAACGGGGGCGTAGCTCAGATGGTAGAGCGCTCGCTTAGCATGCGAGAGGTACCGGGATCGATACCCGGCGCCTCCATACACCTTTTGCTAAGTGGGTGAAACGAAAACTTAATACATTATAATATAATTGTTTTAAAACGACCTAAATTATTTAATTAAAATTATTCCCTTCTCATTACGATAAAGAAAGATGATTAAGTGTAAGAAAGATAGTCGAGTGTAATGTAAGGCATAAAAGTGAAAGTGAGACTGGACGCACGCTGGTTATACGGTTTGGGTGTGTCGCTCTACATTTTGATCATTGTAAACTTGTTTTAGTACCAAAATTCGTTGGTTCTAAATAGAGAGCTCGCTTAGTATGCGTAAAAATAATTATAATATGAACTGAATTGTATTCGCTTTGATACAATATTCTTTTGAACAATTAATTAATTCACATTTAATGAAATTACGATGCCACATGAAATTAGGCAAAAGGTGGCGCTTGCGTCGTCTTTAATTTATTATGAATTAATTATTTTCTCTTTAGCTATTGCAACTTTACGACTTAGTTACATAAGTACTTTAAAACAAACATTTATTGAAACAATTATTTCTCGTCTTTAAAATATTCCAAAATATTTTCATTTTTATACCCCGTAATAAGTTTTCAAAAATCTATTGAATAAAACACTTTAAACTTTGTTTGAATAACATTAAATTTTATTTATTGTGACTATAGGTTCAACAATTTACAAATTAAAACTTGAAACTATAATTACAATAAATAAAATTTAGTGTTATACAAACAAAGTGTAAAGTGTTTTATTCAATTGATAAACAGTGTAAAACAAAGTTGAATTCTCAGTTATTAACAATTTCAAAAATCATTCGAATAATTTTCATTTTATTCGCATTATTGCAGTTTTCATACTATCGTATTATATATTTTTTTAAATGATGCGAATAGTAAAATTGTTATCTAGTTACAATGAATTAAAATAGATATTGGCAATGCCATTCAGAATTTAAAAATACCTCAAAATAAACTACTTAAGATTATTTCCACCATAATAATGTTCTCATTGGCAAAAATATGTGAGAGTGACAGAAATGAAAGAAAAAAAAATGGTTTTCGGAAACATCAAAAAATAATTTTGAAGAAATTAACGCGGTATAAAAAATGAAATTGTTTTCTTTTTAAATTTATAAACCCCTTTTTATTTATTTATTTCGCTTTTCTTATTTTTGTTTTCACAAGAATGAGAAAAATTAATACGTGATATTAATTTTGTTCATTCTTGTGGCATTTATGTGATGAAAATCCATATTACTTTACATATTTCAATAAAGAAATATTCGATTTGGTTTAAGACAATATTCTTCTGTACAGATACAGAAACAAAGACTATTTTTTTTATCAAAGGCAGAAAGTCATAAACACGCTGTGTTTACTGTATTCTCTTATTTTTACTTTACAATTACAAAATTACTTAAAACAATGTCTAACGTAAAGTAAGATAATAATGTAGTCGGGGTTGGTTGAAAATTAGACGGACTGCATTTGTTTAAAACTTCATTAATCGCTAAGAACAATTTCACATAACGTAACGTTCATCTTCTAATCATTCTCCATGATTTTTCAACCTGAACATAGCTCCCCTAAAATTTCATAATTCTAGCCAACATTAACATACATTTCCTTTCCGCATGTAGGCGGGTAATTAAAAAAAAATAGCGCCTACAAGTAAGAGTAAGAATAATTATAAAGAGGAACATCCAAAGTGCTTTGATTTTTGTTTTAGATCATAAGTTATATATTTTTTGATAAATACTTGCATTTCATATTTCATTCGAAAACAAGTGCGATTTATTTTTAACAAATTAAATCTCCTTTCTTTATTAGCAAGTGCGAAAGGGAGTAAACACGTATCACCGAAGGACAATAGCAAGTCCTCCCTTTACAAACACTGCAGCTGCATCCATTTAGTCACAGTTTTTCCCGGACGGGGCGTGCGTGCGGGGGTTACGTAACGCGCATATCAAATTTGAAATTCGGAATTTGTCCGTCAGCCCCTTCCGAACAATGAACTGTCACCTGTTTTTCACGGACCGACCTCTTTATTACGCGAGGGTGTCACAGCAGCGAAACGCGCCCCTTTGAGTTACGCATTGCAAGTGTAACGTTGTCTTTTTATCTGGTTTTACGGTTTTTCTGTGGATATTTTCAACGAGTGCACGTGGATGCTGAATTGTATAGATTTAATTAGGTGTGAAACTAGACATTTTTGTATGGATATAGTGTAATCCTTCGCGATTATTTTTAATTTTTACAGCACTTATTTCACAAGTATCTACCTTTAAAAACGTAAAAATATTAGTACGTTTAAAAACGTATAAATATTAATAGTACTAATATTTTTACGTTTTTATTAACAATTTAAAAAATCATTCGAATAATTTTCATTTTATTCGCACCATTGCAGTTTTCATACTATCGTATCATATTTTTAAAGGTGGATACTTGAGAAATAAGTGCTGTAAAAATTAAAAATAAATCAAATAATAAAGTAAGGAATCAAAATAAACACGATACAATTATTCCAAGCCTACCATAAAATTTGAGATCACCATTTATAGTCCACATTAACAACCCAATTAATTCAATTTTAATAAATGAAAATTAACGCTAGCGCCATCTTTAGCCTAATTTTATGTGGCATCGTCAACGATTTGGGTCTACAAGGTAGATGACCGAGAATCATTGTTTCGTCCACTAAAGACAAGCGAGAACATGTCCTGTTTATGGGAACAGGGAACGAAATTCATTTAATTAAATGTTCAACCACCATTCATCTAGCGTATAATTCAATTTGTTGTTGCAAAAACCTTAGAATCTTATTTGGTATCACATTGTCCTGTGGTGGAAGTCCGCAGGATTATTACGAGGCGTGATGGCATTGTGCATGATATGCTACTTCACATCCTAAAATTTAATAGAACAAACTTGCCAGTAAGCATTAAAGGAGGAATACATACGAAATTACCAGTGCGCCTATACATCCCGGCACCATTGAGGTGTTTCAAGTGTCAATGTTTTGGGCATACCTCAATGAGATGTTCAAAGGAACCAGTTTGTTGTTGTGGTCGCCCTATGCATGAGGGAACGAGCTGCGAGGAACCCGTAATTTGCGTAAACTGCAAAGGGGGACACAAAGCTAGCTCAAGAAATTGTCCAAAATACAAGAGGAGACGGCAATACAGGAATTGAAAGTGAAAGAAAAAATTAGTTACTCCGAAGCTAAGAAAAAAGTAACTCCTCAGCAACCAATAGCGGGTACATCTTATGCTCAAATGGTAAGTAGCAAAGGTAATCTGGCACAAGAGATCATAACGTCGCTACTACCGTTGTTGAAGACCACAATTTCCGAGGTAGTAAAAGCGGAACTACAAGGAAGTAAACCACAAAGGGAGGTTGTTAAGATGCCTCCACCAACAAACCGCCCGCCGATCGCTGCGCGACCAGTAGGCGATAAACAGCAAAATGGCAGTAAGCCATCACAGGTTGTGAAACAACAGGGGGTCAATACAGAACCCCAAATCAAAAAAACGCAGGCAAACACCACAGCACCTGCGATCCCATTGCAGGAGATAAGTACATTATCTCCTGTAGTGGAAAAAATCCTGGCTGCTGCGTCTGCCGTAGCTGCAGCTAAGGGAAGATCTCCTTCCCAGTCGGCCTCAAATTCTGAAAACGAATCAACAATAAATATGGATTCATATCCATTCGCCGAACCAGGTATAAAAAGGGGGGCAACAGATGCTTCCCTCTCCTCCTCTGACTATACAGCAGAGGAGACATTAGCAGATGGAGGGTCGGTTTCACATACCAGGATTAGAAAGAGGAAACCAGGCTGGAAGAAGGGAGTTCCTAGAAATAAACAGGAACTCTAAGAAAAGGTCTTCTTTTCATTTTTATGTATATATTGTCTTTCTTGTTAATTTATTTTTATTTAATATCGTACCGTCCTTGTTTTTTTACTGGAATTTATATTAACTCCAGACTTATATGTGACAAATGTGATATCTTCTGTGATATTAGGATTAAGACTTTATTGAGTAATTGTCCTGGAACCGGAGCCTTTTACAACTCCGGTACCATTCATGTTCTTAGGAGTACGGTTTTATCATGTCGTTGTCCTGGCATCAAACTGTGATGCCATCTGTGATATTAGGGTTAAGTTTTATCTTGTGATTGTTTTGACATCGGAGCCTTTTACAACTCCGATGTCATCCGTGTTCTTAGGTTTTAGGTTTTATCGTGTAGTCGTCCGGGCATCAGGGTCCTTTTACAACTTCGATGTCATCAATTTTTTTGTGCTCGTGTTAGTGTTATTTATTAATGATTTACTTTTATGTGGTTGTGATGTCCTGTAATAGAAATGGTTGAACAAATTGTCCAATGGAACTGTAACGGTAGCAAATTCCACTACCACGAGCTGAAATTACTCTTCGCAAGACATGCAAGATTTTGTGCATGCCTCCAAGAAACGCATTTAAAGCCCAATGACGATTTTCAGCTCAGAGGTTTCTCGGTAGTGAGAAGGGATGCAGTGCCTAATGTACGAGCAAAGGGTGGCGTAGCCATCCTCGTAAGAGAGGGTCTCCCTTTTAGAGAGATTCCTCTCCAGGCACTGGCCGTGCAACTATCTCATCCCTTAAAAACAACGTTATGCACCGTCTACCTTCCACAATTTGATTGGACACTTAAAGACTTATTGGACGTAGTCAACCAGCTACCCGCGCCATCTATTTTGGTGGGCGACTGTAATGCCCATCATCCATTATGGGGTTCACAGAGGAAAGACCAGCGCGGTCAACTGATCTCCTCGATCAGAGCGACTCGGTCCTCCTCAACACGGGCTCCAACACTCATATATGCGCGCGTAGTTCAACCTTTTCAGCGGTTGACTTGTCTTTCTCGTCCCCACGACTAGCGATTAACCTTACCTGGGAAACCATCAATGATCTGCACGGCAGTGATCACTTCCCCATCTTGATCAAAACCATCATAAGACGGGTAAGACGTACTGTCCCCCGTAGATGGTGTCTCGACAGGGCAGACTGGCTTGGCTTTCAAGCCAGTCTTACACGCCCAGCGTCAATGTCCGACGACGTCGAGACAGCCGTGCAGGAGTTTACAGAGATGGTTTTGGAAGCAGCTAGAGAACATATTCCAATATCAAGCGGAATTATAGCCGGTTCACCAGTACCATGGTAGAGCAGCGATATTCAGCAGGTAATAAAGGAGAGGAAAAGAGCTTTGTACAAGTTTCGACGAGCTCCGACCCGGGAAAACCTGATAGCCTTCAAGAAGCGGCGCGCAATGGCACACCGCAAAATTCTTGAAGGTAAAAGGCTATCATGGGAGAGCCATGTGTCGTCAATCACTCCATCCACACCTATGGGCGAGGTGTGCAAGAAGGTGGGTGCAATAGCGGGGAAGAAATTTCCCGCGGTAGTACCTATCTTAAAGGTAAACAGCTGTAAAATTGACGACACGGCAGAGATTGCGGACGCAATTGCGTCGCAGTTTCACTCTGCCAGTAGCTCCCATAACTACAATGATCGTTTCCTGGGTCTTAAAAATGATCTCGAAGTTCCTTTGGACTTCTCCTCTCGGGAATCCTTACACTACAACTTAATGTTTTCATTGTCTGAACTAGAAGAGGCAATAAGATCCACGGGCGCTTCAAAAGCGCCCGGACCGGATGGCATCCCATATCAGATCATCCGGCCTTCATGTATGAAGGAATACTTGCTGGACATTTATAATCTGATATGGGACAGGGGTGTCTACCTCAGCCAGTGGAAAACTGCTATTGTTTTGCCTCTTCTGAAAACTGGTAAGGATCCCACAAATGCCAATAGCTACCGGCCTATATCCCTAACTAGCTGCTTAGGTAAGGTCAACAGAATATCTAACAGAATTATTTCCTTTGAAAGGAGGCAGTTTTTTCATATTTTAAATATATATAAAATAAAATTGTTTTTTTTTTGTCTTCTTCGGCCAGTGTGTTTATTTTCTTTTTTTTTAATAAGGGTAAGTTTGCTTTTATTTTAGTGAGCGAAAAGCAACATCATATATCTATGTCGTAGACTCTAATTGTTGTCGATTTCACTTCCAAAATTACTATATATACACTATAAATTTCTCTCATATAAAATCATAAAACCGGTTAGAGATGGTTTTATGATTTTATATCCAGAGTTGTTTGATTACACTCCTCATATGTAGAATGTAAAATAATATGCCATCATTCCTTATAACAAACAAAATTTATGAATACAAAAAAGGAGTACTCGCGAATGAATAAAAAAAATCGCAATATAAACACGAAATTAGAAAAGTGTGTTGGAAAATTGAAATACAAAATTTTCCGCGTGAACGAGATCAAAGAGAAGTGAAGACGCGCGAAGTGGGGGATGAAATCAATCGTCATGGCGATGAGAAGTGGAGAGAATGCCAGGTGAAAAGGGGGCGCGGAGGGAAAGAGGGGACTTGAATTAAAATTAACCCTTGTGCAATCCTCTTAGAGGGGGGGCATTGTTTCCCGGCAATATCATCCCATTGTTGGGGACACGTGCTAGCGCGTGCCACCTGCGGGTGGTTTAGATTTCGACCTCTCCGAATGGGGATGATCTTTGTTTATGCCGTACGGGGCACCCCCGTCGACCTATTCCCTATTGCGGGGCGCGGCGCTATTGCTTTCGGCTCCCTGTAAGCCGCGTGGAATTGAAATTCTGAGGAAAAAAAAATGCAGTGTGTGTTCTATTTTGGTTTATGTGGAATTATTAATAGAAAAAGGAAAATAAGGCCGTGAGTATTTTTTGTTGAAGATAAATTTGTAGCTTTCACATCATTTTGTTGTTTCAATATATATATATATGTTTTTCCTCAGTATTTACCTCGTAAGTCTATAAATTGCAGGGCAATAGGAAGAGAATTAGTAACCAGAGCTTCCATATCGAGGACGGGTTAACAACTCCCACCACCGTTTTTTTTACACGATCGGCCGTAGTCGTGGAAGAAAGAGAGAAACGGTATGAAATGCACGATTAGAGGACGTACGTTAATTTTTCATGCATCGTTTTAGAATTAGCGGAATTGCTGAAGATCGCATAAATGAGTGCGTCCTCCCAATGTAAAATAAACACTTAAGGCACGTTTTATGGTTGATTTGTATATTTCTCCATTTATTCGGAAATTTCTTCTACCGACCGGCTAAACGTTATTAATTTCAAAAATTTTATTAAAGATTATTATTGTGTAGTTTTCGATTAATTTTAATCTACACTATGAAAAATCATCTTTCATTTAATTTATTTTATAAAACGAAACAAAAACACAGTTTATTTTTTATTTATTAAATTAATGTAATTATAATTTCGTTTACTTTTATTTAAAAGTATTAGAGTATTTAACTCTTTCAATTTAATTTCTCAAAAATCTGTGAGAAATCTATTGAAACCTTTTTTGAAAGAACCAATTTTGCAGTTCATTACTGCAGGTTCGTATACAGGGTGTCTCACCCTAAAAGTATATGGATTTTCTATTGATAGATTCTAATGCAATTTTCATTGTTTATATAAACCAGTATTCTCTTATTAATATTATATTTTCAAGATTTTACCACTTCCGATTATACCGGAAGAACGTACATACTTTGTATTTTAAATGGAACCCTATATTTTTAATTGAAAATTTAGATTTTTACAAAATGCGTGTAACTGTTTTTCTGATATAGGGTTATTATGTCATTTTTGATTTTTAAAAAGTTATAAATAATTGAATGTTGAAATCGATCATTTTGGGGTCTTACATTTCAAAATTGAAAAAAAAAAATTAAATTTTCTGCCAACGCAATATAATTGAAAAAATGCTTAATAATTGAATGAAAAGTAGTTTTTTATTATAAAGTAAATTTTATATACAGGATGAAACAATGCGCAAACTATTTCTTTTTTAATTTAAATGGAACACCCTATATTAATTATGAAATTTCGATGGAAAATTGTTTGTTCTTCCATTTTTGTATGACAAACTATACTTCTATAAATTACTGTTTTTTTAACAATTTCAATCCAAAGTACAAAATTGAATGTTTCACTTGTAGTCTATAATTTAATTAGGCTGTGACTAATACAAATGCAATTCGTAAATGTTTTCCTACATTTAAAAACATATTTAATATAAAGATAATAGTGTGTCGACAAATTTTTAGGAGTTATTTATTCAATAGAAATATTTGATATGAATACGTTAATTACATACAGAGACATTTTAATGGACGACAATTTTAATATTAACAAAATATTAAGATTCAAGTATTGAATTATTTTACTAGGCTTGTTGGTACACCTTTTGTTTTGTAGCCTACATAAATTATTTAAAAAATAATTTTAATATAAGTATATAAGAATATTTAAAATATTTTTAGAATGACCAAAATATATTTTTTGTTTCCAATAATCAAAGTATTTTTTATTGAAAAAGTATGTCTAACAGTAACAGCGTTACAAAAATAACATAAAATGTACTTTACTTTTTAAATATGATATTATTAAATATAACATTGACAACTAAATAATAAAAATTTACGTATTTGCATTTTGATTTTAAAAATGGTAAGGCCCATTTTCATTTTGAAATGGCACACACAAATATAGGGTGTTCCATTTAAGTAAAAATAGAAGTAAATCATTTTGCATATTGCTTTACCCTGTACACAAAGAATATTCTAACAGAAAAACGACTATACCTATTATTATTAAGTATTATTCCAATTGTAAAACGTTATCAGAATATCTATTTCGTTTTTAATATTTGAAATATAAGGTGTTAAACATTTTTCGACTTCAACTTTAATTTGTTTGTAACTTTTTAAATAAAAAAATCGACCTAATAAATTTTAGAATCGAAATCATTGTAAAAATATATCATTCCGTTAAAAAATCATATGATTGATACGTCACGTGATTATTGAACACCCTGTATATATGAAACGAATTTTAAAATGTGACGGTCAACAGTGGCTAGAAATTATATAAGTACCTTTTATTCTCGCATTTTTTTTTTTGGAAATATTGAGAAGGCAATATTGCGCCACCCTGTTTTAAATTTACTAGACTTTGCTGTTAATTTGAGACACACTGAATAATATTTTTAAACTGTTTCTACATGAGAATATTTTCATTCCTGTGAATTTTTTCTATCTTCAAGTAAAATATTTTTTAAAAATGATTATTTTCATAAACATTGAATAATCTCAAAAACTGTTACACGAATTTTGTAAAACTTAACACGTAGAATCTAAATTTTCAATAAAAAATATAAGGTTCCACTTCAAATAACAAAACTTGTATGTACTTCCGGTATAATCGGATTTAGAAGAGAATATTGGTTTACATAAACAGTTAAAATGCATTAGAATCTATTAATAGGAAATCAATATACTTTTAAGGTGCGACACCCTATATACGAACAGTAATGAACTACTAAATTGTTTTTTTTAAGGTTTCAATATATTTCTCACAGATTTTTGAGAAATTAAACCGAAAGAGTTAAATACTCTAATTCGTTGCAATAAATGAAAATGAATTTATAATTATTATTAAATTACATTTTAGAAATGAATAACTTTTTAAATTTCCCGGGCCAATTCAAGGCAACGTTTCGCCGGTCGGCAGATGAAATTTCTGAATAAATGGAGAAATATGAAAATCAACCATACAAACGAAAAAAGTGTCTCAAGTGTTTATTTATATTAAGAGGACGCACTCATTTATGCGGTCTTTAGCAATTCAACTGATTCTAAAAGGATGCATAAAAAATTAACATACGTCCTCTAAACAAAATCGGCAGACCGCTTCTCCGACTTCGGCCGATCGTGTGAAAAACGGTGGTAGGAGTTGTTAACTCGTCCTCGATATGGAAGCGCTGTTAGTAACTTAATTTTAAATTCTCTTGATAATGATAACCCGGAACTAGTCGAGAATTTATTCATTTTCAAATTCTTTTCTTTAGATTTAAACTCAGTTAAATTATTGTGTATTAAATAAAAATGATTTGAAAATAATTAATAAATTATTTCCACATTTAGCTCTGTGACTATTGACTTACCTACGTAAGTACGTTAAACAAATGCCCATTAAAACAACTACTTCCCGGGCAAATACCCACGCCGATTTCAATAAAATCTTGCATAATGCAACAAATTTTGACCCGAGAAAAAATTAATGTAAAAACAACAAAAGGAACGTTACTTAATATAAGGCCATCTATCCCTCGTCAGTACATCTATGCCTTACATAATTTAAAGATATTAAAATTAATCAATTAAATTAATTCAAATACAATCAGCAAAATTAAATCAATTATATTAAATCAATTTAAATTAAATTAAACCAAATTAATTCAATTTAAATCAAAACCGAATAAAATTAAACGAAAAGAATTGAATCAAATTAATTAAAAAAATTAAAATGAGCGACCCTCACCTGCCGCGCGCTGTAATAGTAATAACGGGTAGAGGAAGGACGTGAGTTCTTGTATTGTTGTTATCGTAAATTATTATTTATTTTCAAAAAATTTTTATTTAATATATTTAAATAACTGTGACCAAGTGAATGAATACTCTTTTCTAAATATATATTTTGTCTGTGCTACTATGTAGCGAACAATTGTAGCAGTTTCTATAATAAAGTTTATAAAACTCAAAAACGTATGTTTTTTCCTTATAACAGTTATAAATGTTGAATGATTTTTTTTAATAACATTTTCAGAAACATATGTGACGTAATTTAAAACTTTTCAAGATATTTCCATTAAAGCCGCGTTATTTGAAATGATAACTTTCACACACACACACATCCACAGTAAAAACGCAGTGAAACCGAAATACGTGAAATGTTTACAACCTCCGAAAACGAAGGGCGCAATAAATATTTGACCCACTCCCTCACCCGCGTACAGTGTCGTGTTTTATTTAAATTTGGGGATGAATCGGTCGAACGAAAAAAAAAATGATGTGTGGCGTATCATCATCCTGAAACAATTTTAATAACACAGCGTCAATAAATTTCAATATGGTCCACGTTTAGGGGATGATCGCGATCAATCCATCGCCACCCTTATTTCTCCGGTCGGTCCGGTGGGGTGCACGTTGACAAACAAGCCGGAAAATCACGCATTAGGGGGTTTCCCTCGACACACACACACATATAGAAGGGCGCACGCACCGATTATCTTTATGCCATTCTGTTCGCTACCCCTCGGAGACAAAAGGAGAAACTGTAGCAAGGTGTGCGGATTATTTTATCAGAGATTATCTTCAATGATGCTTTTACAAAGTCAAAATTATTGTAAATATTATGAGAACACTCTTGACTAGTTTTATTTTGTAAAAAGAATAAATATTGAGGTACCTAAATATCTTTATCTTAAAAGATTTTGTTATAAACACAGAATAATCAGGATTGGTTCTGACAGGTTCTGATTATTTTTTTGAAAAAAAATCGACTTTTTAACTGTTATTTAAAAAGTATGTTACACATTTTTAAATTAATAAATAAGATTGTTTACAAATTCACAAAAGTAGCGTCATTTCAACCTCAATATCTCGAAAACTACTGAACGAAATATCATGAAATTTTGACACGTCAGTTCCGGGACTTTCTGACCCATGTGTTATGTTATAATTTTTAAATATCGCAGTTGAAAAATGTATATTACACTTTTTAAAACCTGCAGTTGAAAAATCGATTTTTTGTTATTTGGCAAATTTGAAAAAGGAAATCGATTATAACAATATTTGAGACGCTACAGCCATTTGTGCAAAAGTATTGTTATTCAATGTAGAAGAATTAACGAAAAGAACAATAAAAAAAGACTTTTGGCAAATGCTTCTTAAATCCACCTAGTAGTATGACTGTATTTTTTTAGAGATTTTTTCGATGGTTAAATGTTGTAATTTCTGGAAATATTTGGGATAGGTGTTTTAAAAAGAATATTATCTGTGGAAGTAGGTATAAATAAGGTATAAAGATATCGAGATCATATCCGAGGAACAAAAGTATTTAGTTTAGATAGTAGAGTTACAATCATTTACGTTTAAAGTTTTTTTATTAAATTCTGCGCTACATACCTGACTGAGGTCTACTAAGGATTCAAAATTATGTTGGTGCAATATATCTGTGTAGTTGTAATCGCGGCCGGGGTAACTACCCGTGCTTTTGAATCTTAATGTCAGTCAGTAACTTGTTAAAATGTTTTTGGACACTGACTAAGGAAATATTACCATACCATTGGACAATGCAATATTACGGACGAACTTCAAGATTTATCGTAATTACGATTTTTTTAGAATATATGGAGGCTTGTAATACTTACTTTTTAAAAATAATTTCATTAAACAGATATGCCCCAGATACCAGAATATATCAAAGATGATTGTTTTTGTTTGATCTCTCGATTGTAGGTTTATATATCCAATTAAATTTATTTTGTTACATTTGTAAATCTCAATAAAATAAAAAAAAGTTTAATATGAAACTTTTTATATACTAACAGAAAGTGATCTACAATATAGCACAAGTCATTTAATTCCATGTCCTCCGTCTCTCCTAGAAAAATATCACTGTTTTTAAATGAAATGACTTATTTTGATATTTTCTGTAACACGTGCCTATGGACATGGAACAAAATCACAATATAACTAATTGTAGATCACTTTTCATATTCTAAGTTTATAATAATAATTTAGCTAACAAAAAAACAAATTAAATATTTATGCTTGTTTGGATGTATGTTTCAATAAATTGAAAAAAAAATGGTGCTGTATGGTTTTCTGGTTTAATATTCTTTATACAAGGTGATTATTGGACTTATTGCGAGTAACTAATTTTTTTATTACTAGAGATAACGAATTAATTATGTAACTTAAACAGAAGTATCACAATAAGCGTTCAAAATTATTTCTTTCGTTTTGAATCCTGCTCAGTTATGCATTCAAAACGGAGGTTTTCTATGACTGAGTGCGTCTAATACATCCTCCACAACAAGCGTGGTGTAAACCAGCATGTTGCCGAATTAATTCGGTAGAAGCATGTAGCACAACTCTTCCTCAGTATTCACTTCGGATGAGTCCATCACACTTTTCAAGTATCTCCAAAAGTTAAAGTCAAAGGGATTTAGGTCAGGCGACCTAGGAGGCCAAGCAGTTGTACCTTCACGACCTAGTCATATTTCCAAAAACAAATTATTAAGATAATATCGTATCTCTAGCGCAAAATGTAGTGGTGTACCATCGCGAAGGAACCACATTTGTAATCGATTAACTCTCTCCAGCAATTCTGGTAACTTTTCTTCCAAAAATTCTAAACAAGCATCGCTAGTTAAACAATTTCCCATTATAAAGGGCGCAAATAATAATCCATTCAAAAATTACAGCCCATGCATTCACTGAAAATCGTTGATGAGAGTTGGTTCGTCGAATTACGTGTGGGTTTTCCATTGCCCAAAATTCGTATTGTGAAAATTGTGCATACCGTTACGTGTAAAATGTTAGATGTTATAATATTTCTTTCACAAATAAAGGAAGCTCTAATTTGATAATTACTGACATATACAATTCAAGGAAAATGCGACAATTATATCAATTCACCATTCTCAATATTATTTATTTGTTATCTCCGTTAATAAAAAAACAATTACTGAATTTTTTTGAAATTTCCCATCACTGCACATCAAGAACTATATTTCATCACAATTATGCATATTAGATAAAAATCACTCTGTATAGGCAGAAAAACTGACGATTGATAGCCGTTTTGTGAAGACATAATAATAAAACTATATAATGATAAAGTATTGTAAATCTTATAATACACATTATCCAAAGAAATAAAATTATTGTGGAAGAATTAATCATAATTGCTTCCTTTTTTATTGGCTAATCGAAGAATCAATCATAATTGCCTTGATTCTGATTAGCTGCTGGAAGAATCAATCACAATTGCCTTTATTTTGATTGGTTAATGGAAGAACTAATCACAATTGCCTTCATTCTGATTGGCTAATGGAAGAACCAATCATAAATCCCTTGTTTCAGATAGGCTGATGAAAGACCCAATAATATTTGCCTTCATTCTGATTGGCTAATTGAAGAACCAATCATAATTTCATTAATTATGATTGGTTAATGGTTCTTTCCTTAAATATTCATAATTGCCTTAATGCTGATTGGCTGATGGAAGAACAATCACAGTTGCTTTGAGAACCTCTCAATGATCAAGGAAGAAATAGTATTATACCATATAATATTAGTGCCGATAACATTTGCCTTCATTTTGATTGGCTAATTTAAGAACTAATCATAATTTTCTTGATTATGATTGGCTAAAGGGAGAATCATTCATAATTGCCTTGATTCTGATTTGCTGATGAAATAACCAATCACAATTGTCTTCAGACCCTCTCAACGACCAAGGAAATATTAGTATTATACATATTGAAGATACATATTTCAGTTTGCTACGTACATACGCACAATAAAGTGTCTTTATTACATCTATGTTTCCAAATTGCTTTGATGCTTGCAATACAAATCCTAGCATTTTTATTGCTGAAGAAGCGGTAGTATTGATATGATTGAAAAAATGAGCTTGAAGATCCGTTAATGACAAGATCACCCTTTAATAACGATTTTTTGCGACTAAACGATATGGCATAACATTTTCTGATATTTAAACTAAGTTTATTAAAATCCACCATTTGACAATGACGTGAATAACACGTTGAAGTGCGGTGATATTATTGACGCAGTTAATATCCGCAAATATCTTCAGATCATTAGCACACCAGCACCTTCATTTTGATTTTCTTTGTTAGTGTACGTGGACATAATAAGGTCATTAATGTAAATATCAAACAGGAGTGGACCAAGGTTTGACCCTTGATCAACACGAGATCGAGATATGTATTCTTTCGAGCAAAATCCATTAAATCACACTGAATTTGATCTGTTTTTCAAATACGAAGAGAATAAATTGACAAGGTTTTAAATTAGTCTAAAAGAGCTTAGTTTAGAGAGAAGTAATTTGTGGTCTAACGTATCAAAGGAACGGCTAAAGTCTGTATAAATAACATTAGTTTGACCCGGGGTGTTGAACGATTTAAACAAATGCTGCTGTTGATTATAGAGAGCGAAATTTAATAAAACCGTGTTGACGAGGTGGATTGACATGATGGTAGATAGAAGTATAAATAACTTGCAAGAATATTTTAGAGGAATACAGCAGTATGATATAATTGGTAAAATTGCTAGAGTCTCTTTTTTAAGGATATGGTAAATAATTGAATGCTTTCAAAAATTAGGAAAGGTAAAGAACAATTCTAACCGTTCTTAATGTATTTCTCTCTCCTGCCTTCAGCTGTTTCTTTGTTAGTGACCAAACTTCGCACCCGTAAGTTACCGTAGACAGAATCACGATTAGAATATATAGAATCATGATTCGGTCTACGGTAATTTTATTTATTATTTTAGCTAATCTAAAGATATATTTGGCTCTTAGTAATTTTTTGAGACTTCCTGCCGCCCTACAATATTTTCCCATACGTTTTTGCACTTTTACTTCTTCTTCATTTTTATATGTCACCGTTACACCCAAATACTCGAACTCTTCCACCTCCTCGATTTTGTTTTTTTTTTTCTTATTTAATTCCGTCTCCTATTGGTTGCATGAGTACCGTATATTTTATTTTCGTATCGTTTACTTTCAACCCTTACTTTTCTGCAGTCTCCACTAATGTACAAAACGCTGTTCTCAAACGCTGTTCCACCTTTGATCTTGTAAGTAAGGCTACATCATTTGCATATGCAACTATTTGTTGTTTACGGTAATGAATCCCCTTCATTTGCATTTTGCCTCCCCTTAATATTTTCTTGAGCACTAAATTTAAGAGTAGTGTCGATAATGGGTCCCCTTAGTCTAGTCTTCCTAAACACATTTCTGATCAGATCCCTTCTAATAAAACTTTAGTCTAACTGGTAGAACTTAGTCTCAGGATCGATAAGGAGCCTGCAAAAAAAACTGGAAAACTTAGAGTCAAGATTACGATCGATCAAGGCTCTGAACTCGCAGAAGTTAGTCACAGTATTACTAGCGATAACGACTCTATAAAGACTCTTGTCTCGAAGGACTTGATGTCAAGATTTCAAGCGATAACGAACCTGTACTCTTTACTGACAGAACTTAGTGTTAGGATTGTAAATGATAGCGCGCCTATAAAGGTTGTTGACTAGCAAAACTTAGTGTCAGAAACTCGGAATTCTGACACTAAGTTTCTAGCTAGTCAATGATGGCAAGTCTATAAAGACTCTTGACCTTCAGAAATTAGTCTCAGCATTACGAGCGATAGCACACCTTTAATAGCTATTAATGGGCAAAATTTTGTCTCAAAGTTGCGAATGATGACAAGAAGCAAGACAAGAATTCTCATAACATCGATATCGTTCGCAATCTTGAGACTAAGTCCTGCCAGTTAAGAGACTTTGACTGGCAGAAGCAATAAAAAGCAAGTCAATAATTTTCGTAAATTCGATATCGTTTGCAATCTTGAGACTCGCTATCGTTCACAAACTTGAGAGTAAGTTCTGACTGGATGTGAAAATTCTGGACTTGCTTGTTATCGTTTGAGACTAACTTCTTTCAACCAAGAGTCTTTTGACTGAACTTAATCTTAAGATTGCAATAGAGAGCCTATGAAAAATCTTGGCTGGTAGAATTTAGGGCCAGGATTGCGAACGATAGTGAACCAATAAGGGCTTTTCGCTGGTATCAGTATTGCGAGCGATAACAAATCTACAAAAACTCTTGACTAGCAGAATTTATTGTCAGGATCAGGTATGAAAACTCTTGAACGACAGAATCTAGTGTTAGAATCGCGAGCAATAGCAAGAATATATAGAAAATTCTAGTCTGGCAGAATTTAATTTTTAGTTATGTTAGAACTTAGTATTAGATTAGTGAGCGATAGCAAGCTTATAAGAACTCTTGACTGGCGGATTTTTGTATAGGGATTGCGAGCGATTTGAAGATTTTTGATTGGCAGAACTTTGTGTTAAGAGAGTAAGCGATTATGAGCTTATGATGATGTTATGTTACAATTTAAAGTCACAATGCAATATATATGCACAACTCCATCAAAAAATCCACCTCATTTTAATTGAATTTTCATTAAAGGAATTACACCTTTGTGTTTTTATTTATTTTATTTTTGCAACCCTTCCCTTTAGTTTAACCCACTCATTCACTTGATCTTGATGTCTGTGTACATTTCAATACAAACCCTTCTCTCTCATACACTCTGTCTCTTTTTGTATGTGATTATTTGGTAAATGAAGTGTAACCCTCTTCTGTGAAGCCTACAAATATTGTCCAGGCTCACTAAAGCATAATACATCTTCTCTCTTCAGTTTAAATAATTGCTCCGTTGTTCCCCTTCCTTTTCTAAATCGCCATTAATAGTCGCCTACCATTTTATCCTGTTACTTATTCGACCTATTTCTCAGAATCCATGTAAAGATTTTGTATAATACATCCAACAAACATATCCCTCTGTAGTTTTTTACATTTACTTATGTCCCTTTTTTATTAATTCAACAAACCACCGGCTCATTCCATCTGCTTGGCATTTCTTCTTCCGTATATACCCTTCGTATAATTCTGCATATTATTTTTTGTAGCTTGTCTCCTGCGCATTTGATTATCTTTGCTGGGATGTTACTTTCATCTGCACTTTTATTATTTTTACTTTCCCCGGACCCCTGTCCAAGGGAAAGTATTGTGATCGTGAAAATTTTCGAATCGCCAATTTCAACAAATATGCACGTTTTGAGGTCCCCTGAGTCCATTCCATCGAGTTTTGAAAAATGTCTGTGTGTGTGTCTGTGTGTGTGTCTGTGTGTCTGTGTGTCTGTGTGTTTCCGCGATAGCGCCTAAACGGCTAAATGGATTAAGACCAAACTTTATATCTAAGCTTTATATAACAGTGGAATGATCTGAAAAGCTTTTGGTTAGAATCAAAACTCATTAAGTGCAACTTTACTCTTAGCATTTTTTCATTTTTTAATTCGGATAGAAAAATGTTTCAAATAAAAGTTTTAGATCTTGGAAAATAAATAATTTCTGTTATAAAACTTTTATTGTAGGACCTCCGGTTTTCATTTTATAAGCATTTATCTGATAAATTCCCTTAGAGATTTTAATTATTAAAATAATTATTTTAATGACAAATAAAACGTCAAAGTGCCGTCAAATTCAACTTATCATTCGCAAACGCCTCCAGTTTGCAAAAATGAAGAAGAGTGTGGAGGAATAATTTTAACCTATTGTAAGGTAAGAAATAACACACTTAATTACAATATTCTTCTAAATACTCGGGTTTAACTTTAAAAGATAACAATCACTTTTTTCTATTAATCATTTTGCTTCCCTATTAAATTTTCTATCAGAAATTTATTTGACCGTATTCACCGGGGAAAGTGCCATGATGGACACATCACCATTTTTACTTTCCCCGGACCCCTGTCCAAGGGAAAGTATTGTGATCGTGAAAATTTTCGAACCGCCAATTTCAACAAATATGCACGTTTTGAGGTCCCCTGAGTCCATTCCATCGAGTTTTGAAAAATGTCTGTGTGTGTGTCTGTGTGTGTGTCTGTGTGTCTGTGTGTTTCCGCGATAGCGCCTAAACGGCTAAATGGATTAAGACCAAACTTTATATCTAAGCTTTATATAACAGTGGAATGATCTGAAAAGCTTTTGGTTAGAATCAAAACTCATTAAGTGCAACTTTACTCTTAGCAATTTTTCATTTTTTAATTCGGATAGAAAAATGTTTCAAATAAAAGTTTTAGATCTTGGAAAATAAATAATTTCTGTTATAAAACTTTTATTGTAGGACCTCCGGTTTTCATTTTATAAGCATTTATCTGATAAATTCCCTTAGAGATTTTAATTATTGAAATAATTATTTTAATGACAAATAAAACGTCAAAGTGCCGTCAAATTCAACTTATCATTCGCAAACGCCTCCAGTTTGCAAAAATGGAGAAGAGTGTGGAGGAATCATTTTAACCTATTGTAAGGTAAGAAATAACACAGTTAATTACAATATTCTTCTAAATACTCGTGTTTAACTTTAAAAGATAACAATCAATTTTTTCTATTAATCATTTTGCTTCCCTATTAAATGTTCTATCAGAAACTTATTTGACCGTATTCACCGGGGAAAGTGCCATGATGGACACATCACCATTTTTTACTTACTTACTTGATGAAACTCAATAATGCACAAGTTTTAAATAAAACAACAGTTTTTTTAAGTTTCACAAAATTTATTGTAGAGACACTGCTACAATGGTGGCGTGGCGTCATCAGACAGATGATTTCTTCTATACCTACTCGGCTCTTATCTATTTCTTGATCGTTTTTACTGCAATTTACTATACGTGGCTCTTCGTGATCTTTCCATTCATCTCCTTCCTCTAACAACTGTTGAAAATACTTGGCCCATCTTTCCACTCTTCCCTGCGCTTTTCCTATTATTTTTTCTTCCTCGTCTCTGCAATAAGGTATATTTTATGTCCCTCCTTTGATTTCTTAGCCTCTTGATAGATATTTCTTACTTTCTTTATCAATAAAATGGTCTTCCATTTAAGTTTTTATTCCATACATTTCCTCTATTATTTCTGTCTCGTTACTGTTTATGTTTCGGTTCTAATTCCTGTGATTAATTTATATTTACTTGTAAACGTTATCAAATCGAGTCTTACTTTGTTTCTTTTCTTCAGTAATTCTTTACATTCATCGTCAAACCAACTTTTCTTTTTTTGTGTTTTTTAATTACTTGGAGCACTTTTTCCATGACATCACTGATTATAGTTATTCGCCTGTTATGTATTTTTTTGCTAAACTGCTCTCTTATCTCTTCTTGCGAGCTTGGTTTCGTGTTTTTTTTTCTTCTGTATTGTAAATTTTTCTTTTATTCTTGTTTTCTATCATTGTTGATAATTTCTGATCTAGATCTGTTTTGGCGCTGGTTAATGCCAATTGATTGTTTCAAAAATATAGACTAAGGCGGTATAAGCTTATAAATATTTAAAATACCCTGCTACATATGGAATTCCTTTTAACTTATAAGCAAAAAAAGTGCTTTCATCATTTAATGTTTTGCGTTTAGCTACTATTATACAACTATAATGTACAATTGATTGATATTTCCCTAGGAAATATGAAATATTTTTTTACACGAGAGCACATCTTGATTTTTTTGTTCGTTCATGTTTGCGAAATCAAACGACAAATGCGAAACAATAATTAAACATACATATCGTATTCCTTATTATCGTATAAGCACAAAAAAATGCGTCAAGTACTTTCATCGTTTAATAATTTTCATATAGGTCCTATTGTACAACTAAAACGTACAGTTGATTGCTATTACCCTAGAAAATATGAAATACTTCATGAAATTCCGAAATACACTTTTTACATGAGAGAACTCACCTTGATTTTATTTGCTCGCGCGCTCGCGTTTGACGTCTAATTTACGCGAAACAATAATAAAATACTCGAGCCGGGATAGGAATGGGAATGGGAGGAGTAACTTTAATATTATGCCGGGGGAAAACAATTAGATCAACAAGTGTCCCGACAAGGAAACGACGCAGTTAATACCTGGGCTCATTGTGGTTTATGAATAATACGATTAGTTTCCAGTTTGTCGGGCTTTAATTCGTAAAACGTTTTCGCTTTGTTTACTAATTAGCGGCACCCCTTTTGCGCGTTACTTCCGGCGACTTTCTGCGTGATGACTATGATGACAGTGACGAATGGTTGACGATTTACGGAGAATGGCTTCGCGGATTATTAAGGGTTTAAACAAGTAGGAAGTGTCGATTTAGCTCCGGAAGAATGGCATTGAAATACTTTCTTGAAAATTTTCATCATTTTCTTTTTAAATAAAGTACTCTTTTAATTTTGTATTCTGTATAAAAAAAATATATTTAGTGATTATAATTAAAAAAATCAAACTAAAAAATGTAGTTACTAAATACAAGGCAATTCGGGAGTAGGTGGGTATATTATATAGCGGTATGATACACTTTTTCAACTTATTTACTATCGATCATAGAAGACCCTTGACGTATGTTTCGTATATAAACTGCTAAATGACCTAAACGATTGTGCTGATCTTTTAAGCCGGTTAAATTTACATGTTCCATCTAGGAAGTTTAGATCCAATATCTGTATTTTTAAAGTTAATTTTCATTCTACTAATACTAGTTTGCATAATCCGTTGTCACGAATGATGCGTTTATGCAATGTTTTAGGTAACAATGGAACTAATATGTTATTTCAGCCTTCATTTTTTTCATTTTAAAAGATGTTTGTATGGCCTTGATCTAGTTAATATCAATGTTTAATTGTATCGTATTAACTAATTTATATATAGTATTGTTCACTGTTATGTGATAGTTATATATCAGTTAGAATATTATATATATATATTTGTAGCATATATTTTGTAAAAAGGTGATTACGTAAATAAATGTATTAATTAATATTTTAAAGAAATGTCCAATAAATACGCAATATAAGCTCATATGTTCAAGTCCAATTTTTATTTGTTAAGATAAGGTTTTGTTTTTAATGTTAATCAAGTTAAATTTCATAACGTTGTGCTAAATACCAATTAGTATATAACGGTTCTAAGCATTTAACAGTCGAGTGTAATATTATCCGAGACTGTTACATGATTTATCGGTGATACTTTATGATATATTATGAATTAACAAAATAAATTTATAAATTAAGAAACAGACATTAATTTTAATAAGAGAATAGAACTAATAAATAAAATTCTAATAATATTCGATTGTTTGTTTGTATGGTAACAACTATAAAAATTAAACACACACTTAGTGTTTCCATAAATTGACATAATTTCTTTCTTGTGGATATTTGTTTTCCTTTCCTTTAACAGCAGATCAATATTTAATGAATTCTCAAAATTAGAACGTTTATTACAATTCTCTCCTCGGTTATTTTGGTTATCCGTTTAAACAAAAAGATATTTCGATGTTTTAATCTTTTTGTTAACAAAACTACTGCTCAAGACTTCAATTATCAAATTATTTTAGAGTAAGCAAATCCCCTGTAGTTTCTGTCAATAATGGGGCTGCTGACCGCTTAAAGCAATGACCCGTGTAGCTTCCACAATTCTCTAATTTTAAAAACTGCAATTCTTTTAGGATTCGTAAGAACGGAGATTTTTTATGAATTTCTAATAGTGGGCTTAGCACATTTGCCTTTACAGTATTCAATAAATACACGTTGATTTTGCATAATAACTGAACGCAAGGCAGCATATTTTCTATAAAGCGTACAGCCTTTAAAAAAGTGTGTGTGAATTGCAATTAATAATCTCCTAGTATCTTGGATTTGTTTTTTTTTTTACAAAAATTAAAATTTTTTAGCGGCATCAATCACCAAAAATACCAAATACTAAAATTACTTTTTCTAGCAGGAAATACTGATTTGGTGTGCCCACAAGAAATTTTAGAATTTTTGTTTTTTTTTTTGTTTTATAAAATTATGACTATATTTCAGTAACATAAAAATGTCATATGTCAATATTTTCATGTAATTTCAAGCAGGCCTTTATCATCGATTTTTTTTATCCATGAGGTGTTAAGTGAAAATCTATTGCTCATCTTTAAAAAGTAGCACAGGTGAACATCTTCGTTGGTGCCTTGAACAGCCTTGTTGTCTCGCCATTGTAAAAACTCTGATATTCCTTTTCTTTGTCTTCGACGGCAATTGATCTACACTTGTTATTTTCGGATATTGTCCGGAATTTAAAATAAAGTAATAATTTCACACTAAGTCATGTTATTAATTATTTAATTCACAAATTATAATCGATTTCATTTACTTTCATTGCTATGTTATTTTTTCATATCAGTCATGGGTTGCTATTTTCGATATATCCATGGAACACAGAGTGCAGATAAATGAAAAAAAAAAACATATAGGAATCACGAAAATGCCTTCTGTAGTTGTTTCACGAAATTATAAAAATACCCCATATTTTCAGTCATAGGGAATATTCAGATATGGTGTTTTTTTTATGAATTTTGTTATGGTAAATCTGTTTATTAAGTAGAAAAGTGTCAAAAACGTTTCTTAAATTGAAGAATTACCAATAGATAAGTATTTAAAACTATTTTTACACGTGCCAGCAAAATTTGACTATTCCAAAGTGCATGTGTTGTTTATAAAAAAAAAAACAGCAAGAGCTCGGTTTGGAATTTGAAGATAATTCTCTAGACATTATAGAAAATAATCAAGGGAAACGTACAAGGCGCAGTGCTATCCAATTAGAAATTCCAAAAATAATGGTTTCGAAAACATTCAAGGTTCAAGGTTCAAACGCGTTAATTAAAGCAAATCATCGTTCACTGAAACTGGTTACTAGGCTCATTTATATACGCGCAAATAAGTGTATCAAAGTGGGTGGTGGAGTTTTCAAAAATTGAACGTGAATTAATGCTATTTGTTTGAACATAATTGGAAACAACTAACATATAAATCACATAATCGTAAATAGGCAAAACTTAATCGAAATAATTAAACTATTAAACACAATCATATCTGATCACAATGCTTTAAGAATTCTTTCGGGTCAGTTGCCTCGAAATATAAGTATTTTTTGACAATTTGTTGTGAATAAAGTAAAAGCAGCAAATAGATTATATTAAATAAACTAAATTGACATTCAACAAGCGTATAATGAATGTTGTTAATCACAAAAATGGGAATAGAAAAGTGTATTATTCATTCACTTGGTCACAGTTATTTGAATATATTAAATAAAAATGATTTGAAAATAATTAATAAATTATTCTCACATTTAGCTCTGTGACTTTTGACTTACGTTACGTAAGTACGTTAAACAAATGCACATTAAAACAACTACTTCCTGGGCAAATACCCACGCCGGACATTGAATTACATAATGTACACCTGCTGTTGCACATCAATAAAATATTGCATAATGCAACAAATTTTGATCCGAGAAAAATTTCTCTAATGCGAAAACAACAAAAGGAACGTTACTTAATTTAAGGCCATCTGTAGACACGTGTTTCGGGATCTATCCCTCGTACAGTATTTGCCGGGAAGTAGTTGTTTTAATGTGCATTTGTTTAACGTACTTACGTAATGTAAGTCAAAAGTCTCAGAGCTAAATGTGGAAATAATTTATTAATTATTTTCAAATCATTTTTATTTAATTTACATCACCATTCTTTAAATCATTTAACTTATTTACTCAAATAAACATATAAAATGATTATTGTCTGCAATTAATAATAATTATAATATTTCCCACATAAAAATCAATTTACTAAAATTAATAATAATAATAATATCTTTAATGCAAACAAGTAATAAAATTATTTACGTTATATGATTTTGTTATTATATATAAAACATGATTATTTTCTTCTGGAAAACCAGACCAGAGTTCTTTATGCATAGGATTAATATTAATTGTGAGATTCGATCAATTATTAAACATAACAGAGGGCATTGAAAAAGGGACATGTAGATTTATGTTTGAATCTAAAACATCGAAGTGTACCTTGGATAAAATAGCTTTTATATTTGTAGTTGATGATTCTACTTAGCACACAATTTTTCTGGCCGTATTGTTTGTTTTTGTTTCCCAAAGAATCGTTTATATAACTTTTTTGCAACTGCAGTTGACTCTCATCCTCCATGACAGTGGGTTTTAGGGCAGTGATATCCTCAGCACCAAGCAAAATGATAGCATAGGTTACCCTAAAACTATCGCCTGTAGCTCAGGATTTAGTAGTATAAAAAAATATACACTTTTTGGGAATTTTTTATTACAAATTCTTTTCTTAGTGCACCTTCCATTTTAAAAATGTAGGAAAAATTTTATCATTGATTATCTGTACTGTTTCGGACGCAAAATATTTTTTTACAATATTATAAAAATTGTCAGGTATTTATATCTTTTGTAAAAATTGCAGTAGTTTTCGTCAGGTTGCACTAATTAATGTATTGTATTTGGAGCTTATTATTCAACAATACGAAACTTATTTCACTATATGTAAATAATAAATTAAAGACGACGAAAGTACCACCTTTTGCCTAATCTCAAGTGGCATCGTAAACGATTTGGGTCTACAAAGTAGACGACTAAGAATCATTGTTTCGTCCACTAAAGGAAGGCGAACTTGTCCTGTTTATAAAATAACATGTTTTAAGTTTCACAAAATTTATTGTACAGACATCGCTATAATTGTTTCGCCAGCACAGTGGCAATATCAGACGGAAGATTAATAAGTTTTACAAACGCAAGGCGTATTATATATACCTAAAAACAGGTAAATGAGTGGTGGTTGGTATAAAAATGAAAAAAATACAAAATGAGTGGTTGATTAAGGAATACAATTGGTAAAAAGTGCAAAAATGCGAAATAATATTTTTGCATTATTATATTTGTAAAACATATTAATCATTGCCTGAAGATATCACTGTGCTGGCGAAATAATTGTAGCACTGTATTTACAATCAATTTTATGAAACTTCAAAAATGTTCTATTTACAAATAGTGTATTAAGTTTTATATTGCACAGTTCATTTTTGAATGCTAAGCTCCAAAAACACCATTAATTAATTCAACCTGAAGAAAACTATTGCAATTTTTATAAAAGATATAAATAATATAAAACTTGCTTTTGTTGCGTGAAATGTATCATAGGGTGAATTGGCGATCATCCTGTTTGCATTTTCTGCAGAAAAAGTATTGGCTTAGGGATGTAACCTACACGTTTCCGTTTAAAAAAAAAGAACTTGAAGCATGCCATACATTCCAATCTCGATGTTTTCAAACATTTTAATGTGCTTTGATAATTCTGTGAAATACACCCAAAACTGTTGGCTTTGATGATGAATTGCATTGTAGGAATGTTGTTATAGGTTACGGAACTTTTTAGGTAACGAGTTGAGGGAAGTAACTTCTGCTTCCCTTATTTGCGGAAATGTTAAATCAAACTCAGATTTCGAATTCATTTTCCTATTAGACGTCAAAATGAATTAATGAAAGGTATATTGATTTTGTTGCGACTTGATCTTATATTAGGTTTTCAAGTATGAAATGGAACAAAGTTTATATTATTAATTTCAATTGCACGTAACCACATTTAGACAAAGAATTTTTGCAAAATTTATTTTTCCTGTGAAAGACTCATCTTATCCTCTTTTTAATACATATTTCGGTTGGAAAAAATTTGCATTTTTTTGATATAGGCGATTAAGTGAGACCATGGAAATCATCGAAATTCGTGTGCTAACGAAGTATGAGTTTCACCGTGGAGCCACAACACGGCAGGCAGTCGCCAATATAAATAGTATGTTCGGCATTCAAGTTGTTACAAACGTGACTGTAGCCAAATAATAAAATGTTGCACATATACGTTATACATGAAACTTGTTATTTAGTTTTACTTAACAAAAGTATAATAAAAATGCATTTAAGAAAATTTTAATAATAAATATTTAAGAGTCATGTTACCCCCTCCCTCCCTTGGTTCACGTTGCACTCGCCGGGGCACAATTAAAAAATAAGAAGTAAAAAGCAGATACCCACTCGACGGAGAATAAAGAGAAAAACGCAATAACTCGCAGATTAGCGCGAGTCTCCCCGTCCTCCCTCACTAAAGAGGGCGCGTCAGATGTACTTGGCAAATATCGAAATTGGCTGTGTAATTCTTTTGAGGCCCATCAGTGAACCGTTCCCTATATCAATATTGAATATTCAAGTGGCGCACATAAACTAAGGGCTAATAGGGCAGCGGCAATTAAAACCCCATCCGATCTGCTCAGAAATGATGCGTGTTTAATTGCGCGATATTTTCGACTGTTAACGTGTGCGTAATCTAAGAGATAGAAGAGATAAATGGAAATGGTGGGCACGTGCCCCCGTCAAAGGGAAGCTATTCACCTGTGAATCGGTGAGCGTTCCCACGCGATTACCGCCCCGGTTGCGTCCCCCGGGGTGTTTGATGAATTTCGCTGAAAGGACGACGCATGATGCCTACTGGGTGGATTACTTTAGCTTCGACACTTTTTTAAAGCGAGTATTAAATTGGAATGTATTCATAAAGTTTATATCGTTTGACTGGCATCTACCCTTAAATACAAGTTACTTGTGATGTGAAATATAAGCTGTATTATAATAATATCAAGAAGAGAACTTTATTATATATATTTAATTAAATATTTGCACTTTACTTCAATTTATATACTTACCCTTTCTCCCATTTGTTAATATGTCGTTTAATACATTAATAATATTCAATATTATGATAAATATTACAAATTAATACAAAATTCAATACAATCATAACATCGAAAATGGCATTGTTAAGCAGAACTTAACAATGTAATGTTTGCTGCTTTTCAACCTAACCACAACTACAATTAAAAGTTAAAATCTAGAATTATATTTGCACTTGTTAAATTAGCTCTAACAATCCTAAGGCCAAATTTTATTCTTATGTATTAGAAAATTTAATATAAAGCTTTTCAAACTTGAATGTACTTAATTTTTCTTATTTTAATTATTTTAAATTGGAACCTGTGTATATTTTTATATCATTCCATGCAGAATTATAAAAACAATATTTTTTTTTTCTAACGAAACATTTATTTTTTGATTAATATTGTCAAATAAGGTCCAAATAAAGAATCGCAATACGAAAAAATAGAAAGCACAATAGAACGACAGAGTATCTGTTTACATTTCTTTGGTGAAATATTACTGGAATCGCATAACAATTTAAATTTATATTAGGTTCGTTGGCAACACTTTGTTTTAGTGTTGTTTGTTATTTGTTGTATTGTATATGTTTTTTTGTCTGTAAATTATTTGGTCTCCCGTAAATAAATATAATTATTATTGATTCCCAAAATGTTTCAATCTGTTATCATCTTTATACAGCTATTATTGAATATATTTATTTCATCAATATTGCCCAATGTAATTAGTCTTGATTCCTATATTCCAAATAGAAGTGAACATATTTTTTTAGGGTAAGAAAAGAGAGTAATTGTAACAGTTCTCATAAAACCGTTGAAGATCATTGTTTAGATATTCACATCAACTTGAGTTTCTTCTTTCTTCAATGCAAGATATACCTGAATGACATCAGCATAGTATTATGATGAGTGTTTGGGAAAATTAGGCAATATATATTATATGATGTGTATATAATGTACAACAAAGGGGAGTTAAAAAGTTTGTTATTGATAATGAGCACTTGGTGTCTCGAAATGTACATCTTACATAAAAATAAAAAGTGTAGTAAGGAATGACAGTCTATCTATTTTGTGATCAATCACTTCACGTAAACTCGAAAATATACAGTTACAACAAAGGGCTTAAAGTAGACCCCTGTGGCGCACCATTACAAACTTGTAGCAGCATGTATATAGTGTTTTTAGTCAAAATCCGTTCGTACCGATTTATCAAATAATTTTATGAAAATAATATCCTGATTAACTCAAGCCTACATAATTCAGTATAGCATTTTTAATGCAATACGTGTTTGGGAAAATTAGGCTATATATATATATTATATGATGTGTATATAATGTACAACAAAGGGCTTAAAATAGACCCCTGTAGCACACCATTACAAACTTGTAGCGGCATGTATATAGTGTTTTTAGTCACAATCCTTTCGTACAAATTTATCAAATAATTTTGTAAAAATAATATCCTGATGAACTCAAGCCTATATAATTCATATTGTGATTCTTAATACCATGAATTAGACTTAAAACAGTTAAATTATCACTATTAAATGTTATTGATGACATTCAATAACATATAAAAAAGCTGCACAAGTATTATAATATTAATAATAGATTTCCCAACAGAAATTTACATTTTCCTATTACAGGGAAAAATATACAAAATCAACTAGCTAATGATAAAACTAAACTTAGACTAAAACAAAAAATACAAATTATGTGAACAGAACAGATAAATGCTGCATGTACTTTTTATGATTATAATGATATATATCGGTCGCATCCATAACATAGTTATAATTCCGCATCATTGTATTAATTGAGGAGTTGTAATACATGTTGGTCTGGCTCCGATGGCATAAGAATGTCATATTATTTCTTGAACAGTATCTAGGCGTAAAAAAGTTTATTCTGCTAAGTAAATAAGGGTCGTTAATAGTATCATGAAGTAGGTGATGTAATGTGCTAAGAGAGGTTAATTTACGTCGGGCAGCTAACGACTTTAAATTGAACAGCTTAAGTAAATGTTCGTACGTAATAGTATTATCCGGGTATGTGGAATATTGAATATAGTATAGATACTACAAGAATACTTTCTGAACGCGCTCAATAGCTTTAATATGACAATCATAGAATGGGGACCAAACAATCGAGCAATATTCTAGTTTCGACCGTACATACGACATATACAGCTTTATAATAGTTCTAGAGTTTTTAAAGGGCTTAGACATCCTACGAATAAAACCTAACATTTTGAAGGCAGCATTTACTACTTTTGTACAATGAGGAACAAATGTGAGGTTACTATCTAATAAAACACCCAAGTCTCTTATTTCCAAAACACGTTCAAGAATATTAGAATCCAAGAAATAGTCATATTTTGTTAGATTGGGAGACTTGGAGAATGAAATACATTTACATTTTTTTATATTCAAATGTAATTCATTCGTTACGCTCCATTGTTTAATGAGTTCCAAATCAGATTGAAGTGTGAGACAGTCTTCTATGGACAAAATGTCTTTATAAATTTTAATATCATCTGCATAAATTAGAATGTTAGATCTTATATTATCAACAACGTCATTAATATATAGCGTAAAAAGCAGTGGTCCAAGATTAGACCCTTGAGGGACACCACTAGATGGATAGAAAGAATATGACCTATGGTTCATATATTCAACAAAACTCTCACGTTCAAATAAATATGACTCTACCAAGTTAAGTAAGGTAGAGCTAAATCCCCAGTTAATTAGTTTATGCAACAGAATATTGTGATTTATACAGTCGAATGCCTTCAGAAAATCTTTGTATTGACTCCGCCTATCCATATGGTACGAAATGAAATCAGTAAGGTTAAGTAAATTGGTGGTCGTTGATTTTTTTCTCATGAAACCATGTTGATTAGGGCTAATTGATGTCTCGACTGCATTATAAAGTTTACTAGATATTATAGTTTCAAATAATTTAGCAAAGTTATTTATTACCGTTATGGGGCGATAATTCGTTATGTCATATTTATTGGCGGATTTAAGAATGGGTGTTATTTTCGAGATTTTCCATAATTGGGGAAACTTGGAAGTACTTAGAATTAGATTGAATATATGTATTAAGGGAGTAACTAGGATGTTAATGCAGTCCCGAACAATAAAAGATGGAATTTGATCACTACCAGCGGTAAAGTTGTTGCTGAGTTTTTTGGCTGCTTTTAGGATGTCAATATCATTAATAATATCAATGTTAATTTGTGAGTTGTTAACTTTATCAGTAGTTTCATGTATATCACATTTTCGGCGAACTGAGTATACAGAAGAGAAATAGTCAGCAAAGGAATTTACAATATCATTAGGCTTGTCTAGGGTATTATTATCTAATACCATAGAGCCCGGTATACGAGATTGGCATGTTTTATATGTGACATAACTCCAAAATGTTTTAGGATCAGCGTGAATAGAATTTTCGACAGAATTTATAAATCTAAAATGATCATGTCTAATGCACCGGCGAACCTCTTTGCGAGTCTCAGAAAATTTATGTTTATGAAAATCAAGATTAAATTTATTATGCAATTTTCTATAGTGATTTTTTACTTTTAATAAACACTTAGATTTTTCTGAAAACCAATGAGGATGTTTATTTTTATGAATAAAGTTATGTTTTTTTGGAACGGTTGCTTTAAATATCGAGTCTAGAGATTTATAAAAGAGCTGACAGGCATCGTTGACTTCTTTTGAACTTAAAATATTGGACCAATCATATTTAGCTATTTTATCATACATTAGTGGAAAATTCGCTTTTCGAAAATTATATTTTTGAGATTTTTTAGCTTGAGTTATGTTAATTTGCGTATTAGCGGAGGTTGAGAAGAAGAACGAAAGGGGAGGATGATGTTTATCAACATCAACTATAGGAAGGCTGTTAATAAAAGTGCAAGTAAATTTATTGCTGACGAGTATGAGATCTAGTAATCTACCATTAGCGTTCAATGTTGTATTACACTGTTTTAAATCGTTTAATAATATTAAGTTATTGAGTTCAAAAACTTTCCTATCAACTAAAGGAGGATTTATATGGAAATTAGTAAACTGTGGTAAATTAAAATCACCACATATAATAATGTCTGTATATAAGTTACAAATTCGATCTAATTCGTTATATAATTCAACATAAGTCTCACATGATTCAGAGGGTGGAATATATAAGTACTTGTTTATATTAATCGTGGAGACTTTAATTATTTAAATAAAAATGGTTGTCATTTCCTTTTTATTTAAATAATTATTATGAGTATATCTTAAACCAAACTGGGTAATTAGTAAATTAATCATAAATTACTCCAATTGTTCTTTTATGGCCTTTCCAATAATTTTAAAAATCACAGACAAGACACTAATTGGCCTCAACTACTTAAATTCTTTATGATTGTTAACTTTAGCGAGCGGTTTAATATATACAAACTTCCAGGAATCTGGAAAGATAAAATATTTTATACGAAAATGCACAATATTTATTACATACAGTAATATATATGAACAATATAGGATAATGAATTTATTATCAATTCCGTCATGCTTCAGATTTAATGCTATTAAATCAATATTTCTTTAAATAAATTTAAGCAATAATAATTTAATAAAAACTAAATAATTATTTTCCCTTTAGCTACTGCAACTTTGTGTCTTACATAACTTAAAATAAAAAGATACACATCTATTGAAACAATTTCCAAGTAAATACCCTTACCGGCCATTGGATTACATAATGGACATTTGTATATTTTCGAGTTTAAGTGAAGTGATTGATCACAAAATAGAAAGACTGTTATTCCTTACTTCACATTTTATTTTTATGTTAGATGTACATTTCGAGAGAGAACGAGCACTTTGTGTCTCGAAATGTACATCTAACATAAAAATAAAAAGTGAAGTAAGGAATAACAGTTTTTCTATTTTGTAATGGACATTTGCTGTTGCATGGCAAATTATTGCGCAAAATTACTAGTAATTTTTAATTCAGGAATATTTAATGTAGAGAACAATAAACGATACGTAATATAAGAGCATCAGCAGACATATGTTTCAGGATTTATGCCTCGTCAATGCAGCTTCGACATATAAACCTCTATGATATGTTTTCTTTAATTATTTTCTGTTATTATCAATAAATATGGGGCCGCGTTGGTCGAAACGTTATTTAATATCAGGCTATCAGCAGACATATGTTTCGAGATTTATGCCTCGCCAATATAGCTTCGACTTATAAACCTTGATGTTATGTATTGTTTAATTATTTTGTATTATTATCAATAAATATAGGGCCGCGTTAATCGAGCGAGTAACTTTTTTTGGAGATAGCTCATCCTGGAAAATATGGGTGTGTTTTATTAAATAAATAAATAAATGTTTATTAACGGCAACGCCATTTTCATAATACAAAAATAATACAAAAAATAATATATATAACGATAGAAAAATAAATAATTATAATAATAACAGTAACTGCAGTATTCAATTACACAATATTAACATAAAAGCGCCAAATCAACAGTATATGATAAGTTATACTACACTAACGAGTAACACTTTAGTCTATGTTTAAATGTGTTGTATGATATGTTAAACAGATCAAACCAATAAAATTTGTTAAATTCGTTACCAAGCTGCATCAATCTAGTCATGGTGTTCGACGATCGAGATGCCGTGCGATGATAATCCAAGTATTATTCTCGTGTGTGTCTGAGTAGAGACTGATCGAAGATGATCTAATAGATTCAGACCATGTGTGTAATAAAGATAACAATTTATATTAATAAGTGGGTGTTTATAAATTTACTGCTTCAGCTTTTGAAATAAATAAATATTTTTTCGCGAGATATTTCACTGCTTATATACTTTTGAACACCCTGTATAAAAGACAATAAGAGACAAGTAAGAAGATCATTTTATATAATACAGGATGGGGCACCTCATAGGACGCGGTCGTTTTATGGAAAAAGAAATTTCTTTTCAAACTGATGGATGTGGGATCGTTGTATATATAATTTAAAATTATTACCAGTTATACAGGGGGTCTCTTAAAAAAGTTGTTTATCAAAGTTATGTTAATAAAGGTGAGTTACCTTAATATTCCCTATAATGTTTTAAAAATATATACATATTTGTTGAATTGAATGATACACGTGAAATTTTATATTTGACCGCCCCTGTTAAACTATAGCAGCAACCATAATTTCCTAAAATAATATACAGCGCGTTAAAGAAAACCGGGTAGAATATCCTAATTTATTAAGTTGAATAACTTATATATATAAATGGTTTTTCCAATAAGAGCGAGTCGATGTTGACTGGCTGTGGCGGCCATGTTGTTTCAGCGGCCTTTGTTAAATCTATTGTTTATTATTAAGTCACTGATGCTAAGTCATAAAGGCAAGTTACACGATTGAACAGCACGTCCAAACAATATATTTTTATTATATAAAAAATGTTTCATTAGTGTAAACGTTGCGCGCGATGCGCCCATTTTAAAGCAGCATTTTGTAGCCAAATTCGAGACAACTAGTTTTGTAAATAATGAGCCAACACCCATACGCCAAAAGAACGGCAGATCGGCCGAGAACAACGCCGCTGTCCATGAAAGTGTGCAGGAGAGCCCGAAGTAGTCAATTCCTTGCCGTGCACAAGAACTCGGCCTTTCGTAGACTTCACTTGGGGAATTTTACATCAAGCCTTGGGCCTGCATCCAACTGACCCAGAATCTAAAACATAGACAACGATGATACTCAATGATGATGATACTCGAATTGAACGACACGTTCACGACATGTGGTGTCAGCAGGATGGCGTTATTTTATTTAATTTGAAGGTATGGTTATCTTTCGCAAAGATGATGTGAATTAACCACCAAGGTCATGCGATTTGACCCCGCTAAAAGAGTCTAGCGTAATTTTATGAAGTCGCAGGTCTATGCCAATAAGCCGTAATCTACCGATGTCCTCAAAGTCAACATCGCCAAAGACCATCGCTCAAATTTTGTCGGATCTATGCGACGGAAACATTGAAAATTAGACCTTTTGGATCCATGCCACTATGAGAAGCGGCGGAGATTTGAACGATGTCATATCCATAAAAAAATTGCACAAACAGCTTATTTCATTCCATTTTAACATCGACCCGTACTTATTGGAAAATCCTTTATATAATCCAATGCGAATCAAATGCTGTCTGTATATCCAGTTATAAAACGACCGGTTTCTTTTTACCTTCTAGGTAATTGGATTGCAAGTTAGACATAAAAGTGGATAGAGAAATGGTGTTTTTTTTAAGAAAGCCACACTTTTACTCTGTGATGGTTTTAATATTACAGCTAAGGAGTTTTTGTTTAATTAGGGTGTAAGGAGATCAATGAGACGAGTTATAATTCAAAACTTGTGTTGTATTTTTACTTCTCAAAAGAATGACTGATTTTTTTATTTCTATGCCGACGTTAATTTCCTAAAAACGCAGCCGCCTTATCAGTCCCTCATCGAGAACGGAGTTCATGGTAACTCGAAGCGTACTTTCCGTTTAGGTTTAATTTCTTGAGGTCCGTTGATGGAAGGTGAACTGAGGGTTTCCAAAGTGTATGCAGGTTTAAGTCTATCTAAACTAACACAAACTGGTTTTCCATTACATAGGATGGTAGTAGTTTTTCCGCCGCGTTTAATGACATCATAAGTTCCAGTATAAGGAGGCTGCAGTGATTTCCGAATTGCGTCATAACGAAGGAAGATTTTCTTACAGCTTTTAAGGTCTTGAAAAATAAATGGTTTCACGCTTGAATGTTGAGAGGCTTCTACCGGGCGAAGATTTTGCATAATATCTCTTAAGCATGATACTAAATGTTGCGGGTCATTTATGGATTCATTTTGTTGAATGAAAATTTCACCAGGGAGGCGCAGAGGCTCGCCGTAAACCATTTTGTTGAATGAAAATTTCACCAGGAAGACACAGAGGCTCGCCGTAAACCAATTCAGCTGGTGAGACATTAGTTTCATTTCTGATTGCAGTGCGTAGACCAAGTAAAACTAATGGTAATGCTTCTACCCAAGTTGCGTTGGAGTGGCACATCAATGCTGCTTTTAGATTGCGATGGAATCGTTCAATGATATCATTGCTGCTTGGATGGTAACTTGTTGTTCGTATTCGCTCAATTCCTAATAACTTATTTAACTTGGAGAAAAGATTGGATTAAAATTGTCGACCTTGGTCTGTAGTGATGCGTAAAGGAGTATAAAATCAAGAAATCCAACAAGTTATTATACCTTCTACGACTTCTTCTGCGCTGATACCGCTTAAAGGTAGAACTTCTGGCCATCTTGAAAACCGGTCTATGACGGTTAAACAGTATTCAAATACTTTCCAATTACAGGAAGAAGTGTAATTGAGCGATAAAAGCAAGGGTGGGATTATTTTCGGGTTTAGGGATGCATAATATTATGACTTTTTTACCATTGAGGAGGAAAGTATTGCTGAGAATAACAGTAATTAAACATTTTAATAGTAATTGTATGAATTTCGTTTCGTAGTTTTTTACGTTTAGTTTTTTAGAGAGAAAATTTTACCAAACTTTATTTAGTACGAGCTAGTTGTCTGTTAGTCCATCGTATCGTAAATTGGAAGTGATCTGAGAGTTTTGTCAAATGAATAAAACCAGTTTTTTACAAAATTATAAAAGGATTTTAATAATAATATTAATCTTTATTGCCAACATGTAAAAACACAATACAGGATAGAATCTAAAAAAAAAATACGTGGACGGTTCGAATTGGACTCATAGTTTTGTTTTGACAGCGAGCAGAAGCAGGCGTGTCCTCGGAATTTAAAAGAATGGAATCGATTGATGTTTTTGGTAGGGAAATTGCGCAGCGAAATTAAAGAGAGCTTGGGTGCTACGTACGGTGACTCTTCTCCTTCAATGGCGACCGTCAAAAATTGATTTAACGTTCACATTTAATGTTTTGTTAATTTCGTTTTCCAATGATTCTCGGTCATCTACCTTATAGACTCAAATCGTTAACGATGTCACTTGAAATTAGGCAAAAGGTGGCGCTTGCGTCGTCTTTAATTTATTATGATTTAACGTTGTCGAACATCGGTTTTTGATGAGCCATGTTCAGATGTCCCGAAAACGGTTACTAGGGAGTATAGTGGTAAAAATCCACTATCTTGTATTGGCAGATGGCCAAATGAATGTGCGAGAGATAGCTGAAATAATATGCCTCTCAAAAGACCGCATGGATCATATCTTGAATGAAATTTTGGGAATGAGAAAGCTGTCGGCGCTATGGGTGCCGCGTTTGCTCACTCCAGATAACAAGTGCAACCGTGAGACCACTTTAGAGTAGTGTTTGACGCTGTTTAAGCGCAATGCGGAGATGTTTCTGCGTCGTTTTGTGACAGCCGACGAAACATGGATCCACTGGTACACACCAGAGACTAAGGAATAGTCCAAACATTGGACTTCACCCGACGAATGTGCACCGAAGAAGGCGAAGACTGTTCTATCGGCCAGAAAGGCCATCACCTTTCCCGTTTTCTACCATTTTCTGAGATTCACAAGGTGTGATCTACATCGATTACCTAGGCAAGGGCAAAATGATCACAGAGCTCTACTATACCGAATTATTGGGTTGATTCGACGCCGAATTGCAGAAACAACGGCCCAATATGGCGAGGAAAAAAGTGCTTTTCCGCCATGACAACGCACCCATCCACCGTATTCTTCACATTTGGACCCATGCGACTTTTTTTTTGCTTCCAAACTTGAAAAAAAAAATCACTCACCGGGCAGACATTTGAGTCGAATGAGGAGGATATAGCCGCCGTGGAAGGCTACTTTGCAGACCTCGAGAAAACGTATTTTTTAAACGGGTTAAAGAAGTTGGAGCATCGCTGAGTCAAGTGTATTGAGTTAGAAAGAAACGCGAGTGATATTAAAATAAATTAGTTTAAGACTTTATCTAAAAATATCAGTACTACAACAAAACTTCATAACATTAATATTTATTGAGAGGCGAAGCTGAATAAGTCACTAAAATAGAGTGATATTTTAAATTAAAATATTATATGCAGTGTGCTGAAAAATTAATAAATGATAGAGAAAGCTCATACATGGTGTAACAAAGTCTCAATTATTTATTGTAAGAGATAGAGGGTAGATTTGAAATTGGCACTATTGAAAAAAAGACATTATTAATTAATATCATAGGTTAATGATGAGAAAACAAAACAAAATTACTTTGTTTTAAAATAATAATAGTAAAAAAGCTGAAATGCAACATTATTTTTTTTTTCTTATTTTAACCTTCGTTATTTAAAACCATATTTCTATAGCGAAAATATTTTTGTAGCAATTGGTAGAGATCGATAGCGGTGATCTTATTTAATTTTATAAGAGCCTCGATTCTTCTTATAATTTGCTGTTTAATATTAATAATATGCAGAAAGGTTTTTTTTATCAGAAAACATTTCCCCTATGGATATCAGTAAAAAACTCGAGCCAAACGCATTGAACCGATTTATATATGCGTGTTTAACTGCCTCCAATGCGCAACTAAACACAATGTTAAATTATTTATTGTTAATTAAACAATTGAAAAGTTAAAAAAAAAAAACAATGTTAATATAAAATTTGAGTATACGTTCCCTTGTGACTTTCCTTTTTCTCTTTCATTCTCCTATTTAAAAATAAAATTATTATTAAAGCTATTAAAAAATATATTAATGTGGATTTAGTCTGGATTTGGATGTCGAGGAATAAAATTAATATTATCGCTAATTTATGCACACGTAAGATAATATAAAATAGTTGTTGAGTTATCGAGAGATGAAAAAAATCAAATACGATGGTTAGAGCAAAGACATCATGGACTTTAATACAGTGATGGTGAAACAGATTTGAATATATTAGAAGAATTATTTGAAAAATTAAAAGCTGATGTTGTTTATGTTAAAGGACGTCAAAAATATTTATTTAAAAAAAATTATAACAACGTAATAAATATTGAAAATGGGCAGAAAGACCTCTGGTCGATAGCCATTTAACAATTAATTAATTTTTGTGTGAAATACATAATCAATGTTTGTTACCTTATTGTAAATGTAATTGTTAATAAAGATTGTTATATATATTGAAAATGATGAAAATTTTCCCAATTTTAAAAGATCAAATAATTGTTGTAATATTCATGAAAATAGACTAAGCGTATGTAGTGTTATTAACGTACAAGAATTAACAAACTATGTTAAAAATAGGTATTTGTAATAAATATTAAGAATGATGTAAAAATTATGTTTAGTTAAGTAAAATAATATTATTACTAATTATTTGTATTTATAGATAAAATAATGTAATTTTATAATTTAACACATGTTATATTAGGAAAATAAAAAATAATTGATTGTTTAATTTATTTGTTTTTATTTTATTTGATTTCAATATGACCACACACATTATTCATTTCAATAAATAAAATGATTAATTGTTTACCATTTTTTGTTTTATTTTGTTTAAGTAATATTATTCTATATGAGAAAAAATGCTTAACGAACAAATTCTATCACAAATTGGAGGGACTAAAGGTTATCTTGTTTGTGTAAATTCATAAAGGTTATCTAGGTTGTGCAACATTGGTCTAAACTGGTCTCAACAAGTCTGTGTGACGTCATAAGGACCTTATGGCTTTACATACACCTGTATTCACCTAATTAGCTGTCTTCTTCAGGTACACCTGCACCAGGTACATCCCTCAGATATGCTACCTACCCCAGGTAACAATACTGTGACGTCAGAAAAACCTTATGGTCATTGGTGAAAAGTCTTTAGCTCAAGAATTTCCTTCTGGTCATTGCTGAAAAAATTCTTCAGCTCAAGAATTTCCTTCTTGCCATTGTTGACAAACTTGAGAAGTACTTCTGGTCATTGCTGAAAAAATTCTTCAGCTGAAGAATGGTGTTTTGGATGGACACTGGTCGTCGAGTGTAAACATGCCATCGAAGTGTCAGAGAATCCCGCTAGCTATACTACTAAAATATATTTAAAGAATTAGTTTGAAAAAAAAAACGCGTCATTTATTTTATGAAGGTATTTAAATAAAACACATGGTTTGTTTTATTAAAAAAATCTTTGTACAATGCTAATCATGTTTCACCGAGTGTTAGATGAATCAAAACTGAATAGTTTATGCATAATTTATTTGATTTAAATTAATTGTCGTCAACATTGAAATAAAATAAAAACGACAACATCTTGGAATTGATATAATCACGGAGCACCGATGTTCTTGTATGAAATATGAGAGTACACGCTAAAGGGGAGTGTGTTCAAGTCTGAACGATTAGTCACCCACCCACCGTTCGACTGTACAAACGTACGAACGAAGGCATTTTCAAGCGCAGGCAGTCGGAGAAATGTAACTCTAATTTTACTTTTAATTAAGTCCTGTCATTAATCAGGGACACGTTGCGCTTTCGCACTTCTGCGCTCTCTCACTCATGACTGCCATCCAGGCTAAGGACGGCGGGGGTGGCGAATAGAGAAAGAAGGGTGAAAAACCGGATACCCTTTTTAACCATATCTCCGATGACACTTGCGAAAAATGCAAAGAGTTTAACGAAACAATTTTCGACGCGGGGCGCCAGGTGCTGCAGAAATACTGCGATGTGTTAATAAATATCCCTAATCAATACATGCCTGTGCTACCAGGACCCCAAATATTTTACGGTTTAATCCAAGTTTACGCACATACCATTAATCTCAATTGTTCATTAAAGATGCTAATACTTGAAAAATCGTCATGTACGTTTATTTTCTATTCTATTTTATACATGTTATCCCCTGAAATTTTGAATACCGGCTTTTGAATGCATTACTTGGCACCACGCTCGTTTTTGCATAGTAATAATAATCTGGATACTATAGAAACACATTACATTACATTACTCATATTCACAATATCAGGGTACAACGTGTATATAGGGTAAGTTATTTTTGTTGGTGATCAGGAAAACTATACACATTTTAATATCATTTGATCAAGATCTCCGAAGTGCTTTAAATTTTGTTATTAAAAAAAATGATGTTGGCAATAAAAGTAACTACAAGCTGTAAGTTATATTATTCTAACATATTGATTAATTTGATAAATAATGACACATATGTCGTTTTATTTGTTTTTATCCACTGGTGTCAACAAAAATTGAAAAAAATTCAAAGCAGACTGGAGTAGAAAAGTTCTCGATCATATGGTATTTCCTAAAAAAAGTATCTTTGTGCTAACTATAGTAATTGTAATTCTGTCATCTAATATTATTAATGCGGAGAAATTATGTCTATTATCAATGACTTAATTATCTCAATTTCATGTCTAATATTAACTTATGCGATTGATATTAAAATATATACCATTAATAGTGAACATGATTGTCTTAGATTGCAGGAAAATATAAATAAAATTAATATTAGTGGATGGTGTAACTATAATAATAAGATATAACTTATTATTGTTATACATTAATAAATGCATTAGCGTTACTTACACTGGATTAAATAATCGTATCTGTTTTAGTTATTCCAATCAAGAAAGTATATTAATTTGTGAACGCACAATCGAAGATCTTGGTGGTATGTTTGACTGTCGGTTATCGTTATCTGATCATATCAATAATATTTCATTGTCAGCATTTAGGATGCGTACATCTAAGTATTTTTATAATGTGCAGTTTTGTACTATGCGTTAGTCAGATGTACTTCACCTTCTCGCATATGGTTGGGGCCTTGACGTGGTGAGAGGGCTCCTCGCTTCTTGGAGCAGAGTACCTTAATGATGTTCCTGGAAGCGAGACTAAATACCAACCCCGCATGTTTGTACCGTAAGTGGTACCCGTGTCGACGGATGAAGGGGTCTTGGTGGTTGAGAGGAAGCGTCACCTGCGGGGGCTTTGAATCAACACACCATTTTGGCCTGGATTTCGTCTAGGCGGGCGGTTGGGCTTACCCAGCTCCAATCAATCGGCTGCGTCGTCCCGTCGGAGGGCCGACAGGGTAGATTGTGGTAGGCGGAAAGAGGACAATCGCACAGGCTCTGGTTGGAGCTCTCTGGCATGGTTCCCTCTCATGCTGCTGACCGCCTCTTGAAGTTTATATCAGACCGGCAATCCTAGATTTCATGTTGACATTCCTCTTCTGGACTCCGTGGTGGGTGGGAATTGAAAAGACGAATTTCAGTAGTCACTAGATGGACAAATTTGAAATAAATTTACCAAAGGAAATGGACGAGCCTTCGGGTATGCAACAACTGATGTTAGTATTGGCACAAGGTATGCCCATTAAAGGTGTGACTGGGTCGTCGGGTGCCCCGCTTTCTAAGGTGGATAGGTCCTCAGGTGATCCTGCAAGTGGTCAACCTGCGGCTGAAACCCTAAGATCACCACAGGATGATCTGGCAGGCATCACCACCGTTTATAGTAGGAGATAAAGAAGCCGAATCTGTGGGGCTGAGGCCACATGGAGGATGAAGAAGATGGTACACTTTAGAAGAAGGGGAAAAAACTCAAAAGGCTGAACCTAGACCAAGTCGACCGGCCCAGGCCAAACCAAAGAGACATAAGCAGAAAGTAACAACTGCTAGCAAAGGTAATGACAAGAGTAATAAGAGGTTGCGATTCACCACCTTCTCTAAGCCAAAACTATCATAGCCAACGGATGGCTGCAGCAGCGGTTGGTGAAAAGAGATGAGGTGTTTTCTTTTCACCTATCGCTGCTGCCCCCATCCGTTGGCTATGATATCCTATAAGGAGGCTGCTGAGAGTCACCTTAGACTGGTGATTACGGATAGATCTGATCACTTTAGCAGGCTTTCACGGGAAAGGGCCACCTTAATAAGGCTTCTTGGGGAGCGTGACTCGGTAATTTTGGGTCCACCGTGCGCCACTATATCTACTCCGCCAAGGTTCAAGGCTTAGTCTTACGCAGGGTACTGTGAATTGGCTTGTGAGGACAGTGGCGTCAATCAAACCATGGCCTGAGACTAGGCTCTTTGTCGAAGACCTCCTCTTCAAGATAGAGACAGCCACCGTTTGGGTTTCAAGGGAAGATTTCGAGACACCAGATGGATAGGAGATCATCGTTAAAAGATTTGCCATGCAGAACCCGGAATTAAGGATAAGTAAATAGTCGATGAGTCTACAAACCCATCCGGGCAGCTTCTCGTTTTTGGAGTAGATGAGAAGGATCAGAAGATTCTAGGCACAGGGGGGCAATCGCTTCAGTTACAGGTTTATTTCCTTGTATTTGAAGGTCAAGTCCCAGAAGAAGGAAAAAGAGGAAGTTGATGGGATGAGTCAGGAAGTGACAGAGGTTACACCTGAAGCATCCAATTCGCCGCTTCTCATAAAACTTGCAGCATGCTGAGCAGGTGGCTGCTATGACTAAACCGAAGGAACCACCGAGCTCGCCACCTAGGAAAGGGCCAATCCTGGATGAAAGTACGACGGAATCACCTTCGACCTCAGAAAGGTCCGACGCCACACTTCCTGACTGGAACGAGTCTATGCTTGATAGGTCGGAAGGAAACTGGGGGAACAGGACCAGGCACACACTACTCTGATAATTGTTGTCTTATTAAGGTTGTCATTCAAGAGCGGCTACGGCAACATTATGCCGTGGTCTCGATATGTCTACGGATACTGTAGCCCTAATGCAGGAACCCTGGATTGTTAAATCTAGGATATAAACAAACAATGTCATAAGGACTGTGCCAGCCTTGACCTCCGCGCAGAAGAAGTGCAGGCAAAGATACTCAGGGCATATAAACTGTTCTGCTCACGTAAAAGGTGGACTGTGACAAGGTCAGCCATCCCATGGCGGTGCCCAAAATTCGACTCGTTAAAAGATGAGACCAGGAAACACACAACGCTCTAAAGATAGCTCTGACTGGACTACTTATAAGGTCCACCTTAAAGAGTACAAAAAGCTCATAAGGCAATGTCAAAGGGCGTCATGGCGTACCTTCAGCGAAGGAATTGAAAGCACAAAGGAAGTTAGCTTTAAACTTTTCTAATTTAAACATTTTAAAAACTTGAATTAATTCTATCTTCACGTAACTCCGCCAAAACTGTACAGCCAATGGACGTTTCAAATGAGCTCTTTCTAAATTATTTATTTCGGTTACATAATCTTTGCTTTGTGGGAGTTCTGAAGAAAGAAGACTGCAGTATGACTGGCGACCTCCTAGCAAGCCTGTAACTGTTGCTCACTTCACTGGATGCACTCTACTATCTACGCAATATACGGTTCTGGAGAGCCTTCTACATGAACTTCAGCAATCAGGCTTGTTTGTGACAGATTATGCTGAGACTTAGCCACATACATGTATTGTGGCAAGTTTGAAGACGCCCTATGCGACCAGATGCAAGGTGCTCTAACCACTATTGAATAGGATGTTGCAGTACAGCGACGAGATTAGATACCTGGACATAACCCTCGATTGGAAACTAAGCTGGAAAATACGCATCGATACCAAAACAGACAAAACCATGAGGGCCTTCTGGCAATGTCGTCAAGGTGTGGGAAAAACCTAGGGTTGAAACTGCGCACGACGCAGAGGTTGTACACAGCAGATGTTTATATACGAAGCTTCAGTTTGGTGGGCCAGGACCAAACAGAAGATCACAAGGAAGCAACTCTCGTAAGTACAGCGAACAGTCTGTCTTAGCGTTACAGGCGACATTAACACTTCTCCGACAATGGCACTTGAAGACATATGCCGTCCGTCACTTGATATCCACGTGAAGAGGGAGTCTTTGGCGAGAATAACGGGATCTGGAACGTTAACAGCTGTGGGGAAGTTAGAGGACGAATGTGGAGTAATGTCTGCAAAGATATACCTTTTTAGAGGCCGCCACTGACTTTTTTTTAATATAACAAGAAGTTTATTCGAAAATCAAAATAATCATAAATATAATACATATACATAAAACATTTACGACTATGTACAGCGGTTCCATCCCTCTTTCTTCACCTCGAGTTCCTGGATTAATTCCCGCCCGGGCTAATGGTATTGGGGGATGGTCTGTTGGATTATTTAATGATGTGTCATATTCAATTTACCTAATTTCATTTTTTTAATTAAGTTTTTAATTTTCAATTTAAAGGGAATTAATTTTAAGTTTTTTATATATGTTGGTAGTGCATTATATTGATTTATCGCGGTCGTTGTTAGATATTGTGCGTATTTTTGTGTTGCGTATTTCTCGGTTCTTAGCATTGATTTTCTTCTTGTTTGGTGGCTATGTATCTGTTTGTTTATTATCAATTTTATGTTTGCTTTTATGTATTTGTTTTTTATGTTATATAATAATAATATATTATTTAGTGTGAATAGTTTTTTTATGTTTAATTCACCTGTTTGTTCGTATACTTTTTCCGTTGGTGTTCTTTTATTTAGTTTATTAAGAATTGTTAGTATTTTGTTCTGTTGTATTTGTATCCGTTGTAGCAGTTTTTCGGTTGTATTTCCCCATATAGTTATTAGATATGTGATCTTAGCAACAAATAAGTTGTTGTAAAGTTGTTTTCTTGTTTGATTTTTCTTACTGCAGCTATAGTTTTACAGTTGTTTTTGATATTTATTTGGAGGTTTGGGCTATTTTTGGTTTTGTTGAAATGTATAAATTTAGATTTGTGTTCGTTTATTGTGAGAGTGTTTTTGATGTACCACACTTTTAATTTTTTCATGTCTGATTTTATATTTTCTTGTACTAGTTGTGAGTCTTTCCCTGAATATAAGATACAAGTATCATCTGTGTAAATATATCATTTTCCTATGAGATTTATTTGAAATATGTCATTTGTGTATAATATATATAAAGCTGGTGGTAGTATACCTCCCTGAGGGATTTCATATTTTGCTTCTATGGTTTCACTCTATGTATTATTAATTCGTGTGATTTGTTTTCTTTTTAGTATATAGGTTTTTAGTATATCTAATGCTTTATATTTAATACCTATTGCTTCATTTTTTTTAATTAATTTTTCTTTTGAGATGGTATCAAATGCCTTTTTCATATCAATAAATATAGCTACAGTTGTTTTCCTTTTTTTCTAAATTCTCTTTGATGTCATTTATGAATTCATAGGTTAGTGATATACCTGTTTGCTTTTGGAAGCCATTTTGCTGTTTATTGAAAATGTTGAATTTCTAGATGTTCTATTATCCTATTATGAATAACTTTTTCCAAGATTTTGTTAAGGGTTGATGAGAGGGTTATGGGTCTATAGTTCTCAGGTTTGGTTTTGTCTCCAGTTTTATATATCGGAATTATTATTGAGGTTTTAATGTAATCTGGGTATTTTCCTTCTACTAGAATTTTGTTTATGTTGTTTGTTATTATTGGAGCTAATTTGTTGATATTTTCTTTCAAAATTTTGTTTGTAATTTTGTCAAATCCGGGAGCTGTATAGTTTTTCATATTTTTTATTTCTGTATTTGTTGTTAGGTTAAATGTAGTAATGTCTTCAATCATTTCACTTATTTTTGTAGTTATTATATCGTTTGTCAGTTCGTGATATTTTTCGATTTGTTTTTCGGCTAGCTTTTGTCCCATTTCTGCAAAATAAGTATTTATTTCATTTGCCATTTCTAGATCGATTTTGGTCATTATTCCATTTTCTTTGGTAATTTCTTTTATGATATGAGGTTGTTTATTTGCATTATTTATTTGATTACTTATTAAATTCCATATTTTTTCGGGTCGTGTGCATTTTTATTGAAGAGGTTTTTGTAATATTTTATTTTTGTTTCCTTTAATTTTCTATTTGTTATTTTGTTTTGTTTTATATATTTTTTTCTGATAATGGGGTTATCTGGTTGTAGGTGGTACTTTCTTGATAGTTCATTTCTTTCGTGGATGTGATTTATTACTTCTTCATTTACCCATGGAATTTTGATTGCTCTTTTAATCTTCTTTTCTTTTGTATTGTTTCTTATAATATTTTGTAGTTTCCTTGAAAGTTCTTCTAGATTATTTGTTGTTTCATCTATGTTTTCTATGTCTTTATTTATTTGTTTATTATTTATTTTATAGATTGTAAAGTGTTCATATTTTGTATTTTTATCCGTTGTTTTTACATTTATTATTAGTTTTTTTCTGTTGTTCATTTGTAATAACGTGGTCCAAAATGATTTACCGACCTCGGTTATACTAGACTACCTAAACAAAGTAGGCTGATTGAATTGAGGATGAGTGATCTGTGGGAGGCGGCACAATGGACCTAATGAGGCCTAAGATTACACTAGTGTATTAGTGTTGGTCAAAACCGAATAATATTAGTAAACGAGTATTTATAAATGAGCAATTTAATTTATTTAAAATTAAGTAATAATAAATTGATGTTTTTCATTAAATAGTAGTGTTGGGCAAAATCGAATGAATTTAGTAATCGAGTATTTCTGAATAAGCAGTTTTAAGTAGGTAAAGTTGATAAATAATAATAAATTGGAGTTTATTAATGAACAGGTGACACTTCCCAATATTAATAATATAAATAACGATAAGAATTGTGATATACTTCATTTTGCAGTGACAAAAAAGATCTCTATTAAATAGCGAACAGTTACTGACAATAATAGAATATGTTGTGCATTAATAAAAATGACATACTTAATTTTACAGTAACAAAATAGATCGAAAAGATCGATTTTACCCGTCTCTAATTATTACTAACGAATAATATCGTATTACTATCAGAAATACGAAAACTCTTTATTGCAACTTTTATGTATAAGTTGGCAAATAATATTATTTATCCTCCACAGTTAATGGTTGAATTTAATCTACTTCAAAATATAACATTTTATAGACCTGTATGCAAAACTAATATATTATTAAAAGCACCGATTCCTCATATGTGTAAAAATGCTAATGATCAATTTTAAGCAATTCGTTTTGTAATATGAAGAATTTTTAATCGTTATTTCTATTTTTATTTCTATGCATTGTATTATTTTTCTATTATAAAAAAAAAACAAAATCAATTATGTATACACGTTCCTTGTTTTCTTTCCCTTATCTCCTTAATTCCCTGTAATGTGTATATTCTTTTCACATTTCAACCTGGTTGAAGTAGGTCATGAACATCATCCAAATCAAAAACATTAAACAAGAGAATTCAATGAAAACATTAATGAAATAGCAGGCTAATACTGAAATTTTACATGTGCATCCTACATAATAAAAATATAAACCCCAAACGTAAATTCCCTAGTATAACTCTTCATGAATTCATTGCATCGCCCGATAATTACTTCTGACATAGACAGTTAGATTTGGTGATATCTAACTCTTTTTTTTTTCACGACAAGGACGTAAATCATAAAAAAAAACAGGCAGAAAGACCACTGGTTGAAAGCTAATTAACAGATATAAATTATAGATTTGATTTTATAATTTTTATAATTTATTTTTTTGGTATGATAAGGATAATGACTAATAATTAATAAAATTTAAACATTATTTTTAAACTCAAAATGCACAAATAAATTTAAAGAGAGAATACATTCTCTTTTTTTATTTATCTCGTCTACTGTAAATGAAAGCGATGCATGAGTGACACAGAAACCGCAATTGAATAGAATAATTTATACTGCCGCTGCTACTGCCCGAAATATATCATTGCAATTACACGGCACTAACCCTATAATTATTATTCGCTTAAAATAGGGACGATGAGTGGAACATCCCTTTCTCTCTTTATATGTGTACAACCCCAATCCAGCCCGACCCTTTATTTATTCCCTGGGTAATATTATGCTAATGGGACTCGAGCGCACGTTTGTTGTGATCACTCGTTGCCCTTAAATTTCTTGTTTAATCCTAATTTATATACATACCGAGGAATAAAATCAATTTAATAAGAATCAGTGGGGAGTTTTAAAAAGTACATAATTTAATGAAATTACCATGATCTAATTCGTGTATTTTCATTTCTGTGTTGTAAAGTATGCATTTTTGTTTAAAATCATTTTTGTTATTAATATGTTGGCTGCATAAATAAATATTGCGAATTATCGTCATGTGATTTTAGTTTTCATAATTTTTATAATTATAGATATACACACATATTTATTCACACATTTTAACAATATAACATAAATAATTACAATACCTGTAGATACCGGAACATCTGAATATTTGAAGCTTTTCGAATTCATCGAGGACAATTTAAATACCAAAAAAATATTACTTTTTGGAGATTTCAACCAACCGCATTATTATGAATGGATGATTAACAGGAAAATTTCAAATTCCATTTCACCATTATTGAATTTTTTATCACTACACGATATGATACAATTAAACAAAGTGACTAATGACAACTCTCGTATTTTGGATTTTATTGTTATTCCCTCATCGTCACATGGAGAAGTTTCAAAAGAGACAGACATTTTAATCAACGAGGATAATCACCACCCTGCCATATATTGTAAATACTCACTTGATTATCGAATTAACTTCAATTGCAGTGAACCCACTTTAAAATCTTATAATTTCAAGGCTGCTAATCTACAGCTGTTGTATAGTGACATTGCCAAAATTGACTGGTCTGATTTATTTTCTACTGTTACTGTCGATTCCGCATGCAATATCCTGTATTCTAAACTATATAATATATTAGATAATAATGTCCCAATACAGAAGCCACATAAAGCCTCTCACTCTTTGCCATACTGGTGCGACAAAGAAATTAGATAATTATCGCGTAATAAAAATCGGATTCGACTTCAACTTAAGAACAATTATAATACCGAAACATATACTAAATACAATATATTGCGGAAATCATTAAAGAACAAGATGAGAGTTGCTTACTTTAAACACCTCCTCAGAGTAGAAGAAAATATTGCTGCAGAACCTCGGGAATTTTGGTTGCACGTTAACGAAAAAAGACGTAATTCTAGAATACATGGACGCATGCTACATGCAGAAGTTTTCAAGTCCACCTTATCCATCGTCAACGCATTCGCCGATTACTTTAGTGAAGTCTACAATAACAGCAATGCCATTACCATGATACCAAATAATACTTATGACTTTATTGGTAATTTTAAAATAGATGAAGACATTGTAGTGAAGCATTTGCGCAAGTTGGAACCTAGATTGACAATGGGTGCAGATATAATTCCATCATTCTTCCTTAAGGACTGCTGTCAGCTTTTGGTTAAGCCTTTATATCATATATTCAATTTAATATATATTTTATATAGATCCCGAAACACGTGTCTGCAGATGGCCTTATATTAAGTAACGTTCCTTTTGTTGTTTATACATTAAAAACATTTCTCGAATCAAAAACTTTGTTACATTATGCAATATTTTATTGATGTGCAACAGCAGGTGTACATTATGTAATTCAATGTCCGGCGTGAGTATTTGTCCGGGAAGTAGTTGTTTTAATGTGCATTTGTTTACGTAACGTAAGTCAAAAGTCACAGGGCTAAATGTGAAAATAATTTATTAATTATTTTCAAATCATTTTTATTTAATATTTGAAAGTATTTTGGTTGACGAGATTTATGCGCAAGTTGAGGGGTCTGTTATAAGATATCAAAATTATGGACATCTATTATGTTTGTAATATCTACTGTTTTTGTAATGTGAGACATCTATGAGTAAAGAGTTTAGTTGATACACAGTTTTCCAATCGACAACACGTGTTTTTATTTCGCTCCTCGTGGCTCATCTAATATCTGAATTCCAGCGATACTATTTTAACAGGTTATGGGCCCAGGAAAACCCGGTAGACAGGTGTTAGGTGTACCAAAACGTTACGTTCACGTTAATCGCGTTTCGCGTTAAAAACACAGTTGTGTTAGTGGTCGAAGAAACAGTATTCTCATAAGATGGCGGTAAACTATTTAGCAAGTGTGCCGAAATTGCGTGGCCGCGAGAACTATGATGAATGGTCGTTTGCCATGGAAAGTGTATTAGTGCTTGAAGGATTAAGCAAATGCATCGACGGCAGTGAAGAAAACGAAGATCTAATAGCAAAAGCAAAGGCTAAGCTGATTTTAACCATCGATCCATCGTTATTTTCTCATGTGAAAGATGCAAAAACAGCCTTCTTGAATGGTGTTATAAAAGAAAATGTCTACATGAGACAGCCAGAGGGTTTTTTTAAGGGGAAATGAAAATAGAGTGTATAAATTGAAAAAGGCAGTGTACGGTTTGAAGCAATCAGGCCAAGCTTGGAATGAGAGGGTAAATGAAGTTATGTTAGATTTGAAATACAAAAAGTCACAGTTTGAACCTTGTTTGTACATAAAGAAGAAAAATCAGTTATTAACAGTAGTAGCTTTGTATGTAGATGACTTCTTTATTTTTTCAAACGACGCAGAGGAAACGGAATTTCTAGAAAATAACTTAACTTTAAAATTTAAGATTAAGAATTTGGGAGAAGCTAAACAATGTTTAGGAGTTAGAATTGTAAGAGACTATAAAAATAATGTTATTACTTTAGATCAAGAAAGTTATATAGACAAAATTTGAGATAAGTATAAGATGTCAGATTGTAAGATTGCTTCGACTCCTATGGATGTTGGTATTGACTTGTAAACTTACCGTATCAGGAGGTAATAGGGAGTTTAATGTATTTGTCAGTTTTGACTCGCCCTGATATTTCTTATGCTGTCAGTTATCTTAGTCAATATAACAATTGTTATACTAAATCGCACTGGCAAAGTGCAAAACGATTACTACGTTATTTAAAAGCAACAAAACATTTCTCCATGAAGTTTGAAAAGGATAATTTAAATCTGATTGGATTTGTAGATGCAGATTGGGGTTCTGATAAAAGGGACAGAAAATCCTATACAGGTTATTTATTTAAGTTATCTAGAGGTTTAATCTCATGGAAAAGTTGTAAACAAAGAACGGTCGCTTTATCAAGCACCGAAGCTGAATACATGGCTATCAGTGATGCGACAAAAGATATTTGAGGAACTTGCTATTTGATCTGACAGGTCAACTGGATGATATAGATATTTTTAATAATAACCAAAGTGCTCAAAAATTAACAAGTAATCCAGTCTTTCATGACAGATCAAAACATATAGATATAAGATATCATTTTGTTCGAGATGTGGTTTCTGATAGAATTGTAAATATTAAGTACTTACCTACTAATGAAATGATAGCCGATGTTCTGACAAAACCTTTACAGAATGTAAAACATGATAAATTTGTAAGGGGTTTAGGTTTAAGCGGCAATTAATTTCTAGTTTGTAGATTTTGATAAGTGGGGGTGTTATAAGATATCAAAATTATGGACATCTATTATGTTTGTAATATCTACTGTTTTTGTAATGTGAGACATCTATGAGTAAAGAGTTTAGTTGATACACAGTTTTCCAATCGACAACACGTGTTTTTATTTCGCTCCTCGTGGCTCATCTAATATCTGAATTCCATCGATACTATTTCAACAGGGTCTATATCCACCAATCAGCATGGATTCATAAAAAAACGATCTACCCAGTCAAACTTATTAAATATTACTGAGTTTATATCTCGAAATTTAGATGATGGCAAACAAATTGACGTTTTGTATACAGATCTCACCAAAGCTTTTGATCGAATCCCTCATAATAAATTAATCGCTTGCTTGAATAGATACAGTATCAGCTCAAATATAATTAATGTTCTTAAAACTTACTTACAAAATAGATCACAATAAGTCACTTACATGGTTTATATATCTCATTCTTACACAGCTTCCAGTGTGGTACCTCAGGGCTCAAATCTTGGACCAGTCCTTTTTCTTCTGTATATTAATGATGTGTGTTCCCACCTCAATTGCAATTATCTCATGTATGCTGACGATATTAAACTTTTCCATGTTGTTAACACTATGGATGACTGCCTTACATTACAAAATAATCTGAATATGTTAAATAATTGGTGCTCTAGTAATGGTTTAATGTTTAACCCAAGGAAATGTCGTGTAATGTCATATTATCGGATTCTGAATCCTATAATATTTGATTATTTCATTGCTTGTACCTCAATCGAAAGAACAAATGAATTTAAGGACCTTGGTATTATTTTTGATAAAAATCTATGTCTCAGCTTGCACATTCAAACAATTGCCAACCATGCATTTAAAGTGCTTGGTTTTATTTTTATAAATGGTCGAGAATTCAAATCTATACCTACACTAATTTCTTTATACAAATCACTAGTACTTAGTAAATTGTGTTGTTGTACTAGTGCCTGGTCACCTCACTATATAAAATATATTAACATCTTAGAGAGGGTTCAAAAAAAGTTTGTAAAATATTTGTATCATAAAAAGTATTATATATATCCAGATGATACGAAGCAATATTCTGACCTTTTAAATGAATTCAATCTTGATTCTGTCCATAACAGGCATAAATATATTTGCATACTGGATTTATATAAATTGGTTAATGGATTAATTGATAACCCTAGTTTTGTTGATAATATTTCTTTTGCAGTACCTAGAGTGGAATCACGTTTTATAAATACATTTTTCTTCCCAACACCTCGCACGAATTATCACTTCAATTCGCCCTTAAATAAAATAATCAGACACTATCATAATATTCAGCATTGTGTAGATATATTTTCCAATCTCTTCACTTGTTTCTGTTTAGAAGTGAAGAAAAACTATATATATATATATATATATATATAGTATCATAACTTTTATTTATATTTTGTGTATCTTTTGCTAATTATAATTGCATTGTTTGTTGTACATCTATTATGTAGCTTACCATCAATGTTTTTTTTATTCGCATTATTGTTATTTTTGCATTTTATTATATTTTACTTTTGTTATTTACGACTATGTAAACAAGATATTTTCTCTGTAATTGGACTGTAGTCTGTTGAGAAAATAAACGATTATTATTATTATTTATTTCTCAGTTTATACACCGGTTTCTTTTTTTTTTAAATTAACGGTATTATTACAAGTTTTAATTCTTAATTATTGTAAAAATCTTCTCACTGTAGATAGTGTTGCAAGAATAGTGGCCTTTTGTATTGTGTTGTGTATTTGATCGGGTAAATTTAATAGTTTTAAATTTTGGTGAAATGTTTTCGGTGTAATACCGGTTACCGAAATAATGAAAGGTACTATTATAACCTTCTCTTGTTTCCATATACGTTTAATTTCAAATGCAAGAGGTTGGTATTTGTCAAATTTTTCTTTATATTTTTTTGAAATATTGTCATCACTTGGTACTGAAATTTCTATAATATACGTAAATTTGAAAATTTTGTCAATTAATGTAATGTCTGGTCGGTTAGCCGTTATTGTCAGGTCTATCAGTAGTGTAGTGCCCCAATATAATTTATGTGTGTCGGTTTCTAAAATTTGCAATGGATTATATTTATAATAGGGGTCTAAATTTTGAGAAATTTTATGGTTATTTATAAGTGTTTGGTGTATAATTTTAGTAACAGTGTTATGTCTGTGTTTATAGTCCTTATTCGCTAATAATTCTATTATTCTATAATTAAGTGTATTTATGACTTGATCCTGTATAGCTATAGTGAAGCCTTCTGATTCTGGGAATAACTGTCCATTTGTCAACCATTTGTAGGTGGATGTTTTATCAATTTCTCGATCATTGACCAAATTTATATGTTTTCCATGTAGAGGTTTCGATGCCCATTTTTCTGATAACTGTTGATTTGTATGAAATTCTTGATCTAAATTTTCTATACTGAGAGATAATGGTGTATAATCATAATCAACTGAAGAAATAGCTGCGTGTAGGTCACTGTCAGTTTTTAAATGAAAATATTCCCTTTTTTTTTTTATTTGTGTGTTGTGAAGTTGTTTAATGTCTATTAGATCTCTCCCTTCCAAATTTCGTGGTAAATATAATCGTTCACTGTAGGCATTTGGATGGTGAATTCTATTTTTGGTTAGATTTGTTCTATTCAAATCTTCTAAATGCGTTTTCGACCATTTAATTATACCAAAAGAGAAAGTTAAAATAGGAATCGCATATGTATTAATAGCTTTACATATATTTTTAGAATTTAGTTTATTATTATTATTATTATTATTATGTTAGTCTGTCTGGGCTATCGACCAGAGGTCTTTCTGCCCTTTTATAATTATTTTCTTAATATTAATAATTTAGAGATCCATACACCAATTAGATTTAGGATTTTGGATTTTATTTATTTATTTCTTTTGTAAATAAATAAAAAAATTAAAAAATATACTTGTTCCATGTTATAAATTGTGAAATTTTATATTATATAATTTCTTCGTAATGACAGCCACCTATTTAAAAATAATAATTGTTTGAAAAATAAAGTCGAACCAATGGTCGATAGCCATTTTATAAATAATAAAATAAATTGTATTGTATTGAACAATGTTTATATACCTCAATAAAGATGATTGTATACATAGAATGTCACATTTATCATTTTTTTGAACATATTTCGATGTATTAGATTTTCCGAAATGTAACTTTTTTTCAGATAAATTATAGAGGACTTAATTGTATTCTTTCACACACAGAACTCTATATAGACTTCAAGCCTATGCGGCATATACACATAGGCTTAAATATAAGCCAAGCCTATACGGCTTAAATAAAGAGTTAATCTCAAAGCCTCGATACATCGATTCCTTATGTTCTCGCGGAATGAAATTTGTGTCATCGCGTTGACGTCTGTGATTTGCGTTAAAAAATGATCCGATATGGGACATCTACCTTTTTTTCGGTGAGATGGATTATCGAAAATTCATCCTTGCCGAAATTATGGTTTATTTCTAACAAATGATTTTATTTATTTTTTTAAATTGATTTAAAAATCTAAACTAGTCAGAATAAAATATTATTTATTTTAAATTCACTGTGAAACAAACCACGTGTTTATTTTTTTTTTTTCAATTAAATTTCCGTCGGGCGAAGTAGTTGTTTCAATAGATATTTGTTTTTCATAATAATTACTTCGTAAGTCAATAAATTGAAAGAAAATAATTAATTTATTAATTATATATTTTTTAATTTAATTGAAACTACAATATGAAACATTTAAACCATGATTATAATCATTATTTTCTTTTAAAATTTCATAATTTTCTTAATAATTTCATAAAAGCAATGAGGTCAAGTGTGCTTTTATATTAAACGAATAATCGTATCTCCCCTTCTCTTGAATAGTTTTTTTTTATTTTCATTATTTTATTTCCCCTTGGAAAATCAATTAAAATAAGGGAAAACAGGATGGTCGTCTCTCATAGAGGCAGCATGTTTGCGAAAGCCCTCCAGTAAAAAAGCAAAGCAAATACTTTCGCAGAAAATCTGGTCCCGAAATGAGAGCACATCGGTATTGGTGGAGTTGAAGTGTACTTTCCCTCTGAAAAGTTGATCTCTAGTAAACGTTCGCCTCCCGCCCCTGCTCCCCCCGCGCCTCGCCCCCATTTTCCCAGCGTGTGCCCTTTGCTACGTCGTCCGCCCTTCTACCCACAGTAGTTTAATATCTGACTAGGGTGTAGTCATCTATCAGATCCTAACAGACAAGAGTTTTATTAAAAGTCAGAGCGAGCACGTCAATGGGGCCGGGGGATTGTCGGCGGGCAAAGGGGAGGATTGAGGGGATCCTGATGTGCTGAGGCGGTGAAGTGGGACGTACTGGTCTCACTTATATTTTTATATAAATACTTTGCAAACTTTTATTAATCTTCGGATGAATTGAAAATGTTCGTATTAAATTATTAGTTTCATTACAATTTGGAAAACCCTTTAGTTTATTAATTATAGTAATTATAACTTTTTAATTTGGTGGAAAATTTAAAAATAACCCACGAAACTTGTACATAAATAATATTTTCTTGGATTAATTTCAATTGTACTATATAAAAATGCTGTATTGTTACTTATAACTCCGCACTAGTTATAAATTTTGCAACGGTAGTGTTACTGTTAAATTAATCATAAATCTTAACATATACACACACTATAGATGGCTATTGAATATCGACATAAATTGCGTCTATTACAATTAACTGTTCTTGCTGATTTTTGTTTATAATAAATTAAAGACGACGCACGCGCCACCTTTTGCCTAATTTCAAGTGGGATCGTCAACGATTTGGGTCTACAAGGTAGACGACAAAGAATCCTTGTTTCGTCCACTAAAGGAAGGCAAACTTGTCCTGTTTAAGCAAACAATTATGTGATTTTTGTTTGTTTTGGTAATGATGTCGAAAAAAACCAGTGTGGGCTCGTCCGGGATTTGAACCCGGGACCTCTCGCACCCTAAGCGAAAATCATACCCCTAGACCAACGAGCCGATGAGTAGTTGACAAAACAAACAAATGGAATGAAACAGTTATATTTGCAGTGAAATAATTATTTGCACAATCAATCAATTTTGATTATTAAGCGTAGGCGTTTAAATAACACTGAGTTTGGTTTACTTCAACCGAACACCAATGTTATTTATCAACATGTCTGATGTTGACAAGTAACATTGGTTGGAAAACACTCGAAAACAGTACCACATGAAATTCAATATTTGTTATTATACACTTTATTAGTGCTATTATTTTTAATGGAAATATCATATTTTCCATTTGTAGTAAAAGTTTTATGTAACTATGTACATTTTATATAAATAAAAATGATAGAATTCTCCCTACACCATTTTCTTATTATAATGAAAAAAAAAAAAAAACATAAATGAGGAGTTTTTATGACGACTGATAGTCATCAATTGATTTTTGGTAGTTTTCACGGGTTTACACTTGTAATTTTTCACAATTCAACTTGAAAGTCAGTGATTTTGCATATTTCCATCACCATAAAATCCATTGTAATAGTTCAGACTAGAGTAGTGAATTCAAAATAGGTACATATTGCAACCTAATATCCCAAGTACATGACACGGCAGCAATCAATTAGAGAGTCAAAATAACTCTGGTCGGTTGGTCTCCTTGCGGGTATTTATATATAATTTTGGTGCTGACTGGTAGCGTCGCACAGTGGTCGATTTGCTCAATCTAGCTGAACATTTCGCCAAAAATAAAGTTTTAAAAAAATGATTTTTTTCGCCGAATTTCATTATAATAATGTCCGGAGGAGTAGCAGGTAATGTCATAAAACCCTCCGATTCTTTTACGTACTGGTTACAAGTACGCAAAGTGTGAGCTTTATTTACAGTATTCAGTTGTGAATAAGACGCGCTTGAAACGTGTACAATTTAGATTTTTTTACATTTGTATTTAATTTTACATATAATAAATTAAACTAAAAAAAAAACTTGAACAATCTGGTATTTATTCAAAAAAATGCGATAACTGCGATAAAGTTTACGTAGATCTAATGCAGTGTAACTTGAATACTCGATTCAAAAAGCATGTAGCATATACTAAATATTTTATTTATAACAACTCAGCAGTGGCTAACTATTTACTTGAAACCGATCACAAAATTACCATTAATAAAGTCAAATTATTAAAACAATCATCAAATTAAACATGCTAGAGCTAAATTGATATTTTTTACTAAGTAAACGCTTTTAAAATACAAGAAATAATTTAATCTCAATACTTAAAACATTAAAAATGATGATTAATTAATTAAATCTTAGCCTCAATCATCAATTATTTAAGAAATAATTTATTTAATTCGAAAATTTGTATTTTAATCTTTTCAGCAATGGCAATCAGAGCAATTCTGTACAGAAAATATAAAGTTTAACATATACTTTATTTGTTGTCATCATAGGTTAAACAGATTTTATAATAGATTATATAAAATACATAGAATTTGTTGTTAAACTTAACATTTCAAATAGCGAATATCCCCGAATATTCCTAGGTCAAAATCAACATCTGGGAAAAATTGATTAACATGTGACATAAATATAAGTTTACTTAAAATATTATCACGGGCTTTATCAATTTTGTCTAGTAAATAAATACGACCGCACACGCGTACGTGATTGAATAATTTAATTAATTTTCTGTAACTTGATCCGGCTTAAATGATTTTGTGTTATTTGTCGAACACTCGGCCAGAAATATTAATATTAGAAAAGGCAGGAAGTGCAGATAAAAAACAGTTGTTTGCGTTTTATGGTCGGGATTAACACGACGCGATTACCACTTTTATTGCAGTCGATTTAATCAATATCGTATTTACTCAAAGCATCCGTCGATTTATTATATTATACCAATTGCGACATTCTGTCTGTCTGGTATGAATAATTGTTTGCATGAATTATTTTCATTGTATGTTTCGTTTATTTGATACACAATAAATTCAATGTGGTTTATAATTTAGGTGATAATTTCTTGAATTTTATAAAAAGAATATTGAAATATATTGTCTTTTAAAAACTGAATTTTATTCTAATTGTTTTCCGGTTTTTTTTATGCTTCTGCTTTTATTAATAATCCAGGTCACTCAATAAATATGCCTAAAGTTTCTAATGAAATGAATGATTATTTATTAGATGTTACTACCGAACAGGTATTCAATAATATTATGGCGCTTAAGGACAGTTTATCAAAAGGATCGGAAAACGTTCGAAGATTTCTAATTAAAAATTATATTTGCACATTAATAATACTAGGAAAATATTCAAAGTCTTTGTCACCAAGTAAATTCCCTAGTAAATGGAAGCAAGGTTTTATTAAAATTAAATCTGTTGATCGGCATATAATTGATGTGTAAAATCAGTGATTCCAAAATTATTAGGCGCAATGGTGACAAAACAATTATCCTGGATGTCACGTCAAGTAATTTCCCCACATCAACATGGTTTTGTGGAAGGACGTTCAACGGTATCAAATTTACTCCAAACAAGCAAATTCTGTCGGATGCTTTTGAACAAAACCATCAGGTCGATGCACGGTATACGGATTTGTTCAAAGCATTCGATACAGTAAATCAATCCATTCTTTTACATAAATTAAAATGTTTAGGATTCAATGACTTGACGATGTCCTGGATTGAATAGTTCTTGCTAAGCCGTCGCCTTAGTGTGAAAATAATTTTTCCTCAAAATATTTCATATCAACTTCTGGGATTCCACAGGGATCTCACTGTTGTCCCGGGCTTTTTTGATGTTTATAAACGACGTTTAGCATTGCTTTTCTATGTATTTACTCTTTGCAGACCACCTAAAGATATTTAAAATAAGTTCGTCCACCAATAACTGTTTGTTGTTACAGAGGGATTTAATCAATGTGAATGAATGGTGTAAAAACAACAATTCAAAATCCTTTTATCGAGGTAAAAACTCTATTGATTATCCCTATTATTTTAATAACTACGTTTTAAATAGACTAAGTATAATAAACGATTTAGGTGTAGTCTTTGATTCAAAATTAATATTTAAAACTTTCATCTATTTGTAACAAAGCAAATCGGGATATGTTTGTCATACTAGTAAATACTTCAACAGTGATTGTTTAAAGATATTGTTTTGTCAGATGCCATATTGCTCGCCAGTTTAGACACCTCATTCACAAGCAGATTTTAATTCTGTCGAGAGGATTCAAAGTAGATTTTTTCAGAATATGGATTGGAGGAAGGTCAGACACCATGTAATCGGATCTTATTGTAATATTAGCAAAGTTATCAGTATAAATACCTTAGAAGACAGACGAATGTTTGCGGATTTGTGTCTGTTATATAAGCTGCTAAACAACAAAATTGACTGTCCGTAGCTACTATCTAAAATCGATTTTTACATATCACCTTCAAGTCGTTCACATACGCCAGTATTCCGGAATCAGACGCATCTTATCAACTTCGCCCGCAAAAAAGGCTTATCAAGAGTCATGAAAACTGCGAATGATTTCAGCAAATACAGTTGGTTTCAGTTATTCTCTGGCTCACTGCAATCCTTCAAAAATAATTTTAAAATTATCTCTACAACTTAATTCCAACTAATTTAGGTTTTTCGAACCTCACCAGACTAGTGTGTTCCATGTGCAATGCCTTGATGAATGCGGCTGAACGGAAATTGTGTTGTGGTTATATACCCGATATTATTTGTTGTTTCTTATATTTTTTATTATATTTATTAATTCATATTAATAATATTAATTATAGTTTATTTTTTGTGAATATATTATACATTGTATTATTCTTGTAAAATAATAAATTTAAATAATTACCACTCAAATCCCACCTATATTTCAGGATATATTAACCTTGAACAAAAATTCCAATAATATTGTACAGCTAGCATAGTTTTTTTTTTTCTTTCATCAAAAGTTCACGACAGGGTGGAAAGACCTATGGTCGATAGCCCAGACAGACTAACGCTTACATGTATTGTAATTATTTATATTGTATTGTTTTATATTATCAGTACAATCTGAACAAAGATGTGTATATATAAACATATATTAAATAATAATAATAATAATTTTATTTACGGAAAAATTCACCATTTTACAAAAATTGTAACAATTTTTTACTATAAGTAGTAAATAGGCTATTACATATAAATAAACAATAAATAAAAATACAAATTAACAAATAAATTAATCAATTATTATCCCAAGTGGTTTTACGAGTTGTTGGGTTAACAGAATAAATATAAATAATTCAAACAATAATGTATAAATACATAAATAAAACAGAGCGTGTACAAGTAATGACAATATTTGATAAAGTTTAAATAAATGCAGTCGCAATACATTAAAAATAAATACAATTTACAATGACGAATAAATGAATAAATTAAAACAAAACAGATAACTAACTAAAAGTCCGGTATTCACACTAAAATAGCTAAACATGAAGCAATACCGTAGAATAAGATATAAATATTTAACTGCGCATACTAGTTAAATGTAACTAAATACACTATTTATCAAGGTTTAAGATCAGTACACTAACAAGTAATAATTCATTATTGCACACATTTCAAGGGACGATACAGAACTAAATTAAATGAGTTATTAATAACCTTAAAAAAATAATCAATGACTGGAAGTAACGCTAAATAAATCAATGTTATGCAACTATGATTTAAATAGTGTAAAAGACTTCGTGAATAGAATAAAATGCCTATCATTCGCCAGTAGATTTGCAGCACGCATTATTCTACTCAATAAGCAATTCATACCATAACTAGTCGAGATTGCGATCCTCGTGGGACGTTAAATTGCAGTCCACTGACTAGCTCAGAGCAGTCAATAAATCCATTTACTAATTTGTATAAAAACTTGACGTCTAAAATAATTCTTCTCTCTGTTAACGACTTTAAATTCATTTGGACCAACATATCACTGTGACTAAAATCAATCCTTCTGCCTCCTATTTTGTAGTGAATGTACTTCAAAAAATTACCTTGCACACGTTCTAATTCTTTACTGGCAACAGCAGTGAAGGGAGACCAAACGCACGATGCATACTCCAAATGTGGTCGGACAAGGGATAAGTACAATTTTTTAATAGTTGCAATTTTAAAATCCTTAGAAAATCTTGTAATTAAACCCATGGTCCTAAGTGCTTTATTGCATATGTGCGTTGTATGGCTATTAAAACATAATTTGAATGTAAATATAACCCCCAGGTCCTTCACTACAGAATTCTGCGCTACTTCATTCCCATCTATAAAGTATTTACAAAAATTAAATCGACCTCGATAAAATGGTACATATACGCACTTCTTCAGGTTTAACTCTAGTTAAACCAATATCATTAATAAACAAAAGAAATAATAAAGGTCCACAATGAGAGCCTTGTGGTACCCCTGACGTAACATTTATGGTTTTAGAAATATGCATTCCGATTCGAACACGTTGAGTTCTATTACTTAAGAAACTTCCAATCCATTTGACTACATTGTCACCTAAACCCATACATTTTAGTTTTCCCAGCAGTATCCCGAGTTGCACTCTATCGAAAGCTTTCGAAAAATCTGTGTAGATTGAATCTATCTGACACCCTTTTTCCAAAGCTTCGGAAATAAAGCCGTGGTATATCATTAGGTTCGTCATAGTTGACTTTCCTTTAAGAAACCCATGCTGCTCGTCAATTATCCATTGAGAACATGATCTCATCAATTGATCAGTAACTAATTTGTCCAAAAATTTGGGAATGACTGATTGGATGGAAATATCTCTATAATTTTCAATTTTATTTCTAGAACCAGATTTGAATATGGGAACAACGAAACTATCCTTCCAGTCATTAGGAAAGAATCCCGATTTTAACGAATAGGAAAACAGTGTATATATGGGTTTGCATAATGAATAAACACATTGCTTTATAAAATATGCTGGAATGCCATCGGGACCAGCATTGCACGACTCTGGAAGCGAAGAGATTGAATTAAATAATTCTTCAATGGTAATACTGAAATTATTAATATCAATATTTGCATTATCTAAACAATAATCTGATGAAATTGAGCCATTACCACTGTATACTTTGAAAAAATTGTCCGCAAATAACTCGAAAATTTCCGCTAACGAATTACTCGAATTATTATTTAAAAACATTTCGCTCGGGTAACCGAATGTTTTGCGACAAACATCGACGTACTTCCAAAATTGATTCGGGTTTAAATTAATTTCAGATTCAATTCGTTCAATGTATTTAGTGTATAGCTTATCATTTAATAGCTTGCATGCTTTCCTTAAATTTCTAAATTCTTCATAATAAAATATAGAGCCGTTTCGTTTATAGAACGTATGGGCTCTCTTCTTAGCTTTTGTCAGCTTAATAAGCTCCTTGTTGAACCACTTAGGATAATTTATTGATTTACAAAATTTTATAGGTATAAACATATCAAATACCGATAACAAAATATTATTAAAATGTTTGACATTGTCATTAAATCAATTAACGAACAACTGATCCCAATTAATAGAGGCTAGATAATTATTAATAGCATAATAATCTGCATTTAATAATAAATAATTATTTTCTTTTTAACTATAACTTATTTTGTAGAAATTTCTGAAAAAAAAATGCAACAATAGGGCAGAAAGACCTATGGACACTAACCCATGACAGACTACTAACACAATTGTAAATATTGTTATAAAAAAATTTGTAAAATTTATAAACTTATGTGTTCTGATTGTAACAGTTTGTGTATTGGAAAAAAATAGAAGACATTCTAATATTAGATGTAATGAGCACTTTAACTTAAATAAATAAAGATTATACCACAATTTCAAATCATATACTTACAAATAATCACACTTTTCCAAATTTAAATATTAAAAAAAAAATTCATCATTGTGAAAAGAGTCAAAATTAGATATACTGGAAGTAATAGACATTTATTTACACAGTAAAGATTCAAATTCATCATTTCTGAATGAACAAGTTGTTATATTACATTCTTCACTGTATAGTTTGACATAAATACAGCTTTCCACTTTATTCTTTTAATAAACCACTTTTTTCAATTTAAATTCATAACTTATTTATATATATCGTATCTAAGGTAAGAATGCACAGCATTTGGATCTTAAAAATCGTAAAATATACAGGGAGGCTTCAATTAGAAAAAAGTTGCATCCTAAATAGTGCAACTTTTTCCTAATTTAAGCCGGCATGTTTACATACCGAGCGCAGAAATTCATGATTGTATATCGTTGTCGAAATTTTAAAAAAATATACTATTTCAGGTTATGGATTTGTTCAATAAGCTCTACAAAATACCGACTGCAATTTTTTTTATTTAATGTTTCATCTCCAATTCCACCTCCATTCTTGAACACGGTGTATATATTTTTATTAATTTGCAATTCATTTCTGCGGTTCAATTTATTTATAATTAATTATTTTATTTGTGCACACACAATATTTCAGTAATGATCACAACTATGTTTTTTTTTTTTCATCTTATTGACGAATGATGGGACCGAAATGATTTTGCCCACAAATCAATAAAAACAATATATATTTTTAAATACACATTTTTGTTTAACCACAGAAATTTAAATAAATCAAGTTTTGAAACACAGTCGAGAAAAAAGTTATTCGTTGTAATTTATTTTTATTGGTAATTTATTCATATGTATTATTATAATACGCATTACAATTGTTTGAATATTATTATCAGTGAAAAATATATTTTAAATAATCTATTATATTATGTTACATAATAATAAATGGCCGATAGCAGAAAGGCCGATAGCCATTTATCAAAATAAAAATGAAGTAGTACATTTTTATTTTGAACTATTGTACAAATGTATGATAATAAAGATATTTACTACTACTAAATAGGCCGAAAGACCTCCGGTCGATAGTCGTTTCTTTTAAGAAAATATATTTGTTTTTAATTGTTTCAGTTATTGTATATTACATTAAATATACAAGGTGGCCAGAAAAAGTGTAATAATCTTCAAGTAAAGTGGTTCATTGATTAATTTCAAGTCGAAAATTTAAGTAAAAAAATATTGTACGGATTTTCATTAACACTCAGGAGGCCATTGATATAATAAATAAGTGACTAGAAATCAGTAATATTTTTGAAATATTTTGATTAAAATTAGTTCTATTAACATCCAGATAAACATTGCAAATGTTTATTTAATGATAAGTCGATTATTAATAGCAATAATTATACATAGAATGTTAAAAAAACAAATTCTAGTTACATATTTAGCAAATTAATGATCTCATCAAGTTTATTGAATAATTACCAACTTTTTGTGTTTTATTTTATATAATTTTTTATTTCAAAAACTTTTTTTTTAGTTTTTTTCTACTTAAAATTGATTAACGAACCACATTAACTGAAGATTATCACACCTTTTCTGGTCACCTTGTTTATTTATTCTTAGGAAATAAGGATGTTTGTAAATATTAATAAAAAAATGTGTTCATAATATATTTTCAAATTAAATTTATCGATCATAGGTTTTTCTGCCCTAAAAATATTAATTACATTAAAAAGTAAATATAAAATTTGTGATTGAAATCCGATAAAAATAAATTATAACAATTTAAATTAAATCAAAGCAATTTATTTTAATAAATTATTGCTTAGATGAGTTAAATCGAAATTTTATAGTTTACTGGAATATTTTCCTATCGATTTATTAAATTAAATTAACATATAGACACGCACGTAACAAACAGAAAACGCAAAAAATAAGAACACACATTTAATTAATTCAGAGCATGCCCGTTTCGTCGGATCCCAACCGTTTTTCTTTTTTTTTGCGCCCTTCCTTATTCTTTTTCTTCTTCGACGAGATGAACAGTGCGCCATAATTCTCCGCAGAGGGATTCGTTTTTCCGTCTCTTACACGACTTTTTATCACCGTCCGGATTCCGAAATTACGGCGTTCCCGACGTCGACCGGAAATTTTAACTTCTTCCCCTCTCCCTTTTTTCTTCGGTCGAATGTGCCTGCATTCCCAACGAGAAATATTTTGATATATACCGTACAAATTATATTTAATTATTTATGTAGTATTAAATAAAGTATATCGTAATTATAATTAATAAATATCTTTATTAAACAATATAGCATTTTTACAAATTATTACAAACTAAAACTTAAACAATAATTTTGAGTGAAAAAATTCATATATGAAAAATTATTAACTCCTTTGAACAATCAATATTTTTTAGTCTAGAAATCAATTGTTTAACTGAGAATGAGAACAAATCCACATTGTAATTATTTGAAACATAGTTAGCAAATCGCATGAACTCAGTAATTCCATTATTTCGCCCAGTATTTGTTCGATATAAAGGTTGGCAGCGTGATGATCTAATTTTAGCTTTAATATGAAATTCGAGATTTGAAAGAATATTAGGGCACTGGATGTCGCCTTTAATTAATTTATAAAAGAACCTAATATTTGCATTAAACCGTCTACAGAAATAATTTATAGAAAAAAAAAAGATTTTATTCACATGGTTACAGTTATTTAAATAAATTAAATAAAAAGAATTTGAAAACAATGAATAAATTATTCCCTCTTTAGCTACTGTAACATTTTGATTTTTGTTGATGATGGGCATTTGGTATTGCATAATAATAACGTATTGTATAATGCAACAATTTTTGATTCGAAAATATTTAATGCAAAAAACAATAAAATCATGGAATACACGGCTATCTGCAGACAGGTGTTTCGGGACTTCATCCCTCATCGGTACAGCTCTGCCTTATATAATTACAAATCTGTTAAATTAAATTAAGCAAACGTACCGTCCAAGCTGCGATCTCTGTTGGAAATGATCGAGGATGACAGACGCGACTGCTACGCGCTATCTCAATTAATTGTCTTCGGCAAAACATATTTTCGATTCAGATTTAAGATAAAGCCTCTCGGGCTATTAATAATAATAGAAAAATGGTTTTATTCACATGATCACAGCTATTTAAAGAAATTAAATACAACGAATTTAAAAATAATTAATAAATTATTCCATCTTTAGCTACTGTGACATTTTTACTTATATTAGTACTTTAAAAAAGTTCAATAATGGACCTTGTCAATAAAAACTTTTTTTATAATTAATTGTCGAAGACACGAAGATACTTCATTAAAATGATTACATACTATATTAATAGGTGACTTTGAGCCATACAATGTACGATTAGAAGCAAAATAAAATTAGCTTTTGTTTCTACAGTTAAAAGTTGGTATACGTAAACCAATTTTAAAATATTCGTACAATCAATTTCGTTATATATTATTACGAGTGTGAGAACCACCCGTATAAAAAGGATGATATGTTTACAGTAAATATAATACGATGGGTAGGTGAATCATAAATATATTTCCACGGTTGTGCACTAATCCTCGACGGACCCTTCGTGTTGACGAAGGGATTGAGATTGAATGCTGAATTGAAGCGAAGAGTGTGGCGGAGCGTTCGTTTAGTGCTAATACCGTTGCCACCCGCTGCCAATCCCTTGCCATATATTCTATTATATTGACTGACGTCTCGCAAAGCCCTAGATATGAATATTTTTACGCCTTCCATATCATCGCCCATCGACATTCCTCTCTCCTTCCGGGCGATGAGCTATTTAAATATGGCACATGTCACTTTTATTTGCATATCACATGAAATTTATTTGGGGGTGATAAGTATTACTAGTTTTTTTTTTTATATATTTTATTTGTTTTATTAAAAATATATTTATGTTAAGTTGGAATTTAGTTACTTTTACTTTATCTAATACAATATTCAATAAATTTAATAAAATATTCAACCACCATTCATCTAACGTATGCATAACTAGTGAAGGTTTTTCGATCCTCATCAGACTAGTGTGTTCCATGTGCAAGGCCTTGATGAAGACAAGACGATGTCAAATGAAATTAGGAAAAATATAGCGATTGCGTCGTCTTTCATTTATTATGATGAACAACAAAAATATTTTCTCTAGCGACCAAAAATTAAAGTTACAACTTATGACTTTAGAAGTGACTGTGACGCCTTACATAACCTTGCTTGTTTACAAAAGAAATAAAATTTTTCAAAATAAAATGAATTTCTATTTAATACTTTTTTGTGTAAATGTTGTTGATTATGCTAATAATTTGTCTACATTTTAATTTCTATAATATTAATAAAACTTTATTTGGCACGTAAGATGGAATACGTCTGTAATTAAGAAAAGATATATTTAAGAATAATAATAAAAAGCTACTAAGATGCCTTAAATTTATCACACACTTCTTGAGTGATAATTACACTGCTCTGTTTCTCACAATCAATTTACTCTTACTTGGGTCGCTAACTCCCACCTTCCATCTTTTTCAGATTTATATATAAATTATGACTCAGAAAGTGGGCATTATTAGTTTCATAATGGATTTATTAATTGCAGTGAATCTATGACAATCGTAACTGTGGATATAATTGAAATCAATTAGAATATCATTATGTCTGATATGTATTGATGGATACTGACAATATTTATAAACGTTACAACGTTTATTTTTATTTTTCAGTATTTCAATTTGTAACTTCGATTCTGGTGACCAAACTCAAACACTAATTTATTTTACCAAGAACGAATAATATTTTAACAGTTTTAAAAAAATAAAATCTTTTTTTGTTGTGAACGATATGATAAGAGCGCTGCGTTCGCGACCGTCGCTGAGCTCAATATTTACACCTAAGATAGCTGCCAGTACGGTACGTTTATAAGGCAGACCTGTTCTGAGGAGGTATTAATCCCGAAACACGTGTCTGCAGATAGCCTTATATTACGTAAGGTTTTTTTAACGCAATATATATGATATATTTTATGATAAGTTATACAGTTTATGTAATAAGTCAGTATCTCTTATAAAACAAATAAATGATAATCGTTGTCCACCTGTGACGTTACTCTTACTACTATTAACTTACCGTTCGGCCAGACTAACCCGGAGGAGTATGGGGGGGGGGGTTGTTAAAACGAATAAAACAAAAAAAATAGGCGCCACGTGATTACGGACGGTAAAGTAGTACACAAATAAAGGAAATCACGAACCAAGATCGTACTAATACATATATTAAGAAAAATCGACATAAATAAATTCAACAACTCAATTTAATACAATAAAATAACACATTTAAATTAAGAGATATTTCCTTCTGCGTAATTTCTTATTAATTATAATATAAGGTAGTAAGTTGAAAATTGAAACTGAATTTGAAAATTAAAATTAGTTAAATGTACTAAAATACAAGAAAAACATAGATATAAATTTGTCTGACGTTTCGAGAACCAGAAATAATTGATTTAATAGATCTGATCTCACACAGACCGGTGGTAGATAAATATACAGGGTGGCGCAAGATTACGATGAAGTCCAATCAAATCAAATCAGTTATAAAGAAATATACAAAAAAATGTTACTTATATTATTAGAAGCTACTGTCAAAATTCACATTTTAAAATTAGTTTCATATATACAAGGTGTCCAATAATCATGTAACGTATCAAACATATGTTTTTTTAAATGGAATGATATATTTTTTATGAAGATTTTCGATTCTACGTTTAAAAATAATCATTTTTTATATAAGATTTAATAAGTCAATTTTTCATAGTTTAAAAGTTATAAACAAATGAATGTTGAAATCGATAGATGTTTAAAGCCTAATATTTCAATAATGAAAAATGAAATAAACATTCTGTCAACGCCATACAAATGCAAAAATACTTAATAATAAAAGAAATACTCTTTTTTTCTCTTAAAACAAATTTTTATATACAAGGTGAAGCAATACGCAAAATGATTTTTTTCTCTTTTTACTTAAATGGGACACCCTATATTTTTTATGCTATTTTAATAGAAAATTAATCACTCTTCATTTTTTATATAACATATTAAATAGCTACCGTTTACCGTTTTTGAGATATTTAGTCTCAAATACAAATTTGGTATAGAATTTTTAATCAAAGTAGGCCGTGCCAGAACAACTAATTTATTTAGTTGTGAAAGTTACGCGAACACAAATATAAAATAATTTAGTGAAACGAATAATCAAGTGTATTAATTAAAATACATCATAATTCATACATATTTTTTTTAACACGGGATAAATGAGAATTTAATAAAAAAAGTAAATAAATATTAAGCTGTAATTATTTTAATACACGATAATATTGAAAATACAACAATTTAAATAGGTATGTTTTTGGCTGTGCGCCAGGATCCAGGTACAACGAATCTTCTTATCTCAGGAATGCGTTCTCGGAGTGAGTCGTTGATCGTTTTTTTCTTCTTGATTTGCGATAATTGCGCTCTTGTATTTCGATTCAGTCGTCCGAAAACGCGCAGTGTTCACTATTCCGGTTTAATTTTTAACGTTAGAAATTATTAATAATTAAAAACGCGATTTATTTTTGTTTATGAACAAGTGGTAATTAGTGAGTGGTGGAGGTGAGTTGGTTTTCGATTCACCAGGAATGGGTTGGAAGTTATTTTTTCTATTAAGGTATGTTAATATTAATAATTTATTTTCAAACAGATTTTACGATTCCTATTATTATCATCAATTTATTCTCCAAAGTTGCATTTGATTAAATAATTTGGTATAGAATTTTTAACCAAAGTAGGCCGCGCCAGAACAACTAATTTATTTAGTAACTTTCAACGCTTAATATTATAATTAGTAAGTAAAGTACATTTTACGTTATATTTTGTAACACTGGTGCAGTTAAACATACAAAAAATGTTTGTATGTCTTCAATAAATGATTAATTTAATTGTTAAAAACTAACAACAACTATATTTTTTGGTTATTATTCGAAAAATATTTAAAATATTCCTATATGCTTATTAAATTGATTCATTTAAACAATTCATGTTGACTGAAAAACCGAAAATAGATACTAAGTGAAATAATAAAATATTTATATCATTATATTTTGTTAACATTTTTATGTATGTATTTCACACATTCACATTTTTTTAATTCAATAGCATTCAAACATTTTACAATTTTTTTCTTAAAAAATATGTCCCAATAACCATTATAACTCGCTAAATAATCGTTGAGCAACTATTTTCTTTATATTTTGCATGCGCCTTTAAATATCGATTGTCATTTGAATATCTTTTTAGGTTAGGGAGTAAGTATGTTATTAAATACCAGAAAACGATTATGAATTGCATTTGTTTTAATTATAGCGTACTTAAATTATAGATTATAAGTGAAACTTATAATTTTGTACTTTGAATTGAAATTGTTAAAAAATGGTAACAGATAGGGGTATAGTTTATTATACAAAAATTAAAGAACAATCAATATTCTATCGAAATAGTGTAAAAAATATAGGGTGTTCCATTTAAGTGAAAAAAGAAAAAAATCATTTTGCGTATTGTTTCACCCTGTACACAACATTTGCTTTATGGTAACAAACGATTATTCCTTATATTATTAAGCATTTTTTCAATTAAATTGCGTTAACAGAAAGTTTACATCGTTTTTCATTTTTGAAAAATAAGGCCCCAATCTTCCATTGATTTCAACCTTAAATTGTTTATAACTTTTAAAATATTAAAAACTGACCTAATAAACCTTATGTCAAAAATGATTCATTTCAAGCGTAGAATCTAAAATTGACATAAAAAATATAGCATTCCATTTAAAAAATCATATGTTTGATACGTCACGTGATTATTGGACACCCTGTATATATGAAACCAATTTTAAAATGTGAAGTTTTACAGTAGCTACAAATTATGTCAGTAATATCTTTTTGTAAATTTCTAAATAACTGAGATATTGGACTTCATCGGAATCTTGCGCCACCCTGTATATAGCTATACGTATGTATCTTTACAATGGTTATACAATAGATAATGGTTTATTATTTATTTGTAAAACTTACTCATTTCGGTTTGGATTATTCAATTAATAAAATAAAAATACGTATTTTTCATTCTCAAAATATTCATTTCAATTAATAGAACAACATGGACATTGAAATTTTTTTTCCGATTCCCTAAACAAACAAAAAAAAAACTGCAAGTGAATATCCCAAATATTTATCTAATTTTTATTTCGATCTTTCCTCCAACCCGACTTATCAGAACGCAACAGCACACAACCAATTCCTCTTGACATGATTTCACTAAGGAATTCCGGAGCGCCTTCACCACGTATTCTTCCTCGCATTTCGGAACCACGGGGAGTGAATTCCAAAACAATCTTGCGCCAACCAAAGGTCCAAACTGATATAGTGTTCGGTCATTGGAAATAGAAAACCAGAAACCAGAAACCAGTACCAGAGACGAATAGGCAATCCTGACATGAAACCTAAAACGTCCCAAGAAATTAGGGATATGATAAGGTTTTTTTTTCAATTGAAAAAAAAAAATAAAACTCCCTTTTCTTTATACCTATGTCACACGGAATATCCTATTTCGTGAATAAATTTGATATTAGCATGATCATAATTTAAACACAACCTAAAAATTGAAATGTGCTTACCTCTAGATGATTTGAGGGCATCGAGGACGACACGCTTTTCAATCCGCTTGAAGCGAAGTAAATTATTTAAATAATTCCAAACAATTTACAATATTATTTTCGGAAAATATATCCCTCAAAACCAGAGGAAACCAAAGCGGTTATTAAATTAATTTCCGAAGATAAAAATGGCGTGATGGCCTCTAATCGATTTGATGTGTTTACGCCGCGAGTGCCAGGTGTGAAAAAGAACGAGAGCGCGGAGCGCGATGACCACGGAGGACCAAGACAACAACAAAATTAATCAATAGCATTTTCGAATTAATTTTAATAGAGCACAATAAGTTGCATATATTAATTCCTCATATTGAAAATAAAAACAACTTAGAATAATTTTACGCAAAAATCACGTAACACACCATGGTTTAATTATGAAATAAAACGTAATCTTAAATTAAAAATACACTATCATAAAAAGTGGAAATCATCTGGTTCCACTTTTTTTACAATTAATTTAAAAGATTGCGGCTACTACTTAAAAGTCAAATATCAGAGTCATTTAATACATTGGAGATTCATCTTAAAACGAATCCAAAAGATATTTAGAAATTTATTAATCATAAAAAGAGAACAACACGAATTCCGAGTCATATAAGCGATGGTAATGAAGTCACCTATGACAATCCATCAGATATTGTGAATGTCTTTGCAAATCATTTCGCAAGTGTATTTTCTACAGAAGAGGCTGAACGTGTTGATGTATATTCTTACTGCGAAACCTTACTAAGTCCAAATATAAAAGATGATGATATAATCCAAAGTATAAATCATAATAAAATGTCTCATACTAGCGGCGATGACTTAATACCTATCTTTATCATAAAAGATTGTAAATTTGTGTTTGCATATCCTTTACGTATACTATATAGCTTTGCATTGCATAGCAAGACGTTCCCGCAAGTATGAAAAAAGGCTGTAATTATACCAGCATTCAAACGTGGTCATTTTACTAGCGCTGCAAATTACAGACCTATTTCCATTCATTCCAATTTTTTAAAAATCTTTGAGCAAATAATCTATAAAATAATATATACACACTGCAAATCCTATATTTCTGAAAACCAACATGGTTTCATGTCCAGGCACTCAACAGTAACTAATTTAGCTGTTATAACGCAATGCATTAGTGAAGCAATTGATATTCGCAAGCAAGTTGGTGTTATATATACCGACTTCAGGCGCGCATTCGATTTAATCAATCACAATTTACTATTAAATAAATTGCATTCTTTTAGACTTAGTAACAACTTACTTAGTTTCATATCATCATATCTTAATGCACGCACAAGTTATGTTTATTACAACGAGTTAAAGTCAAATATTTTGTATTCGCCATCAGAGGTTCCACAAGGTTCAAACCTAGGACCCTTATTGTTTAACATTTACATTAAAGACCTTATTACATCGCTTTCTTGTTCTGTTCTGGCATATGCGGATGACTTAAAGATCTATAGCGTTATGTATGATTTAAATGACTGTATGTTGCTTCGAACTAACTTGTATTATATATTTAGGTATTATGTGTTTAAAAAATAAGTTATCGTTAAATATCAATAATAGAATATATCTTTCGTATAATAGAATCAAAAACGCCATTATTTTTAATTATCACATTAACGACAATAACTTGACGCGTGTAAATTTCTACAAACCCTTAGGAATAACATTCGACGATCAGTTATCATTTGTTGAACACATTAATATCATTACTAAAGCCGCTTTTAATATGTTAGGATTTTTGATTTGAAAATCAAAATTTTTTAATGATTCTGATCTGCTTAAGATATTATATTTTGCCTAGGTCAGGAGTCGACTAGAGTATGGTTCATCAATTTTCTACTATGCTAATCACATATTATTATTTGAAAAAGTACAAAGGAAGTTTGTAAAGTTTTTAGAGTTTAAATCAACAGGTACATATCTAAACCGCTCTGTTGATAATACTTTTCTGTTGGCGAAATATAATATGTCATAATTAACTGAAAAACACCAAGATGCACGTTGTAATTTTATAATGAAGGTTGTCAACAATATTATTGATTGTCCGCAATTACTTTGCATGGTAAAATTTAATATTCCGCTTATTGCATCGCGGCAAGAAATTATATTTCATTTACCTAATACAATAACAAATACAATGCGTAAAGCACCCATCTATCATATGAGTGTTAATGCGAACAAACAAGTTACCGACATTTTTAAGTAATATTGTATCTTTTTTTTTAGTTTTAATATTTTAAGAACTATGTGCAATTATAATTTAAGTTATGATGTTATTATCTTTCCGTTTGGATAATAAAGAATATTAGTATTGTTATTATATATACAGAGAGATTTTTTTATCAGTATACATTAGGGGAAGTGTGTACCTGCAAGAAGCGCGAGTCAAACGCTTTGAACCGATTAATTTGTGTATGTTTAGTCGACTATTTGCCATATGTATGTTCAGTTGCGTGTTATAGGCAACTAAACACACATACATTAATGCATTTGACTCGCGTATTTTGCAGGTATACATAGGGGTAATGTATACTGATAAAAAAGCTCCCTGTATATGGAACACATTGATCTGAAGAGGTGCGATATACCGAAATGACCATCACCAGTTATCTAAGCCAGGTGAATGTTGGCCAAACACACTCATTTAGTGAATTACTATCGCTACCTTATATATACTATCTATCAATATTATTCCTCCAAAGTTTCTCGGATCATTGTTCTTGCCTGTTTATACAGGGTGATTCGGAAGAAAATGGAAATACTTTAATGACATGCCCAGGAAGCAAAAATAAGCAAAAAAAAGGCTCATATGTTCAAGTCCAATTTTCATTTGTTTCGAAGATATTTTGAACAATAGTAATTCATAAAATAAATTTCATCATTTTATTCAAATATTTCTCCAACTCTCTCAACTTGAAATCACATATTGTTTCCCATCTTATTTCATTTGTTCCACCATCTCATCTTTGTCTCCCGATATAAAATGTCTTGTTTACTCACTCGTATTTATGTTCCTCGGCTTCAAATTTTCAGACTTTGACCTTGTCTTAATACATATACGTAATCTTTATTGACAAACATAATACAATCTCTACCAACGAGGGTAGTCCCAGAAATACCCAGCCTAACAAAGAAAAAAAGTAGCAAAAATACCTTTATTTCTCTACATAGTTCCCTTTTAGCTCGCTACACTTTTCCCATCAATGTTCGATAGCTTCGATACCCTGTTTATAGTAAGAATCGTCCAGCTCCTCGAAATAGCCATCAAACGCAGACTCCACCTCTTCATTGTTACCAAATCTTTTACCACCATGCCATTTGTTAAAGTTTGGAAACGGAAAACAATGCGAGAGGGTTAAATCTAGTGAATAGGTTGCGCGAAGAAACAATTCGAACTTTTAACTCATTGATTTTCGCCATCGTTATAACGGATGTGTGTACTGATGCATTGTCCTGATGAAACAAAACTTTCTTTGTCTCCAAATGCGGCCGTTTTTTTATTTCATCATTCAAACGCTGTAATAAATTCGCATAATACTCACCGTTGATCGTTTTTCCTTTCTGAAGTTAATCAATGAAAATTATCCCATAGGCATCCCAAAAAACTGACGCAAAAACCTTACCTGCAAATGGTACTCTTTGCCTTCTTTAGAGGAAGATTCTTCCCTTCATGTCCATTGTTTTGACTATCCCTTCGTTTCCGACGTATAGTGATCGACCCATATTTCATCCATGGTTATGAATCGACGTAGTTTTTGCCTTAATGCAGTGAAACTTTACCAAACACTCAATTAAAACATCCTCATGACGCCGCACAGTGGGATAAAACGTAAGAAAAAGTGATCAGGAGCCTGAAAAATAAAATGTTGAAAATATACATATAAATGTTATAAACATATTGTAATACACATTATGCAATAATTTTAGTGAAAATTTGTTGATTGGTGACGGTATTTATATTAATAATTTGCAGTAATTTGCAATAATGTCAAAATAAGGATTTTATATTTTTTGTTTTAATCATATTAGATGCGATAAACGTTATGATTTAGTGATGAATGTTTCTATACTAATATTTTTGAATATAAATTTATATTTTTTTCATTCGTATATTTTTTAACAAATCGCTCAGCTTCATTTATAACATTAATTTTTGAATCTGTCAGGAGAAATAATGGAGTTACTTGGACATCTTGCTCACAGAAGAATATGTTTTTTAAAATCCATACAGCAATTATGATTTTTAATAATAATTTCTTTAATGTAAGCAATACTATCACAGCTAGTGTATAATGGGTTCGACATATGAAAACAATGATATGACGCGTCACTTCAAATTTAAAACAAAATGTTTGTTTGAAATAACAAACGCATTGTTATTAATAATTTCAAATTTTGAATTTTGTATAATTATAAGCGTCTCTAGAATTTTGTTTTTCTGTTTAATATAATATATGTAATTTTCGTATTTTCAATTTTTAATTTTGTATAATTATAAGCATCTCTAGAATTTTGTTTTTCTGTTTAATATATATATTATATATTAATTAGTTCTAAGATTTACACATGTGCAAGCATATTGAATGTTACTCTGTAATTGGGTTGGTTAAACCTGTTGGGTAAATAAATATATTATTATTATTATTAATAACAAACGTTGTAGTAATACACATTTTCGTGAGTTCGAAATTAATGATAATTATTTTATCCATAAGTGAATAAGAATATTTAATACATAAAATATGCCACGTGAGTTAATTAAATATATTAAACCAAAAAATATTTTCAGGTACGCGTTGCATATGAAATAGTGTAAAATATTTGAACCATTTTATTTTGCCAAATTAGATCTTATAATTAAATAATTAAAACACTAACACTTTCTTCGCTAACAACATTAATTTACGCTAAATTTACATTTCCAGCACTACATGCTCATTATCATGAATAAAATACAAAAGGTTGCGGGATTCTTATACCTATAGGAATTATGGAAAAAAAAACGTGGGTGAGGTTAACACTTGTGTTTGTCGGGGTTATTTGTCGGTATTACCTCTAATAACGGATTATTCAGGGGACTTATATCGAAATTAAGCAAATTATTTTGGTGCTTTGTCATCTGTATGGCTTCCAACATATTTAGTGCTCGAATTGTACATTTAGCGTAAATAAATGTTTTTAGTGAAGAAAGTGTTAGTGTTTTAATTATTTAATTATATTCATCTCTTCAAGTAACTCAAATAAAATACATAAAATTAGATCTTATTTGTTCTTCTATAAGGAATATATCCTTAAGGATCCATCAATAATGAATGACAAAATTATAACTATAGAGAATTATGCAAGAGAAAACGGAGCTATTGTAAAAAAAATATTGCAAAATAGTTCCTTATTGATTTAAACAAATATAGGCTCGCCTGCACACGCAAACATAGAACTGCGAAAGAAGAAAGTAGTGCGTTGCTGTATGCAACGTCTTTGAATCTGAAGGGTAAATCAAGTGTAGCAAAAGCTATAAAAACATTACAAGAACAATCCAGAAGCCAATTGAAAAATAATGACAGCAAAGAAATTTAAAAAAAAGCATTGGCAATTTGTCTCGATTGTGAATTGTCTAAATCCCAATACATTCGATTCAGGCAGATTGCGAAGACAACAGTGCGATGACGTATTAATTTGAGAAATCAGACATTGTTATGATTTGATTAGTCTGTTTTTGTTATATCAATTATACTCTTTTTGTTTTATTCTTTTAGGAATATTTATTTCATTAATCTTCTACTTCACATTTTCCAAACAATAAAGGAAAATTAAGATTAGTTTTCTCTGCATATTATTTGTAGATAAAATATCCACAGTATAATATTATTTCTTGAGTAAATATTTATTATCTTAATTTCAAATGTGAAAAAATAATTTCTTAATTCTCTAACAAATTATTTTTGCATATATGTTTAAATTGAATGAAAATCATCTCTATTTAAGTAACTATGATAATATTTACATATAAAATTTATATAAACATAAAATTTAAAATTAACAAGATTTATAACAATAATAATATATTGATAATAGGACATCCTGTATAATTGAAAATATTTTTCTTTTATTATTTTTTTCAAACTATATAATTTTGAGCAGAAAATTTCTTCTTGTCTCTGATAATAGCTGAGATATCTTGCGAGAAGCTAGTAATGGGGCACCCTGTATAATAATTAGATAACCCATAAAATATTTAAGAAATTCAAATGATTAACGTTTATTTAATCAAATTCTTATGATATTAACTCCGTATGAACATTTACCGCTTTTGGCGACAGGAAAAATCCCGATGATCGATCAAACTGTCCCACTGTGCGCCGTTTTCTTTCCACTGTGTGTAATCGTGGCATCTATCTTGCGTACTGCATGTCCAAATGTCCAGTCAATATGCGATGTACAGCAATTTTTTAAAAATATCTATCGTATCTGCTAACTCGTGGATTTTCAGCCGACAGTTACCTAATACCATTTAGTAGATTTTTTACTATTTCTAGCGTAATCACCTTATTAGGTCGGCCGCTATGACTCTTATAGGGTTGCTTAAATCCTGCCACACAATATTTTACTGCCTCATATGAAAGAGTAGACTTCATTAAAGTAGAATTTAGCTGTGTTTTGATATTGCTTCGACTGAGGCATTTTCAATGAAAGTGTTGTATCCCATAACGATGTCCAATTTTTCCATGTTTACAAACTCACCAAGAACGTTCAAATACTAAACAACGTAGTGTTGCCAAAATTCGAACCTAAATTTTCTAAGGTTGTTACATTCTACCATTGTTATTATTTTTAAACAGTTACCGCCATCTATGTGACAAACCAGGCACTTATTGGACTACCCTCGTATAACATAAAAAACTACAATATATGTTGTAAAGGTCTGTCAATTTTCTATCGACCTATATCTTTCTCTTCTGATTGTCTTAACAAATTCCCACATTTAGGTATACTGATGTTACAATAATTACACAAAAACACTGTAAACTTAGTATTATTTTTAATGATCCCAGATGTATACATCGATCTCAAAGAGAATATTCCTCTTCTTCTTATTTGTATATTTACTCGCCATTGAGTACAGGTACAGCATAATTGAATAAATAAATAGATATACAGAGTGTCCAACGATGAACTGCGACTATTGATAACTCGAAGGGTTGTAAAATTATTAAAATGTTGACACCTTAGCAATACTTTTATTTATTTATTACTTCAACTAGTTTCGCCCAATTTCTTGGATCGAGCGGCTGATTTTCCTCGTTGTTGGAATCCTGGTGGATTGAATGGAAATTCCTTCGTTGTTTTAATTAGTAAATTATAATTATTTGAAGAGTTATAAGATATTGCTGTTAATACTAATAGTTAACGGTTTACGAAGTATCTGTCGAAGTGATCCTCACACATTCAACCATCGGAGGTATACCCCTGGGATTAGCTTACATAAGATTCCGCCAATGAGAAGGCAGATTCCCGCACAATACCAAATATGCGTTGCATTAATTCAAGTTACTAAGTTAAACAGTGCGAGATTGCGTTTTGAATCGTTATAAATAAATATGCAAGAAAGGCGTTGCAACTGACACGACTCCCACATGTACATTTGGTAATGTTCAGTTTCCGGTATAATATAATATAATATAATATAATATAATATAATATAATATAATATAATATAATATAATATAATATAATATAATATAATATAATATAATATAATATAATATAATATAATATAATATAATATAATATAATATAATATAATATAATATAATATAATATAATATAATACAATATAATCCAATACAATAATAGAATTGTTGATTTCCAGGCTATTAGACCGTGGTCTGTTGTAGTTTAATCCAAACGTTTCGCTGACAACTGCGGTCGGCATCTTCAGTGGCTCCGTGGACGAAGGGCATATGAACTCTTCGATGTCTCCTCAGTAACCACAGCCTAATAGTCAACTCTAATCACTTTGGTCGCAAAAGCCACAATAAGAGTTAAAATAAATAATTAATATAAAAAAATGTTACATTATAACAAATTGAAGTTTTCCTAATTACAAAAATAAATAAATGTTATAATCTTATAAAATAACCGAAATAAGTGGGCGTAATAAAATATATAAATAAAACATGTTTTTTCTACAAAATTCCGTTGTCAAATTAATTCAAAATATTGTCCTATACCTATGTCCAATCGTTTTTTGATGTATTTAAATTTGTTTTCTGGAGATTATAATTTTGCATTAACTATTTCCATTCAATTTTTCGAAAGAGAAGAATACATGGTTTTAAATTTTTCAAATTTTCAAATTTCCCTCCACGCTTCTCAGAAGGGAGAGTACTTGGTTTTTGGATTTTTCAATTTTTCAAAGTTAGGGAACTTTGAAATATTGAAAAATCATTCGCTAAATTTAACCCCTTCGCATTTTCCAAACTTTAAAAAATGGCATGGTGGTAAAAGATTTGGTAACAATGAAGAGGTGGAGTCTGCGTTTATTGGCTATTTCTAGTAGCTCGGCGATTCTCACTATAAACCCCTGTTTATAGTGAAGCTATTGAACATTGATGGGAAAAGTGAAAAATCCCACCTATCAAGGAGGATAACTTTTAGTTTTAGATTTTGCATACCTGAATATAGCTTCAATATAAAATATAGTTTTTCCCAATTAAATCCAATTAGTGCTTCCCGGAATATTTCATTATATTGCCAATTTTGGACACCCTGTATATGTCCCCTTTATTTGTTTGTTTGTAATACAGGGAAACAATATGTACGTTGGACTCGTGTGAATTATTTACAGAGAATAAAACGTACACATGTATTTATGCAGATTAAACTTCCCGATAGACGGACAGGTAGGGTAAATAAAGCGCGCGCTCCCGTTCTCATGCTCTCGGCGCTCGGCCGACTTATCAACTTTTTTTAAGGAGGGAAAGGGATCCGGCCGATTACCGATAAACGTTCACATGCTGGCATCCATTGTTCGGCTCATTCAATGACTCTATAAAGTCATCAGATTCGAATTTTAAAAACCAATTGGAGTTTTTTGTTTTGTTTATTACATTGCGATCAAACGGTCTCACGCGTGCTACGTGATGTTATTAATTGCACGTGTCTGTTAAATGAAGTACGTAGAAAATGAAACAGTAGATGCAATCTTTTAAATATGGTCTTATTTTATTATTGTGATTGAAAACGTTTTTTTTTTATTAATATTAATAGCCAGCGAGGCTTTATTTAAAATCAAATATAAAAGATTTTTTGTCCAGAAGAAAATAATTAATTGAGATTGCGGACAGCAATCCGTGTCCGTCAATTGTCCTTTCGATTATTCCACCGGAGATCACAACAGGGACGGTGGGTTTTTAATTGATTTAATTAACAACTTTGTAATAAGGCAGAGATGTACTGATGAGGGATAAAATCCCGAAATACGTGTCTGCCTTATATTATCTAATTTCTAATGTTTATTACTTTTTTTATTTTGTTTTTTGCATTAAATATTTTCGATTCAAAAATTGTTGCATCATACAATATGTTATTATTATGCAACAGCAAATGTCCATTATTAAACATTTGTTTTAAAGTACTTATGTAACATTAGTCAAATATTACAGTAGCTAAAGAGGGAATAATTTATTAATTATTTTGAAATTTGGTTAGTTTCACAAATTAAAAACTGGTTTAATTAATAAAATATTTATTATTAACTCAATCCGTATTTTGTTTGTGCATCATGAAGTGTAATACCAAAGTATTTCAATATGGCTGAAACATATTGAAATACTAAGAAAAGATATTCAGGCTTTGAATAATTATATCTGTTAATTATTATATGTACTAATGTAGCTTTTTAAGCATTTTTGACCCTTAATAGTACATTACCCATTAGTGTATTATATATACAAGGTGTACAGAAAATGAGTGAAAAGCTTTAGGTAGCGTGACACTTTGACTAATTTTTAGATAAAAATATTAACGAAAATAAGTCACACGGTCCTTCCTTAAACCTCACGGGCCACTTAAAAGAACTATACATTTAGCAACGCTGGATCAAACAAGTGTTATTAAAAATAATTATTCATTTCACATGTGAAATTTGAAGTTTAAGATCAAAATTATAGAAACTGTTCAAACTGGTATCCATCAGTTTCTAAACAAATCTGGAGCCTCCGAGGAATAGAATTTATTACCCGGAGCAACATATCTTCTGTAATTAATTCAACTGCAGCATTTATCCTGTTTATAACTTCTACATCATCCGTTGGAGGTGTTGCATACACCTTTTCATTTAAAAAGGCCCAAATACAAAAATCGAGTGGATTCATATCCGGTGATCTTGCTGGCCATAGTATTGGTCCATTACGTCCAATCCATCCTTCGGGAAAATGTTCATCCAGCCACTCTTTAGAAATTCGTGCACTGTGAGCAGGTGCTCCATCATACATGTACAGCATATTGTTCAATACATTTAATGGAACATTTTCTAGAATTTCTTCTAAAACATTTACATATTCCAATGCATTTAATCGAGTTGGAAGAAAAATTGGTCCAATAACACGTAAATTTAAAATACCAAGCCAAACATTTACCGAAAATTTTCTTTGATGCCCAAATTCTCTGACCATCCGCTGATTTTCGTATGCCCAAAAATTAAAATTATTAAATACTCCTTCCCGCGTAAATGTACACTCATCGCTCCAAAGAATTCGAAATAATAAGTTAGGTTCCTCTTAAATTTTGTTTAAAATTGTGTTACAAAACGCTTTTCTATGCACATTGTCATTTTCATACAATGGTTGTACTTTTCGGATATAAAAAGGCCTTAACAGATTTTGTGTTAGCACTTTATACACTGTTGTTTGGCTGGGAACATTTAATTGCCTGGCTATTTGTCTCGTACTGGAAGTAGGATCTTCATGAACAGCATCTAGAATTTGTTCCTCCAACTGAACTGTACAACGCTCCCTAGGTCTACCTCTGTTCACGTAATTTGGAACAAATTTACCAGATTTACGAAGTCTCTGGTCCAATTTGCGGAATGTCTTACAACCCATATAGGGGTGTTGTCGATTTGGATATCGTGTTCGATATTCTTCTCTTGCCATGTTTGCATTTCCGTTGCAAAATCCAAATACAATGTACATATCAGCATATTCGTTAAACGAATACATCGTACAAAAAAACGCGTTGGAAAGTCACTTGAATAATTGTAGATTTACGTAGACTTTTTTCGAATAAACTAATGTCAAATCAATCAAATAAACGTCAACATTATCAAATTTGTAAACGAGCGTGCGTCGTTGCCAGATCTATTTTCATTAAAAGAATGCTTCTGATGAAGTTATAAAATTGTAAAAATATCCGATTTATTAATCATTTACATCAATGGAATTATACACGTGTCTAATTGATTGTTAATGCTATTGATTTTTTACAAAATATTTAAAAAACAATACTAATTTATAGTCACATATTTAAAATTCCGAAGACCTCGTGAGCCTCAATGAAGAACCATACAACATTTCTTTATTTGGATTTTCTATTAAAAATTAATTAATGAATTGAGTTACCTGAAGGTTTTCACTCATTTTCTGTACACCTTGTATGTATATATATATACAGGGTGGCGCAAGATTCCGATGAAGTCCAAAATCTCAGTTATAAAGAAATATACAAAAAAATGTTACTTACATTATTAGTAACTACTGTCAAAATTCACATTTTAAAATTAGTTTCATATATACAAGGTGTCCAATAATCATGTGACGTATCAAACATATGTTTTTTTAAATGGAATGATATATTTTTTATGAAGATTTTCGATTCTACGTTTAAAAATAATCATTTTTTATATAAGATTTAATAGGTCAATTTTTCATAGTTTAAAAGTTATAAACAAATGAATGTTGAAATCGATAGATGTTTAGAGCCTAATATTTCAATAATGAAAAATGAAATAAACATTCTGTCAACGCCATACAAATGCAAAAATACTTAATAATAAAAGAAGTACTCTTTTTTCTCTTAAAACAAATTTTTATATACAAGGTGAAGCAATACGCAAAATGATTTTTTTCTCTTTTTACTTAAATGGGACACCCTATATTTTTTATGCTATTTTAATAGAAAATTGATCACTCTTCATTTTTTATATAACATATTAAATGGCTACCGTTTACCGTTTTTGAGATATTTAATCTCAAATACAAATTTGGTATAGAATTTTTAATCAAAGTAGGCCGTGCCAGAACAACTAATTTATTTAGTTGTGAAAGTTACGCTTAATATCATATTTAGTAAGTAAAGTACATTTTACGTTATATTTTGTAACACTGGTGCAGTTAAACATACTTCTTAAATAAATGATTAATTTAATTGTTAAAAACTAATTAAAAACTAAAAATAACTATATTTTTTGGTTATTATTTGAAAAATATTTAAAATATTCCTATATTCTTGTTAAATTGATTTATTTAAACAATTTATGTTGACTGAAAAAACGAAAATAGATACTAAGTGAAATAATAAAATACTTATATCATTATACTTTGTTAGTATTAATATTTTTATGTATTTATTTCACGCATTCACATCATTTTTTTTAATTCAATAACATTCAAACATTTTACAATTTTTTTCTTAAAAAAATGTGTCCCAATAACCATTATAACTCGCTAAATAATCGTCGAGCAACTATTTTCTTCATATTTCGCATGCGCCTTTAAATATCGATTGTCATTTGAATATCCTTTTAGGTTAGGAAGTAAGTATGTTATTAAATGTCAGAAAACGATTATGAATTGCATTTGTTTTAATTATAGCCTACTTAAATTATAGATTATAAGCAAAACTTATAATTTTGTACTTTGAATTGAAATTGTTAAAAAACGGTAACAGATAGGGGTATAGTTTATTATACAAAAATTAAAGATCAACCAATTTTCTATCGAAATAATGTACAAAATATAGGGTGTTCCATTTAAGTGAAAAAAGAAAAAAATCATTTTGCGTATTGTTTCACCCTGTACACAACATTTGCTTTATGGTAACAAAGGATTAATTCTTATATTATTAAGCATTTTTTCAATTAAATTGCGTTAACAGAAAGTTTACATCGTTTTTCAATTTTGAAAAATAAGACTCTAAACTTCTATTGATTTCAACATTAAATTGTTTATAACTTTTAAAATATTGAAAATTGACCTAATAAACCTTATGTCGAAAATGATTAATTTTAAACGTAGAATCTAAAATCTACATAAAAAATATAGCATTCCATTTAAAAAATCATATGTTTGATACGTCACGTCATTATTGGGCACCCTGTATATATGAAATTAATTTTAAAATGTGAAGTTTTACAGTAGCTACAAATTATGTCAGTAATATTTTTTTGTAAATTTTTAAATAACTGAGATATTGGACTTCATCGGATTCTTGCGCAACCCTGTATATATTATAACGAATTTTATATTTGTGTTATTCACTTTTAGTTTTGTGATGTTATAAGGTTTTGCTTCGGCGACAGAAGTGGACACATTGTGTTTTTTGTTTTGAGAAAGTGAGACCTCGTGATTTGGCAGTTTTCGTTATTTGGTTTATAGCTATTTGTATTCTTTCATATATGATTTCCTCTTTTTTTTTAGTAATTATTAGTGCTCTCACTTCTATTTGTTCTGTTTCATCTTCATACTTGCCTTTTTCCTTGTCTTCGACTTGTCTACTCAATAATTCAATAAATAATAAATTTCATAATTTCTTTTTTCTCATTTAGTATCTCATTATTCTTATTCTTTATATTTATTATGGTGTTAAGATTTCGTTTTTTCCTCATTCTAATCGGATGTGAAATAGATTTGGAAACAAATTAGAAAACAATAACAAGTCAAACGTAAAACTATTTATGGACAACTAGTAAATAGAATTTAGAATTACTAAATTTTAATTCATAATAATTATTAAATTAATAGTATAATTGTTTTCTTTTTAATTTAATCTTCTAATACAACGACAAATAAATGTCATGAATATAATCATCAATGAAATATGAAAATTATTTATTATGAGACGCGGGACAGAAACTCTTCAAATAATAGACACGTGGCGAGCTAGGTGGCAGAGCGGCGGCGCCGGGACCATTATTCATAACGGTCACATTCGAATCAGTTAATAGTTATGAGTCTTAACTTTATCAATGTTGGGTGTGCGGCTAACCGAACTTCGGCTTTGGCGCTGCACACGCTGCGTAAGCCCCCGTGAGCCGTGCGAAACCGAAACAGCCCCGGAACTCCGCCCGGCCCATTTCGGAAAACCGTTCACCATAAACCCACCCTGCTCTGCTTTGTGCCTTCTGCTGACTTTATTATCGTCCCATTTAAAGTTTAATTAAATATGTGCGTGCGTTCTGTAATTTATTATGGTTCTGCCCTTTACATTGTTATATTACGTGTACAGAGAGATTTTATGTCATCAAAAAGTGTAATTATTATTTGGACAAAATTAACGCGTCATACAAACTTTTCGTTTTTACTTTCCCCGGAGCCCTGTCCAAGGGAAAAAGTATTGTGATCGTAAAAAATTTCGAATCGCCAATTTTAACGAATATGCACGTTTTGAGGTCCCCTGAGTCCATTCCACCAAGTTTTGAAAAATGTCTGTGTGTGCGATAACGCATAAACGGCTAAATGGATTAAATCTAAACTTTATATCTAAGCTTTTTATAGCAGTGGAATGCTCTAAAAAGCATTTGGTTAGAATCAATTTAATTTTACAAATTATATTCGCAAAGAGCAATGGCAATTTTCGACGAAAGAAGTCATTTTTCCGATATTCTATTCCATACAACCCCAATTTTAAGTACTTTATGTTTCAACCAAAAAGAATACAATTTTCAATTTAATTTAAATTTTACGTAAAAGGTTAAAGTAAGTGAATTACGTTAAATATTGCTGTCTTTCCAAAAAAAAAAAAAAACATGTTTTGATTGATAGCCTTAAATGCAAATATCTATTTCATATTATTAATAGAGCACATTCAATATTTTTTCAATATCATTATAAATGTTCCAATGCGAAGAATCTCGCCGAAAATAATAAAGAACAGGTCTAAAATGGGATTTATTATTACGACAGAAACAAACATTTCTTTCTAAATTAATTTGGAATTCATGTAATATCAAATACAAATAAGTGAGAATTATTCAATTAATGCTGTTATGATAGCAATTATTTGTACCATGTATTAAAATAAGTAATGTAATGTGGAAAATTTTGAAAAGTTCCTCGTTACCCTAAAAAAAACTTATGAATAATTTTGGAGTAATTCAGGATGATTTAATTAAAACACTTGGTTTGTTTCACTTATTTATATTTTCTCCAACTAGTTTCGACCATTGGTCATCTTCAGGGAGGAATGTACAAAATTTTTTTAACAACTAAATATATATATACAAATTCATGCTATCATAAATAAGTGAAACAAACCAAGTGTTTTAATTTTAATTAAATCATCCTGAATTAATTCAAAAATGTTTCACCACGGGTTAAGTGAGAAATTTATTAAACAATTTTGGAGTATGTTATTTAATAACTTAATTCATCCTTTAGTCTATTTTTAAATCCAATTGAAGAGTTATTTTCTGTACGAAAAAAATGAATAATTCTTTTATTCAGCCAATGAATGTAATGAATATAATAATTCATACTACAAATATCGAATATGTCTTGAAATAATGAAAAATATATTTATGGAGAAGAGAAAAAAACTTTTAATTTTAATACGAGGCTTGTTCAGTTGAAGCCCATCTTTGGTCCAGAAAAAAAAATATATTGGCAAATATATTTACAAATAATTACCACTACAATTAAGACACATATCTCATTGTTTCACAAATTGAGGTATACCTTGCTTAAAGAATTCTTGTGGCTGCTGCTCAAGTATTTTCTTACGGCATTTTGTACTTCTTCGTTCGACCAAAAACAATTACTTTTTTCGGTGGCTCAAAGATGTGAAAATCGTAAGGCGATAAATCGATACTATAGTGTGGATGCTCTAATATACTCCATTTCTTTCGTTGCAGAGGTTTTTCACTACTCTGGCAATAGTAGGCCGAGCATTATTATGTAACCACGTGAGAGCTTCCCTGGACATTTTCATTTTATTGCTTGATGGAGCTTATTCAAAGTTTTATTATATAGGTTTGCGTTGATATGCACTCTAGGTTTTGTAAACTCAATGAGCGAGGGTCCTTCATGGTCGAAAAAATGTTAACATGGCCTTGCAAAAGATTGAGCTTTAAATTTCTTTGATGATGGAGATTTTTGCTGTTTCCATTGCATTACTGGATGGTTTAAAATAATGACATCAAGATTCGAAAATAATAAAGAACAGGTCTAAATATGGGATTTATTAGTACGACAGAAACAAACATTTCTTTCTAAATTAATTTGGAATTCATGTAATATCAGATACAAATAAGTGAGAATTATTTGAGAATTATTCAAATAATGCTGCTGATAGCAATTATTTGTACCATGTATCAAAATAAGTAATATAATGTGAAAAGTTTTGAAGAGTTCCTCGTTGCCCTTATTAATGACCTTACAAAAGATTGAGCTTTACATTTCTTTGGTAATGAAGAATTTTGCTGTTTCTATTGCATTACTGGATGGTTTAAAATAATGACATCAGTATTCGTCGCCAGTAATTATTAGCGAAAGAAAGTTGTTACCATTTTGCCTATATTCCGTGAGGCGTTGTAAAGATAAGCCCATTCGTAAGCTTTTTTGCTCCTCTGACAAAAGGCGAAGAACCCATTGAGCACAAATTTTGCTATAGCCCAGTTTTTGTACGATTGTACGGAGAGATCCTATACTCATATCAATATTTTCTAAAATTACTCTAAATGAAGTTCGACGATTTTCTCTAATTAGGCCTTCCACATATGCCACATTCCTGTCTGTTGGTGCACTAATCAATGCACCTGGTCTCAGCTTTTTCTTCGTCTCCACTCTTCTACTCTTAAATTTTCGACAATATACGTTGGATACGCAACAGATGCGTTCCTATATATTGCTTGCATTCGCGTATGAATTTGCAATGGTGGCAAACCTTCAGCACACAAAAATTGAATGACCGCACGCTGCTTATATTTGGACAGATTATTAACAACAATAGTTATTTAGGTGACTCGTGTGTGAAGTAGGGCTTTTGCGCACGACTTGCGAGTTTAATCGCAAAGAGTGCGCTAAAGCCCTTCACACACGAGTTATCTACAAAACTTTGTCTACGACCTTAAACAAACTATTTATTAATATTAATAATTAATATAATATGCTTAAATTAGAACAATGCGATATATTTGATATAACTATTTTCTGCATTTTATCCTCTTCGATTTGTTTTTCTGTCATTATGGTTTCTTTGGTCACATTGACGAATGAAGTAGTACTTAAAGATTTCGGATCATCTATGTTGCCAAAAATTTTAAAAGATGTTTGTTTCTTGTTTTCCAGTGAATTCTCCACATAACCTTCTACCACATTCGAGGATTTCCATTCGTCGTGTCTTTTGATTGCTGTTATATCTGCTCCTGAATCAGCTAATAATGATGCAGAAGACCGACAGAAGCAATGACCAGTATAAGTTTTAAATTGTGGCAATTTTAAATACTGGGCGATCAAAGATGGTATTTTACCAAACTGGTTAATCCCAACTGGTTGCTTCGAACATTTTCCGTTTTTATAAAAAAACAAAAAATTGCTTATGATTGCATGACGATGATCGTAATGAGGCATGTTTTAAATACATCCTAATGAACGTGTCATCAACAACTGTGACCCAAGAAGATATGTATATAGTTTTATATAGTAACTACATTGTAGCTATATTAATTTTGGATTTTAAAACTATATAGTGTTTCTATATAGTTCCAACATAGAATATATATAGTTATATTTTATTTGAACATTGTAATATAGTAAAAACATTGTGAATTGATAGTTTTTTCTATATTGCATTTAAGTAGTTTTACAATATAATGACAACATATAATAACTATATTTATTCATAAAACAATTTTACTACATAGTTACTATATTGAATTACAATGGTAGAACTATATATTTTTACTATATAGTTTAAATATAGCTTAAACGTTAATTTAATATAATCATTAATAGTTTTACTATATAGCTACAACATATAAATATTGCATGGTATGTATATAATTTTATTATGTAATCCCTACGTAATTTTGCTATATTATTTTTTCTAATAGATAGCAGACAGTTAATGATATTACCACCATTCTTGCACATCTATATTTAAAAATTCCTTATTGAGTTCAAGTTATTACCAAATACTAAGAAAGAATTATTTTTAATTAGAATTACTGCATAGTCACTATATGGATATACTATGTAGTTCCTATATAATTTTGCTACATCATTAATTCTAAATAGGTATAAATATTGAATCATATTACGATCCTTTTTTTAGATTAATATTTATACATTTCATACATATATAATGAATATATAAATTATAAGTACTACGATTGTTTTATTCTTTATTTGTCTGTTCTAAATCGATCCAAGGTGCTGTGCAGTTGATATATTATTAAATGTATAAGCATTTTAAATTAAAGGATTTATTAATTACTTTAATTCATTTATCAAAAATTGGATTAGAAAAAACGAATTAAAAATTACCTAAAACATTCTATTACACAATTCCATTATATCAGCTTCGAACAGATCATTTGTTTTTTTATGAATTGTGCGCATACGCAAAATTGGCATATGGCTGTACAAATTGCTGAGCATAGATTTAGGGGATTTACGCACTTGTATCATTCGATCTTAATAGAAGATGAGCAAAGTGAGTGTTTTTAATCAAGTTTTAATTGTTTTGGATTTTGTGTACATTTTAAAAATACCTAGTGGTATTATAAAGGATCATTATAAAAAAACACCTTTAAGGTAAGTACGTGTTTATTGTTAATAATTTCACAGATAACGAAATCTATGTAGTGAAGTGTTAGTCATTTTTCATACTCCATTAAAGGAAATTAATATTGTTTATTTGTGTAAAATATAACCGATTTTGGCACGAAGGTTGGTGGAAGAAAGTCAAAACATGCCATACTAATAGAGTAAGCTAATTAGTGTTTTATTTATTGTGGTTATTTTAACAAGGTTTATTTGTTTCAGGAAAAAGAAGTGCGCCTTACGAGCCCCCTTGCAGAGAAAAATATAGAATATTTATTTGTTTTACAATGTTTATTTATTTAATAAAATATTGTTTGTCTAATGCGTCCTTTTATCTTATATATTATAAAGTAACCCCAGTAATTATATAAGTTATATACTGAATGTTAAGAACGAAAATGTAGTCAAAAAAATGGGATTAATTGGAAAGGTAATTAATTATAGTGCCTTTTTATTAAATATCATATTGATTAATTTATTTTTATAATAAATTATTATCTTACCTTAGTAATAATTAAAACTTATTTTAATTATTCAAATTTTTGTTATAAATTTCGGCAAACGCACATAATTAGTATTTTTTGGTTCACAATCAGTATAGATGGTGAGTTTTTTTCGATGTACTATAATAATAATGGTGGACTTTTTGAGCATCTTATGTAATATTTAAGATTTTCTTCTATTATTATTTTGATAATTTCGGAATTATTTTACTTTATGTTGCTTTTGACAAATCTAAAGAAAGATAATAAATTAAATATTGATTTCGTTGCTATAAACAACCGCAATTGTTTTACTTTTGTCTTTTTCATGGCTAACTATTTTTTGGTGTATGGTAAAATTAAAAACGACTGTAACTTATTTTATTTGAAAAATAACTATGGCATATGTTATATCGGATTAAAGGGAAAAAAATAGCCCTTTTAATAAAGTCATAGCCAACTATTGTTTCCATTTAAAAAAAGGTAAGTTTTTTGTTACTATAGTCCCTGCATTTTGAATGTCATCTATCTGCAAGTCACATAACTCATGACGACGACAAGCTCCCGAAATTCCAAATATTGCAGCAATCTAAACAAATTTTGAAGCGTAATAAATTTATTCGTTAACTTATTATTTGCTTACCTTCATCATGAAAAATAAATCATCTGGAGCATCTTCAATAAACTTTTTAATTTCCTATTGTGTAAATATCATGGACTTTTTTGGTTGATATGAATCATTCTCGCGTTTTATAAACGTAATTAATTTTGAAAATTTGCTAATATCGATATTATTATTTAGATTTAGTGTCGATTTGAGCATAGAGTAATGTGACCACAATGTTGGTGGTTTGTATTTGGCGGATAATTCAGAAAAATATGTTAGCAGTACATTTTCTGAATAATTTTGTATGTTTTTACCTTCGTGTGAATTTATAAACTGCTTGTATGTGTTCACGTATACATCTTTTGATTTATCCGGGAGTAAATTTAAAATGACGTTTCTTGCAATTCCGGAGGCGTACACTTAATTATATTGTCTTCTGAATCCATTTCTAATTCTTGAGTTCTAATTCACTGTATTGATTAATTAATTAATCACTTTTACAGATTCGAAATAACACACTTTGTTTATGCAGAGCCAACGTCTCTAAAGAAAAGTTGTGACGTTTGTTTTGTATTTTGCATTCCCGTTTAGTTGATACTCCGGTCGCGTGGCGTCATTGGCGCTATATTCATAGTAATAGAAGATAAATAAATAAAAAAATATTTTAATTTTTATCCATTTAATTAAGATTATTAATTTCATTAATATTTGTGATGATTTAGATATTCTGCAACCATAATTTCGATTGATATTTTCGATAGAGATCTTAATATGTTTAGCGCATGATCTGTCAAAAATGACAGATAATATAAACTGTTTAAAAAAGTAACTCCCATTTAAAATGCATTGGTCATTTAGACACTAGTGCGTGAAGTAGAGCTTCACGCAAATTAATCGATGCATAAATGTTGCTTTTTAGTGGTGTCGTAGATGAACGCCATTTTAAAGTCACAATACTTAAAATCGCTATCATACACAAATTATAGGAACTGATCAGTGTTGCGTTTAGAAACACAACTGACATTGCAAAACATCATTTGAGTGATTTCCTAAGCTAACCTGATCAAAGAAGGGTTTTAATTGAAGAAGCCTCGAATAAAAAACAAACAATAAAAAAACTCTGTACTATATGTATCATCAGCTTTTTTTAAGTGATTGAGATCTTTTAAGTTTGTTACACTATTATAAGAACATTTCCCCTAGCTGTATCAATATAGAAGGAATATTGGATTAAACTATTTGATATTCTTAATCAAGAAATATAATTCCTAAATACCACTCTTGTTTAATTACCACACAATTATTTAATAATTATTCAATTAATTTTCATTCAAAGTTTTTCATAATTAAATTATTATTAAAATTATCCATAATTTTTTAGCATTCGTGGGATTGCTCCTAAAATAGTGATGCCTGAATATAACTCAATACATCAACGGTAACCTAGCTTTAAATATGTTGGATATAATATTTATTATGGATTATATAAATTATATTAATAATAACAATTTTTCATTAATAATATTAAGTAACCAAGTTCACACAGTTGTCAAGCAGACTAACATTAAAATCAAACTTAAAAGCTATTACAGGACCATAAATACGACGTGTGTGGGTAACCCATAGGCAGGTCTTTAAACGACGCCAATAAATATTAATAATACACACATCAACCGCCCTTTTAGCCGTATCAGAGGATCATCGACACGAGCAACAGATTTAATAAACCCCCCTTTCCTACCGCGCGGCGTGTCACAGGAGTTTAAAAGTCCCCAAAGATTCGTATCAGTGTTACATGTGATCCTTTGTCCCTAGGGGGATGAAGGAGAGGCAGGAGGGAGAGGCGGGCGCGTATCGCACCGGCGGCAATTTGTAAATAACCCTGGCCGCATGTCGTTTGAATGTTTTCTCACCGAAGCCACGTGACTGCCACTGTTGACTGGCATAAGGGGTGTATTTATATTGAATCGCGGACGCGCGCCCTCTATTTATTCCTAAACACTGTAGCGTCCGTGAACGGCGGAATTGGGAATTCAGAATTAGGACCACACACGTATGTGTCTGTGTGTGTGTTTGTAAAGCTACGTGGATGGATGACTATATTGCCACCCCGGGGTCCGAATGCGAGCGGAAAGGCTGGAGGGGGTGGAAAGACGGGACTGAGCGGGAAGGGTGCGACCGTGCCTTGCAGTTGTTACTCGGGGCTGGATTAAGCTGATGGATTTATTAAGACACTAAATTGTCTTTCAATCTGTGGCCAAAAATATCAAATTAGATTTGGGATTTTTTTTATAAACTTCTAAAATGTATGTAAAGTCTACTTTTTTAATATGACATTTCAATAACTAACTATGTGTGACACAAATCTAATCTGTATATTTCAAATTAGATACGACAAGTATATTATGGATATATTTAGACAATAAATTATCTTTTAAACTGTGCACAAATTATTAAATTAAATTTGTGACAATTTTTTATTAACTTCTAAAATGTACGTAATTAAGGTTTATTTTTAAATATCACCTTTCAAATTTGGCATTTTAAGAACTTACTGTTCGTGATACAATCTAATCTGTATGTTTCAAGTTAGATCAAGAATATGATAAATCTATCATATTATATTCTTATATTTAGACATACATTTTCTTTTAATCTGTAACCGAAAATATCAAATTAGACTTATTATTCTTTTTATGAGCTTCTAATATGTACGCAGAGTCTGCTTTTTATATGATCTTTCAAATTTTACATTTGCATAACTTACCATGTATGATATAAAATGTATGTTTTAAGTTAGATCAAGACTATTCTCGTATTGCCCTGGATTGCAGCTTATAATTTGTTGATTATGGGAAGTAATATAACAATTCAATCCACTCATTTTTGTATTATAGTCACTGATGGTAAAACAAGTATTTGCATTCATATTGAATTCTTCTCGATCTGCTCAATCGCGTATTTAAATTTTGAGAAATTCGAACATTTAACAAATCGTTGACAAAAATCATTAACTGTCGAAACAAGCCAACAACTTTTTGCAGCAAATACACCACAAATTTGGTAATTGTTAAAAAATAGAATATATGTAAAAATTTCTAATGGCCATCACTAGTTATCCATACGCTAGATGAATGGTGACTGAACGTTTCATTAAATGTGAATTTCGTTTTCCTTGTTTGCTTAAACAGGACAAGTTCGCCTTCCTTTAGTGGACGAAACAATGATTCTCGGTCGTCTACTTTGTAGACCCAAATCGTTGACGATGCCACTTGAAATTAGGCAAAAGGTGGCGCTTGCGTCGTCTTTAATTTATTATGATTAACATAGAAAAGAATATTCTCTTTCTTACAGCTTTTGTAGTAAATAAAATAAACGCATAATTATAAAACGCAAACATAATTAATACATTCAGTTATTTTCCTAAAGTTTATGAGTTTTTTCGACTAGTTAGTGTTAGGTGAAACCAGGGGAATCTGTTGAACGCAACCAATAATTTATCCCCATATCAGATGCGAATATATGATTTTAAGTAATATGCGTTTAAACCATTGCTTTTCTTCAAAACTTATTAAAATTAAACACACAGATAATAAGGGATTAGCACCAAGTTCCCGAGAGGTTTTGGAGATTTTTAAAGCCGTAAAGCGGGTAAATATGTAGTCAATGACCCCAATATTAAATTCCCTTATTACTTAATACAGTTAAACTTATATATACACCAGTAAAAATCCATTTGTTCATTATTCTTGACAATGGTATTAAGCAGAAACTAGTCGAAAAATAAAATACATTAGTGAAACAAAACTAAGTGAATATGACCTTTTTAAATCAATATATGCGTTTATAGTTTGAAAAAAATGTTGTATGGAAGGTACAAGACAGTCAAGCTGTCCGTCAATATCAATCAAATTAATTAAAATAAAGAAATTTAAATTAAAGTGCACCAATGTTTATGTATGAACTTTTAAATTTACTTGGTTTGTTTCATTATAAACTTTTTATTTACCGACTAGTTTCGGCTCATAGCCATTTTCAGGGAATGATGTACAGGGGTAAGGGCGGCAATCTATGTAGCGTGTTTTTGGACAGCAAAAAATAATATTTTTCGAAAAGTTCCCTGAAACCGACACCGATCTATGTGTAGAAGCTCCATTGAATTTCCAATAGGAAAACCCTGTATGCATTTCCAATCATTTTTTGAATATATTTCTGTGAATTAGTTTGATAATTAGCTTTTAATGTTCCTTGTACCCCCTTTTATCAGAACAAGTCGTTTTGCTTCGTTTAAAATATTTCGTCCTCAGTTTTCTCATTGTTTCTTATTGTGTCTACGTTATTTACGAGTGTCATAAAGTGCAACCACCAATAGTTATGAATGTATATAAGAATTTTAGTAAAATATTTAGTAAACAGTATTTTCTTTAAAATTTTACCTTTGTACATGTAAATATTGTTTTATTAAATGATAATGTTGAATTGAAATTATTTCCACTAAGTGTTAAATAAATATGTTATTACAATTTTCAATAACACAAATATACTTCTGATCAGGGCATGCTTTGCACCCGAAGACCTATGTTTATGCCAAAAGTGTGAGGTTTAGCTGAAAAAAAATTAAATATAAGTTTATTTTACCTCCGACTTTTGAATAGTGCGAAGGTATATTTTGAACCAGCAGAAGTAGAAACAGTAAATCAAATCATTTAGCGTCTTTGTCGTCCCGGTCTAACTACCCCCCGCGCTGGTCGTCCTCAGTTTATTGGGGGGTATTTAAGGTCGATTTTTATTGCTCAGCAAAGAAGCGACGGATACACTATACCTACTTAATTCAAATATTTTTCACCACAGGATAAGTGAGAAATCAATCAAAATAGACAGAACAAAATAATAATAAATAACCTTTTTTATTAACTACGATAGTTCTTAAGACTCAAAAGACAAATATAAATTTAAAAAATCGAAATCAAAGTTCAATAAAGTCAGCAATTTTGGGCTTTGAAGTTTGCTCGATTTTGTGATGATATATTAATAATAAAAAAAAAAACCTTTTTTATTAGCAAATTTGGTCCTTAAGACTTCTAAAGATGATAAATATATCTAAATTAAAGTTAATCATTGTGGACTTTGAAGGTTGCTCAGTTTTATTTACAAATTTGTGAATTACAATTTTTTAAAATAAGATGACCGAATTAAGTTATTTCTCATACCTCTTCCAACGTATTCAACATTACTTCATGGCTGACAATATAGATAGTTAGACCGTTAAATAAACCTTATTTTAGTATCTTTATTTATGTTATTCTTATTTAAATAATAAAGATACTAATGAATAACATAAACAATATATGTTGGCATAAATTTAAAAATTTATCTATGGGTATTTAAGAGAGAGCGCAGCATTAGCAGACTTATTCTTTATAAACCGATTTTAAGTATTTGGTTTTGAGGAATATCTATTGAACTAATAAACTGTTCATCGATACATATTTCAGAGATTTTTTAAAATGAATATAAAATTGTTATTGGCCTATAAATTGATGAAAACAGTCTCCATCTCTCCTGGTATAATATCAACTATTCATAAAAAAGGAGATATGCTGTTTTCAGTAATTATGCACTTATTGGAGAAAAGCATTTTTTATTATTGTTATTTTTTTAATATACAATTAGACAATGCACCGTTGATTTTATCTGAAATCATAGGCTAATATAAATTTTATATATTTACATTTTTTAAATCTGCATTTAGACAATGCATTGCTGATTTTATAAATTTTACGAGAATCAGATTATTTTAATATTTTTAAATCAACACACTTAGTTAAGAATGTATATTTCGCTATAAACAATTACAATTTTTACTTCCTTTTTTATTTGTTGCAATTCCCCGTAATGTATTTTACAATTTCAATTTAATTTCAACCCTTTTTTCTGAACTGATCATTGACTGCTTGGTAGTTAATGAAAATAATAATAATAATAAATGTCTTTATTTTAAAATAACATGTATTTCAAATACAGCGATGTTCAATTGGTAGTATATTTTTACCTTCCAATTAATTTGTTAACGAAAATTATTTGCAATGGGTATAAAAAAATGTTTAGAAAATATTATCATAGATTCAAAATACACATGTGTTGCCGTATAATAAATTAAATTAATGTATATATATAATAAGTTAATCATTTGAAGTATACCAGTGCCTAGTAAATATACAGAGTGGAATATCTGAGTGGGAAAATCGAAATCTCGTAGTCACTCGGAGTCCACGCGAAAGAATTCATTCGCCTACGAACCATCGTGATTGGAACATTTCCCGCTCACAATCATTTCTTTATTTAATTAGGAATTTTATTGTCATATAAATAAGATAATTTTAATTAATTTTTTAATAAAAATATAAATATTTATCATTATAACTACATGCAAAAATAATTATTACAATTTAATCCTTTGCATTTGAGCAGTGCGCGATACGGGCAGATACTATATTTGTATACGTATACGTATGCATCTCGGAGTCCTCCCCACTCCGACAATCCGGCCTTTATATTCAGTAGGCACTGGGTATACGCAATATCAAAACTAACCGTTTATTATCTTAAATTTTATACTCCCTTCTCATTGCTTTACGATTATGTAAAATTTAAGTAACAATCAATGTTGGTATTCTATATCGATATTTTAGTAATCACCTCAGATGTCGGGGCATATTTTTAATAATTAGTTTGAAATTAACATTTTTTTCTGTTGTATGTCGTATCCTGTACATAAAATCGTAGGCAACCCTTTTGGTACGTTTGATACATTATTACACTTTCTAAAAAAACAAATCTAAACTCTCGGATTATAAAATGATTGCGCAATCGCTTAAATGAGGAATAGCACTTACCTAAACACTAAGCTAACTTAAACATATTTATAGCACAAAACATATTAGTTAAAAATTGAAAGGAGGATTAATATTCGTTTAAAAAAAGTAATATACCTTTTGCTCACTACAGAACACATATTACTCCTCCTCATATAAGGATGGCTGATAATATTCGAAAAAAATCTACGCTTGCAAGTTTAAACGATAACAATTTAATTTATGCTCCACTATCTTTTATCAACCATTCATTACTCATTAAATACACGAAGATAATTATTTCTCTTCCTCCCTAATAGAGCAACACACAATTAGCCAATCGATATTTTCAGTTGACAGTGTATCGCCCTGTCCTGGTTTTAGGATAATGTTAGACCCGGGGTTGCGAACTATAAAGGGGGAGGAGGACCAAAGGGCAAAGCTTAGCCAAACAATACGTAATGATAGTATTACATGGTGTGTGAGGTTATGTCAGTATTAGGCAATGCCTGGTTCAGTTATTGAGTCGGGATCCGTGCACACACACTAAACGCATACAATAATAAGCCCCGGAATTACTGTCAAACATCGTTTATTGATTTAATTAAATTACATTGCATTTACTACAATGTAGTAGATGTCTTCTTATTGGATGAGATCTGTTTGTTTTTTACAAAATTAAATATATATATAGAAAATGTTTATTTCTGAGAGATACATTAAATTACATTACAATATTTACAGCATTACATTTATGATTGTAATCTAGTTAAGCCTCAGAAATTAGCTATCGGCCATCGAAATTAAATATATTATCGTATGGAGCTTCTAATACTAAATACAGCATCGAATTTCTGTTGCGGTTTTTAGTATTATGATTTACGTATTGAGTTTCGCAAAGTCTAATAAAAACCTCCCAATTATGATTATTCTACATAGAAAAGAATATTCATTCACTTGGTCACAGTTATTTAATTTAAGACTATTCACTTAAAAAAAATGAAAAAAAGTCATTGCAAAACTATTTATTTTATTTAGTTGACGTTGGATTTCCTTTAACAACCATCGCGATCGTTGTTTCAATGTCATTATCTGACGAGTAAATTACGATCATTGTTGTTAGGATGTTTAAGATACATTTTCTAACCAGTTTCTAAACAAACCGATACCTAATAAATATACTGTTCAAATATTGAGGAGAAAATTTTAATAATAATGGTAATATCTTTATTATCAAACAGTTTATTCAATTTAGGGTTTAAGAATACAAAATAATGAATTATTATAGAATGAAGATCAAAAACTTAATTAAGAAAACGCATTTTCGAAAATGACAATATTAAAAAAAATAAATAACAATATTTTAAGCTGAAAAAATCTCCATATAAAATATTACTATTGCCTCTTAGTCGTAGAACAAATCGTGATAACACAATGAAAGACGAAACACATGAAACTTTAGCATAGCTAGTATTTCAGAGGACTTATTAGAAATAAGTTTATTCATAAAAGAAGCACTGTATATCTCCCGGCGGCAGAATAGCGATTTTCAATCGTGTTGTCGAAGATCTATATAAATTCTATATAATAAATTCCACTTGTTTTACAAGGAATATATTTAATGAAACGCTTATGAATCTTTTCAAGAATATTATAGTAAGGGTACCAGATAACAGAAACTTACCTCAATCTGCTACTAACAAGTGAAAAATATAATATTTTATTAACTAATATACTAACTCATATATTTATTTTGTGAAAAGGAGCTCTTCGTGAAACTAGCAAATGGTTGGTAAATACAAGCCGCAATTTCATAAGTTTTTGCAAGATCAAATAGTTATACCTTTTACCTTTAAATTTTAATTCAACAATATTGCGTTGGTCTTGTGTAATTTAAACATTTTGCAGTAAATGAAAACTGAGGTTAATTGATAAACTCTCGAATTCATCGCTCTTTCGCACTTTTTTTGTGCTAATGGTCGTGAATTAGTTTTTGCTTTACGCATATCGAGAGTTCATTGCCTCTAAAAAATTAATCATTATTAATGACCGCTAAATTATTTATTTGTTGTCAATTGTGTTGCATGTAGTTGCATATAATTATTCACCATTTCCTTGTGTCTATTTACCTATACCTTTCCGTGGTCTGTCTTGTTTGTGCAATAGAAGTCCTCACAATAGACCCTGTGAGGTGAAGTGTGTGTCCTTGTTAATAAGACCACCTAATTAAAACAATGCGCTTTTAAAATTTCTGATTTTCGAATTCAAATACAGCAACACAAATATAACAAAATATATCAGGTTAAATATAAATAGAAAACAGTATTAATTCCAATTGGTCACAGCAGATGGCCTTATATTAAGTAACGTTAATTTTTGTTGTTTTTACATAAAAATTTTCTCGGATCAAAAATTTTGTTGCATTATGCAATATTTTATTGATATGCAGCAGCAGGTGTACATTATGTAATTCAATGTCCGGCGTGGGTATTTGCCCGGTAAGTAGTTGTTTTAATGTGCATTTGTTTAACGTACTTACGTAAGTCAATAGTCACAGAGCTAAATGTGGAAATAATTTATTAATTATTTTCAAGTCATTTTTATTTAATATATCAGGTTGATAGGCACATTGGTTAAGGCGCTAGATGACAAACAGAAAATCAGAATTCAAAACCCCACCATCTATCAACATTGTTTTACTATTTTTATTACTCCTAATATAAATCAAATATTATATTAGACATGACTGATATAAAAACAAACTTTAAATGCTGCAAAACAGTGCCATTTAAATCCTTTGTGTGTGTGTGAATTGTCACAGTGTATTTCACGGAGCATGTAAAAACAAAAATAAGAGGATCAAACATCTTAGTGGATATAAAATTGATTGTTGTCAAAAATCATTAAATAATTCCAGTCTGAATTAACTCTACTCGGCAAGAAATGATTGAAGAATTGACACAAGACTTAAAGAATAAATCATCGTATATTGAAACGCTAACCAAAAGAATTAAAATGATCGAATGCGAAGCAATAGACGCTGAAGATTCTCTCAATAATACCTTTGCAGAAGCTGAAAATAAAATAAGACTGCTTGAACAAAAACTAATGCATGCCAATCGAAAAAAATACTGACTTACAGGATGAACTAAATAATTATATATTAAATAAAATGAAACAAAGATGATTCACACGTTTGCAGTTATTTAAATTACAATGAAATTAAACAAGGAAAATTCCTGCAATGATCAATAAAATTCGATCAATCCTTTTTTCCAACTGCAAAAAAATACTTACACTGTAAGTTTTACAAACATCTATTGGAACAACTACTTCCCGAGCATTTACCCCGCCGGACATTGGATTACACAATAGATATTTGTTGTTGCATAGCAGTACTACTGCGAATTGCAACGGTTTGAGTCGAAATTATTCAATGAAAGGAAACAACAAATAATAGTTACAAGGCTATCTGTAGATACGTGTTTCGGGTTTTCATCCCTCATCAGTACAGCCCTTAGTTGTTAAACAATTTTTAATTAAATTTTATATATTAGAGAAACGCAATACAAGTGAACTTAATGTTAGCAAGGACGAATCACCAATAAATAGATCTGATAACTGCGACAGATGTTACACATATTTACAAAAAATCGAAGTACAAAACCGAGATCTTGAATCACTAAACTTAAATAATAGAGAGCTTGAAACAAAAATAAAAAATGCAAACGGAATTAGCGAGGAAAGACAAAATAAAGACATTTCTAAAGCACAATGTGGAAAATGTTACCAACCCGGATCAAGAATATTGTTACTTACTGACAATCATGGTAGAAATATGGCGCACCAACTAAAGACTGTATTTCAAAAGTTAAACGTAACACCCGACATAATGACCATATTCAAACCAAATGCTACACTTTGCAATGCCATCGAAGATTTAGCCAACCTATGCAAAGATTTCACAAGGAAAGATCACATATTTATCCTGGCAGGTACCATAGACGCACTCAAGGGAACTCCAGTTAACATCGAAATGCCCAAACAACTACTTTCGCCGATTGTCTCCAAAATAAACGTGAATATAATTGCAAACCCCTTCTGGAGAGGAAGAAATGTTCTAAATTCAATAATCAAAGATGATTCCTTTGATTATTGAATTTAGAACGCCTGAAGAAGCCACAGTGTGATGAAACAATTGTAGCGATATTACAATAGACTTTGAAAGACTGAATAGTGTTATTTAATATAAGTAATCAAAGGAATCAATAATGCCCTAGAAAAATGCGCCAAAGAAATAAATTGTAGGTTTATAGAAACGAATATTATCCGGAATTTGTGTGTTAACAATAATTTCTATCTATTAAAACGCTCTAAATATTATCTACTAAAATCAATTGTATTACGTGCAATGTCGTTTAAAAATAATATTGAGCCATTCTGTCCAAATACATGTAATTCGTCTTCACCAAAAAACTAGATATTCGCAACTTTCAATTTGAATATATAAATTGTCTATATTTTAATGCACAGTCTATCAGATGTAAACTTAATGAAATTGAGGCGATTGAGAAATGAAATAAGATGTAATATTAAATAATAAAGGCCCCAAATTTTAACCCTGGGGTATGCCTGACGAGGAAATTTAAAACCATTGTAGGAAACATAATTGCTGCTACGAAAAAGATATGAGCTAAGTAAATTTACTAAAGACCAAAGGAAATCATTTTTTAAATAAACGTAGATATTCAATTATGTCAAAAGCGCACGAGAAGTCTTTATAGAGTTACATAATAATATTAAAATTAGTTATAGTGCATCTACCAATGTAGAATCCTTGCTGTTAAAATCATAAATAGTTAATAGCCAGTGAGGTCTTTATCATTGAAATTGCGATAAAACGCGCGCGATCAGCGTCCGTCCCCAAACTCAACCATGTACATCTTAAATTGCTACCGGGACGGTAGCCTTAATTTATTTAATTAATTTATTTTAACATCTTTAAAATTATGTAATGCAGAGCTGTATTGACGATGAATAGATTTCGAAATATATGTTTGCAGATAGCCTTATATAAGTAACGTTATGATTTAATTGGTAATTTTTTTCCATATGTTTTTATTCAACGTTTGCATATAGAGATCTTTATAAGTAAGATAGTATAGAAAATCGCTGAAATACTTATACATTTCACGTATTTTTTAGGTGGATGTACTCGAAACACGTTTAACTTGTAGAATGCCACCTGCCGACTGTCTGTCGGCGCGATCGCAAAGGTTATGTTCACACGTTTCAAGACGCGTTTTACAGATGTCACCACTTGAATACATTTTGTCAACTATAAAATAATGTCTATGTGCCCCTTGTATCATTGTGCCCCACCTCCCCCTATACTTTGGAAATATTTTTGCATTATGTTCTAAAGATAATATCTTTCAAATGATGCCCATTGTTGCTTCGACCTGACGTGCTCTTTCCTTAACTGTTCTTAGAACTTCAGGTCCCAGCGCCCTCACTTCTTCTCGGATATTGCCCTTAAACTGCTGGATGTTTCTTGGCTTATTCGCATGCATCTTACCCTTTAGATAGCCCCATAGAAAAAAATCTGAGCCATTAAATCGGGCAAACGCGGTGGCCAATTAAAATCAGGAAAACGCGATATCATTCGATCGCCAAAAATTTCGCGCAGGAAACCCATAGTTGGGCGAGCTGTGTGAGCTGTGGCTTGTTGAAACCATAATTCTGGATTGTTCTCAACCTTTGTCATTAAAATGTTTTCAATCATTGCCCGGTATTCATTACCATTAATATTAACCGCAACTTGTTCGTCGTTTTCGAAAAAAATATTCTTTCTAAAGTTATTCCACACCATACTATGTATCTAAGTGGATACATATTATGTTCAACAATTATTCTTGGATTTTGGGTGCCCCATATTCTACAATTTTGTTTATTAACATGACCATTGAAGTGAAAATGGACCACATCGCTCATTATGAGTTTGTGAATAAACTCGTTTTCTAAGCATATTTCTTGAAAACCGCGACTATACTGAATGCTCATTTGTGCTTCATTTGATTTTAACTTGTGAACCAACTGAATCTAAATTATGAAAAATTCTTTGCAAAGACCTCCTAGACATCACCAACTTTTGTGAACGTCGCCTGGTGGAAGTTTCGGGGTTTTCCTCAATACTTGCTTGCACCCGAGCAATGTTCACATCAGTTCGAACAGCACAAAGAACTGATGTGAACATTGCTCGGGTAAGATCGATGCCAAAACTCTCTATTAAATGAAAAAAAAAAAAACAAATACACGATATTATTTATTTATTTATTTATTTAATCGGCCGACAAATGTCTAGCGCGTCTCTCGAGCGCCTTAGCCGCATTCAATTAATCATGTTTAAAAACACATATGAAGACATTAACACCGCAATCGTCCGTCCGAATGAAACGAGCCGGAACGCATTCAGCGCGTTCGCCCAGTCGGAAAATTAAATTACCCTCCCCGACTCCATTTTTGAAAGCCGCAGATATACATCGGCGAATATATAATATCCATCCCCCTAGTCGAAACTCGACCCTTATAAAAGAATCTGGTTAATATATCACTGCTATATTATTGGGAGCAACCTGTTTTAAATAATTTGTTGGATCATCATAAAAACAAATATCATATTTGAATATTTTTTAAAGACGGCTTTTTAAAATCAAAATTCAATTTTTTGAATGCAGATTTTTTTTAAGGCCACTTTTGTATAATTTTAAAAGACAACAATCAATTTTCAATCAGATACTTATTTGACCGTATTCACCGGGGAAAGTGCCATGATGGACACATCACCATTTTTTAAATAAGTTCTGTGTTTTGTCTGTTAGGTAAAACTGTTACAAATAAAACTTGTTGGTTTTTTTTTTCGTTATTCTCGAAATGAGTTAGTTACAAAAGATAGGGTTATGTAAAATTAACTTTTTTAATCAATGTTTGTTGATATTTATCTTTTTTTATTTATTTGCCAGTATTTGCCAGTAAATAAAAAAGTGAAACCCGATATATATTTGCATTATTAAAAAATATTCATTTAATAAAAATTGACATTCCTGTTTATATCTGGCTTGTGAGGAATTTCAAGCAATAATAAAACTTTTTTTATTTTTTTTTTAGTGGAAATTAATTAATAAATCACACTACCTTAAGATAATCACAAATTTTCTGGCCCAAAGATGAAACCGCGACTACTGTAGGATATACAAAGTCTTTCGAATCTCACTATGGGGATCTCACTTATTATACCTACTTTGGTGCCACTGACATTACGATCGAAAAGTGCTGCTTGGAGACTGCAGGCATCAATGAGGCACAGAGAGAGGATAACCAGGAAAACGATAATAATGAGAAATACATTATTTATTGAAAATTCAATAAAATAATTGATATAAAATCTGCCTTTTAACTTCCATGTAACGCCAAGTGATGATAATAATCGAAATTCCCATTGTGAGACTCTAATTTGAAACACCATATGTATATATGGGGATTTCACTTATTAAGGGATTATTTGCTATGAGAAATGTTACGTTTAACGTGTTTGTTAATAAATTAATTCACATTCTATGAATATTTTGACGTTTTATTTTATATCTATTACAAAAGTTGCTTAGACTGCGAGGATGAAAAATAACTTACACGTTAAACTTAAAGTTTCCCTTACAGAAAAGCCGCGATTATATCTACTTCCTCACATAGTGAATGAGATTTTCATGATGAAACTCAAATTTGAAACAAACTATTGTATATAAATGACATTTTAGCACTAATTGCTGCAATTATTTTTTTAAATAAAATGAAACAAAGATGATTCACACATTTGCAGTTATTTAAATTACAATGAAATTAAACGAGGAAAATTTCTGGCAATGATCAATAAAATTGTCCGGCGGGGTAAATGCTCGGGAAGTAGTTGTTTCAATAGATGTTTGTAAAACTTACAGTGTAAGTATTTTTTGCAGTTGGAAAAAGGGTTTCATCGAATTTTATTGATCATTGCCAGAAATTTTCCTCGTTTAATTTCCATGTTTCCCATGGTGAGATTCGTATTTGAAACACCCTGTATATACATTTTTAACACTAATCGCTGCCATTAGTCCAAGATGTCCGCATCCCTCTCTCAAATAAATTAAAGCAGAATTTAAAATTCCAAGAATGCAGTCCATCAATTGATGGTAGTTAACGTGAGACGAGCGAGCGACGAGGACATGACGGCGGCGAAAGTGGATGGGCTAGGATAGGACAGGATAGGGACGGCACAGGGGGTTGAATTCCTGCCCCTGCAATCCCAATCCAACCTCCACCCCCCTTTTCCGCCGCCGAACTGTCCATTCGGGGTGGCTCGAGAAGAATGCCCGGATCAGCCCGATATTAGATTCTCGGCACATAGCTGCCTGCCTGCCTGCTCCACCCCTATTTTTCTCCGACACGACGCGCGATGCGATGCGATATATCTGCTAGAGTTCTGCTGAATTCTTATACCACTTAAAAAAATCCTCCGACCACCCCGCGCCGGAACCCCGTCCCTACTGCGCGCCCCCGATATTTTGTTTGTCATGCCCTAAATACGTTCGGTATTTGTATGCAAAGTATCTCTCCTTTATTACGCTTGCTGGCGAACTGATGGATTTTTTTTTAAATTAAATTTTTTCGACAAACTTACATGGCGGCGAATCTAATTTTACAATTTAAAGTATCTTGTTTTAGTCTTAATCTTTTTTAAAACTACACAAATGAAACTCACAGAAACAATTCTGTTTGTGGTTTAAGAATTGTACTTCATACACTTTAATGTTGATTGTTTAGAATATTTTTTGATCCATATGATTGCTGGTGAACTGGTGGATTATTTTGACATACTTATACTACGACCAGAGTAATTTTACAGTTTAAATTATATTGTTTAAAGTCTTAAATTTGCTTAAAACTACACAAAAGAAATACACACAAAAAATCTGTTTGTCATTTAAAGATATATTTAGATATTCTGGCCGAAAGCCAATTTGTAGAAATTTACAATTTATAACATGGTGTAATGGTTTTCTAATGTATTGTTTTTTATTGTTTGAATTTCACAAATAAAGATGTTTTTATATATATTTATAAATCATGTCAATTTAGGTAATGTTAAATGTGACATTTTCGTGTTATTTTACTAAATCATGGTTAATTTAGATACTTCGAGTTTGTAACTCTAGATTTTGTAAATGATAATTCATAAAGCCTATGCTAACTCCAAAATCTCAATAATTAACGGTTAAATTGGTTTAAAGGGGCGTAGTAGTTAATCTATGATCAAAAAATAGATTTTTTTATTCAATATTATTAAAGAGTAATGTCTAAAGAATCGTTTTCACGAAACTGCATGTCAAAATTATAAAAATTACAAAAGTTACATCACTTTTTGTCAAGAAACATAAAAACTTCATTGGGCTCTCGAGCGCAGGTAAACGCGTCAGGCCCTCGAACAATAAATTTCATTCAAGTTATCGAAGGAAACTTTATCTTTGTATTGTAAGCATATAAATAACTCACCAGATGTCTCTTCCAGCGTTGTTTTGAATTAAGTTATAGTTTATAGTCCGTTTAATAGTCACAAGTCGGCACGCTTCGTTATGTCTAAACGAAAAGGCTCCCGCTCATTAAAAGAAAATTATGTTTATCGGAGTGATTGTCCAAGTAAAACCGCCAAATAGATGGACACTGCAATTCAAAACAACCTCGAAAATGCTGAAAGATTGCATTCATTGAACAATTTTTGACTTCTCGGAACTGTTTAACTCGATTTCTTAACTCGTGAAATGCAAAACTTGTGACGGTGAAGTTCGATTTCAAACTGAAGTCACTCGGGTTTAGGTTTAAAGATTCTGATTGTGTGCAGTTCCTGTACATCGACAAGCATTCCTTCGTGCCCGAAAATCGGTTCGTCGTATGAAATTAATAGCTCTGCGATATTTAGGCCAAAGAGCAGCAGGAGAACAAAAGTTTTAAGGTTTTATGGATTTACCCCCTCCGATAAGTCAAAAAACGCACGAAGTTATGTGAAAAATATTCATTCAGCAGCCAAATCTGTCGCGTAAGTACTTCTGAAGGATTCTGGTCGTGAAAAACAGTTACGAATGAGCACGGAATAAGACGTCGATAATTGTACGGAATTATGTGTTTCCGGATATGGAACCTGGCAGAAAAGCGGATTCAGCTCTCTCTTTGTTGTGAGCAGCTAACTAAAAAAAGTCGTAAGACATATAATCTGCCTATTGCAAGAAATACGAAGTTTGCTCAAAGAAAATCGGAACTGAGGAGTATGAGAAATGGAAAAAGAGCATAGCAGCGAATATGCGTCTAATCACGAAGGGACAGCCGGGAGTATGGATGTTTACACCATCAAAAATATGTTTCAACGATCCGTTTCGAAGTACGGGGCCAAATACAGGACGTACATAGGAGATGGCGATTCGAAAATCTACAAAGCCGTCGTTGAACAACGACATCGGCGGCATAAATAAACTGACAGCAAAGATGATCGAAAAAATGTCTGTCTATTATGGTCTTGCGATTCGGCGCAACTATGACAGCATGTACAGGGCAATCTGGGCTCCTTTTTACCACTTCAGCTCAACAACGGAGAATCCGCAACACCAATTTTGTACAGAAGGCGCTTATTCGTGGTGTGAGTGGCAGCTAGCAAAGGGAAGTGACCTTTTAATCAACTACAAACATACACAGCTTTACTTGATAACTTTCTATCGCCAATAAAACCCATTTACAATGACCTATCACAGACTTCACTGTTAACTCGATACCTCGGAGGCTATACTCAAAGTTTCAGCAACTCGATCTGGCGTATAGCTCCTAAAAACACCAACAGCAGCAGTGAAATTGTTGAAATTGCGACATATGTGTTAGTTTGTTTATTTATTGACGGTATGTCATCACTACTGGCAATATTAAGCACAATGGATATCAAAATTTGGCGAAATGCTGTACACTTCGAAATTCGTACGGCTCTCGCCGCTGCAACCAAGCTCCGATAAAAGCGGAGCATACGACAAAAGAGGCTACAGGCAGTAAAAATTGGCAAAACTGAACCATCTTAACGAGGAAGATTACTGCAAATATGGCCCTAGTATTGCTACAACATGTGAGTTGAAAAAAATAATGTCATTTTTTTCAACATGTGAGTTAAAAAAAATAATGTATTTTTTTTTCAACTCACATGTTGTAGCAATACATATTCGCAGTGATCTTTCTCGTTAATATGGTCCAGTTTTGCCAATTTTGACTGACTGTAGCCTCTTTTGTCGCATGCATTCTGAAACTTTAAACGCGTTTTTCTCGAAACCATAGTTTTATCTCTAGAATGAACAATCGGATTTATTTGAATATTCGTTCTTCTGTAAGCTAATAGAATTCCGCATCGTTTGACCCATACTTTTTTGAAAATTTAAATTTGTTTTATTTTTTACGTCTAAGAAGTCAAAATAAAGTTCTCTTTTTTGTGGGGGGGGGGAGGTCGTGGAGTTTGGTTTAGTTGGTGAACAAATTCTGACGTATTCTTCAATAAATTATCTACATTATACAAAAAGTTTCAATGCTTTACGTTATTGAGAAAAAAATGAAAATGTACTACTTTTTCATATGTCCCCTTAATTGTACATTACATCACTCTCTGATTGTGAAGGCATTAATTGTTTGAAAATCCATGATAATTTTAAATGAAACTGTTAAGTATTTGATTTTCACTTTAATTTATTATTCGCGAAAATACTGTGTAGCGAAACAATTATTGCGAACAAAAAATTAAAATGAAAATCAAAAACTTAATAGTTTCATTTAAAGGTACTCTTTCTCTCTTTCTTCTAATCAGTTAAATAATAAGGTCAGGTATAATTACTGGTTCATTCACTAATTTAAGTTACCTTAATTTTATAATTTTGATATTGTTGTTGAAATTAAAAGCAATGTATAGCAAAGTATAGTCTCAATAATTATTAGTTTATATTTGTTATTTACTCTATTTTTTTTTTGTAAAAACAAAAATTATTAGTAATAAATCCAATATTACTTGGAATGAAAACAACTTTAGTTTTCATCTGAGTGCTACATTCTTAATGTAGACCATAGATGCTGTAAAGTAGTTGTAGTACTCTACATTTCCAATTTATTCTCTCTCACTTAATTTAAACTCTAGTTTTTTTTCATTTAATCAATGCAAAATCTTAACATACCCTAATTTTTGGTTGTACTTCGTATTATACATCCTGCACGTTTTGCCGAGAAGCCTCAAGTTTGAGCGGATTAACGCGGCTAACTTGACACTAGAATGTAAGACTAATTTTAAACCCATTTTGATCATAACTAGAAATAATATTCCCTTTTCTTTCAAATTCACAATCATGGCTATAATTTATTAAATGTTATGAATCTATTATGCGGATCAATTTATAATATTGTTTTAATATTGGTTAGTAATTGCAAAAAAATAAACCAATTACAATGTTTTGGGTGTTAAATAAAAAGTACACTTATACTCGATTATTTCACTACTAAAGTAACTTTTATTCTTATAAGTACACACGTCTTCGCCATGCGGCTACAACTTAAAGACTAACTGTTTTCAGTTCACAATGCTACCAACATAATAATGTAATATTTATGTATTGCCAACACTCCCACTACATCAACATATTACAGGAAATTAATTCGTTTTTATTTGTGCCCAAGTAATTCATAAAGTTATAATATTTAACATTGTTTAACCCCTTGGTTAAAATATCAGCGGGCATTTCTGTCTGCAAATACTCTAGTTTTATTAGATTTTATGTAACTGTTTCTCTAATGAAATGATGTCTCACATCTATATGTTTGGTGCGTTTATGAAATACCGGATTTGCTGACAGCTTTTGTGCGCTTTGATTGTCATATAATTTTAGACATTTCACATTGGTCGCGTTCAGGGAATTGTAGCGCTGCAGCCCTTTACTAAAGCGGTTTCCCTGAACGGTACCGCTTTGTGTGTGGCGCTGTACCGCTTTATCAAGCGGCAAAGCATATATTTTTTCCGCTTGATCGCTTTTCAAGCCGTGCAGTTGTAAACAAAATGGCCATATTTTTGTGAACATCCTTAACATCGAAAGCATGTTCAGGGAACATCAAGCACTTTGCGCTGTAGCGCTACATCTCTAAAATTCCCTGAACGCGACCATTCATCCCACTTATTTCAAACATTAGATTTTGGAGACAAATGGCTTCTTTTGCTGCTTTTGATAAAGCCATATATTCCGCCTCTGTGATTGATAATGCTACAGTTCGCTATTTTTTACATTCCCAAGAAATAATGGAACACGAAAGTTTAAAACAGAAACCGGTATATGACCTCCTGTTATTAATGTTGTTTGCCCAATCAGCATCTACAAAACCTTCTAAATCTGTATTACATTTATCAAATCTTAAACAATAGTTTTTAGTACCCTGTAAGTATATTAGTATTCTTTTTGTACATTTCCAATGACTTTTATTACATACATTATTAAATTGACTCAAATTACTTAAACTATACAGAATATCGGGTCTTGTTAATACCGCTAAATACAATAAACTGCTAATTAGCTGCTGATATTGAACACTATCAATTTTCCTATCTGAGCCTTCATCAAATTTTAACTTTTTCAATGGGAGTTTTAACAGACTTACAATCTGTCATGTTAAATATCTTAAGCAATTGGTTTATGAAATCATCCTGATCTAGACTTATATAGTTATTATTTTTATCAATGTTTACTATCATACCTAAACATCTTTTAATTTGACCTATATCTTTTATTTTAAATAATGATTTTAATTTATTTTTCACAAAATTTCTTTCAGATTCATCATTAGAAAAAATAAAGAAATCGTCAACATATAAAGCAATAATAGTTAACATTCTATCTTTTCTTTTAATATACAGACAAGGTTCATTTACTGATTTATTATAATCCAAACTGTTTAATACCTCATCCACCTTTTTATTCCACACTCTTGAGGACGGTTTCAGACCATATATAGCCATTTTAGAACCAATTTTAGAACCTTTTTATTTTTATCAGCTATCTTCAAGCCTTCAGGAATACTCATAAATATATTTTCATCTAAAGTTCCGTTTAAGAAAGCAGTAGTGACATCTAAATATAATAGTTAAGTCTAATTGAACAGATAATGCAATTAATAATCTAAAGGTTGAATGCCTGACGACTGGCGAAAAGTTTCTTCATTGTCAATTCCCTATCTTTGAGTACAGCCTTTTACAACTAATCGGGCTCTATGCCGAACTGTATTTCCGTTTTCACACTTTGTTTTAAAAACCCACTTGCACTGCACTACACGTACATTTTCAGGAGCGTCGATTAATTCACATGCCCCGTTTTCTTAAAATGACTGAAGTTCCTCTGTAATCGCTTTCTTCCATTCTTCCTTATCTGGTCTTGATAATACTAATAGGGTCACTACCCAAATCTATATTCTGTATGCACGCATAAGTAATATATTCCTCAAACTTCTTCGGTTTCCCCTTCCTGGTCGATTTTCTTATCACAGAATTTTAAACTTCGTCTTCTTATTCTACTTCTGGAACATAATCACTTTCATCTTCCTTTAATTAATTTTCTTCATATGTCACTGTTTTCTGATGCACTACATTCTTCTGTTTCTGAGTTTATTTCCGATTCTGAAATTTCCCCCACTAAATCTACTACTTCCTGTGTATTATTTTTTTTATGTATCATAATAGGCACCTTTTCCTCAATATTTTCCATTATTACATCATTTCTACTTGTTATAACTCTGTTTCTGTGAAAATCAAAAATTCTGTAACTTTTCACATTTTCACTATATCCTACAAGAATCATCTTTTCTTATTTTTTTATCCCATTTGAGCCTTATTTCTTTTGGTTTATGCACTATCACTGTGCTCCCAAATATTCTTAAATTTTCAATGTTCGGTTTTTTACCATTCCAGACTTCATAAGGTGTTCTCTTATTAATTACCGCCGATATCGTTCTGTTTTTTAAATAAACTGCAGTGTTTACTGCCTCAGCCCAGAAACGTTTTTATAAATCAGCATCAAATAATATCTAGCTTTTTCAAGTATTGTACGATTCATCCATTCTGACAATCCATTTTGCTCTGGTGTGTAAGGATTTTTCTTCTGATGAATTATACCAGACTTTTTTAGAAAATTCTAAAATTCTATATTAGTAAACTCACCGCCATTGTCTGAACGAACCATTTTTATCTTTTTATTCTGTTGATTTCAACCATATTTTTAAATTGCTTAAAACGTTCAAATGCTTCATCTTTTATTTTTAGAGACAAATGACATACGACTGTAATTATCTACAAACAGAATGAAATATTTTGAATCTCCGATTGAGCTGACTTCCATTGGGCACATACATCCGTATGTATAATTTCCAGTAATTCTGAAGCTCTTGATCCTACCTTCGGGAATGATTTTCTCTGCTGTTTTCCCTGACAGCATACTTCACATGATCCTATCATTTTAACTGTGTGACTGCATGTTAGACGTTCAACTGCTTGATTTTTCATTTTATTTAAATCACCTGCATTTAAATGTCCCGGTCTGAGATGCCACGTTTTAGTTGTTGGAATGGTAGAAGTCAAGAAACACTTGCTGTTCTTAGCTTGTATACATTATCTCACTGATAATGCGATTGCGATTGCTACAAGCTCCTTATTTTTGTTAAAAATCTTGCAACAGTTAGTTTAAAATCTGACAACATTTTTATTTTTAATCAACTGACTTATTGATAACAAATTTGTGGTTAGTTTCAGTACATGTAGAACATTGGTGACTGGTATTGTGTACTCTACATTCCTTACTTTTGTTGTAATTTCTAAATCACCTTTGCACGATACAGCAATTTTCTCATTGTTGGCGACCGTAATAGTTGGTAAATTCGCGGACTTTGTCACGTTGTGCATCCATTCAATATTACCACGCAAGTGGTTGCTTGCATCTGAGTCAACGTACCAATCCGTTTTCGAATAATGTCCACTATAAAGCCCAGTACTAAACACATTACTTGTCCGTTTATCACTAGTATTTGCGTTTTCGAAATTTGCCGTGCACTTATTTTTGTAATGTCCTAATTATTTGCACTTGTAACACCGATCTTCATTTTTATATTTACCCACATTCGCTCGCTTTGCCGGTAAGCGCGCTGCCTGTTTTGTTGTCATCAACCGTCATGTCTATAAGTTTCGTTTTTATGGCATCTGCTATGATGGCTACGCCAGAATGTTCGATCGCCATTATCATCGGAGAATATTTCTCGGGTAATCCTGCGAGTAATAGGGATCCTATCTACACGTCGTCCATTTTAAAACCTGTACCAGTCAGCTTTTTGTCGAGTCGCAATTTTCCAACCTCGTTGAAATTAACAATCGTAGTAGACCGAATCTTCTAGCGAAACCCGTATCTTCGAACATCAACTGTAATTTATTCCACAGCTCTTTTATATTCTTCGCTTCTTTTATGTGAATATACAATGATGTATCTATTGTTAATATTAATTTGGCTTATCGTCCTCAGTTTCTTCTGCGTTTGTTGCTGAATCACTGATACACTTAATTAATTCATCCAGTATTAAAAAGTTTTCCGCAGCAAATACCCAATTATTGTAATTTTCCCGGCCACGCAACTTCGGAACATTCGCGATATAATTAGCCATTTTCACACAACACGTTTACAATTTTAATAACACTAAACTGTCCTAGTTTATCGAGGGTTCTGGGCCCATAACCTGTTTTGGGTGTTAAATAAAAAGTACACTTATACTCGATCGTTTCACTACTAAAGTAACTTTTATTCTTATAAGTACACTCGTGTTCGTCATGCGGCTACAACTTAAAGACTAACTGTTTTCAGTTCACAATGCTAACAACATAATAATGTAATATTGATGTATTACCAACATACAATACAAACTTAGAAATAAATGCAGTACAACTAAATTATTAAAACAAACTCATTGTAATACAATATGCGACAAGATAACATAAAATAGTATATTACATAACTAGTGTGGAAAGTGGAACTTTGCGAACGACCGTCAATATTGCGCACGAGGCAAAGCCGAATACAGTAATTACGTAAGTACACGTAAAAACACTTGACGATAAATTTTGCGCACTATTTTTCCTGCGAAAAAAATAGATTTAAAATTACATGTATGCAAATTTACAATACTCGAGTGATTTTCGAGGAAGTGAATTTTGCTCCGTATTTTTTGCCTCATTTATAATGTTTACAGAGTTGGGATGCATATTTTCACACTCCCTGTAATTATTTGTATACATTGAATTTTATTTTTATACATTTGAAAATGTTCTGTCGTTGTTGAACTTGAGTCATGTGGGACGTATAAAAATGGTGTTTAGTTTTTATAACCTCAACATTTCTCGAGAGCCGTTCGATTTTATTAACCTATATTGTCGTAAGAAAATAATTAGAAATATATCATCACTACTGTAATGATGTACTAATAATATGGTGTAATAAGTAAACTTATAGATATGGAAGCGTAAAATAATACATAATTTTAATTAATAGTTTGTTTTTGCTTACTGCGCCAGTGCGCATTTTTTTCGAGGTTTTTGCGTTTTCCACTTTTCAACATTTTCAGTGCACACCGTCGAAATTGTTTTTTGCTTACATAAAAATGTCAAATCGCCCCGACCGAGTGTGCCCAAATTTAAGCCTTGTGGTATAACAGAAGAATCATGACATGTAACTGTTTTAAGGGACTTAAATCATTCACATATCATGCTGCAAATTGACTCAATATGAAAGAAATCAATTTTCTTTAATATTGAATCATCTACAAGAAAGATATGATTCAGAGAAGACATTACAAATTTTCGAATCGTTCCCATAAGAAAGTAAATTATATATCATGGATACAAATCATGATTGAAAATCACAAAAATAAAATGCCCAAATTTGAGCCCTATGATAAACCAGAAGAAGCATGTTATGGATAATAAGTATTAAAAAATTAATTGAGTTTAAAAATATCAAAATGAGCAATCAATGTACTTGATTTGTGGAGTCAAATACCTTAATTATTTCATATCATAGAGTATATAGCTCTATGATATGAAATTAATTATTTCATATCAAAGAGCTAATATATATCAAGATAATTTTGTTGAAAATGGACAGGAAATCCTAAATTAGTCGAGAATTTATAGTTATTCATTTTAATCTGTATTTTTATTATATTTTCGTATTATACGACAATTGTGTTTCATTTATCTTTTTTTTTTTTTTCATTTTATTGGTTGATTTTCAATAATTCAATCATATTTATTATTGGAATTTAATTAAAGGCGGAAGTGCTAAAATACCTTTCATTAGGGTTAGTTTTACTCTTCAACCATTTATTTGTTTAAAATAGATAAGTACCGCCTTACGATATGAGTTATCTTTGATTAATTTTTAATTATTCTACCTAAATAGAATTTCACTACACCAACATTTAATAATTATTTACAAACGTGTAACTTTCTTATTTCGAATACATCTGATTTCATATGTTGTCTATTTTGTTACTTTCGTATTATCGAAAAAAATAAATGCGGGCTCGTCCGGGATTTGAACCCGGGACCTCTCGCACCCTAAGCGAAAATCATACCCCTAGACCAACGAGCCGGTTACGTATTAATAAAACACAAAAATAAGGAAGAAATCGTAGTGACTAGCCAAGTGTGTGCCACGATGATGATAAATATTATTTTATGTCTCTCATACTTCTAAATATTTATGTATATTGGTGAATATATACATTTCTGACAGTTTATGATTTTATTGAAAATATTATACACAATTATTCAAAAAGTCTCAATGAATGTCGTTTGGACAACTGTTAAATTGTGACAATCCATTACGAATATCTGTCTTTTAATACAGAATACGCATTTTAACTATTTGCTAATTCAATTTTGATTTCTAGACATATATACAGTGCATTTTTTTATATAGGCCTCATAGCAAAATCTTTTCGTCGTGTTAATGGTTTTTCTATTTTATGGATTTTGATCAAATTAAACACACATTTAATTTAGAGTAATATGTACAAAATTCAGTAGTTTTTAAACTATTTTAAATGCGTTTCATGTTTTTAAAATTGATTTTAAATGATAATAATTTTGAATATTTTTTTAAATAGTAGACTTAGTTCACTGACATCAATCGTAATTGTCAAAGTGTTCCAATTTATTGTACTCCTTTTATTGAAAGAATGTCGGTTTATACCACCCAAGAAAAGGTTAAAATGGTGATGGAATACATAAAAGGGCTATCAAGTAGACAAGTGCGTGATCATTTCTCCGTGGAGTATCCAGGACGGCCAATTCCAAATCAGAAAACAATTCCAAAATTTTACAACAACTTTGTTAAATTTGGTTGTGTTAATCCAGAACATAGTGGAAGAAGAAAACGTGCAAATCGGGTTGTAACAGAAGACTTGAGGGAAAATGTGTGTTTGGCAATTAAAGAAAATCCATTAATAAGTGTGACAAATTATCCAGCCAATTTCAAGTTACACGAAGCAGTTGCTACCAAGCTTTGAAGTTGGAAAAGTTTAAAAGTTATAAAATTCACAATAGCCACCATCTGTTAGAAAGTGATTATTTTCCGAGAATGGAATTCTGCGAGTATTGGATTAATAAAATTAATGAAAATCTAAATGTAATGAATAGAATTCTTTTTACTGATGAAAAAACTTTCATATTGAATGGGTCAGTAAATAATCAAAACACAAGATTATGGTCTAGAAAAAATCCATATTTCTTCCAAACCACACACACACAATGGCCACAAAAGGTCAACGTATGGGCAGGAATGGTAGGTAACCATATTATAGGTCCATTTTTTATAGAGGGATCGCTAAATAGTGAAAACTATCAATGATTATTGATGGAAAATATTTTTCCTGCCATTGAACAAGTGCCAGTAAATGGTGAAATAATTTTCCAGCACGACGGTGCTCCTCCACATAGCACGCGACAAATTAAGTAATTAAATACTTAATTTCCGCATGGATGGATTGGGCGATTTGGACCTCTGAAATGGCCAGCAAGGAGTCCCGATTTAACACCGCTCGACTTCTTTTACTGGGGTTATTTGGCAAGCAATGTTTTTGACGATATCCGTAGCAGACCAAAGGATTTAGAAGAATTAAAAGGAAGAATTCTCGAAGAATCTGCTAAAATAACTCTCCGGCAACTTCAAAATGTGAAAATACATTTTAAAGATAGGCTAGGTCATTGTTTAGCTGCTAATGGGCAACAGTTTGAACATTTACTTTAATGTTATTGTTTTTTTAAAGTTATTGTATTGCCTAGTTTAAGTTAATTAATTAAAGTTAATTGAATATTGAAAACTAATTTGAAATAATTAACTAAACCTTAATATCTTTTCAAAATAAGTTCTTTTGTGTAATACATCACTATTTAAATCTTTTCTTGGTCTACACTACAATGGGATATAATTTAAAGTCCAACATTCTGTATATTGATTAAGACTAGCTGATTTGCTTCATTATGTCGAATGTAACATCTTGTTTTAATTGATGATGTTCGAAATGCTCTAAATTGAAATGGGAAACTTTTTTTCGGGTTAATTACTAATTTATATGAAAATTATGTTTAGTTGCGTAATTTCATTTATAAATAGATAATTCAATTTAAATTTATCGTTTCAAAATAAGTCTTCAATGGCCTCGGTAGCGCAGTAGGCAGCGCGTAAGTCTCATAATCTTAAGGTCGTGAGTTCGATCCTCACCCGGGGCATTAGTTTTAGTATTTGAAATAAAATTATAACTTGCAGCTATTGCTAAGTTATATGATAAGATATACCCCCACCCCACCAACCTCGGTTCAGGTAAATGTTGACCCGAAGGTTAATCCGCGGCGGCTGGCAGGTAAAAAAGTGCTGGCCAAAACCCCATTTTATATGAGAAAAATTAAAATACAAAATTTTAATTTTGTTGCCGACGATTAAAATTAATCGCCGGTAACAGATGTTCCATTTTTTAAGTGACAGATAACTGATAATTTAAATTTACAACGAAACCATGTGTTGAGTTGTCTTGAAAGACGGTGTCGTTTGTAAGGCGACGATTGTAACGACTTTCGGATTTGGTTGTTCGAAGATATAAAATAAATTTTGTACCACTTTGTCATTTTATTTCGACTTCACTCTTATACAGTTCTAAGCTTAATGACTACAGAAAAATACAACTATTTACAAGGAAAAAATATATACAATAAAGTGGGGGAAGATGCTCTCCTCTTCCTCGGGATGGATTATGGGACCTGACCCGGCCTTGGCTAATTCCGTGAACTGCACCCCATCTGGTCAATCCACGCTGGCCAAAGTCGTCTTCACGCATAAGTTAAATGCGTCCCTTTTCATTGTACTATTTTCGGCACAAGGACAGGAATTTTTGAGAAATAATAAAAATTCCTTGTCTAACTCGAACACCATGTATTCCACACAAGAGGAAATGTTTATAATCAAATCGTTTTACTCAGATAGTAGTTTAAGAAGAGTACGTGATTTGTTCAGTGTTGAATTTCCGGAAAAGATAATACCCAGCAAAATTCGTGACATTGGACTGAGAAAAAATCTTCTTTCAATTTATGTTACTATAAACCGTTTCTTCATGTTCGGCATGAAAGTCACTCATAGACTATCGAGGTATATCGGTATATCGTGGTTAAGTTAATTATGGAGAAATCCTGAAATTATCACATTGTCGGCTTCGTTAATCTCTTGCTGGTAGTTAAGGGTGCAGTTTAGAAGAAAGAGATAGCTATACAAATATGGGCAATCACTAATTTGAGTTAGATTGTTGTTGTGATCAATGAACAATATTGTATTATACATTAAAATAATCTTAAAATAAGCAGGAATTTCATCAGATAAATTAAAAATTATTTTAATGTTTAGTTTCTGTAAAAAATAATTATGAAAAACAATGAAAATTAATCAAATTTATAGCAAATTTTAAATTAAATTTTTGCTAATAAAAACTTGTGCAATGAAAATTTAAAGGATTTCACTAAATTCTGCATTCAAATAACTTAGCAGACACGACCTATTAATTTCATTATATCTTACAATTTTCTTTTCTAACTTAAACTAGTAAATTAACGTAATACACGAAAATTAACGATTTATTTTTTATTTAGACCGATACTTTATACTTGGTAGATAAATAATGTAAATACACATTCATATTATGAAATCCAAAAGAATAGCTCTTTTTTTTTCAAACGATTATTTCCATTTTACTATATAGCTATCTCTTTCCACTAAACCGCAACCTTAAGAATATCTCTACCGCTCTTGGTGGCCTTTTTAATTTCTAATTCTTCAAGTAGATTAAGCTTTCTTCCTTTTTGGCATATCCATTTGGTGTCTTGTGGTGACGCTAAACCTGTGGTCCTTTCTTCGGCAGTAATCGATTTTTTCTGTTCTTTATATCTGATTTAAAATTTTCTTCCTGTTTTACCTATAATAAATTCCGTCGCAACGTAACAATTTTTGTAGAAACCCGATTTTCAATTATATTCAATTTTGTTGACTCATGTTCTTCCCAGGTTTAATTTATTAACTTCCATTGCATGAATGTTGTGTGTTCTCGGTATTTTCTCAATATTCGGACTGGTGTTTAAATATGTAATTTACGCGAATTTCTTCTTTTTTTCTTGAGTGTTGTAAAGGAGTTTGATTTTCATATTCCGGTTAAGTATTAGCCTCCTTGGTTTTCGACTCAGGGTTTTGAAATTTTTTTAGTAGCTTCAATTAGCATCTTCAAGGATTTGAAACTTTTTTTAGGAAAATTTTGTCATTTTTGTTTGTTTTCACTTAAATTGAGTGAAGAAAAACTTTTATAATGAACTATAAAGACGGCACCACGCACAGTGTTTCGAACCGTGGACAAAAATCGAAAAAATGAACTTTTAATTTTTGAGATTTTTGAACGAAAAGTGTAAAATAGATAAGCCATTAATCCATAAACTGTGTTTAGTTTTCTTATAAATTAAGACAATTACCCAGTAAAGTGACCCCAAACCGAGGCAATGACGAAGCCGACTATCATCTTTTATATGATTTCATTTTTGTACATTTTTCAAAGCGGTGCAGTACAAGTATTGCAAAGTGTTTTCAAACAAAGTTATAATGCATTTTGTTGCCCATGATATGTAGTTTAAAATGCTATTTGAGTTTTTTAATTTGATAATTGATTTATTGCGTTATAAATTTTTGAACATACTAATAAATTTTATATAAAATTTATACGTTTGCAAACTTTGAAGCGACTTAAAAAAACGTATCAAAACGTTTTGGGGTGATGACATTTTATTATTAGTACATTAATATACTATCGAAATTTATAAGGTTCATCTGCTTCTGTCTACTCCTTCAGCAGTTATATATTTTTTTATCAGGCTAGGTACCGTCATATATGTGGTTACGTAGAAAGGATCGGTTTATACTTATTTCACTGTTTTATATATAGAACTTTTTTAGCTCTATGTTTTATAGTCGATGCTTTACACGAAAAAATATTATTAAATATACACTGTGTCACATTTACCTAGAATCAATAGCAACTTTGAAATTTTAAATGAAGCATCCTAATATATTAGGGGTGGTTATGACTTATATTTAACATTATATGAATGGTATTAGATGCCGAATACCATTCATAAGATTTTAGTTCATGGGTGTGACATACTTGCTTCTTTTGATTTACCTATAGGTCAACTGTCTGAAGACGAATTAGAGGCCAGACATAAAGAACCGATTATATCATACCCGTAAATCGTCACGTATACATTCAAATATAGATTTAATGAATATTTTATTATTAACATCCGAGCCGTTAATATCATCTTTAAGGAATGAAGTACTAAAAAAAACATTTTAAAGCGGACGATGATATTCAAATTTATTTAAAAAATCTTACGGTTTCATATAATGTAGACATTGATAAATCAACATATATGAGTGAGGCTAGCGACGAAGAATCCTGTGAATGATATTTATTCTTATTTTAGTTTAGTTTTTTATTAGACTAAGAATCATTTGTTTTATTAATTGTAGTATCTTTAAATACATGTATATAAAAAAATATTTTTATCAGTTAAATAATAATGTAGGCTTTTTTTTAACATTTATACGAACATATTGTATGTTTTAAAAGATGTTTTATTGTTATTTCCTTTGGTATCTTCCACTATTCATGTATTTGTACCTTTTATAATTTTATAGAGGTACTAAATCGAAAATAATAACAATATAATTTATTAAGCTATAAACAAACCTATAAGAGTATATTAAATAAAAACACATATACAAAAAAAATATATCACATTTGTTATTTGTACCACTCTAAGTAGTACAGTAAATCAAAAATTATTTTAATATTTTAAATACCTTTTAATATTAAATATAAAATATGTGACATTAATAAAGACAAATTATAAAAAGAATAGATATTGATACTACTCTTATTACTACTTTAAAATTACAATTTTGATACAAATGTCCTAAATTTGTTTTCTATAATGGTATTTTGCAAAGCTCTCAGCATAGAGTTCGAATATGTGACAAAAATTAACATCGACTTTAGATTAACATACTAATATAAATTCTTTAAATAATATATATATATATATATATATATATATATATATATTGTCTTGGTACTGCGTTAGTACTTTGTTAAAAATAAAAACATTGATAGCATTAAATACAAACTATTAAACCTTACTACTTTTATCTCTTATAAAATTTTCATATCATTGTTCGTTTTCGAGATATAGATTTTTGTCCATCGTCCCATTGACTCGAAACACTGTGCCACGTGTCAATAAATTGTCAATAAAATTGCTAGTTTGATAATGATGCGTAAATGTCGTTGGAACTATAGTCACTGAAAAATCAATTATTACAAGTTATACGCAGTTATAGAAACAACGTAAAGTTGTTTTTTTTTATCATTTTCATTACTACCAATAGGTGTAAGAAGTTGTTTTATTTTTGGAAAATAAAACTATGGATTTAATGAAACGTTCAGCCACCATTCATCTAGCGTATGGATAACTAGTGATGGCCATTTCGGTTTTTCAAACCTCATCAAACTAGTGTGTTCGTTCCATGTGCAATGCCTTGATGAAGGCGACTGAACGGAAATTGTGTTGGGGTTATATACCCGATATTAATCATAATAAATTATTTATTTAATTATTTATTTATTAAAACATTGTATGTTCCATCAAGCATTTTTATTCATCAAATGTTGTGAACATCCGTTTTTTGCAAGAGTGCAGCTCAATCAAGCACCAATAATGAATTTTTAATTGAACCTTTAGTTATAAGTACAGGTCAAGGTTTAATACAAAATTAATGGAAAAAGTATCACCAATACCATTAAAAAAATAAACAAATTAATGTATTTTTTATATATCTGGTGTTAAGGGGAGTATAGCAGATTTTCACGCCAAGCGAGCGGAAAGACCCACAAAGTTTAGAGAGAGACATCCGATGCCAAATATGGTATGTGTACATTCGGAAAAATGTTTCAGTTGGCTGTACAAGTGCAACAATCAGCAGGATTTTAACAATCCTGCTGATTGTTGTACTTTTTGCATTAGTAGTCTCAGGCAATTAATCAAAGCGTAGTACTGTGATACTTTGCTTCATGATTTTTAGATGTTTGTGATGTTATTTTTGCTAGGTAAAATATGTGAAAATAAAATTATAATTTTATTATCTCCTTGCAACTTCAAATTTTATTAAAAAGATAAAACCTTATTTTATTAAAAAAATAATACCTTTTCATAAAAAATAAAACTTAAAAATTACATTAAAATGCTGAGCTGAAATCAATGTTTAATTTTCTTGGAAAACCATAGGATAATTTCTTATTTTATATCTATATATCATATATATTTTTATTTTAAGTGTTAAAAAATTAATAGAAACTATTATTGGAATATTACGAGTATTTTTAATTATTAATATTTAATTCTGCGTGTTGTTTTATTTTAATTGTCTTTTTAAATTAATATATTGGTAAATAAATTATTAAAATCATTAGTAATATAAAATATGTTATGTTACACTTTTGATATACAGGATAAATCATTTAAAAAATGTCATTTTATTACCAAAAATAATTGATTATTTTGTATTATTAAAATAATCAATTTTGCTCATCAATATTCAAATAAAAAAAACACAACTTTATAATTATAATTTGTCAACAACAGTAAGGGAAAACAAAACAGTAAACCGATATTAATTTTCATGTATAAATATTTCCATTACAACAGAAAAATAATAGATTTTTTTAAATTTTGGTAACATTTTCTCTTCCCAAAATGAATTATTTTTTAAGATGTTTTCAATGTGTATTTCTTTAGGTGTCCATACTATAAAATAACAAATATTTATTTTAGACAGATGAAGTTATCCTCGTACTTAAAATTAATCGAAATTGTTCTATATTTTCAGCTATTTCTAGACAATCACACATAAACAAAAGAGTTAATTTTCTCCTATAAATATACCACAAGGTTCTAATTTAAATTCATTTGTTTCTTGAAATTTACCTTTCGCAACATCTTCATGTATCAATCTGTAATTTGTTGCACTGTTTCCGGTGAATATATTTTATGAAATATTCTTTACAGTTTGTTTTTCAGGTTACTTTTTAGTCTGGGCTGGCAAACTCGTCCAAAACGTCATTTGAATGTTGTCCTCTCGTATTTCTTTCAATGATTAAAATTTCCTTATGAGATTTTCGTAGTGTATTTTCAAGTTGATTTAATTTATTATCAAAATTCTCCTTACTTAATTCCATATTTTCTGAAATATCTCCATAATCATAATCGGGATGACATCTATTCGTATATATTATTTTATTGTCCTTTATATTTTTCGTACGACTTTCCCTTTTGGGTTGACAATTTAAAAAAAATATTCGTGTAATTCACAGTTTCATATCCCATATATTTAAATATCTTGTTTATGTAAGCCCTATGCAAAAATATGATGTACAATTTTGATGCGATCCAAAAACATAATTTACTTTATTTTTATTATATACAAACATCTTTATTCAGACAGCATCATTACATAATATATATACATTTATATTTAAAGAAGAAAACAAATATTATGTTAGTCTGTCCGGGCAATCGACCTGGGGTCTTTCTGTCCTGTCTGAATTTACAGTGATTTGCAATAAAAGTATCTGTGCTAGCTAGCTGAATTGTCTTGCAGTGTTCTGATGATTTCATGAATGTTGATGAACGGACGGCTGTATTTAGGAGGGATATTTAAATTTCGATGGATACAGAATTTTGACAGGAAAGTTTGGTTATAGGGATTCTTTGCAAATTTTTGGGATAGGTTTATTAAGCGTTGGGATATGGGAGTGATTTGGGTTTTTTCATAGAGGTATTTATTGGAAGGTATTTTTTATATTTTCTCAAGCTTAATATTTTATAAGGGTCACTTGTACTAGATGAATTGAGGTACTTCGCTGATTTTTTTCAGCCACACGAAATTTAATTATATGGGTATCTAGATATTTTCATAATTTTATTGGAACTATTTGCTCTGAGGAACTTCTTGATTTTTTAAATAATTCTTTTAATTTGTTACAAATTGCATACCAATTTTTGCGCAGTAACTTATCCGTACGGTTTTTCATATAATAGTTCTTTTTTAACACTACTGTTACCATCCCCAACTAATTTTGTATATTTTACACCATGCATTTCTACACTTTTTTAAATCCTTTTACAATTATGGCAGATTCTATATATGTTGAAGTTCCAATTCAATTTTTTGCACAAGCATGTGGTACAAAATATACAAAATTTGATTTTGATTCCGTTGTACATAATTTTTTAAAATTACCGTTATATGTGGATAACCATATTTCCTTTTTCTATGGCAACTTCTGCTTCGTCTTAGCCAGCTATTACAAGTTGTTGTAATAACCTATTTTCAATTATATTTCGTTGGATGTTCAAAATATTAGAAAATTCTATTTAAAATGAAAGAAATTCTTTTGAAGAATTAAACGATTAAAAAATATGCGGATATTATTTCGAATAAAACTTATTCGTGTTGAAAAAATAAATAATAATGACCACACATTTTATTGATATTTATAAAATATAGTGTTAAACGATTAATCGTAACATTTAAACATTGAAAATGGCCGTAGTTCGTGAAAATAACTATATTAATAGTACTATATTTTTTTTGCATTTACAACAACCCTCTAAAATAAAAGTAATGATCTATTCTCAAAAATATTTATTGCAATGAGAATTTACATACATGATTAATTAAAATTAGCAGAACACCTAAATTATTCTTTAAGCGTGAGGATTTAAAAAAAAAGTTTAAAATAAAAGCTTCATGGATGTAAATAAGCCATCATTTAAATACATTTTTAATATATTCTATGTTCAATTTTCTAAAATAATTATGTAAACTTGCATGTATCATATTGATTTAAGATTAATTCTACTATTTGTGGGAATTGGTTTACAGTAAAATGTATTGTTTTTTAGTTGTAAGCAATTCATAAATGCATAATATTACATTTGATTTATCATTTAATTTAATTCTGTAATTTTGTAATCTTTATTTTTTGTCAATTTGTTGAAATATATCTCAAGTAGAATTTTTTTAATTATTAACTGTTTGTGAATTATTCAGATTTTCTGGTAATTTTGACTAACCCTGTATAATAGTGATATGTTAATTTGATAATTCTCGTAAAATATATTTAATATCTGGTTACTATTTACAAGTTTTTAACAAAACTTTTAAATAGTGCGAATTCAAATTTATATCGTCGTTTTAACAGTTTTCGTGAAATCAAGGATATGTATCCCGTCAACTATAAAAACTTTTTTTATTTCATAGTAACAACTACTTTCGTGACCATCTTCGTTTTTATTTTATTAATTTTATGGGTTTTCATACGTACAAAAAATGAGTAACGACTATAACCAGCATTTATTTCTCTTCACAATGTCTAGAATGACTAAAAAATAAGACTTCAATACAAAGAAATTAACATTGAAAATTATTTCTTCCGTTTACTTCATATACACCCTGTATATGCATAGTTATTTTGCATATCTAATTAGTCATGAAACATATATTTATATTTTGTTAAATGTCTATCGGCAAGGCTTTTTAGCCATTATAATATGTTTTCATCTTTTAGGTTATACAAAATATGAAATCATTAATATTATTATTATTCGTAATTTTTAATATTTTATGTTTTTAAAATTTTGTAAAAAAAATAATTTTATTTATTTTCTGAAAGTTTAATTTGGGATCCGAATATCCATGTATATAAAACTGGCAATTTATTTTAATTATGGATTATAATTCAAAAATATTATTTCACGCGAAATAAAATACGGTTTTGTTTTCATTTATCGAGAAAAGAAAACAAAAACCGCCGCGTCGAGTCATTTTGGCAGTGAGTGTACAAAAGCTTGAACGAAGGCTAGATCCGCAAGGCGGCAGCATTTTACTGGACTAAATTTTTCAAAACTAATTTCAACCTCATTTCGACAAGCGTTCTCATATCTTGATGAAACTTACAGGTTATATCTATAATAGAATTGTCTTGAAAAATATGCGAGACAATTTTTTTTTATTTTCAAAAAATGTAAGCAATATTTTTTGTATATCTACGAAACATTTTTTTTAAAGTAGTCCCATATTTTTAATTAAAATTATAACTGATATAAGCTGTCAAAATTTCAACTCTCTAGGACTCATCGTTTTCAAATGAAATGAACACTACATCTCAAATACTCGCCTTAACGCGATCAGGAATACAAAGGTATTTTTCATACAAAAATAATTTTATTCTTTTATGCTGAATTATATTTGCAAATTATCACAAGTTTAAATTGCATTAGCCATGCCTTATGAAAAAAGTTCATCTTTTATATGAAAGTCATGGCTAATGCTTAAATTGTATTTTGTGATAAGTTGCATTATTAATTACATTTATTTTATTAATTATTCATCGACTCTATAATCGAACAAAGAATCGTTTTAGACAGATTTTTAAATTCTCAACTTATTTTAATTCTTTCAGATTTTCTCTAAAATGAATGGGAAGCGGGATTTGAAAATTATTTTTACTTGTAAAAATAATATACACCAGATATATAAAAATCAGGCAGCTCATTTCTGTCTATGCTTCAACTTTTTTCTAATCACGTACAGATAAAAAAATATAATTGTTTGAAAATATTAAGATTTTTTAAAAGTGACAACAGATCTCCCGGTTGGGTGTTTAAATTAAATTAAATTTAATTAAATTTATATAAAACAAAATGTTCGGCAATAGTGAGTAAGTAAGAGGAAGGAAGGTTAAAAGCCGACATTAACCCTGCGTGTAGTTTATAACCGGCGTCTAAGTTACGTCCATTATTAAGTTTTAATCTAATCCTCACGGAGCAAGCAGTAATCTTAAATCTTACGAGGCGCGCTCGCACTCGACACATACATACACACATCCAACCAAACCCCGTGGATTTCCAAGTCTTAGCTCCGTCAGTGGTGTCAGAGTATTTAGGCGGAGGGAGGCCTCCCATTAAAATTCTCCGGGTGAGAGAAAGGCGGCGAGAGCCCGGGCCCGGAGTCAGGCAGTAATACACAACTGGCAGCATGATTCACATGTAAATGGCAGCACGATCATAATCTGCGACAGAAGCTGACACTAACGGGGCTTACGGCTTACACAGGCTGACGCGTTTTCCTGCCTTTCCCGTAGGATCATTACGGCATATGCCGCCTCACCGCGGGTGGGGTGGGGGTTGGGTTGGGGGTGTAGGAGTGCATTTCAACGACCCTCACTTTTACCACCGCCGACACTGCCGCACCGATGGCCTCCTCCCCGATATTAAATTAAAAACGCAAATGCCCCGTGTTTCTCTTAGTGCTGAATTTAAATACGGATGTGATGAGGAATATTCAATGAGCGCCAGGAGGGAAGGACCGTTCCTTCGCTCCCCGTTTTTATTTTTTTCATTAATTTTAGAAAACTTTTTCCAATTCTTTAACCTTCTGCTGCAAGAGGGATATAAGTTTTACTTTGTTGCTTAAATAAACTAATCACGGTGGAACAAATGGCTGTCATTGAAACATTGTGTACAGGTTATTTTTAACCATACTTCATACGAAATTTGGTACTGAAAAATTGACCGCCTTTTAAAAGTTTTGAATGTCTAGAATTTTAACTAAATTTTAAAATTTAATCTAAACAATATGTAATAATTAAGGAATATTATTATTTTATAGTCAATAATTAGGCAATATTATATTAAGTTTGAACTTATTATTACATTTTAAAAAACTAAAACAACTTTCGTAAAACTTTGAAAACAGAATCAGGAAGGAGACAACATCATGAAATGTTTGCCACCCGAAGTGCGAAAAATACAAACATTTCCAGTCATACAGATTATAAATAATTTTAATTAAATGTTAGTTTCTGAAATGGTTATAAAAAAGTGGAATCAGATCTTATGGCACAATGAGGGTGTAATAAGTGGCCTAGATCGTCTATTTTTGTGGAATTATCCTTTTTTAACGTCTTCAATTTCAGTGAAGCTCGTCGTTCATCTAACCTAGATCGTCTTTTTATGGAATCTACCTTATTATATTTCAGAAAGCCTTAGATATGTTATAATTAAATGAAAACTTGTAATAGTTTCAACTGGGGTGTCTACAGAATTTATTTTTCGATAAAATTTATTAAAAAGTAATAATTAAATAAGGGAAATTATCCATACATTGTATCGTTGCTGCGGCAATTTTGTTTGTTTATATTTAGTACAATGCAATTGATTCAGATTCTGACGGGTAAGTCCCGCACGCGCTTGACCCCAAATTTAGGCGAAATCAACAATTAAGTTAAAATTGATTATTGTATACAATCCCGCACGTGTTTGGCCTCAATTTTACGTAAACTTGACATAATGCATAAAGAACTTACTATTGTAAAAGATAAATGTTGAGATTTCAGACGGGGAAGTCCCGCACGTGTTTGAACCCAAATTTATGCAGAATTGGAAAATAAGCGAGAATTGAATGCATGAGAACGAGTGTGAGCTTGCAAAAATGGAATAGCGTTCATGACCATATATGGTCAGGGCGAAAAGTCGCAAAGAAATCAAAATTGTGTGAACGAGAAAAGGTGAGAGAAAATCGGGGAGTTCGACGGGATTCGTGAACGGGGACGGACATGAAATTAAGCAATCGGGTTTTTGAAAATTAATTGAATACTAATTACGGGTAGAAGGGACGCGGAAAGTACTCGCGGTCGTGCGTAGATTAAAAAAAAGCCGGAAATAATAAGAGAATTATAATAAGTAGAGAATTGGTTGCGGGCACGTGTGCTATGAATTAATTCAATAACAAATTTGTGAAAATGGGTCAAACAACTGCAGAGGTATCGCTCAAGTCTGAAATCAAGTGAAAGCACGGTAAGTACCGATAATGCATGTTGACATAAATAACGGGCCTGTTAAATAATTAAGGGTTACTACATAATCACAACAAAACAACGTTATTAAAATTTCAATTGTAAATTTTAATAATATCGGGGGTCGAACTATTTCAAACTTTTTGTTTTGAAGTGGATCGCATTCGGGTTGTAAGAACTGCGCAGAATGTACAAAGGATTACTAAGTTTCTTCAAGCGGTACAACAGTTTAACAGTTTGCAGAAGAAACAAAGAATTTAAGCCCATATAATTATTTTTAATTAAGGTGGATTATTCCATTTATTTTTTTTACAGTACCACACTATGAAAAATAGTGGAGAATATTTTTAAGACCGTTTTTCTCCATTTCTTTCTGTCTTCCATTTTTCTATTCTTTTTCCATTTCTTCATGCCATCGTTTTTAGCTCTCTACCGTATTATAGAATAGAAGAGTTTATTGTGTTCGTTTTTAATGGACTATCAACCATCGGTCTTTCTGCCCTTTTGTTTGGGATTGGGTTAGGTAGTGTAGTCAAATATTGTTTGAGGTGCGGGAATTTGAATTTAGGGGGAATATTAGGATTTCTGGGAATACAGATATATTTAACATTTCTTTTTTTGTCACAAACATATTTTTCTGCGAGAATTCTTTCACTGATAGGAGTAATTTTAGTGGTGTTGTAATGTAGGGTATTGGCGGAGATAGTGTTAAAGATTTAAGTGATGACGAATTTTAGTTAGGGACCGTAAAGCAGAGCGTTCAACAACTTGTTTTTTTTTTTTTGTAAACATGCTCTATCCTATACAGCAGTACAGCAGTATGAAGCAGTATTAACTTACACCTGAGAATATTTGGCACGTTTTAATACGTTATGTTTGATGGCTAATGTGTGCTTAAGGATCCATTAATTGAAATTTTAAGTGAATTGGGAGGAATTTTGTGGAACGGGAAAATGAGTTTTGTTTAAGGCGCCATTTTCTAAACCATTTGACTCTTTTATTTGCTAATTCTTGAAGGCGTTTGAAGGTTCAAATCAAGGCAGAGGATGACGGTGACATCTGCAAATTGGAGAGGGTGTGATTGAGGACTAAAGTGGTTGGGATTTGGGTCATATAAGTCGTAACAGTATATATTATAAAGAAGTGGAGATAGCGGTGACCCTTGTAGTACCCCTTTATGTGGGACAAAAGGATTTCTGTACTTTTATTTGCAATTTTCTTTCGGATAGGAGATTTTCTAGGATAGTAATTGATTGAGGAAGTGTTTTAAGGATATTGCATTGGCACAGAAGAATCCGGTAACATACTGAGTCAAAAGCTTTAAAGATTTCAAGAAATAGTATAGATGTGATGATGGAAAGTGGTTGGGATGTAGATCAATGTGTAGGAAGCCAAATTGGTATATTGGGATACTGTTGGAAATATATGTTAGGATTTTTTTCTTTTAGGAGGGATTTGTAGAGTTTTTCCTAGGGTAAAACGTAATGGGCCGATAGTTGCTAACTACGAATGGGTTGGCATTAAATTTGGATTAGATTGAGAAATGGCCTGTGTATTTTGTCTTATTTTTTGCATCTATAATTAGACTCTTGCAAGTGGGTTCGTCAAATTTATCGTCAGGCGGTGATGGAGGAATAGGTCAGTCTCTGTTTTCAAACAGTGTGTTTATAATGTTTAGTATGCACCTATTAAATGCAGCGTAGTCCTTAAAAGTGTATACATCGGCAAAGATATTAATCTGTTTTTAGTGTATGATTATTGTGTTGGTGTTTAATTTCTGGCATAGTTTTATATAATTTATAATTACTCAATTTCTTTATATTTCTCCAAAGTGCCCATTAAATGTGTCAATATTTTTACAGGCCAGATGGGTACTTCAGTTCTTGTATGTCTTTTTAAATCTGATAAAAATCTTTATGATGTCTTCGTCTCCTAATTATCTAAAGTCTCCAAGTAACTATCATTTGTACTTTATTAGTCGTATGATGAAGTTATGTGAGGGGTATATTTGTAATATTGTTTTATTATTTTGGGTGTATGAGATTCAATTGATATTTAGAGGAGTGAATTGAATTCGGAATGGTTCAATATGAGATAATAAATGATTCAAGGTCTATGATATTAATACTGTAATATTTTCGATGGTATATGGTATTATTGGCTGTATTATTGTTTTGTATATGTGTATCTTCGATTACATTCTAATTATTTTTTTAGCAAAATGTTTATATTTGCAAGGAACGCCATATTAGTATTTCATATTTTTCTTCATTTTCAGTTAGAACCTCTTTTGCGTAGACCTATTTTTATGTACCATTTATGTTTCCAAATATCATGTTAATTTTGCTCTATTGATTTTTGGAGGAGTGAATTGAATTCGGAATGGTTTAATATAAAGTAATAAATGATTCAAGGTCTTTGATATTATTACTGTAGTATTATTATATTTTTGGTGGTATAAGTGATTATTGGCTGTATTATTGTTTTGTATATGTGTATCTTCGATTACATTCTAATTATTTTTTTAACAAAATTTTTATATTTGCAAGGAACGCCATATTAGTATTTCATATTTTCCTTCATTTTCAGTTAGAACCTCTTTTGCGTAGACTTATTTTATGTACCATTTATGTTTCCAAATATCATGTTAATTTTGCTCGTTTATTGCCATTCCCACTATCTCTCCCTCATACTCTCAATTCTTTCAATATACATTGCGTTCATAATGAAAGGAACAATATTATTAGATAAACGGATTCCTTAAAAATTTCGAGATATTCTTCCTACATGCTGATCAGCTCAACTGTTTACGAAATATTGTCGCATAAGCGATTATTTGTCTTCCCTCCGTTTTTAATGTACCATTTGTGTTTATATTTTGTAAGTAGGTATGTCAAAACTACACTAAATATAAAATCTGAGACTGAATTATCTTGTCTTAATCCGTTATTTATTGTAAATTAATTTATTTTTCCATGTTTTTGTTTGTACTGTTACCGATGTGTTTTCAATTATCATTTATATCAAAATTTATTAACTTTGTCGGGATTTAAAATTATACCTATGCTCTAATTATATGAAATACATATGAATAAATTATTAAAAATCAACCAATAAAACACAAATTAGATTGAATAACTTTAAATTCTCGACTAGTTTCGAGAGAATTTAAACTTTGATTTTTAATAATTTATTCATATTTATTTCATACAATATGAAGTACCAATGTTTAAATATTAAAACCTCTAATTATATGTAATCTATCCATAGTGTGAAATGTTTGTTTAAAATCTATGAAGAGTAATTTCAGAAAATTACCAAAAAAAGTGTTTAATGCAACTTAAAAAAAAGTTTCCGAACTTGAAAAGTTGGGCTTTTCAAGCAAGCAAGAGGCCAGCAAGAATTTCATAAAAGCAAAAAAAACTCTTACTGGCTATGACAGAAAACTCTGAAAGAATTTCTTATTACTCCTTTAAATTACGTTTTTATTATTGATAACACGCATCATTTAAAAATGTTTCTTATCTTATATTTTGGGTAATTATTGTTTAGCGTATTAAGTGTTGAGACTTCTATTTTGTTATACATTTTAATTCAATTTTAATAAATGAAACACATTTTATTTCATACGAATCATAATTAATAGAAAACGACGCAAGTGCCATCTTTGCCTAAGTTCACGTGGCATGTAGGAACTGAAATGGCTATTACTAGTTTTCCATACGCTAGATAAATAGTGGTTGAACATATTATAAAAAAACCTTTTACTTTATTTAAATAACTTGAATTATTTATTATTGGCTTTAGTTATAACTACCTTAGCGTATCATTAAAAATAATAAAATTACAATTACAGGTGTATATATATATATATATATATTAGAGATGGACAAGATCGATCAGAATGTGATCAATCACTTTAAAGATGGATGAACCCTTTATCGATCACTTGACAGATCGATAAATCTGTGATTGATCACTTGAAAAAATCATTTAATCTATAATCCATCACTTAAAAAATCGATCAATCCTGATAATGGTATCTTTATTTACCATCGAATACATGAAAACATATTATGGATTCATTAGAATGGTTAAAATAGTTGTGTTAAATTACTTACAAATAAAATTATACCATAAACAAATCAACATAAACATTACATACAAAGAAATTCAATTAAATGAAAGAAAACACCTTTCCATAAGGAATATTTTCAATTTTCTTTCAAATATTTTTCTTTCATCAGAAATTTTAATCGTTTCTGTATTAATTATTTTTTGTAGTAATTGGTGCCTGTGAATAACGGATTGGCTTTATTAATTTGCAAATTGTATCAAAAAGATCGATATAAAAATATTAATAAAAAAAGATAAAAATAAAGATCTGCCTGATAATATGGAACTTTAAAAATCAAGATGCACATTTTTGCATCATTTATGGCACAATAATTTCAGCTTTAACTTCACTTCTGAAATATTAATTTGAACAGGAATGTTTCTTAATATAAAATTTATTTTGTACAATAAAGTGAACAATTATATCTTTTTGTAATAATAAAACAGAGAGGGCAGAAAGACCTCTGGTCGATAGCTCAGACAGACTAACACCCATATGTATTATAATTATTTATGTTATATTGTTAAAATTTTCTGTGCATAGATGTGAGTATATATATATATAAAACACAGATTAAAATAAATAAATTCTCGAATAGTTTCGGGTAATATGTTTAACATTTCAATATCCAATAAAAAAGAATTTCAAAAATACAATTAGTTATTAATTGGGGCTTATGTATGTATTCTTCGTTATCTAATAATATTACTTATTTAGTTAAATATTAATATATTATGTTGTAATCTTGTGTCATATGATTGTGTACTTTACCTATGTTTAATTCATGTGTATGTGTGTCCATGTATGTGTATATATATGTATATATTAACTTGTTATTATTATCATTATATCAATATGTATTCTTAATTTTGTAAAAGGTCTTTACCGTTAATAAATAAATAAATAACCCCATTATCAAAATTTAATTTATTTAAATTTCTACGATATTAAAATCATTTTTAATATAAAACCGAAATTATTTTGTCTGCCCACAAATCAATATATCTTTTTTTATAAAAATTATTGGTGTAGGTAGACTGGTTAAAAAATAAATAAATAACGTTATAGCAATGCTGTAACAACATTAAACATTATTTTTATGTTGATGAAACATTACTACAATATGCACTCAGTTGATTTTTTTATTTGTTTTACAAATTTTATTTCATTTGTTTTATATTATTAACAATAAGTAGTCATAACACTGCAGCAGCATATGTTTTCATATTAACAAAAACACTTTTCGGATACTACAAATACAAAATACAATTTAATCTGTGAACTAAAGGATCGTTAGAGTAAAATCTACAGGTTTCATGGATGTAGAAATATATTCAGACCAGGTCCAGATTTATATTAGTATTAGTTTACCATTAAATTACATCATAACACAAAATCTATTAGAATTCGTCAAACACTGTTTTGAAAGCTACTCAATTAATATGTTATGATGCATAGGGTAAAATTAATAATTTTGTCTTCCACTTACTTTTTCTGAATCATTTTACATTCTATAAATTTCTTACATTTCTCAATTCCTGAAGGTAATAAATATATATTCTTTTTAGTGGTCTTATTCTGTGATAAAAAAAGGTTGTATTTTATTTTTATATTTTCTTTTTTGTAAACTTTTTTGTATTTTTTAAAAATATATATTTTTATACAATTATTATGTATGTTTTTTCTTGTATTAAACAATAATGTTCAGTATTATTATCTTAATATCAAGGTTTTATTGAACCATATTGGGATTCAATATCTCAATTAGATATAGGATTTTATTGTTTAGTTTTTAGTAAATAAATTGTATATTGAAAAATGCAGATTCCACAAATAAATAAATTTTTGATTATTCTGCTAGATTCAATGTCTTGAGATTTTAATTAATTAAACAAAAATATCACTTTATCAACATTTTATTAATTGCTTTCAAAATTAACAAGAGAGTTCTCAATTTACGATTAATAATATCAATGTAATTTAACATATATTTAATTATCCATTAGTTAATGTTGATTCCACATAAGTTTATGAAGTGAACAGATCCTATCAGAGCTGTTAGTGTTTCCATTAATTTCATTATCCACAAGGCTTATGAAATCGAACCGAATTAAATTTAATTCTAATGTAGAATAATTACCAAAAGTTTATAGAATTTAAATACTTTAAAAATTATAATATTGTTAAAAAAAGAGATTGTAGGAGAAACTGGCGACGAAATCGGCAAACCTTGATAAGTCAAGAGGGACACTTACCGATGTAATTCCTCTTTCTTCCCGGTCTGGCCAGACTGAAGTGGACTGTATTTTGGATGCACTTGATTATTCTTAATTTCACACAGTACTTAATATTCAAATAATAATTTGAAAACGAAAACGTGACTGTCTCGGCGGACGTTTCGCGCAGAAGTCCGCGTAAAGTATCCCAACGAAAAATAAAAAGGTTTGCCAACATAATTCCGAAATTAACTATATATGGCGCGAAATTTAAACTATTTACGTACTTAAGATTCAATTTACGACACAACAAAATAAGTGATTTTAAATTCCTGAAATTGGATAAATACACAAGTTGTGTTGAATAAACAAATAAAATAAATCAATGAATTCTGAACAGAGATGATGCCATTCCTGACCACCTAAAATATCCTAATTCTGTTATTCTATACCTTACTAAGTCAATAAAATCAGTAACCTATGATGATCTACTTAAATTGCCCTAGAAACAAAGAACAATTTGTATTCACAACTGTAAGCCCTGATGTAATTAAAAAAAATACTTTTTGATGTAACATCTAACGCCATTGGTTCGGATGGCTTATCCATACATATTCTAAAAATGTGTTGTCCAATATATACTTCCATATATTACCCACATTGTTAATTGCTGTTTAGAACAATCAGTTTTTCTCTCTACATGGAAAGTAGCCACCGTTACCTTTATTCCGAAAATACAGAATCCACGTGAGATAGGTGATCTCAGACCTATCAGCATACTACCTGTACTATCGAAAGTCCTGGAACAACAACTTTCTAACTTCATTGAAATTAATAATATACTTCCAGTAAATCAATTGGGATTCAGATCAAACTATAGCTGTGCCACTTCACTGTTAAGTGTCACTGATGATATTATATCTGCTACAGATAATGGCATGTTAACTTGTTTAATTTTAGTAGATTACAGCAAAGCGTTTGACACTATTAACCACACATTATTACTTGCCATATTAAATTATATAGGGCTTAGTGAAAACGCATTAGATTTATTAGAGAACTTTCTGTCCAATAGAAAGCAGCTTGTCAAAATTTATAATTTGACTTCTGACTATGCTACTCCTGAGGCAGGTATACCACAAGGCTCTATTTTGGAACCAATTTTATTTTCATATAAATAGAAAACAGTATTGGTCACAGTTACTTAAATATATTAAATAACAATGATTTGAAAATAATTAATAAATTATTTCCACATTTAGTTCTGTGACTATTGACTTACCTACGTAAGTACGTTAAACAAATGCACATTAAAACAACTTTGCCCGGTAAGTAGTTGTTTTAATGTGCATTTGTTTAACGTACTTACGTAGGTAAATCAATAGTCACAGAGCTAAATGTGGAAATAATTTATTAATTATTTTCAAATCATTTTTATTTAATAATTTTATTTTCAATATATACATCATCTTTGTCAAAAAGTCTCGAACATTTTACCTGTAATCTGTATGCTGATGACACTCAGTTTTTATATTCATTCAAATTAGAAGACATTGACACCGCTTGCTACCAATATGAATAAAGACCTATCTAATTTGATGATTGTACCAAACAAACACTCTCTTAAAATAAATCCGAAAAAAACTTCAGCTATAGTGTTTGATCCCAAACATAAACGTGAGGTCGCTAAATCTCTATTTAAAATAAAATTAGATGGATCCGATATATCTTTCACGAACTCCGTACGGAATTTAGGTTTAATTATTGACGAAGAATTACGATTCAAGTTGCACATTAGTAAATGCATCTCTAGAGCCTAAGCTAATCTCAAAATGATTTATGCAAACAGGATATCTTTTAAGAATACTTAAAAAAAATCCTAAAAACTACCATAATATTCTTTTTGTGTGAATACACACAAAAAGAATATTATGTGATGTATTGGTATTAAGTCATTTTAACTTTGCTAAAGTCGTGTATAATACCTGTCATGATAAAGTAACTTCTGCTCGAATACAGAAGATACAAAATGCATGTATTCGTTTAATCTTTCGAATCCGTAAGTTTGATCATATTTCTGAAAAATTTAATGAGTTAAATTGGATAAATATGATTGATAGGAGAGCATTACATTCAGCAATTATGTACTTTAAAATACTTACCTTGCGCACTCTACCGTATCTATATAATATAATTGTATTCCGTACCGATGTCCATAACATAAATGTTAGATTTCAGGGATTAATATAACCTCCGCAACACAAAACTGCATTTTATAGAAGGTCCTTTTCATATTAAATAAAAATGTGTATCCTAGTGCTACGTAATGAGCTCTAAAGTTGCTCTATTACAAGTTTTAATTCTTATTTTGTTTAATTATGTAGTCGCCAACATTGAATTATTTATTAAGTTTATTGTAATTGGTAGGTTAAGTGGAAGAGCAGCGACAGGTTTTGGCCTACCTGAACTTTGCCTACGCAAAATTTATATAACATATTTGTAAACATTATACTATTTGAATTTCAATAAAGACAATATAATAATAATAATTAAATTCTGAGCAATTGTGTAGAAAATGTATAACAAAAAAATATATATTTTTTATGAAACTGAGATCACTTTGACATCTGATCGGCGATCAGACAGAAACAAAAGGTTCGAACAGGATCGATCCTAAAAGATTGTTCAGTAAGATCGTTTCGACCGATTATAAACAAAGATCAATCCTCTCGATATTTTTGATTGATTTTTCTCATCACTAATATATATTATGGAATAAATATTACAGTATTGCTTTAAATATGGGGGGATATATTAGATCAAGATGGTCGTTGCGGGAATGACCGGATTAGCACGCGCTTTGTGAATTTGCAGGAGGTCAATCTTATGACCCTTTCGGCAAAATGTAATACCGTTAGTACATCCTCGAAAAAAATGTAGTTATTTTCAATCACATGTTTACCAAAGGAAATCGTCCTTTGGTAACATGAATTAGTTAAATTATCAATTAAATTGACGAACTTAAATTGCGGAAGAGTCAGGGTGAAACTGATTTGACTATCAAATATAAAAATGGCGTCCCTCGTATTATAAAATCTGGCATTATTGGAGCTAAAATTACCAAAAATCCACAAAAAACTAACGATTTACTTTCAGAATACTGGCGGTCTGAAATCAAAGCTTCGCGATTTCCACCTTAAAGTTAACTGTTGCATTTATGATGTTATAATTCTCATTGAAACGTGGCTAGATAATTCTGTGAACAATTCTGAATTAAATTTTCCTAATTATATTATTCATCGTCAGGATAAATCAACCCTAACCAGTAATAAACTCAGAGGCGGAGGCGTCCTAATTGCAGTTAGATCTGATCTTAATTGTATTAAATTAGACTCACCCATTAATAGTGTTGAACATTTATTTGTTAAAATTAACGATAGAGTTATTTTAGGTGCTACTTATATTCCACCCTCCTCTCCGTTAATTGTTTATGAACAACATGCAGTTGCTATAGAACAAATTTGTTTGGATAATCACAATTTGGATTTTATTTTTTGCGGCGATTATAATTTACCAACTGCTTCTTGGGATATCGCAGCTAATAACCTTTTATCAGATAACAATACTTCTCAATTCGCTCATGCTTTATGTGATTGCTTTAATTTTAATCATTTGCGCCAAAGAAATAATTTATCCAATGATCACGGTATTTTTCTTGACTTAATATTTTCAAATTTGTTTAACTTAAATATTAGAAAATCTAGTGATCCACTTCTCAATAATAATTATCATCACATTTCTTATGAGATTTCTGTACTGCTATACGATTCATCTGACCATTTAAATACCAATTTCAGTTATTACGATTTCAAATCGGCCGACTATATGGCAATTAACGATTATCTATGTAATATCGATTGGAATCAGTTATTTATGGAACCCAACATTAATTCAAACTTAGATGATTTTTATAATATTATTAACTCTGCCATTTCTCTCTATGTTCCGAAAAAGTATTATAAATCTTCAAATTATCCTAAATGGTTTAATCACGAGCTAATACAATTAATCATAGCTAAGAAAAAAGCTCATACTGCCTTTAAAAGTAGTGGCAATTTTACTGACTATGAAACTTTTAAAAACCTGAGATTTTCTTGTCGTAATTTAAGTGAAACACTGTATCAATCCTATATTAGTAAATCTGAAAACAATATAAAACGTAATTCAAAATTGTTTTGGTCGTTTGTTAATGATTGTAAAAATGTAAAGGGTTTTCCGAATAAATTGTTTTTCAATGAAAAGCAACGCAACTCAGGAACTTCCTGTGTGGATTTATTTGCCGAATACTTTAGTAGCGTGTATACCGAGGATCTTACGAATGCTCGATCTTTTAATTACGGCAATAAAATTCCTTGTTCGTTATTCAACGTAAAATCCTCTGAGATTTTCAATTCTATTAACGATTTAAAAGATTCACTTAACTGTGGTCCAGATGGTTTACCACCGTATTTTTTAAAACGATGTATATTCTCCCTTACCACCCCGATTGAATCACTATTTAATAAATCTATTAATTCTGCTGTATTTCCAAGTTATTGGAAACATTCATATATTAATACAATTTTTAAAGATGGCAAGAGAGACGATATACAAAATTATAGAGGCATTTCTATTCAGTCCACAATTCCTAAAATACTAGACAAATTAATTTCCGACCAACTTATGTGGTACTGCAAAAATATCATATGTGACGAGCAGCATGGATTCTTTGAAGGCAGCTCTACGACGTCTAACTTATTATCTTACCAGATGTATTTATTGGAGACTTTGGAAAAAGGCCATGAAGTTAGTTCTGTTTATACAGATTTTTCCAAAGCTTTCGACCGTGTTAGTTACTCTGTTCTTTTAAATAAACTGGTGGGCCTTGGGTTTAGTGATCATATTGTAAAATGGTTCGATAGTTTCTTACGCGAGCGTAAACAATTCGTTAAAATTGGCAACTTCGTGTCCAGAGCGATCAATGTTACATCCGGTGTACCACAGGGGTCACATTGTGGCCCTATCCTTTTCTTGCTCTTTGTTAATGATATTGGTAGTTTTATTAAAGGTTGTAAATATTTAATGTTTGCGGATGACCTCAAAATATTTAGAAAAATCGAACAATTTAGTGACCACAGTATTTTACAGTCAGATTTAAATAACTTAGCTATTTGGTGCTCAATAAATAATCTACATCTAAATTTAAAGAAATGTCTATCTATTTCTTTTTGTCGACGTAAAGTTACGAAATTTGAATATTCAATCAACAAATGTAAGTTACCCTCTGTTGAGACGGTTCGCGATTTGGGTGTAGTATTTGACTGTCGCATGACTTTTGTGCCCCATTTTAATAATATTACCAGTAAAGCTTTTTCCATGTTAGGATTTATTAATAGATTCTCTAAACAGTTTTGTTTGGCTACTTTCAGGACTCTTTATGTTAGTTTGGTAAGACCGCAGTTAGAATACTGTTCGATTATCTGGTCTCCATATTATAACAACAACATTGAGTTAATTGAGAAAGTTCAGAATAAATTTTTATTACTGGTATCATTTAGAATGGGAACAGGTCGGGCAGAGTACAGTCGATCCTACATTTTGAGAACCCTAATCTTGAAATCCCTACAACATCGAAGGGTTACACTGGATATGTGTTATGGATTTAAACTGATCAATGGCCTTGTGAACTCCAGTTATTTACTTTCGCTATTGAATTTTAATTTCTTTGTATCCACAACTGTCCGTAGCAGGCCATTGTTCCGGTTAAACTTCCATCGCACTAGTTACGGTGTTCATAGTCCAGTCTTGCTTATAATGCGGCATTGTAACTTACTTATGTTAAATCCTAATTTTCTTATTTTTTCAAATTCGTATCATGTATTTAAACGCCACCTATCATTTATTGATCTCGCTAATATTAGTCACTTATAGCATTTTTGTATTTTCTCTCTGTCTTTTTAGTGTTGTAATGTTCTATTAACTGTAATTATTTATATTGTATGTGTTATTATATATTTTTTTGTAATTTTGAAAAAGGAGAAATCCGTAAATTAATAATAAATAAAATAAATAAATAAAAATTATGCCGAAAAGATCGTTTATGTTCCTGGATTGCTTGCTCTGATATTAAAATTCGAACCCGATTGTCCAATATATACACCCTTACAATCGTGATATGTTAATTTATAAAGCACCAATATGCTGGGTATATCTAATTTAGTTTTTGGGTTAAAAACGTGTGTTTAAATCCTTCTAAATGTTTTAAGGACACATCATTGGTTTGAATATTGTACTTTTTTAACTGTACCTGTGTAATATTATGATTTAAGCAATATAAATCGGTTTTTCGAACCTTATGTTATCGTCGTTTTTCCCCAAGTGAGGATTACAAGAATTCAGTAACACCCTGAAGTATTATTTAGAGCTTAACGTAATTCAATTTTAATTATTTCCAAACTAGCCAAGTTATTATTATTTATTTTGATCGGGAGTCTTTAATTTCAAAAAGATAAAGGCCTTTGCCATCCCTCCTTGATCCTCATCAGACCAGTGTGTTCCATGTGCAATGCCTTGATTGAACGAATCTTGTATTGTATTTAAATAAATGACAAATTATGCAATAGATGGCGCTTGCGTCATCTCTCAATTATTATGATTCATGATAAATTCTGTTTATATATTTCAAATTATGATTCTAATATTAATAACAAATATCCGTGTATATAAACTGAAATATATTATGAAATATAATTAATTATTTACATTGTTAAATCAACAATTTTATCGCAACCGCAACAATTAAACAAACACACAATCAGCGAACAGCATAATATAATTCCCACAAATACACACGTCGCGTCGCTCGGATGCAAAATTCGGTAGGAAGTCAACCAACCCACTGACATAGTTATTTATTAAATATATTATCAGCACCTGTACGAATGCTCGTTAAGAATATAACAAATATTGATCCTTACGTTGTACAAGCGCAGCGCAATAACAATAATACCAATAGTGAAGAGATTGATAAAAGAAAAATAAAGAATGGAGAGTGAATTATGCACTTGTCCCCGATAAAAAGATACGTTATCAGTGGGAGTCGAGTCTTCGAATTGCAGGTGTTACCGCCGCGTACAAATTCTAATCCGCTAATCCGACTTTATACACAAACACCTGATTATATGTGTTTTATTTGTGTTTGCATGAATATCCTTGTTTTCGGTGTTGTAAATATGCAAATCTTGATTTATGGGTGCTATAAAATGTTGTTGTGAAGGATCGATTGATGTAATAAGAAATATTTTATGAAATTGTTCATAATACATTATATTGAAATAAACTCGCAATAATATAAATAAATAATAGAGATGTAAAATAATCAATGGTTGTTTCGCTATACAGTAGCTTCATCAGACAGCTTAGAAAAACAAACGTTTTCACATCGACTGCCTGATGAAGTATTACTGTGTAACGAAATAATTGTAGCATTGTTTATAATAAAGTTTTTGAAACTTTTGTTTTCTTTTTCTTGTAAGGAATGTTTTAAATCGGTATTTTATATTTTTGTGATAAGTGCACAAAATTGAATCTGTTAGAAATTGTAATTTCATTACATTCAAATAATCTTCTAAATAAATTTGAAGTAATATTATTTAAATTTTCTGTATCTGTATTTCAAATATCTTTCAAGTTGACTATAGTAGAAATATTGTCGAAATCGAGCTATAATAAAACATATAGTCATAAAAATACAGTCAACATTATTTCATTTATTTTAATAAAATCTGGAGAAAAAACTGTTGCTGAAAGAAAATCATGACATAATAATAATAATAATCGTTTATTTTCTCAACAGACTACAGTCCAATTAGAGAGAAAATATCTTGTTTACATAGTCGTAAATAACAAAAGTAAAATATAATAAAATGCAAAAATAACAATAATGCGAATAAAAACTAAGAAACTAACATTGATGGTAAGCTACATAATTGATGTACAACAAACAATCAATTATAATTAGCAAAAGATACACAAAATATAAATAAAAGTTATCATACTATATATATATATATATATATATATATATATATATATGCGCTTTACAATAATTTTTTCTTCACTTCTAAACAGAAACAAGTGAAGGGATTGGAAAATATATCTACACAATGCTGAATATTATGATAGTGTCTGATCATTTTATTTAAGGGCAAATTGAAGTGAAAATTCGTGCAAGGTGTTGGGAAGAAAAATGTATTTATATAACGTGATTCCACTCTAGGTACTGCAAAAGAAATATTATCAACAAAACTAGGGTTATCAATTAATCCATTAACCAATTTATATAAATCCAGTATGCAAATATATTTATGCCTGTTATGGACAGAATCAAGATTGAATTCATTTAAAAGGTCAGAATATTGCTTCGTATCATCTGAATATATATTATATTTTTTATGATACAAATATTTTACAAACTTTTTTTGAACCCTCTCTAAGATGTTAATATATTTTATATAGTGAGGTGACCAGACACTAGCACAACAACACAATTTACTAAGTACTAGTGATTTGTATAAAGAAATTAGTGTAGGTATAGATTTGAATTCTCGACCATTTCTAAAAATAAAACCAAGCAGTTTAAATGCATGGTTGGCAATTGTTTGAATGTGCAATTTGAAACATTGATTTCTATCAAAAATAATACCAAGGTCCTTAAATTAATTTGTTCTTTCGATTGAGGTACAAGCAATGGAATAATCAAATATTATAGGATTCAGAATCCGATAATATGACATTACACGACATTTTCTTGGGTTAAGCATTAAACCATTACTAGAGCACCAATTATTTAACATATTCAGATTATTTTGTAATGTAAGGTAGTCATCTATAGTGTTAACAACATGGAAAAGTTTAATATCATCAGCATATATGAGATAATTGCAATTGAGGTGGCAACACACATCATTAATATACAAAAGAAAAAGGTCTAGACCAAGATTTGAGCCCTGAGGTACCCCACTGGAAGCTGTGTAAGAATGAGATATATAACCCATGTAAGTGACTTATTGTGATCTATTTTGTAATTAAGTTTTAAGAACATTAATTATATTTGAGCTGATACTGTATCTATTCAAGCAAGCGATTAAGTTTTTATGAGGGATTCGATCAAAAGCTTTGGTGAGATCTGTATACAAAACGTCAATTTGTTTGCCATCATCTAAATTTCGAGATATAAACTCAGTAATATTTAATAAGTTTGACTGGGTAGATCGTTTTTTTATGAATCCATGCTGATTTGTGGATATAGACCCCTCAACTTGCGCATAAATCTCGTCAACCAAAATACTTTCAAATACTTTTGAAAAATTAGATATTAGTGAGATAGGGCGGTAGTTGTCGATATTATTACGATTGCCTTTCTTAAACACATGATTGACACATGTAATTTTCCAACAATTTGGGAATATTCCAGTTTTAATATTAAATTGAACTTAACCAAAAACTGACGGCAGTCCTTAAGGAAGAATGATGGAATCATATCTGCACCCATTGTCAATCTAGGTTTCAACTTGCGTAAATGCTTCACTACAATGTCTTCATCTATTTTAAAATTACCAATAAAGTCATAAGTATTATTAGGTAATGGCATTGCTGTTATTGTAGACTTCACTAAAGTAATCGGCGAATGCGTTGACGATGGACAAGGGGGACTCGAAAACTTCTTCTCCATGTAGCATGCGTCCAGGTATTCTAGAATTACGTCTTTTTTCGTTAACGTACAACCAAAATTCCCGAGGTTCTGCAGCAATGTTTTCTTCTACTCTGAGGAGGTGTTTAGAGTAAGCTACTCTCATCTTGTTCTTTAATGATTTCCGCAATATATTGTATTTAGTATATGTTTCGGTATTATAATTTTTCTTAAGTTGAAGTCGAATCCGATTTTTATTACGCGATAATTGTCTAATTTCTTTGTCGCACCAGTATGGTAAAGAGTGAGAGGCTTTGTGTGGCTTCCGTATTGGGACATTATTATCTAATATATTATATAGTTTAGAATACAGAATATTGCATGCGGAATCGACAGTAACAGTAGAAAATAAATCAGACCAGTCAACTTCGGCAATGTCACTATACAACAGCTGTAGATTAGCAACCTTGAAATTATAAGATTTTAAAGTGCGTTCACTGCATTTGAAGTTAATTCGATAATAAGTGAGTATTTACAATATATGGCAGGGTGGTGATTATGCTTGTTGATTAAAATGTCTGTCGCTTTTGAAACTTCTCCATGTGACGATGAGGGAATAATAATAAAATCCAAAATACGAGAGTTGTCATTAGTCACTTTGTTTAATAGTATCATATCATTTAGTGATAAAAAATTCAATAATGGTGAAATGGAATTTGACATTTTCCTGTTAATTATCCATTCATAATAATGCGGTAGGTTGAAATAACCAAAAAGTAATAATTTTTTGGTATTTAAATTGTCCTCGATGAATTCGAAAAGCTTCAAATATTCAGATGTTCCAGTATTAGGTGGTATATATACACACACGTTTATCAAAAATGTATATTGGAAGTATACTCTTATAGCTTATAGGTGATAGAAATATTCCATTGTAAACTGATCTCCTCGCATTTATAATGTTCATTGACAGCAATAAGAACACCACCGCCTTTAGTATTAAGTCTATCACGTCGAAAGATATTATACTTCTCACAAAAAAGTTCACTGCTAAGTACTCCATCTTTAAGCCACGTTTCCGTTAAAGTAATAATGTCATAATCACAGGCGAGTGTGTTCAAGAATATCTGGTTTATTTTATTATTTAGTCCCCAAACGTTTTGGTGATATATTGAAAGTGTACTCTGCTGGACAACTATTTTTTTCCTGACGTTTGTGACAGATTTTAGGTATTATATATCTAATGGTTAAATTATGTTCGCCATTATTGGTTCTACGATTTAGTTCCTCTCGTAGTTCTTTTAAATAAGATCGCTGTAGTGGAGTAAGGTCTGCAGTGATTTTCACATTACCGGTTTTGATTGTCTTAGATGATTTTATCACATTAAGAGCAGTATTAGAATCGTTAAATATTACTTTTAATGGGCGTATTCTGTCAGTTTTTTTACCTAAACGAATTGTTTTTGCAGAAAAAGGGATGTCTATTACTGAATTGAGAATTTCGGATACAGCCAATTCATCAGCAGCTACTCTCTCACTAGTAACTGTACTATTATTCTCTGGAACATTATACATAATAACGTTCTTTGAACGATTTATTTTATCCTCAATTTCAGAGCTTCTTTCTATTATATTAGGTGCAGATTGCGTATGACTTCCAGATTTTATAGATTCAAGTTCAGATTGAAGAATCATATTTTTAGTTTCGATTTTAGAGATACGATCCTTTAAGGCTTGCATTTCGGTGTTAATAGCATTTAAAATATCAAGTTTAAGTGCAGTAAATTGCTTTTGAATCGAGTCTTCCATCAGAGATATTAATGAATTGGGAATAATACTATGAAGTTGATTTACTGGAGAACATTTTACACAGATCCATTTATCGCCTTAAGTTTTATTAACTTCTTTTAAATAGTATTCCAAACACGGACTATTAAGTCCAGAGCACGTTGAATGTGTCCAAGAATCACAGATTTTGCAGTGTAAACCTGTACCACGATTAATGTTCTTGTCACAAACGTTGCAATTAAGAACCATATTAACGATGATGAATCAAGGACGTATTTAAAATATGAAAAGGATGTGTAAACAAACAAGGTCACACGCTTCATACCACAGTGCCCGTTGTGATGACTTAATTATTTTTTCAAACAAGGAAAAAGGCAACGGATAATAAACAATAGAGAAAACGATAATAAATGATACAGGGGAGGGAATTAATACAATTATTTAAGTGTATAGAATAATTAAATTGAAATAAATGATTTGATTTGGTTGGAATCAAACCCGGATTGTCCAAATATCAAGACCTCGCTTTGAACACCAAGCCACCGGGCTAATTACACTGTTATTGAGTTGAGTTGGATGAACAATTTATTATATCATAAAATAAGTAAAGTGAACTGTTAATTTAAATTTATAGGTTATAGTTAGGTTATAAAGTTTATTTATTAATTTAATTGTTAATAGATATATTCATTTAAATAAAAACTTGCCCATTTGTACTGAAACTATCTTTACTACACTATAGCACAATACAATAAGTTTAATATTTCATATTTTAATATAAATTAGTTTAAAAATACGACGATGTACCTCGATCTTGCACGTACTGTATGAAAAATATATTTCAGTAAAATTATTTGTAGAAATTTGCTATTATAAAATTACAGTTACTTGGGACCGCAGATAAAACAAAAAGAGCGGTAGAATTATAATTCGAAGACCTTACTGGATCCCAAAAATCCCAACCTCTAACTGCATCAGATTATTAAAATCTACAGTTGATTACTGTAGCACTTAATTTTTGAAAATACATGTATACTTTAATAAATAATTTTGATTTCCTAATATTTTTTTATTTACTTTCACTACAATTGTTACCCTGCGCTGTACCTTCTTCAGATGAAGAATCGTAATGATAATTTTTACAGCGAGGTTCTTTTTTTTCTTCAGCTGGAGTAGTGGAAAGCTAGAGAGTTGGATTTGTTCATTCAGCAAAAGGCCTGAGGGATGTTATTTAATTATTTCCAGATTTTCCAGAATATTTAATTTTCTTCCTTTGCTGGCAATGTGGAGGATTTTAAACTCTGTTAAAGCATTGGTTCTCTTCTTTCAGTTGATTAGCATAAGTTGAGGTGTTCTTATCACTTGAGAATGCTTTGTGGTGTTCTTTAATTCGATCATCAAATGCTCTCCCCGTTTGTCCAATGTACATCTTGGGGCAATCACCACAATTTAACTGATAAACTCCACAGCGATGACCCTTTTCGGTCTTTATTGTTTTTTATTATTTTTGAGAAATCTGTTCATTCGGGTCTCTTGCTGAATGAACAAATTGAACTCTCCAACTCCCCACTAAAGCTGAAGAAAAAAGAACTTCATTCCACCACACTTGTGGCATGGGGGTGGAGTGAAGTTCTTTTTTCTTTAGCTTTAGTGGGGTGTTGGAGAGTTCGATTTGTTCATTATATATATTGTCAATTTCTCTGTAAATATTATCATTAAAATTCTTCACCTGAAGTGAAATTAAATACAAAATAGTTGAAAATCAAAAATATATTTTATTTATTTATTTATTAAAGTATTGAAATCTAGTTTCGATAAATTAAATATTAACATTTTAGTGAAAACAGAAAATTTAAATATACTGGAAATAATTATAGAAAATAATAACCATCTTTCATTTTAAAACAAATATTACAAACAAACAGAAGGGCTCGCAATGGTTTTCTTCTCTAAATCCCTTGCTAGCAGAATTTTTCATGAGCATTTAATCAAAATAATTTTAGAATCTCCGCTAAATAAGAAATGTATAAAATGGGGCATAGTTACGTCGACGATATTTTAGCTTCACTTGTAGGAACCGGCAGACAACTAACACAATTTTAAAATTTTAAGTATACCCTGGATTCTAAATTAAATGCACTTTAAAAGCAGAAACCAATAACAATTTTAAATGCCTTGATCTTTCCATTACTAAAAGTAAAAACACCCTAACCTTCGTTAATTACCGAAAGCCGACTATGGTTGTAAAATCCAAGTTATACAAACAAAGTAAAAGGTGTTTTATTTATTAAAATTGAATTATAATAAATTACAAAGTAGAAGCCTCAATAATTAACAAATATTTTATTTATTATCAAGTCAATCTATTAAAATAAATTGAAGACGACGCAAGCGTCATATTTTGCCTAATTTCATGTAGTATAAAAGGTAGACAATCGAGAATTGTTTCGTCCTTTAAAGGAAGGCGAACTTGTCTTGTTTATGAGAACAAGAAACGAAATTAATTTAATAAAATGATCAACGCTGCTAGATAAATAGTGGTTGATCATTTTATTAAACAATTTATTAAATATTTAAAGCAAATCTTAAAGGCATTAAACGATTAACGACACTTTTAAAGGGAAACCTCTATGTGTGAATTAATTGTTCAAATAATTTGAAACAAAGAAATCTTATAAAGCACTAGAAGCACGTCCATAATGCTAATATAATGTTTCCTAATTTATATTTATTTCTGTTACTGGATATATCGTAAACCTAAATAGTTAGATTTTATAAAATATTTTTTCCAGCTTGTATTTTGTACTTTAGTTGGTATTTAAATGGTATTTTCGCTTATTTACAAAAATTGCTATATTCGTTAACGGGTTAATTAAAAAAACGATTGAAAAAATGTTGTATAATTAATAGACTTTGATTAAAACACTTGGTTTGTTTCACCACCGGTTAAGTGAGAAATTAATTCAAAAAAATGTTGTATAATTAAATAACTACTGAAAAAAAGTATATAGTACTCGAAATGTACATATTTTTTCAGTAAAGAACTGAAAAATGTAATAAATAAATGCAATAATTTACTAATCAATAAAAGTTTTGCAAGAGCAGAGTGGCGCAGTGGAAGCGTGCTGGGCCCATAACCCAGAGGTCCGTGGATCGAAACCATGCTCTGCTAAGATAAATTTTGAATTCTGAAATCAAAATTATTTCTTTGTAGAACTTTGTGGAACATTTAAAATAATTAAACCAGTATGTATTTCTGGAGAAACTTGCGTAAACTTTAAGAATTCTAAGTAAGAATTTAACTTTTGCCAAAATTTACTTTTCTCTATAAAAATTAATTGAAATAGTTTCGTTTTAATAAATTGAACGCTTTTTTACTTCGTTTATATAACTCTGATTGCTTTATTGTTGACTATAGCTTCGACAATCTTAACGTGTCATTATCAAAATTGTCATTAAGGTTGTTGAAACTATAGTCAACAATAAAACAATCTCCTTTATAAAAACGAAGTAAAAAAAGTGTTTCATTTATTAATATTGAATTATAATGTATAACAAAATAGAAGCCTCAAGAATTAACAAAAAATAGTTTAATTTATAAATGCATTAAATTGAAATAAACTTTTAAAAATGATAATTATACATACGAAATAAAAGTAGCATTCAAATTATTCTATTTACTTTCGTTTTTTTTATATTTTAGAAAATTTGAAGGATTTTTGCAACAGCAGAGTGATGCATACTGGAAACATAAGCCGTGGATCGAAGGCTCTGCTAAGGCAATTTTTAAATCTTAATAAAAATAAACTAGAAAGTTTATGTAACTTTTAAAATAGTTAATCCAATAAATAATAGTAACCAATAAATATGATTTTATAAACATCGCGAACAATCATTCTTCACAAAATCTTTAATCTTTAAAAATAAAATAAATCATTGATTAAGATTTATTTTATTTTTTAACGCAAACGTGTATAGATTAAATCAATAGTTAATGATGCACCAATAAAAAAGAGTATTCATTCACTTGATCATAGTTGCAAAAGAAGAAATAATTTATTAATTATTTTCAAATTATTTTTATTTAATTTTTCTTAATGATTTTTTTTTTTATTGTTATGATTACACTCGAATGAGGCTAAATAAATTGATCGGAAAATGGCGTTACACCGCATCAAGATATTTCCATTGCAGAAAATAACAAATGGAGTTTATAGGTCAAAGAAAATGATAAGATCCTCCACATTGATATCGTTTTATTAGTAAATATAGAAGAGAAGGATAAAGAGAAACATAAGGGCTTAAACAGATATGGCGTGTTGATAGCTCCAAAATAATTCCTATAATTGAGGGAGCAACACAATTTAAGAACGTACAGTTTGAAAAAAGAATCTATCTGGAGATGCAGAAGTCGATTCTACTAGTTTCATGCAACATAAAAAGTCCTAAACCTACCAGCTTTCACCACCCCACAAATGCAATATTAGGTAACAGTGTATACCTAATCTTGCACTAAGATTAGAATAACATGATCCCCATGAAAACGTGACCCTAAAAAATAACAATAATGTGTCTTTATTTGTATATTAGATTCCACTTAACTTACAACAAATACTATACGCGATAGAGGCAAGACGTCCTTTAGAAACCATCAGAGTCATAAAAGTTTGGAAATTCGAGTCACAAAAGTTTGGAGGAAGGCTGTGACAGGGCTTCCTCAAGAGTGCGGTATTTTCAGAAATTATAAGTGTGTGTTTTTAAAAGTGAAGTGCGCAAATTGAATGCTTGCAAATGCAAACAAACAATAACAGGAACTACTCAAGAAAAGGTGGCAATAAAAAAGACAAAAAATATATCAGAAAAAATTAACAGTGGACATAATACTAATCAAGAAAACGTGAATATAGCAAGTACAAACGTTGATCAAAGAAAAAATCTAGAAAGAAAACAAAAAGTAACCGAAGAATTAGAAAAACGAACTGTCAGCAATAAAAGCCAAGAGTAACAAACACAAAGAAGAGGAAGAAATTTATAAAGGAGAAAAGCCATTCAAAGCAGCAACGACACCTCGCTTGATATTAAGGGAGTAAAGAAAATGGTTCACTACCACGTATATAGACTACATCTAGGTCACACTGCAGAAAATATGAAGCATTTTTTAAAAAATCAAAATTTCACACAAGTAAAATGTAAATAAAAAATAAATTGACGAAATCCGACGACAAAGATGACATTAGAAATCCAAGTACATGGCCCAGAGATGTTTCTATAATTTTTTTATGCATAATTCCCCTAAAAAAGAGAATACACCAACCAGCAGCAGCATATAATAACGATATTTCACCAAAATATCCAATTCATAGGAAATGTAATAAATGAATTAAACGTTGAAATAATAAAAAAAAAACAATTGTGACATTGTATGCGTCTTTAAACACTGGAAGACGGAAGAACAGCTGAAGAATTATTAAATAACAAACTGCACACTAGCGAACGCCTTTTGCAGGGAAATCAACATTCATAGAGGAACCGCAATTTATGTAAGCAACAATATAAGACAGTGCCAAAAAGACTTAAATCAATTACCTCTTTCTTTTATATTTGAGTATACGGCTATTCAAGTGGAATATGAAAATAATTATAACATTATTATAATTGTCTATAGACCGCAATACGGATGCTTACAAGATTTTTTTGAGTTATTTGAAAAAATGTTAAAATTAGCATACAATGAAGGTATATATTTTCATCTGTGGTTTTAACATACATTTTCCTTAGAATTCTCCTAATAAATACAAACTTATGGAAATGGTATATGCTCATGGCTTAAATGAATTAATTAAAGAACCTACCCGATTTTCTAACAAATCATAATCACGTATTTACAACATATTCACCAAATATCCTGAAATAAAAAGCACTAAAATAATATACACAAATATAAGTGATCATTTAGCTCAATTAATTACAGTTCCAATCAAAATGTCAATTCAAGACAGTACATGCGCTTAATCACAAGAAAAAATATTGAACAGTTCACAACTGAGCTGAAAAAAAAATGGGAAGACATATTGTTCTGCGACCTAGAACAAGTAAATAAATAATGGGACATATTTAGTAATATATACCTAAACTTGATGAATAAATACTTTGTTAAAAAAGTTAATAATTACAAACAAAGCTTATAATTCGGAAGAAATTAAAAAAATACGAAATGAAATTGATATTTTATTTCATTTTATAATCAAGATTATTTAGAAACTTACAATAATGCCAAGAAAAAATATTACAAAACTTTTTAGTGAACATAGATCAAAATTATACAGAAATATAATAATCACATTAGATAATCCAAATAAAAGTATCTGGAAAATAATAAACTAAATTAAAGATAACACACAAAAAAAATAATTAAAAATTAAGAGGACATCTTTAGAAATTGCTGAAAATTTTAATTCATTTTTTATAAATATTTCATCTGAAATAACATCTAATATAAATTCAATCCCATACTCGGATACCATAGTAGAAAATGATAGATCAATTTTAAACCGCTAACCCATATTATTAACAACTTGTTTCAATTTAGAATATATCCTGACAATCTCAAATTAGTATTAATCAAGCCCATATTTAAAAAGGAGACAAAATAAAAATTGAAAAACACCGCCTAGTTAGCCTACTACCAGTGTTTTCGAAAATATTTGAATTTCTCATAATTTAAAAAATAACACATTTCTTAAATTCTAACATTAGACTCAATAAAATGCAACACGACTATGTTGTCTAAAAATCCACTATGACCGCCATTACCGACTTCTTTGGACAAATCTCGAACAAAAACAGGTAACAACAGGTATTTTCATTGATTTATGTGGATGACAGTATAGCTTTACAACACAATCTTGATGCGATCAGTAGATGGTGTAGAATTAAGAAATTATCTATAAATCCCAGTAAATGTAAATTTATGTCTTTCTCGCGAAATAGAACTATTTATTATAGTTTAGCAATCTTGTATGTAGGTGAGTTTAAATTTGAAACTATTGCTCTCCATTTATATATACAGGGTGGCGCAAGATTACGATGAAGTCCAGTATCTCAGTTATAAAGAAATATACAAAAAAATGTTACTTACATTATTAGTAGCTACTGTCAAAATTCACATTTTAAAATTAGTTTCATATATACAAGGTGTCCAATAATCACGTAACGTATCAAACATATGTTTTTTTAAATGGAATGATATATTTTTATGAAGATTTTCGATTCTACGTTTAAAAATAATCATTTTTTATATAAGATTTAATAGGTCAATTTTTCATAGTTTAAAAGTTATAAACAAATGAATGTTGAAATCGATAAATGTTTAGAGCCTAATATTTCAATAATGAAAAATGAAATAAACATTCTGTCAACGCCATACAAATGCAAAAATACTTAATAATAGAAGAAATACTCTTTTTTTCTCTTAAAACATTTTTTTTATATACAAGGTGAAGCAATACGCAAAATGATTTTTTTCTCTTTTTACTTAAATGGGACACCCTATATTTTTTATGCTATTTCAATAGAAAATTAATCACTCTTCATTTTTATATAACATATTAAATAGCTACCGTCTACCGTTTTTGAGATATTTAATCTCAAATACAAATTTGGTATAGAATTTTTAATCAAAGTAGGCCGTGCCAGAACAACTAATTTATTTAGTTGTGAAAGTTACGCGAACACAAATATAAAATAATTTAGTGAAACGAATAATCAAGTGTATTAATTAAAATACATCATAATTCATACATATTTTTTTACCACGGGATAAATGAGAATTTAATAAAAGAAAGTAAATAAATATTAAGCTGTAATTATTTTAATACGCGATAATATTGAAAATACAACAATTTAAATAGGTATGTTCTTGGCTGTGCGCCAGGATCCAGGTACAACGAATCTTCTTATCTCAGGAATGCGTTCTCGGAGTGAGTCGTCGATCGTTTTTTTCTTCTTGATTTGCGATAATTGCGCTCTTGTATTTCGATTCAGTCGTCCGAAAACGCGCAGTGTTCATTATTCCGGTTTAATTTTTAACGTTAGAAATTATTAATAATTAAAAACGCGATTTATTTTTGTTTATGAACAAGTGGTAATTAGTGAGTGGTGGAGGTGAGTTGGTTTTCGATTGACCAGGAATGGGTTGGAAGTTATTTTTTCTATTAAGGTATGTTAATATTAATAATTTATTTTTAAACAGATTTTACGATTCCTATTATTATCATCAATTTATTCTCAAAAATTGCATTTGATTAAATAATTTGCTATAGAATTTTTAACCAAAGTAGGCCGTGCCAGAACAACTAATTTATTTAGTTGTGAAAGTTATGCTTAATATTATAATTAGTAAGTAAAGTACATTTTACGTTATATTTTGTAACACTGGTGCAGTTAAACATACTTCTTCAATAAATGATTAATTTAATTGTTAAAAACTAACAACAACTATATTTTTTAGTTATTATTCGAAAAATATTTAAAATATTCCTATATGCTTCTTAAATTGATTTATTTAAACAATTCATGTTGACTGAAAAACCGAAAATAGATACTAAGTGAAATAATAAAATATTTATATCATTATATTTTGTTAACATTTTTATGTATTTATTTCACATTTTTTTTTTAATTCAATAGCATTCAAACATCTTAAAATATAAAAAATATGTCCCAATAACCATTATAACTCGCTAAATAATCGTTGAGCAACTATTTTCTTTATATTTTGCATGCGCCTTTAAATATCGATTGTCATTTGAATATCCTTTTAGGTTAGGGAGTAAGTATGTTATTAAATACCAGAAAACGATTATGAATTGCATTTGTTTTAATTATAGCCTACTTAAATTATAGATTATAAGCGAAACTTATAATTTTGTACTTTGAATTGAAATTGTGAAAAAATGGTAACAGATAGGGGTATCGTTTATTATACAAAAATTAAAGAACAATCAATTTTCTATTGAAATAGTGTAAAAAAATATAGGGTGTTCCATTTAAGTGAAAAAAGAAAAAAAATAATTTTGCGTTTTGTTTCACCCTGTAGACAATATTTACTTTATGGTAACAAACGATTATTCCTTATATTATTAAGCATTTTTTCAATTAAATTGCGTTAACAGAAAGTTTACATCGTTTTTTATTTTTGAAAAATAAGGCCCCAATCTTCCATTGATTTCAACCTTAAATTGTTTATAACTTTTGAAATATTAAAAACTGACCTAATAAACCTTATGTCAAAAATGATTAATTTTAAGCGTAGAATCTAAAATCGACATTAAAAATATAGCATTCCATTTAAAAAATCTAATGTTTGATACGTCACGTGATTATTGGACACCCTGTATATATGAAACCAATTTTAAAATGTGAAGTTTTACAGTAGCTACAAATTATGTCAGTAATATCTTTTTGTAAATTTCTAAATAACTGAGATATTGGACTTCATCGGAATCTTGCGCCACCCTGTATATTATTAATAAAAAAACTAATTAATAGATTAAAATTTAAAAATCCATCTTTACCAAAATTATATTGCTTGCCAAAAATTCATAAACCGGGCAATAAATGGAGACCAATAGTTTCAAATTTAAACTCACCTACATACAAGATTGCTAAATGGTTAGTTAAAGAATTTAAACAATTCAAAATCAATAATGATTTCTCAGTAATTAATTCGATTTGTCCGATAAATTACAGAATATTTCAATAAAGTCCGACGAAATTTTGGTTTCTTTTGACGTTGAAGCATTATTCCCTAGCATCCCCATAGACGACACAATAATCATACTTGAAAACCTATTAATAAAAAATTCAATTACACCAGAAAAAATAGATTTTTACATAAAGTTAACGAAATTAGTGATGGACTGCAACGCATTTGAATTTAACAACAAAATCTATAAACAGACTTTCGGTACAGCAATGGGCTCCCTTTTTGGCTAATATTTTTATGAACAATCTAGAAAATATAGCCAAAAATAAAATAGACAACTTTCCGAGAGTCTAGTTCAGATATGTGGATGATATCTTAGCCGTAATAAAAGCAGACACGAGCATAGAAGACTTACAAACTAATTTAAATGCGTTGTATCCCAGCATTAATTTTACCTATGAAATAGAGCAAAATAATCAAATATCTTTCTTAGATTTATTACTAACAAATAACAAAATAAATAACAAAATAGAATTTAACATATACAGAAAACCTACTCACACATTCAATTATATTCACAATTCCTCATCCACACATTATAAACACAAACTTGCTGCATTTAACAGTATGATATTTAGAGCCCTCTCTCCACAGAAAATAGGAAAAAAGAACTAACACTAATAAGAAAAATAGCAATTTCCTTAGATTACAAAGAACCCACAATTAATAGACTAATTAATAATCACAAAAGGAACCAAAAATTAAAATCGTCCACACATCTCATCCACATTGAAGAAAATAAAAACAAAAAATTTGTTGAAATCGCATACAATTCAAAAACAAGTAGACAATTTACAAAGGTCTTGAATAAATTCAACATGACTCCCGCATTTTACAACAACAACAAATTAAAATCATTACTAGGCAATCAATTCACCAAAAGATGCCATTTAGAAGAGTCTGAAATTTATTCAGTCAATTGTAATGAGTGTAATAAATGTTACATCGGCCAAACGCAGAGGAATTTATTAAAACGTTTTAAAGAACATATATATCACGTTAAGAATAAAAACGTAGACAAATCTGCTTTAGCTGACCATCACTTAAAAACAGGACATTATTTCGTTACAGATGATATGAAATTATTAAAACAATCGTCACACTTTCAATTAAATATGTTGGAGGCAATACAATTGTATAAAAATAAAGACAATTTACTTAATTTCGATTTAAGCCGATTAGAAAATCCACTTTTAAACCTTCTGTAAAAACCGAAAAATATTAATCCTCTGACCTGATCTAATCCCCCCCTTAATGTTTACCGAACTAGCGACACAAATGTAATTACAATTAGGTTTTCCCGTTTTTACCCAATATTGTTCAGGTATATATAATTACGCATTTAGTTTGTAATTTCATTAGTTATTTATAATGAGTGCTTGGCACTCAAAATGTACATCTAACGTATATAAAAAATAAAAGTGAAGTAAGGAATAAAAAGTGTTTTAATTGTGATTAACTAACTTCAAATAACTCAAATTTAAGCAATTAACGCCAGAACAGATTTTTTCAACTTTCTATTCCAAGTACCAATATATTGATTAAATCCCCGATTTTTTTCGATGTGCTCCCTATATAATACAGTGTTAGAACTGGACTCTAGTGTGGATATCTTCTTTATTAAAAATAGGAAATTCTTTTTTAGTGTTGCTATAAGTTTGTTAGCTCATTTTTGATGTAATTATATGTATTGTTCATGTGTTTACTTATGTTTTTGTGTTACATGTGTATATTTTTTTTGTAATATTCATACTTACTTTATCAGAATGTTTACTCATTCAGTGTCTGTATGTAAATAAATAAATAAATAAATCTATTAGAGGGGTCTGATTAAAATGGTTTAAATCTTACCTGAACTGCAGAAAACAATAGGTAAATGTTGTAAAAGACGCAAAACCAGGATTTTCAAAATAATTGATCAGTAAACAGGGCCTCCCCAAAGGTACCCCAAGCGCTTCAACATAATTTATAATATTTACTAACGATCACATTAATGTTATTTCCAACAGCAGCAAAAAATCGTAAATCACACCGACGATACAAATCTATTAACATCAACAAACACAATACAGGAGTCAGGAATAAACGCAGTACAATTATTACATATTTTAAATAATTATTGTTGAAAAATAAAATTATCGACAAATTATGATAAAAACTAATATAATAATTTTTCAAAATAATCATAAAGTTGATGAATTACGGAACTTTGATATGAACTTAAAAAACTGCATAATTAATGAAGTAAAATTCCTAGGCTTAAAAATCAATAATAGGCTAACGGGTGAATCGCACATAAATGAATTAAAGACAGCTTTATCATCATTTGTATATAGTATCCGAGAGAGAAAAATATTTATCTAGATAAAACACCATGACAGCATATTTTTCAAATTTTGTCAGTAAAATAGGGTATGGTTTAACATTTTGGGCAATTCACAAACCATACATAGCTTCACTCTGCAGAAAAAAGTTATTAGAGCCGTATTATAACATGTCATGTAGAGGAAAAATTAAAGGAATTAATAGTCAAACAATTTATGGGTACTATACGAGCCCTAACAACTATATATTATTTTTATTTATTTATTCTATTGGTTTTTAATTTAATACTATGTACTTTGTCAATTAGCAGGAATTAGGGTCAATAAATGACACAAAAAACAAAATTATTATTCTATCACCTCAAATTTGAAGCTGCTGCCAAGAGTAATGGGTGGTCTACGGAGGAGAAAGCTATCGCGTTAACTATGGCTTTAAGATGAAATGCCATGGATATCTTACAAACCCTCCAAGAGAGTGAATTAACAAATTACTCAAAGCTCTTAAAAACTGCGGTATGGACACGAACACCGTGAAGAAGTTTACCGATCGCAGCTTAAATGTAGGAATCAGAAATTGATGGAAACACTCTAAGAGTTTCAAACGGACATCGCACGACTTGTCAGGTATTCTGCGACTGAAGAATTCCCGGACAAATTAAGAATACAAGCATTCATAGAAGAAATGCGGGATACAAATTTCCAACAGCTTCTTCAGTTATCCTTTTCGAAAACCATGATAGATGTTCTAGTAAACGCATTAAAGATTTAGGCTGCTAAAGAAGCTTCTAGAGCACAGATACGCATACGAGAAATAGAGGCCGAAGAAATGATTAACCGCACTTCTTCAACCAAGAAAAAAGTTTTAAAATGTTGGCATTGCGGAGGCATAGGCCACGTGAGAAGCAAGTGCAAGAAATATTTGCAGAAAGTGGCAGGAGAGGAACAGGAAAAAATAAAGAGAGTTAGTGTGCGGAAGCGAACATCTCTGGATATACAAGTTCCAATGACAGCTACGTTAAGGCAATTTATATTTAAGTTTTTGTGTTGACAGAAAAATAAATAAAAGAAGAAATATCCAGGATGCGAGCGATAGAATGAACGACCATTATGACATTAAAGCTACTAAGGAGTATGCAAACCCGGATAGCTTAATGAACCATTTGAAGAAAAGAGAGATCTGTTCACAATGCCCTCTGACTATGCCCTGGCACATTGTGTAGGAAAGGATCTACTTATGACGAAAGGGATAGCAGCCGTATTTAGAAGAAAGTTTGGAGGTATATAATACCTTAGGCAACAGAATCCTATGGTCGAAAAAGCACTGGAATTAGAGAGGGATGGCCAGAAGATGTTTTACTTGGTTACAAAAGAAACTACCCATAGAAAACCGTCATACCAGATTCGCTTGAAAGACCACGGAGTCAAGAAACTGGCTATACCGAAGATAGGATGTGGCCTGGATAAGCTAAGTTGGCGAGTGGTTAGAAAATATTTGAAAACATTTTCGATGGGTCTGGTGTTGAAGTCGTAGTGTGCTGTTTTAATCCCTGGGCAAAATCTGCTACGAAAAGCGTTCCTTGTTACCTCTACAATAGAGGAACATGCACCAAAGAAGCCGACTGCAAGTTCCTTAATGTGGAAACTATTCCGGGATGGAATAGTCTAAGGGGAGGGCAGTGTAACGAAGTGAAAGCAGAAACTGGAAACATCACTCTAGATCGTTCCACAGAGCGCGAGACGGTAAACGCGGCGTCATCGAAAGTTCTGGAAAGTTCGAGAAACAAGCACGCTACACAAGCACGCGCGCTAGCAGTCCGAGTCGGTCTATCACGAACGTCCGAGTGCTCAACATCGCGTTATAACCAAAGAGTGATAATTTGTAGTAAATAAATGTGTTACGTGTACTCTAAATAAATAAATAGATATTGTGTTACTTATTTCCGAGTTTCGTAACAATGTTTTTAATATATGAACGGAATATTAATCATTGATTTCCAACCTCATCAATTTCTAAGGCCATTTGAAGTAAAAATGCCTTAATCTGATTTTAAATACATGGCATTAGATTTTAGTTTCAAAGGAACCACATTATATGATTTATAGATATTGAAGCTAAAACGTCTACAATAAATGGCAGATTTATGCTTTGGAGGTGATAGTAGCCCTCTAAATCTGACCAAATTGTGAATATCGGTTCTAAAGACAATTCTGCGGTACAGCTATGAAGTTTTTGTGATGTGTTATACTTTCGTGATGCAACGAAAGTAAAGTTTTATACGATCAGCTATATTCAACTAATAAAGTTCAGAACATTTTCCAGCAATGTGCTCATACTTTCGTATGCCAAATTTAAACGGATAAAGGAGTTTTGCACTTTTTGTATACGATTTGGAGTTAATTTATCAAAACAATCGTAATAAACTGCATTACAAGAAAAATGTAGTGACTTATAATAAAGCGTACATTTTGTGTTTTTTGTTAAAGAAATTTCGATTTAAGTAAATCAATCTTATACCATTGTAAGCTGATGTTCTACATTGATTAATGCGTCTTTTAAAGCGTAAAGCGTTTGTTATTGATAATTCCCACATTGTAAATGAAATGTACATCTAATGTGTAAATAAAAAGGTGAAGAAAGTTTTAATTTATTGATTTTAAAGCGTAAATAATTCACAAAAATAAGCCCTAAATTTTTCACTGAATTTTTAATAGGAATCAGCGAGTTGTTAATTTCCATATTTCATGTGCGCTTAGCGACAAAACGATGTTTCTTAGGGCCGAATAAGATGGTTTACTTTTTACTTGAATTTATTACTAGATAATGTTTTAATGATATCTGTGAGAAATTGGACGCGTTCAGGGAAATGTAGCGCTGCAGCGCTTTATGAAAGCGGTGTCGCTGAACGGTACCACTTTATGTGTGGCGGTGCAGCGCTTTATTAAGCGATAAAGCATATATTTTTCCGCTTGATCGCTTCTCAAGCCGCACAGCTGTAAACAAAATCGCCATATTTTCGTGAGCGTCCTTAACCTCAAAAGCGTGTTCAGCGCTTTTCACTGCAGCGCTACATGTCTAAAATTTCCCTGAACGCGCTCATTATAAAGGTCTCGATTTATATTGCGATTCACTGAAAAAAAATGCAAGTAAATAAAATTGTATTTTAATGAATGAAACACTTTTTACTTTGTTTATATAACTTGGATTGTTTATTGTTGACTATAGTTAAAATATGTTTCATTTATTAAAATTTAATTGCAATGCATAACAATACAGAAAACTCAACAATTAACAAAATAAAATCCTCACTATTTATATTGAATCGCATTTAATTACTAAACAATACTGTTGGGGTAATTATGGGATTATTTCCATCAATTACACCGCGAACTGTTGTAAGCAGTCTAGTTAAGCACCTTCGGGGTGAAAATGAATTTCAACGGAGTATTTTTGATTTTATATTCGAGATCTGTTCTCCACAACGTTTGTACAAAGAGTGACTTAAAATTAGAAGCCAAACTACATATTTACAAAAAAATCTCTCTCGCCCGGGTGGCGACGGACGCAATTTATCATCCCTTCAAAATAGGGACGCATCCGGTCAACACCATGGGGGTGGTCACACTTCTTGGAAAGTCGATGAAAGCAACCTTGCGAGGCTTAACAAATACAATTTACCCATTTAATATTTAAAGACCTAAGATGTTCTTAAAGAAATCTTCAACACGTGGACAAATGTTTAAACGTTGATTGAAAAATTACTTTGATTTTCAATCAACAGTTTGAAACACTAGTTTATTTATGCGAAACGTATTAAAATTCAACCGACTACGCGTTCAACGTGCGATCGAATGATTTAATTAAATGAAATTTAACATACCTTATAAAGTAATGGCCTCATCTTGAATCCTGCCGAGCGCGCACACACCCCTGCCGGGAAGAGCAGTATCCGTGGAGGAAATATGGCGCCGTGTCGGCACTGCAATAAGGCTTTATTATCCTTTATAAACAGGTAAAAGTGGTAAAGCCGGCGAATGAAAGGCCTTTGCTCCCCGCACACACAAACCCCGCTTTATGGCCCATCGTTTAAACCTTCAAATGACAGACTCTCCTTGCAAGGAGACAAAATTGAACTGTTTATACGCGAAACTATAAAAATATCCCCTTGGAAAAAAAACGACTCTTACTTCATCTAGTTTAACTATTCCCAAAGTAACGATTTACTTTTAACTGTTTCTAGTAGATTATTAAAATAGAAGTAAATATTAGTATGAGATTGTCAAGGATAATATTTGTAGTTAACAATATTGTCAACTTTAACCGCTTATTACTTGATATTGGCTTAATATTTTATAGTTCTGTTTCTTTTGTTGGAAAGTTACACACCTTGGCTGTTTAAAGAAATCATTATGAACTTTAAAAAGTATTAAAAACTTTTTTTAAACAATTAATTCATTTGAAAATGGAACGGTTGGAAATTCGCATTATTTTTTTACGTGGAAGTTAGCCTCACAACTGAAGACTTTCAGCGATCTTATCAAAAGTGAAAACGGCGTTGAGGTTTAAAGGAGGCCATATAGAAATACCTGAATAATTGTAAAATAAAGTTATTATTAAACCACTTATTGCATAATAACACTAGACCACACACTACACAAATGACTGTGGCAAAACTACAGGAATAGGAGTTTAAACTTCTTCATCATCCTCTACACTCAACAGACCCAGCCTAAATTGCGAAAGAAGTGGTAGACAGTGGGTCTACCACTTCTTTCGCAATTTAGACAACTTTTTAAAAAAATATTCCGACAATGCTATAAAACTGGCCTTCCATGAATTCATTGACCCTCGTCTGCCAGGATTTTATACCACCGGCCTGAACAACCTGTCGCTTAAATGGCAAAATTGTATAGACAATATGGGTACATACTTTGATGATTAAAATTATTATTTATATTTGTAAGTTATAAACAAAGTTTGCCTTTTTTCTACAAATGTTATCCTTGACGACCTGATATATGCATAATCTTGATCACTATTGTGTACAGTACATCGAGGATGAATAAGACTAAAATAAACTGTATAAATATTTCAAATACAAAAAAATGTTTGCAAATATTACTTTTATAATATTAATATTATATTTCTTTCTTCACTTCAGTATTTTTCATTAATACTAAATGTATATTTAGAGCACAATTTGTACTTTATCGATAGTTTTTATATATATATATATATATATATATATATATATATATAAAATTGACTAATAAAAAATCCATTTTAAAAAAATGTTTTGTACTCTGTCCAATTTTTCTATATGTGTAGAATAAAATGTAGACCATATTGTACTACCATATTCTAGCTTCGACCGCACTAGGGAACAGTAAAGTAGTCTTAACGTCGAAACATTAAAAATGGATGTGATTCTTAATAGGAACCCAAGATTTCTCATTGCCTTGCGTGAAATCAAGTCGATGTTCTGGTTGAAATTTAATTTAGAGTCGAATGTAATACCGAAGTCCTTCATTACATCAACTTTGTCTAATACAACATCATTTAAAACATACGACAAATTATTTTCCGCATTCCTTCTAGAGAATCTCATGTATTTACACTTACCAACATTGACATTCAAATCATTTCGAACACACCAACTCTGTAAATGATCCAAGTCAGCCTGAACCCTGCAAGTATCGTCAGATTTTGAAATTGCTTTATGCAAGCACTATTTTGACCCTGGGGCATATCTGCGAAGGAATCGGCTATATCCTGTACACTATTATGGGTATTGTTACCATAAGACATAGCTTTAGGAAGACCATCTTCTTTCTTCAGCTTCTGTATATGTCGCCAAAATTTAGTTGGTTTATTATTAATATCCATTTCCATCTTTTTGTAGTACAAGTCTTGTAAATAGCTGCTAAGTTGTTTACACTCACTTCTAAGCCGTCGAAACCGCTGCAAGTCCCTGTTTAACCCACTTTGCTTATACTTCGCATGAATGATTTTGTTAACTTAATCAGTGTAGAGTCAAACCATGCAGGATAATGTTTGCGCTGAACGATTTTCATAGGGACAAACACATCTATAATGTAATAAATGTGATCGTAGAATCTTGTAGTCATAATATTAATATCACATTCACTGAACCAATCGATTGACCCCAAGTAGTTATTAATTTCATTGTAATTGGCTCTACTAAAATCTTTGAATGAATGAATGAATGAATGGGTATGCAAGTCTCAACACAGTCCAAATTCACAGAACGACATATTGCTGTATGATGCACGGAGTTCCTATCCAACAAATCCATTGCTTCAGATATATACATGTCTTCACAATTAGAAAATAACAAATCTAACAAAGTCCCTCGCTGATTACGAATACTATTTTTCTGATCTAAATTCAAAAAGCTGTAGGAATTAGCTATTAAGTCCAAACAGTCATTTGAATTTGTCCCTGGTGAGAGTTCTAATGATAAATTAGTCCAACTTAAAATGTTTGGGATATTGTAATCTCCACAAATAATGAATTTAGCTCTATCATACTGCATACTGATAGACTCAATACAATCGCAGTGGTAACTATATTTATCTAAACTGGAGCCAGGGGAAATATAAATGCCTCCAACAACAATATTAGTTCCACCAACAGTTAATAAAACGAAAAGCTGTTCCAAACGATTCTCCATATTTATTTCTTGTATACCAATATTCTTTTTAGCGGCTATCAAAATCCCACCACCTCGACTTTTAGTACTATTAGATTATGATCTATCTAGTCTGTAAATATTGAAGTTGTGAAATTTTAATTCACTATTTGATATTTCATCATTGAGCCAAGTCTCAGTAAGTATTATGACATCATAACAACATAAATTCACATTTAAAGATATTTCTTCAATTTTAGTTCGCATACCGCTTACATTCTGCAGATACATTTTCAGTTTTTTTTTTTAGTATTGATGGTTTCGGACTTTTTTTATAATTTTCGAAGCTTATTCTCTTTAACAATCCTAGAATTATTGTTAATATATTTAATGGAGAGGTTAGTTTCACCGTTGTTCCTCCTTTCCGCTAATTTCTGGTACAACTCATTAACATTGTTTCTCTGCATTTTGGTTAAGTCAGATTTTATTTGTAGATCAGTTGTCGATGTATATTTGTGTAACGATTTTAATATTAGTTTCGGGGTTTCGGCACATGAAAACATTACTTTGATTGGTCGATTTTTGTTCTGAACCTTGCGACCCACTCTGATAATTTTATGTATAGTTGGTAGAAGTTCAGTATCGGAATTTAACAAGTTATGAATTCCTGCAGTATCATCGTTAATACGTGTTTGTGTATCAATGGATCGAGATTCATCAACATTAAAAATCATTAAGTTTTTAGATCTAATAGTTCTTTCGCTAATTTCTTTAATAATGTTGTAATTATTGGAATCCACCACAGCTTCTTAGTTTTTCTTTGTGTTTTGTAATTCTTCTTTTAATTGTTGATTTTCTATGTCCAGATTGTTAAGTCTGACAATAATCGACTCCATTGTTAATGAAAAATCATTAATAGCTTTTTGTATAGTGGTAGTAAATGCTGACAAGCGACTATCAATAACATTCTCAAACATTCTTTGCATGTCAGATAAAGTATTTGTATTATCTGGCAATTTTGGGGGCGTATTAATTTCAGTAGCTGATGCCAATTCTTCATCTGGAGTACATTTATCGCAAATCCACCTATCTCCCTTTTATTTTCGCGCTTCTTCTACATAATAATTTATACGGTCTATATCCAATCCAATACAAGAAACGTGGTGCCAAGCTGCGCATGCTTTGCATTTAAGCGCGGCCAATTTCGGACTAATATGCAGATGAAATCCGTGTTATTAATTAATCAATGCGGGGCCGCGGCAACGTTGGAACATTGTTAGTAATTAATTATTTATTTATATATTTCACGATAATTATCATTACAAACAATATATAATACATGCACTTAATATCGAGAGTATGAAGATAAATACAAGAATTAAAATTAATAAATAAGAATATACAACTTAATAACTAATAAATTAATATATTAATAAACGCAATCGGGATTAATAACAGTCAACGATCTGCGAAAAGTTGAAAAGAAGGTAAAAAAACAAATCAAAGTTAGCTGACGACAAAAGATAATTAGCGGCGCGCATCAATCTAGAAAGAGGACCATTAGCTTAGATAATATAAATAGAAAACAGTATTCATTCACTTGGTCACAGTTATTTAAATATATTAAATAAAAATGATTTGAAAATAATTAATAAATTATTTCCACATTTAGCTCTGTGACTATTGACTTACCTACGTAAGTACGGTAAACAAATGCACATTAAAACAACTACTTCCCGGGCAAATACCCACGCCGGACATTGAATTACATAATGTACACCTGCTGTTGCACATCAATAAAATATTGCATAATGCAACAAATTTTGATCCGAGAAAAATTTAATGTAAAAACAACAAAAGGAACGTTACATAATATATGGCCATCTGCAGACACGTATTTCGGGATCTATCCCTCGTCAGTACAGCTATGCCTTACATAATTTAAAGATGTTAAAATAAATCAATTAAATTAATTCAAATACAATCAGCAAAATTAAATCAGTTATATTAAATCAAATTAAACTAAATCAATTTAAATTAAATTAAACCAAATTAATTCAATTTAAATCAAAACCGAATAAAATTAAACGAAAAGAATTGAATCAAATTAATTAAAAAGAGCGACCCTCACCTGCCGCGCACTGTGATAGTAATGACCAGCGAAGGAGGACGTGCGCTCGTGTATTGTTGTTATCACAAATTCACAAAAAACTTCTCTCGGTTCGGATTTGAATAAATACCTCGCTGGCTGTTAATATAAATAGAAAACATTATTCATTCATTTGGTCACAGTTATTTAAATATATTAAATAAAAAATAATTTATTAATTATTTAAAAAATCATTTTTATTTAATAGCTTAGATAAACCTACAACACTGCATATTTTCCCGAAATAAAGAGTGTGACCTAATGATGGCACCGGATTGTTGATACCGGAAATCAATGTTGATTAAAAGTTCCGGGCAATCTTAAATATTACTTCTGGAAAAAAAAAATATTTCACTTACGAGGTATTCCTCTCCTTACAAGAAGACAAAACTAATGCTAAAGCTATACAAAATTCTCCAGGAAAACGACTTCTATTTCATCTAGTTCAACTATTCCCAAAGTAACGATTAACTCTAACTTAATAAATCATTAAAATGAAGCTAATGTTAGTATATGTATTTTGACCAATATTGACTTCATGATGAATAAGAATATTCATTTAAAATTCAGATTTATTTATTAAATACAATCAACGGAAAACATATTTCAATTACAGATTCATCAAATAAAATAATTAAACAGAGTATCAAAACATGAATTCTTATCTTTTGTGAGCTATTCGACGTGTGCTATATATTTATTACCATATTAAAACATTTTTTAACGCTATTTAAATTAAATATATCATAAATTAATAAAAGGAATTTGAAAAAAAAATAATGAAATATTTCCTCTTTAGCTACTGTATCATTTTGACTTATGTTAAATACTTTACTTACACATAAGTAATATCAATTCAAAAATTGTTGCATTATGCAATATGTTATTCAATTGTCCATTATTGGACATTTGTCGAAGTACTTATGTAACATAAGTCAAAATGTCACAGTAGCTAAGGAGGAAATAATTTATTAATTATTTTTATGGTCTACTTAATAACTAGGGGGAGTGTTTTAAATTTCACGCGCCAAAACCTTTAACTCTAATTGGCTTATACGGCCTTTTTACACTATGCTAATTTCGCTACTTTTTGTCACAACCGTTGATAACGTCAACTCAAAACATCACCAAGATTAAAATCAATTTGTTTCGTATTGTCCTTCGGTGTCGGATTTCTTTAATGTTTATTTAACGTTACATTAGTGTTTCTTTAGTGTTGTTCTGTTGTGTTGTTTCGTTTATATTGTTGTTGTGGATTATGAATCTCTTACAAACTTGGTGATTGGATCACATTCGTCTCCAAGAAAACGTAAGCGATTGGATTTGATTGTTGTTATTTGAGGGTAAAAAAAACTGCCGATTACCACGAGAAAATTAATGCTATGGTATTTGAAGAATTGTTTTCTAATTTATTAACCATGTTGCTAGATAACACTATTATTGTAATGGATAATTCATCATACCATAGTCGCAAATTAGAAAAAAAATCCAACAAAATCTTCAAAGAAAAAAAAAATATGCAGGATTGTTGGGATTAAAAAATATCTCCGGTCTGAACTTTCAAGTATAATTAGTTTGCACAAAGAACAATACAATTTGTAGGTAACTGGTGAAATGGCTATGGTTCATAAAAAAAATTGTGTTAAGGTTACCCAATTTAACTAATATGGGCAATTGTGTTAAGCATGTCATCAAAGAGAAATTAAAAATGTCCAAATTGGATAGAATAATTAATAATTTAATAGAACTATTCTTAATTTATCTTCATGATGAAAGTGACTCATCTGAAAGTATCTATGAGTCGATAACATAGCAAAAACAAAATATATCAAATATTTATGATACACGTGTTAAAGTAGAATTTTATTTTGAGAGTAAAGATGAGTGATTTTAACTTATCTTCATTTATCTGCAGCAATAAATAAAATAAAAAAGTACATAGTTTAAGTTTTTTTTAATTATTAATATGTAGTTCATAATTTAATTTTTTGTTTAATAAATGTTAATATTATATAAAAATAATTATTTATCATTGATTTTTAAATATTATTTAAATTATATATTCGATTTTATTTAAATAGCAATTCAAAAATTATATGAAATTGCCGCCAAAAGTATCTGGTGAAGTGTAAATCGGGCTTTTGCACTTACTCTTCCTAGTTATTAAACAAAGTATTAATTCTTTTTATTTAAATTATTTAAATAACTGTGACCAACTGAATAAATCCTTTTTCTATTATTAAATATATCAATCAATTATATCACAAAACGACTAATATTACATTCGTGACTTCGTATAGTGTTAATAAAAGTAGTCGGTATGTTACGGTATTTGTTTAAGCACAATTGTAAAGCATCTATAAACTGATTACATATTGAGTTAAAATAATCTACTATAAGAAAAATGTTATTAATTGTGAAATACGTCGATATATTTTTTTGTTATTAATGAAACTTTACACCTATGAATCAAACGAGGAGCTTTTAATTATTTCCAATAATAAAAAAAGATAGAAAGAGAGAGACGGAAATGATTTAATCGGCGTGTAAATTTGCCATTGAGCGGTTCATTTATACAGTAATTTCGCGTGGAAAGTGTTGTATTAATAGTTTTCGGGTGTTTCGGGTGCGTGCGTTATATGTTCGTTATATTCGATAGTCGATGGCCAATGTTCGAACAAATTTAGCGGTCGGAAAAATCATATTTTTGCGCCATTTGGCCACGAGTGTATTCACCAACACAGTGATACGGGCCCCATATAAACACTCTGGTTTTGCTAATACGTACACCACAAGTGTTTACAATGGTCGTCGCCGGAAGGCAGTGGGGGCGACAAGGGGGGGCGCCGATTATTATTTTTTCCGATCGTTAATTTTCTCTAATAAATATAAGGGAATGGATATTGTTAATCGAAAAATCTCACGTGCGGTTTTATTGCGCTTTATTTTTAATTGATAGTTATAAGTGCACATTAAATTAATCACTTATATATTCTTCTAAATCTACGTGAAAGTTTTTTAAAAGAAATTTTCGTTACTTTACACAGATATTACATAATTTTATTAAATCAAAAAAAATGAAAATAAAAAACTTTTATTTGGCAAATTGCACATTCTTTCACATTTCCAATCTTAAGCATTTTTTCGGTAATTAAAGCTGAAAAGAATGCTACTTTTGCATTCAAAATCTATTAGAGTTGATACATTCGGGTTTTCTATGTTCAATTAAACATTCTTTTGACTATATTTAAAGAATTTTAAATTTTTTGTAATTAAAAATTACAAAATTTCAACTGGGTCTCATATTACCCCTTTTTCCACGAGTACGGGACGGAGAGATCTTCACGGCGTAAAGCCTGCAGCCCAAACGGTACAATTGATATGAAAAACAGGATTATTGTCCAAAAGTACAACAAATTTTTGAGAGCTTGACGTAGAAAAAAATAGCAAAAGTTGATTTTTTGTTAAAAGTGACCATCTGTGAAAAAAAAATAGTTTTTTCATTCATTTTTTTACGTTTGGTGCGCTACAAAAAAAAAACCTTAAAATGAACTTCTTCGTAAGCTCCCAAGAAAAAGGTTTTCTGTGGCCGAATTTAAACGGCAATACTCTACGTAAATTGGATCGGCAGCTATCGTGCACACTAGTTTAAAAAATATGGTTCTTAGAAAAACGCGTTTAAAGTTTTCGGTTTTCTAGCCAACTGACGAACGACTAACCGCTTCAATACTCCAAACGTCCTCTTTCGTGCCTTTTCTACATTTTCACATCTCAACTCTCATCTTACCTCATCGCCATTTTATTTCATTTTTTTTTTAATTGAGAGACTGGCAATATGTAGTTTTATCTTCTTGTAGAATGGCTGAAGGCGACTTTTCTCTATTTTTTTCTGTGGTCATTTGTAACACCACGCCTTTCAACTTGTTTGTCACCTTTACCTCTGCCTTCTAGCCCTGCCCTATTTTCTCCTCAAAAATGCCCAACGACCATCTTGCTTTTTCATACAATTTACATATTTCTTTTATCCTCTTGATTCCATCACCAAACTGTTTCCATTCCCGATATCACACCGACCATGCCTCTCTTAACAATCTTCTATTCTGTAACTCCACAATCTTTCTTTCGAACTTTACGATCCTCTTTGCCGATGCCTACTCCACAGCCATTCTATTACATTTCTGCATAGTTTGGTGTTGTCTTTTCCAATGTCAATATCCTTTTTAAGTACTGCATTTGTATTATTTCCACACATTCATACCCCCTCACACCACATATAACAAAATGGATCTTATACATGCATCCCACAATAACATTTGCATTCGTATATTCTTCCCTAGTGTACCTTTCCATGTATTTCTCAATAGTGCCTTTTTACAGATAAATTCGATTTGCCTTATCAACAAACAAAAATCCTAAGTATTTAAATTCTCTCACCCTTTTTACCTACTCTTATTTCCACTCCATTACTCCTTCTTTTCTTTCACAACAAACATTCTCGAATAATATCCATTCTGTCTTGCTCACATTCACTCTTAACTTTCTCCTATCAAAATATCTATTAAGAACTGAGATCTGAGAGAAATGAAAGATAGCATTTCTCTCAGTTCTCTGAACATTTTCGCTATTACCACCACGTCGTCTGTGTGCGCCTTCAAATCTTCATACCTCCAATGAAACAATTATAGCAGTATTTTCTACAAACATATTTTGAAACACTTCTGTTTTAATTTTTTAAGTGAAATGGTATTTAATAAAATAACAGCTTCTGCAATTGAATTCTTTTTTATATAACATCTCGTCCTTGCATTAGTTTTAAGTAATACATTGGTCGTAACTGAATGATAAAAGCTTAAGAAAAAAAATATTTATATTAAATTAAATCAATGATTATCATTATCATTATCATTTTTGTACAATATATTAACTATTTATGAAATTTAATAGAAACTCATAAATAGATAATTAAAATTTTCTGCTGGAATTCTAGGGGAGATAGGAGTTATTTTTATTAGATAAATTTACGTATGAAACGCTGGCTGTATTTTTAGGAAATATTTTTTTATATACAAATATCTTTATTCAGACAATTATATTTTTACAAACATTGAATAAATACACTAAAATAAAAGTTTGTCTAATCTGGGCTATCGACCGGAGTTTTTTTCTGGCCGAAATATTTTTATTAAATCAAATAAAGAGAAATAATTAATTTCTTGAATTGAATAATTAATTTTATTAAATTGAATAATTAATTACTTTCTCTTTATATTTCTTATTAATACTAAATATAAGTTATGAATCTATGTTATTAGATGAGGGAATAAAGAAAATTATGATTATTAATTATTATGAACAGTTTGAATACTATAAAGTTATATTTAGATATGTATAGTTAAAAAAAAATACTTTATTTAATTTAATTTTTTATTAATATTTTAATTTTATTTTTAAAATTGATTTTTTTGTTCAGTTGATTACAGGAATTAATTGAAAACTAAACCTTAAATACTCACTAGACTTATTATGGGACAATTTTTTTTTATTCAATTAATAGATTCTACTACGGTATAGAAGATCCATATATTCCATTTATGAATATAATCAAGATGTTCCTCAAAGGACTCCATTATCGGCAATGAATTTGTAATATCCAATTTTAATTTCTAAAAGTAACATCACTGGTATAATTCATCGTCGCTAATGTATTGCTTATTAATAAATTAAAAGAAAAATATACGAAAATTATTAATTAATTATTCTCGCTTTAGCTACTGCGACATTTTGACTTATGTAACATAAGTACTTAAAGCAAATATTCAATAATGGACACTTGCTGTTGCATAAGAATAACATATTGTATAATGCAACAATTTTTTGATTGCTTAATAAGTTATACCTTAGTGACTTTGACTATACATAATAACCTACACTTTAACTGTACTAAAAGATTAATTCTCTTAACTCTCATTATAAAGATCGTTAAATTATTTCACATTGCAGTTTTAATTAAATTAAAAGAAAAGAATTTGAAAATAATTAATTAACCAATTACTCCCTTTCTATTGCTCTGCAATTTATCCTTAGACGTCCGTCATATCCCGCAGATTCACGGAGAAAACGGTACGTTTTTGAATATTTCTAATATAGGATAAAGCTTTACTGATGAGAAATAAATTCCGAAACACATGTCTGCAGATGGCCTTCTATACATAGTTAGATTTTTTTTTTTTTTTTTCGAAAAAGGTTTCTGTTTAAAAAAAATCGTCGCTTTATCAGCATTGCTGAAATTCAACGGTAAGTATATAGAAAAAAGATCTATTTATTTGGTTACAGTTATTTAAAATAAATTAAATAAAAATAAGACAAGTATATATTGTAATACAATTTTAATAAATGAAACACTTTTTTACTTGATAATAATAACAATGATATTGACACCTTAAGGTTGTCCAAACTAAAGTCAACGATAAAACAATCTGAGTTATACAAACAAAGTAAAAAGTGTGTCATTTATTAAAATATGTTGTATTTGAACGGGGGAAGTATTTGTTTCAATGGATATATATTTTTTTCTTTTATTGTACTTACTTCGTAAGTCAATAAATTGCAGAGCAATGGAATAATTTAAATAGAAAAGAGTATTATTCATTCACTTGATCACAGTTATTTAAATATATTAAATAAAAATGATTTGAAAATAATTAATAAATTATTTTCACATTTAGCTCTGTGACTTTTGACTTACGCTACGTAAGTACGTTAAACAAATGCACATCAAAACAACTACTTCCCAGGCAAATACCCACGCCGGACATTAAATTACATAATGTACACATGCTGTTGCACATCAATAAAATATTGCATAATGCAACAAATTTTGATCCGAGAAAAATTCAATGTAAAAACAACAAAAATTAACGTTACTTAATATAAGGCCATCTGCAGACACGTGTTTCGGGATCTATCGCTCGTCAGTACAGCTATGCCTTACGTAATTTAAAGATGTTAAAATAAATTACACAGTCACAGAGCTAAATGTGAAAATAATTTATTAATTATTTTCAAATCATTTCTATTTAATAGAATAATTGATTAATTGATTGATTATTTTCAAATTATTTATTTTATAAATTAATTGAGATTTAAGAGAATTAATCCTACATCTCCATTAACTTTTTTAAACTACTGCGCTCTACCTAATTCACTGTTTCGAATAACGGTCTTTCTGCCTGTTTGTCCAGTTTTTGTTGCTTTGTTCAATCGTTATGATTGCTAACGTCCCTGCCTAAGTTCTCCAAAATAGTTGAAATGAATTGATGAATTGTTAGTGAAGGATGGGCATATTTAGGATTAATGTTAGGATTACGAGGGATACATAGGTGTTTTATAATAGAAGCTATGTGAAGATTGGTGGCGAATTTTAAGGAAAGGATTTCAAGTCTGTGCATATTTCGTAGAGGAAAGTATTGGAAGGGTTGTGGAGAAGATTATTAGGGTGTCTAATTTTTGTAAGCACTCTAAGGGCTGAGCATTCACCGACTTCCAAGTTTCTTAGGACGTTAGGACGAGGATTGTGGTACAGGATAGCCGCGTATTCAAACAGGGGTCGACATATCATCTTATATATCTGTAGTTCTGTTTTTTGTAGAAATTCCTTGATTTTTTTTACGTGAGTGATTTAAAATTTGAAGCCCTGCTCAACGCTTGCGTTGATGTTTTTTGATTGGTTAATGAAAATTAAATTCGGATCTAAGGTTATTCCAAGGTACTTACAGGGGAGTACCTTGAAGATGGCGGAATAGTGTGGTTATTGATAGAAATTCTGTACAGGAATTCGGTGTATTGGTGGTAAATGATAAGGAGTTGGGTTTTGATTGATTGATAAAGATTCTCCACTTAGCTAACCAAGATTGTAAGTCGTCTATCGGCCCTTATACAGTGTTTGCATATTTACTAATTCTGGAGTGTGGGATATAAGGACAGTAATAGTAAACAATAGTAAAGGGTGCAAGGAAGGGTTAAGATATTTGGTATTGTAATTGTAAATATCATGTACGTAAATATTATATACGATTGGGGATGGAGAGGATCATTGAGGTAAGGCTTGTTTAGGACTAATGTGTGTTGCAAAATTTAATGCTAATGGATCGATTGGTCATGAAACTGTATACGATATTTATGAGGTGTTGTGGTATATCCCGGCATGGCATTTATACAGCATCCCTTGATGCCATACTGAATCAAAAGCTTTCCTTATGTCTAGGAATATAATTCTGCCTACGAGATGGCAATCCTTACATCCAACTGCCAAACGGCAATTGGATTTAAGGATTGCTAAAGGTAGATCGTTCTATTTATCTATATTCAATGAAACCAAATTGGTAGGGAGGGATCTGATGTTCGATATGGGCTGTAGTCATTTAATTTTTTACAAATTATAAAATCAATACATTCGGGGGATTGCAATTCTTAGACTCTTAAATACCAAACAAAAGAATACAGTGATTAAATAAAGTTGAATGAGTTTTATTTACAAGAGATACATTTCAAGTAAAAACTTGATAAGTTTAAAGGACGATCATAAATTAGATGATGCATATTTATAGTTATAAAAAGAATCTTACCTTATGTAATTCCAAAATAGCAGGATCTTTAAATGCGGAAAACTTAAGCTCTTGCATTATACTTACTTTGATTAAATTCGCCTTTCATTTGTCAAACAATAAAAATATGTTTTAATACTACTTTTTATTTATGAATAAAAGTATACCATTATACTTTTGTTTATAAATAAAAATGGTATAAAAAAGTCAAGTCTTGTCTTTATATTAAAATTAACATAAAGAACAATTTTAATTATATTTATGAATAAATATAACGATTGGAAAACCCATGACGCAGTCGCGTCGCTCCACTGAATTCCACAAAAAAAGTGTCCCAAGAAAGTATATACAATTTTTGTCTAAATCACGGTGGATATACAGGGTGAACCATTTAATGTGTTTTCAGAAAATATCTCCGAAACAAGAAACTTAATATCTATTTAATATTAAATAGAACATTGTGTAAAATTTGTCATGTTTTTTTTGTTATATTTTAGACAAATTATACAATTTTCTATTCACTATATTACACGGTGAATAACATCAGATAAGAATGCATAGCATGGGTATCTTGAAAACGATAAAAGGTACAGGATGGCTTAAATTAGGAAAATTTGCACTATTTAGAGTACACTGATTCATGATTTTTTTATCGTTTTCAAATTTAAAAAAAAATGCAATTTTTCGAATATTTTTTTTTTCAACTTTTATATTTATTTGAAGAGATATTTAAAAACTAATAAACTATGTATGGTACAACATTTTTCAAAAAATGCTATTTTTCGGATTGATGATGATTTTATGCTGTATATTTGACACGGTCGTATATATATCAAGATGGTGCTGAATAATACGACTTTGCCATCGTTTCTCTTTTTTTTTTCTTTTGTATTTTAAACCACCCTGTATACACAATTATCTATTCAACATTAATCGCTAACAATATACATGATTATCAAACTATGTAGGCTTTCACGACCAGTTGATGAGAAATGTTGATTTCCGGGCTATTAGGCCGTCACCGAGGAGACATCGAAGAGTTCATTCGCCCTTCGTCCACGGAGCCACTAAAGATGCCGACCGCAGTTGTCAGTGAAATGTTTGGATTAAACTCCAACATTCCAGGGCCCAATAGCCCGGAAATCAACATTTCTAATATACAGGATGGCCGCCACACTTATATTAGAGAAAATACAAAAGATATAAAAATAATAATAGAAAAGTGTATTTATTTACTTGGTCACAGTTATTTAAATTATATTAAATAAAGATTAAAAAAGCAAATATTCATTATGTAATTCAATGCCGGGATGGGTATTTGCCTGAGAAGTAGTTGTTTCAGTGGATATTTGTTGTTCAAGTACTTACGTAACGTAATTAAAAAAAATAAAGTAGCTATATGGAAACTAATTTATTAATTATTTAATTGAGTAAATTAATCATTTTCAAATTCTTTTTTATTTCATTTGATATAAAAATATGTTTAGTATACAAATTGTGATCTACAAAATTATTTAAGCTATTTTTATGACCTACAACAAATCTCTCGGAAAAATATCATTTTTTTTTTGTATTAGACTTAGTTTTGTACATACTTGCAAATTGAGCACTGTTTACTTTGTTTAATCACTGTATTTTACATTTAATTATGTGTTTACTGTAGTCACATAACTATCAATCATAATAATGACTATTTCCGACAAAAGTCCAATCAAAGTCTATATTCAGAATGGTTTCTCATGCAAATGGTTCCTGCTGTGCTGCACAATTTGAAGGGCATCTAGGCGCTATTTGTTGTGTCTGCAGGAAAACATTTCTTCATAGCTGCACTGGACTTACTACATCTTAAGTGCGAACAATCAATTCCAAAAAGGGAATATCCTGAAGCTGCAATAAGTGTTCAAAAATCGGCTCGGATCTTAATTCACTAAAAGCTGCAATCGTTGCACTACAAGATGAAGTATAAACGCTACAGTCAAACGGCAACATCCATGGAATTGAATTAATTCCCAACGTTAATGATTTATTCGAAGACGTTACCAGTGAAATTATGGACCGTGAAAAGCGAAAATGCAACTGGATTTTTTTTGGTGTTCCTGAGCAGGAAGGGAAATTTCCAGCGGTCGTGCGCAACAAATTGTCACATCCGTTTTGCAGACTCTCTCCGACTGTGATTCTCCCCCGCTAACTAATGTAAATTAGTTTCATCTTGGGAAATTTTCTGCAGGAAGACACCGACCTATTCGAGTTTGCTTACAAACTGAGACTGCAGTCTTCACCTTGATTAGAAATGCGTCGCGTTTAAAAGAATTACCGTTACATAAAAATATATCTATTGTATTTGACAGGACGTCCGGCCAACTTGAATATTATAAAAAACTTAAATTAGAACTAGACGTGCGAGTTACTGCTGGTGAAAGCAACTTAAAAATTAAATACTATAATGGCCAACCTAAAATTATCTCTTTAAACGTATAACCTCCAACAGCAAACTCTCCAATATACATTGCTATTACCAAAACGCTAGAAGCCTTAATAATAAGATTGATGATTTTTAACTGTCTAGTAGCGTGTCATGATGTTCAAATAATTGGTATTACTGAGACCTGACTCACCGAATCTGTTCAGAATATTGAATTATTCCCTAATTCTACGTACACTGTTTATAGGCATGATCGTGACACAGATGTATTCTCTCGCGGTGGAGGTGTTTTGTTAGCAATACAAAAAGATATCGAGTCTTATAAAGTTAACACATCAATTATATCGGACGTGTTTCCGTTATTCGACGTTACTGCTTCAAATTAGTACTTGATAATTTTATACTTTATGCACTTGTTATTTATATACCCAGAACGCCTACATTTTATAATCTGGAATCATTCTTTGAACATGTTTGTAACGTATGCAGTCACCCAGATAATATATTAATTATAGGAGATTTTAATATTCCTAGCTATGTAAATGAATGTAACCTTACAAATAATCTCTTATGCAATGCAATTCATAATTTCACTTCATATCTCAACCTTAAGCAAGTTAATTCTACAATGAATAGTTACAATAAAATATTAGATCTCATATTCAGAAATTTAAATTGTATTTTATTAATGGTTATAACTCATTCATCAAACAAGATCCCTACCACCCAGTTTTATTCTTTAGTTTTGAATTAGTCTATTCACACCCTACTATTTTTTTATTAAATTCATCTATTAATAAGAATTATAATTTCAGAAAATGCAACATAGTCAAACTTTACTTAGAATTGGATCATTGCGATTGGTCACATGTTAACACAGAGGAGAGTTTGAAGATTGCGGTTGGTGCTTTTTATACCACTTTATATTCTTAAATAGACAAATATGTTCCCTTGCACAAACAACCAAAAAATCAATATCCTTGCTGGTTTACACCTGATGTTATTCATAGTATCAAAGTAAAAAACATTAAACACAAATTACACATTCGTACTAAATCCCCAAACTCACTAGAACAGTTTCGAGTTGCTAGGGCCCAGAGCAAACGCCTTATGTCCGCTGCTTATAAGGATTATATTAATAACATATCTTCCAATATATCAACTAATCCGAAGCAATTCTGATAATTTATTAATTCAAAAAAAAAACGCACAACCCATATTCCTGATGCTATGCAACACAATGGGATCACGCTAGATTCGCCTCTTCCTATTGTAAACGCTTTTGCTATTAACTCCGACGATATTCAATATGCCATTTGTCAAATGAGTAATACTATGTCTTATGGCGCAGATGGAATTCCGAGCTTCTCAATAAAAGACACTAATTTTCTGCTAATAACCCCCCTCGAAACAATTTTCAGTCTCATTCTAAAATCCTCAACATTTCCGTCAGCTTGAAAATTATCAAAAATATGCCCAGTGCTTAAGTCTGGTGATTCTAGGGATATCGGTAACTATAGACCCATTGCATTATTGTTAAATTTCGCAAAAAAAATCAAAATAGTTATTTATAATAAAATTTATCCAAAGGTTAAACACTATATCTCCACAAATTAACATGGTTTTATGGAAAGTCGGTCTACGCCGAGCAATTTGGGTTGCTTTAGTAAATATTTCTGCAGTGAACTCGACCGTGAGGGTCAGGTTGACTGTATTTATATGGATTTTGCTAAGGCTTTCGACCCTGTTGATCAAACTATACTATTGAAAAAGCTTTATAATTTTAGATTTCATGTCAACTTAAATAAATTATTCAAATTGTATCTATCTAACCGCCATCTCTATGTTTCAATCAACGGTTTCTCATTTAAAATGTTTGTTGCTCGTTAGGGTGTACCTCAAGGATCCATCTCTATGTTTCAATCAATGGTTTCTCATCTAAAATGTTTGTTGCTCGTTCGGCTGTACCTCAAGGATCCAATTTGGACTCATTATTGTTCCTTCTCTTTGTTAATGACCTAAGTGCTTTACTGGATTGTAACTATTTACTGTTTGTCGATGATCTTAAAATATTTTCTAATATTGACACGGTTTCGTGTTGTCTATATTTACAAAATATGCTTGATTTAATTACTGAATGGTGTTGTGTTAATCTTGTAACTCTAGACGTAGCTAAATGTAAAGTAGTTACTTATTCACGCAAAATTAAACCAATACTATTCACATATAATATTTGAAATCAAGCTTTAGAAAAACTTAAAACTTTTAAAGACCTTGGTGTCACTTTTGATTCTCACTTTAATTTCAAAAATCACTATAATTCAATAATTTGCGAAGCCAATAGAACTCTCGGATTTATCATTCGTAACACTAGGTCTTTTAAAAATATTGAAGCTCTAAAAGTTTCCATATAATATGTACGATCTATACTGGAATACGGTTAGATTATCTGGAATCCAATATATCACACTTATAAGTAATTATTTGAGAACATTCAGCTTAAATTCTACAAGTACTTGTGGTATAAAAAGCTTGGAATATATTCTCCGCAGGGTTTTAACTATGACTTGCTTTTGAATGAGTTTAATGCTGTCTCACTATTAACACGGAGAAATACATTAGGTCAAGTATTTCTATTCAAAATCCTCCATAATACGATTGATTGTTCCGATCTATTATTTAAAATTAACTTTAATGTACCTAGATTATCTAGTAATATTCAACCGCCTGGTATAAATGTGGATATTATTTAAAGGATTTTTTATTCATTAATAAAACATCAGTTATTTTTTGTAATAATATTCAATATATTTTGATTTTATTATGTATTCATAGATATAATATATTAAAGATTTACATGGTTTATTGCACAGATCTTGACGACATATAAAAGCTAGCCTTGGAAGGAACAAATTTACATGATATCAACTATATACAAAAAATCGTGTTCAGTCAGTCTTCGGTGTATGTAATAATTACGTAGTGATAGCCCTGAAATTCGCATAAAACTGTTCATCACTAAAATATAAAATTTATTTTTTACCTTCATATTTATGCGTATTAATGAAAACGCCAAATCGTTTAAAAAATAAATACAATATGATTGAAAACTTTTCCTATAAAGATTTTTTTGATGATACGTTAAGGTTGTGGTTTAGCAGACAGAGAGCTATATAGTAAAATGGAAATAATCGTTTGACAAAAGAGCTATTCTTTTGGATTTAATAATATGAATATGTATTTACATTGTTTTATCTACCAAGTATAAAGTATCAGTCAAAATAAAGAAATAAATCGTCAATTACTAGTTCAAGTTAGAAAAGAAAATTATAAGATATAATCAAATTAATAGGTAATGACTGCTAAGTTGTTTGAATGCAGAATTCAATGAAATCCTTGAAATTTTCATTGCACTTTAAAATTTGCTATAATTTTGATCAATTTTCATTGTTTTTTATAATTGTTTTTTACACAAACTAAACATTAAAATATTTTTTAATTCATCTGATGAAATTCCTGCATATTTTAAGATTACTTTGTTCATTGATCACAACAGCAATCTAACTCAAATTAGAGATTGCCAATATTTATATAGCTATCTCTTTCGTCTAAGCCGCACCCTTAATATCGTCGAAACTATAGTCACCAATGAAAATAAAATAAATAAATTACGTAGTATGCAAATTAGCATAGCTACTGACACATTTTTGTAATGACACTTTAATAAAGATTATTATTATTACTATTATTATTGAAAATATTCTGATATACAAAATATATTATTGTGAAGTATTTTACCATTCAAACATAGTTTGTCTGCGGTGGGCGACAATCGGGTCTATTCTGTACGTGAAATGTTAAATTTAACGTACGTAGTACGTGCCAGATTTACGTGAAATATTACACGTTATTCCTTTCGAGTTCTTAGCGAGTTTTTTTTAATTTAAAGATATTCGGCTCTATTCTGTAAGAAAAATGTTAAGTTTAACGAGTACGTTGATTTTTATTATCAGAGTCTAAACAACGTTTTTAATAGACATATGTGTATATAATGTGAATTAAATTAATAAGTTTACGTTATTAACATTTCTCGTACGGAATAACCCGGATTGGTAGATTTTGTGGTTAAAAATAACGTTTACATTAAATTTAACAATTTAAGGTACGAAATAGCACCAAATGACTCGCGATCATTCGGACCTTGATTATGATATTAGATATATAATAATATATCTAATTACTACTGATGTAAATTTATAAAAATAGAAAATATAGCGTACTTTATAACAGAAAACTTTTCAAACATATTGCATTATAGTGCATAAAATAAATAATATAACATCATGCTTATAATTGCATTTTAAATTCTCTCAAATGTAACAACACGGATAATATTAATACGTGCCGGATTTGTTTTCATGTTGCTTTTAAATTAACACTTATTCACTCCATCATATTTTCTTCCTCTCCGCAGAAATACGAGTTCTGCATGGAGTACAACCTGTCGATCGGGTTGATGATGCTTCCGTGCGCTAGGTTTTGGTGGGCCATCGGGGGTATCATAAACATCGGTGACTGTCCCGAGTCGAACTGTAAAGCCACGAAGTTTTCGTTGTTCTTTTCATTTCCTATTCCTATCAAAAAATATATATATATATTTTTAAATGAGATACCTTCATATTTAAGTTAGGTTAGGTATCCCCATATTTTTTTGTATATACCTGAGAATTGTCGCATTGGTAGATTGTTATTGCACTTGAAGTATCCTCTATCGGGATCGACTTCCTCTTTGATCTGGAGGAAGTGCTTAGAATCGGCGGACTGCATCAACGTTTCGGCGTCGCCCGTTGTTTCTGTGTCGCTGCAACTGTCGTTGAAGAATGGTGTAGAAATTGGACCTGAAAACAAATTAACGAAATGTGATCTAAAATTCGTTCAATTATAATAAAATAATTGTTATCGTTTCGACGGTTGCTATTTGAGCATGTCTGTATTTCTTGAAGGGTTCGTAGTAATTTTATACAGATTTCTTCGATTTATACAAAAGCTAATTTTTATTTTCAAAAATGCAATGCCACATTTATAAACCAATGTATTATTCGATTATAATAGAAAAAGATTATTTATTCACTTGGTCACAGTTACTTAAATCAAATACAAAAAACCGAAAATAATTATTTAATAAAATGTTCAACCAGAATCATCCAGCGTATGGATAACTAATGATAGCCATTTCTGATTTTCGAATCTCATAAGACTAGTCTGTTTCATATGCGATGCCTTGATGAAGGTGGTTGAACGGATCTTGTGTTGCAAAAGATGGCGCTTGCATCGCCTTCCATTTATTATGAAAATAATTAAATCATTTTTTGTGGGCTGTTAGAAGAGATCAATTACGTAAAAAATGTAATAATATGACTGTTTCTGAACTACCTGATGTTTATTATACGCGTTTCAAGTTAACGACAGGACTGCATTCTCTCGCGCGCTTACAATCCTCTGTATTTCCATAGTTGAAAATTGTAACAATGGGGACCAAAAAAATAAAAGGTCGGTCGCGGAGGTCTGGTCCTGTCCCAATCTCCCGTGTAATTGTACCAATATCGAAGCACGACAATTCAAATAACTCAATAAAAATATAAAAAGCCATTATATTCCTTTCGTTACTTGTATTATACAAAAAAAGAAAGTAATACTAAGTGCTTATATTTTTTACGTTGAAAATAATTATTTATTCAAATGTGTAAATAAATTGTTTATAAATTTCTATTTTATTTAATTTATAATTGTATTGCCTAGTTGATTGGATTCCAATAACAATATCAATAAATGTAGTCTAATAAACGAGTTTTGTATAAAAATATAGCAAACATATATTATTAGTCGATGATGGACGAACAGAAAAGTGGAGTCGACATTATCTTGTTCTGCTCGCTTACACGAGGATGGCTCACCCTGCTGCTATGGCAACGCGAGATCGTCCCCTACTGGCTGCACCACCACCCACCATCCGATATCCAAAGTGTGCCCTTTATATGATCACCATTTTATCTTTTTTATTGAAACATTATATATATATATATCTTTATTCAGACTATATAGATAATTTTAACAATATAACAATATAAATAATTACAAGAAATGTAGGTGTTAGTCTGTCTGGGCTATCGACAAGAGGTCTTTCTGCCCTGTCATGAATTTATGATGAAGTTAAAGATGAAACATTATATTTTATTAATTTATATAATATGGATCATCCTTAAATAAGGGCGGTTTATTTTAAAAAGATGTAATTTAGGCCCGGTTTTTTCAATTGTGGTTTTGCTAAAGAAATATATTAACAAGCGATATATATAAATATTTCTTTATTTCTGAAAATTTAATTAAAAGTTCACCACAATATATATTTATTATTTAATATTTAGTCTTTCTGATTATCTCTCTCCGATTCTTGTCGTTTTATTCAATCGTCACGATTACTAACACCATTATCTACGTTTTCCAAATTTGACGATTTGTATAAATTGTTAGTGAAGGGTGGACATATTTAGGATTAATGTTATGATGATGAGGATTGAAGAGGTGCTTAATAATAAGAGCTATGAGGGGATTGGTAAACAAGTAATAGATTTACTAAATTGGATCAAAAATATTATTTAGATTCTATTTCTATAGCGAAACTATTGGTTATTTTTTTTTATTTGACAAAAATGTTTCACCATTTGCTTAAACTTATAACATATTTTTATTTCAACGTTTTATATATTTAAATATATTTAATAACCCCGACACCAATTGGTAAACGGGGACATCGATTATATATATATATATATATTTAATAAAATGTTCAGCCACCATTCATCTAACGTATAGATAACTAGTGATGGCCATTTCGGTTTTTCGAACCTCATAAGACTAGCGTGATCCATGTACAATGCCTTGATGAAAGCGACTAATCGGATCTTGTATTGTGGCTATATAACTGATATTAATCATAATAAATGAAAGATGATCGTCAACCATTCGAGTCTACATAGTAGCACATTTTATTAAATGAATTTCGTTTCCTGTTCTCATAAACAGCACAAGTTCGCTTTCCTTTGGTGGACGAAACAACGATTCTCTGTTATCTACCTTGTTATTATGATTTGAAAAATGTATAACTTTGAATTAAATATACAGCAAAGGAATGAATCAGTTTTGAAAAAAAAATATTTTTTAGTTTTAATAATAATGTGAGATGAGACAATCATTTTCGGAAAAGATAAGTGCTGTAATTGTAATAAAGCAACAGTGAAACTCAATATCAATCTAAAAAGTTATTATGGAATAAATTCCGGAAAACTAAATAAAAATATTAAGCAAAAAAGTTTGAAATTAAAATATAAAACTGCTCATATAAATGTGGTTACAATTCTTATTAAGTTATTCGAGAAAACGTAAAATTTAACGTATCTGTTATGTTCATAATCAGTGTCTAAACAGATTTATTTATTATAATTTATAGAAAATCCACTTGATCAACATGATCGTTATCCGAGAATATACGATTCTGTTATGTTGAACATTATCCATACAGAATATCCCCAATTGCGATGTTGCGATGTTAATGACTTCACATTCTATGTAATAAAAAAGCTGCTTAGGCTGTGGTTACAAAAAATAACAAACACATTAAGCTTAACATTTTCCTTACAAAATAGCCGCGATTATGTGCCTTTTATGTTACTCATTAAAAAGGTGACCGAAAAATGAATACATAAAAGATCTTCAAGTATTATTAATGAATCGTTTGATGAAATTAATTTTTCGATAATATCTTCCAATCAATCCTCTCATAATATATGAGAACTTATAGTAAGGCGGAATGTATGTCGATACTATAGTTTTTACTCAAATTAGACAATAAACTGAACCAAGATGTATCTCCAATATATGCAATAGACCGTAAAATTCTGCACCGGCGTATGAATCACGAGTTTAGCAGATCGCTGTATCCAGGTTTAAATAGAGAAAAATCTAAACTATTAACAAAACTCTTTCCCAAACAGTCCCTTGCTAATCGACATATTTCTTAGCAAAACTGAAATTAAACTCTACGATAGTCTGCAATAATCATTAGGTCTCTTTCCATTGATATTCAGCAAGATATTTCCTAAAAGATTCGATACTTACCACTGTTTGCAAACTCATCTGTAGATATATTGTTATTATATTTATAATATTTTAACATTTAAAACTTCAGGTTAAGCTTCTAAAATGTGCCGCCCTACACTTAAGCCAAAGTTAAGTGTAGGGCGGCACATTTTAGAATTAACAAGGAATTAGTACGAAAACAGCTGTACACATCTACAAAATGAAAAACATACAAGTCGCCGAGAGATCAGCCCTTAGAGTGTTAACTAAAATCAGACACCCCCAGAACCCTTTACATAATCCTTCAAATCCATTCTTATATGAGCTCACCAATATTACTCCCATCAAAGAAAGACTTTCCTTCTTATCTAAAAAATTTGCCTCAAATCCCATAAACATAGACCTAATATACTGCCTATGCATTCCTCGTAACAAAACTATAAGTCCCAAACGTAAATTCCCCAGTCTAACCCTCCATGAATTCAACACTTCATTTCACAACAATCAAGACAGTTAAGTGACATACATATCCGACAGGGACTTTTGACATAGACTGTTAACGATCATCACATTTTACCCGTTTATTTTGACAACGACGAAAATACAAAATCCAGGCAGAAAGACCGATAGCCAATTGGCAAACTCTTACAGCATGTATTGTAATATTTTGTGTTATATGTAGGTGTTGTAGTACGTTTGCCAATAAAGATTATGTATATATATATATATATAAAACTTCAATAAAATATTAAAAAAAAAGAATTTGAAAAGAAACTTCACACTAATCATCCAAGGAAATATAGATAATTTCTTTAGATGATTAGAGTGATCTCAACCCTTTGGTGGATACAAATCTAAGACACTAAAACAACTGATTGAACCGACTCGTGACTTGAATAATCAGTCAGCAATTAATATTTTATAGAATGTACACATAGTTTTCTTACTTTTCACAAAAAGTGCAAGAAATACATCTATATCTTCTGGCAATACATCGAACAGTGGAACCATAGGAAGGATTCTAGTTTAGTCGATCACATCCATAGCGACTCTATCTTCGTTTTGAGTCGCTATCGAGCTATACCAAACAACGGTTGATGGAGAGAGAACTCCAATTCGCTGTCGCAATATCGTTTCATTTAGAATCCCATAACATAACATGTAGAAACAAGGACCAACTCGACGATATCCTAACGAAGAAGTCACTCGCCTTGAGAATTGTTAAAGAATAGTGTGGAAATTAATCATTCGCCTACCTTCAAATCAAACTATGAGATGGTATGCGGGTAATCTCGAATCTCGGCCTTCTCGATTTCCATTGATAATTAGAAAAACATTATTATCTGCGTATATGATGATCAGTAAATTTATTACTATTATGTCCAAACAGTTTCTATGCTTAACCTAATTACTAGATGTAGTATTGCATTTTTCGATTGTTGAGATCTCCTGGTTCTGAGATCCAACCAATGGTTCGTAGATGTATACATTGAAATAAAAATATCTTTAACATTTATACTTTTATTAACTCAAATAAACACATTTTTGTATTTAATGGCGCTTGCGTCGTCTTTAATTTATTAACATTTTTGTATTTTTGTTTTTCAAAATATAATTCTGACGATTGAAAGTAAATAATATTAAGTACATTTTAGAAGATAAATTTACACTAAAATTAAATAGTGGGCGTGAGATGTGCGTGTTACAAGATATGTAACAAAAAAATGGTTTATGGAAGAAAATATGTAAATTAGACTGACCGTTTTCGCGCATATCCGAGTGCATTACTGATGTTCGGTTTTACCTCGATTAATCGAATTCCCAAGAAACGGTTGTTTATTGCCGCATTTGTGGAATTTGAGGAAAATTTTCTTCGAACGTTAAAATAGAATGGAAAACTTGAGAGTAAATAATATAATAAAAAATCGACTTTGTTAAAATCACGTCGAGTCCTGAATTATTGTTTTAATGTGCTGTTTAGCCTCGGTAAATTTTGGAATTTTGTTACATTTTGTACAAGATCGAAATGACTAGTCGAAATGACTATCACCAATTATACATACGCTAGATGATTTGTGATTGAACATTTTAATAACGGATTGCGCCGTTATTATTTAACCAACCCAGGTCCATTATTACCCAACAGGAAAACATTTTTGCAATCTATTCTAAATATATTTCTTTAATTTTAATAAATCAATATGATATTTACTTAATAAAATGTTCAATCACCATTCATCTAGTGTATGTATAATTGGTGATAGTCATTTCGATCTTTCGGACCGCGTCAGACCAGTGTGTACCATGTGAGATGCCTTGATGAAGGCAATTGAACGGATGTTGTGAAATGAATGGTGGTTGAACATTTTATTAAATGAATTTCGTTACAACGATTCTATGCCGTATGCCTTGTAGATCCAAATTGTTGGCATCGTCACTTGAAAGTAGGTAAAAGATAGCGCTTACGCTATCTTTCCAATTATATGATTAATATGTTATTTATTTATTAAATAAGTTAAGTAATAAAGTTGTTCAACACATTAATGCCTCAATAATGTACGACAGTTTTGAATGTATTAATTTTATTTGTTCATACAGTGCCGGAATGTCGGAGTGAGGAGGAGGACTCCGAGATTGCAGCGCCTGCTCGTTTCGTACAACGGATTAAATTGTAACAATTATTTTTGCATGTAGTTATAATGATAAATAATTAAATTTTCTATTCAAAATAAATGACTTATGATCATTAATTAAAATTATTTTATTTAGATGAAAATAAAAATCCAAATTAGATAAGAAAATGATTGTGAACGAGAGATGTTTCCATCACGATTGTTCGTAGGCGAATGAATTCTCTCAAGTGTACTTCCAGTAGACTCCGAGATTTCAATATCCCCACTCCGACATTCCGTCCTGTATATTTAGTAGACACTGGCTCATACCTTCCGGGTACCTTTTTGTCGGGCAATATTTGTTTACGATTTTTTTTGCTAAATTATCGCGTTTGTATTATATAATAATCGCTTATCGATACAAATAATTGTGGACAATACCAAATATCAATATCAAAATAAAGTTTTTTTTTAAATTTGTTAAAACAAATAATTTGCTTTAAATACCTCTACGCTGAAGAGTTAACAAATTATTCAATAAAAAAAATACTCACTTTGTTCCTCTTCTTTAACGATCAGTTTCTTCTCGTTGTCCCCATCCTTGATACCCTTACCCCCGTCCTGTCTCGCCTTCTTTTGCATCTTTTTCATCTTAGCCCGTTGATTTTGAAACCAAACCTATAAATAAGAACAAAAATGTTATTTATATAAATGAAGGGTGTTTCACATAATAATAATAATAATAAATTACTATAAATTTAAGAAACATAATCTTTAATTTTAATTTATGCATATATACGGAAAAATAAATATATGAAATAATATGTTCAATAAATATATAAATAAAAATAACATAAATGGTCTATAGAATTATAATAGTATAAGGTTGGGGAAAGAACAAATCCATTATTTTTACGTGAACTCCAGACTATAGAATATGTTTCGGAGTTTTCAATTTGGGTAAAATATGCACCATTTTGCTCTATAATTAGTTGCCATTCTAAAGGTAGTTTCATAATACTTCTCTAGTAATTGATTGACGAAAAACTCTAGTAATTGATTTTCATAATGTTCTCTGGATGAGAATTTCTCATCGCTAAGAAAATTTTGCAATGCAAGGAAAAAATATGGTAATAGCTTGGTGCCAGATCCATACTATATGGTGGATGCATCAAAACTTTCCAACTAAGCTCCCAGAGTTTCTATACTAACTCGCCACTATAGATGTGTTGTCTGGCGTTGCCTTGTTGGAACACGATACCTCTTCTTTTGGCCAATTTTTCAGTTTCTGGTCAATGGCTAGCTTTAAACGGTTCAGCTGTTGACAGTAGAGATTCAAATTTTGTGTTTGGTCATATGGGAGTAACTTATAACAAATTATTCCTTCCAGTCGCAAATACACAACTTCCTGGCTGTTAGTTCTAGTTTGGCCACCATTTTAGTTGCTTCATCATGCATTGACCATATTGTTTTCGCATAATGTTGAAATGATCTACCTATTTTTTTAACGAATGGTGACTAGGATGAGAAATGAGTTACATCATTTCTCATCCTAGTCACCATTCGTTAAAAAAATCGGTAGATCATTTCATTTGCCCAAGACTTTGTTAATGGAAATTCGATGCATCATGTTTTTGGTGTTAATTTTTGTGGCACCCAAACATTAAGCTTCTTTTTTTAATCCAGCTGTGTGCAAATAGTTTAATAATATTTTATAGTCAATCTTGAGCTCTAGGCGATGCTACAACTACTAATATGCCAGCAAACTCCAGTTATCTTTGTGATTTTATCAACAATTTTTATAACTGGCAGGCCTGTGCATGGTGCATCTTTAACCTGAAAGGAATCGGCGAAAACAAAATTGCACGTAATTAGCTGTGACATAAACACGATTCACAACTTCAGACGCCTTCGCTTTTTCATAGAAGAACTATAAAATCTACCGAATTTTATTTTTATTTACTTCCATTTTTAACTCTGTAACTCACAACTGAATAGACCAAACAAAAAAATAATAAAACATTTTTTTAATACTAAATGGCACCTTATCAACGAGCATATCTAAAATTTTTGATCGATATATTACGAGGTACCACTACAGCTATCTACTGAAAAAATAATTGATTTATTTTTTCCCAACCTAATACATAAACAAAAACGGATCCATTCAAATACAACTTAATATTGTTGAATTAGTTGTACATGTATTATTTTATTATAACAACTCACTTGGACTATCCTGACGCTCAACCCTGTGTCTTTCGCCAACGCCTCCCTAACTTTCCTGCAAGGCTTCGGACTGACCTCGAACGATGCTTTGAAGGCACGCCGTTGCTGCGTGGTGAGAATTGTTCGGGGTCTTTTAGGTCCTCTTCTGCCATCGTGTGATCTCGTCGACTGGAGGAGATCATCGCATAAAAAATCACCTGAAAATCAAAATGCACCTGTTCCGTTTTGATGTTGAGCAAAGAGTTTGAAAGACTCAAATTTACAATGAAATTAAACGAAGGAAATTTCTGGCAATGATCAATAAAATTCGATCAATCCCTTTTTCCAACTGAAAAAAATTACTTACACTGTAAGTTTTCATCAGAGATCCCGGTGAAGACGGTACGTAAAAATTGTTTAACAACTAAGGGCTTACAGGGCAGAGCTGTACTGATGCGGGATGAATCCCGAAATACGGGATAATTGTTATTTATCGTTTCGTTTCATTAAATATTTTCGACTCAAAACGTTGCAATGCATAGTAGTACTGATATGCAAAACACAAATATCTATTGTGTAAAGCAATGTCCGGCAGGGTATATGCTGGGGAAGTAATTGTTTGAATAGATATTTGTCAAAAACTTACAGTGTAAGTAATTTTTGCAGTCGGAAAAAGGGTTTAATCAGATTTTATTGATCGTTTCCAGAAATGGTCCGCCTTTAATTTCATTTTAATTTAAATAACTACAAATGTGTGAATAATCTTTGTTTTATTTTATTTAATTGACTCAAATTTAGTTGAAATAATAAAACAAATTAATAAAACATTAATTGTGTTTACTACAGCATGTATTGATTATAATTTGTCATTATGCTTTTCCAATTTTAAAAATAATCGGTATGGATATCAAATATAGTATTTCATACATTCCATATATCATATCTATCTACTAAAGATGTAGTATATCTATTGTTAGTTGCTATGTCTTTTATAATATCAATTTCTTTATTTATATCAATTGAAAGCTCTATTGATTAATGAATTAAAGCTCGCTATTTTGTGAATTTGTAAATGTCTTGAATGGTTTGGAATGGTTGTATCGGTACGAAGGTTTTATATATATAAATAGAAAAGAGTATTTATTCATTCTCTTGGTCACAGTAAGGCATAGCTGTACTGAAGAGGGATAGATCGCGAAACACGTGTCTGCAGATGGCCTTATATTAAGTAACATTCCTTTTGTTGTTTTTACATTAAATTTTTTTCGGATCAAAAGTTGTTGCATTATGCAATATTTTATTGATATGCCGCAGCAGGTGTACATTATGTAATTCAATGTCCGGCGTGGATATTTGCCCGGGAAGTAGTTGTTTTAATGTACATTTGTTTAACGTACTTACGTAACGTAAGTCAAAAGTCACAGAGCTAAATGTGAAAATAATTTATTAATTATTTTCAAATCATTTTTATTTAATATTTTTTATATATGTTGGTAATTTTTGTTAATGTTAAATCCAATATCTATTTTTGTCTCTAAAATGAAATTAATTGATAGACGAATTAATATAAGAAATAAATTGTTATAGCTACTCATCTGTTCCTTAAAATATGTTAAAATATAATCCATATATCTAAACCATTTTATTATGTGTTCTTTGTACCCACAGCAAAGTTTAAAATATTTTTTGTCATATTATTCATAAAGATTTCGTCGAAGATGATGTACTCAACGGTGATCCTAATGCTAACCCTTCGTTTTGATAAAATTTATTGATAAAAATAGTAAATGAGATGGAGTTACGAGAAGTTTTTCAATATAGAAAAAATATATTTTTCTATGTTATAAGTAAAATAATTGGTATTAAGTATAAAATTTAAGTACTCGCTTCGGCGGTACATATACTAAAATTGGAACGATACAGAGAAGATTAGCATGGCCCCTGTGCAAGGATGACACGCAAAATCGTGAAGCGTTCCACATTTTTCAAAGATTCATCGATTCATTTCATATCGACACACACGTAAATTTTTCTGGCAACAAGATGTTTGTTGTAATGTTTGATATGAAATCACCCGAAATCATTCCTCCCGTCATCCCCACCATGGGTATACACACTGGCTTCGCAGAAATCAACACAAATGTCTAGCATAAATTTCATGTATACCAACATTAACTCCCTCCCCAAAAAATCCCATCTGATCTCCCATTTCCTCCGCAACAACCCCATTCATGTGACTATGTTTGTAGAAACCAAATCCAACTCTCCATTCCCTCTGAAAGACTGGCCATACATACAACTCCCAGCTACCATCCCATTCCAAAACCAAAGAGGAAGCTCAATGGTCGCGGTAAGACCAGAGATCCGGCTAGGGAAAGCTAATCCACCAAGGATAAATCACTTAATGAATGAGTGCCTGCATTGTACCATTGAGCTCACCTCCTTTACCCTCCACATTTTCCTCGTCTATATTCATCACTCCTCACCTATTGAAGACACCATTTTTACCAAAGCCTCCCTCTTCGACCATGTCATCGTAATAGGCGACTTTAATGTCAACAAGTCAAAAAACACACAGATTTCTTCTTTTATGTCTAACTCCAACTTTGTCCGCATCCATACAGATCCCACTTTCATTATGTCTAATAATCAATCCTCCACACCTGACATCTTCCTGTGTACCAGCAACATCCGCCATCTCGTTCATGACCTAGAACTAATACCCGATCTGGGCTCAGATCATTTATCCATAAAATTCTCCTTATCTTCAACTCCTCCCATAACCACCCCTCCAAAAATCATATATAGACACAAGGAGTGTAACATAGACAAAGTCACTTCAGATATGACAAATTTCATTGAATCCCATCAAAATATTTCCCCTGAATCAATCTCCCTCTTTTTCAAATCTCTCGCCGACTCAATCAAACAAAACACTCCTACCTACTCCAAAGCTCCCTACAAATACCCACTCCCTAAATACATTCTACGACTAATTAAGTACAAACGACAATTATACAGAGACATCAGACTGACAGACGATAGTGACTTAAAAGCAAAATTTAACAGACTTAACAAAGACATACACAAACAACACGAACGATCGTTACGGATGACCAGTTAATAGCAGACATATTCGCGGACCATTTCAAAAAGATATTCACGCAGACAGAAAATGACGTTTATGACAATAAATTCTACAAGACAATTAATTCATGGTACAGAACCTTCAAACAAATCCCCCCTCCCCATTTATTCTCCGACGACATAAAAGAAGAAGAGTATTACGAAACACTGTATAAAGGTAAAAACACATCGCCTGGTTACGATAATATACCTAGATTAATCCTCAAATCCCTTCCCAATCACATTCACGAATACATAATCCTTATATTTAATTCCATCTACCAATCCCAAACTATTCCAAACGAATGGAAACAAGGTATAATTTCTTGCATACATAAGCCCGGAAACGATGCAACCTTAGTTTCAAGCTACCGCCCAATTACCCTGCTTCCTGTTCTCGGTAAACTGTTTGAATCCTTAATCCAAACAAAAATCACCTCCCACATTAAAGACCGTATCCCTCCTTATCAATTTGGCTTTATTGAACACCGCTCAACTTCCCTTCCCTTAACAATCCTTACCTCGAACTGCCAGACAGCACACCTTGAAGGTAAAAAATCAGCAATACTCTTTCTAGACATACAAAAAGCGTACGATTCGGTCTGGCATCGAGGTGTGCTATTTAAGTGCAACTCCTTAGGCATCCCTCTCCACTTAATTAATATCATAGACAGTTTCCTATCCAACCGATCCCTAAGTGTTAGAATCCGCAATTCCTATTCACAATCATTCATCCCACGACAAGGTTTACCTCAAGGTTCCCCACTATCCCCCATGTTATATAACATTTTTGTCCACGACCTCTACAATTCAGACCCTCTCTATTTAAACCCTTCTGCATACCCCCTACTATATGCTGATGACACCGCCCTCATAACTCACGCTCCCACTATTCCTAAAGCCCTAAGCACTCTCCAAGGGCTGATTGATAGCATACAAACCTGGTTCGCGAAATGGAGAATCTCCATCAACCCAAATAAAACCCAACTTCTCATTCCCTTCCACCGCCATCTAAACTCCCCATATCACATAACAATCAACAACCATAGTATCCCGCCGTCCCCTAACTGCAAATACCTAGGTATTGTCCTAGATCCAAAATTAACCTTCATTAACCACACCCGAAACCTCAAAATTAAATTAAAAAGAAGGGCGCGCTATTTTAGATCACTGACATATAAGAGACAAGGTATAACAGTAAATACCGCAGTGCATATTTATAAAACTATATGCCGCCCCCTGCTTGAGTATGCTCCGATTCTTTTCCACAATCCTCGTCCTAACGTTTTGAAAAACATAGAAGTCGCAGAACGATCAGCCCTAAGGGTACTTACGAAAATCAGACACCCCAATAACCCCCTACACAACCCTTCCAATATCCTCCTTTATGAAATGTGCAATATCCCCCCTATAAACCAACGCCTGGAATACCTCTCTTTAAAGTTTGCCACAAATCCTAATATCACCACTATTCTTAATCACATGTGTATACCCCGCAACCCTAACACCCAACCCAAATTCAAATATCCCACTTCAACCATTCATCAATTCATCTCATTACATCAACCGGACCTTGACAATGACGTTAGCGATCACAATTTTTAAAAAGCAGACATAGACTGGACAAAGACAGGCTGAAAGACCACTGGTCGATAGCCAGTTTCAGAGTTGGAATTATGCTGTGAACGTTAGTGTATTGTTAAACATTGTATTGTAACTGTATATTCCAATCTCAGAAATAAAGATGTTTATGTATAAAATTTAATAATATTATAAAATCTAATTTTACTATAATGCTATTCTGTAGGTGACTAATAATAAGTTATAATAATTAGTAAAGTTTTTTTTTTAATTTTTACATTTTGTTAGAAGTTGTATGTAATATTGTTTTTTTTTACTGTTATTTATACACTCGATTCAAAATTATGATATTACTCAATAATATATAAATACTAACCTCGACACCCAATACGGGTAAAAGAGGATAAGATTAAGAAAGAAAGATATAAATACTACCCCAAAATATTTATATATTATTTTGTTAAATGGTGAATTTCCGTTAATAAAATTTATTATTTCTATTACTTGCTTGATAATAACCATTGACAATCGAAAGTAGTCCCTTTAAAAAAGAAGTATAGTGATATAGACAAAGTACCGTTGTTTCATTTAGTTATTTATAAGATAAAAATATTATTTATTATTAATGAAAGTGTAAACGATTTGTTTTATTTCTATTTTCATTCCCCAGAACAAAGCTATGCTTCTAGGAATATATTGAGCTCAAAGTGTCTTTAACTTTATCGTAGTTAAAGGACGCTTAGTTGTTGTTACCGTGTCCGTATCCTTGGAGCATTTCGACCTCCTTTTCGTAGTCGATCCGGCAGAATAGCTGGCCCTGTTTTATCACGTAAAGGTCGCCCTTTTGAAGGCGGATGCCACACACTACGCAAACGAAACACCGCAAATGGAAGATGTTGTCACAAGCGCGCATCACCAGTTCTTCTGGAGAGATCTTCTCCGAACAGCCAAGACACTTCTTTATGTATAACCTGCAACACAAGAGAGAAATATTTCAAAAATACAAGGTGTACAGAAAATGAGTGAAAAGCTTTAGGTAGTGTGACTCTTTGACTAATTTTTAGATAAAAATATTAACGAAAATAAGTCACACGGTCCTTCCTTAAACCTCACGGGCCACTTAAAAGAACTATACATTTCGCAACGCTGGATCAAACAAGTGTGCATTTATCCTGTTTATAACTGCTACATCATCCGCTGGAGGTGTTGCATACACCTTTTCTTTTACAAACGAGCGTGGGTCGTTGCCAGATTTATTTTCATTAAAAGAATGCTTCTGATGAAATTATAAAATTGTAAAAATATCCGATTTATTAATCATTTACATCAGTGGAATTATACGCGTGTCTAATTGATTGTTAATGCTATTGATTTTTTTACAAAATATTTAAAAAACAATACTAATTTATAGTCACATATTTAAAATTCCGAAGACCTCGTGAGCCTCAATCAAGAACCATACAACATTTTTTTATTTGGATTTTCTATTAAAAATTAATTAATGAATTCAGTTACCTGAAGCTTTTCACTCATTTTCTGTACACCTTGTATATAACAAAATTAAATTGTATTGTCTTAAAAAAATACTGCTTATTTCCATTACTGTTAACCTTTTAACGTGTCCCACGTTAATATAAGGGGAAAGAGAATAGAAAAACCTATGGTCGATAGCCCATTGCATATAACTCTTTACAAACATTGTAATATTATACCACATGATCGAGAACTTTCCTTTTTTTGCTTTGTTTTTTTTTTATGAAAAAAAAAATGATGTTGGCAATTAAAATATCCACACGCTATAGGTTATGTTATTCTAACCAATTGATTACGCGATGTTTGATTTTTTTATTCATCGGTGCCAACGAAATGAAAAATAAAGAAATAAATCAAAGCACCCTGGTACAGATAATTTTTCGATCATATATATACTCTGTACAAGAATAAATTTATAAAATGAAGGTTTTGAAAATTAAATCACTTCATTATTTAATTGTTGAGGCTGATAAAGTCCATACTTGTTAACAATGGAAAAAACAATGTGATAAATTTTTTGGACCTAACTATAATCAAAAATAATAATAATAAACATGAATTTGCATATTTCTCAAAAACTTACTGATACAGACTAGGCAATTCACTATAATTCATATAATCCATTAAATCATAACTTAGCAGCTTAAAACAGTATGATTCAGCGTCTAATCAATGTCAAAAAATAATTACAATAAAGAATTAAACATAATCTTTAAAGTATCAATCGATAACGGTTTCCCAACAAAAATAATGAGAGATATATTAAATAAAATATTTTTAAAAATAATAAATGAAGGCAATAATAATAATAATAATAATAATAATAATAATAATAATAATAATAATCACAACAAAATTTATACGAAACTAACATTCACAGGAAAAGAAAGTTTAAAAATCAGAAAAATGCTTAAAAATAGAACGCCTCCAGAACCTATCCAAAAAATTCTCTAGAAAATAATCTAATTTCACAAATCTCTCCCAACTTTGTATCCCCAGAGACGATAATATAATCCCTAAATTCAAAAATCCTTCAGAAACACTATTCCAATTCATTACTTCCCTTAACCAGCAATAACATACCCCCATATCATGCGCGAACTTTAGCAGAAAGGCTATTGGCCGATAGCCGATTGTCGGTAAATAAAATAATAATATTTATTGTTAATTTCTTTCATATTTATATGTATAATATACTGACAATAAAGATTCTTTATATATATATAGGTTTAAATTTGGCACTTTTGCGAAATTTCATGCTGATTAATATCCCGTTGAGAAAACTGGGCGTAGTTTATTTGTTATTAAGAAAAATGAAATAAAAAATGAAAAATGCGATTTTCCTTTTTTATTTATATCTTCGTTGTTTTTTTATAGCACTTTTTTATGATCTAATCGATGGCGTACTCATTTTACTAATAGCACGTTTCGTTTCTTCTGGACCATCAACTTTCTTATTTCTTATGGACTTTTTCTGGTTACAATGATACCACTTATGATTTATTTATCATAATAAAGATTATGATAAATAAACACAGTCTTAACAAAATATTTTTTAATACTAAGAAATCACGCATGTCATGATATTAAAAGTAATCAGTACAAAATATAATGTAACTTGTAGCTCTGGGCATATAATATTAATAAAAAAGTTTTGCAATGGAGTAAAAATTTACATAATGATTTTTTTTACAAACTAAAAATTATTTTTAAAAATAATATGCGGATTATCAACATTAATATCAATAAAAATATTAACACAAAACATATTTCTTTAATTTATATTCAAAAAATAGACTTAGGAACAACAGAAATTCAAAGATGTTTTTTTTTTAATTATTTATTCTATTATAAAAATACCCTTTATGAATTTTATTGAATTTCAAGAGGAAATTATTAATGTTTTATATTCTCCTAATTTATGTTCTGATTATACACATTTGGCCAAATATTTATTCTAAAGGAAAATTGGAATCTCATATTCAAGCTTTGTTTTGTTTTTGAATCCCCTAAAACCCTATAAACTAAGGTACATTTATTAATTCTAAAAAGACACTCCTGATAATAAAAATTGAAAGATTTAAATATTTAATAATTAGTAATATTTAATTTGAAATTTTCACAATCAATGATAGAATGAATTGATTGCTATAAAATTGCTATAAATTAGTGCTTCTTTAGTGTTAATAAAGAAAATTAGAAAAAAGAACATAACTAATTATAATAAAGGTATAATTTATTATATCATCGTCATCAGAAAAAATAGAGGAATTTAACCTGATAAAAAACGAATATGGCATCCATAAGAAAGTTGATAAAAAAGTGCTATAAGAATGCCTTCCTTGTATTGAAATATTGCTTCAAATAGCAAAGATATAAATAAAAAAAAATAACATTTTTCAGTTTTTTTTTCATTTTTCTTAAAATAAAGACACTTAACCCACTTTTCTCAACGGGATATTAATCAGCACGAAATTCTGCAAAAGTGCCAAATTTAAACCTACCCTCTATCTCTTATAATAAGTGAGATCCTCATTGTGAGACTCGAATTTGAAATACCCTGTATATAGTTTTCTAAAAATTTCGGGCATCTTAGCGTACGCCAAACTCTACCACTATCATCACTGCACCTAGATGATTCACTTTTCCGATTCTCACTGTCTTCCACCTTTTACAGTTGGTTTCCTATTATTTCTTCTTGCTTGTTATTAAATTGCCGATGATTTTCAGACTTTCTAAGATTTTGCTGGCTTCTTTACAGGATTGCTCCCCTTTCATTCTTGATTATGTACGACCATGGAGTTTTATGTTTTTCTCTATTATTCCTCGATCCCATTTTTATTTGTATTCGTACCATGATTTTTCAGGACTGAATTCCCTTATCCAACTCAATCTCTTTATGAGCAGTTTGATCATGAAAATAAATTAAATAAAAATGATTTGAAAATAATTAATAAAATATAAATAATATTTAAATAGTAAGTAATGTTCTTTTTTGTTTTTTTTTTGCATTGAAATCTTCTTGGATCAAAAACTTCTTGCATGATGCAATATTTTATTGATATGCAACAGCAGGTGTACGTTATGTAATTCAATGTCCGGCGGGGTATTTACCGGGGAAGTAGTTATTTTAATGTGCATCTGTTTGAAGTACTTACGTAGCATAAGTCAAAATGTCACAGAGCTAAATGTGGGAATAATTTATTAATTATTTTCAAATCATTTTTATTTAATATATTTAAATAACTGTGACCAAGTGAATGAATAATACTCTTTTCTATTTACGAAATATTTTATTAACTATTTTCAAATTCTGTTTATTTCAGTAAATCAAACACTTGGTTAAATCCTCCCTTCACACTTGTTTTTTTTTTGTTTTCGAACACGAAGTGTATTATTAATAACTAACTAATTCGTACATTATTATCTGAGAAAAAACCGGGAAGTAATTAGGGCGGTAGACCTTAGGGAGGGGTATCGGTAGGTTTACAATGTTTACTGGGATTGTATTCAGGAAATAAATCTAATAATGTATTTTCTAATGGATTTAGGTTGAAATTTAGTAGTTTACTTTTGTATTTTGCACCTGAATTGCTTCTAACTTATCACAATTGGACTTTTTTAAGATTGACACATTGATGAGTGGTGGGCTATTGCTTATTTATCCAAATGCTGGTATTTGAAATGGTATTAACGTTCTTTTAACCGTTTCTTTGGGTTTTCTCGATGTATATTTTATCACAACCGCTACAACTTATGGAATTTCGTTGATTAATGAGGCACATAATTTTTGAAAATCCATGGTTACTTGAATTAATAAAATATTTATGATTTTCAACACTTTTTAATTTAATTTCACTACAATTGTTTCGCTAAGCTGTTGCTTCTTCAGGTGAAGAAAGTTAATAATAATATTTACAGAAATGTTTACAATATATACACAGTTTTATTGCATGGGGGTGGAGCGTGGTTTTTCATCCATCCTGAGTAGTGGGGAGTTCGAGAGTTCTATTTGTTCATTCAGATTTTCCAAATTTTCAAAAATGTTTAATTTTCTTCCCTTGCTGGTAATATGGAGGATTTTGAAATCTTTGTTGAATTGATGTCGTTCTTCTTTTAGATGGTTTGCATATATTGGGGTGTCCTTATTATTTAGGAAAGCTGCGTGGTGTTCTTTAATTCGCTCCTCAAACGCTCTGCCCGTTTGTCCAATGTATATTTTAGAGCAATCACCACAATTCAACTGATAAACTCCACAGTGCTGACCCTTTTTAGTCTTATCTTTATTGTTTTTTATTATTTTTGACAGGTTATTATTAGTTTTGAACGCAATTTTAATATCTGTTTTTTTTTTAAATATTTACTAATATTTTGGTTTAGTTTTCCATTATATGTTAATGAGCCATATTTATTTTTTGTATTTATTTCTGAAGAAAATATCAGGTTATTAATTATTTGTTTTCCTTTATTTTTTATTAATTTATTTATTGTGTCTATTGAAAAATTGTTTTTTTGTGCAATATGTTTTATTATGTTTATTTCTTTTTTAAAATTTTCATCTGACATCGGTATTATAAAAGCTCGATGAATCATTGACCGTATGCAGCTAGTTTTTGTTGAATTGGATGAACTATTATTTATTGTTATATCTGTGTGTGTTGGTTTGCGAAAAATGGAAAAATCGTGTTTGTTATTAATATTTTTAATTGTTAAATCTAAAAAATGTATACCATGATTTTCTTCTGTTTCTAATGTAAATTTAATGTTTTTGTGTTGATCATTTATTACTTTCAATAAGTTATTTAATATTCTGTCCGTGCCATTGAATGAAACCAAAACATCGTCAACGTATCTCCACCAATAGAGGCAATTTTTGAATTGCGGTAATTTGCATAAATTATTTTCTAAACTGTCCATAAAAAATTCGGCCATTACAGCGTAGCGAAACAATTGTAGTGAAATTAAATTAAAAAGTGTTGAAAATCATAAATATTTTATTAATTCAAGTAACTTATGGAATTATTGCCAGATTGTTCCAGGTCGTTTATTTTCGGAAATGTGTTGCCTAGCATGCTTTTTAATTGATTATTGTTATAAAATGATGGCGAAAGATTAAATTTATTTAATAATTTGGTAATATTATGGCAAAATTTGGATGGTCAATTAATTTAACATACTTTTTGTGTTTACATCTTTTTCTAATAGTAGTCTGGTTTTTGATTTTATATTTTATTTTGATACATGTTTTTTTTTAATTAAATTATCTATTGTGTTTTGGTTGTAGTTAAGTGAAATACCTATTTTATTAATGAAAATGACTTCATTTTGGAGATTTTCTTTTGATAACATAATATTTACTGCTCTAAAAATCATACAGTTAAATGCTGCTAATTTGTGTTTAAACGGGGGCATTGATGTTGAATGGATATAATTAAAGGTATGTGTGTCTTTTCTATAAATGTTGAATTCTATTATTTGGTTATTTTTATTATTAATTAACATTAGATCTAAAAATAGAATTTTGTTTTCCACTTCTATTTCATATGAAATTAATACTAGGAAATATTTCGTTTAATTTGGAATTTAATTCGATTATTTTCGTGTTATTTTTTACTATTGCTATTAAAAAAATCGGTTTATTTAATTTATTAAAATAACTATGACCACGTGAATGAATGCTCTTTTCTTGATCATTTTTTATTATTATTTATTTTTATTTTTCGAATTTCGTTGTTGACTCCTTCTTTATATTTAAATAGTTTGTTCGTCGTTGGAAGCTTTCTTTTAAACGTCTGCCAAATAATAGTTCAAATGAAAACATATAAATCCCCTGTATTAGTATATTAAATAAAAATGATTTGAAAATAATTAATAAATTATTTCCACATTTAGCTTTGTGACTTTTGACTTACATTACGTAAGTACGTTAAACAAATGCACATTAAAACAACTACTTCCCGGGCAAATACCCACGCCGGACATTGAATTACGTAATGTACACCTGCTGTTGCATTTAAATAAAGTATTGCATAATGCAACAAGTTTTGATCCGAGAAAAATTTCATGCAAAAACAACAAAAGAAACGTCTGCAGACACGTGTTTTGGGATCTATCCCTCGTCAGTACAGCTATGCCTTACATAATTTAAAGATGTTAAAATAAATCAATTAATTTAATTCTGTATTAGTGTTATGTACTCTAAATACTTCTAATTTCATCGCACTTCATTGATTTTTTTTTTCAATTTATTAATTTATTCGGCTACTTCTGTAGCACATTCATACGAGCCGAATGGCTTATAATCGGCTACTATTTCTGTAGGTAACCCATGACATTAGATTCGTTTAAATGACCCGAATACATCTCCTGCAGTTTTTCCTTTTAATACAATTAATTACAGTTATACAATTTACAATTATTTATCGTCAAATAATATTCAATATACGATATTAATAATTAAAAATATAGTCGAACAAGTGCAGACCACACAAGCGGAGTCACCCTCGTAAGCGCACGTGCGGTCGCTGCATAAAGGGCACCACAATTACATATTAATATATTCTGGGGATCAAAGTCGTTCGCTGTATAATTTCTATTGAATAGACCTCATGATAGATAGTCATTTGAACCGCGATGACGATAACTCATTTGCCGCAAACGTTCTATAATTTATGAATCAATAGAACGGACTCATACTGCCAATTATATTTTAAATTAATTAAATCGAGTAATTTGTTATTATACTTTACTAATATTGTAATATTAAATATGAATAAAGTATTGAAAATCCACAAATAAAACCACAGTTAGATAATATTAAATCTAGTTATATATTTAACATCTTTATTGACAAATAACGATACATTTTACAATGTGTAATATGTGTGTTTACAATATTTATAGAATTATTTCAATTTGTCATGTAACTGTCATTGTCAAATGGTCGACTAGTTATTTAATTTAAATTATGTTTTTTTTATTTGATTTATTCGTAGGTTTGTAATAATGATATTATATTATAAAATTTATAATAATTTTATTAAATCTTCTTTTAATATTATACTTCTGACTGGAACGTGGTTGACTGATTCAATTTTTATCTCAATACTTTTTGCGATAAATCTACACGCTGCTACTGCAATTTTGTAGCTACTAGGAAGTGATCTTCTCAGTCGGTGTTCTAATTGCGTTCAAAAAATTGATGAATCTACTATTTTCAATAGTCGACTTTTTTTAGTAAAAAAAATTATTATTATTTATATATTTAAGTTTATGAAACACAATGTTTACCATCATCTTCTAATTATTCTTTTAGCACAAAAGAAAAGTCGATCAAACTTAAAATATCTTAAAAGAAAAAGAGTATTTATTCACTTGACCACAGATATTTAAACTTAATTAAATAAAATGAAATTTGAAAATGATTAATTTATAGAACTGAGCAATACATTAATTATTTTCCCTTCAGCTACCGCAATTTTTTGAATTAGATAAAGTTTGTCGTTTTTTAAAATACTTGTGTTATGTAAGTTAAAAATAAAAACGCAATTAAAATTAGAGCCTTTTTTGCTTCTGTATGAAATACATGAAATGAAACCGACTTTTGCGTTTCATGCTAAAACTGCATGAAACGCGAAAGTCGAAATATGCTATGAAATTCTGAATGAAACGCTATTGCGACAGCGAATTATAGATCTCTCTCTATCAACCGTTGTTTGGAATCGCTCCATCTTCGTTTTAAGTCACTATCGACGTGATCGAATAATTTAGAATCCGGCCTATGTTTTAAAATACAGACAGCCTGTCGTATTGGACTTTCTGTATTTTCAACCATATTTCGTTAAATCTGCAATGTTAACCGGTACAGTTTGAAGTATGATGAAGTACTTTAAACTGTACCGGTTAAATTTTTGTAAATATTAAAATATTATATTAATTAATTGAATTCTACGTATCTGTTTATTAATATAAACCAAAATATGAAGAGTCCTTAGAATTTGAAGGAATCGCCCTAACAAACGAGATCCCTATGATGAAATTTGAATTTTAAACACCCTTCGTATGGAACCACTAATATTTTACACGCATAACTTTCTGTTACTTGCTGCCCCATTAGTTAGAATGACGAAAATGTGATGAACCGTAAAATGTTTGAAATATTTTCTGGCTACCTTATATTTCTATTAATAAATCAAACAAAGTCATCTTGTTAATTAATTAATTTCTGGTAGAAATTTTAAGGAAAAATGTATTGTTGCTTGAAACTCCTAACGAGCCAATTTAATTAAATGTAGATACAACGGATGAAACAAATATTAAAATAAATCTTATAAATTTAGTAAGTTTCTAAATTCACATTTAATGAAATGTTCAGCCACTATTCATCTAGCTTATGGATAACTAGTTATGGTTATTTCGTTTTTTTTTAACCTCATCAGACTAGTGTGTTCCATGTACAATGCCTTGATGAAGGTGGCTGAACGGAAATTGTTTTGGGGTTATATACCCGATATTATTCATAATAAATTAAAGACGACAACAATGATTCTCGGTCGTCTACTTTGACGATGCCACTGGAAATTAGGCAAAAGATGGCGCTTACGTCGTCTTTAATTTATTATGATGTTTCTAAATCTTTATTTTTTGTTTATTCCTTTCTTCTTCTTTCTTTCCGTCTCCTCTAAAAGTGAATGGATATTTTGAAAAATCTACTCTAATTATCAAAGTTTTTTCAAGATATGAAAGATGTTTTTTTTTCTGCAAGTACAAATTGGCGAGGTTTTTATTTTAATTTTGTTTCATTTAAAGGAAACAAATCGTTGACGATGCCACTGGAAATTAGGCAAAAGATGGCGCTTGCGTCGTCTTTAATTTATTATGATGTTTCTAAATCTTTATTTTTTGTTTATTCCTTTCTTCTTTCTTTCCGTCTTCTCTAAAAGTGAATCGATATTTCGAAAAATCTACTCTAATTATCAAAGTTTTTTCAAGATATGAAAGGTGTTTTTTTTTTTTTCTGAAAGTACAAATTGGCGAGGTTTTTATTTTAATTTTGTTTCATTTAAAGAAAACAATTTTATTGATAAACAAAAATTGAAACACTTTAAATCTACTTAATTGTAAATTTTATTGATAAACAAAAATTGTAAAAAATCACACTTTAAATCTACTTAATTGTAATAATTTACAATTTTCGACTTGATTCTAAATAAATCTTTTACCTAATTTCATGTGAAAATAAAAATTAGAGCCATCACTAGTTTTCTTACGGTAGATGGATGGTGGTTAAACAGTTTATTAAATTGAATCTAAATAATTACAATTTGCTATTATATTGTAAAAAAAATCACATTTTTTTATTAAATTGTAATAACTCACAATTTTCCATTTAATTGATTGATGAGGCTGATAATTGTTGAAAGTTCATAATTACTTATATTAAATAACACTATTTGGTCTTTCAAAGTCTATTGTAATATCATTTCTTCGCCTGAAGAAGCCACAGTGTGGTGAAACAATTGTAGCGATATTACAATAGACTTTGAAAAACTAAATAGTGTTATTTAATATAAGTTTCCATTTAATTGTAAACCTTATAATTTCCCATGACATTGAAAGAAACACAATTTTCCATTTAATAGTAATTATTCGCAAATTTTGATTTAATTGTAACAATTTATAATTTAAAGAAAACACTTAACTTTATAACATTTTTATTTTATTTTAGTAACTAGTTTCAATTACACGGTAATCATTATCAAACTAAATACTTAAAAAAAGACCAGATGTAGACCCATCTCTTAGAAGCGCTTTAGATTTAATATACTGTGTTGTTTTCTTTTTAATTTTTAAGTTGTGGTAGTACTTAGAAGAAAACTTTTAGTGCTTTACAATTAAACAGATCATCAGGGTGTAGAAAATACAACGTATGGTACTTATCAGATGCAACAACCACAATAAATGATCTTCGTGTGGTGCTTCAAGAAGAATGGAAGAATGTTCCCCAGAATAATATCCGTGAGCTCATTAGTGGCATGGGCCGCCGAATGCAGGCAATAGTTAAAGCTAGATGAAGAAATACAAGTATTTATATCCTACTCAACTGAAATGTTCACTGTTAATCTCTGTTAAGTTGATTTTTCGGAAATTCTTTAGTGTATACGCACCTTTATCATTTTGCTTGCTAATGTTCATTAAATAAACTGATAGGTACCATACATTGCATTTTCTGCACCCTAATGGTCTGTTTAATTGTAGAACACTAAAAGTTTTCTTCTAAGTACTACCATAACTTAAAAATAAAATAAAAACACAGAGACCCGTTTTTTGCATCTGAGTGTATATACTTGTGTACCTCGTTTTTAAGTACTTAGTTAGTTTGAAAACTTGTAATTTTTATAATTAGTTTAAAAAATTTAAACTTTCCCAATTAAAAGGAAAAATATAATTTATATAATTAAAACCAAAATTTTTGTTTTAGAATGAAATTGTAATTTTTAACTTTTGAAATTAAATCGAAATTTGTTGGTAATTACAACTAAGTAACTTTACAATGATAAAGTAAAATCAAAGTGGCATAAAAAAGTTTCTACTTAGTTGTAATTACCAACAAATTTTGATTTAATTTCAAAAGTTAAAAATTACAATTTAATTCTAAAACAATAATTTTGGATTTAATTATAGAAATTATAATTTTCCTTTTAATTGGGAAAGTTTAAAATTTTTCAACTAATTATAAAAATTACAAGTTTTCATTTAATTGTAGAAATTATCAATTTTCCACTTAATTGTGAATATTTACAAACTTCGATTTAATTATAAACGTTTACAATTTTTTAATCAATTATTTATTTATTTATTTATTTATTTATTTAACCCAACAGCCAAAAGGCTAATTACAGGATAATTTAAATATTACTTTGTATAATTAAAGTAAAGTAACATTAGATAATAATAATATCATAGTTTAACATAAATCAGTGTGAAATATACAAATCAAGACAATTTTTATACGTGACAAACAAAATAAAAATTATAAAAATTACCATTTTTTATTTAATTGTAAAAATTCGAATGTTTTCCACTAAATTGTAACAATTCTCAATTTTTGATTCAATTGTAGAAATTATAATTTCTCATTTAGTTGTAAAAGTTTACAACTTTCCAATAAGTTATAAAAATTACAACTTTCCAGTTAATTTAAAAATTCTAAATTTCCACATTTTTTTATATAATTGTGAAAGTATACAAATTCCTGATTAATTATAAAAAGTGCCATATTTAAGTATATACCAAAAATTATAATTTTATTTATCGTTTATGTCATTGAAATGTTTATAAATGTATGGTTCCATTGATTTAGAGAATAATTCTCATTTACAAGAAAAATCTAATATTGTTTTTATTTAGGCATAGATTATAGACAACTAATCAACGAAACAGTATGGTCCATTGCAAAATCGTATTTAAAAACATATTTAACAGTTCCAGTTGCTATATTGCCACACATTTCTATCCGTAAGCTTCTTTATTTGGAAGAAATAATAAATGAAGCCTTAGCCATCATCAGACCAATAAAATGTATCCTTGCAACTAAACATACAATACACCATCGAAACACCCCTATGTAATTACTGTGGTAACGAGAGAGATGATGCAGAACATACCTTTTTTCTGTCCTAAATGGAGAAATAAAAGAAATATTTTAGAGCTAGGGATAGGCGATCTTTTACCAGATACGATCATTGAATTCGAAGAAAACTATTCGAAAGTGGAAACTTTCCTAGTAGACATTCTTTGCAAAAAAAATATGCAGATGGCACAGAAAACCTAAATAACGCTTAAAAAAGACCCATCATATATGTACTGTGGATAACGGCTCCATGTTGGTATCCTATGACAACTTACAAATTGTTATGTTATTGTATAACATTAATAAATAAATAAATTATTATTATTCATATATTTATTATTATAATATGAACTATCAATATTTTTATATAATATTAATTACCAATATTTATTCAAAAGCATTATATTTAAGTTTATGAAACATAATGTTTACGGTCTTCTAATTATTCTTTTAGCACAAAAGAAGAAGTCGATCAAACTTAATCGAGATACTGATGAAATGGAAGTATGAAAATACGTTTAGTTTCAAAAATGGAGATAATTATTTATTACAGAATTATTTCATCATAGATCCATGAATCATAATAAATGGAGGATAACGCAAGCGCCATCTATTGCCTAATTTCATGTGTCAACGTTGACGAAGTTCAACCGCATTGCACATGAGACACTCTACTCTAATGAGGTTAGAAAAATTGAAATGGCCATCACTAGTTATCCGTACTCTAGATAAATGGTGGTTGAATATGTTATTAAATGTGTATACTTATTTATAAGAAAAGTCTAATATTTAATTTATTTAGACTGATTATAGGTAAATAATCAATGATTCACAATACGTGAAGTTGGAGAAAATATAAATAAGTGAAACAAACCAAGTGTTTTAATTTCAATTAAATCATCCTGAATTAATTAAAAAATGTTTCACCACGGGTTAAGTGAGAAATTAATTAAACATATACGTGAAGATTATCACATCTTTTCTGGCCACCTTATTTATATAACAATCTCCGTTTTCCCATTGTATTTCGCATTAATTGTTCTGTTCAACCCCAACATAACCCAATTTCTAGCTCCTCGGCTTTTTCGCTTTAAAATGACGCGCCTAGCGAAAAATCCCGGTAGCGTGTTAGTAGTAATCGTCGTCGTCGCCGTAGAATTTAATTAAATGTAGTCGGATGGATAATTCGGGTACGATTTCCATCGGGGCGAAGCGGGGCCATAGTTTATTGAAAACAAGCGGATGTAACAAAAGACATGTAAGCACCTAATAAGAAGCGGGATCCCCGGCGTTCATCCCTCCGACAATATAAACCACCACGGCACGCGATGATGCTATTGCTATATTGCTATGAAACATATTGTGAGGAGGAGGAGGAAGAGAAGGAGGGAGGGAAGCAATATGCTGCACTACCCTACTAATCCTCCCTTCCTCTCCCTTTACTACCATGGCTGGATGGCGCAAGACACAAATTCTCATATATAGATGGGGTGGCGCACAAGAAACGGGACGTACAATAAAAGCGGCGGCATCGCTTATATTGAGATATATCGGAATCAAATTCTATTGTGTTATTGAAAACACATTCCGGAGGATATTTACAAATGCGTTAAATGGGCTTGTTTTTGTCAACGGTGAGAGTTTATAGGAGGCTTTTATTGAAAAGCACGCGCTAAATATATGCGCCTATCCTTTCATGTTCAATGTATTTGAAAAAAAAAAATGAAAATCCCAACAGAATAAATACGTTTCAATAATATAGCAACTAGTCCGCATATTGCAATGTTTTGATGCGCCATCACACAAATTAATTGTAGTTAATTAAATCTTCTAAATCATATAAATACGGTGTTACATTTAATTATTTTTTGCTTTCGGAGAACTTACTGGATGTCACAGTATCTAGTGATATCTAATAGGAGTTCATAAGTATTCATATCTTTAAAATACAAAATATTGGGTTGGCAACTAAGTACTTTCGGTTTTGTAGTATAAAATAAAACACTTTTTTTAACAAAGAATAGTTTTTAATCAATTATATATTTCCCATTTTGCTCAATGACCTTTTTCCATCTTTCTTTCAGCTGCATGATTCCGCGCTCATACAATTTCTGCTCCTTATCAGCAAAAAACTGAACCAGGTGCGAATGAACGTCATCGTCATTTGTTTTACCATTCAAAGAATTCTGCAAACTTCGAAATAAATGGTAATCAGATAGTGCCAGATCAGGGCTGTATGGGGGTTGTGGCATCACTTCCCAGCCAAACTCCAATAGTTTCCCACGAGTTGCCAAAGATGTGTGAGGCCTTGAATTATCATGGTGGAACAGTACACCTTTACGATTTGACAATTCTGGCCGTTTTTATCCAGTTTCATTAATTGTTGACAGTAAACATCAGAACTGATCATTTGGTTCCTTGAAAGCAGCTCAAAGAACACAACACCTTTGTAATGCCACCAAACTGACAGCATGATCTTTTTTAGATGCAAAGCTCTCGATGTGGTCTGTGCTGGTTCATCGTGCTTGCTCGATGATCGTTTTCGAACTATGTTACTGTACAGGGCCCATTTTTCATCACCAGTGATGATTCTTTTTAAGAAAGGGTCGGTTTCGTTTCGTTTAATGTGCATATCACAAAAGTTAATACATTGTGTTAAATGAATTTCTTTCAATTGGTGAGGTACCCAAATATCAAGCTTCTTAACTAGCCCAAGACATTTTAAATGTTTTTCAATTGTTGTGTGCGATACATGTAACCTCTTCGCAACACCTCGAACAGTTTTATGACGATCCTCTTCAATTATGACTTTGATTTGGTCATCATCAACTTCAGTAGACCGACCAGAATGTTGCTCTTCTTTGAGGGAAAAATCTCCAGAACGGAATTTTTATACCAATTCTGATATGTGCGCTCTGTTAAGCAATCAGCACCATAAACTTCACATATCTCTTTGTGAGCCGCAGCGCTTTCTTTCCTTTACGGAAATAAAAAAGTATGATATGCCGAAAATGTTCATTTCTGCACTTAAAATTAACCCACAACTAATAGTTTTAATAAAAAATCACGCACTACTTGTGTGACCAGTATCACGTGACAAACGGCAAAGTACAGCACTAACATAAGTTATACAAAAAATAAAGCAACGCTCTCTATCAGTAAAAAGCGAAAATACTTAATTGCCAACCTAATATATAACTAGCACTATAATACAAAAACTATATCACAGGAAAGTAGTCTAAACTTTATTTGAAAAGTAATAATTAATAAGTCTCCGGTTTAAATAAGAAAAACTTTAGATTACGCCGCAATCCTGTTCCACAATCCAAATAAAAATTTAGAAGTAGCAGAAAGATCCGCTTTAAGAGCAATGACTAAAATCAGACACCCCCTCAACCCACTTCACAACCCTTCCAACACCCTCCTGTATGAACTATCCCAGATCCAACCAATTCAACACCGTCTGACCATCCTTGCCGAAAAATTTGCCCTCAATCCTTTCAATTACAATCTCCTCAAAACCTTATGTATCCCTCTCAACCCAAACACCAGATCCACACCTAAAAACCCATCAACATCATTATTTCAATTCATTTCATCACTTCATGACAAAGACAGAGACATAGACAGTTAAATCAAATACATAAATACGCATATACCTAAGACATAGACAGATATTTACGAAGTCGGGCTGAAAGACCGTCGGTCGATAGCCGATTAACAGGTGAAGAATCATATGTTTATATATATACAAGGTTTTCCAATAGGTATGATATGATTTTGAAGTGTCGTTTCGGCCATTTGTAATATGTTATGATCTGTCATTTATTTTTCATTGTATTCAGTAGAGTTTACAATTTCATCATGGAGAGATATACACAAGAACAACGTTTACAAATTATTCAGTTTTATGGTCAAAATAATTGTTTTCCAATTGCAACTTTTCGTGCGCTTTTACCATGTTATGGTCGTAATAATCGTCCAAGTGTGCTCGCTATTCGTCGAATTGTTGAGAATTGTGAGCGTACATTTTCTTTACATAATGTTAAAGTGCCAATAAGACAAAGAATCGCTCGATGCAACGCAAATATTGGTGCCGTTCAGGCAAGTGTTGCTGAAGACCGCAATTTGTCGATTCCAAGACGTTCTCAACAATTGGGACTGTCTCAAACCAAAATCTGGCGGATTTTGAAAAAGGATTTGGGTTTGCATCCGTATAAAATTGTTCTCACTCAAGAACTGAAGCCATTGGACCACCGTAAATGTCGTGAATTTGCTGATTTTGCCTTGGAACAACTTGAAAACGATAACGATTTTTTTAAGAAAATCATCTTCTCCGATGAGGCTCACTTCCATCTGAGTGGTGCGGTAAATAAACAAAACTGTCGATTCTGGTGCGAAGAAAATCCACAAATTATTCAAGAAAAACCATTACATTCACCTAAATTGACAGTTTGGTGTGGTGTTTGATCTGGTGGAATCATCGGTCCGTACTTCTTTCGAAATGAAGCTGGTAACACCGTTACTGTCAATGGAGAGCGGTATAGATCGATGATAACCAACTTTTTATGGCCGAAATTGGAAGAAGTTGATCTTGACAACATTTGGTTCCAACAAGACGGGGCTACATGCCACACAGCAAATGCAACAATTGAATTATTGCGAGAAAAGTTTGGAGATTCGATTATTTCAAGAAATTGTGATATTGAATGGCCTCCAAGAAGTTGTGATTTAACACCATTAGACTATTTCTTGTTGGGTTATTTGAAGTCATTGGTCTTTCGAAATAAACCAGACTCTCTTCAAGTTTTACAAGTCATTATTGAACGTGCTATTCATGACATACGACTTGATTTAGTGGAAAAAGTGCTCGAAAATTGGGTTCATCGAATTCGTTTCTGCAGAAGAAGTCGTGGAGGCCATTTGAATGACGTTTTATTAGAACTTAATTGTATCGATTGTACTTCACATTAAATAAAAAATATTTGAATTTCCTTAACAATAAGTGTGTTTTTTTATTTAAAGAAATCATATCACTCTTATTGGAAAACCCTGTATAAAAATGTTTTGATATACGTATTGTATTATGTGTCTGTTAATAAAGATTTCTGTATATATATATAAGAAAAACATTTTTTTGAAATTCCACTGTATTAGCGAAACAACTGTAACAGTGTCTCTACAATAAATTTTGTGAAACTTAAAAAAAGTTGTTTTATTTAGAAATAGTGTAATAAAATTAAATTTATTTTAAATAACTATGAGCATATGAATAAAAATCTTGTATGTTATTGCAAATTGATTTTTGTAATAGAAAATGATATTAAATAAACCATATCTATCCGGGATAGCATGCTGAATAATTTGAACAACTCATATATTATGATATTTAATAAGTGGCAGTTAATATTTGCATAGGCTTGTAATAAACGCACATATTAAAACACGTCGCAATATCGAACATGTTTATGCACACAAAATCAAATCGCAATTAAGTCTCCGCCTGAATTGGCATTCATCCGCCAGTGAATGACGGCTAATATTTGTTTTATTCGGCGCAATGCATACTTTACTACAGTTAAGATATTCTGGCCGGAGTCCCTAAACAAACTTTGGCCCTCGTCGTTCGAATAGAGAGGAGAGTCACGTGTTGGCTTTAGGCCGGGCTTATTGCGTCCACTGGCGACAACAGCGTTATGTGTGTGATGTCCCAAAGTAAACATTGCTCTCTTTCAGTCTCTATTCAATTTTGCTGGATGCTCTTTTGCACGGATGCGGGCGAAAAGCGTGTGAATTTTCAAAATGGGAAACGGGAACGTCGCACTTTCGCACATAAATACGAATCGCATTAAAAACAAATATGATAATAGCTTTTACACATTTCATTATTTTGATTATTAAATAAACTGAATTTGATCTAAAAATTTAAACATTGAGTATATACACTACAATAAAGGTATAAAAAATATATTCTTTTCTTTATATCCGACATTGAAAATGTACCACCAAGTTAACTCCGACAAAATTAAAGAAATAGTGGTTTATCTGTCCTGGGCTATCGACCGGAGGACTTTCTGCCATGCCTTGAATTAATAGTAATGTACAATAAAAATGTCTGTGGCATTTTGCTTTGTGATTTAGTGTATAATTTTATTATTATTTAGAAATAAATTTAAATATTTTTTTAGGGAAACGTCAAGTAAATACTAATTTATAATCACAAAAATTGCTTCGAATATAGTTAAAACTTTGTTGATCCAACACAACAATAAACTACCATAAATCAATAAGCTAATAAATCATTATAAAATATTCTTATACTTCTTAAATATACCTACAAATATATGGGATAACCATCATAATGAGATGAAAACTTAGACAAAAATTTTGATGATGCATAAAAGTTCCTAGAAAGACAATACATTTTATTCATTTATTATTACATAAACAATTTTGTCTCAGATGCATATGCACGCTGCATCTGTAACGTGACTTCTGGTTTCATCAATTTAACCTTTAATGACAGAAGTCAGTTGATTCCTTTTTTATTTCCTTGACTGGGTTGTGAAGAACTTAAGTCAACTTTACACGATTTTTACGACTGTTGTTTATTAAATAATGATGAATACACTTTTTAGGCTTTAGCGCTGATATTTAGAACTGTACAGTTTGAATGCCGGAGAATGTCTCTTCCAAAAAAGGTGAAGTTGGTCTCCTCGACACCAGAACAACCCCTCCCTTTTTGGGCGATAATAATATATTAAAATCTAATTAAGCACACATAACATTGGGAAGCAAGATGTAAATAACAAAATGAAAAATATTTAAATAAGGATAGAGATTTCGCGGACAGACATGAATGGTATTTATTTATGATATGATTTGAAAATGGACAGTATTTGAATTTAGAGTTAATGACTTATTTGCTGTTCCAATGTTATCTGTGCGAATGAGATAATGAGTTCCTTAATTTACAACAGCTAATATTATTTACATAGATTACAATAATCGAATATTATATATAAAATATATACACGAAATATTTATAATAATAATAATTGTAATAATTTTTTTAATCTTTTTCCTTTCTATCGTTAGGTGTAAGGAGAATTGTAATAATAATAATGTATATTATTATTATAAAATGTACTGGGGTACATTACAGCCCCCCCCCCCCCTTAAAGAAAAAAAAATAGTTTATGAAATATAATTTTTTTTATGAATTTAAGTATTGTGATAAAGACAATTAAATTTATATGAAAAGATCGTTTCAATTTGTATATAAAAATGAATAAGTGACTTATAGTACCAAAGGTTTTAAAAGTTTTCCTCTGAAAAATATTTTGTTACTTAAATCTATAATGTTTCAAGTTACATTTACCCGAGTATAGAATACAATAGCTAATTAATATATAATATATTACTTGAATATAATATTCAAGGCTCAAAGTATCCTACAAAAAACTCGCATTAGTTATGTATTGAAAATAGAAATAATAGACGACAAAATACAGAGCGATAGCACACATCAAATACATTTTGTAACACTGCACCACCATTTCGCTTTCTTATAAGCCTTTGGATTTCAGTCAAAAATATTCTTATATAATAGGAACCAGCTTTGTTTATAACATTTATAAATATACATTAAAAAAATGAATAGTGTTAAAATACATAGATAACTAATAATTTGTGATTAAAGTAAATCTTATTATTTAAAGAACTTTATAGAACTAGTTAATTTGAGATAAACAATATACAAATATATTCAAAATATAAATAATATAATAAATATACAATTAATAATAATTAAAAAACTATTTTGAAAATAAAAGTGCTTCGAAGGATTTTAATTTATTTAATCAAATTGAGATGAATTTAAAGAAAATTATAAATTAAATATTTAAACATTAATTGAAATCATAGAAGAAAATCGCGTCAAAAGAATCATTGCCTAGTGTAAATTAATAAAGATATAGCAGAGGTTAAACGATCATTACAAAATATTAAGTTTATGTAATTTAAAATATCTGCGTCCCTTTATTTTCCGTATAATGAATTTAATGTTATTATTTCAATCATGATTGGTATAGGTTTGCTTGTTTTCTATATTGTATACCTTTTTCTCATTTATCACTTGGTAAAACATATTTAATAACCGTTTATTATAATGAAATCACTTGGTTTTTTTTATTTTACTAAATTTTGTTATATTTTCGACTAGTTTCATAACAATATAACATATAAAAAGTTAAGGTAGCGTGTGCACGTCTTTTCAACACTTTATTAATTTACTATTGTCCTAAGAAGATTTCACACAGAATCTCTAATCAAATTAATGAAAGTGAGTGAGTGAGTGATCACAGTCTGTAGCTAGAAACAACATCATATCGTTTACTACAATTTTAAGGTGATAATAGTGTTTTATTCACTTGAGGTTAGGTTATCTGAAGAACACATTGCATTTTTCAACGTTGCCGGTTATTATTAGTTTTACCTACTCAAGTTAATCAGGAGAATGCCGGTCACTTGCGGAAATTGTAATGCTAATCTCGGTCCTCGGTGCAAAACATTAAAATGTGCTGAATGTAATACAAGATATCACCTGGATTGTCTAATAAATTTATCAATGGATGATATTAGTTACTTTATATCGGAGTTAACAAAACATAAGAAAAACCTATTTGTCTGCGATAGGTGCAGTACGGCATCGGGCTCAGACGAAGGTGCGTGCGCGGGTTTAGTACCCTCGGTATCTTCCGTTAGTCATCGCGGTTCATTGAGTATTTCGAATGAGCACGCATTTAACTTATCAATGGCCGATACAATACGAAAAATATTCATTGAGGAAATTATGCCTCTTTTCAAATCGGAGATTCTAAACGAGCTTCAGGAGATGAAAAATAATTTAAAATTACTCGGTGATAGAATTAAACGATTAGAACATGCAGCAGAGCAGAATGTAAATATAAATAATATTAGCAATATTAATAGTACCGATTCGGACTCCTTACCACGTCTGATGAATGAAGAGGGTGCTATTCGTGAAATTGAGGAGAGACATATACGCTCAAAAAATATTATCGTATTCAATTTACCAGAGCCGACGGGAGATAATAATAATACTAAAGAGAGGCAAGATATTGAATCGCTCAAAAAAATTATTGATCCTCTTGTTCATTTTGCGCCGCTCAAAGTGACTCGTTTAGGAAAATTGGGTAACAAACCTCGCCCTGCAAAAATTGTATTTGCAGAGAAAAAAGAGGCTATTGATATTTTAAGAGTAGCACGTGTTGCTGATACAGGTGAACTACGTTTTAGAAACGATATGACGATTATGCAACGTAACCACCTACGTAATTTGAAAGATGAACTTGAGCGTAGGAAAGCTCAAGGCGAAATTGATGTGACAATTAAATATGTCAATGGGCATCCAAATATTGTGAAATCAGTAAAGAATAAAAAAAACTAGAGATATATTTCCAAAACGCTGGTGGTATAAAAGGAAAAATTAAAGATTTTTTGCGCAATGTGAGTGTCTGTGTATACGACGTAATTGTTATTGTGGAAACATGGTTAAATGATACAATACATGACGCTGAATTGGGATTAACCGACTTCAATCTCTATAGAAAGGATCGTTCCTTACTGACCAGTAGTAAAGTGAGAGGCGGGGGAGTATTAATAGCAATCAGAAAAAATCTCAAGAGTGTTGTTTTAAAATCTAGTGTCAGTGTTGAGCATCTATTCGTTAAAGTTATGGACAAAATAATTATCGGCGGAGCATATATTCCACCCAATTCGAATATTCAATTGTATTCCAATAGTGCTGAGGACATGAAGGTAATCTGTAGGGAAAATCCTAAATGCCAGTATGTTTTCTGTGGTGATTTCAATGTTCCCAGCGCGGCATGGAATATGAAGAGTGAAGCCATTCTTGCTATCAATAATGATTGTACTGCAGCCCATGTGTTAACAAACAATATGTGTTTCTACGAATTAAAACAAGTAAACAACATTCCCAACGAGAGAGGTGTATTTCTTGACTTGTGTTTTTCTAACTGTACTAATTTGAAAGTGAATCCAGCCTTGGACCCATTATGTAACAAAAGTACTCATCATATTCCATATACGATCGAGCTGTCGCTGGTACGCGAAGATTTTATTAACATGTCTAGCGATTATTTTTATGATTTTAAAAATGCAGATTATTATGCTATTAATAATTATCTAGCCTCTATTAATTGGGATCAGTTGTTCGGTAATTGTATTAATGACAATGTCAAACATTTTAATAATATTTTGTTATCGGTATTTGATATGTTTATACCTATAAAGTTTTGTAAATCAATAAATTATCCTAAGTGGTTCAACAAGGAGCTTATTAGGCTGACAAAAGCTAAGAAGAGAGCCCATACGTTCTATAAACGAAACGGCTCTATATTTTATTATGAAGAATTTAGAAATTTAAGGAAAGCATGCAAGTTATTAAATGACAAGCTATACACTAAATACATTGAACGGATTGAATCCGAAATTAATTTAAACCCGAATCAATTTTGGAAGTACGTCGATGTCTGTCGCAAAACATTCGGTTACCCGAGCGAAATGTTTTTAAATAATAATTCGAGTAATTCGTTAGCGGAAATTGTCGAGTTATTTGCGGACAATTTTTCCAAAGTATACAGTGCTAAGAGCTCAATTTCATCAGCTTATTGTTTAGATAATGCAAATATTGATATTAATAATTTCAGTATTACCATTGAAGAATTATTTAATGCAATCTCTTCGCTTCCAGAGTCGTGTAATGCTGGTCCCGATGGCATTCCAGCATATTTTATAAAGCAATGTGTTTATTCATTATGCAAACCCATATATACACTGTTTTCCTATTCGTTAAAATCGGGATTCTTTCCTGATGAATGGAAGGATAGTTTCGTTGTTCCCATATTCAAATCTGGTTCTAGAAATGAAATTGAAAATTATAGAGGGATTTCCATCCAATCAGTCATTCCCAAACTTTTGGACAAATTAGTTACTGATCAATTGATGAGATCATGTTCTCAATGGATAATTGACGAGCAGCATGGGTTTCTTAAAGGAAAGTCAACTATGACGAACCTAATGATATACCACGGCTTTATTTCCGAAGCTTTGGAAAAAGGGTGTCAGATAGATTCAATCTACACAGATTTTTCGAAAGCTTTCGATAGAGTGCAACACGGGATACTGCTGGGAAAACTAAAATGTATGGGTTTAGGTGACAATGTAGTCAAATGGATTGGAAGTTTCTTAAGTAATAGGACTCAACGTGTTCGAATCGGAATGCATATTTCTAAAACCATAAATGTTACGTCAGGGGTACCACAAGGCTCTCATTGTGGACCTCTATTGTTTCTTTTGTTTATTAATGATATTGGAATGCGCGTTAAACATAGTAAATACCTGCTTTATGCTGACGACTTAAAAATTTTTAATAATATAATGTCTTTATCGGATCAAGAGGGACTCCAGGAAGATTTAAATGGTATTGTTGACTGGTATAAAGATAATCAACTGGAGTTAAACTTGAAGAAGTGTGTATATGTACCATTTTATCGAGGTCGATTTAATTTTTGTAAATACTTTATAGATGGGAATGAAGTAACGCAGAATTCTGTAGTGAAGGACCTGGGGGTTATATTTACATCCAAATTATGTTTTAATAGCCATACAACGCACATATGCAATAAAGCACTTAGGACCATGGGTTTCATTACAAGATTTTCTAAGGATTTTAAAATTGCAACTATTAAAAAATTGTACTTATCCCTTGTCAGACCACATTTGGAGTATGCATCGTGCGTTTGGTCTCCCTTCACTGCTGTCGCCATTAAAGAATTAGAACGTGTACAAGGTAAATTTTTGAAGTACATTCACTACAAAATAGGAGGCAGAAGGATTAATTTTAGTCACAGTGATATGTTGGTCCAAATGAATTTAAAGTCGTTAGCAGAGAGGAGAATTATTTTAGACGTTAAGTTTTTATACAAATTAGTAAATGGACTTATTGACTGCTCTGAGCTAGTCAGTGGACTGCAATTTAACGTCCCACGAGGATCGCAATCTCGATTTAAACCGATTTTTCGTATCGGTTTTCATTCCACAAGTTATGGTATGAATTGCCCATTGAGTAGAATAATGCGTGTTGCAAATCTACTGGCGAATGATAGACATTTTATTCTATTCACGAAGTCTTTTACACTATTTAAATCGCAGTTGCATAGAATTGATCTACTTAGCGTTACTTCCAGGCATTGATTATTATTTTTTTTTTATTTTTTGAGGTTATTAATAACTCATTTAATTTAGTTCTGTATAGTCCCTTGAAATGTGTGCAATAATGAATTATTATTTGTTACTGTACTGATCTTAAACCGTGATAAATAGTGTATTTAGTTGTATTTAACTAGTATGCGCAGTTAAATATTTATATCTTATTCTACGGTATTGCTTCATGTTTAGCTATTTTAGTGTGAATACCGGACTTTTAGTTAGTTATCTGTTTTGTTTTAATTTATTCATTTATTCGTTATTGTAATTTGTATTGATTTTTAATGTATTGCGACTGTCTTATTTATGTATTTATACATTATTATTTGAATTATATTTATTCTGTTAACCCAACAACTCGTAAAACCACTTGGGATAATAATTGATTAATTTATTTGGTAATTTGTATTTTTAGTTATTGTTTATTTATATGTAATAGCCTATTTACTACTTATAGTAAAAATTGTTACAATTTTTGTAAAATGGTGAGTTTTCCGTAAATAAATAAATTATTATATTATTATTAGTTTCGGCTAGATGCCATTTTCAAGAATGAATGTATAAATGGATTTACAAACTATTATATACAAATTGATTTTTATGATTATTTCGTCAGGTAATAAGGGCGCTTAATATCGGGGAATTCCATAGGTCTTCGTTGTCATTTACTATGTTTTTTCCCGCTTTTATAGCTTTTGTGATTTCTAACGCCTCCCGATAATTCAGCGTTAATCCCTTATTACCTGCAAATTTTATTTTTACATTGTTTGAGGAAAATTGGTGTTCATGAGTGATGCAATGTTTTGAAAATCCAGTGGATTGTTTTTTATTTTGTATGTCTTTTTTATGTTCTTTTATTCTTGTATCAAAAGATCGTCCGGTTTGTCCTATGTATATTGCATCACAGTCATCACAGTTAATCTCATAAACACCACTTTTACTCAAATTATTGTTTTCCGGTCTTATTTTATTATTCACTAATAATGTACTTAGATTTATTGAGTTCGTCAAAGTTATGTTGTTGTTCTTTCCTTTAAGTAAGTTTTTAATTTTAAAAGATAAGGGTTTTATATATTCTAATTTGTTCCACTTGACTATTTCTTCGTTTTTTACACTGTAAAAGTATTTAGATAGTTTTTCTTTTTGTTTTTTCATTAACATGTAACTAATTAAATTTTGTGGGTAACCATTGTTTGTAGCGATTAATTTTATGGTGTTCAGCTCCGTGTCGAAATCTAATTTACTCATCGGTATGTTTACTAATCTATTGAGGAGAGAATGAAAAGTTCTGTTTTTAATTTGATTGTGTGTATTTGAGCATTCTGGTATAATGGTATCTGTATATGTCGGTTTTCTATATATTTTGTACGATAAGGTATGTTGTTCAGTTCTGGAAAAAGTTACGTCTAAAAAGTTAAGGCATTTATTTGTTTCTTGTTCTACGGTGAATTGTATATTTATATTTATACTATTTATAAAATTAGTGAATATTTCCAATTGTCTATTTGTCCCAGTCCATATACAGAATACGTCATCCACATACCTTGCCCAAAAGTAGACATGTTTACTCTCATTTTTATCTAATAAATTATTTTCAAAATGGTCCATATAAATGTCAGACAATAAAGGGGATAGAGGTCTGTTTTTTCAATATTTTTGAGGTTGTTAGGATGTTTATTTTTTATGATTATCTTGAAATGATTTACGTCTTTGCATATTTGGACTTCTGTGAGGAACATACTTTAAATTACTTACTTTCTTTTCAACTAACATACTGCCTTTATTTAATGAAATGGTTGTGCAATTACTTTTAGGTTTAAATAATTTAGTATTTTTCATTTCATCGTTAATTTCAACTAGCTAATTTTTGTATTTTGTAGGGACATTCATGACAGCGTTGATAAGATTTGATTGATTATTTATTTCAATTACGATTTTATCCGGTAAATTGAATTGAACATGGTCACAATTGTCTGAGACATCTAATTATATTTGATATTTTTGGTATTACAAATATACGATATATTTAAGGCAGTTGCCATATTATTTTTAATTTTAAGTTCACTTTCGGAATTTACAGATGTGTTTTTACTAAATAATTTATTTTCAGGTTTAGTTAAGTGCTCTTTTTCATTATTCAGAAATGTATTTACTAATAAAGTTTCATTGCAATTATAAGTTCAATAATTATTTTCGTCGTCAGCAACAATTTCAGAAATACTTGTATTACTTATTGTGAAATGTTTATTTAGAGGGACGTTTTCGATTCCGTCAATTGATTTTGTATTATTTAAATTCGATTTATTGTCAATTTGTTCAGTATTACAATCATTTGATTCAATTATTTCAATTTTTGTATTTTTATTCTCTATTGTGACAGAAATGTTGGAACTGGAATTTAAATAAACATTTTCATCATCCTGTATTTCTTTATCAGTTACGTTGATAGATTCAATTTCAATTGATGTATTTTTGTTTATAGGCACTGTTTTATTTTTGATTATTGAATGTGTTTTGTTTTCTTTTATTGTATTGTTAGTATTGACAATATTGGCACTAACAGCATTATCATCATTCGATGGCTCACTTTCAATGCAATTATTTATTTCATTTGAATTTTGATTCTCACAAACATGTTTGTCTTCGTCCTTTTCATCTATTTTATTGTTACTTTCCTCACTATTATAATTATTAAGGTTGGGTTTACATGAATATTGCTCGTTTCGTGATCGAAACTGTTCTGATTTACTGAGAGAAATATTTTGATGAGGTTCAAAACGATATGAACAATAACGTCTTGTATGCTCATAAGTTATAGTTGCACTATAAAATTCAATGAGAATTTTTTTTAAACTTTCCCAATTCTCAGGACCTCGAATTCTTATTATAGGAGCAACATCTTTTGAAAGACATTTTTCTAATATGCAATGAAACAAGTACGGATGATAATTGTTTGGAAATGAATTTAAAACGTTTTCACAACTACTGATAAAATTAATTACATTATTATGAGACGATACATAATTATATTCAAATTTATTGTTCCCCAAAGTTTCTGTAGCAGCGATAACCATATTGGTAGTAATAGACATTTTTTAATTAATGAAGTAATTAAATGGTTCCGTTTTATAAGAATATTTAGACTTACTTGTACTTGTGCATCACGATAGAGAAAAAAAATCTGCGGAAATGGGTCCTTGAATAATTCCAGCGATGCTTTCGTTGATGATTGTTCTAATAAAGGTCCTCTGATAAAGCTGCTGGGTTCTCGTGATGTGGTTTTCAGGATGTGACCTCTAGATGTAGCTTCTCGGTGTAGCTTCTCGGTACGTCTTCTCAACGCGGGTTCTCGGCATGGCTACTCGATGCGGCTTCTCGGCGCGGCTACTTGATGCGGTTTCTCGATGTGGCTTCTTGGTATTGCTTCCGACGTGATCGCGATTGTATTTTTCTGATCGTCAGTTGAAAGCTCTTTCGCAATCAGCTTGCTTCAAGGGAATCCTGCCGACTGCACCAATTTTGTAACGTGACTTCTGGTTTCATCAATTTAACCTTTGATGACAGAAGTCAGTTGATTCCTTTTTTATTCCCTTGACTGGGTTGTGATATTTAGAACTGTACAATTTGAATGCCGGAGAATGTCTTCCAAAAAAGGTGAAGTTGGTCTCCTCGACACCGGACAACCCCTCCCTTTTTGGACGATAATAATCTATTAAAATCTAATTAAGCACGCATAACATTGGGAAGCAAGATGTAAATAACAAAATGAACAATATTTGAATTTAGAGTTAATGACTTATTTGCTGTTCCAATGTTAACTGTGCGAATGAGATAATGAGTTCCTTAATTTACAACAGCTAATATTATTTACATAAATAGATTACAATAATCGAATAATATATAAAATATATACACGAAATATTTATAATAATAATAATAGTAATAATAATAATGTATATTATTATTATAAAATGTACTGGGGTACATTACACACACACATTCTTGCGCCTCCATTTAGTGATAATATTACAATTTGTTAAGTATATTAATTCGCTTAAGATATATTATTTCAGTTTTGTAATTGGCCTCTTACACTTAAGACGTGTACAAATAAAAAAAAAACAACATTATACCGAGTAAAATAATTTATATAGATAAATAAAAAAATAGAAATTATTTTTATCTACTACTTATGTTGATATTGAAGAGGCTAAATTGGAGAAGGGAAACAAACAAAAAATATTAGGTTTATATAATATATATAGAGTTTATGGTCTTTATATAGAGTTTATGTTATTTTTGGAAGGTAATTAATGCCAATAATTTTTTTTTGTAGGAATCCTCGGCAATAAAATACCACCTAACAATTTTCGATAAAATTATTCCGAAACAATTGTTGCATTCTTGTAAAAATGTCATTATTACTTTTTTAACATTGTGTAGAAAATGTCATTATATATATAACAATCTTTACTAACAATTAAGTTTACAATAAGGTAACAAACATTGATTATGTATATCACACAAAAATTAATTTATTGTTAAATGGCTATCGACCAGAGGTCTTTCTGCCAAAATGTCATTATTAACAGACAACTTGGTTTTTATCCTGAGCGATCTACAGTATACAATGTTTTCATATACCAATCACATACCACCTAAATCTTTGACTTATAGTTTTTTGATAAATAAAATAGATAAAATGAGTTTCGGATTTTTTTATTGCCTAGTGGATTAGAAGTTTTCTATAGAATATATTGCAATTTGTTGAAATTAACAATTACATATCTAACACTGTTCACTTAAAATCAGGGATGCTAGAAGAATCCAATTGCCGTCCCATACTGTTTTTATTTTTATCAATGATTTCAATCAATCTATAACGTGCTTGTATGTATTTTGATCAGCGACATTTATTGCTGAATATGCGAAGTAAAAATGCAAACAACGTAACCTTACTGTTAAATTCGATAATTTTGACATTCCTCTACATAAAATAACAGTGCTCAAAAATGCATATTCAACATTCATTATTATTGTTGTTTGATTTGAAGAAATCTTCCCATCAAACACTTTTACAAACTTATAGCGATGCTGCTTCGTAATATCGTAATTGTCGGTTTTAGATTCAACGATTTATATATATATATATACATAATCTTTATTGACAAACGTACTACAACACCTACATATAACACAAAATATTACAATACATGCTGTAAAAGTTTGCCAATTGGCTATCGACTAGTGGTCTTTCCGCCTGGATTTTGTATTTTCGTCGTTGTCAAAATAAAAGGGGTAAAATGTGATGATCGTTAACAGTCTATGTCAAAAGTCCCTATCGGATATGTATGTCACTTAACTGTCTTAAATGTTGTGAAATGAAGTGATGAATTCATGGAGGGTTAGACTGGGAAATTAACGTTTGGGACTTATAGTTTTGTTACGAGGAATGCATAGGGAGTTTATTAGTTCTATATTTATGGGATTTGAGGCACATTTTTGAGATATCTTTGATGGGAATAATATTGGTGAGCTTATATAGGAGTGAATTTGAAGGATTATGTAAAGGGTTTTGGGGGTGTCTGATATTAGTTAGCACTCTAAGGGCTGATCTCTCGGCGACTTGCATGTTTTTCAAGGTAACTGGATGGGGATGGTAATAAAGGATTGCTGCGTAGTCCAGTAAAGGGCGACACACCATTTTGTAGATGTGTACAGCTGTTTTCGTACAAATTCCTTGTTATTTGTAGTTTAAGCTTCTAAAATGTGCCGCCCTACACTTAGCTTCGTCTTTTAGGATTGTGGAATGGTCCTTAACGGTAAGTTTAGAGTCAAAGAGGATGCCTAGGTATTTACACTTGGATGAGAGATAAGTGGATTGATTATTTATTGTGATAGAAAAAGGAGAATTGCGGGGTCGGTAAAAAGGAATTAAAAGTTGAGACTTATTGGGATTAATCGAAATGTGCCATTTCGCGAACCATGTTTGTAAAGTGTCGATCAGCCCTTGGAGAGTGCTGAGGGCTTTAGGAAGGGTAGGAGCGTGTGATATTAATGCAGTATCATCGGCATAAAGGAGAGGATAAGCAGTTTTGTCGATATGTTTGGGATCAGAGTGGTATATGTCGTGTACTAGCAAATTATAGAGGAGCGGTGATAAGGGAGAACCTTGGGGTAGACCTTGTTCAGGGATAAAGGTTTTGGAGAAGGATTTGCGTATTTTAACTTGAAGGGATCTATTGCTTAGAAAGTTGTCGAGGAGATTAATCAAGTGTGGCGGGATATTCAACGCGAAGTTGATTGCCACCCCGTAGGAAGGGGTGAAAAAAAATTATTTTCCATCAGTATTCAAAATCGACACAATACTTGTTGTAACTAATAAACGGCGATATGTTTCACAACGAAACCTTCTTTGTTTTATTGCGTACAATGGTGTATGTTAAGTTGATTGCTACCTCGTAGAAAGGGGTGAAAAAAATATTTATTTTCGATCAGTAATCATAATCGACACAATAATTGCTGTAACCAATAGACGGTAATATGTTTCACAATGAACCTCCACTCTAATATTAAGGACTTCATATTCATTATAAATTGATATATCTTTTGAGCTATGAAATTTTGCACCATATAATCTTTTTCATTTAATCATTTCACATCCATCGGTATATAAGTAGTGCAGAAACGTGTAAAAAAATCAAATTTTTCATTTTTTCGTTTGTTGAAATTTCTTGTTCTGTTATGAAAGAATATAAAGACAAAAAAAAACATAAAACTAATTACCTATAATAAATGAAGAAAAATAGAAGGTCAATAGCAAAATTCAAGGAACTGCCACCTGCAATAATGCAATAGCAACTTTAAGTGACTAACTTTTTCGACCGCCGAAAACAAATTCAATTATACAAGAAAAATCATTTTTGATAATTAATTGTTTCGAATGAAATGTATATTCAAATTGTTAAATTTTTAGAATTACATACATATTTATATCAATCGATATAAATATGTATGTATATCAATATTCTTGGCACAAAGAACACATTTTTAAATGGTTAGTAAAATTTGTGGAACATGTGACATGAGCAATTCTTCTACAAGAATTACATTCATTGATTTTTTTATTAATGTTTGTTTATTGCCGCAATAAAAGCATGTGTTTGTTACGTTGTCAGAATTTCTAATAATAATAAATCGCAAGTCTCTTCTATATGAATTAATTTCAACTTTATCATGTAATGAACATTTTGTTATATAATTTTGGAAAAAATAAATTATAAAAACTCCACAATTAAAATCATCTACCTGTTTGATCTTATTTTGGCTCAACCCAAGAATACGGGCTACACATCACCGTGAAGTTGGCCGCGTTACAACGCTCATATCAGACGTTTCAAATCAAGAACGTACAGCCAGTATAATACGACTTACGACCACGAGATGGCGATTACACGGGATCCTTGAGTGGAGGACACAGTATTTCAAAAAATCGGCTCTTTTCAGAGCCACCACAAAAATTAAGAAATCTTTAATTCAATTTACATACTGTTTTATTTTAATATAGATTAAATTAACATTCTTTTAAAAATAGGAGTTTGGATAATAGATTAAATATTCTATAGGTAAGGAAAATAAAAGGTTTTGAAGATAGAAAGCCAACATTAAAAAGAGTTATTACATAAAAAAGGCGATCTATAGGTTAGGAAAATAAAAGGTTTTGAAGATAGAAAGCGAACATTAAAAAGAGTTATTACATAAAAAAAGGCGATCTATAGGTTAGGTAAATAAAGGGTTTTGAAGATAGAAAGCGAACATTAAAAAGGGTTATTAATCTATTGCATAGATTAAACGAAAAAAAAGGGCGGATATTTAACAGTTTCAACTGAATGAGAGAGAAAAATGTAGAGCACCATTCCGTTGGCCATCTATGGTCTGTGTTGTGAACTAATGTACAAATGAAAACGCAAAACGCAAGTTCACCGTCGAACGTACGCTCAATGAATGACGTGCGGATGACGTAGTTTTGTGAAAATTAAATTCAATAATTTCCTTATTAAATGCCGTTTTAACACGATAAAAGCGTGCTAAAGTGTAACACTAGTGTAAATAGGTGCGGAAAATAACAACAGAATGGTTTTTATTGTGATGGAAATAAGGAAAATCAGTGACATAACCTCCCGACTTTCGAGCAGAATTGTGAAAAAAATACAAGTCTAAACACCCGAAAACCACCAAAAATCAACTCGTAAGATCATCATTTATCATAAAAATACCCGTTTATAGGGCTTTTTTTCGAAAACAACGAAATAAGAGGTGTAGCACGTAAACTGGAGTCTAACCCTTATTTTGAATTATTATATTTCATCCATCACTTGAAAATTCATAGTGTTTTAAAAATAATTTGAATTTTTCAAAATACAATTGAATTTCTCTTTTTGTGCCTCAGAAAGGATTCAGGAATGAAAATTCTTTTTTCTGTAAATGTGCTATTGCTAGACACCAATGATTATTGTTTATGATTGTAGGCATTACTATTGGTTTGTCAGGTAGAATTGGTAAAATTGATTTTAAATTGGTAATACTATTTTGTAAATTATTATTGAAGATTGTAATGGTTAATATACAATAAGGTGACCTTTCATTTTTATTCATTATATTTAACAATATATCAACGGTAAAGTTGCTTAACCAGTCATTTGTTGAAAGTTCTTTAAAATTTAATATATTTACTTCTTTAACAATAGCATCGAATTCTCCAAGGTTTTTAAAATTGGCATCTATATAAGTTTTAGATAAATCATGTTTGTAGAAGGCAGGATCATCCACTAAACCATTATTTAAAAAAAATAATTGTTTACTTGGCTTCCATTTTATAAATTCCACTATGTTTGTTTTTTTCACAAGAGAGGGCAATAGATAAAACATATAAAAGTCCGAAAATTTGTTAAAATAGTTACTAAAAAATGCAGATTTTTTTTTCGATTCTCTTAATATGTAAACCTAGGTGCGTGTAAATTACAAGCTCACACCATTTTCTGTTGGTAACTTCAAGAAGTCCTTGTATTTGAAAAAAAAAATAATTGGAAGTACATTTTAGTTTACCCTTTTTGTCAAAATAACTAAGCAGATTTTGTTTGAGTGCTTCAGTCCTTATTAGAATAAAGAAGATTTCGTTGTGAAACATATCACCGTTTATTAGTCACAGCAAGTATTGTGTCGATTTTGAATAGTGATGGAAAATAAATATTATTTTTTTCACCCCTTCCTACGGGGTGGCAATCAACTTCACATATACCATTCAATGCAGAATGAAGTGTTTAGTAATTTAGTGAAGGTTTCATATTGAAACATATTACCGTTGATAAGTTACAGCAATTATTGTCTCGATTTTTAAAACTCATAGAAAGTAAATAAAATTGTTTTCACCCCTTCCTACGGTGTGACAATCAATTGTCTCAAAATAATGGGACGCGGAATAATATATTTGAACACCTGAAGATAATTTCGTCATGACATGCATCGTGGTTTGATTTTTATAACAACTTCCATTATCAATAATATAAGTTTTAAATAAATCGCTATTTATATTTTTGGAAGTAGAAAAGGTGGGATGGTTCCATTCGTGAAATTTAGTGATGCATATTTATCACTTACAAATGCAAATAGTTTGTAAACAGTGCAGAAATAATGAATTTCTCAAAATTATATTGTTCGGGTATCTTCGGAAATTTTGTTGCTAACTTTTTGGTGCTAACTTCACACTGGTTTGAATGATGGGGTATTTGTATGTGTTCCGTTTTTATGTTTTCTAGGAGCGGTTGTTTGAGATTAGATGTTTAATTTTTATTTTAAAAGGTATATATCTGAGTTTTTTATGTCTTCGTCTATTTTGTTATATCGTTTTATCGAGTCTATTATTAAGGATTGTGTATGCTTAACTGTTGTACATTTTTTAGTTCGAATGTCGAATTTTTTACGGGTTTTATGTTGATGTATTTGCTTGTTTAATGTAAATTTGATTTCTGTTTTGATTACATTTTGTATATTTTGTATATTAGGAGCAAATTACTTAGTTTAATCATTTTTTTATTTTTAATGTTTGTGTTTGTAAATAAAGTTGTTCAGTGTTTGTTCTTTTATCAAGTTTATGGATTATTTTTAGTACTTTATTTATTTTGTTGTATCTGTAGTTTTGTTAGGTTTTTTTGAGTCGTGTCTCCCCATATGTTTTTTAAGTATATGTTTTGTAAGGCAAAGAGCGAATTGTATATTTGTGTTCGATTTTGCTCTGGAATTTTAATTAATGATTGTAAGTCATTCATTTTTTAATAGAAAATTTAAATATTTATCATTATATCTATATACGAAAATAATTGTTAAAATTTAACCTTCGTGCATTACAGTACTGCGCGAGTCGGGCAGACGCTCCAGGATCAAGTATACGTATGCACCTCGAAGTCCTCCCCACTTCGACATTCCGGCCTGTATATTTAGTAGGCCCTGATATAACAAAATACCGAAATGTCCATCACCGGTTGCACATAATTAAATCAATTTAATTTCCTGTTTCCGTAAACAGGGTTAGATCTATATAACTTAATAATCATGCAGTAGCGTAAATCGCTGTATATGATTTACGCTATTTATAAAACATTAGAATCATTTTAATACTTGAAAAAGTAAAACATGGTGTATTAGCAATAGCGGAAAACAGCCGACGAAAGGTTAAATTGTGCCGTCGTATAGCATCAACCCGACGATTTATCACAGTTAAAAAGCCATAGGGGATCAGCAGCTCAGCGGCGCCACGTGTGCAAGGATGCGAGGGTGGCTCTATATGGATGTGTGCGTGAGTGTGCGTTTCACCCCAATTTCGCCCCTCGTGCGTGCACCATGCGTGCGTGCGTGTCACAAATATAGCATATCCAGGAAGGAAGAGCTTACAGGTGTCGCATATTTAATAAACTTCAGAATAATGTCGCAGGAAATCGCACTCGGTGTGTTCCACGCGTAGAAAATATTGTTAACATAATATAAACAAACTCAATTGTATATATAGTTGACTACTTTTGTCTTATATTGCTTTTATTTCTTTCTTTTTAATTCATCTTTTTCTTTTAATATATGTCTATTCTTTTGTCTATTTTATGTGATTCTTTAATCTATGCTCCATATTCTCTGAAGTTTTGAGTTTCTTTTCGCTTATTTTTGCTTTTACTAGGTTTATCATTAATTCGCCCTGGCAATTTTCAAAATTTAAATATTGAACCTGGCAATTTCCCACTTATCGAGTTCATTTTTTTGCCAGTTTCCGAATTTCACTTTCATGTAATCCAACCGCATCCGCTTATAATATTAATGGGAAGAAGTACTATAATGGATTGATCACAATATTTTAATACGTTATTAACGTTGGAAGTTGATTTGATAACTGTTTTAAAATTAATGGTTACCTTTACACAGAGTGAGTCATAATTTTACATTACGCTCCTTCAGTAATAATAATAATAATAATAATTCTTTATTTACGGAATACTCCATTTTATAATTTATACATTACAAGCATATTAGATACATACATAAGTGAGAGAGTTAAATAAATATACATACTGCTAGCCTATATAAGATTAAAAATAATAATAAAAAAATAAGTATTAATTTAACGGAACAAAAACAGCAATGGTAACGGTTAAAGAATATTTATGTCTAAATAAAAATGTAGATTTCTTTTGAAGATGTTGTGTTTAGAATTGAATAATTCAAACCAATGGCAAGTAGTTGAACAAAAAGCTATAAACCAATGATCTTTCCGCCTTATTTAGCTCTATTTATATTTTTAGTTTACAACTTAGAAAAGGACATAAATTATAAAACGCGATTTTATAATTTATTACCATTTTCTGCATTTTGTTTATTTTTTTTGGGTAATGCAAATAGTGAATTGAACAAATTCGTCTTTTGAGCGTGGAAATTATTTCTGGTATTTGTTTGGTCTCTCGAAATGAAAATGTAAAGCGATTCGGTGGAAGTAATTAGAACGTTTCCACATCATCGATCAAGGGGCGCCCCGTCCCCCTCGAGGGGTAGCGAGCAAAAGTTAAACATCGCGAGCGGGCGTTCGGCGGGTTGGGGGGAAGTGAGGTCGGTCTTTGACAAAAACTCATTTCTCCAAGTCTCTCCGAACTTTCCGAAGTCTCCAAATATTTGCTTTCGACGTTTCGAAGGTTACGCCGGAGACGGAACATGTTTGCCTCCGTTCTCCGGATAGATGGTAGCGTTTATTTATAGAAAAAAATAGTGGCGAGAATATATTCCGCACAGCCACAATGTATACAGGGTGCTCGAATTTAATGGAAATGAATGAATATTTTGTTTGTTTCGATATAGGGTGCGTTCACAATGAAAGGATTTATTTTATTAAATTACTGGTGGTCATGTTCTGGATTAAAAATTCTAATCGATCTGTCTCGATTAGAATTTTTATTCAACATCTTCACCCTTCGGCAACACACTCAAACTGTTAACCCCCTTACGTATTTAATATTAATAATTGTAAATATTTTGCACTAAAAATGTACATACAGAAAGTTTCATAAACAAATACCGAAACAAAGTTACATTTTTTAATCGAATACCCTATTATTATTAAATATTTGGATTCTTTGGAGAATTCAATATAAATTTCATATATAATTACAGATCGATTATTATTTTTAACCATGCGTCTTTTGCACTAAGAATTTAGGATCTATCTATAACTAATAAAATCTTAGTTCAAAAGACTCACAGTATTAATCGACCTGTCCGAGCGTTGTATATCCAGCAGTTTAAATTAATTTCTTCCTTCTTGGATCTTGACCAAAATATTTGTAATTATACGACCTAAGTATGAAGTTGGTTTTGAAAAATAACAATTAAGTCATGTTGAGAAAAAAAAACGAAATTACTTTCTAAACAACCCTATGCCTCTTTGAAACATAAAACGGTTATAAGGTATATAAGTCCACGAAGTAGCTTAAGCATAATAAATAAATTATCATATAAATTCTAGCAAACACTCGATAGCCTTTCACAAAGATGGAAAAACATGTTTTTTTTTTTTTCAATGTGTAACATAATAATAATCACTAGACAAAAATCATAATAAATGAAAGACGACGCAATCGCCATCTATTGACTAATTTCATGTGGCATCATCAACGATTTGGGATCTAGGAAAATTGTTGTTTCATCCACTAAAGGAAAGTGAACTTTTCCTGTTTATAAGAACAGGAAAGGAAATTTTTGAAGAAAATTATTTACATTTTGTAGTTTCGGAATTTAATAAAATGTTTAATCGCCATTCATGTAGCGGTTGAACATTTTTTTAAATTCCGAAACTACAAAATGTAAATAATTTTCTTCGAAAAAAAAAGTAGCAGTAGTATTACAATTTCCGTTATTAATTTTCATGCCATTATCAAACTTGCCGAGTTAATCGATTACCAAGTGACTTTCCGAAGGAATGTCGAATAGGAATAGTTATTTAAAGTTTGCGGGTGGCGGCGTATTGTGATCGGTGGCAAGAACTTACCTTTCGTAATCGATCCTGCAATAGAGTTTGGAATCTTTTATGAAGCAAGTTTGTATGAGCCTGTCGCAGCAGACGCAGCACTGCAGGCAGGACTCGTGGTAGGAGACGTCCGAAACGCGGAGCAAAAACCGCTCGTTGATCGGCCTGCAGCACATGCCGCAAATCGGTCCTATGCCCCCGGCTGAAATGAATATTTTCATTATTGATAAGAAACATTGTTCTTGCATAGAGAGAGTTTTATGTATAGAGTTGTAAATCTAAATATACATTGAGGATTTTGCTTGATTGAACATAAACCAGCCTATTGTTGTATATTAAAGGATCAATGAAATTTCATGAATTTTGAAATTTCATATGGCTGAAATATATGATTATTACTACCCGTTTGTACCGGTTTTAGTTAGTTTATGCACCGCATACTTATGTTATAATTAGTTCGAAATTTCAACGATTACTGGAATATGCCTCCGATGCGGTGACATGGATTTTATTAAATTGAACATTCAATGAAATAAAATTCCCACTGTATATATTTATGTAACAGTTAATTTCATTTTGTATTTAGTTAATTAACACTTTTAATTTTAAGCCTACATATATGAAATAATAATTTTAAAATTATATAAAATTCTCCTTTCATAATTCATCATTTCATTGATAATTAAAACAGTTTTAATGCACATCACCGCAAAACCAAAACAGAACAGAAAAAAATTTGCTCGATAGCCCAGGTAGACTAACACATAAACATATTGTATATAAATGTAATTGTAATCATAGTATGTAGATGTCTAAATAAAATATTTTTTATTTAATTTTAAAATCGTACACGGATACCAAAATGGTGAATTCGCCGGGATTGTGATATAAAATTAAAGAAAGGTGAAATGTTTCACTTTTGAATAACAAATTAAATAGTAGATTGTGATTTCTATTTTGAGATTTTGAAATAAAGTTCATTTCAAAAGATAAAAATTAAAACTGCTATATGCCCAAAAATTACTATTGTTTCTTTAATGCATAATAAATAAATCAAAAATATTTAAAATATTTTTAACACTAACAATTAGTTCGAAATTGATTAATTAAGAGTTCGATTTAGTATAAAAAGCTATATAGTTATCGACAGTCATTTATATATATTAATTATATATATATACAAATTATGTCAGTAATATTTTTTGCAAATTTCTAAATAACTGAGATATTAGACTTCATCGGAATCTTGCGCCACCCTATATATATATATATATATATATATATATATATATATATATTATATTATATTTGTTTTCAGATAAATTCAAACGAACTTTTAATATTCATTCACTTGTTTACAGTTATTTAAATAAATTAAATAAAAGAATTTAAAATAGTTAAGTTCTTTTGCATCTGTGACATTTTTACATATATTACATAAGTCAAAATGTCACTTATGTTACATAAGTTAAGAATGTCACAGATGGAAAAGAGGAAATAATTTATTAATTATTTTCAAATTCTTTTTGTTTAATTTTTTTAAAACATATCGATTACAAACGGTAGCGTTTGGCACAAGACTAGGATTATTCTTAGCAATTTGGTGCTTGTATCAACTAGCGAATGAATTTAATAATCACCCTGAAGTATCTGCATTCATTATACATGACTTTTATGTCGATTATCCTTAAGCGCTTAGAAATTAGATTCAAGAATTAATATTATCAGAAATGATATTACTAAAGTGTTAAAAAAGGTTCATTTCAATTGATAAATCTGTTAAACGCATTAATCCTTTTGTGATACTAAAATGTGTCTGCATTTTTTTATCTTGGTTACCAACTCCTATTTAGTAGTGATAACGGAATATGTCTCAACGATTTATAAATGAAAGGTGCGATAATTAGGATCTTATGTCAATTTTATTACCATGCATACAGGACTCTGCTTTGTAACGTATTAAAATTGACACAAGATCCTAAATTATTGCACCTTTCGTTTATAAATCGTTGAGAGATATTCCGTTATTCCAATTTCGTTGTTACAGGGATAATTTAACTACTTTTTTAGATTCAGGCAGTAAGGTAATGAGACTTAAGGAAAATCTCGCGTCTTTTAGAAATAAGTTGATTGACAAGTCATCTTTCGCCAAACATCTGATTAAAAACACTTTCGGAGAGGATGTACTTTCCGTCATTCATTTCGCCGAAAACGGCCACAACCTACTTGAGTCGCTAATAAGGAAATTCCCGTCATCAACGACCAGGTTGAGCTGATGTGCACCCAGCTGTTTAAAGCCGTATTGTAATCTACCAACCCACTCATCCCTTCCACTGTTTTCGCTATAATATACCGATTGTATATACCGACAATGTAATTAGTTTTATTTACTTTTAGTTTTATAATGACAAGTGGAAATTATTGAAATTATAGTCACAATAAATAAAATTTATTGTTATACAAATAAAGATTAAAGTATTTTATTTAATTGATAAACAATGTATAACAAAGTTAAAAACCCACTTATTGACAGTAAGATAATAATAATTGTTTAGTTTTTTCTTAGTGAGCGGCCAAATTTCACTTTAATTAAAAAAAATCTGAAAAAGTCAAAAACTTCTGCAGTGCTAATTTAAGTACAGTAATAGCTTAATTAGATTCCGGGCTGTAGGATAATATAAATTCTTTGCAAATTGTACATCCTCAAATCCCTCCGTAGCACTCTGAATAACACAAATTAAGAGTGCTACATAATTTTCGTCTTAGCCGACAGATTTAACTCCAATCATATATTAAGAATATTCCTTACTTTATGCTCAAATTACAAATTCTTAAAAAAAATCAAAAACTACTGAAGGGCTAATTTTACTACTCCAAAGATAATATTGTATTATACATACATAGTAGAATGTATTCAATGTAAATTTTCCTATGTTCGGTGTGTACTGGAACGCATCAAAGCATTGAGTGCGATGTGATTGGCTACTATTTTAAAAAAAAATATAGTCAACCTAAACTACCCCTACCCCATCAAAAATGAATTACACTTGTCAGTTATCGCAAGCAAGTGAAATTTGCTGTTCTGGCGCTTAAAGCAGACGTAGACGAAGAGTTGGACATATTTGCGTATAAACAATGTATACAAAGGAGGAGAAGATTTTTCTGGTAAATCTATACATTGGAAGAAACAGTTTAACGATTTGCGCGATTTATTTTCCGATAGACCAATACGATCCATTTCAATCATTTCGGACCTTATAAAACAGTTTAATAGAACCGGATGTCTGGACAAATCCCACAAATGAAGAATTAGAAGGTTAAGAATATCACAGATGTTGAGATGCATTGCGGTTAAGTAAAATATTCATAATAAAACATGTTGCACTTGACAAAATAGTTGACAAATATAATTTATTTCTGATGAGAAGAGTGTAAATTGGGTTGACTATATTACCATTAGAAATCATAGCCAATCAAATCGCACTCAATGCTTTGATGCGTCCCAGTACACATCGAACATAGGAAAATTTACATTGAATACATTCTGGCATGTTCGGTGTTACATAAAACTCTCTGTATAATAAGTAATCTTAAAACATGCAGGAAATCGTGAGTAAATTTAAAAAAATAATTGTAATTAGGTTGAAGAAAATAGGTTACATTTTTGCCATTTTTTAATATATATTTCTGGTAATTAAAACGTATGCAATGACATTTTCAAAGATTTCACTAAATTCTACATTTAAATAACCCTCAAATTCATTACCTATTAATTTTATTAAATTTTGCAATTTTCTTTTGTAACGAAAACTAGTCAATTGCGTAATTTTCACTCATATTTTCTACTTAACACATTTGACAGATAACTTAATCAGCCTAAAACCTTGATGATAATTTATGAATGTGTCGTTTCCAGAAATAATGTTACTTGTTCTGCTAAGATTGATAAATTGATTAATTAATTGGAAACATTGAGATTAGTCATAACTATAGAACAATCTTAATTAGATTTATATTAATACACAAATGCTATACTTTAATGTTTGTAAAATATTAAATACAAAATCAACCAAATAATATTTAAAATTGTTAATTAAACTTATTCTAATTATCGTATGTAGAGACTAATTATCCGTCTTCACTAACGGATTTTACAAATATGTAAAAAAGGATTTCAATTGTACGGAATATAAAATATGTATCGAGTTTTCAGCTTAGATTGTTGTTTAAATCTTTCTAGCCTCGCATGAGCTTTTTCGGCAGTTGTAGTTAAACCATTAGCAGTACCACCAAGTATTTCTTTACGTTTCTTCAAATGTTCCTGATTTTTCAGTTTGGTTAGAGCTGTTGGAACGGAAACGCCTAACTTCTAAGCGCGTTGCTTCAACATGTCTGCTAATGGTGGTGGTGCTGTTGCTGCTGATATTGGAGCAGACTTTTGTGTGCCCTCTGGTCCAAACCTTCCAGCTCTAGCTACTTTTTTGCGCACCAAACTGCACGCATTTCCAGCCTCTCTTTGGCACTCAACTGTAATAACTTAATAACATTCTTGATCTCAACTTCATCATCCTTCTCCTCATGTGATTTGTTCTCGATTGACTCAGTCTCATACTTCTCCTCCGTACTCACTGCATCCCTGTTGAGCACATTTTTTAGCCAGCTTTGGTGAACTTTTTCCGGCTTCTATGGATTTTTGCTTAATATATAAGTCAGCATTAAACCTGAGTGTTATTATCAGGTTTAAAATTCCTTATAAAAACAAATCTTAGTGTGGAGCAGACAACAAGTAATTAAAATCAAGGTCGCTCATCAATTATTCAATAATTTTTGGGATATCTATACAATGATGAACGGGTGTGAAGTTAGCAATAGATTTCAGGAATAGATTATAACATGTAACTCGATTTTTATTACCATTTTCTGATATTTTTTTAATTTAGTTTGGCATGTTAACAATATGCTTATTTAACACGTCTTCAATCCAATACCCTATTTTACAATCCCCATTATTTTGCAATTCACCCTTAATATATTATTTAAAAAAAAACACGTCTTTTACTCCATGATTAAGTACTCCCATTAAAAAGTTAAGCATAGATTCAGATTCAGGATACTTTAGATTTTTGTTTAAATAAATAAAATTAGGAACACCGCCCCCGACTTATTAATAAAAAACATATGTGTTCCTAATTTTATTTGATTAATCATCACTAAAATTGAACATTTATCCGATCGCATTCTGATTATAAAATTCCGATTTATGATTTTTTTTTTAATCGGTCGTCAGGGGCGGTATTCGTAATTTCATTTGATTAATCGATAAAGTGTCCTGAATCTGAATCTATGATTAACTTTTCTATGGAAGAACGTAATCACTAAAATTGAACATTTATCCGATCGCATTCTGATTATAAAATTCCGATTTTCGAATATTTTTCTTTATCAGTCGGGGCGGTGTTCCTAATTTTATTTATTTAAACAATAAACTAAAGTATCCTGAATCTGAATCTGTGCTTAACTTTTCTATGGTAGAACATAATCACCACTAAAATTGAACATTTATCCAATCGCTTTCTGATTATAAAATTCCGATTTTTGAATATTTGTTTAATCAGTCGGGGGCTGTGTTCCTAATTTTATTTGATTAAACAATAGATTAAAGTGTCCTGAATCCGAATCTGTACTTAACTTTTTTATGGGAGTACGTAATCATGGGGAAATAAGACGTGTTTTTAAATAATATATTAAGGGTGAATTGGAAAATAATGGGGGTTTTAAAATGGGGTATTGACTTGAAGAAGTGTTAAATAAGCGTATTGTTGACATTCTAAATTAAAAAATAATAAATTTGACCAGAAAGTGGTAATAAAAATTGAGTTTAAAATCTATTGCTGAAATCTATTGCTAACTTCACACCCATCAATGATGAAAGAATGAAATTGTCTTTTTCGAGTTTTCCAAAATCCACATTCCCTCCATATGATTGAGTGTTTTTTAAAGTTTAAATTTATTTGACATTCTAAATTAAAAAATAATAAATTTGCAAATTGAAAAAATTAAAACATACTAGACATGAATGAATATCCTTTTCTATTATTATACTACATGTTTTTAATACAAATAGAAAAAAGTCCTTCCTCTGCCCGTCATTACTATAACAGCGCGCGGCAGGTGAGGGTCGCTCTTTTTAATTAATTTGATTCAATTCTTTTCGTTTAATTTTATTCGGTTTTGATTTAAATTGAATTAATTTGGTTTAATTTAATTTAAATTGATTTAGTTTAATTTGGTTTAATATAATTGATTTAATTTCGCTGATTGTATTTGAATTAATTTAATTGATTTATTCTAACATCTTTAAATTATGTAAGGTATAGCTGTACTGACGAGGGATAGATCCCGAAACACGTGTCTGCAGATGGCCTTGTATTAAGTAACGTTCCTTTTGTTGTTTTTACATTAAATTTTTCTCGGATCAAAAATTTGTTGCATTCTGCAATATTTTATTGATGTGCAACAGCAGGTGTACATTATGTAATTCAATGTCCGGCGTGGGTATTTGCCCGGGAAGTAGTTATTTTAATGTTCATTTGTTTAATGTATTTACGTAGCGTAAGTCAAAAGTCACAGAGCTAAATGTGGAAATAATTTGTTAATTATTTTCATATCATTTTTATTTTGTTTGCGCCATGGAACTTCACACTTTTAAGCACTGATCAGTGCTTAGGCCCCTCTTATTTTCTATTTACACTTATACAGTTTTTAAACAACTAAAATATTGTAATGGGCATATGTATGCCAATGATATCCAAATAAATCATTATTTCTTTCCAGATGTAGATTATAAGGCTGAATGTTGTAATAATTCTTACTCGAAAAATATGTACAATATTTCCAATCATTTTCCAATGATTTTAATCTACATTTTAAATCAAACTAAAACGTATTACTTCTTAAAAAAACGTTATATGTTATGTTAATCAATAACGAATCGAGAAGTAAATCAAACATCAAGATTAAAGAAACACGAATTTCCTACAGTTTTTACCACAAAAACTTAGAAGTATATATCGATAACACTTTCAGATGATTTTTTATATCTGAAGGTATTATGACTGGAAGAAACAAACAAATAAATAAATACATACATCTTGCGTATGGAAACTTAAAACAATCAAGTTTAAAAAATATTATTTATGCCGTTTTCTTGCTCTCGCATTTTAATTATATTTCAAAACTCTATAATTCAACATTTGATCAATTTACGATAAAACATATACAAATATACAAAACTCCTGTATGAGATTTATTCATGGAATACATAAAATTCAACAAATATCACATATACAATAATGCGTGTTATTCTTAGTAAAAATGATAGAAAACGAATTCATGCTTTTTCTATCACAATTAACCTTATAATATATAATAAATAATAACCTTATAAGTATAATAAATCTAACATTAAGCACAATGTTCAAGGGTCTTCTGTCACTTCTATTACGTCACTTTTTTTAATTGAAACAAATTAATTAGTAATAGAAAGAAGGATTTATTTAATTGGCCACAGTTATTTAAATAAATTAAATTATTTTCGAGTTCTTTTTATTTAATTTATCTAATTAATTGGTGTTTCATTCAAAAGTTAAAAAATAAACGAAACCAGTATAAGCCATATTTCAATAAATATTTGTTTCTGATATGAAAATATAATGAACCTAAATTATTTTTAAAACGGGCATGTATTTTTCACCTAGTCCTACTCATATAAAATACAATCAAATAATTGTGTATACAAGGTGGTCAGAAAAGGTGTGATAATCTCTAGGGAAGGCGGTTCGTTCATTAATTTTGCATAAATAATAAAATACATTGAATTTTTATTTATAACATCTCACGAAGCCGCTGAATTTTTACCGTATATCTGGAAATACGTATTATCCTTTATATATTCTGAATAAAATCAATAGAACAACAGTGAAATGCACATCTGTAAAATTTAAATGATTTAAGTAAAAATAAATTTGAATTTTCGGCACTTTTATAAAAAAATACAAAATTTTATATTAAATAAAAAGATTTTAAAAATAATTAATTATTACATTAATTTACTTACTCCTTACACCTAACGGTAGAAAGGAAAAAGATTAAAAAAATTATTTAAATAACTAGGACCAAGTGAATGAATACCCTTTCTTATTATTATTATGAATTTTATAAATCTTAGTAAATGTTGCTTTAAAGTGACAAACAGCTATTTTCTATCAATTATAATGATTACAGGTTAATAAATTGGTTGTTTTGAAATTTTACTCCATTTTTTTTATTATTTTTGATGTAAACCTCAACCATCTCACACTGAGAATTAGATAGGCACATATAACGATGTTATATAAGACTAAATAAAATAAATATACCTCAAGAATTTGCTCGCGTGGAGTTATAAACATTGTTTACTAATAGAAACTAACAAAATGAACCACTCTACCTGAAAATTTTCACACCTTGTATTAATAATCCAACGACAAATTACCGAGTGATCAACAATGATTGCAGAGTAGTTAAATGTCGTTGGGAATATCGCTCCAAGTTCATACTAAGGAAAAATAAATAAAGAGTAACTATATTTGACACTAGCAGTAATTTGCGTTGTATTTTGCCATTGCATTTTAAAAATTAAATGTATACTCTAAACGAACTTAAAGCAGTTATTGAAAACGAGATAAGGAACATAAGTCCGAAGCAGCTTCAATGTGTAGAAATTAAATATATAGTTATGATTAAATATTTAATTTATTTTGGGAAAAAAATGTTTGCAATCTAGGAGGTTTTCTTTTCATATGATAAGCTGTACCAACATACGTATTTGGTTGTCTACCTATCAATCTGCAATTATATTTGATCAGTCTGCATATGTGTAAGAGGCTTAAATATAGCATTTTATTTAAAATTGTTTAAATTTGCAATAAAAATGGTTTACAAATAAAACGTTTTATTATATCATGTATTCAAGTTACAACAAGGCACAATATTTCTTCCCCTTTGATAATGCTATAAATATGTAATAAACGATAAACACACCCTCCTCTATAGCCGGACCAAAGTTACTCCCATCCATGAACGCGTCCTTTACCTATCCAAAAGATTCGCCCAAAACGAACTTAACTTCGAAATTCTGTCCCAATTCTGCATCCCCTGAAATAACTCCGTGAATCCCAAATTCATAAATCTCCCACAATCTCTGTTCCAACTGATTACTCAATATAATCTAGACTAACCATCGCTTTATTTCTCTTTGCTCATCTATAAATCACTAACAGCTCACAATACGCCCATAACACCCATAAAAATCATCAACCTTGGCAGAAAGGCTACTGGCCGATAGCAATTTATCAAAATAAAAATGTACTTCTTATTGTATTATTTTAAACTATTGTACAAATGTATGATAATAAAGATATTACTACTACGATAAACACTTTATGAGTCAATTTTCAAATTATTTAATGGCATAAGTGATTGAAATTTCTTGTATTCCATATAAATGGCGTTCTTTTTAAATAGAAATTAGATTAACGTAGTTAATTTTCAACGAAATAAATTCTATTTGAACAAAATTATGCATTTATGAATACGGAGATATATATATATATATTTTTTTTCTAAATAAATATAGGATTAATATAGTTAAATTTTCAACGAAATAAATTCTGTATGAAAAAATTACGCATTCGCAAATTCCAAGAGAATGGAATAATAATATTTTTCCATTCTCATCAAGTGAGACAGATATCTTATATTTTACGAATGGAATAACATGGTTTATTTTATTAGGATTATTTTTAACATCACCGAAAATAAGCATTCCAAAAATTCCACATCTTTCATCCGTATCCATAACTCAAATAAATCCAACAACTCTTTCAAAATTCCCCAGAAAAATGAGCATTTAATTAAAAAGCGCTCCCACCTCTACTAAAGGTGCGGACGTGTGAGCGTGTGCGAGTATTAGGTAATTACCGCACACCCTCTTAATAGATTACACGTGCCGATAACAACTCACTCCACTATTTAGTCAAGTCGGTAATTCAATAAGGTGTCGAGACGTTAATAGCCAGAAATTTAATAGTTGTGTCATCGAGCGGCGGCACGTGCTTAACCTCACGACTTCCGAAATAGATCATCCTCCAGGAACTATAACACATGCACAATATTTACCCCGGCCGCTAAAAATAAGCTTAAAATTTCATGCGGGGTGCGCTTTTTCTCTTCATTCGTTTCCCCGTTGATTAATTTACAATTCGAAATCGGGGGGTGAACACTTGTTTCAGCGAGCAAACGCGGGTGTGGGTTCGTGTTACGGCTAAGTAGTAATAAGTATGACGCGGCATGAAATTGTAATTTTAAAGAGTTAAATGAGTTACAATGGATTTATTGTGGGGATTAGCACCCTCGCGTCAAGGGTGACTTTTAAGCTGAAGATTGATGGGTCCGTACCGCAGGTGGCTTGTCAAAGGGCAAAAGGGGTTTCCCGTTCGGGTGTTATTGTTTCGTTGTTTCGTCACTTTATTTTCTTACTGAATTACGAAATTCTTGATAGTCGTTTTAAGACGTTGCCTGAAACGATTGACAATGACGTAATTTACTAAAATGATGAAGTCGCATATAATGATCAACAGGGTCCTCTTTTGTAAAATTATAAATAAAGCATTTTTTATGAATATAAGAATTAAGCGTAATAAATTAAAGACGACGCAAGCGCCACCTTTCGCCTAATTTCAAGTGGCATCGTCAACGATTTGGGTCTACAAGGTAGACGACCGAGAATCATTGTTTCGTCCACTAAAGGAAGGCGAACTGTCCTGTTTATAAAAACGAAATTCACATTTAATGAAACGTTCAGCCTTTAATTTATTATGATTAATATCGGGTATATAGCCCTAACACAATTTCCGTTCAGCCGCCTTCATCAAGGCATTGCACATGGAACACACTAGTCTGATGAGGTTCAAAAAAACCTAAATGGCCATCACTAGTTATCCATACGCTGAATGGTAGCTGAACGTTTCATTGAATAAAAATTAATATTTATTAAAACTAAAAGTGTATACATGCAAGTAAAGGGATCAATATTTAAATGGAATAAAAGCAACTTGTGTGCGTTAACATTTTTTTTATTTCAAATGCCATTATGTCTGGAATATGACATCGTTAAAATATCCGCCACGGCTTGTCACCGTGTCTCGAATTCAAGTGGTCCAATTTTCAATGATTCTCCCGCATAGATCCGGCTGAATTTGAGCGATGACCTGGGTTACGTTGTCTTTGGAGGCATCGGTAGATTGCGGCTTATTAGTATAGACCTGCGACTCAGAAAACTCTACAAGAAAAAGTTTAGCGGAGTCAAATCGCTCGATCTTGGCGGCCAATTCACGCCCCCTTTGCGAGAAATATCCATACTTTCAAATCGTTCAGGCAACATTTTTATCATGGCGTGTGCTGTATGGCACGTAACGCCGTCCTGCTGGAACCACCTATCGCGAACATCCATATCGTTCAATTCGGGTAAATAGAAATTGGTTATCATCGATATGTAGCGCTCTCCTTTAATAGTGATGGCCTCTCCAATGACGTTTACGAAAAAGTACAGACCAATGATGCCGCAGGCCCAAAATCCACACCAAAGCGTCACTTTTTGTGGAGGCTCTGTGGTAAACCTCGTGTAGTTTGGGGTTATTCCATATACGACAATTTTCGTATGCCTCGCCGCAAAGGTAATTTTTCGCGCAAAATTGGGGTCCTCTTCCCAACGCTCCACAGCCCAGCCAACGAACAAATGGCGTTGTCTATGGTCATTAACTTTTCGCTACGGGATCAGTTGGATCTTGTACGGGTGCATGCCCAAGTCCCGATGCAAAAATCGCCAAGTTGAAGTCTCCGAAAGGCCGACTTCTTGGCAACTACATGAAAATGGCCAAAAATCTCGGAAATCTATCTCTTTCTTAAAAACTTGGAGGGTAAGGGGAAGGAAACCGAGGTGCACCCAGGAAGCAATCTATTATGAACACTAACCGTATTAAATCTTGGATTTTGGAGGCGTTCACTTCGTGGTACATTTTCAATTTTGATATAATGAAAACACTTAACTTTTTTATACCACTTTTATTTTACTTTAGTGACTAGTTTCAATTACACGGTAATCATTATCAAACTAAGTACTTAAAACGCGAGTTACATCGGTATATATATTACATCTAAAACGCTTCGAAGAGGGGGGTGTACATCAGGTCAACCTGGTCGTTAAGAACGGAAATTCCCGGATTAATTTTTGCTTTGTGGATTTCAGCGGCTTCCAGTAAATCCATTTTTCTACCCTTTTCGGTGAAATGGATCACCGAAAGTACATCCTTGCCAAAATTGTGGTTTGTTTCTAATAAATGATTTGCAAATGTTGAATTATCATGTTTTAAATTGTATGATCTGTAATGTTCTTTTAACCTGGTTTCAAAATTACGACCTGATTGTCCGATGTACACTCCTTCACAATCTGGGCATGTTAATTTGTAAATTCCTGACTTGTACATCTTATTTATTGGAGTTTTTGCATTGAATATTAAATTACAGAGTTTAGTATTTGATCTAAAAACAATGTCAATGTCTCGTTTTTTAAAAATATTTTTAATTTTAGAGCTAAGTGTGCCAAAGAATGTTAATATTTTGTATGATTTGTTATCTGTGGTTGGGCTGACCGCGTATATGTAATTTTGAATTTGTTTTGTTTGGAATTTATTAATTAATTTGTTTATGAGGTTTTCCGAATAACCATTATTAGTAGCAATTTGTTTAATTGTATTAATTTCTCTGTTCCGTGATTCAGGGCTAAGTGGGATTTTGAATGCACGGGTTATCATTGAGTAAAAACTGGCTATTTTGTGTTTATATGGATGGCGTGAGGTATTCGGGATAATTGTATCTGTGAAAGTGGGTTTGCGGTAAATATCAAATGTGAGTTTGTTATTCGTTTTAGTTAATGTTAAATCTAAAAAGTTAATCTTGTTATTACATTCTGTTTCTACGGTGAATTTAATGGATGGATGAAGTGAGTTAAGAAAAGTTAGAAATTGGTTAATTTGTCTGTCAGTACCTTCGAAGCATGCGAGAATATCGTCTACGTATCTATGCCACCATTTAATGTGTTTTTTGCCTTGGGGTGAGTTTAATATCTTGTTAGTGAGGTTATTCATAAAAATGTCGGCTAACAGCGGGCTCAGGGGTGAACCCATTGCTAGGCCTTCACTCTGTATGTAGAATTTACTATTAAATGAAAAATAATTATGTTTTAAAATTAAATCTATTAAGTCAATAAAATCTGATTTTACTAGTGGGTTTACATTGTTCTGATCTAAATGTTCGATTATTAGTTGGAGGCATTCTTCAGGTGGTATTTTCGCAAACATATTTGATACGTCGAAGGACACTAACTTACAACTGTTAGGAATGGTTAGATCTTTAAGATTATTGGCTAACTCTACGGGATTTTTAATGGAATGGGGATCGGCGAAGTTTGTGATAGTTTTAAAAATAGAATTAAGTTCAACAGATATTTTTCGAGCTGGAGAGTTTATGTATGAAACTACAGGACGGATGGGATTATCAGGTTTATGAATTTTAATAAAGCCATACAGCCTGGGGGTTCTAGGGTTCATAGGAAATAGGTATCTTGTTTTATTGTCTGGAAATAAAGTATTGTTATTTACTATGGATTTTAATTTGCTTAATAATTGATTAGTCGGATCTTTCTTAATTTCTGTGATATTGGAAGTGCTTATGAAATTTTCTATTTTTTGAATATATTCCTCGTTTTTTAAGATGACTATTGAATTGCCTTTATCTGCTTTAGTTACTATTAAATTATTGTGTTTTACTTTCTTGTTTATTGCTTTGATTGTTTTTGTGTCTGAGTCTGAAATTAATTCTGTTTGCTTTATTAGTTTAGCTATTTTTGATTTGTCAATTGCCGATATGTTTGTGTTTTTTGATGCAATTTCTGACTCTACTACAAGTGTTTCTTTAAAAGAGGAGACATTGACATGTGGTGAATATTTTGGTCCTAACATTAATATTGAATTTTCTTTGTCTGTGAATTTTATATCAGTTTTGTTGATAAGTCTATTGTAAAACACTGTGGTACCTTCTGGCGCACTACCGACGTTGTTTTGTTGCTGTTGTTGTTGTTGTCGTTGTTGTGTTATGAGTTTTTCGAGTTTCTTCGTTTGGGTTTGACTTTTCGTATAGTTTATCTTGCTGACTCTGCTACGGACATAATCGTCGAATAGGTCGAATTCTACTGGATGGAGAGCGTTGGCTAACTCTACATGTAGCACTTTGATATATGTGTTGAGTATATCTCTTCGTTTAAACCAGAATTTAGCTTCTTGTGTCAGCCACGTCCTTTCTGCTGCCTTCTTGGTGTTTTTTGCCGCTATTGTTTTCGATTTTATTGGTATTTGTACAAACACAGGAATAACTTTTAATTGAAGACACTGTTGGTTAAACCGAGCATTGAGGGTTGCGAGTTGTTTTTTGATTCGTAGTTTTAAGTACATTTTCGCCTTTATGGCCACACTGGCTTGAATTAAATCTTGGATTTTGGAGGCGTTCACTTCGTGGTACATTTTCAATTTTGATATAATGAAAACACTTAACTTTTTTATACCACTTTTATTTTACTTTAGTGACTAGTTTCAATTACACGGTAATCATTATCAAACTAAGTACTTAAAACGCGAGTTACATCGGTATATATATTACATCTAAAACGCTTCGAAGAGGGGGGTGTACATCAGGTCAACCTGGTCGTTAAGAACGGAAATTCCCGGATTAATTTTTGCTTTGTGGATTTCAGCGGCTTCCAGTAAATCCATTTTTCTACCCTTTTCGGTGAAATGGATCACCGAAAGTACATCCTTGCCAAAATTGTGGTTTGTTTCTAATAAATGATTTGCAAATGTTGAATTATCATGTTTTAAATTGTATGATCTGTAATGTTCTTTTAACCTGGTTTCAAAATTACGACCTGATTGTCCGATGTACACTCCTTCACAATCTGGGCATGTTAATTTGTAAATTCCTGACTTGTACATCTTATTTATTGGAGTTTTTGCATTGAATATTAAATTACAGAGTTTAGTATTTGATCTAAAAACAATGTCAATGTCTCGTTTTTTAAAAATATTTTTAATTTTAGAGCTAAGTGTGCCAAAGAATGTTAATATTTTGTATGATTTGTTATCTGTGGTTGGGCTGACCGCGTATATGTAATTTTGAATTTGTTTTGTTTGGAATTTATTAATTAATTTGTTTATGAGGTTTTCCGAATAACCATTATTAGTAGCAATTTGTTTAATTGTATTAATTTCTCTGTTCCGTGATTCAGGGCTAAGTGGGATTTTGAATGCACGGGTTATCATTGAGTAAAAACTGGCTATTTTGTGTTTATATGGATGGCGTGAGGTATTCGGGATAATTGTATCTGTGAAAGTGGGTTTGCGGTAAATATCAAATGTGAGTTTGTTATTCGTTTTAGTTAATGTTAAATCTAAAAAGTTAATCTTGTTATTACATTCTGTTTCTACGGTGAATTTAATGGATGGATGAAGTGAGTTAAGAAAAGTTAGAAATTGGTTAATTTGTCTGTCAGTACCTTCGAAGCATGCGAGAATATCGTCTACGTATCTATGCCACCATTTAATGTGTTTTTTGCCTTGGGGTGAGTTTAATATCTTGTTAGTGAGGTTATTCATAAAAATGTCGGCTAACAGCGGGCTCAGGGGTGAACCCATTGCTAGGCCTTCACTCTGTATGTAGAATTTACTATTAAATGAAAAATAATTATGTTTTAAAATTAAATCTATTAAGTCAATAAAATCTGATTTTACTAGTGGGTTTACATTGTTCTGATCTAAATGTTCGATTATTAGTTGGAGGCATTCTTCAGGTGGTATTTTCGCAAACATATTTGATACGTCGAAGGACACTAACTTACAACTGTTAGGAATGGTTAGATCTTTAAGATTATTGGCTAACTCTACGGGATTTTTAATGGAATGGGGATCGGCGAAGTTTGTGATAGTTTTAAAAATAGAATTAAGTTCAACAGATATTTTTCGAGCTGGAGAGTTTATGTATGAAACTACAGGACGGATGGGATTATCAGGTTTATGAATTTTAATAAAGCCATACAGCCTGGGGGTTCTAGGGTTCATAGGAAATAGGTATCTTGTTTTATTGTCTGGAAATAAAGTATTGTTATTTACTATGGATTTTAATTTGCTTAATAAAACAACTCGCAACCCTCGCAACCCTCAATGCTCGGTTTAACCAACAGTGTCTTCAATTAAAAGTTATTCCTGTGTTTGTACAAATACCAATAAAATCGAAAACAATAGCGGCAAAAAACACCAAGAAGGCAGCAGAAAGGACGTGGCTGACACAAGAAGCTAAATTCTGGTTTAAACGAAGAGATATACTCAACACATATATCAAAGTGCTACATGTAGAGTTAGCCAACGCTCTCCATCCAGTAGAATTCGACCTATTCGACGATTATGTCCGTAGCAGAGTCAGCAAGATAAACTATACGAAAAGTCAAACCCAAACGAAGAAACTCGAAAAACTCATAACACAACAACGACAACAACAACAACAGCAACAAAACAACGTCGGTAGTGCGCCAGAAGGTACCACAGTGTTTTACAATAGACTTATCAACAAAACTGATATAAAATTCACAGACAAAGAAAATTCAATATTAATGTTAGGACCAAAATATTCACCACATGTCAATGTCTCCTCTTTTAAAGAAACACTTGTAGTAGAGTCAGAAATTGCATCAAAAAACACAAACATATCGGCAATTGACAAATCAAAAATAGCTAAACTAATAAAGCAAACAGAATTAATTTCAGACTCAGACACAAAAACAATCAAAGCAATAAACAAGAAAGTAAAACACAATAATTTAATAGTAACTAAAGCAGATAAAGGCAATTCAATAGTCATCTTAAAAAACGAGGAATATATTCAAAAAATAGAAAATTTCATAAGCACTTCCAATATCACAGAAATTAAGAAAGATCCGACTAATCAATTATTAAGCAAATTAAAATCCATAGTAAATAACAATACTTTATTTCCAGACAATAAAACAAGATACCTATTTCCTATGAACCCTAGAACCCCCAGGCTGTATGGCTTTATTAAAATTCATAAACCTGATAATCCCATCCGTCCTGTAGTTTCATACATAAACTCTCCAGCTCGAAAAATATCTGTTGAACTTAATTCTATTTTTAAAACTATCACAAACTTCGCCGATCCCCATTCCATTAAAAATCCCGTAGAGTTAGCCAATAATCTTAAAGATCTAACCATTCCTAACAGTTGTAAGTTAGTGTCCTTCGACGTATCAAATATGTTTGCGAAAATACCACCTGAAGAATGCCTCCAACTAATAATCGAACATTTAGATCAGAACAATGTAAACCCACTAGTAAAATCAGATTTTATTGACTTAATAGATTTAATTTTAAAACATAATTATTTTTCATTTAATAGTAAATTCTACATACAGAGTGAAGGCCTAGCAATGGGTTCACCCCTGAGCCCGCTGTTAGCCGACATTTTTATGAATAACCTCACTAACAAGATATTAAACTCACCCCAAGGCAAAAAACACATTAAATGGTGGCATAGATACGTAGACGATATTCTCGCATGCTTCGAAGGTACTGACAGACAAATTAACCAATTTCTAACTTTTCTTAACTCACTTCATCCATCCATTAAATTCACCGTAGAAACAGAATGTAATAACAAGATTAACTTTTTAGATTTAACATTAACTAAAACGAATAACAAACTCACATTTGATATTTACCGCAAACCCACTTTCACAGATACAATTATCCCGAATACCTCACGCCATCCATATAAACACAAAATAGCCAGTTTTTACTCAATGATAACCCGTGCATTCAAAATCCCACTTAGCCCTGAATCACGGAACAGAGAAATTAATACAATTAAACAAATTGCTACTAATAATGGTTATTCGGAAAACCTCATAAACAAATTAATTAATAAATTCCAAACAAAACAAATTCAAAATTACATATACGCGGTCAGCCCAACCACAGATAACAAATCATACAAAATATTAACATTCTTTGGCACACTTAGCTCTAAAATTAAAAATATTTTTAAAAAACGAGACATTGACATTGTTTTTAGATCAAATACTAAACTCTGTAATTTAATATTCAATGCAAAAACTCCAATAAATAAGATGTACAAGTCAGGAATTTACAAATTAACATGCCCAGATTGTGAAGGAGTGTACATCGGACAATCAGGTCGTAATTTTGAAACCAGGTTAAAAGAACATTACAGATCATACAATTTAAAACATGATAATTCAACATTTGCAAATCATTTATTAGAAACAAACCACAATTTTGGCAAGGATGTACTTTCGGTGATCCATTTCACCGAAAAGGGTAGAAAAATGGATTTACTGGAAGCCGCTGAAATCCACAAAGCAAAAATTAATCCGGGAATTTCCGTTCTTAACGACCAGGTTGACCTGATGTACACCCCCCTCTTCGAAGCGTTTTAGATGTAATATATATACCGATGTAACTCGCGTTTTAAGTACTTAGTTTGATAATGATTACCGTGTAATTGAAACTAGTCACTAAAGTAAAATAAAAGTGGTATAAAAAAGTTAAGTGTTTTCATTATATCAAAACTAACCGTATTGTCTGGGTGTCAATTGCTGTGTCGTACCCTGTTTGTGTATTGTTCAGGGCAGCACGGCCCCGAGACAGGTAGTAAAAGAAGTCCATCTGTTTTCAGTCGGTGCCCGGCGATATCTTATAAATTACAATAACTCCTGTGTTTTCCATTCGTTCGCATTTTTATATTTTATTTTGATGAAGTAATTACGATTAAATTATGTAATATTAATTGTAATGCATTGACATTGTTCCGAATACAAATAATATAATAGAATGGAATATGATTTCAATTAAAAGAAACAATTGTAAGTGATGTAAAATATATTAACTAGGTTTGAGTTTAATGTTATTAAATTATTATGTTAAATGTAATGTTATTAAATAGTATATCTCTGAATTACCATTAAATTCAGAGATATACAATTAATTGTGAAATATTAATTTATTGATTTTTTTTTTCTTAAAACTCGAAATAGTTAATTTTTTTTTTAAATGAACAATTTATATTTTAAATATATATAAATAATACTCCACGCAATTTAAAATATTTAATATGAAAAGTTTCCGATAAGCAGGTTGGTTATATTAATTTGATTGCATTTGAAGGGAAATTCATTTAAGTGAGGTATGAGAATATTAAATTAAATTATATCTGTAAGAAACACTTTCGAATGAGTATTAAAAGAAAATATATTTTTATCTTTTTGTTCTTTTGAAATGCACGAAATGTTATGTATATTGAAAATGTAAACAAATTTTGAAAATATATATCATTTTGATTGTTATCAATCCATATTTATTTTGAAGCAACCATTACATTTCTGATCTTCTATTAAAATATCTCAAATTTACAAAACAATCACTTTTTAATTGAAACGCCCTATATATTTTATCGTAATTTTAAGGCAAAAATATTTTTTAACAAAAAAAGTTATAATCCACTACTACAAAAAATACAAATAAAAAAAATATAAAAAAAAACAAAATTACAACAAATAATGAGAATTTATTTTCTCTATCAGTTAATTAATCGATATAAACCTTTTTTATTGATGTATTACACCAAAAAAAAATGAGTAAGTACAAGGCTCACCACAAATCGCACTGTAAAAAAGACTTATTACCTGTATACAATATTTTAATTGTATTATTATAGAAAAAAATATTTTTTTAAAATTAAAATATTGCATACAGGTAACAAGGGTCAATATTTAAATTTAAGATAAGGCCTAGAAATAAATAGAGCTATTAACGTAGGAAAAACAATAATTCTTAACAATATCGAAGAAATTTGGACCTCCCCTATCGCGGCTGCCCTTGTGACCTGACATTGTCATTGTCAATCTTCTCAATTTTATATCAACTTGTTTGTACTTGTCATTTCATTAGTTCCTTGAAAATGACCACTGGTCGAAACTAGTCGGAACACAAATATAAAATTCTAGTGAAACGAACAACCATGTGTATTAATTAAAATACTTCATAATTATTATATAAAAAATGTTTCACCACGGGATAAGTGAGAATTTAATTCACAACAAATCAATTAAATTGTTGTTTAAAATCGAAATTTAAAAGTTTACTAGAAAATGTATACATCTTAATTGCTTCTAACATATTCAATTGTGTAGAATTTGAACTATGATAAAACACACACGTACATTCCACATACATATTCGTAAGAATATTAAATTCCAATTTCAAAAATTAATATCGTGAAAATATTTGCAGAACTGCTGTTTGAAGCTATCAATGTACAGGGTGGTGAATTTTGGTGGTGCCACATATGGAAAACTTTTTAATTTTAAGAGATATCTAAAAATCGACTCTAGGCAATTTTTAATGATAAATGGCGAAGAAAAAATATTACTACTTCCCAAAGCAACATTGTATGCTGTCTTCGAATATATCATCACGTTTTATTTATTATTTATAATTTTTGCGTTATAACCTCTAACTTCGACTTTTCAAGTTGCGACCATAGTCGAAAATGACATTATTGGTTAATATCTATGATATAACTCAAAAACTAAAAAGTGATAAGTAAAATGTAATAATATATTCAAAGTCAGAATAAAATGTTGCTTTGAGAAAGTGTTAATTATATTTTTCAATTTTTAATAATAACGGACAATGATATCTGTAAGATCATTGAAAAAAATGTTTTTTTTAATCTAGAATAATACTTTCTTATAAAAAATCTATGCGTATCTTTTTACATACACATGATATTGAAAATTGAACCAAACTTATCATTTAATCAATTTTAATAGAAACTAAATATTCGGTAGAATAATTAACATATGCATTTAATCAATTTTCGGAAATAAATCGATCGAACGACGCTCTAAGAAGGGGCAAAGAAGGGAAACTACCAGCTATTCTAACTGATGTGGTCATAAATTATAACATCAACACCCCATAAATTGTGGTTTCTTTTCTTCCATTATTTTCCAGCGCTTGTAGAGGGTGTCTCACTTTAAACATTTCGCGTTTGGCCATTCTCATAAGGCCATACTTCTTGTGCACAGCGAGGAATTAACTACTTCGAGTTCTCCTGCACACTTTCACTGACAGAAGGAATATCGCCTCTGTCCGTAAAACCGATCTGGCGTTCTCTTTGATTGTTTAACAAACCGGTTGTCTAGAATTTGGCCACCAAACGTTAGAGAGTCGAATTTGCAGGGCCATCCCGTCTGCCCTAAAATAGGCATTCGTTCGCAACGTTTCCACTAATAAAGATTCATTTTGATAATAGAGTGGACGTGTTGCTCAGTCGTGTAACTTTCCATAGTGACTTAGCATTAGTGACAGAATAATAAACAATAACTAATAGATTTAATAGACACCGTCAATGTTGTTTATATATCGCGATAACGAATGCTGTGAGAGAAATGTGCCACGCGACAAGCCATTCCACTCACTTTATACTCTTGTGTATTTTTTATACATATGTTTTGTAATCTTTTTAGAGCGTCACACTTTTCTTATAAATTTTTAATATGTAATTATAATTGTAATTTGGAAATGGAGATTCCGTTAATAAAGTAAATTGAAATTGAAATTTGGTTTGAGTTACGTGAAGAGATGAATATAATTAAATAATTAAAACAATAACACTTTCTTCACTAAAAAAGTTTTTAGTGTTAGTGTTTTAATTATTTAATTTTATACTCGTGTGTTCGGCCCTGAATTAAGTTTTCTCAAAACAAACTGCCTTACTTATTCATCCACCTGCATCGCTTGAATCTCAACAGAAATATAAAAAAATCATAACTTTTGGAAATATGACAAATTCGTTGCTTAATGCAATAACATTCAGCTTCAAATGTGCAGACAATATACTTAAAAATACCCCCATTTTTGTCATATTATCAAAAGTTATGATTTTAGTGATATTTCAATTTTTATTGCGTTTTTTTTATTCAATATTAAGACATCATTAAACTAAAATACGCTAGCCATTTTAATTTAAAGATTTTAATACTTTAATTGAAGTATGCAGGGTGTTTCCAATACGAAAATTCCAGTTTCATTATGGGAATCTCGCTTATTAAGGGTAAGTTTAAATTTAGCATTTTTGCAAAATGTCATGAAGTTTCTTTGTTTTCAAAAATTGAAAAACAACCTAAAAATGCTATTTAAATAAAAATATTAAAACTTCAACTACTAAAGATGGAAACATAGTGTCCGAAATATATTTTCTTCAATCAAAAATAAGTAGGAGAAAGGACAACCATTTTTATTTATATAATTAAAGTTCCTACAACCATTATAAAGAATCCCTCGCCAGTACAGCTGTGCCTTATATAATAACAAAATTTTTAATTAAATTAATTAAACGCACTGTCACCTCTAAGATCCTAGATGTAAGTGAACGCAGACTAAAAAATGCTGTTTAATTTTTTATATATATTTTCAAAACCGAAAGGTCGGAATGAAAGTTATGATTTTTTTATGTTTGGCTCCTTTCTCCCACATAGAAATACTGAAATGTTTAGATCACGTGAAAACATTGTTTATGAGACACAGGGAATGTATATTATTTAGAATGTCTACTTAGAAACTTTTAAATCTATTTCTAGTGATAAAACAAAAGGTTTAGTAGTCCAAACAAAAGTTATGATTTTTTAATATTGATTCATTTCTTCTGTACGGACATACTAAAATATTAAAAGCTCCGCTTAAACTTTGTTTATACGTGGAACAGAAAATTAATTGTTTAGAATGGTTAATAAAGACCCTCCTGGTTCATGACATAACAAAAGTAAGCAATTTTTTAAGTTTGACGTATTTCTCCCATATGGAAATACTGATTTCAAATTTCAAAGAAAGGTAAGCCTTGTTCAGAGCTAAAAGAACATGAATTAGCATTACGATTTTTAATACGGATGGATCAATTAGATAGATCTCCCTATGACATACTGAGCTTTTCTTATGTCTATGCATATAAATAGTGGATTTATTGTTTATATATATATAAACAAAGATGACATGAACTCACCGCGATAACGAATACTGAGCACGGCACATGGGCCAAAATACAAAAACTAAATATCTAGTTCTAGGGACTTTTCGTTTGTCGCTAGAACGAAAAATAATTACATTCTAACAATTTTTATTTATCATTAGGTTTTTATTAAATTTTAAGACGCCATTGAAAAAAATCTACCTTATTTTAAGGATTTGAATAAAAATAGATCTCTTCGTCTAAATTACTTTGACTATGATTTTAAAAATTCAGTCAATGTTAGTTAAGAAAAAATAGAGAACGGCTTCACTATTTCAAGAAAAGATTATAGAAATTAACAGGTATATCATTAATTTTAAAAGTTGATTAGTTGATAGCTTCTACTTTAATGAAATTATTCCTAATGTTTCAGATGAAATTCCTGAAATTCAATTTGAATTAGATTTTGCCAAAGCCAATAAAACTCTCCATTTGATTGATATATTTCTTCTATATGAATCAAATTTTATTTATGAGCGATCTTGGTATTTTAAAGTGTTTATTGAGACGAATTCATAGTATTCAGCCAGATTATCGAGAAAATAGAAGTTGCTATTTCTTGTATGATAACACGCCATTGCATTGATTGATAATTTTTACAGATTTACGCATTTCGCTATGTACTATATGTTTTTTGTATATTCATAATCATTTCAAGGAATTTAAATTTCAAGATTTTTTCAAGAAATTAACAGGAATATCGCTAATTTTAAAAACTTGTTTATTTATTTATTTGAAGAATAAACCATCTTACAAATTAAAGACACATTAAAATATACATACACGTGTACACAAATATACAACAAGCATAAACAAAACAAACACAATAATTTGAAACAACATACTAAATTTGAAAAGTATAAAATACAGATTTCAAATTAAACATGACAAATTACAATTTACAGATATTGATACGCTTAAGTTTAAACATAAATTGAGACGGTAAAGATGAGTTAAAAATATCGAAATTTGGATGCATAGATAAATTATTTGCCAACCCCATATATCGTGTTAATAGGTTGTTAAAGCCATAATTTTTCTTGTGGATTCGAAAACGAAACAAAGGTATAATGTCTTGTTGTTCGATTTTATAACGTGACAGAAAAAGCAATTTGTGCCAGAAGTGAAGAACAATCAACGAGGTTATGAATTAGTTTGTAAAAAACAACAAATCGGCTTATGCACGACGGCAGCATAATTTATCTATACATAGCATAGATGATATTCGGGGCTATTCCGTATGGGAAATGTTAAGTTTAACGTGTACGGTATTTTACATCCTCACAGTCTATGCCGCTTTTGTAATAGATATATGTTTATAGAATGTGAAATTAATTAACTTCTTTCGCGTTAAAATTATCATTTTCCATACGGAATAGCCCTGATTACGTGTAAATCTGCGCTGGAGTCAAACCCTAACATGTACATACGTATCTTTAAAAAATTATTTAGTAATTTTTCAATTGAATTAATATACATACTCTGAATAGGTGCCCACATACATGAACCATATTCTAAATGAGATCGAACTAAAGCGCAAAAAAACCTGTTTAAATGCATCAGGTGATAAGTTCGATGCCATTATTTTGATGTAGCCTAACATCTTTATTGCAAATTGCATTAATATGGTGGGCAAAACATAATTTATTATCAAAGATTATACCCAAGTCTCTGAAACTATTCACTTGTTCGAGGTAATGGCCATCAATTGCATAATTAAACTGTATAAAGTATTTTTTTCTTAGAGAAGATCATTGATTTGCATTTCTGAACATTAAAAAACAAGTCATTGTTAAGGCACCGATTATACACTGAGGTTAAATCTTCGTGTAACAATAAGCAATCATTAAAGGATATAATCTCTGTATACAGTTTAAGATCATCCGCAAAAAGAAGAAAAGATGAATGTTTTATAACTTGAGCAATATCATTGATAAAAAGTGAAAATAATATCGGACCTTCGTGCGACCCATGGGGAACACCTGGAGGTACTTGAATTGTTTTTGACAAATAATTTTATATTTTAAGGGTGCGGTTTAGAAGAAAGAGATAGCTATACAAATATGGTCAATCACTAATTTGAATTAGATTGTTGTTGTGATCAATGAACAATATTGTATTAAACATTAAAATAATCTTAAAATAATCAGGAATTTCATCAGATAAATTAGAAATTATTTTAATGTTTAGTTTCTGTGAAAAATAATTATGAAAAACAATGAAAATTGATCAAATTTATAGCAAATTTTAAATTAAATTTTTGCTAATAAAAACTTGTGCAATGAAAATTTAAAGTATCTCACTAAATTCTGCATTCAAATAACTTAGCAGACATGACCTATTAATTTCATTATATCTTACAATTTTCTTTTCTAACTTGAACTAGTAAATTGACGAAATACACGAAAATTAACGATTTATTTTTTATTTAGACTGATACTTTATACTTGGTAGATAAAAAATGTAAATACACATTCATATTATGAAATCCAAATGAATAGCTCTATTTTCAAACGATTATTTCCATTTTACTATATAGCTATCTCTTTCCACTAAACCGCAACCTTAACGCAATGCGTTCGGTTGGTCAAAAAGCTATATAACCAAGAAACAACATTAGCATGAAGTCCTAATGTAAAAAAACTGCATCAACTGTATGACTGGATTCGAAAGCATTTATAATAGCTGATGTAAATGTTAACAGATTTGTAGACGTCGATCTGCCAGAACGAAAGCCATGTTACAAGGTATCTTTAACTTTAATGAAATTATTTTTGATGTTTCGGATGAAATTCCTGATATTACGAAAATCAATAAAATTTTCTATTTAATTGATCCATTTCTTCTATAATATTTATAAGTGACTGGGGAATTGTACATTTTAAAAACAAAGGTTTAAATAAATAAAACAAATCCATTAATTAATTTTATTATTTATAATAATAATACTAACTTTATTAACGGTAAGCCGTTTAAATTAATACAAAACATCATAAAAATAATAGTAAGTTTAGAAGGATTAATTTAAGGTTTAATGTCCCAAACAAAAGTTATGATTTTTATTAAATCTGATTAAAAAATCGGGGAAGCCTTAATGAAATGAATTCGAATTTGTTAAGAAAATAGAATATTTTCATTCAGAAAAAAGTTAAATATTGGCGGGTGCGCCGGGCAATCATCCGTGCCTGAAAATCCGTGGTCAAGTTTTCATCAGTATTAAACTACATTTTCAATAACTATAAAGTAACTATTTCTATGACTTATTTTATGACTTATTATATTGGCTTCCGAGCTTTCGTGAAAGCCTACACAGTTTAATAAAGTAACTCCTTATAACTTAATGGACAAACAAAAAGAAACTTAAAAAGAACATACAAAAAACACATATATTATTCAAAAATAAACAACAGAGAAAAATCCGCAATTGCTAAACATATAATAACATTTGGACATAAATTTTCTTTAAACAATTTAAAAATTTTAAAAATGTCAAATTCTTCAAAACTAAATATGTTAGAAGCAATTGAGATGTACAAAAATTCTAGTAAACTTTTGAATTATGACTTAACTCCGTTAAATAACAATTTATTAAAATTAATTGATTTAATTCAATAAATTACCTTTATCTGTTTTTTTAATAACACATCACATTTGTATATTCAATTTTGCTCACATGTTTATTTATTTATTTGTCAATTTTACATAAAAGCTATTGATAAAGAGCACGTTGTACTTTAAATGTACATATAATGATAAAAATAAAAAAGTGAAGAAAGAAATAAAATATTATTATACTTATACTTCACGTACTCACAAACAAATATCTTCTTAATTGTAGAGGTTGTTATTTTTTTAAAAGTTCATACTTGTTAACATTTTCTTTCTTACTTAATCTTATCCTTTTTTACCCGTATTGGGTGTCGAGATTGTTAACATTTTAAGGTTTTTAAAAAATTAAACACAGTTTCAAAATATAAATTTGTATTTTATTCAGCTTCTTCGGGCGAAGAATAATAATTAACCTACTATCTTACAAATCTATATATAGATTATCTAGATTACTATCTCACAAATCTATATATAATGTGTTAAATTTATATTTTAAATGTGTGTTCATCCAAAAGTGTAGTAAAACATTTAGCATTCTATTTAAAACAAGGAAGTTGGCATTGACTTCTGATATAACCAGAAGCGATGTATCGACAAAATTTCATTACAATTCATGAAATATAAATAACAATCAGATTATTGCAGCTTTTTTTTTTTTCTCGTTTGTAATGCAAGAAATTAGCGGAACGATGTTTTTAGGAGTGTATTGCTAGTACAGAAGAACCCGCAAATAAAAACGCTAGATATTTCTCGAAATGTATCAAGTCAAATAATCCATCACATATATATACCAAAAAATCTGTAAAATTGACTGAATTAGAATAATTTTGTGATTTGATTGAATTGAGAATCAAATCACATAATTATTCTAATTCAGTCAATTTTACCGATTTCTTTGGTTGTGTTTACATACCTTATACAAAAAAAATCTTCTTTCTCACAAGGTTGTCATGGTTTACCATTTATATTTTTACAAAAATATGCCTGTTCTTTATGTATCTCTACGATGGTTGCATTTTATATTTTGGAAAAGGACGATAAATGTGCTACCATCTAACAACCGACGTTCCTAACGTGGAATTCGACCTTTTTCTAGTAAAAACTGGCAAGGCTCGTGCAAGATGCACCTTATTGACGCTATTCATTTTATATTAAAATTTATATTTTTGAGTATTATATCTATTAATATTTAATAATTTCCTCTGTTGTATTTATATATATATATATATATATATATGTTTGTTTGTATGAATTTATATTCTAATTTTATTTGTTCTGTAATTGGGTTAACCTGTTGAACAAAAAAGATATTGTTATTATTATTAAAAGAAATAAAGTAAGAAATTGAATCAAAAAATGTAATAGAAACATTGATTTATTCACATGGTCACAGTTATTTAAATTAAAAGAATTTGAAAATAATTAATAGTGATGGGCAAAGTCGATCTTTTATTATTGCTAAATTAAGTATATTATAATTTTAAGAATGTTACTTATTATAAAAATATCAAAAATAACTTCCAATTTATTAATAAACTTAAATTTTAAGTTGCTTTTTCGTTTTAAATACTTAAAATGACACATTTAGTAATACTCGATTACTAATATTATTCGATTTTGCCCAACACTAATAATTAATAAATTATTGCCTCTTTAGTTACTGTGATATTTTAAATTATGTTGCATAAATACTTTAAAACAAATGTCCAATATCGGAAACTAACACTAACATATTTGGACATTTGTTTTAAAGATCTTAGGTAACATAAATAAAAATGTCACAGTAGCTAAAGAGGGAAAAGTTATTAATTTTTTTCATTTAATCAAAAAAAAATTAAGTGTATAACTTTGCAATGTACTATTTTTTTAAAACTAAATATATTAAACTAAAAAATGAGCAAAAAATACACATATTTCTCGATAATGAACGAATGAATTGTTTTAAAACAGAAATTGAAGCTACAAAGTTAAACATCTAAGGCCACATAGTGTGCTACTCTAAGGGCATGTGGTTGTCATGTGCTTTTGAGCAAATATGTAAATTTATATTGGTTAAAACAAAGTATACTATCTTATTGATAGATAAAGCACTAATAACCTTTCTTCACACTTTATTTGTTTTACCAAATGTACATTTCGGACACAAAGTGACCATTATCAATGGATTTGACACTAAATACAAAACAAAAATATGACATGATATATAGACAGGCGGATTATAATATAACGGAGGTGGGAGTAAAAATACGGAAAAACATGAATTAAGAATAGGTCAAACACAAATTAAGGTAATACAATTAAATCTAACAGGGTGTTTTGAAGCGGACTTAAATCGAAATTCATAAGATTATTTACGTGTTTTTTTTTTTTCATTTGAATGGCTTCCAGCATATTTAATTGATAATTTGATGATTGTTTTAATAATTTTATATTATTGATTGTTATTTTGTGACCGGTTTCTAATAAATGGTTGGCTACTGCAGATTTTTCGTGGTTTAAATATTTGGCATGTGCTAAGTGTTCTTTAAATCAATCAATTTATACTATCTTATATTTCAGATTTTTTTCATTAAATTCAGTGAAGCACAATTCATCCTCAAAGCTCTCGTATGACCGTATGACGCCATCATGCTAGAAAATTGCGTTATAAATCATAAATCCGGTTACCCAATTGAGGGTCAATGTGGTGATCATTGACATTTGTGATTTACTTCTCAAATGCCAAGAAAATGATCCATTTTTAAAGCGTATCATCACCGGGGACGAGAAATATGTTATCTACAACAATTTTAAGCACAAAACATCCCGATGTACAAAAGATGAACCTACTCAAAGCACTTCGAAAGTCGATATTCATCAAAATATTTTATGCTATCTGTTTGGTGGGATTTCAAAGAAATCGTTTATTTTGAGCTTCCACTGAGCAATACAATGATCAAATCTGAATCATTCTGCTATCTATTGGAACAAAAAATGAATGATTCACTTAACTATTCACCGATGGGTTTAAAGTAACATAAAAATTGATATTGACCAAAAAATGGAATTAGGTCGTCAACATTTCCGTGCGATTATTTTCAACAACTTTCGACGTGAGTTAATTTGAACAGTGTATCGATGAACTTAATTCGACTTTTGGCGATGAAGCACCATCAAAAACCTATATATATCAATGGTCCGTATACCATTCATATATATATATAGGTGCAATCATGGCGGTAGTTCGCTTAGTGATGAATTTAAAGAAGGTTAAACAACCTTCTTTAAATTCATCACTAATCGGTTGTAATTTTTATCTTCATGGATTATTATTACTTCTTATTCTTTATAATGTAATACAAAAGAAATAAAATCTTGAAAACAAATAAACACTTAGCACCCATTGTAGTAATGTTTCATCAACAATAAAAAAATAATGTTGTTACAACGTTGCTAAAACTTATTTTTGTATCATTCGGGATGGGGTATATCACCTAATATATACGCCACTAGTAAAGATGTCTAAAGGTTGCTCGCTTTTAGAATTCGTTTACATTAATATGCGTAGAACAATAAAACCACGTACTGATCAAAACTATCAAACCATACAACTTTCTGTCTATCTGTGAAACAGAAAAGAAGTAAATTCTAGCTTGTTTTTAGAATTAATTAAATAAATTCTAAAATGAAGACGAGAAATTAAAGATTTTGGTGTATATATCCCTTTATTGGCCAAAAATATTGTATGTATGTAATAGTATATTACATAATTAGTGTGGAAAGTGAAACTTTTTCGAACCAGTGTGAATGTTACCCACGAGACGAAACCGAGTGCAATAATCACGTGAGTACACGTAAAAACATTTTTCGAATTTTAATTCTATACCTTTGTGTAATTTTTAGATAAACAGAAACAATGAGTTTGTTTCGTATTAAAATTAAATTATAATCTCTCAAATATTGTTTTAAGAAAATAAAATTATATTCAATAGAAATTTTAAAAAAATATATAATACAAACCCGAATTAGGGTGAGATATTGATAAAAGTTTCGGGATCACCTGTAAGCCCTCCCTTCCGCCGCTAACAGCTCGCGCCGTCTGAATTATTTACGCCCCGTAATAATAACGGGCTGTCTGCTATATGAATCAATTAATCACGCCAGAGTTAAGCCGAATAATCCCCATGCGATCCGATTATTCGCCTCTTTGGCTATTACCTAAACCATCCCCCACCCCCTGCCATCCTCTTCGCCCCATATGGATTGTGTACCGCCGTATACCGTCTATCCGTCCAACGCATAAACACGTACCCCTCTCTAATCTCACAGTATTGCACAAAATCTGGGCTAAACTCGGATTTGTTTCTGAGCGATAAACAACACGATCTTTTTTGATTACCGTGGTTATTTACCTGAATTATTACTTTGGCCATGTGTAATATAAGGGGAAGGTATTGTTTTGTTGTGAGCAATATAAAATAATAAAATATATGAAAATTCCCGTTTTCTGATAATCTCAGTTAGTTAATTTGATTTCATTAAAGTGCACTGACGTCATGTTATGATTTATAGAGCTTTTTCTATAACACTTCCAAAATTATAAAAAATAGACATGTGGACATAAAATTAAATTGTATTCATCCCAGATTGTAATAAATAATATAATATGAATTATAAAAAGTGTATTAATATGTTTGAAGAAAATGTATCTCTAAACGTGATTAATGATTTGAAAAAAATGCCATTTTTCAGCACATTGTTGTAATTGTGAAAAAATGTAGATTGGACAAAACAAAAAAAGTTTATAAACAAGATTCAACAAATATTTATTAAAAATAAATTACGGAGAAAATTCTTCAATTTCAAATCATATAAACACATTTGGACATAAATTGTCTTTAAACGATTTTAAACTTTTAATTGTTTAATTCTCCAGAATTTAAAATGTTAGTAGCAATTGGAATGTACAAAAAATCCAGTAAAGTATTATATTTCGATTTAACTTCCTTAAACAACAATTTATTAAAATAATTCATGTGATTTAATTTAAATTATAATAATTTATCTTTATTGAATTTGAAATACATCGCATTTGTATATTTAATTTTATTTATGTTTATTATTATTCAATATTCATTAATATATATTTATTTACGGTATCTTCTTTTTACAAAACATATGCAACAAAAATCAATATTATAACTAAATATATAAATGTATGTAAATGATAATCAAACTGTGTTGATGCAATATTTATGCAATAATATATAACATTTCAAATTAATCGATTTGAAATAAAATAAAACAGCAATGGGCTAAATATTTATAGTTATTTATTTGTACATTTTATTTTAAAAAATATTTTTAAAAAGTAATCGATATGTGCAGGATGGACTAATTATGGAAAACTTTTTTATTTTAAAAAATTATGAAAGACCGTTTTCGCGACTCTAGGCCAATTTTTAATAATAAAAACAATAGCGAAGAAAAAAACTGATTTATTATTAACCGTTTCCGGATTATAACCGGAAGTTGATGACGAGTCATTTTCCGAGGGTGCCTGTAACTTCGTTATTATTAATAATAGAAAAATATAATAAACATGTTCCCGAAGCAACATTTTATGCTGACTTCGAATATGCTATTATATTTTATTTTTTAATTCTTTTTTAGTTTTTGAGATATATCTAAAATATTTTCATAAAATTGTTTATAACTTTGCAAAAAACGTAAGACAACTAAACAAACTATACATATTTAAAATCTACGAAAAAACTGTATCCAATAATGTCATTTTTGACTATAGTCACAATTTAAAAAATCGAAGTTTGTGTTTAAAACTCAAAAACTAAAATTTATACATAAAATGTGATAGCATAATCGAAGACAGTATAAAATGTTGCTTTGAGAAAGTATTAATTATATTTTTAATAATAACGGAATTACAGGAACCATCGAAAAATGACTAGTCGTAAACTTCCGGTTATAACTGGGAAACGGTTTAAAATAGATCATTTCTTCGCAATTGATTTTATCATTAAAAATTGGTCTAAGGTCGCGAAAACGGTTTTTCATAATTTCTTAAAATAAAAAAGTTTTCCATATGTGGCACCACCAAAATGAATGACCCTATACATGCTTTATATACTGCATGTATTATGCATAAGCATAAATAAGTGAAAAACGGAATATAATATAAATATCACTATTTGAAAAAATTTTAAAAAATCAAACGACTGAGAATAAAATATTAGAAGTGGTGTGCAAATCAAATCAATTTATACAATAAATGTAAAATAACAGCTGTTTTCGATCAATTTTAATCATTATAGATTATGTGATTGGCTATTTCGAATAGATGCCAATGAAACAACCAATTACACAAAATTACTTGCTTATTGTTGGGAAGATTAGGGGTTATTTTTTTTAAATATTTATATAATTTACAACCTTGTTGCGCTAATATCACCCCTGTGAAATTATCCCCCCAACTTTCAAATTTCATAAAAATTAGTGAAGTTCTGGTGTTCCCTATACATATGAAAAATAGTTCCGTCCTTTTAACCGCTCCAAAATCAAATTGAATTAGAGGAGGACCAACTTCACACTCATGTTATTTTAGAATGATATAACTACTTTATTATTGACTTTAGGGCAAAAATTCATTAGAGTAAATGATAAAACTCTGTGGGGGTAAACAGAACTTTAATTACATTTACAAAAATAAAATACAAACATCCCCCTCGGACTTTGATTAATTAATTATAAAAAAGTTTTAGAGGCCAAATCTTTTTTGTTATTGATAATAGAGAATTCATTTATAAAAATAATTTGTAGAACTCGTAGGGAGGTAAACAGAACTCTAATCACATTTACAAAAAAATTAAAAAAACATCCCCCTCAGACTTTAATTATTTTATTTAAAAAGTTTATCCTTTTAAACGGTTTTATTGTTGATAATAGGGAATTCATTGATAAGAGTAATTTGTAGAACTTGTTGCGGAGCAATCAGAACTCTAGTCATCACTTCAGACATATTTTCAAAAATTAAAAAAAATCCCAACGATGCCGACCACACCTGAGAGCACTCAATCTGGGATACAACCAACTAAAACCCGTAAAAATAATGGAATGTGCGGATGATATAGTGATAATAGCAGGGAGTAAGAAAGGATTACAAAAAAATATCAATGTATGGAATGAAACTCTACACAAATACGACATGAAAATAAACACCGAAAAGACAAAAGTGATGGTAGCAGCACAAGAGGAGGAAAATGTACAAATTACAATAGGGCAAGTGCAACTGGAACAAGTGAAAGAATTTAAATACTTGGGAGTGATAATACAACAAAATGGCAAACAAGAACAAGACATAACCAAAAGAATTGAGAAAGCAGCAAAATTGTATTATACACTAAACCAAAGATTTATAAGGAAAAAATAAATATCACAAAAAACAAAATTAACAGTTTTCAAAACCATATATTTACCGATATTGACATATGGATGTGAAACCTGGACACTCAATAAAAAGACAAAAAGCAAAATCCAAGCAGCGGAAATGAAATTTCTACGAGGAATAAAGGGCATAACTATAAGAGATAGAGTAAGAAATGTAGACGTAAGAAGAGAACTGAATACAAGGATGTACAAAAATATATCGAAGAAAGGCAACTAGGATGGTGGGGACATATACAGAGGATGAAGAAAATAATTCCTGTAAAGCAAATATGGGAAGCAAGGACAACTACAAACAGAGGAAGAGGAAGACCAATAGAAAACTGGGAGAACAGCGTAACAAAGGCACTACAAGAAAGAGGAATAAACATAAGAGAAGCAGAAAAAATGGCTAAGGACAGAAACAACTGGAGGAGAGTCATTAAGAAATAGACAATGAAGAAAAACCCCGACACCAATTGGTAAAAGGGGACATCGATTATATATATATATATATAAAATCCCGAACGGATTTGTATAATTTTAATATTGTAAAAGTTTAAACGGCTAAAATTGTTTCATTATTGTTTATAGAGAATTCATTCGTTAGAATAATTTTTAGAAATGTTTGGGAGCTAGAAGAACTCCAGTCAGATTTACAAAAAAAATGAAAACATTATACACAACTTCTATCAGTTACAAGGTGTACAGAAAATGAGTGAAAAGCTTTATGTAGCTCGATTCGTTAATCAATTTTAAGTAGTAAGAATAAAAATAATATAAAAAATTTAAAAAAATGTAGGCCTCAAGAGGCCACTAATATTTGAAAAATTTGGACTAGAATTCGTTTTTAACATTTTGTGTATAATTATTGCTATTAATAATCCACTTGATATTACATAAACATTTGCAATGTTTAGCTGGATGTTCATAAAATTAATTCTAATTAAAATATTTTAAAAATATTACTGATTTCTACTCACGTATTTATTATTTTAATGGCCTCGAGAACGTTAATGAAGAACCATACAATATTTTTTTTATTTGGATTTTCTACTCAAAATTAATTAATGAATCAAGTTACTTCAAACTACCACATTCGTTACCAGAGTGCAATATAGTGCAGCCATATTTTATTTATTTTATTTAAAGCTTTTTACTCATTTTATGAACACCTTGTATATTTTAGAAACTATGATAGACCAGAACTTTCTTATTATTGACAAAACATTGCTAACGTTATTATCTAAACTCATATTTTTGTTTTAGTGAAAAAATTAATGCTATTTATAAATAAAAACTGTTCATACATTTTCAGCAAACTGGACTCATTTTATTATTATTAATTGAGCAATCATTAATAAATGAATATTTTTGTATTCATGTAAGTGATATTCTTATAAATTCTCTATATCAATAATAAAAAAGATCTGGCCTCTAAAACTTTTTTATAATTAATTAATCAAAGTCCGATGGGGTGTTTTTATTTTATTTTTGTAAATGTGATTAGAGTTCTGTTTGCCCCCACAGAGTTCTATCAATTATTCTAATGAATTTTTACTCTAAAATCAATAATAAAGTAGTTATAGCATTCTAAAATAACATGAGTGTGAAGTTGCCCCCCCCCCCTCAAATTCAATTTGATTTTGGGGGGGGGGGGTTAAAAGGGCGGAACTATTTTTTTATGTGTATAGGGAACTCTAGAACTATGTGGGGTCCACCAGAACTCCAATAAATTTTATGCAATTTGAAAGTTGGGGAGGAAACTTCACATGGGTGCTGATATACCTTAAACAAATGTTAAAAATAAAATACAAATTGTGTTTAGAAGAATTTCAATGCAAGTGAATTTTATATATTATTACTTAAACTCTGAATCACTACTTAAACAATTATTGCCTAAAAATTAAGAACATTTTTTTGTGAAGCAATTCAGTTAATATTAATATTATTTAATTATTGCTTATTGAGATTATACTTAACAAGAAAATAAATTATTTAAAAAAAATCCATAAAAATCAAATATATATATATATATTCGTTATGTCCTATAAATAAGACGCTGACATATAATGGGTTAATTGAGAATCTTCATTTGCTTCTTCAGTCGTAATAAAAGATGAGAAACATATCAAATATATTGGATGTTCAAGAAAAAATATGATTTATGCTTGGTTGCGAACTCAAAATGTATGAATTTATAATACGGATCAATTTATAATATTTCTTTTCAATTGATTGCAGAGAAAAGGCAATACCATAAATTTTCTTTAATTAGTGGAATCTGACTACACAACATAAGATAGTATATATAATAGTAATAATTAAAACCATACAAGCTTCAGCTGGAATAGAAAATCCTCTTTAAATAAGTAGAGTTTTGATTTCCATTTTAAATTGTATTAACCTTAGTTCTCAAAGACTGATTTATAAATGATTAAAAAAAAACTATTCAGACCAAAATAAATATTTTAAATAGAAAATTACTCGACACCCAATACGGATAAAAGAGGATAAGATTAAGAAAGAAAGAAAAATAGAAAATTAAGTAGATATTTCTAGTTCTCGTGAGGCAATTGTGATTTTGTTGGTTTATTTTGTTATCATTATAATATGATTTAGTTGAAAGAATACTGACAAGAAAGTGTTAACATTCTTAAAGCTGTAAATGCCGATTTGCAGTCCGCTTGATGGAATTTAAAGTTATTCGATTTATTTTATTTTATTGATTGATTTTAAATTATTTATTCATTTTTATTACTATATATACAAACAATTATTTTAAATAACTGCGATCAGGTGAATACAAATCGTTTCTATTATAATTACAATATATATATATATATATATATATATATACAAACATCTTTATTCAAACAACATTAGATAAACTTATACATACATTTATATTTACTTAATACGAATAAATATTGTGTTAGTCTGTGTGGGTCTTTCTGCCCTGCAATATATATTTTATTTGTTATGAATAAATAAATATTTATTTGTGTATTAAATATAAATAGAATAAACATATATTTGTTAAAAGCAAAACTAATATTATAAAGGGTTTCTCAGATAATAAAGATTTAGTAGTAGTATTTCTGTAGTAGAGATTATTTTTTTTTTTTTTTCATAAATTTGTTAATTTTGTTATGATCTTTGACAGACGTTCAAAGATCATAACAAAATTAACAAATTATATTGACCCGGACGCTTAAAGACTTGACGGAATTTTGTTAGTTGTTGAAGCTTTTACTTTATTATGCATCATAAATCATGATAATTAAAACAATTTGACTGTAGTAAACAGAAAAGCTCGTAGCTTTCTGATAATATTTTTTATTTTACACTTGTAATTAGTTACGATCTCATGCTAATCATTATTAAATTAAGTTTGATTATCTCGTAGTCAAAACTAGTCGCAAGTGCCAAATAACAAATGGTATAAAAACATTGCGTATTTTTCTATTTCTAAAAATGAAAATATACGGTAAAATGAATGCTTCTAAAATACAAGACTTTATTTAAATAAAAATGATCGTCGTTTCTCCTGAGTAGGATTTTTATTTAGATAATTAAAAGCCTCAACAACCAACTTAAAGAAAAATACAAGACATTATTGAACAAAACTTTTTATTTGTGACTATAGTTTACACCTCATTAACGTATCATTATCAAAGTGACAGTCTCAATTGTGAATTTATTTCCTTTTAATTGTTTTTATTCAATTTACAAATATATTATGCATATTTAAAAGAAAGGGCAATAATTTGTATTTAAATAATTAAAAATCTCAACAACCAACTTAAAGAAGAATACAAGGCTTTATTGAACTAAACTTTTTTATTTGTGATTATAGTTTACACCTCATTAACGTATCATTATCAAAATGACAGTCTCTATTCTAAATTTATTTACTTTATTAATATTTTTAATATTTACTTTTAATATTTTTAATTCATTTTACAAATGTTTTATGCACATAAAAAAAAGGTGAAAAAAAAAACATAAAATCAACAGATTTTAATTAACAATCAATAAAAAGAGTACTCACCCATAACGTAAATTTTGTTTATTCAGTTCACCAACATCAAAACCCCTCAACTAACGCCCGTTTTTTATATGATTTATTTTATTTAACACCGGCCCTCCCTCTCGCTCCTTTCGTTCCGCGACAACGACGAACGAAAACGAAATAAAAAAAAAAAACGAATCGTGTATAGTTTTCGATTTTAACCAAATATTAACGCAATGATCATCCGCTTGACACACTCTTTAGTTTAGGGCACATGCTTCATCCATCTAAGCCCTCTAGCGGAGGGCGGAATCAACAGAGCGCCATCGCGACGAGCGTATTCCTACGCCGAGCGCCGAGGGCGGCGAACAGAGGGTGGAGCGTCGCGACGGCCGCGTCGGTCACGCCCCGCTTCAACTACGCACGGTTAACAGATGATGTTATCACGGGAGGGGGGTTAAAGATTCCGCCGAGATGCGTTCTTTTTTATCCTCTCCTTCTCTTTTCTCTCGCCGTCTTGCGGCTTTCGCTTCTTTTATTTCAGCGGCGCGCGCGTGTTCTCTATTTTTTTCTTTCCTTGGCTTCGTTTTTGCTTCGTGGAGGAAAACAGGGGTTAAAATTCAATCCTGGGGTTCGGGTCCTTTTTTTCCATCTTTCCTTTTTTTTCTTCATCTTCTATCTGCGGCTTTGTGTTTATAATAAATATTGCCCGGAGTATAAAAAGTGTGTTAATTTTTATTGTGTTCTCAGAAAAATGGAGAATTAAAATTCCATGAATAAATATCATATTAACATACAAAACATACATTATAATACATAAAAATCATTTATTTGTGTATTAAATAAGAAATATATTTCGCTAAAATCAAAACTAATATAATACAGGGTTTTTCAACTAGAAGTTTATTTAACAAAATAAAAGAAGGGATTTAGATGAAAATGATGTTATTTTATTAAAAACAGTTAATCGCGGGGTTATCCATCAATTGGTTACCTATTGTATTATCTATGGTTTGTTGAAGTCATGATTACGTGTTTCGACTAAATTTTTGGAGTTTCTACGATTATTTGTAGATTTTCAACACGATAGATTCGATATTCCATCGAATCTATCGTTATTTTGCCAAACTTAATTTATGTTTTATTTTATAACAAAATTACTATGGAAATACACATCATTAATAAAAGTGTTTGTGGCTGCGGTAATACCGCACAGATTGTAAATTTTCATTTTTGAATTAGTTTATACATTGATAATAGTAAGCAAAGACCGAACGCGCGATGTTTTAATTGACTGACAACTAAAACATCGCGCGATGAAAACATTACAGAACAAAACAAGTGTCATTCTTCACCTAATATTAATATTTGTTTCCATCAAGAGTGCCTTCCATTTATTATGAAGTATTAACTTTATTAAAAAAGTAAGGTTTGTTAATTATAAATGATATAAGATATCGGACAAATGTCCATTACAACCACGCTTACAGATGTCAATTCTTTCTTCAAAAATTGCAATCACTTTTTAAGCAAAATGGCTGATTCATTACGTTAATCACTTCACGGATTTTCAGTTTTAAGACTGCAGACGATTCGATTGACTTCGTAGCACTACAAAAAATAATCCATGTTAAATAACATGATCGATCTGGCCACTTAACAGCTGAATTTTCATGAAATAATGCGATCGAGAAATTTAGTTTGCAAAAATTCATTATACTAGTGGGTGTGTGACTTATAGCACCGTCTTGTTGAAACCACATGTCATTGATATCCATGTTATCAATAATAAGCTAAAATTGAGTCTCAATATTCAATTATCAAAAAAGGCCCAAACTCACCTCTAATCCACAATCCATGCAAAAGCTTCTCAACAATTGTTCTTAAATTTTCAGAAGACCAAACGTGGCAATTTTGTTAATTGGCCTATTCAGACAAATGAATGTGAATTAAATAAAAATGATTTTAAAATAATTAATTGATTATTTCCACATTTAGCTCTGTGACATTTTGACGTACGTTACGTAAGTACTTTAGACAAATGCACATTAAAGCAACTACTTCTCGGGTAAATACCCTGCCAGACATTGAATTACGTAATGTACACCTGCTGCTGCACATCAATAACATATTGCACATGGAACATTTTTGATCCGAAAAATATTTAATTTATTAATTATTTTCAAATCATTTTTTTTAATTTATATAAATAACTGTGACAAAATGAATAAATATTCTTTTCTATTGAAATAAATATGAGGGACGTGAAAAACATGTTTTTTTATTTTCAGAAATACCAGCAGATTATTGAATTATTTCAGCGAAATTACGGCGATGAGAATAATCGCTTCAATTCTTGCACCAGTTGCACCTTGTAATGCTTTAAAGCCGAATCTTGGCAAAATTCATCATATGATTGATGTGGATAACCCCAAGTATTAAGAACAACGATGAATTAATAAATTTGAATCATCTTCAATACTGTGTCTCACGATTACGAGGTTTTCACTTGAACGACCTAATCCAAAGCCTACTGAATATACAGGTCTGAGTGAGTAGAACTCCAAGATGCATACGTATACCTGGCCTTGAAGCGCCTGCTCGTTTCGCGCACTGCTCTAATACAAGCAGGTTAAATTGTAACAATTATTTTTGCATGTTGTTATAATGATAAATATTTAAATTTTCTATTAAAACTTAATGACTTATGGCCATTAATTCAAATTATTTTAATAATAATGATAATAATAATAATAAGTAATCTTTATACAAGAATATACATAAATACTTAATATAAGAATAAGGCGTCATATAAAGAAAAAAGATACAAATATGCTTATACAACAGGCACATCTAAATTTAAATTAAATTCTAAGAACTCATTTAGAGAGTAAGGTTCAATATCTCTCACAAGTGCATATAATTTCGTTTTATAAGTTTTGAAACACCTCTCATTTTTTAAGTTTGCTGGCAATTTATTAAATAACGTCATACAGGTATAATTTACGCCATTTTCGGTAAGTGAGTATCGGTGTATAGGATAATTAAGGTTATCCTTGTGTCGTGTATTATATATACGAGTTTTATCTAAGAAAAGGTACTTTTGTTTCCATATAAACATGAGGCACTCTAAGATATAAATTCCAGAAACCGTCAATAAGTTATTAGTGACAAATAAGGACCTATATGATGTAGCGCTTTTGAGACCCAATATAATCCTAAGTACCCGTTTTTGATAATGAAAATGTTATTTATGTTAGGCGAACTACCACAGTGAATGATTCCAAATAATAATAATAATATTTTTTATAATAATAATAATATTTTTTACAAGGCTTTCGTCCGCCTTGATTTCGATGTAGGTGAAAGATCCACGGATGGCAATAGCTTCGTTTTCTGATCCGGCGTTGATCACTTGTCCTTGTTCCTGTTGGCAGATTCCGTAGCTGGTTTCCAATGTTGTCCAACTAACTTTTGACGACGACGGCGTCTTTGTCGGTTTCATGGGGAGCGGCAAGAGCGAGGGCCAAAACGGCGGCAAAAATTACGATTTTCAGTTGCTAAGCCAATGGCTTGTCAGCGACATTTCATTTGTGATCATTTAATTCTGTACGTTATCTGTTTTTGTTTAATGGATATTATTGAAAGTTTTCCTTTTTTATGATTTGTTCTTTTTCGCAGAGTTTGTTCATTATTGAAGCACTGTTTTTAAGTATGATTTGAACGCACTTATTGATTTTAAGTTTGACACTGCATTAGGAAGACTGTTCAATAGTTTAGGTAGTAGCACTTTAATTGTTCTTGAGCCATATTTATTGTTGTATGCACTTTCTTTACATCTGTGTGAAGTTACACTTCTAGTCTGTTGACTGTGTTGAATTCGTTCCATTTTGTCTATTTTTGTGAAATGATTGATTTTAAATATCTGAATTCAAATGGCTTCTCAAAAGATAGTAAGTTTAGTTCTTTATACATATTGTCCTCTCTTATATCTAGTTTATTGTATATTTGTTTTACAATTCTGTTTTGCAGATTTACAATTTTGTTTGTATGATGCTTTGAGGAATGTCCCCATAATGTTATTCCGTAATTTATTATTAATTGAACTATTGCATAATATACCAATTTGAGTGTATGTGTAGGGAGTATATCTTTCAAATAATGAAATTTGTATGATAGATATTTTAATTTCTTTGACAGAGAATCAATGTGTTCGGACCATGAAAAACTATCGTCGATCAAAATGCCTAAATACTTGTGGCTTGAAATTAATGCAATAGTTACACAATTGCGTTTTTGTTGTCTGAAATGTGCATGGATTCAGTAACTGCAGTAATAGATAATGGGAGTTACTGATAGCTTTGTACGATTTGGAGATGTGATACACATCAATTTGGTTTTTTCTGCATTAATTACTAATTGTTTGTCGTGCACCCATTTTTGCATTCTGGTAAAATCATTCTGGAGGTATTCCATGGCCGTTTTAACACTTGTATGTCTAGATATCACTAATGTATCATCAGCGTATAGGAAATAATCGCAGTTGTTGATGTCGTTAACATATATAAAGTACAGCAAAGGACCGAGAATGCTCCCTTGAGGTACACCCATTGTCACATTGAAATCTGCACTTAGTTTCCCGTCAACCCGTACACAAAAAGTACGCTCCGATAAAAAGCTTTTGAACCAGTGTAAGATATGTCCTCTTATGCCATATTTTTCTAATACATTTAATAAAGCATTATGGTTTATGGTGTCAAATGCTTTGCTGAAATCAATAAACAAACAATAGAGAAACAAGTTCTCGTTTAAAGAGTTATTTACTAGTTCCGCCATATTTTCTAGCAATGTAATTGTACTCTTCGATTTTTGATATCCGTATTGTCTGTTATCCAATAGTTTATATTTTTGCAGGAACCCTCTAAGTTTCTTTCCTACGTATCTTTCCATTATTTTATCAATACTCGTTAGAATTGAGATCGGTCTGTAATTTCTGTAGTCAGCCTTATTTCTCTGTTTGAGAATTGGTATAATGATAGACTTTTTATGTTTGTGGGAACTAATCCTGACTGCAATGACAAATTGATAAAGTAAGTTATCGGATACGAAAATATTTTACAGTATTTAACTATGTGATTTACTTTTATTCCATCTACCCCTTGTCCTTTATTTATGTCCATTTTTTTAATGATGTCTTCGATTTCCTCTAGCGTGGCTTGTGGAAGAAATAATGATGTGGTATTTTCATTTATAATGGTGTTGCTTAGAGATTTATCGCAATTGTGAACTATGTTTTTAATACTTCTTGAAAAAGTTTGACCGAAGTTGTTCGCTGTGTCAGTTGCATGAGTATTGAAAGAATTATTTAATTTGTAATTGTTCTCTCCTCTATTTTCCTTCAGTACATTGTTTATGTTATTCCAAGTTTCCTTCATATTAGATTTTGATGTTTCGAATAATTTATAATAATAGTTGCGTTTTTCTAGTTTTATTAAACTATTTACTTTATTTCGACATGATTTATACAATTTTCGCAGATTGTTGTTTCTATTTCCACCTATTGTACTTCGTTTCGAACAATAGTAAATTGTATAACTCTTGAAAGTTAACTTTGCGAAAATTATAACATTTATTGTTATTGACAGGGAATGGGATAGATTTAGCAATATTATATAATGTTACGTTGATTGCAAGTGAAGGATGATAGTTATCTTCCGGGACAAATGGCTCCTCCTGCTATCTTTCAACAATAATGTTGGTACTAAAATTTGATAAAAGTAAGTCAAGTATTTTATCATTGCAATTGGGTACTGAATTGTATTGTTTTAAGTCTAAAGTAATCATGAAATTTTGTAAATAATTCAATTTTGGCACTATATAGGCCCCATACCGAAAGTTACATTATATTGAGGTACATTAAAATCGCCTAGAACAAGAACTTGTTTATCAAAAATTAGTAGTTTCAATCACTTGGATACAAATGATTTTAAAGCAAAAAATTGACTTACACCATTTGTACAAATATTTTAAAAACAATATGCTAAAAATATAAAACAACATTATGTCTTTAATATTAACACCTCGTTTATCTTGGGTAACCCTTCCATGGGACTAATCCTGTATGTGTAAATCTAAATGCAGTGACGGCCCTCACTGGCTAACAGTAACTCCTATCAATTCCTATTATACGTCTAAAAATATATGAGCAAATCTATATAATAATAATAATAATTTATTTCTCAACAGACCATGTCCAATTACAGAGAAAAATTACAATTAGAGAACAAAACATCATACATATTAATTAACACATTAAAAAATAAAAGTATTACAAATATATTTTCAATTTGAGTCTCATTAATCACTTGGTAAAACATTTTAGTAATATTAGGGATTGTTAAGTAAGTTTCACTTGGTTTGTTTTACACACAAAAATTATTTATTTTCGACTAGTTTCGGCACATTGCCATTATCAAGAATGATAATTGCATATCTTGATAATGGCAATGTGCCGAAACTAGTCGAAAATAAATAATCTTTGCGTGTAGAACAAACCAAGTGAAACTTACTTAACAATCCCTAGTATTACAAATATACCTTAAAATAATAATAAAAGTACACATTAAGAATTGCACCAAGCACGCTCTATAAGAAGCAAGTGTTATAACAAAAGATATCGACAGCGTACTGGACCTCATGATAATTCCTAATCATATTGATGAGGGTTGAAAATAAGTGGTGATTTGTGCGAGGAATATTATATGAAAATGATTGATCTTGAATTTATCCTCGGAATTGTAAAATGAAGTAAAGACAGGAGAGATGCATTATCAATAGTATTATGAATGAGTTTATGAAGTTCACAAATCGAAATGTATTTGTGTCTATTAAAAACCAATATAAAATTAAATTCACATAAGAGGGTGCTATATTTTACACCAAAGATAAGATAGATGTTGTACTTACGATAGTATAAATATCTTAGAAATGTGTTTTGTATTCTCTCCAGCGAATTTATATGAATTATATAATAAGGAGTCCATACGTATGCACAATGGTTTATTTTACTGATCATTAGAAAGTCGAGTAATTGATGATAGGCTAGAAAAATAGCGACAATTTCGAATAATGAATCCAAGTAGCCTATGACAGTCATTTACAACTTTAGTAATATGTTCCTCAAACGACAATGTATCATCAAATATTACGCATAAATCTGTGTGACTGTTGGTCTTCTTAAGAATTACATAATTTGTAATTGAATAGAGTGAGAGTACGGATACGAAAATAGGATACGATGCAACATTTTGAAATATTGATAACAAGACCATTATCTGAGCACCAAGTGTGCATCGACTGCAAATTATTTTGTAAAGATACACTAGACTGTGTATCTTTACAAAATTCATCTTTACTCAGTTTCAATTAGACGGTATAATTTTTATATCGTCCGCATACATTGGGTAGTTACACTTTAAAGAATTATTAATAATTAATAATTAAATAGTTATTAATAAAAATTAGCAGGGGACCCAGGTTTGACCCTTGCTGAACCTCACTTACAGCAGAAAATTGACGTCACTAAAATCCCATGCACGAAACAAATTGTTGTTTACCACACAAATAAGACTTCAGAATAGAGACTATATTATCATTTATATTGTAACGCTTTAAATAATTCTGTATTTTATCATGTGGTAAAAATTGTCACTAAAAATAAAATCAACCTGTTTTCCACGATTAAGTTTATCAGACACAAATTAAGTTATGTTTAATAAGTTAGACTATGTCATTTTTTTTCACGAAGCCGTGTTGATTAGGAGTAATAAAAGAAGAAACAATTTTATAAATATGATCGTACAAAATGCTTTGAAACACCTTTGAACTTTTTAATGTTAATGCGATCGGTCGATAGTTTTCGATGCAACTTCTGTCACCCGACTTATACACTGGAGTAACTCTCGTCAACCTTTGCCGTTTCGGAAAAATTGGTATTGATAAAATTAAATTAAATAAAAATGATTTGAAACCTCAACACCCCATACGGGTAAAAGAGGAAAATATTAAGAAAGAAAGAAAAATGATTTGAAAATAATTAAGAAATTATTTCCACATTTAGCACTGTGACTTTTGACTTACGTTACATAAGTACGTTAAACAATTATTAAAACAACTACTTTCCGGGCAAATATCCACGCCAGACATTGGATTATATAATGTGCACCTGCTGTTGCATATCAATTAAAATAATAAATTGTTAGTAATTTGCCCGATAATGTTACTGCGTTAGTGAAACAATTGTAGCAAATTTTTTGAAACTTACAAAACTGTTATTTTATTTATAAATTGTGAATTCATCAAATAAAAGCTTCAACCATCGATTATTATATAAGTTGTTATTCCAAATGCATAAGTATCACTTATTAAATATTTAAGTAAGCAAATAAACCTTTTTACTATTAGCTGATAAATTCCATTTCAGTAAAACGATAGGTCTGTGGACACAATACAGTCGTCAAGCCGTATTTGAATTGCCTTCACTGATTGGAAATGCGTATCACACAAGGCGTGTTGCGTCGTCAGGAACAAGTGGTATCAATTTCTGGTGAATTCGCCGGGTGCTGCAAGACATCCCAGCCTAGACTTATTATGCTGTCTTTTATATTGAACGCAATGTGGCTTTGTCATGTAACCATTTCACTGGAATTTTTATACAATACTATCTCTGTAGAAAATGTCAGCCCTTTGCAGGCTAAAATTATGTTTTGATGAAAAAAGTTGTAAATGATTGTTTTCATTTTTCTTTGAAAATTCGAAAAAAATATTTCTAGACGGAATAAAAACTGTCTAATAGCAGATTCGAGTTCAGCAGATTTTAAACTATCTCTGTAGAAAGTTTCAGCCCATTACAGCCTAAAATCATTTATTTTATTATTATTGTTATTTAACTCAAGCAGATTAATTGACATGAGAAGCAACCCACCATTATAAAACGATTGACCATTAGAGACGGATATACTTTTAATTGTATTTATTTCGTTTTTAACACTGTATCTGAAAGTGAATACTGAAGGCGCGGTAAATGTTGTTCAATTCATAATAAAGGGCGTATATATCACCAAATGCACAAAAAAATTTTATTTTGTGCATTTCTGAAGCGTTTGTTTTTTTTTTCGACCGATTGTGATTCACTAATACCTTTCTTCGTTTCGGATTGTCATAAAGTATCCACTTCTCATCGCCCATAACGATTTTCCACTTCAATGCTGCTTATTTATAAAAGAAAGACATGTTGTCACTCGCTGATTTTTGTTGGTTTCAGAGAGTTCATATGGGATTCCATTTCCTTCTTAGATGTTTCATATCTAATGTAGGCATTTGGTATTATTGCCAACTGATCTGCAAGCTCTTTTTATGTCTACGCCGAATTATCAGAGAAAAGTTGTTTCAAATCATCGTTGATATAATTTTGGTTATTCATTTATGAATTACAATTAAGGGTTTTTTTCAGTGATTTTTAAAGAAAAAAAAAATGAGCCAAAAACTACATTTAAAAAAAAAACGTCATTTTGATCACAAAAATTAACTTTTTCAATTTTGCTCTACGTCAAGCTCCCAAAAAATTGTTGTACTTTTGGATAATCCTGTTTTTTTTATTTCAAATGAACTGTTTGGGCCGCAGGCTGCACGCCGTGAAGGCCTTTCCGTCCCAGACTCGTGGAGAAAGGGGTACGCTATGAGACCCAGTTTTTTTAATAAAAATAAATTCTTAAAATATAGCCAAAAGAACATTTAATTGAACATGAAAACCCGAATGTACCAACTCTAATAGACCTTAAAAAATGCAAAAGTAACCATTTTTTTTAGTTTTAATTACCTAAAACACAACCCTTAATAGTTATTAAATGAATTGTATATCAGATACAGACTCTCTAGATTATACAATAATAACATAGTTGTCGGTTTCAGAGAGTTTATGTGGGATTCAATTTCCGTCTGTCCAGATCTTTTCATACCTATCATATCTCGTGTAGGCACTAGAAAATCGTTTGCTCCGTTATTCCCAACTATTCTGCAAGCTCTTTTTGCGTTAGTGGCAAATTTTCAGTGGGTAGTCGTTAAAATAATCGTTAAAATAATTTGGATTACTCATTTATTATTTATAACTTAAAGTTATTAAATGGAATGTATATCAGAAGCAGACTTTTCTCTAGATTGTACAATAATAACATAGATGTTGGTTTCAGAAAGTTTAATTCTTCATCTGTAGATCTTTCTCATCTGGTGTAGGCGTTTGGATATTGTTTTCTTCGTTATTTCCAACTGTTCTGCAAGCTCTTTTTGCGTTTATGCCCAATTCTCAGGAATATATTTTTTTTTTTTTTTTCAAAATCATCGTTAAATTAATTTGGGTTATTTATTAATTAATTACAACTAATGGTTATTAATCTGAGTGTACATCAGATGCAGACTTTCTTTAGATAGTACAATAACAAATAAGCCACAATTAGGAGGTTTACAAACTAAAAAAACCTATGAATAATACTATTAAAAAAATAGACATAAGACTCATTTGTGCTATGCCTCTCCATGCAAATCTTTAGTAAAAGGCGAAATATTTATTCGCTTTGAAGAGAGACATGCAATAGAACTAAATTATAAAATTAAAAAAAATAGTAACCATGAGCTAAGCTTTTCAGATCTCAGAGCTTTTATAAAAAGCTTAGATACTGTTGCGAAATCGGATTTAATCAAACTTGGAAATAAGTAAAACAATATCTATTTATTTATTTATTTACAGTATATTTAACACATTTATTTACAACACTCTGTCCCTATTTATTTACAACGAAATGTTGAACACTCGGACGTTCGTGATAGACTCGGACTGACTGACTGCAGCGCTGCTATAGCTTGTTTCTCGAACTTTCCGCAACTTTCAATGACACCGCGTTTACCGTCACGCGCTCGGTAGAACATTCTAGAGTGATATTTCCAGCTTCTTCTTTCACTTTCGTTACAATACAATATTTTGGTTCAATCCGATTAGCCATTATCACGGAAACGCACACACACACACACATGCACAGACACACACACAGAGACGTTTTTCAAAAAATAATGGAAGGGACTCAGGAGACCTCAAAACGTATATGTCCGTTGAAATTGGCGATTCGAAAAATTTTAAACATGTTTTTTATGTGCGCAGTAATTAAAATCGCTATAGGACTATTACATGTTTATCAATCGCACATTATCGGAGTTACCTAAAATTGTATACGCTACTTAATTTCCCAAAATTTAAAAACATTTCTTAAGTTATTGAAAAAGTTATGATACAAAAAAATAATTTTAATTATTAGACTAGATGCAAAAACAGACAAATCGACGCCATGTATGGAAACTTCAATTATTCCCCAGTAAGTAAAATAGAATTTTATCAAGTATTTGCATCTACAAGGTGGCGCAAAACTACCGATATGATTTGAATTTAGTGATGGGTAAGATCGATCAAAAAAGATCGACTACTCGATTCTTGCAGATGGCCGAGCCGCTCGATCTTCATGAGCGGCTCGATCTTTCTGATCGGCTTCATCTTTTTGATCGGCTCGATTTTTTTTTTTTTTTTGATCGGCTCGATCTTTTTGATCGATTCGATCTCTTTGGTCGGCTCGATCTTTTCGGACTACTTTCCGGAGTGAATATTATGTCATATAATGCAGCTAGGCTCGAGCAATAAATAAGCGAATCAATCGGTCTAGGTAAAATCGATCATTGAATCACGCCATTTCATTAAGTTATTTTGTTTTATGCAAAGTGACACAGCCTTTATTAATTTATTTACTAAATACAATTGTAATTTAACAAACAGAAATACAGTAAAAATAAATAATATGTAGAAAATGACAAATTCTGTATGTTATTTCTTCTAGCAATTATTGTAATAAAAGCGATCATCTTAATTTTTTCGTAATTGACGATTTGTCGACGTCCACATTTTTTGCGGCCTTGCTGATTTTTTTATGTTTTTAAGATGTTACTTTTTTAAAGTTTATACGGATAATTTTTCTGTGCGGAGGTGGATTAATTTGATTTTAAAAGAATAATTTTACAGCGGTGGTTTTTCGAAGAGGTAATTTTTAAAAAGGGTTGTGACTTTACAGATACGTTTTAATATGAATAACAAGTAAATTTTAGTTAGAGTGTGAGTAATTTTTTGGGGAGTGCTTTTTGCAGTGGATGATGATGATTTTAAAGGAATAATTTTATAGGGATGATTTTGAAGATAGGTTGTAATTTTCCAGATACGTTTCACAACGTAGTGTTCTAAGGAAGTGATTTTGCATGAGGGTTTTTTAAGTGTTTTATGATCAACTTAATCGATTCGATCTGTTTGATCCTCCTGATCAGCGTTATCGGATCGATCTTTCTTGCGTTCTGCTCGATCTTAACAATCGGCTCGATCATTGCGATCGTCTCGATATTTTGCGATCGGCTCTATCTTTCTGATTAACTCGAGCGGCTCGATTCTTCGACTGATCGATCATTGATTGATCGATCTTTGAAATGATCGATCTTGCCCATCACTAGTTTGAATGTTTAATAACTTTTTAAATTTATTTATATTTTTATTTTTATTTCAAAATTCTGTGAAGAAAACTTGGGGAATTTCAAATGGAACAGTACACACAGATGTAAATTCCTATCTAAATGACAGATTTTATACCACCGAAAGGTTCGAACAATTTTAGGAATACGGGCCCAGTTCTAAGTTAATTTGTATTGGGAATTGTGGTTCTTTGACTTTACTTACGCACTTTTTTTTGTCAATTGCAATTATTGTGTTGACTTTATCAGCTTTCATAAGTTATATTATTTAATGTAGCTTTATCTTTAATTTATTTAACTGTTAAGTATTCTGTATTGTAACATGTATTATGTTTAGTGTTTTAACAGTTTTTGTTCAATTGTTTTTTTTTTCCCTACATTAAATTTATTTAAAATTACATATCTATTATTATAGTTTATTATATTATGGTATTATTATATCACAAAATATATATGCCAGTGCCATCTATGTAGCACAGTCTTAATAATTACTGATACTATGTACGACTATGTAGTGCCATCTTGTGTCGCACAGTCTAATAATTAGTCTTAGAAATCATTGTCATATATCAGTACACAGAGAGTTTTATGTAACACCGAACATACTAGAATGTACTCAATGCAAATTTCCCTATGTTCGATATGATTGGCTACGATTTCTAATGTCAACTATTGTATAATTATGTGCAACATGTATAATTATGAATATTATACTTAACCGCAATGCATACCATAAAAATCTTATCCTCCTTTGTATACATTATTGATACGTAAAGATGTCCAACTCTTCGTCTACTTCTGCTTTAAGAGCCAGAACAGTAAATATCACTTGCTTGCGATAACTGACAAGTGTAAGTCATTTTTGACGGAAAAGGGTGTAGTTTGGGTTGCGTTTCTGAACAAATCGAACATAGGGAAATTTACATTGATTACATTCTAGTATGTTCGGTGTTACATAAAACTCTCTGTATAAACTACATAAATTATGGAGTTAGAATATATACTCTATGGCTATGACATATATCGCGATATCTGTCATATTTGGAAGAATCTACCAGGGAGGAGTCGGAAAATATTTGAAATTGGGAAACACGGTTATAGTTGTCCACTTGAGCACTGGAGGCGCTGGAGTCTCAAGTGGAAAATTTAAAATACTTTATTTTTGGGTTTTTACAATGATTTATTTATTATCGTCGCCCTAAAAGGTATATTTCTTAAAAATTTATACTTTTAATTAAACATTAAAGATGTTCTAAATAAGGATCAGTTTGCCATATTTTAATTTTAATGATGTAAATCATATGAATTGTTTTTGACAGTTTTTTTTTTGTATTCGTCAGAAGTTTCTTCACTTTTTCTTATAAAACTACAACTGGTAAGTTATTATTTGTAGTTTAAAATACGTTTGCTTATTAATTTCTATGAATTGTATATTTTTGAAAGAATATACATAACTTGAAATTATGAACCAATCGAGCAATAATTAATTATTAATAAATATAATTTATTTTCCACATTCTCAAAATATGTTTTCGGTCTATAAATCTTCATTTTTTATTATATAGTTTATCCTTTTTACAATATTTTCTATCAGAAAAAATGTATTTAACATAGACGTTTTTGAAGTAATATTTATATCCATATTTTTCTAGATTCTTTAGGGAAAGGACTTCATAAAATTTTCCAGCTGAGAGATATTAATAATTCAAATTATAACTGTTGTTAATATTCGACGAATAAAGTTGTTAATATGTTTTAATTAATATATGAATGTAATAACAGGTTAAATGATACTTTTATAAGTTGAATATATTTAACTTAAAAATATTGTTGTTTTTATATGTTATTTTTTATGTATTTTTTCAGATAATTTTATTAATTGCAATTTTTTATTTGCATGATCTACTGATATTTTCTTCTGTAAAATAGCACATTTATAAAAAACTTTTATATCAATAATTTGAAGTAAAATAGTGTACAAAAAATTATAAATAGAAAAATGTTCAAAAGTCCCGCCATTAGTTATATTATAGTGTATATATGAACCTAACCTCAAAAACCTTATAAAAGTTTAAAAATTGGGAAATTGTTGTCCACTTGAGCACTGGATGGCGTTGCGCGCGTTTCCCGCTAAATACATGGATCTGGCCCTCTTATACTTTATCTCTATGGAATCTACTATGGGATTCTAAATGAAACGATATTGCGACTGCGAATCGGAGTTCTTTCTCAATCAATCGTTGTTTAGAATCATTCCATCTTCGTTTTGACTATCACTATCGACTAAACTAGAATCCGGCCTCTAGGCTTACGTTTAATACAAGAAATCACTCAGAGATCGCGCTAATGTAATCTCAAAATCAATGAACCATTAATAGACGGTATTAAAATAGAATTTCTCCACGCAAATTTTAAAACCCCTGGGGTCTTATTCCTCAAATCGGTCGTACGCAACAGTCAAATTCACATGTAAATTCCTATCTAAATGACAGATTTCATACGACCTTTCGGTCGTTCGATCAATTCCAGATATACGAACCCTGGAAATATTAAAAAGTAAATCTAGATTACAAATTTTAATCTAACGCCGTAATCCTGAAACTGATGGTACAAAATCTGTCATTTAGTTAGGGATTTACATGTGAATTTGACAGCTCTGTACCACCGAAACGTTCGATTAATTTCAGGAATAAACAGAAAGTCCATAGGGCCTTTTCCTAAGCCCTTATTCCTGAAATTTATCGCACGTATGCGACTGTCAAATTCCCATTATATTTAACATAGATATTTAAATGACAGATTTTGTACGACTGAAACGTACAATCAATTTCAGGAATACAGACCCTGGCCGATTGTGAATCGATACACATATATCCTACGATTTATCTACTTCCGGGATAGTTAAATCCTACTATTTATCTATCCCGTATCTGTTCCCAAACAATTGTGAATTGGCCCCAAGAGCCTTGAAATTCACTCGTGGACAAAAAAATCAGTCACGATCGCGTAGTGTAGATCGCTGGTTCGTGGTGCAAGGTCTGCCTAATCCTGGCCCTCTTGTATATTATGCGATGTCGTTGTTTGCGTCTTGGAACGTACTCCTTGGAATACATTTGTTGCTTGCAACTTGTTAAAAGATAAGTAGCAGAACTTACAGTTCAAATACTGAATAAATAGTACACCCAGATTTGGAAATTTTGTATAACTTACTGTTTTGACTTTTTCTTATTGAATAATTATTATTAGTATCTTCTTACTTCCAATCCTTTCTTTATTGATAATGTGTTCACTTCTCGAAAAAATTAAAAACATGGAACATAACAAGAGTGATTGTTTTTTACCCAATATAACTGACCTATGTTCAAAATTACCTACATTTTCATGTCCTGTAAAATCTGTAAACATTATGATCTTTGGTTTCAATACGTTTATAATTTTTTTAAAGATTGGAAAGAGAAACAAAAGATTATGTCAGCCAAAAGCAAATTAAGGCACTCAGAAATCTACATAGACAATGACTTAATATGGGAAGAAAGATAGATACAGAAGAAAATTAGAAGCTTTTGCAAAGCAGAGAAGGCAAAAAAGAAAAGAATCAAGATAGGATACCAGAAAATAATAATCGATGATGAAGTATACTTCTGGGATATACAAGAAAATGGGGTAGTACAGAGAGAGATAGAAAAACACAGAGATACGGCAAAAACGACTAAAACTCGTACGAATTGGATCCAAGAAGCCAACATTAACAAACGAAAGAAAGGAAATGAGAAAATAATCAATAAAAAGGAACAAACCAAAAAAATAAAGAAGAATTGAGAATAGGAACATGGAACATAAGGAGTTATACGGGAAAGGAAGTAGAACTGATATAGAGATAGAAAAACACAGAAGTAGAACTGATAGAAGAAATGAAGAAACAAAAAAATGAAATATTAGGTATAACAGAAACAAAGAAAAAGGGAAAAGGAATTGAGAAAATACATGGAGGCTACTGGATAATATGGACAGGAGTAGAAGAATTTGAAAGAGCAAGAGGAGGGATTGGGCTTATAATAGCACCAGATAGAATAAAAGACATAATAAAGGAAAGACATTTCAACGAAAGAGTGATGACAATATACATGAAGCTAATAGAGGACGAAACATGGACATTAATTATTGCATATGGAGTAAATGAAGATGCAAAGAAAGAGGATAAGGATAAATTCTACGACAACGTATAAATAGCAATAGATGAAGGAACTGAAAATATATTGATAATGGGAGACCTAAATGGAAGAGTAGGTGACAATAGACATGAAGCTAATATTAAATAAAATGAAACAAAGATGATTCACGTTTGCAGTTATTTAAATTACAATGAAATTAAACAAGGAAAATTTCTGGCAATGATTTTTCCAACTGCAGTTGGAAAAGGGATTGATCGAATTTTATTGATCATTGCCTGAAATTTTCCTTTTTTAATTTCATTGTAATGAAGCTAATAGAGAACGAAACATGGACATTAATTATTGCATACGGAGTAAATGAAGATGCAAAGAAAGAGGATAAGAATAAATTCTACGACAACGTACAAATAGAAATAGAACTGAAAATACACTGATAATGGGAGACCTAAATGGAAGAGTAGGTAACCAGAACAGTGTAATAGAAGACATTTTGAGAAAAGAAGAAGGCACTAGAAATAATAATGGAGAAAAAATAATTCAAATACACGAGAACACAGCCATCCAGAAACGAGAGATCCATGATAAACTATTACCTAATTAGCCAAAATAACTTTAACAAGATAAAGAACGTAAGAGTATCCAGACAAGCAGAAATAGTAAGCGATTACCACTTATTACGATTGGATATGAAATGGAAAGATAAACAAAGACCAGATAAAAGAAGGAAAAAAAGTCAAAGAAGATAAGAGTGTACAAACTAAAAGAAGCTCAAGTACAAGAACAATATCAAGAGTCACTACAAACAAAATTTAGAGAAAAAGAAAAAAGACAAAGGATAGAAGGGAAATGGGCGACATTCAAAAGAATTATATTGGACACAGCGAAGGAAAGTTGTTCAAAAATAGGAAACGAAGATCGTAAGAAAATAGAATGGTGGACAGAAGACATGAAGAAGAAAATAAAAGACAAAAAAGAAAAATGAAAAAAAAATCCTACAAACCAACAGAATAGAGGATTATAAAGAATACAAAGAAAAAAGAAATGATGCAAAACGACTAATAAAAAATGCAAATCAAGAATCATGGACAAAATTTGGAAAAACAATGAATGACAACTACAAAGAAAACCAAAAACTGTTTTACGGAACATTAAAACAACTAAAACAGAAAAAAGAGCTCAACATGATGAATATAAAAAACAAATACGGGAAAATAATCATAAATGAAGATAAAATTATGGAAAGATGGTGACAATATTTCGAAGAACTGGCCGAACAAGAAATAGAAGAGAATGAAAAACACGGAAATGAAGAAGAAACACATATAGAAACGACGGAGAAGATAAAAGAAGAAGAGGTGAAAGAAGCAATCAAAAAATTAAAAAATGGTAAGGCGCCAGGAGTAGATGAAATAATTGTAGAAATGATGAAATGCATGGGAGATCAAGGAATATTGGAAATGACAGAATTACTGAATGAAATAATGGAGACCAGAAAAACGCAAAGAGAATGGAGAATGGAACACGGGAATAATACTTCGACTGCACAAGAAAGGAGATAAAAGAAATTGTGGAAATTATAGAGGGATTACACTAACAAGCATACCTAGCATAATTCTGACAAGGATTATAGAAAAAAGGTTACGAGAAAAACTTGAAAAAACAATAGACGATAACCAATGTGGTTTCAGAAGGGAGAAGTGTGCAGGACTTGATATTTATAATAAATCAAACAAGCGAGAAACTAATAAAAAAGAACAGAGAAATACACGTATGTTTTGTGGATTTAGAAAAAGCATTTGACAGGATAAAAAGAGAGGATGTATAGAAAGAACTGGAAGAGAGGGGAACAGAAAAGTCAATGATAAATCTATTAAAATACATGTATAGAGAGAACCAAAACATAGTAAGAACGAACAATGAAGAGTCAAAATCATTCAAAACAAAGAAAGGAGTCAAAGAAGGATACGTACTGAGCCCTCTGCTATTCACAATAGTACTAGACAAGGCGATGAAAGAAGTAAGGAAACATATGAAAACAATAAAAATTGGATACTGGAAAATGGTATTGATAGAACTAGCAGAGCTACTATTCGCAGATGATATGGCAATTTTTGCAGAAACCGAGGAAGACCTTCAACACAATATGGATATACTAGCAAAGGAACTGACTAAAATCAACATGAAAATAAACCTAGATAATAGCACAAGAGAACAAAAAGCACAAAATAAAGATACAAGGTAGAAAATAGAACAAATAGAACACTACAGATACCTAGGAACAGTAACAGAGAACAACAGAAAAATAGATAAAGAAATAGATGATAAAATAGGTAAATCAGCAAAACTATTTAACATGCTTAAAAACACCTTCTTTAACAGAGAAGACATTTCGAAGAACATAAAAACAGAAATAGTGAAAAAAGTCATAAGGCCCACACTGATATACAGCAGTGAAACATGGACTATGACAGAAAAACACAAAACTCGGATAAACGCGATGAAACGAGGTTCCTCAGAAAAATAGAAAATAAAACTAGGAAAGATAAGATACGGAATGAGACATACAGACATAACCTAAAAATAAGACCAATAAATAAAAAAATAATGGAAGGGCAGATGAGATGGTTTGGTCACATCTGCAGAATGAATGAAGAATGAAACACCAAGAAAATATATGAGGCACAACCAACAGGAAAAAAAACAAAAAGGAAGACCAAGGAAAAATTGGAACGACACAATAAGAGTAGAGGCACAAAGAAAAGCGAGTACATGGGGAGAAATAAAGGAACTAACACAAATTAGAAAGAAATGGAGGCATACTATCATACACATAAATCCAAATGAAAATAAGAGAATTATATTAATTTGTATTGTATGTTTATAAAACCCTACACCAAAAGGTAAAAGGGTCAATGAAAAAAATAATAATAATGATGTATAACACAAGTCTCCACTATGAATTTAAAAGTTTATTGGGTGAATATTTCAATAAAAATTAATCGAAATGCAACTTTATTTATTAAAACCAATGAATTGTAAAGTGAAATATATTCCAATCATTTTGGACAAATGTTTAAATTAAGCAGTAAGTATAACTTATGTTAAATAATCATCTTATTTCATATCTGCCGTGACTGCTCCAGCCAATTTCAATGAAATCACCAAAACAGCCACGGCAAACACCCTTTTTGAAATACGGAAAACACAATTGAATCACAAACGCAGATAACATTGAGTTTTAATAAAATTATTCTGTGTCCATGGCTACGGCTGGAATTGGATCTCTTGGGACTTCGTCCCCCGCATCATCACGAGTTGGTGGCACCGGCTGATCTGCTGGAGCTCCTCTGCGTTCCTCCCCTTCGATTAACCTTAAATTTAAATAATAAACATTTTTGAATAAATATTTGGTCAATTAATTAATCCACAGAAAAATTGTGTGTAATATTATTTTGGTATTTCTACAAAAAAAATTGTAAAATATAATATTTTAATATACTTTTTATATTTTCAAATCATTTTTATTTAATTTATTTAAACAGCTGTCACCCTACACCTGAAAAGGTAGAAAGGGTCACTAAATATATATATTTTTAGAAATATTAGCCAATCACATCACACCCAATGCTTTGATGTGTTCCTGAACAAATCGAACATAGGAAAATTTACATTGAGTACATTCTAGTATGTTCGGTGTTACATAAAACTCTCTGTATATATATATAAACAGCCGTCACCAAGTGAACGAATACTCTATTATTAGATAGAAAGAAGTTTTTACTAATTGAAAAAGTTTTATTTTAAATCCGAAATGCTTATATTCACTTACATCTTAGATTACTACAAAAAAGTCTATTAAATTTAAAATCACGACAATTTTTAATAATTGAAAAGTTGTATTTTAAGCCCCAAATGTTTTTATCCATATATCTTAGATGAATAAAAATATTTGTCTTATAATACTCTATTCATTTCAATTAATAACAATCTTCTAGCTTTTAAATTTTACAGATTTTTTTTTTCTACGATGTAGTTGAATAAAAACATTTCTGATTTAAAATAGAGCTTTTATTCAATTAGTAAAAAACTTCTTTCCTTAAATTTCATAGATCATTTTTTGGATTTTTTTCCAAGTTTATAAATGCAATACAACATCTATTCAACTATGTTGCACTTGGAACACACTGGTCTGATGAAGTTGGAGATGGTGGTGGCTGAACAAAAATTAGGGGCGATTCACAATCGCCAAGCAACAAAAAACGGAAACGGGAAAGATCAATCATAGGATTTATGTGTATCGCCCAGGAAGAGGCCTTGCCGACTTTCTGTATAGAATCTGTTTTTATTCCTGGACCATTCCCGAGTAATTGTGAATCAGCCCTTTAAAGTGTTGCAATTGTTTCAATTTGCAACATCATTGTCAAACAGGTTATGCATGATTCTGCAAAACATTTGTAGCTGTATTTACTACAATGGATCATAATTTTGTCCTGTGCAAATGTTCCAATAAATATTATGTTTATATTTTTAGTTAAAAAAGATTTTTTTTAAGGATTATATATTTGTTAATTTAATAACAATTGTTCTATAATGTTCTATAATTAGGTGTTGAACAATAAAGACTATTATTACTATAATAAAAGTGTTTTACTTGTCAAATTAGAAACAAAGATAATTTATTTTTAGTACATATTTTAAATAACTATAATGATAAAATAAGTTCATATTTTTACTCCTATCCTGAAAGATATTCTAATTTTTTTGTTGTCCCAATCAGATTGATTGTTTCCACTTTTGTCTCTTTTTACCCAAATCACTTCGGACTTCCCTTAATATTCCTATATTATATATATAAATCTTTATTGGCAGATTATTTTTAACAAAGTAATAATAATAAATAAATACAATAAATAACTAACATAAAAATAATCGACTGTTGGTCTTTTTATATTATTATATAGAAAATGCTAAGTTTATTTGTATTGAAAAAATAATTATTAATTAAAATTGTCTATAAAATTACATAAAATATTAGAAATTACCTTAAATAATTCGCAGTTTCTTCCTCAGTCGAAATTGTGAACGGTGTTCCCTTTCCCACAAAGCCAATGGAAACATTTTTCGTGTTAAGATCGACTTCATTGGGTAAAGTATCTCTGAGGGCCCTCAAGCCATGCTTGATCAGTTCCTCGAGTTCAGCGTTGGGGAATTCTTCCAATTTTTTCTCCAGATAAGTTCTGGCAGATTGAGAGCGTGCACCGATCGACATCGCCTTACAATCGAAATAATTCGCAGACGGACACGTCTGGTAAATGTGTGGACCCTGCTCGTCGTAACCGGCAACCAGCAGCCCAACACCGTAAGGACGCCTGTCGTAACGCTGAGTGCACACCTGCATCTTATTCCCCAATTGTCCAATCAATCTATTCACCGGCAACAAGGAGTCATGCGAGAATTTATAATTCAAACACTCCGTTCTCATATAACGGCTCAAGATCCTAGCATCAGCCGTCAATCCGGAGATTGTGATCCCGATGTGGGAATCGATGGGGATGATTTTTTTCTGGTGGGCCGATAATTCGGACGAGGCCCTCTTCAACGCGATTATGACTGCGTGGGTGTTGTTCTTTAAACCCACAGTCGCGGAGCCGAGCTTTACGGCCTCCATGGCGTATTCCACTTGGTGGAGGCGGCCCTGGGGGCTCCACACGGTCACGTCGCTGTCGTATTGATTTCTGAACATTTTTCACAAAGTTAGGTTTTTCTAAGTAGAAACCAAACAACTCTCGATTTGATTTAATTCACAAAAACCGGCTAAACTTTAATAAACGTTGTTTATGTGCTGTGTCACTTATGGAAAATGAAAAGTCAGGCTGGGAATTGCTGCCAACTATCACAGGATCGCCAACTGTTACAAATATCAATAATACCAAATGTCGCTTGTTTCCGTTTCATAGATATATAATATTCATAGGTAGATATATATAAAAATACATCTCTATTATCTTTTTCAAAACCGTTGGTACTATAGAGTTGAATATACGTTCCATGTCTATGTTTGGAACAGATTGAAATTTTCAGAATAGAATGAAACTTAATGTAGTCGTAAACTTTGAAAAACGTAGTCGTAAATTCTATTTGGAATTCAAACCCTAGAGTCTAAATCTATGGTTGGAACAGATTACAATTTTTAGAATAATAGAATGAAATGTTATGTAGTTGTAAACTTTGAGACGTAATCTCAAAATCAATTTGCAGTTGAAACCATAGAATTACAAAGAATATTCTGTGACTATGGACATAACAAATTGGAATTTTTAATTTACTTAACATTTTTTTATTTTAAGCAACTTGTAATTTCAATAAATAATAACATTGAAATTAAATTCTTCTTTCTCATAAACTTGCACTCCCTTGGAGGCCTACCTCCATAATAATAAAACTTAATGTAATCATGAACTTTGAAAAATGTAGTCGAAAATTCAATTTAGAGTTGGAACTATAGAAATAGAATGTATATTTCTATGTCTATGGTAGAAATAGATTGGAATTTTAAGAATAATAGAATGAAATTTTATTTCAATTTGAAGCTGGAACCTAGAGTTGGAACAGATTGGAATTTTTAGAATAATAGACTAAAACTGAATGTAGTTCTAAATTTTACAAATCGTAAATTTTAATTTCATTAAGACTAATTTTGCATTTATGTAAACAATCTTGAATGTAAATATAATTAGTTGTAAGCAAGTATATTTTTAAACCAATATTTTTAAACACTGTAAATAGATTTTTTAATATTTTTTGTATTAAATTTAAATTATGTTAAATTTGTTTATACCAAATATATCTCAAATGAAACCTAATTAATTTTTATTATTTTCAAAATTCTTTTGCTATTTAAAACAGACTAGTAATTTTATTTTATCTAAATATAAATTAAATTCATTTATAAATCTTATGATAAAATCATAAATAAAACTAATTTCAATTTTATTCCATGTAATTTAATAGAATGACATTTAATAATACCGAAATAAACATACATTTCATACAGATTTTTTTATTTAATTTTAATTTTTTATACAGTATGCACCTTAAATAGTTTCGAAAATAAACATGCATTTCTTGTTATTCCATAAAGTCTTTATAAATTTGTTTAGTTATATTACAGTTCTTACATAAACTTACGAAAATTAAAACCCACGTTTCACTTCCTTATGCACCACTCGGAATTTTTTTTAGAATGTTCATCAATATACAAAAATACCATCTCTCTGTTTCTTTCTTTTATTTTAATTAATGATAATGCCTTTCCTGTCATCCGCTCTCGTTCTTCGTGCCAAATTCGTGGAGGATATCGCAAGCCATACGGATGTCGTTCTTGGTGATACCCAGCGCTTTGATAACCGATTCTTTTGAATAGCCCTCGCCGACCAATTTCCGGATGTAGTCGACGTTGAGGTTTTCGTAATACACGTTGTTGTCTTTGGCTGTGAGGGGGTTGTAGCGGATGTTCTTGATGTCCTGCTCGATTTTAGCATCGTTGGCTTTGGCTTCGATGATTGCGTTCTCGTAGATGTGCTTCTCGTCGTCTTTTGAGGAGGAGGAAAAGTCGGGTGTTGTGCTGGATTTCACGAAGGACTGGCTCGTCGTGGAACTGACGAAGCCGCAGATGGTTTCCGGTGTGCTCAGCTCGACTGCTTCGACCACCTCACTCTCCTCTTTTGTGGCTGTTTCCAGTTCTTGCATGGAACCGCTCTTTTTCGAAGCGGCTTTCAACGGTAAGGATGACCACATCCGGCCGTTCTGTTGCCGCCGCTCGAGCTCGTCTTTCGATCCGCTTGAAATTGCTATACTTATCAGTTCCTCCTCTTCTTCACTGGTTCTCGGTTTGGTGGGTTTTGTTGAGGATGAACCTGATGGATTGCTAGTGGTGCTACTTGATGGAGTGATGGCAGGTAATGATTTTGGTTCTGATGTCGTCGGTGAGGTTTTTCTGGGGGGAAGTGGTGGAGGAGGATTTTGAGGAAGATGCGTAGTTATGTTATTTGATGTCGCCGAACATGTGTTGTTAATTGACGTCGTTGGTGTGGTGCTTCTTCTTCGACGTGCTAAGCGCGGGCTGTTCCTTGGTGAAATCAGCGGACTCACTGAAGAGGACGCCTGCAATTATTATAAATAATCTTAAACATGATATTAAAAACAAAATTAAAACATGAAATGTTTAGCAAAAGTATTGCAAACCTAAATTGGTTATTATTTGAAAAAGTATACAATTTTCCAATATCACAGAATTATCAAATTAGAAGGAGTTAATTCTGCCATATTTCCTTTTGAAAACGTTAAACTTAAAGGTTGACAGTTATGTTATCATATTAGTCGATGATAATGTACATGGTGATGTTTCTGAATAATTCAGTATCAAGTTAATGTTAAAAAATGTTACGCAAATATATGTAGAAGTTCACCAGGTTATTGAAGGACAGAGCTATCCAACAAATCAAAAATGATGAATTATGATCGAAAATCAACCCATAAATTCGGACAACATTCAGAGTAGATATCATAAAATTCTTCAGAACTTCAAAACTAGTGTAAAAAAAGATAAAATGTATAATCTATGATTTAACTATATGGTCATTGATTCTATCTAACTAGTGTTGTATTTGTGCGCCATGTTTCAAAACTTGTGGCGTATATGTGTGCGAAAGCATGACAGTACGACGTGTGGTTCTAAATATGGAATGATTTTAATCTTGCGTGCTGTGTACATTAAATCTCGACAGAGATAGAGTGATATGCTGAATAGTGCGTAAGAAAAGGAAAAGAAAAATGCGACATTTTATGTACACAGCACTCGAGATCAACATCATGCCAAATTCGGGACTGCACGACCTGCCCGCAAGTTTTGCTGTCATGGTTTCCCACACATACACGCACCAGAAGTTTTGCAACGTGACGCACATTCATACAGACATTAATGTCAACCCAGAATCTGAAGTTTTATGTCCGAAATTATCACCTCACACTGAGAAGTAGAGAGGAACATATAACGATGTTATGTAAGACTAAATAAATAAATGTCCAAAATTATGATTAATACCCAAATCTTCTTACTAGCTGACTGTATACTAGCAGTAAAATTGTGTTACAACCAATAGTCAAATGGCTCAATTAAAGGTAATATATTTCATTATTTTTGTTTCGTTAGTTTTGAAATTCTGAAGTAGACAAACATTTTAGGATACCTCTCTCTAAATTTAGCTGAATTTAGTGGTTGGTATTTGATCATAATTCATTTTTTATTTACATCGCTGCTCTTACAGTACAAAGAAATGCTTACAAAAATGAAGAAAAGTACATTTCTCTTAAGAAATTTAGTTAAAAACAAACAGGAGCATCTTGATTTCCACCAAAAAAAAAATATATTTGCAAATATTTAATATCGAAGAAAGCATATTCTTTAATGCCAATAAGAAACGTATGTCAAAAATATAAAATTCTATTACATCCTTACCATGATTTCAGAAGAGGGAGACAGTGATGACAATGAACAATTCCAAATCTCTGAGGCGTCCTAACAACAACAAAAATAATGTCGAAAACAAACAAAATTTATTCGATCAGCTCTTAATGTAGAAAATGATAAACTAGCGTAATACTGCACTTACCTTCAGTAAGCCACAAAAACACTCGCGCGTGCACAAGCCTAATGATATCTCTTTTTTTTTAGTTGGTTTTATAAATAAAAGTTAGTAAAGAGCCTAAGCGTGTTCAAACATAAATTCAAATATTAAATAAACATGTAACGGTGATGATAATGTCTTATTTTATGGGATAATAATAATAATGATATAATTATAACAAGTACCAAGAATTACAATTTTAGGTGTTGTTTTAGTTGAATATATTTTTTTTGTATTCAATTGATAAGTATATTTTGAAGTTATTGAATTACAATTCTAGGTGTTATTTTAGTTGAATATATTTTTTTTATATTAAATTGATAAGTATATTTTGAAGTTATAAATAAAATAATGTATAGATACATTTAAAAAAAAAGTATGTACTAATATACGAGATGCGTTCAAAAATTAAGGTGACTTCAAATTTCGCAGGCAACGTACATTTGATTATCGATTTTTTGTTGTTGTGTTGGTACATATGTCCTAAAGATATGTTCACAATTTCTATTACATAGCATACTTCGTTTGTTTTGGACAGATAAAAAGGTTAGACGTGTTTTGTTGTGTTCGGTGATTTTCTATTATTATAAAAAATGGAGTAAAGAATTTGCATCAAATTTTGCGTGAAAAATAGAATCAAGTGCTCTGAAATGTTGACAGTAGCAAACGGTAAGTCTGCTCTAAGTAAAAAAATGTTTACAAGTGGTATAAACTCTTCTACCTCACACTGAGAAGTAGAGAGGAACATATAACGATGTTATATGGTTCTAAGCCACCTTAGAAGAGTTTATTTTATTTAGTTTTATATAACATCGTCCCCTACACCACCATTATGGTAGATAGGGATTTTAGATTATATATATATATATATATATATATTTATATAACATCGTTATATGTATATGCCAATGACGATCCTCACCCAAACACATCAACAACAGAAGATATTGTCGAATCTGTGAAGAAAATTTTTGAAAATCATCGAAGAGAAGTTGCTGAGGATGTTGGCTTATCAGTCGGCTTATGTCATTCAATTGTTTCGGATGTTTTGGGTGTGAGACGTGTGTCAGCAAAGTTTGTTCCGAAACGTCTTAATTTTAATCAGAAGAACCGTCGCAAGAGCATCGCTCAAAAGCACATGAATGATGTCAGTGAGGATCCTAATTTGCACAAATCATGTGTATATGGTTATGATGTCGAAACTAAAGGCCAATCGTCCCAATGGAAGCACCCAAGAGAGCCAAGACTGAAAAAGGCACTCAAAGTCCGATCAAGTTTTGCTCACTGTTTTTTTCGACTACCGTGATGTAGTGCATCAGAAATTTTCACCTTAAGGTTGTACGGTCAATAAGGAGTATTACCTTGAAGTTATGCGCCGTTTGTGAGAAGCAATACAAAAAAAACGTCCATAATTGTGGAAAAATAATTTATGCTTTTGCATCACGATAATGCACTTGTTCATTTATCATTGCTTGTGAGAGATTTATTTGACCGAAAACAAAACTACAATCATGCCTCGACCACCATATTCACTGGATTTGACTCCCTGCGACTTTTTCCTGTTCCCAAAACTGAAAAGACCTATGAAAGGACGGAGATTTGCAACAATAGATGAAATAAAAACTGCATCGATGGAGGAGCTCAAGGCTATACCAAAAAGTGCTTATGAAAAGTGCTTTGAGGACTGGAAAGTGTTGACGCAAGTGCATTGTATCTGAAATCCCCCTCAGATACAATGCACTTGCACTTTGAAGGGGACAATATAAATATTAATGAATAAATAAATATTTTTTCATAAAAATATAAAGTTGAACACACCTCGTACATATAGCATAAGTAAAATAATCCTCCTGATGCACTACAAAAAAAAAGTTTAATTGAAAAAATGTATACATTATTACTCGTATAGTATAGTGCACACTATATGAGTATTAGCAGAGCCTACTAAATATACAGGTACGAATTTCGGAGTGGAAATGATTTCGAGATGTATACGCCGTTTGGAGCTTCTGCTTGTCTCACTCATTACTCTAATGCAAGCTGGTAATTATTTATGCATGTACTTATAATGATAAATATTTAATATATATACAGAGAGTTTTATGTAACATCGAACATGCTAGAATGTACTCAATGTAAATTTTCCTATGTTCGATTTGTTCAGGAACGCATCAAAGCATTCAGTGCGATGTGATTGGCTACTATTTCTAAAAATAATATAGTCAACCCAAACTACACCCTTTTCCGTCAAAAATGACTTACACTTGTCAATTATCGCAAGCAAGTGATATTTACTGTTCTGGCGCTTAAAGCAGACGTAGGAGGAGAAGATTTTTATGTATTGCGTTTAAGTATAATATTCATAATAAAACATGTTGCACTTGACATAATAGTTGACAAATATAATTTATTTCTGATGGGAGGGGTGTAAATTGGGTTGATTATATTACAATTAGAAATCGTAGCCAATCACATCGCACCCAATGCTTTGATGTGTTCCAGTACACATCGAACATAGGAAAAGTTACATTGAGTACGTTCTAGTATGTTCAGTGTTACATAAAACTCTCTGTATATATATATATGTTATCAAAATCCCATTTACCCTTTCAGGTGTCGGGATAAATATTTAAATTTTCTATTAAAAAAATTAAAGACATAAGGTTATTAATTAAAATTATTTTGTTTAGATGAGAATGACATTCTAAATTAGTTAAACAAATGAGTGTATGAAAGATGTTACTGACACAATGGTTCATTGGGGAATGAATTCTCCCATGTGGACTCCGAGGTTTCGAAATCTCCACTCCAATATTCCAGCCTGTATATTTAGTAGGCTCTGGTATTAGTGCATACATTTTTCAACATCAAAACGTTTTTGCAACTAAATAAATATTATGGGGGCTATTCTCTAAGGGAAATGGTAAGTTTAACTCGTACGTTATTTTTTATCAACACAGTCTAAGCAATTTTTTGTAATAGATATAAATACAGAGAATGTGAAATTAATTAATAACGTACATGTTAAATTTAGCATTTTCCGTACAGAATAGCCTCATACATCACATCTAGTAATAATTAATGTCATTTTCCAATACATTTTTAAAACCAATTTATTTGAACAAAACAATTTAATCAACAATACAGTTGCTGTTGTTTTTGACTACTTTTACCCAACGCGCGGGTAGCATTTTAATCCCTCTATTGTAAAATTCTTGTGATTTTGATTCAAAAAATTCGGTCAAGAAGTTTTTGAGGCACTCTTCATTATTGAAATGTTTACCAAGAATAAAATTTTGTAAGTAACGAAACACACCTCACACTGAGAAGTAGAGAGGAACATATAACGATGTTATTTAAGACTAAATAAATAAATAAAAAGTAATGAAACAAATAGTAATCAAATAGGGCAATATCTGGAGAATATGCAGATTGTAGGAGAACTTTCCATCTCAACAGGCGTAGTTTTTCGACTGCGATCCGCAGTATGCAGTCGTAAGTTATTGTGGTGAAAAATTACACCTTTCCAATTAATAAAAAAAGAACCCGCCCTTCTTTTTCTCTCAAAGCTCGGTCTAACCTTTTCAATTGTGCACTATACATTTCACTTGTTGTTTAGTTGGTTGGCAAGAGTTCATCATGAATTCCTTTAAAATTCTACCAAACCACTTTTTACGCATGCAAGTCAGACTTTGGGGTGGGCTAAGGTGTTTCACTTTTCGCCAACCATTATGGCAGTCTCTTCAAATTAACATAAAGCACTTATTTTTCATCTCTGAAACAATTTTCTCTAAAAACGGCAATCAGTTTTGACGAGTGAGCAATGAACTGCAGATTGTGACTCTTTAATTGTGATTGTTTTCGGTTAATTCATGTGGAACCCACTTTCCAAACTTTTTGACCTTACCAAGTGATCATAGTTGATCGCAAATAATTTTTTGCAAACAGTTTAAAGCTGTCGCAAGCACTTGCTGTGTTATACTTGAGGATTTCTAATCAAAATTTAGCAGTAAGCAGGATTCTAAATAAACACTAAAAACTTGATATTTCAAAGAAAGTTATATTCAATGAATTACATTGAATTTTTCTCGGATGAAAATTTGTTGCATTATGCAATATTTTATTGATATGCAACAGCAGGTGTACATTATGTAATTCAATGTCCGGCGTGGGTATTTGCCCGGGAAGTAGTTGTTTTAATGTGCATTTGTTTAACGTACTTACGTAACGTAAGTCAAAAGTCGCAGAGCTAAATGTGGAAATAATTTATTAATTATTTTCAAATCATTTTTATTTAATATATTCAATGAAAAATATTTCAATTATTTAATGTAAAATATTTCTACATCAAGATGTGACTTATTCCTGATATTTAGTCAATATTATTCAAATCCATCATAAAAATGTTTATTTGGTTTGTTTGTCCACATTCATCCTCAATTTTGATATCTTTGTACTAATTATTACTAGACCTGACATTTCAAAGAAATTTATATTCAATGTAAAATATTTCTACTTTAAGATGTGACTTATTTCTGATATTCAGTCGATATTATTCAAATCCATCATTAAATATTTTTATTTGGTTTGTTTGTCCACATTGATCTCCCACTTTGATAACCTTGCAGCCGGTTAATTAAATTCAATAAAGGACAGCTTTCCTTCAAGTGCTCCTTTCTTACATCGGTAATTTCTTCTTTCTTCTTTCTTTTCTTCTTCTTCTCTATCATATATAGTGACTAACTTCTTCAGTATATTCCTTATTAATTCTTAAGTCTCTAAATTGCATTTAAATTCTAATTGAGGCTCCTCATATTTTTGTTTTTGTATAACTCGAGGCTTCATCTTCGATTTGACAGACAAACATGATAGAAATAATTGTTCCCTAATAATAATAATAATCACATCATGACTAGAATTACATTATAGTAATAAAACATATCATGTTTAATACCCTACACCCATGTGGGTAGAAAGGGGTCATTGAATATATATATATATCATGTTTAATAATGGCAAGCTGAATTTGCAGTCACAAATAAAAAGTGTTAAAAAGTGTTATACAAAACAAAGTTTACAAGTGTTTTCGTTATTACATTTAAACATGTATAATGAAGTAGAAGCCTCCACAATAGAAAATATTCTAAGAATTACATTAAATTAATTCAATATTTATCAAGTGTTAAAATAGTTATCTTCTTTAAGTTGCAACAATTTGTTTAAGTACGTACATAATGTTACGTAATTTATTTTTATTTCCTTACATAAATATTATTGGTGAGTTGACTTTGTTGTTTAATATATCGAGCGTATAACAAAAATCGACGACGAAGTTGGCATTGGAAATCTAAAGTAATGTCTAAACTAAAATCACACGCGCACGCTTAAAGTACTGATTGTCATGTTGACACTGTTTAACTGCAACCAACATTTCACATGTGTGATCTTAGTACAGACATGACTCGAGACTTCCAACGCCAACTTCGTCGTCGAATTAATTAAAATTATTAATTATTTTCAAATTCTTTTTATTTAATTTATTTCAATAACTGTGACCAAATGAATGAATACTATTTTCTATTGATATTAATAGCCTGCAAGGTTTTTATTCAAATCCAAGCCGAGAATATTTTTTGTGGATTTGCGAAAAAAAAAACGTGTGCATGTTCATGTCCTTCCCTGAGCTCGGCCATTTCCATCTGAGGTTGTGCTTAATATCTTTAATTTTGAGTTTGATTATGTAAAGTAGAGCTGTACCGACAAAGGGATAGATCCCGAAACACGTGTCTGTAAACAGACTAATACTTAGCATTTTTTTTGCTTTTTACATTAAATATTCTTGAATCAAAAATTGTTTCATGATGCAATATGTGAAATTAATTATTTTCAAATTTCTTTTTATTTCTAATTGTTATGTTTTTATAACACCAAAGTTGATGCACATTTGGTGACTATTATAGCGTGACTGGGATTTATGAATTACTATGATGAATATTTATGATAATTTCCCGCTCAAAATGTACAAAAAGAAGCCTATGGAATTTTTTGGACTTTAAGAAAATTCTAAAAGTCAAAGGCCTTTTAAACAAATATAAAAGATTCTTGTCAAATACACATGTGAAACAGAAATACAGCTTCTGTCTTAATTTACTAATGAAAGTGGAAAGTATAAAACAAGTTTATACGCTTTTATTGTTGTACGGAAGGTTTTGGGTTGGTTTTTTTGAAAAAATAAAGTGACGGCATGTGTTTTAGAAAAGATATTAGTGGGAACATTAAACATGCTTGATGGACAGAGAATTGGTTAGAAAAGGGAGGTATAAAATGAAATTTAATTATTCAAAAATAACCATTTTTTTATGGCAGTAACTTTAATTACCATCAAAATTTGGGAGAATTGTGATCAGTCTAAAATTTTGATGGTAATTAAAGTTACTGCCATAAAAATGGTTATTTTTGAATAATCAGTCTAAAATTTTCAATAATTTAGGCCCGGCGCAAATTGAACCCAACACACGCAAAGCCCATGTCTAGCCCATGCACAGCCCAAGTACATGTTTTTTTTTTAAGGCAGTGCATATTGAACTCAACCCAGGCACGCGTTTGTTCCAAGATGACTGCGAACGTGCAACAAATACTTCTCGATTTTACCAGTTCAATAACTTTTCCATGTTTATGTTCAACCCACGAAACTGTATTTATTGCACAACTCAAACCACGTGAAAACAGGATGGGTTTGTGCTATGCGTTGATTGGGTTCAATAAGCGGTACCCCTATCAATTCTGGTGTTCTACAGAATAACACAAGTGTGGGCTGTGCATGGGCTCTGTGTGTATTGGGTTCAATTTACGCCAGGCCGTATTATTTTCTGTCAATTTCAGTCAGCTAATCGCAAGAAATTTATGAAGGCCTTATTTTAATTATAATTATTGGATAAATGTATTTTTTTCAACAAAAATACAGGATTATGCTCAATAACCTCTCATACGGGGTGAAAGTGGTATGTTAAGTTTAACATTTACATTATTAATTAACTTCACATTCTATGTATATATAGTGCATAATATATGTATGTATATAATATAATTACTAAAGCTGCTTAGACTGTGATGATGAAAAATAACGTACACGTTAAACACAACACAATAACCCCGATAATCTACTTCAGTATGCTTTATAAAAATATGTTCAAACAATCTCTGCCGTCTTGTAAAATTCAAACGGCAAAAATGTGCACAACCAAAAAATAAATAAATAATAAAAATATATTATCATTTATTTCTTTTTTATGTATTTATTGCCACATTAAGGTGATTATGATTCATATCAGGTATTTAACCTCAACACAAGATCCGTTCAACCACCTTCATCAAGGCATTGCACATGGAACGAACACACTAGTCTGATGAGGTTCAAAAAACGAAATGGCCATCACTAGTTATCCATACGCTAGATGAATGCTGGCTGAACATTTCGTTAATTTCTTTTATATTATATATTGGATAAGACGTTCTTATATGCAAGTAAAATTATCATCCCATACAGTGGAGAGCAAATCAAACCCTCTAAAGACTTTTGTTAGTAAAATAAAATAATCAAGTGTGGAAATAAAAAATGCAAAAGCTCAAAAAATAAATAATAAAAGAGTTAAAAACCAGTGCGTATATTTTATATTACAGTAAAAAAAATAGGGAAACGCACGCAAGCTTATAAAATATGCCTATTGTACAACCGCCGTATGTTTATAATTTAATCATATCAAAAAATTGCTAAAATAATAATATTACGATAACGCTAAATTTAAATTAAATCGTAAAACCATCATACAATGTTTAAATTAAAATTAAGATGAAAATTAATATAATACTGTGTATAACTTATGGAAATATTAAATAATAACCGTTTATTAATAAAAACAAAACAAATTGAAGGGATGAATGGAAGATAATGATTATTTGTACCATCATTTGGGGATAAAAAAAATAGTATGTGTAATCGTAATTCGTTCATTGTTATTTGAAATGTGTGTTGAAAAAATGAGAATTTTTTTTTCACTCACTCATGGGTATTAGTCATATTGTAACTATTTCACCCAGTAACCTTTGTAAATATTTGTAAATTTCAAATTTGGGGACACACTATTCATATTCCAGTCTGGTGGGACTGGTTGTAGGTCCCACCAGACTCTGGAATCAAACCAGGAACACCTCACATTCTAATGTATCATTAAATCTGTGTACCAACAGGGTGGACAATGCAAATTTTAATTAGAACTAAAAATTAATATTCATTATTTGATAAGAATTACATCGTCTGGTAATTAATTGTAGCAAATATGCCATTTAAAAAAGTATGCTATAGTAAGCACCAGGGGCTTGCAACTATCAGGTCAAAAGACTTACAATCTGAAGTATTTATGTTGGTAGTATTGACCCATGTACACTTACTTTGCTCTGTTTTCTTGTTTCACTTATCAGTTTTGTTCAGAAAAAGGTTTTTTTAGTAGAAGTTTTTCAAAACGTCAATTTGAGGTTAAAATTTGACAAATAAATTTTTATCTCAAAAAAAGTTATGTAGATATAAATCCATATGGGTAGGTAGGCAATTGAACGGGGAATAAAAAAAATATAGGGTGTTCCATTTAAAATAACAAAGTTGGTAGCTATTTCCGGTACAACCGGAAGTGAAAGAAAGTCAAAATATTTTCCATGAGGAGGTCGCATTCAAATGTGCAATGTAGATTTTTTCCAAATTTTCCACAGTCATGAACCCCGACAACTTTTAATGACCGTTATTTGTGGCTCACCCCGTATACAATCGTTTGCCTTGTCTATCATTTGGTGTAAGAGTAATTTGATTATTAACTGTAAGTAAATTATGGACCGACACCCGAAAGGGTATAAGAACTTAAGATAAATAATAATAAGTAAATTATGATGGCGACATTAGCAGACTCAATGCAGTTTTAGGTGTAAAAAAATGATCAATAACAAATGTTTAAATAAAAATTAAACAGACAAAACTAATTTGAAAAATGTTTTCTTTTAAAATGAATGTATTTAGGATAATTAGAAACTGAATATTGAAGAGTTTGTAATTTGATAATTCAAGGGAAATTTTAAAATAATTCAAATAACAATGAATGAAGTGTATCACCATAGGTAAAAGTATCACGGGGAGGAGTTTGAAACAACAACAAAAACATGTCACATCGTTCATTCACCCTCCAACAATGGATGCTGTTATTTGTCCAATTTTTTTTGTGCATACAAAACAAAAAAAAACAAAGGAACATATGCGCACGCATGCAACACACGTAAGACAAGCACAGCCTGTATATTTTGTATAAGTTCTTTTTGTATCATTCCGGAATGTTATGTGTGTGAGATGTGGAAGCGTTTATTTTTTCATATGCTTTTGTTGTGTCTTTTTAATGTTATTCAGTCTGTCCGGTAATCGTCATTTGTCGTGCAATATTTTCTCTGTCGTTCGTGCTGTACCTCTAGTTCAAGGTCGTCGTCGTCGTTCGCGGCGGCGCTGTTACCGCCCAGGCCGGCGCTGTTCTTCGGCCGGTTGTGCGACTTCTTCGGGTCGAACGGGTCCACTACGATCTGTTCAGTGCCCTTGATCTCGGCGCGGCAGAAGGGACAGCCCTGTCCCTCGGAATCCTTAAAAGATAATAACAGAACAATTTTAAGGAAAACAGAAAAGTAAGAAATCACACACAAAAACAAATAAAAAAAGACCACATCTTTTAGAAAATGTGAAATTAAAAAAAAATCAAAGATAGGCTTAAATATTCCAGATGGGCAATAGAAACGTATAAACAAATGATAAGTTTCTATAATTTTTAAATCAATTGATTGAGCCACTTGGGTTCTCAGACTTCTTATTAGCTGAGGCGCTGATGAAAATGACCTCTTAAATACAGTTTTAACCCCATTAGATAATCTGTTATACCTCGACACCCAATACGGGTAAAAGAGGATAAGATTAAGAAAGAAAGATAATCCGTTATTGGACCTTTTAAGAAAAAACACATTAAAATAACCCCACTTCTTAATAATCCCTTCCTCCCCCTTTTGTTTACTATAACACTAATTACCTGTCAAATTACCATTTTGTATAAATACCAGCTGTTCTAATTTTTGTAAACATTCACTATTGATTATGGTTACATGGTACATTTAGCTATTAAAAATACAAAGTGAAGTAAGGAAGGGATTGTGTTTCATTTTGATAATTTAAAAATAATTCTCATTTGAATTTTATAAATATAATTTAACAGGAATATCAATTTACTTTAATTAATTCTCATTTGCTGAACTGAGTTCAAATTCACGTTCATCATGTTAAAAACAATATTTCTATGAACATCAGTTTTTAATCAAAAGTACCAAATACCTTTGAACCCTTTCACCTTTTCATGAAAAATTATTTTTGGCTGAAATTTGTTTTCTAAACACCGATCTGTTAACATTGGAATTTTACTGACAATACAGTAAATTTCCATTTAACATCTACCTGATGATACCACGGAGTTTGCAAAACAATTGTAGCAATGTCTCTACAATAAATTTTGTGAAATTTTAAAAAACTATTGTTTTATTTACAAATAGCTTATTATAGAGTTTCATCAAGTAAAAGCCCCAACCATAAATTGTTTCCAAAGTTAACAAAGCTATACATTGTTAACTGTGGAGGCTTCTACTTCGTTATACATCGTTATTAACATAAATAAAAACACTTAAACTTTGTTTGTATAACTGAGTTTTTTAATGTGACTATAGTTTCGACAACTTTAACTTGTCATTATCAAACTAAGAGTAATTTAAACAAACAATTGGTCAGGTATATTACGGTTACAAGACAGCTTTGAAAATGGGGGTGTATATGAGATCAAGCTGGTCGTTTATTACGGGAATTTCCGGATTAGCATGCGCTAATCCTGACCAATTGTTTGTTTAAATTACTCTTAGTTTGATAATGACAAGTTAAAGTTGTCGAAACTATAGTCACATTAAAAAACTCAGTTATACAAACAAAGTTTAAGCGTGTTTATTTATGTTAAAGCTATACATTAAAAACAATTCCTGATATGGATTTATGATTATGTCATTACAATCCAATTGTAAATGTATTATTCCAATTCTTGTATAAACTTACAATTTGCCATGCAGTGAGGCATGGTGTACACAGTAAATGTCCGCATGGTTCGATGCGGACGTCTTTGTCATTCTCTGCGCATATTTTACATAGCTGGAAGGTGCTACCCATTTCGCAGTACAGCTCATACTGCTCCTGAGTGACGGCTATCCGGTCTTCGGGTGTAGGTTGCACTGCCCATGATAAATCCGGATTGTTTGATCTGCCGTCTGGATACTGATAACTAGACAAAAAAAAGGTATAATATAGACTTTTATATTATGAAATTTAATCAATTGACTGAAACAAATATTTCATAAAAATTAAATGAAAAATTTTCGTAAAACTAATTTTTTTGTATAAATACAAGTAATACTGGGAATTTGTGTGCAAATATAACTTTTAGCAAAAGCAAGTCTAAAAATCAATTCATCAAAACATCAAAATTGGGAGAAGCCTCTCTGCTCCCAAGAGGCAAAAGTAAGTAAGTTGAATTTATTAAACACACCCTATGAAATTAAGATCATTACTTTGATAAAAATGAAATATGGAGTATATTGAAGGGAAGTGCCTTTTTATTGATTCAATTAGACTATTTTATAAAACGACTATATATTTAGATATCTACTTTTCTAATCAAATGAAGTAGAACGAATATAATTTATGAGATTTGAATTCTTATTGTGGTGGAATTACACTACAAGTTTAAAAAAAATAGTTTGAATCTGATACAGCCCACACCCGAATTTCAGCAATTTTTGTGTTAGTGGTCATAATTAGTCCGAATTAGACATCTTTGAAAAATTTAAATAAAAGTGCTCCTAAATTCTCATCCTAAATTCATCTACTTTAAAGTGCATTAACTAAGGACAACAATTTATTCATTTTCAATAATAACATCACTGGCAGAGAGAAAAAATTGAAATAATTTGGAATATATTTAAAATGTTGTTTGACATGTTTAAGAAAATCTTCTAAATTATTTGATAAATTTAATTTTCTTTCCTATGACATTAGTTAGATTTTTTTATGACGTGAATAGAAAAGCACTATTAGAAATTATTTCCTCGCAAATTAACTACCTTACACAAATTTAATAAAATGTTCATGTGGCATTGTCAACGATTTGGGTCTACAAGGTAGACGACCGATAATCATTATTTCCTGCATAGGGTTTTTAGTTAAGTATCGAGCAGCGTTTCGTATCGTGTCGATACCATGTGTCAACGAAAGTATATTTTAGTTGGTATCGAGCAACCAATTTCTGTCATATTCACACGATACCCCACCAGGTACTGTGAGGGTCTCGAGAAGCGTTTTATCTTCATTAAAACATATATACATCTTTTTCTTTTGTTGAATTATGACACTTTACATACAGGTTTCCTATTTAAATAAATATTAATTTATTTCACGTCCTAAAATAACGTGAAATTGTGAAATTCACAAGCATTTCTACATTAAAAAATTAAATAGTTACAATTAACTTACGATAGTGTAAAACCATCCTCTTTATAAAATTTGTTTATAAACTAATAATTTTAAAAGTGGAACATATAAAATTTGCTGCTTTTTAACAATCAACAATTTTTCAGAAATATTGACCTCTGTTGAGGATATTTCACTAGACACCTTTTTAACGTAGCCCTTCAATACAGTTCCAGTAACATTACTTTTATTTTCATTTTTGTCCAAACCATTTCAATGCAGTAATATTTTTTAAATAATGCGGTAACAGAAACATATCACATGTCTTCATTTATGCATTACGCATGCGTGCCTGCAAGAAATTGCATGAATACATTGTTGCCTGATTTCTCTCACATGATACTCAACTAGAATACCAACTTGTCTCGATATTGAGTAAATCGGCCATCGAGGGCCGCCATATTGCAAAACCATATTGTGTGAATTAGAATCCGGGCCCTGTTCTCATAAACAGGACGAGTTTGTCTTCCTTTAGTGGATAAAACAATGATTTTCGGTTGTTTATCTTGTAGACACAAATCGTTGACAATGCCACATGAAATAAGATGAAAGATGGCGCTTGCATCATCTTTCATGAAGCAAGCGCCAGGTGTTATTATGTCGAAAACAGTTAAAAATTTAATCTATTCATATTATATGTGTGTAAAATATTATATAATTTCAAAAAACCCACCTATATGTACACTCTATAAACATTATCAATCATTTAGATTGAAATAAATATATATAATAATATTCAAGTAGAAAAGAGAAAGATTTGTCTGAAGAGGCTATAAATTTATATTAACCTTACTATCTGTGCTGATGAGGTTCGAAAAACTGAAATGGCCATCACTAGTTATCCATACGCTAGATGAATGGTGGCTGAACATTTCATTAAATGTGAATTTCGTTTCCTGTTCTCATAAACAGGAGAAGTTCACCTTCCTTTAGTGGACGAAACAATGATTCTCGATCGTCTACTTTGTAAACCCAAATCGTTGACGATGCCACATAAAATTTGATGAAAGATGGCACTGGCGTTATCTTTCATTTATTATGATTAATAGCTTACATAAAGTCTGTCTACTAAATATACAGACTGGAATATTGGAATGGGAAGTTCGAAAGTTTGGTCTACTCAGAGTTCACACAGGAGTATTCATTTACTTATGAAGCATTGTGATGCGAAACATCTCCTGTTCACAATCATTTCCTTACCTAATTTGGATTTTTATTTTCATCTAAATAAAATAACTTAGGCCATTTAAGGTTTATTGTGTTACCAGATTACTTCCCTCTTACAAAAACCTCTAACACCATTTGGAGTTGGTAGGAGGTATACTAGGGAGGCCTAGTATATCTTGAGTGGTACAAAGTCTGTCAACATTAATATGAGCTGTTCCTAGGAATTGAACTCTATTGCCTTCTAAGGTGGGGCATTTACCAAGGAAGAAAAGAACTGTCTCTTATTCTTCCTTGTCTTTGCAGCCCCTGCAGAAATCATGATGTGTCGTTCCCCTGACTTTCCTATGATTTCCTAGGTGCCAATGGCCAGTAATGATGCCTACTGCCATCTTAATATCGTTTCTGCTTAGCACAATCAATCTTTCACTGTCATGTCAATTTTTTAATACAAAATTTAAATATTTATCATTAAAATTACATACGAAAATAATTGTTACAATTTAACCTGCTGCATTAGAGCAGTATAAAGATGAGCAGGTGCTCCAAGGCTAGATATAAATAAGCATCTTGGAATAAGCCCCACTCCAACATTCCTGTCTGTATATGTAAAAGGCTCTGCCTTACACTATTTCCACTACAATTATGTTGTAATCATTATAGTAAACCCTTCACAACAGAGTTTCTTTTAAGTATGTTAAGTTTTAAGCAGCATTATCCCAAGAGTCAATGTTTTGACAGGAAAATTATTTCTTGGTAGCTGTAACAAAATTCTTTGGGGGTACATGTACACCAGGGTATGCCCACTCTTATGGAGTTGTTTATAATATAATTTTAATACAGTGAAAGGACCATCAGGGGGCGCTTTCGCCATAGAAACCGTACCTAGATATACCATCTCGAAGATTTTCTATGATTCCTTTGTTCCTCCTGTTGTGATTAACGCTTACATTTTGTAGGTTATAATCGTTTCAGTAGAATTATTAGCAATTATTGCCAAAGTATTACATTTTTTCTGGATTACAACAGTGTACTAGTTAGTTATTTGTCCATTGTATACTTCAGTGTTATAAATAGAGTGTTTTTGCACATAAAATGTCTGTGCTATGGTGTTGTTAATATTTTTACAAGTGTGTGATATTTTTAACGGACTAATAAAAAAGACTAAATAACATACATTTACTGTTATAAAATATAAAAGTAAAAGTCTACAAATTGTCAGTTTTCAAATAATTAATAAAAATAATAATTATTTTCTTTTTTATATATATATTTTCCATTATCTCCATTTACCTTTTCATTCAAAGTATACTTAAGGTAAGTATTATTATTATTTTCATTGTTTATAAAACTCAAGCATCCAATATGTTTATAACATTTTTTTTAAAGCAATACTAAACCTTTGGAGAAACTCAAAAATATCTATTTTTGCTTCTTTATTGTACCAATGTATATTTTTCAACAATTATTTTCAATAAATATGTTTGAAAATAGTTATTGTGTAATTTAAAATGTTGTTACAATAAAGAAACATTAATTATTTGAAAAATATATATTACTTTAAATAATTTAGATTCCCGCCCGGCCGATTTCGCCTGTTTTAGTACGGTAAAAGGACCACCAGAGGCGCTAAACGCAGTTTCGGTCGTAACATTTGAGTGGGCTTTCTATATCTATTAATTTTCTATGATGTACACATTAAAATCAAACATATAAATTCACTCCTTATAGCAAAAAGATTAGTTAATAAATAGATTATAATAGTTTTGTTTTCTTTAAGGAAGGATAATTTCATCAATTTCTAACCTTAGAGAGATTGATGAAATGAGGACTTTATTGTGTAAGTTCTCCCAATCAGCTACTAACCATTTTTTTATATTTTTAATTAATCTTTCTATAATGAGGACAAACACAACATCCATGGAACCAGAACAATTTTATATAAATATCTCTTGCCCCAATAGGATTCGAAACCGAACTCCATAATAGGTAAACCTCCAAGACCAATGTCTTAACTGCTCAAGAGGTAAAGTGTTCTTTTTAATGTAAAAATTCCCAAAAATATATTTTTTTTAAATTAATGTTTTTTATACATACAAACACCTCACACTGAGAAGTAGAGAGAAACATATAACGATGTTATATAAGACTAAATAAATAAATATACATACAATCCTTCCCGGTATCCATCCAACAGTGCTTGTATCAGACTCTTGTTTTGTGGTATCGTTTGGAGGATCTCCCCTTCGGACGTCACGTACCCAATGGCCCACTGTCCCAACCTAGTGCAGGATAACCGGAAAACATAACTGCCGGCCTTGTTGATGTATCTCTGCAGACGAGCTTTGACTTCGTCATACGTCAAGAAGGCGACATAGCCGGGATGTGTGACTGCCAAGATTTTCCAGTTGCGTAACAGTGTACCCCACGGTTGGAACAACCTATAAATAATATAATTGAAAATATTAATAAATTTTATTCATTGATCTTCTTAGAAGAAATTGATTGTATGAAATATTCATCACAGGCAAATATGCAAGGAGATAAAGGTCTATTAATTTTCGAAACATTTTTACTCATACTGATAAAAGTTACAGAACCACTCATTTATAAATGGACGAAAAATATTAATAAACGTACCCCAATCAGGTTCTAGTGAAATCGTAAATTTTATTGGGTGCAATGTAACGAGAGCCAACCATCAGCTCTGAGAAGGATGGTCCGTCAGGCTGCATTTATGTTCGTTTTACAAGCACAAGAGCCATCTTATATATATATATAATCTAAAATCCCCATCTACCATAATGGTGGTGTAGGGGTGATACAAGGGCCATCTTAACTTCTAAACTATAGTCGAGACTAGTTTAAAAATGTCAGTCATTAATGAAAATGGCAATTTTATATCGCTTACATAAAGTTAATTTTCCAATTCCTACTGTAAACTAAATTATTTGAACCAGTTGGTGTTGGTGTATGACTTCCATAAGCTGATTACGGGCAATGTTCTTAATTTTAATAATATAAGTTTTTTTTAATCAAATTAAACCCTACACTCTTATGGGTATAAAGGGTTTTTTGAAAATATATATATATTAATCAAATTAATTGAGCTTATTGCTATTCAACCCTATTTCCCATCGAAAATGTTAATTTTGACAGCACATTATTCTTCAAGGGTGAGTATTCCAGTTTCAAATAATTATCCATTTTCTTTTTGTACTACTATCAATTACCCTAATTTTTTTTTTAGAAAAATGGCCTCACAAAAAAAGTAAGATCACCTTGATTCCTAGTAGTTTCAATACACATATGCCACAAAATTGATTTTTTTTTTTCGAAAGTCTTGAAATGAGTTTATCCGAAACAATCGTTAACCGATTGAATCTGAACAGCCCCAATCGGAATATTAAAAGCCATTAACAGATGGTCCGTCTCACGAGAAAGGATAATCTTTTTTTAATGATTCTCATGAGGCTTATTAGCCAGGATTTTAATAATCTAAGATCAAATCAGTAATCATGCAACAAAGGCCAGCTTCCACCCCATACAATGAAATCAGGGTACAAAACTGGAGAAAGGATCCACCAAAAATCAAAGAGCAACCACCGTTCGGTATACCTGCCTCTCGGATAATGACCGCATCTGGGCTTTTATTTTCTCCATTGTTTTTTTTAAGTGCAAATATAATAGTTTATCATTTGAGTCAGTTATTTTCTGTGAGTTGCTCATCTCCTGCTTCCTGAGTTAAAGAATTGTCCGAAGGTGTACCTTCACTCTTTTACACAAATGACCTTTGCCGTCGAAGCGCCCTACAAACCTCACCCTTCACTCTTTTAACAATATAAAAAATGCTTACCCCCAGGATAGGAGGAGTATTTTTTTGTATTTTAGATATAATAACTAGTGGCCAGACAAACTTAATGCATTAAATAAAATAAAATTGAAAATAATTAATAAATTATATTCCCTTTAGCTACTGCGACTTGTTTGCTTTATGTTGTGTAAGTACTTTAAAACAAATGTACTACTTCTTGGGCCTATACCCCCCTCCAGACTTTGATTCATATAATGGACACTAGCTGTTATATAGCAATAAAATATTGTATAACAATGTTTTGATTCAAGAATATTTAATTAATTTAACATTATATAAGGCAGAGCTATACTGTCATCTGCAGATGAAAATAAAACATAATATAATTATCGACTTTTTTTTTATTCTTTACATTAAATATTCTTAAATCAAAAAATTGTTGAATTATACAATATGTTATTGCTATGCAAAAGCAAATGTTTATTATGTAATTCAATGTCTGGAGGGGTATAGGCCCGAGGAGTAGTTGTTTTAATGGATACTTGTTTTAAAGTACTTGTGTAAAGTAAGCCACAAAAGTTGCAGTAGCTAATAATAGTGTATTAATTATTTTAGATTTTTTTTATTTTTAATTTAAGGTTGCGGTTTAATAGAAATAGATAGCTATATAGTAAAATGGAAATAATCGTTTGAAAAAAACGCCATTATTTGGATTTAATACTATGAATATGTATTTACATTTTTTTATTAACAAAGTATCTGTCTAAATAAAAAATAAATCGTTAATTTTCGTGTATTACGTCAATTTACTAGTTCAAGTTAAAAAAGAAATTTGTAAGATATAATGAAATTAATTGGTAATGACTGCTAAGTTATTTGAATGCAGAATTTAGTGAAATCCTTTAAATTTTCATTACACAAGTTTTTATTAGCAAAAAATTAATTTAAAATTTGCTATAAATTTGATCAATTTTCATTGTTTTTGCATAATTGTTTTTCACACAAACTAAACATTAAAATAAGTTTTAATTCATCTGATGAAATTCCTGCTTATTTAAAGATTACTTTAATGTATAATACAATCTAACTCGAATTAGTAAATGCAATATATATATATAGCTATCTCTTTCGTCTAAACTGCACCCTTAAATAGCTGTGATCAAGTGAATCTATTATTAAATATATTCATTTAATGGGGGTGTAATAATTAAATAAACACAGAGGGAACCCTTGTTATTGCAAAATACATATTTCCATAAAACATAAAGAATAAATAGTCTCTTACCTTGTGAAGACGTCGAACTCAAAGTTAGATATGTGATCATTGCAGGTGAGGTCTATGGTGGACTTTAGCGCCATTGCCTCCAGTCCAGTGCTTATGGGGTGTACCTTGTTGAGTTCCTGTCGGAAACACTTCCATAGCACCAACGTGCTAAAAAAAATTATCATTATGAACAAATTGGCAAGTAAATGAGCTTATTAGTGATAGAGGTTTTAAACCACAAAACGGATTTTATGCTCAATATGGTGCTGTCCTCAAATACTTTACTTATTATAAGTTTTTTTTTATGACATTGTCCTGTAATTGGTTCAGCTGTTGGGTAATAAAGTTATTATTATTGTTATAAATACATTTTATTGACATCACAAATTTAATTTATGGCCGTACTAATAGTTGCAGCTTAATCCTTGAATCAATCAAGGATTGATGAATTCAAGAATCGGACAAAAAATGTTTAAATAACAAAACAACATATACAAAAATTCAATAACTTACTTTATATATATTTATATCTAAACATTAGATAGAAATTCGTATCACAAACTTTTATATTGTCATCAAAAACATACTAGACCCATCTAGTAGCACTTTGTGGAATTAATTTCGTCCATCAGCGCCATCTCAAGTGAAACTATATGTTACCAGACTCTTTTCCCGTGACACTACTGCATTTTATGTACCTATCGCCAAAATGAATGTACTTCCAAAGGCACCTCTTTTTCATTTGAGCAAAAATGCTAATCGTTTATTTAATGACGTATTCTTCTAATCAGAAACAAAAGAGTGATTTAGCATTGTTTATGATATAATTTCTGCATTTATATGTTTTTGTAAGTATTATGTGCTAAATTATTATTATTATTACTGTAATATAAGTTTATTTTTTATTAAATTGTCCTGTAATTAGTTCAGCTGTTAAGCAATATTATTTATTTAGTCTTATATAACATCGTTATATGTTCCTCTCTACTTCTCAGTGTGAGGTGTGTTAGGCAATAAAGTTATTATTATTTTAAAAATTATAATAGACTGTCCAACCCCTAATTTTACATTTCAATAAAGTTTTGTTTGTAAATGCAAACTGTATGTTTTAGGTAAAGACAAAATTATTACGGTGTTATCTTGTATATCGTGCTTTTAATTTGTTGATTATATGAAGGGATATGAGGCATTGATATAACAATTGAAATAACTCACTTTTGTGTCATGGTGACAACAAATGCTTGTATTCTTACAAAAGTCTTTATGATGCGTTTAAATTTTGAGAAAGTTTCAAAATGATTTGACAGGATATATTATATATCTCATGTTAACAATCAAATGCCAACCACTTAAAAAAGTGATCCTATTAAAGGGTGTTTGCTGCGAATAGTTGTAGTCCTTCAGCTATTTGCAGCAAACATCCTAAATTTGATCATATTAACAAAAAACTTTGAAAATGATAAATTTTTATTGATTGTAAAGAATTTTAATTATTTATTATCATCGCCAATTATTTGTTTTCTTGTTGTTATTATTTCTTTATTTTTGTTCTATAATCCACTATACATAAATATATAATATAATATTATAGATTTGTAAAAAGTTAAATTCGTTTAATATATAAATATAGAGCTTTAAGAAAAAATTAAAGCACATTAGAGATACTTTGACTTTTTTCTTAATTTTACATTTTGTTGACACCAGTGAATAAAAACAAATAAAACATTACATATGTAATTATTTATGATTACAGCAAACATGTTTACCAAACCAACATTTCCTTGTCAAAAGTTATTTCCGAAATTAATTTCTAAAATTTCGTGAAACAGAAGATGTAAATAGAAATAGCAAACCAATGGTCGTGTTCAGGGAATTTTTAGACATATAGTGCTACAGCGCAAAGCGCTTGATGTTCCCTAAACACGCTTTCGATGTTAAGGACGTTCACGAAAATATGGCGGTTTTGTTTGAAAAGCGATCAAGCGGAAAAAATATATGCTTTACCACTTGATAAAGCGGTACAGCGCCACACATAAAGCGGTACCGTTCAGCGAAACCGCTTTCGTAAAGCGCTTAAGCGCTACAGTTCCCTGAACGCGACCAATGATACGGATGGCTGAAAATGTCGCAAACATAAAAGAACGAATAAATCATTCGAAGGCTTCCATAGCAAGTAGACCTTTCATATGGATCTTGTCAATCAATTCTTAATAAATTAACTATACAAGCTTCGTTGTGTGCTCACTGAATGTTCCAGTGAATCGGAAAGTGAGATTGTGTTTTAATTAATAAAGGAGAACACTTGTGGTTACTTCTATTGCCAAAATTTTTTTTAATAAAAATATTCAAAGCACTCTAAAAGAGAAATGTTCTCGATCATATACAAGAGTAGTTCAAATGCCACTTAAATGTTGATGTCAGAAACGTCAATTTTTCAGGGTTACATTTTTGGATGCAAAATTACAAGACAAAATGAAATAACAAAACTTTTATGATATTTAAATTTATTGTTTAAATTAATTCTCGGCTTCTATTTAAACCTATTAGGGCTGAACGACAAACCCCCGAGAAAAAGAATGAAATGGAAAAGATTAATATTAAGATTTAAGTGTATCGATTCACAATTAGAAATGCGAGTCCCAACTCGCATCTCTAATTGTGTGCGTGCAGCCGACGGTGTGCAATGCCCGTTAAAGTTGGCACATTCGCATTTGTCGCCCGAAATTCTCCCATCTAAAATGTGAGAAGTTTGTGTTGTATGCGCATGGATTTGGCGCAAAAATAATACAAACTTGTCACATTTCAGTGGGAGAATTGCGGGCGACAAATGCGAATGTGCCAACTTTAACAGGCGTTGTGCACCGTCGATCGCATGCATGTCCCAACTCGCATCTCTATTCACAATCACCTGGGAAGGGGCATTACAGACATTCTGTACATGATCCGTTTCATTTCTCGTTCCCGGACGATTGTTAATCAGTCCTTTTTAGAGTGGTTTATACCACATATATTTAAGGAAACCATCAATTTAATTTACTTATATTATTATTATTATTATTATTCACAAAATATTGCAGTTATCACAAATGATTAAAGTGGATTATAACATCTGATGATATAAAATAATCTTGTTTTTTCAATGTTGTCTCTCCAAATACTGTTTGATTTTATTTGTCTTTTCATTTTAAGTGTTGCTTATCTATATTTTTATATATTTGTTTATACAAGGTCACCTCACACTGAGAAGTAGAGAGGAACATATAACGATGTTATATAAGACTAAATAAATGATTATACAGGGTGGATAAAAAAACATGTGATAATCTTTAAATAGACTAGTTCATTGATTCATTTCCAGTAGAAAATTTAAGGGAAATATTGTATTGATGCTTACAACTCCTCTCGAGCATATTAAGGGCTGCGATGGCCAAGCAAGTGCAATTCGAGTGCAGGCCAGTGCAAATTTCTTCTTTCGGAGATCACTCAATTACTTGAAACCGTGGATGTTGTATTGTTCTTGTGTACGTCTTAAATTAAATTAATTAGATTGTAAAATTACGTCATCGATGCTGGTCAATGTTGATTATGAATTGATTTAGACCGCATGTGCAAAAAGATGTAAATTTAAATGATGATTCATCATTGCCAAATTTACAATTTATTATTTTATTTAGTCTTATATAACATCGTTATATGTTCCTCTCTATTTCTCAGTGTGAGGTGATTTACAATTTAACAAGTGTTAAATAGTAATAATGATTTAATGAAACGTTCAGTCACCATTCATCTAGCGTATGGATAACTAGTGATGGCCATTTCGGTTTTTCGAACCTCATCAGACTAGTGTGTTCCATGTGCAATGCCTTGATGAAGGCGACTGAACTGAAATTGTACTGGAGTTATATACCCGGATATTAATCATAATTAATTAAAGACGACGCAAGCGCCATCATCATCTGATGAGGTTCGAAAAACCGAAATGGCCATCACTAGTTATCCATACGCTAGATGAATGGTGACTGAACGTTTCATTAAATGTGAATTTCATTTCCTTGTTTGCTTAAACAGGACAAGTTCGCCTTCCTTTAGTGGACGAAACAATGATTCTCGGTCGTCTACCTTGTAGACCCAAATCGTTGACGATGCCACTTGAAATTAGGCAAAAGATGGCGCTTGCGTCGTCTTTAATTAATTATGAGTAATAATGATTAATTATTAATTTATTAATGAAAAATGCTTCTGAAAAAGTTTATATCTTTTTCTTGAAATTTTCATTTTAATTAACACTTATTTCATTGAAATTTTACTAGATGTTTGTAAATACATCGCTTATTCACCTGAAGAAGTCACAGTATGATGAAACAATTGTAGTGTTATATAATATATATTTGAACATTTAAATTGTTTTACACCTCACACTGAAAAGTAGAGAGGCACATATGATGGTATATAAGACTAAATAAATAAAATAAATTGTTTTATGTATATAAAAGTGAAAATGTTTAAATATTCCATCAATTTAATCCAATATATTTGGAGAATAATACCAGAATTACCATGCACACATTTAATATTTCAAAGGCCTTGTAAAATGTTGTGAAGAAAATTTCAATTTTTTTAATTTATATTGTCAACAAATCACACTACCTGACACTTTTTTGGCCACGCAATATATATTTTAATTTAAATAACTAAATAATCTTCACTTAATACTGTATTGTGATAGCTACAATTATATTAATAATGACAGCCGAACATTATCTGAGTCTCGTTTATACGATGTTACTAAATATGATATAGTAAAGTATATATCGTGTAATCAAGAAGGATATTATCAAATGTTCTATGTATAATGAAAATTTTCACAGAGAATGTATAAATTTGGCATGCCATGCTGATCAAAATGCAAATTACGTACAATCCAATGGGGAATTTTTCAAGTTCTACTAACACAAAAATGTTACATAAAGCAGCTATCACGTGAAGTAAGTTCACAAAATAATGAAATAACACGCAAAAATTAACAAAGTGAACAGTTAACCTGTCAATTCATAGGTTAACTATGAATTGAAAAAAATGTAATCACCAGCTTGTCTTCAAACCAGTTGAGAAACAATCATACTTTAATACAGAATTCGATAAAAAGGAATCGATTGTAATTTCTCCACAAGATGGATCCACCTATTCAAATATCGTTATAAATCACATATTGAGAATAAACAAAACAATAACAAAAAAAAAGTCCAAACTCCTACATAAATACAAAGATAAATATGGATTTCATTATCTTATCAAAAATAATAACCTGTGGATTACAATTAAAAATAAACAGAGGAATAAATTGTATAAATTCAGGTAAGGCAGAAAAATCTACTATTCCAGTAGCAGATATCCCCAGGAAAAAATAGATATTCGTAACGCATTTCACGTAGACTGTGAAATGATGAAATCGTATATAATTAATGGAGCAGTGGAAGCATCTTACATAATAGAAAAACTGAAACCGCAATATGAAGTTGTATTCTTTTTTTAAAATTGGTGTTCCATGCAAAATCGAAGATAAAATAATTAACGAAACGTTCTAGCTGGAAAAATGTCTTGTGAATAGATTTTTCTTTAAACGAAAAAACCCACAAAATGACCCAAATTTTCACTCAAGCCCAAAAAATCTAACACCAATATAAAATTTAATCAAAGAAATAATTTTAAGTTACTATAACAGAACGTATAATGCTTAAGGAATTCAATAAACAATATTAAAGGTCTATTTATACAACTAATATGGAAAATTTTAGTAAATTATAAATTTAGGGCTGATTGACAATTATCCGGGAATGAGAACAGAATGGAAACGAGAAGGATGAAACATAGGATTTATATCTATCCAAAAACCATAAGGTTCCTACCTTATGGCTTTTCTGTACATGATCTGTTTCCGTTCTTGGGCGATTCGAATCAATTCTTAAAAAAACATTATGTATTAGTAAAAGTACAAATTTGTTTCCACGTTACTTTATTCCAAGCTTCAAGCATCCTCGGTTAAACTATATCAGATTGAATGAATGTGAATAAATATAATTTCCATCATTTATCAAACGTAAAAAGTAAGCTTACTAAAGAGGTCCCTATGGATTGTAAAGGCTTATTATGAAATGCAAACAACGTGGAATCCGATACTTATTATGACTAATTTATATAGTTTGATTTTTCATAAAAAATATTTTATATTTCAACCTTCAATTTAAATAATTTGTTGTTACAATTATATTTGTAAATAATTAGAAAGTTACGTTTTGAGAAATATTTAATTTTAATACGGAAAACATTTTTCACACATTTAATAAAAATTTATAAGACGTAAAATATTTTTTTTTGATATACATTTTTTATTCCAACCTCCGATATAAATAATTTACCAATAAATTACATTTGTAAATAATTACAAAGACACATTTGGTGAATTTTTAAATTTTAATATAAACAATTTTTTTCTACAGACTTATTAGAAATTTATAACATATATTAATTTGACATCCTACAATTTGTTTCTATACTATACTATAATTAAATAAAAATGTGTCTTTCTAATTATTTACAAATGTAATTTGTAATATGTATGTATGTAAATGTAATAAGTCGCAGAGTCCGATGTAGTCCAGTAAATCTTCTATGGATTGTGAAATACAAAAAAAAATTAAGAATAAAAGCCCATGTGGTTAAAATGTTAGTAACGGAAAATATAAAATAAGTCTTCTATGTACTGGTTTAGTAAATTTATTTATTTATTAAAATTAAGAACATGTTCCACATTCTTAAAGTTAATAAAAATAAAGGGAATATTTTTTTTCTAAATTTGCGAACATTCCTGCTTTTTAAAATATTTTTTTAATATATTTCAGAAATCTTCAGTTAATTAATTAATTAAAAAAGTAAGAAAAAGGTGTTTTTTTTATTAAAATATTGAACAATGTCATTTGATTCTTTAAGTTTCAATAAATAATGTAACCATTACAGGATGTGTGTCAATTAAAATAAATCCAATTAAACCCTGCATACCTAACCTTAAAATGTAGTTTTAAAAAGCTCACCTGTTTCCAAAGTTGCTCTTCCAGAACTCGGCAGCATCCGCCTTAGTGATCCTGAACTGATCCCCGGCGAACAGGCCATTGGGGAAAAGCGCCTTCAGCTCGCTCAGCATGTGACTGAAAACCAAGCTGAGCTTGGTCAAGTTCCTCCTGTAATGTGAATTCTCGTCGAACATCTTCTCCTTCCCCTCTTTAAACAACTTAACAGCTTGCTTGCACTTCCTCATCAGGTTCACAATGAATATATTGAAGTGCTCGTTGTTGTGCAACTCGGACGTGTTATTATCTTCCTCGTACTTCGAATGGATCAACTTGAGACGCTGGTACGTGTCGGGCAGGATGTCCAGGATGAACGGCGGCGAGTTCTTCAGGTTCATCCTCGGGTGCTGGCACAGTTTCACCACTTTGTCCATCAGTTTCCACGTCTTATCCAACGTGCGTTTGTCGAAAGACGACGTGTACTTGTTATTCGGGTGGTGGTCCAGAATGAACGCACCCCCGATCTTCGACAGGATCGTGCACAGGTTCTTGTGGTGGTGGTGCCTCCCGCCCGTTCCCGCTCCTCCCGACGCCGACATGATTTCCTCTTTATTTGTTTATTTCTATTTATTTATTTTACTTTTTTGAGGGGTATCACAATCAGTGTGTGGTTTGATTGGAAACAGTTCACCTTCACTGGACGCACACGCTCGTCACCCGTGTAACGGTCCGACCCTCGGCATTTTGCGTAAATTTATTCACTCGGGAAACGGTTGGGTGTTTCCTTTTTGTGCGATTAATTTCCGGATTAGTTTAGTTTTGTGATGACAGCCGCTGTCGTGTTGACATTTCCGTAGTGTACAGAGTGAAGTTGTGGAGTGACGCCTGCTCCAGTACCGCCAACACAAACAGGAACACCAACTTTCTATTAAAAAAAAAGAGCCAACATAGAATATAATCATAGATAGTAAATTGTGTATACTAGTCTAGGGAACCGTTAATAGATGTCACTGCAATAACAAAAGTTTTTAGTTAATATGAAGGTGAAAAATTAATTATTTAATAAAACATAAATAACAAACATGTATCACAAAGTAGTGGCTTCAACAATCAATTATAAAAGTTTTTAGTATCAGATAGAATTATCTTTTATTCGATACCGTTATAGTTATATAAATATATAACCAGATTAAATGCTCAATGTAGAAGTTTATACTATGTTTTATTTATACGACTTAATTTAATATATTTTAAAATAATTAACACTGTTGTATCCTTTCTTCACACTTTATTTTTTAATATTTAGATATATATTTTGAGTGTTACTTAACTTAAATCAAAATTTATCTTTATGTTTCTGCATTTCTATGGCTTCTAACATATTTAATCGAAAATGTGAATCAACATTAATAACATGAAACTCCTGAAAGAGTCCAATAATTATAACCTGTCCATATTGGAAGCTATAGAAATGCGAAAAAAAAAAGATAATTTATTGAATTTTCATCGGAGTCCCTTAAATAATCTGCTTTTAAATTTGTTGTCGCTATAATAAAATACTATTAAATTTGTTACCGCAATAAACTCAACCTGAATAAAATAACTACCCAAGAGTTTTCCCCTTTAATTCACTGCAGGTATAAAGACACCGCACATTAGTTGTTATTGATAATGAGTGCGTAGCACTCGTAATATATATCTAAACATTAGAAAATAAAGTGTGAAGAAAGGATACAACAGTGTTAATTATTTCGATTATACTCTTCACATAACTCAAAACCAATCATCAATTAATATTTTATCATCGTTTTTTTTTTGAGACGTTTATAACCAATGTCATATAAATTTTATCTATATATAATTGAAAGCCCCTTTTACTGATAAGCGTTGGATTATTTATATCTTGTTAAATAAATTTAGGATATTCTCAAAATTAAAACACAATAATCAAGTAGATCGTGAAGAATTTTATAAGAACTCAAATTTATTTAGTTTTGCAACTAATACAATTTAATGGGGGTTGCCGAGTGAGCAAAGGCCTTGCTCATGCGGCCGAGACTGTGGGTTCGAGTTCTTTCCTGGATGATTTTATTGTTTAAACAAATTCCAATAGAAGTCTATGCATGTTGGTAACTTCCTATATTAATATTAAAAATAGTAGTAAATTCATATTGAAGGTTATCGCATCCTTTCATCCACCATTGTTAAAAAAATCGATTTAATGGTTATAAATAAATTTTGGGTGTCCTCAACAACAAACAATTTTAAAATACAAAATGTTTACAAATAATTTTATTATTTTAATTCCAAGAATCATTAAATAACTAATACAGATGGCACTGTGACATTTTGAATTGAATGAATTTTAGGACAAAATGTTTTTTAGTTAAAACAAATTATATTTAAACATAATTTTTATTGAAAAATTCTATAACCTAACACAAAAAAAAACATTACAGTTATTTAATATAAACAAATTCACTTTCCAGAAGCAAACTTTGAGAGCCCTTCCAGGAGACCAATGTACGCTGAGTGCTCATAAGACGTGCTGTATTCAGATAATTTCTCCACAAACTCATTTGAAATACCCTTCTCCTCAAGGTAGTTCATCAACAAGTCATACAAATACGAATCAACAACATCTCCAGAAACAGCGTACACGTTTTCGTTCCAGTCGCCATTGTAAATGCTGATCTCATCAATTCCGAAGATGTCGTTATAGCCTTCCTCCTGCTCGTTGGGGCCGATGAATGAGCACAGTAGGCAGACTGTCGTGTCACCACGGACAAGATCGATTTTAAAAGCAGGCTTGGATTTCAGTTCACCGATGTCTGGTTTGTCCATATTGGGGTGGATTTCTGGTTCGTGTTCTGTGTCGACCGTGTGGTTGACATTCAATCTGATTTTAATTCTGTAAAATAAATAAATATTTTTAATAATAATAAACTTCATTATCCAATCATATTGAAGTTTATTTAAATTATTATATTTAACACACCATTTGTTCACTTTAAATGTACTCGAACACAATATTTAGTTAAGTTGGACTAAATATGGTGGTCCAAAGATTAACCCCTCTAGTTAAGATAATCTAATTGAGTGCATTCAAAGTGAACAAATGGTGTGTTAAATATAATAATTTAAATATACTTCAACATGATTGGATAATAAAACTTATTATTATTAGACTTTGTAAATATTGTAAACTCTATCAATGTACTCAGTCTGTTGGGGTTTTATATAAATGAATAAATTAAAATATAAAAACATAAGCGTAGGAAAAATCATGAAAAACAAAACAAGCAATTAACATGGAGTTACTATGTTCAACTGCCTTACAATACATGGTGCGGCAGAGAAGACGGATGGTTTTAAAAAAATTATAAAATAGTTAATTTTTACTCAAAAACAAATTTATTGATGGAATCAGGTTCGCAACGAAATAGCATTTGAGACAGTCAAGTGTGGAAAATCACATCAGACATGTGGTGGCCAAAATCGTTGATGCAGTGCTGGAAGCGTTCTTGGAAGTTCGCATAGACTCCTTCAATTCGTCCAGAGTTCGGGGCTTGTTCTCGTATACTCTAGTTTGAGGTATCCCCATAAGAAAAAATCGCATATGGATAAATCTGAGAACCGTGGAGGCCAATGAACATCGCTAAACCTGGAAATAAGGCGACTAGGGAAGAGAAGGCGAATAACATCCACTGATGCTCTGGCTGTGTGGGCGGTCGCCCCATCCTGCTGGAACCAACACGTCGGATTGGAACACATTGCCGTCGTAATTCAGGAAAAAAGAAGTTTGTGATCATTTCGACGTAGCGCTCTGAGGTCACAGTAACAGCGCGGCCATTACCGTCTTCGAAGAAGTATGGACCAATGATGCGAGTTTGCGATACAGCGCACCAAACCATTACTTTTGGGCTGTGCTAAACTGGAGGATCTGTTGGTGAGAATGAAAACACAAAGACGCATTGATCCATGGATGACCAAGCCAATCTGTCAAATTCCCTCCTACTGAAGATATTTTACCATAAGATCAAGAACTTTTCTCTAGGCTTTGACTTCTTTCTTTATTTTATATTTTGTTGGCACCAATGAATAAAACCAAATAAAAGATCACATGTGGCATTATTCATCAAATTAAATTCTTCTATTTGTCATAATAGGTATTTTATTGCCAACATCATTTGTTATTAAAAAATGCAAAGCACAATTGTTTTCTTAAAATTAAGCACAATTTATTATTTTTTTTTTTTCAAATTAATTTATACGAAAATAATAGAAAGCATTCTGAATTAACAATACATTGAATACGGAAAAATTATTATTACTCAGAAAGCAAACATTTAAAATAATTACATCATCTTATGTCTGACAACAATAATTTCTTGTAGAAACATTAGTTATGTAAATTCAATTTTAAGTCGTTTGACTTATTATTACCACAAAAATATAATAAAATGTGAATCAACATATTGAATATGAATTATAAAAAAAATTAACTTACGTTTCCTTATCAGTCTTTTTTGTGAATGTAACTTCAGCGCCATCTAGTGATGCCTGGAATCCGTCAATTTCGGTGGGAATTGTTTTAGACTTCTGCGCTTTCCTTTCGGCCAAGATCTCCTCTGTTAAAAATTCCACCAATTCACGCTCACCTGTTAATAAATTTAATTTTTTTACTGAACACAATATGTTTTAGTTAGACATTTTGCAATCCTGAAAACGTCAGACTTTATACTTTTTGTACACAAGTGCAGAACTTAAAATTATTTCATTTTAAAACAATGAATTTAAACTTGGTTTAAATTTTTTTAATAAAACACTTGGTTATTGTTCCACTATTTGTTTCTTATTTAAAACAAATGACTAAAAATAAAATGATTTTATTCTTGTAATAACTTTTAAAATGACTGAAACTAGTCAGATTCTTTTTTAATAAAAAATAAGTAGTGAAACAACAATAACCAAGTGTAAGATGAGTCTACAATTAAAAGTTTATTTCATTTCAATTTGAATGAAAAACATGAGCGTAAAGAGTTAATAATCATATAATTTAAATATCAAAGCAATTTTCTTTTCACTTATTTTGAGGAAGGGGATATTTGTAAAGATGGATTGGGACGATTCGCAATTGTGCAAGAACGAAAACAGGAGTCATGAATCATTGGATTATTTATTTAGTATTATATAACATCGTTATATGTGCCTCTCTACTTCTCAGTGTGAATCATTGGATTAACGTGTATTGATTCATTAACACCCAGGAAAGGGTCTTAGGGACTTTCTGTATGTGATCTGTTTCCTTTCTTGTTTTCGGGTAATTGTTTATTTAACATCCACTTCTAAGTTCCCTTTCATAAACATGCATCTAAATATATTTTGCTAATTCGACTGGTGGTTCAATCAGTACATAAATTATTTTTTAAGAATTCAGTTGACAAACATGTCTTATATTTTTCTTTTAACCAATTTTTTGCAAAGCACAACTTTCCCATGAGTCCTTGTTTGACTGTCGAGTCGGGTGACAGCATGCTCATATGAGCCCCAGAGAGTCTCCAGCACCACCAAGTGCAGTGACGACCCAAGGAAGCAGCACCCGCACAAAGGTCAGATTCCCTTCTCTCTTTTGTTTGGCCGTCCAGAAATCTTTCCTTTTCTTGTCTGTCGGCCGTGCTCAGTTATTATGAAATTCACGTGGCTTACAACCACTTCGTGCGTAGATTACTAAGCATTTTCCCCCCAAACAATAATAGCTTTTCAATTATTGTAAATTATATTTTAAAATTTATTAGTTGCTTTTCTTATTTATTTATTTGTTTAAATTACCATGACGACTACATCTAATATAAAAGCATTTTAAATAAACAGGAATATAATTTATAACTGACTGAACTGTAATGCAACATTAATTTGTATATAATCTTGCGACTAACTTCACATTTTTAAATAGTTATTGGCGAGCAAATCTAAAACACAACGACCTTGCTCATTAAACAACCCAATGAACTCGTCAAAATCATCAATCGGATTCATACGTAGGGTACAAATCGTTACCTTTGCTGTGAATGCCCTTTTTGCCGCAGCCGCAACTGCACAGCTCTGAGGGTTTGTTGAAATCGGAGACACGCGAATTGCACATGTACCACAGGTTCCTCGCTAGCTGTCTCTGCTGCGTGATGTTGTGCGAGGTCATCGTGTTCTTCACGGGATGCAAGAGGCCCCGCATGGCGGATAAGCGCGTCGCGAATTTGAAGATGCCGATCATTTTTCTATTCGCACTTTTATCTGCACCGGCTGAATAGGAGGAGGTAAGCGTTGTCGGAAAATTAGGTTATGTTTGAATACAGCGTTGCCAATGTTATCGCATAACTACCAACCATTGAAAAACGTAAAATCTTATTCTAACCTTACAAAAATCATACTTTGATACTAAAATTGAACAGTTTGGAACTTAATAAGCCATTTTTTTTTTCTTTAAATCATACTTTTACTGAATAAAGTGAAAGAAAATTATAGAGTTACATGAAATTATCAAAAAAAAAGATCCGTGGTGTAAGTGGGGAATTTAGAGGTTGAACCAATGACGAAGTTTCCCGCGTAAAATTTAAATATAATTAATTAAATTAGTTTATTGAATTAAACATAATTATATACTAAATAATAATAATTATTGCTATATATTTTCCATGAATATTACAAGAATTTCATTGTTTTGCACTTAACTTACGGTTATATGTCTCTACAAAATGATTATTCTGTCATATCTTTTTAATACTCAATGTACCTTGATGGATGCCCTAATTTATTCCTTAAATAGTATTCAACTTCACCTTCGAAGTAACATTTGTAACGGAAATTTACAATAATCTGAGTGTTTTAAATAATTGATGATTCAATATTCGAGGTTATTCCGTACGAGAAATGTTAAAGTTAACGTCTAAGCGAGTTTTATAATTAATATGTATACGTAAAGTTTCGTATTAATAACGTATACGTTAAATGTAAAATCTTTCGTGCGGAATAACCCCACACATACACATATATTTCCTTATTTTATGAATGAAACTCTGGAATAAAAATGCGAAGACAGAATTTTCAAGAATTCTAATACAAAATTGGGTTAAATTAAAAATTACTTAATTACTATTTTTTTCAATTGTATATCTAAAATTGAAATATTAAAAATCAAAGAGTAATATCAAAAATTAAACGTAAATGTTTTTGTATATCAATTTATAATAATTCTTATTAAAAAGAGCAAATAAAACATAGGTTATGTAGGCGTTTTTTGAATTACCCGCCAGCGCATACCTTCTAGCGCCGCGGAAAGGATATGTTGGCGAGACTGGTTAAGTTTTGAGAGAGCTATATTCATGTAGTTAAATCATAGACGAGGATTTGAAATTAGAGTTATGAGTAGATACTCTATGACGTTACTTTATGTGAAAATTGTTATTAAATATTACTATCAAGAAAACTTAACGTACTCACAAAAAATATCATCGATGTTAATCATTGATTGGCAGATTTTCAATGCTACCATGATTAATATTTTAGTTATTGCATTATACTTCTGCAATGTATTTTATTAAATATAAGCATAATGCGATTGAAATGCCCGTTTCTTTACTATTCGGTTCACCGACCGAATTTTGATCAAAATTTAAAAACCTATGGGATTCTAAATGAAACATTATTGCGGCAGCGAATCGGCGTTCTTTCTTCATCAACCGTTGTTTGGAATCGCTCCATCTTCATTTTGAGTCGCAATCAACTAAACTAGAATCCGGCCTCTCGTAATTGCGAATAAATTTGATAAATACACACTTTAAAAATTCATATCTACTAATCTTGGATTGGTAACGCTCATTTAATTTCTGTATTGATTTGTGCTTTTTCAGTTTGCCACACTGTGACGTGAAGTGCTTACAAAGCCAAACACGCACGCTGCGCGCAGCCATTTCACTGAAAACGCGTGCCGCACGGAAAAAACACGTGCCGCGTGACCGCTGTTAGGAATATTGTTGTTATTATAGTGCATGCCTTATTTTAATCCCCTTTGCAAAAAAACTCTATTTTAATTCACGAAGGGAAAATAAGAATGGGCCGACCAGGTGAGTTAAATAATGAAATACCTAGTGACGCGTCTGAATTGAGGTTATGTTTACAAAAAACGCGTGTTGATTAGGGGTTACGTTTGATGCGAAACCGTGTTTTTATATCAAGGATCGTGATTTTTTTTAGTTTTTATGTGTTTTTGATGGAAAATGAAAACAAAATAAAAAATGCGACGGTATTGCAACCTTGGTTTACATACGTTGAATTCTAATTTGATTACAGTTTAGCGGTTATTTAATTCATTTTTATTAATTGCATCAAGATATAATTCACTGTTAAATTAAATAATTATTTTGTTTTCTATTCTATTTTTTTTCAATACATTTTTAAGATAAATCAATATATTTATGGACATAATGAATATGAAGTTATTTGAATTTGGAATTTTTTGAAATCCTTTAAATTTTCATTGCATACCTTTTTGTTACACAAAATATAGATTAAAAATTGATATAAATATAACCTTTTATTTATTGTTAAAGTGATTAAATATGAAAATGATTTTTAATTGATCTGATGAAATTCTTGCATGCTTTAAGGTTACTTTAATGTATAATACAATATTGTTTAATTAAATTCTTAAGTAAAGAAACGTCTTTCTATTGAGAATTTTTTTTTTTCATTTAATCTATGCATAACGTAACCATCACCTAACCTATATCAGGGAATCGCTCTTTTGTGTTATTTTATCTTTGCAAAACTTAGACAGTGCTTAATAATAATCCCTTTTCTACGGACATATTTTTTGTTGATTGGTAAACAACAACTATATTCAAGGCAATTCCGTACATGAAATATTAAATTTATCTTTATTCGTTAATAACACAATTAATACATATAATTAGTGATGAGCAATATTGTTCTTTGAGATGATAGATCAGTTGAAGTATTAATCCGCTCAAAAAGATCGAGTTGGTCATAGAGATCGAGCGGGTCAATCACTTGCAAGGGTCAAGTAGATGATCTTTGATCGATCTTGCCCATCTCTACATATAATTATATTCTGAGGTTAAACTTAACATTTCTCTTATGAAATCGCAATATCTCAGTAATTAAATATTGTTTTCAATGGTCGTGACATTACTGGCAGAACTCATTTAGAATTGTAAATTATTAAATTCATAATATATTCATTTATGCATTCACATCTATTAAATGTGATATCTATGTATGAGTGAATTTCAAATAACAGTTTTCTGTATTTCTCTCTAATATATATGAATATTTAAATTCAGCTATTTTCTTTAGATTGTAGCAAATACCAGTGAAAAACAACATGATTAATACTTTCAGTTAATTTTATAAAGTTTAATCGTCAACTACTGAGTTTTTACCACCAATGAGACAGGTGACGTCTGCTGAATATAAAGATTATTTTTTACTGAAATGTACATTTGGTATGAAATAAAAATAGTGGAGAAAGATTACAGCAGTGCTTTACTTGTATTATTTAAATCATAGGTGACCAACCTTTTAAGCAGAGATATATTTACAAATTTCCTTTGGCCTTCGCAGCCATTTTTGTTATTTAAAGCAGGATGGAAGAAAAGTCAGAAGTTCCTATTTATAATACTATCAAGTTTTGAGGGCCTTAAGTTAGTATTCCTAGTCCAGGGCTATCAGCTTGGCCCATATTACTTAATGGGAGATTTAATATTCTTTTTATATTCAATTATTTTATTTAATGTCCAACATTTTCGTTCACTGTTTCTTACCATAATTTATTATTTCCTTATAAAATGTAACTTAAGACACATTCGTGATTAATATGGATTATTGTTCTAAAAAATGTAAATAGAGATAATTGTTTTTATATTAAATAAAAATTATTTTCACATTTAGCTCTGTGACTTTTGACTTACGTTACGTAAGTACTTTAAACAAATGCACATTAAAACAACTACTTCCCGGGCAAATAACTGTGACCAAGTGAATGAATAATACTCTTTTCTATTTTTTTTTATAGTATTATAAGTTATTTGTATTCTGTAATGTTCTTTATAAAATGTGCTAAAAGTTTTAATTCATTTTTACATACAAATTGTTAATTTTTTTTAAAGGTTTTTCCCCAGCAGGAGGCGGTGGACGAGGAGGTAGAGGAGGATTCGGAGGTCGTGGTGGAGGTGGAGACAGAAGAGGTGGCGGCAGGGGAGGTTTTGGAGGAGGTGGAGGAAGGGGTGGTTTTGGAGGTAGGGGCGGAGGAGGAGGCAGGGGAGGTGGACGTGGTGGATTCGGGGGTGGTGGAGGACGCGGCAGGGGAGGTGGACGTGGTGGTAAACCAGGTGGTTTCAAAGGAGGCAAAACAGTTGTCATTGAGCCACATAGACATGAGGGCGTTTTTATTGCGCGTGGAAAGGAAGATGCGCTGGTCACCCTTAATTTAGTACCTGGATCTGAAGTCTATGGAGAGAAGAGGATATCAGTTGAAGTAAGCGAAAGATTATATTGATTTGAATTTGGAAAAGAGAAGAAAGTGGGAATTAAATGAAACAATAATGAAAGTTAGAATGTTCTTTGAAGCAGTATTAGTCACAAATTTGAGGAATGTTTTAATGAAAAATCATAATTAAATGCAACCTATAATTAGCCAATATAAATTTGAATAAAAATTATTTGAGGTAATGATTTAAATTATTAATCACAAGTTCAAGGAGTATTTTGATGAAAAATCACAATTAATTGTAACCAATAAATATCCAATATAAATTGGAATCAAAATTATTGAAATTAATAATAGATCTATTTTGATCATCCCTAGGATGATTTTTTTGATTTTCTAGTTTAGCATCACATAATTAAAGTTTTTGCTAAATGATTTTTTTTTTATTATTGAATATTCAAGTTGTTCGCAGTATATCGGAAATATCTGCTAATTGTGACTAAATAAATTTATTACCATAGAAAAGCCTGGAAAAATTATTTAGTGGGCATATGGCTTAATTTCACTCAAATTCATTTTCTATTTAAGTAATCATTTTCAATATAGTTATTAAATATTTCTTATTATAACTTACAGACTGATGGAAACAAGACAGAATACAGAGTATGGAATCCCTTCAGGAGTAAACTTGCGGCGGCCATCTTGGGCGGTGTCGATCAAATCCACATGGGCCCTGGCAGCAAAGTATTATACCTGGGCGCCGCTTCCGGCACCACCGTATCCCACGTGTCCGACATTGTTGGTCCCGAAGGCCTCGTCTACGCAGTCGAATTCTCCCACCGATCCGGCAGAGACCTAATCAACGTCGCCAAAAAACGCACAAACATCATCCCCATTATCGAAGACGCCCGCCATCCACACAAATACAGGATGCTGCTGGGGATGGTCGACACGATATTCGCTGACGTCGCGCAGCCCGATCAGGCCAGGATTGTCTCGATCAACGCGCAAAATTTCCTTAAGAATGGCGGACACTTCGTTATTTCCATCAAAGCGTCCTGTATTGACTCGACGGCGACGCCGGAAGCGGTGTTCGCTTCTGAGGTGAAGAAATTACAAGCAGATAAACTTAAACCGCAGGAACAGTTGACTTTAGAGCCTTACGAGAGAGATCACGCCGTCGTAGTGGGGGTGTACAGGCCGCCGCCCAAGAAACAATAATTAGTAATTTTAATTTGTAATAACTGGTATTCCATAATTAATCTTCTGTTTAAACTAAACAGAGGAATAATTACTAAATACACATCGTTATTATTTTTTATTAGTTTTTAAGAAAATTACAATTCAATTTTTGAAAGAGACAAGAGTTTATTGTATAATTAAGTACCGAAAAGTGTTATTTTCTCACAAATGCAAAATGTAGAAATACATTAATTAAGACTAATTTAGTATTTTTTTGCAAACCTCCAATTTTCATTTTTAAAATAAATTATCAAGAAGCAAATCCGTCCCAAAATAAAATTTTTATGCATAAAAAGATCCTTTCATCAAAACACAAAATTTAATACAACCTAAAAATTCTCTACAATTGAAGTTTTTAGGTTTCAAATGAAATGAAATATCTCAACTAGGATTTCTCTATTGAAATAGACGAGATCAACTCATTCAGAAACCAGTCCCTGTTACATACTTTTTACACTTTCTGCACTAACAGCAATAGAAATCATATGGGTGGTTTCATGAAAGAGCACTCTGTTCATCTTAGAGCAGAACAAACCTCTTATTTGATAAAACTATTTCAACTTTTTGATATTTCAAGAATAAAACATGAAATATTGCACTCTGCCTTTATATTTAAAACTGATGTTTGGAGTTAATACTTGATTCTTATCATAAACCATTTTTTTTTAGGTATTCAATGTCCAACATGTATGAGATTCCCAAAACACAATAACATTCAGGGGTATAACCTTTGCAAGTATAGGGTACTCTTTTTGACCTACCCCAATGCTTAACAAGCATTTATTTTGGTGTAGAATAATATATAACATCTTTATTCAGACTTAATATTCGTATAAAAAAGGTATTATCATTTTAAAATTGGTTAAATTATGTATCAGTCTGGTTGGGTTATCACCAAAGGTCTTTCTGCTGAATGACGATTATTATCTGGTAATAATTCAACAGTGTACTTGTATCAATTTTAAATTTGAATTAAAATGTAATAGTTACCCCCCTTGCATGAACCATAATAATTAGGAGATAACGAAGTGTCATCTATTGCCTAATTTTATATGGCAATGTCAACAATGTATCAAAGTGATGCGTGGTGTGTAGTGTTAACTAAATAACTCCAAAACATGCTGAATTAAAATATGAAATAAAATAATATATTTACATATTTTTATAGGTAAGTAAAATAAACAAAAAAGGATTTGGTCATCAATTAAGAGTAATGTATTACAGAAAAATCAAATTATGTTTATCATAGTTTTGCACAACATAAAACAATAAAAAAATATAATATATATAAACAGAACTCTATAAGTTGCTGAATTATTACAGTCAGAACTCTCTCTCACAACTGAGCTATGTAATTCTTTTGACCTAGATCACCAAGTTGATCCTCCTTACAAGATCTCACTGAAATGTGTAATTTCGCCCATCTCCTAGCTTTACGCAGTACTAAAGTAAAAATTTTGCTAATACAGTGCCATCTTTGAAAGAACATTTGGACCATAATTAACGATTTTAAACTTTTGTTAATGCTGCGTAAATTTTAAATAAAATAATGATGAATCAATAAATCATTGCAAAAAATATAACAAATTTTAGTCACATTAGCTCAGTCATGAAACAAATGTTTCCATGGGTGTAATCAGATATTGGAGGAGGAGGGGGAATTTGATTGGAGCATCAATGTTTACTTTTTTTAAAATTGTGGGTTAGAGTATTAATAGTTATGATTTTGAAAATTGCATTTAGTTATTATCTAAGGAGCTTCTTAAAGACAGAGTCCGGTTGTTGCATAAAACCAGCAATAGAATTCTAAATGAAACCGTATTGCGACAATGCATCAGAGTTCTCTCTCTATCAACCGTTGTTTGAAATCGCTCCATCTTTGTTTCAAGCCGCTATCGACTAAACTAGAATCAGGCCTCAGAATCTGTTATATTGGGCATTTTTTCTGCCAAATCACTTTAGTCCGGTTTTCTAATAGTGCAATTGTGACTTTAACTTAAGCTTTGATTTCCATTTATTTTTCAGTTGCTGTGTTAATCTATATTACCATTTTTAAGGGAAAGAATTACAATAAACTATTGATAAAAAATAGTAATTCACTTAAAACATTTTTACCATTATAAACCAGGCATGATAAAAGCAACGTTATCAAGAATTTTAAGCAATTGCTCGGGTGAACAACAATTCTCTTGCAGCTCGGGAATTTGTTGCGTCAAGCAAAGTAGAGGTCCTAAAGCGCACAGTAACGAATCGAGGAGGACCGACAGGCTTCCAGAAACCGCTATTTGACCCTAAAAAATAATTCTTTATTAGTCCATTATAGTGGCTGTTATTAAGTATGTACAAGATTAGGGTTATTGTAGATGTCGTTATCAACAACAGGGAAATTTGATCATTGCATTTTTGAGACATTTTTGATTGTTATAATTAAAAGATAATACAAGAATAATCCTGTCTTAATCTAAAATGACGACTAGTAGATTAATTGCTGGTTACAAAATTCAATTTTTATTTAAAAAACAAACAAAAATGAGTTATAAATTGTTCAGCCAAGTATGAATGGTGATGGCCATTTCAGTCTTTCAGACCTCGTCAAATTGGTGTATTCCATGTGCAATGTCTTGAAATAAATAACCTGATATGAATCACATAATTGGAGAGATAGCACAAAGCACTATATTTTGCCTAATTACAAGTGGCATCATTATTCGGGTCTACAAGGTAAACAACCGTTCAACTATCTTTATCAAAGCACATGGAACACGTTGGTCTGAAAGACCAAAATGGCCATCACCAGCTATCCATATGCTAGATGAATGATGGTTGAACGTCTTATTAAATGAATTACATTTCCTGGTCGTTTATAAGACAAGTTTGCCTTAATGGACTAAACGATTCTCAGTCGTCTACCTAGTAGACCCAAATTGTTGATGATGCCACTTGTAATTTGATAGAAGACGGCACTTTGTGCTATCTTTCCAATTATATGAAAAATAAGTTATTTTACATTTACTGACAGTACCTATATATCTTAACTGATGGACTTTTTACCTTGATCCTAAAGAAAGAAATCAGAAAGCAAACAACAATCAGTCCACCAGCTTCTCTTTTGATGTAGTTCATCTGGGTTGTTGTTACTTTCACAATTTTTTTTACTTCTTCAACATGTTTGTTTTTGTAAATATATAGTTACTGTTCGGACAATTTTTTTAAGGTTAGTTGTTGTTCCCGAGTTACAATTGTTTAAAGGAGTACTTTACCACTTGTAACATTTTTAATAATCAAATTAAAGTAATACTTAGATTATATTAGGTGTAGTATGAAGTAATCCATTATTTTTGTATGAAATTGAAGGCTTTGATTACTATAGTTAGACAAAAAAAATGAGACAGTCTATTTTGAAGCGACTTTTTCACAAGCAAAATTGTTCGCCATGGACAGGAAAAGATTGTAATCTCTTGGTGCTAAGACCGGACTATAAGGTGAATGCATACAAACCTCCCAATCAAGATCGTGGCGAGTCATTATCAATGGCCATACACGCCTGGCATCCTGATGGATAGAAAAGGCTGGGGATTTTTTTGTTCAGACGATCCAATTGATGATAGTATAGTTTCGAGTTAAGATTTTTGCCATAGGAAAGCAGCTCATAGTAGATAATTTCTGGCTAATCCTACCAAATGTAAGCAAAACCTTCCTGGCCATCAATATTGGCTTGGCTACCGTTTCTGCTGGCTCACCATGATTCGGCCACTACCGTTTTTGCCTGAAGTCATAAATGATCCACTCTTCATTACCAATCACCCACTGCTTCAGAAATGGGTCCTTTTTGTTGCGACTTAGCAGCAATTCACAGGTGGAAATTTGATTAATGAGGTTTTTTTTGCGTTAACTTTTGTGGCATTCATATATCACTCTTCTTTTTATATCCAGCCTTAATGAAATGATTCCAAACTTTGTTTTTTTGGGCTAGATGAATGGTGGCTGAACATTTCTTTAAATGTGAATCAAAAAGGAATAGACGAAACAAAAATTGCGCCTGGTTTTCTGTTGGACCATAAACAATTTTTACATTTTCAGTCATCTAACTTGTGTTTTCGCCTTTCTAAACTGTAAAAATATAGCGTATTTTCTTTTTGCTAGTATCCATCTTTGACATGCGCTTAAACAGAAGTGAGTTAACTAATCACAAAACTGCCAGAAAAGTTTTTTTAGTACGAAATCTCATCTTTCTAACGCCATTTAATAGAACCCGATCGGACTTATACAATGCCAGATACAGATAATAAAGCCATCTAGAGGAAAAATAATGGATTTCTTTTTGCTACACCTAATAATATATATGTTTATGTAGTTTAATAATACCTCATGCTCTTTTAATCTCCCACCGATTATTGTGAGACTTTCACCCAAAAGTTTCAAATGCGCAGCTACGTCTATCGGCTTGATCCCAGTGGCCCTATTCCCCCAATTCGAAGCGTCTTTCCCTTTCGGACTCGGTGGCGAAACACCGAGACCCCCTACCGTCGCACCCGACGATCCTAGAGTGAAACCGGACGCCTGCGCCGCGGCTGTCGATCCCGCTTTAACTCCGCCACCGACGCCCAAACCCGCAGCGCCGCCGCCTTTCTTATTGATGAACTTCGCCGTCGTCGCCGATGCTGTCTTAATCGGTTCTGGAAATGTTGTTTTTGTTGAGTTTAATCGTTTGGCGCGACGACGCCATGTAAATTTCTCGCTAGAGGATACTACAGCCCAAAGTTCCCCTAATCGTTTCGAAATCTGCGAGAAATTCAATAGAGGGTTTTCTTTGATTATTTTGGGGCGTACATCGCGTGCCCACAACATGTAGGCCGTGAAACGCGTTTTACCTGGAAATTTTCAAATAGAACATAATTGACACACACACCCGCCCGCGCTTTTAACGCACACACAAAACCCAGACAAGGCTTAAGAAAAAAATCATGCAAATTTCCATTCGTGTCCAATGAATGTTGTTGTGCCAATTTCGTTTACTGGAGTAAGTATTAATTAATCACAAACAAAAATTTGTTAATAATCATCAGTATTGTATTCAGGGTTTGAATTTAACGTTTATGAAAATTAAAATAGTCATACAGATTTCAAAACCCAAGCAATTAAAACAACTTATGGCAAAAATATACTGTACTAATAAAATGACCTTTACACTAGTGAAGAACTGAATGGAGAAAGAAGAAAAAAATATACTGCCATATACTCAGGGAGGTTACGGTTTAATGGAAGGTATGCATATACGCACAGGCATGCATAGGGCTCGTTAGGCCCTTAATATTTCCTCCCTTAGGACACTGCCAGCCCACCTCATCGAGGAAGGGATGTTTCAAAAGGGATATGTGAGAGTAAATCTACACTCCCAAGCTATTAGTGCATGTGGAGTACAGAAGTAACAGAATTACTAATACGAGGGTGACCTTTTATATTTCAGGAATAGAGAACACAAAAATAAATAAAATATCATACATGTGCGAACTGTTTTTCAGAATATTGTGTACCATTCAGAATTGAATGTCCGACATTGCTCTAATGATACAGTTACCACAAGTCCGTTTTTTCCGAAGAAACAAGCGATCATTTACTTCGAAATGCTTCGTGTACGAATAACTTTTGAAGGATTTGACTCATCTTGAAATACTCATACAATCGACTGCTGTTTATTTTCAGGCTCATACACATAGATCCATGATTTGTAACCTGTTACTATATAATAAACATGTTTTGAAGCACTGTAATCATATTTCTTTCAACAAAAGACCCTTTTTGAATGATTGTTATATTATGTGGGATACAAAGTGAACATTTTTTTAGCAGACAAATGTTCATGCAATATTGAATGTATGCTGATCCTAATAATGCCCAAGGATACCTTAATATCATATGATGATAATATGTTTTTAAACTACCTTCACAAAATTCATACAACTAAATTGTAGAATAATGAGGTTCCTCCCAGAATTCTATGAACTTGCACTAGTAATTTAACAATAGTGACATTATTAAGAATGTGGGCTTATGAACAATTTGTGTTCATCCTTGCATTCTTTATATGAGACTTAGATGCATGATTAATTTTTATGAAAGTCTGCTACGTTACAATATAATTCCATCAAATTCCTTTTTACTCCTCCACTTGGAGGAGGATGAATCAACTATGGTTCCTTATTTTTCACTCCTGAATACGCCACTGATTTCCTTTATAAATTTGGTGTATGAATTACATTCATTCATTTATATCACTCTTTATCAAATATTGCAATAACTTAACAGTACCATTAAAATACATCGAAAACCTGTTTTCATGGCCCCCACATATTTAGAAACATGATAAAAAAGCGTTAATTCAAATCTCATTTTTACATAATTTCTTGTTAACACAATTATTTTTTTCCATTTTGTTATCTCAGACATGTTCCTTATTGTTTTTTATCTCTCACCCTTATCCTTACGTTGTGTTTTTTGTGATTTCCCTACGATCTTCCCGTCCTTAATAACCAAGCGCTTTTTCGGCGACTTTTCCGTCATGTAGAGGGATTGCTGGGTGGCCGAGGAGCTATCCGTGTCATCAAGTCGCCTAAAGCCGCCCGTCCCTGTTTCGTCCTCATCAAAATCACTCTGTGAATCCTCCATGCTCTCGCTCGACGCGATCTGAGACTCATTGAAGTGCTCAGCTTCGAAGTCGGAGGCGCTCTCTTGACTGCCGATGTCACCGTAGTCGTGCGTGTTGAGCTCATCATCGGATTTCATGAATAACTGAAAGAATTCAGTTGAAAACATACATAAATAAAAATAAAAGACAAACAAATAAAAACTAAATTAAATAAAAATGATTTGAAAATAATTAATAAATTATTTCCACATTTAGGTCTGTGACTTTTGACTTGCGTTACGTAAGTACGTTAAATAAATGCACATTAAAAACAACAAATGGGCAAATACCCACGCCGGACATTCAATTACATAATGTACACCTGCTGTTGCATATCAATAAAATATTGCATAATGCATTTATTGAAGATGTAATATAAGCGATACTCTATCTGGTGGCAAAATTTGGAACCTTCTTCGTTGCCGACATATGTGTTTTCACGAGATTTGCTGACGTAAGCAACCATACGAAGTGGGAATAGTTTAAATTTCCTAGTTTATATAAACATCATGCTGTGATTTAGAATCATTGTTAAAAAGTGTTGTGTATCAGGATGTATTTCAAAGTCAACAAACAATAAGTTATTTTTTTAATAAGTTTCCTTCCAACTTGAAATATAAACAAATTAATTTCTAATTTAACACAAACACAATATAGCTAATGCTGTTTTAAATAAAACTGTATTTAATGGTGAATCAAATAAAACATTAAATAAACGCAATATTTAAAGTCGTAATAGTGAATCGTCAAATTAACATTTGAAATGATTGACATACAAAAATACACATGAATGTAGTTGTGTACCTTAAATGTGTTCATAATATCGCCATTGCAGTGCTGTGAATTGTATCTTCAATATTTAATTACAAAATGATCAAGAAATAATAAATAGTTGCCACTCTAACCCTCGAAGGGTTATTTCAATAATATATATATTTATATGCTGGCCGTAAAATAGAATGCTAGTGATCCAAGAGGAAAATTGTGTCAACACAACTCCAAGATATTTTATGACCAAGTTATACACAGCTTTTTGTGCAACCGATGCAATATTTGTTACAATATTAATCGAATAAAATTTATAAGTTTTTTTTTAGATCGATTAAATAGGACTTTTTTTTTGAGGTCTAGACATACAAATAACTATTTTTAAACAATGATTGTTAATTTAAAGAATTAAGTTTATTTGGATAACTTAATTACAGATGAAATATAATCAAAATAAGCACAAAATAGTGAGTGAAATGTACTAAGCTATATCTCAGGAACTATAAGTCTTTAAAATAAGCTTTCAAATTAAAAAAAAAAAATGTTAATAAAATATGTCATGAAAATGCTGGAAATAAATTTCAAATTTGTAATTCTTCCGGTAGGGGGTGCAATGAACATCAGTAATACTACACTTATTTCAAAAAAGTTCTAACAGAGGTATCCTAAAACGTCACTTTTTGAAATTATGATGAGTTTATGAATGAAAAATATTCTTTCTTTCTTTCTTAATCTTATCCTCTTTACCTATATTGGGTGTCGAGGTTATGAAAAATATTCAAGATTTTTTAATCATACTCTTTTAAATTAAAATTTGTAACGAGAAAATCATCCGACCAATAATTATTTTGATGTAAAAAAATGAGATAGCAAATTATCACAACTTTATGCATGCATTATTATTATTTACTTTGTATTTTGAAGGGCCAGGACCTAGATCAACTTAAGTTGTGATTAATCCTTTTTGCAGATAACATTTATTTAACCTAATTTACTTATGTTTATTTGCAATATATATCAAATAGCTTGTCATGTTGCATACAATTATTGACAAAAATTACAAAAATAAGTAATTTTATCACTGATATGTGGCGCAAAGTTAAAAAGTAGATAATTTTTCTCAAAAATGTCTAATGTAATGATATATTTTACAAAATTTTAATAGAAGAAGGGTCAAAAAGAAAGATATTTAGTGAAAACTGCAAATTTAAATTTTTGCCGTTAATTTAAACTTTTATGTTTCATATTTTTAATTATTGGATTACTCACATCGTCTTTTCGTGGCGAACCAAAATCAGGCTGCTTCCTGGGTGATCGCTTGTAACTGTCTTCAATAATATCTTCATAATCATAGTCCATTTTAGATTCTAATATCTAAAAAAAATCAAACAAGAGATAATGATATATAATTATGCAAAGCAATCGCCAATGTTAAAAATATAGTTTATAAAATTCTGTAAGATACATAAAAAAAATACACCCATACCTTACCAGGTGGCCATTTATTATACTTTTAAATTAAATATTGTTTCTGATTGTCAACTATTTATATAATGATATTATTATTTACAAACATTTATAATATATACACGATGTTATTGCCTTGGTGTTGGACGAAGATTTTCAAACCTGAGGAGTTTGAAATTTTGAGTTGTTTGTTTTCATAGCAAGACTTACTTTTCATAACAACTACTATTTAGAGGTTTTAATTTGACATTCTTTTTCAATTTCCATCATATTTTTTAAGTAATAATTCTAAACTCTTGCACATCATGGATATGAAGAGTAGATCCTGTATTTAGGCAGTAAAGCAAGGTATGAGTAAATATTTTGTAAATGTTTGACCATTATTAATTTGAGTAAACACAAATATTTAAAAACTTGCACTCTTATGGTATTTTTTTTTACACATACTGATATAATTTTTTAAATTAAAATCTTACGGATGAAGCTTCTTGTTTTTTTGGGACTAATGCAGCAGGCTGTCTTTTAAAATTCCTATCAATTTCGTCAGGAGACTCAAAGTCCATTAACTTGGAAGACTTCTTTCTCACACGTCCACTTCTAGAAACTCCCGTCACCTCTAAGTCTGTAAAAATAGAAGTAATTGGTCAAAATAGTGAATGTATTTTACTTCATACATACTTTTTTTGTACATGTACAGGAAAGTGGGTAGATATGGCAGTGGAGTAGATTCTGAATGAGTACATAATTCATTTTTGTTCAACTTTATTATGAAGTTTTGAAATAATAAAAAGGGATTTATTCATATTTTAACTGTTTTAAAATAAATATTTCAAAATGATTATTTAAATTAATTATTTTTACATGAAAATCAATCAAGAACACAGCATTACGGTGTGTAATTACCTGGCACGGATTTTTGGGTGATTTGGAATTTCAGCTTATAAAAAGATGTATGCAAATTTTTCCATACCAAAACTATTTAAAAAAACCTATGCCTGAAAGGGCAAATAATCCGCTTATTTGGTCTGTAGTAATACTTTTTTTTGTATGAAAACTGTGATTATGTCTCACATATTACTTAAAATAATTTGTAACAAAAGAAGGATTTTACTTGTGTAAGCGATTTCGCTGTAAACACAGAATAAGATTATCAAAAATATTTATTTATTTAGTCTTATATAACATCGTTATATGTTCCTCTCTACTTCTCAGTGTGAGGTGTTATGAAAAATAAATTATTTAAATAATGAAATGATGTGGTGGCCGTTGATCACAACTATGAAACAATTAAAATCTGAAAAATTCAGTGTTAACAGTATGAACGCTGATAAAATAATATAAACTGAACCAATCAAAATAATTTTCTTTTAATTGGTCCAATTTAAATTATTTCCAGAATAAATTTTATTTGTTGAAAAAAAAAATAATGTTTTACAAAACCAAAATACAATGCAATAAATGAAACTAGTATTTGTAATTTATGGAGATAAAATAAAACTACATAGTAAATTTTGATATAAAGAAAACACTTAACTTTTTTATACCACTTTTATTTAAGTGGTATAAAAAAGTTCAGTATTTTCTTTATATCAAAATTGAAAATGTACCATGAAGTGAACGCCTCCAAGATCCAAGAAGGAAATAGTAAATTTTATTTGTTGAAAAAAAAAATCTACAAAACCAAAATACAATGCAAAAATTTAGTTGTAATTTCGTAATTTATGGATATGAAATAAAACTACATCATTCATTAAAAAAAAAATATTTATTCATTAACACAGAAAATCATTAATCATCCTGTTTCCAACCATCTTCGTCACTGAAAAACCTCCTTTTCACTGAAGTATTCATGTACGGCCTCAAAGCCCATTCTGTATCTGCTGAATCCGCATTGTCTAGAGTACCCAACTTGATCTCATACAACTTTAACTGAAATCGTGGACCCACCTCATCCAATTCAATCTAAAACAAAAAGATTTATTTTTATAAATATTACACAACTTGTAATTACTGCTAGTATTATTATTAAGAAAATCATATTTATTTATTTTATTCATATCTACAAAATTATCGAAGTCTGCGATAATGCCACTTGCACCTCTTTTTATTAGAAAATGACAATAGCATTTACTCTTACAAAAATGTTACGATTTGACAAATACCTTATAAAATTATTGAATTGAATTTTCATCATTAAAAATAATAAAATATAGATATTTAAGGATATTTATGTAAGTAAAAACACTTGATTTATTTCACTTACTTGATTTGTATTATTATATGACTAATTTTGCATCTTACAAAATTATAAAGACTAATAAGTGAAACAAACTATAGTGTATTAATTTTCAAGAGGCAGTGGAGATAAACAAACCTGCCTGCGCGATAGCCACATGCGCACTTCAATAGACACTTGTGATTAGTTGTTCGGTAGTCCTTGTTGCTGGTTGGTTTGAATTTTGAGCCCCTCGTCAATTGCAGTGCTTTTGAAAAGTGTTTAAAAATGTCTTCTATTGAGTCAGGCTACACCACAAAGTGCAGGTAAATGTGTTGATACGCCCCCCCAAATAACAGTAATAAAGGAATATTTAAGTGTTGAGGTGAAAAACCCTGCATAATTTCGCTGTACACGTGATTGTGTTTGCAAGCGCTTCCTCTTGACTATTAATACACTATGTGTTCATATTTACTTAAAGAATCTTAAATATTTTCACAATGGTCGCGGCTAGAGATTTTTTTTATTTTTAAGTATTGTCTACATTACAAATCCTTTTTCAATATTTGGATTTAATGTTTATTTACCACAAGTACCAAACTCATCTGAAGCACTTACAGTAATTAATACGAGCAAACATTTGTTATGTACTATAAAGTGCATTTTATTCAAATGAAACATAAAAATAATTACCTGTCTGTCAACTTTCTTATAAGTATGATGCCTGAAGGTAATATAATCATCATGGTTCGCAAAAGTAATCACCCTCTTAGAATCCTCCTTCGGCACAGGAAACAAATACTTCAAAATCGACATTGTCCTTAACCCTAATTGAGTCTTAAAATTGTGAAAAATCAAATGGGGATACTGTTCCGACATGGTCCCAATATCTGGTATGTCATGCCTCATCACAACCCCAGACATGTTGAAATATGCTGTTGGGCCATAAGGTAAATGGCAAACCACCAATCCGTCAGGAATACCTCTGTGCTCATGGACTATTATGAAGTCAGTGACGTCATTTGCCCGGCAAGCATGAATTAGTTGTTTCATTTCATAATTACCACGGTTCATTCGCTGAGCATTCGGGAATATTAACCGGAGTTCTTTAGCAAACTGTTTCAATTTCGAGCTAGGGTCACGGGATGTTGTGATTACAATCTTCGGATCTTCAACTCCAGCATAGCGGTATTCGTCGTCTTGGGAGTTAGCAAAAGTGCCTCCGCTTTCACCACCTTAATATAAAAACAATTTATTAAAAATTGAACTTGCACAACTATATATTTTTATTATATTATTAATTTTATTTTTAATATGGGTTCTTTACTGGTTTAAGAGGTATCTTTAGCACCTATTTTTTTGTAATATTTAATTTTTTTTCCGAATGACTTGATCAATAAAAACTATAGTGATGAAAAAAATATCTTTCTTTCTTTGTTAATCTTATCCTCTTTTACCCGTATTGGGTGTAGAGGGTAGAAAAAAATATAATTCTCATTAAAATATTTCGAATTTCGGGTTGTCAAAATATAGTTTAGAAAACAAAGAATTAAATATGATAATAAACAACTTTTCGAATTTTTGGTCACGAAAAAATGAATACCTCCTTATTTAAGAATCATTTAAACTATAAAAATGATATAAAATTGACTTACCAATCTGTGTGGCCTTTTGTGGTCCTTCATCCTCCCACTCAATTTTTTTCTGCAAGTGCAAAGCTTTCTTCTGCAGATCACCATGTATGGTCGTGTTGTTTTCTAAATTCCTGCGTATCCTGTCCTTTTTATCCTGAACACTTTTCTGTTTATCCTCCACACTCTTCCTGTACAGGTACTCCCTGCGTAAACGTGCTTGTCTTCTCAACATTTTGTTAGAATTGTTCTTTTTATTGCCAGAATACTAAGTTACAAATTCGTTTTATTAAAATTATAAGATAAATTTATTTAAGTTATTATCTTTTACTTCACTTTAACTTATATTACACGACGGCGTATTCTATTTTATTAAAAGAATATTGTGTTGAAAATTCACTTTATTTTAAATAATACATTTAGTAAATTTCATTAGTTTTTTTTTTAAATATGTTTTAACTTGTAAGTGATAATTATGTGTCTGGTTTATTACACATATATTTAAGCACTATTTTCCAGTATATTTGCGAAATGTTCAAGTAAACTCAAAACGCGTTCGACACATGTTTGCCAAACATAACCTCAAAGAAATTCATACAAAAATATGGAAGATGGAACCTGTTATTTCGAGCAGTAACGTATGTAACAGTTCCAAAGTAACAGCTCCTTTAACTAGTTCGGAACGGAACTGTTCCAAACTAACTTATTATTATTACATTGTTCCAACACATGAAAAATGTTACATGAATTTCCTTCTATTTTCAAAGTATTACGTTTAAATGCATTTTACTTGGATTCTTACATTTGTTTCGTACCGATTTAGTTGGATCGATAGCAACCTAGGATAGGGTTATAATTATATAACTGGAATAAATTTAATTCACAATCATTTTTTTCCAATACTGTAAAATAATAAATTTCCAATTATTGTAAATAGGTATTACTGTAAAATTGGAAAAATAACACACTTAAACACTGAAAAGAAAATCTATAAAGTAATTATGAAAAGTAACTAGAAAGAAATCAAATAAGTTTCTTGGATAAAAACAACCTATCACTTAAATATAATTTTAATATACTGGGCAAAACTGGACTTATTTTGAGGAGAGGATAATATTATCTAAAATGTATCACAAATTACAGTCTTTACTGTGAACTTTACTTTTATAATTTTGTGCGGACAATGGTGAACGCTGCGGAAGATACGGAAATTCCACCAGCGGTCACCGCTCTAAGTTGTCATTTTTTTTTTTAAAGGCATTTGAAAGAGTTATAAAATTCCATTTTATTTATAAATTCTATTGAATTTATCAGTGAATTTTAGAAAATAATTTGATTTTTCAGACCTTCATTTTATAATAAATTAATAGCTTTGTGAGAAGAAGAATCTAATATATTTTTTTAATTTAGTTAATTTATCAAAAATTAACCAACGAATCCCGCTACCTGAAGATTATCACACCTAATCTGATCATCTGATTGTATTATAACTCAATTAAAAATTGTAAATTATATAAAATAAACAATAAAGATACATAAAATATATTCAAAACGAGGATTTTTATAAACAAAGCAATTGTTTTTTGTAAATTTTGTTTTTTATACGATTTTGAGCATAAAAATGAAACTAATGAAATGCAAATAAAATCCTATTCAACATGTGTACGTTATATTAAACAAAATGCTATTAAATATCTGTACGTTGAATAGGATTAAGATATCACATTTTATTGATTAAGATAACTATTTGTTTCACGAAATTGTAATTGAATAACACTTTTATATATGATTTTTATTCCACTTACCTACCAACTGCAATTGCTTAGTTCAACTCTTGATATATTAAATTTCAATAATAAAAATTGATATATTAAAATTAACTTCAATTGTTTACAATTTTGTATAGTCTCTAATATATAAAATGGGAATGTACCATACAATTTATTAACAAAAAAAAAATACTTACAGTATTCTAATCTCTGTATTCACTTAATTTACATTAAAAAATAATCGTATGCTTTTTATTTGTTAAACTCAAGGGTAGGATCCCGTTCGGTCGGACGACGTCAATTTTAGGGAGAAAAAAAATGCCGATTCAAAACACTCACCCTCCGTCTTCTGTTTTTTCGCCTGAAAGTCCATCCTTCCGGTTGTCCTCAAACGAAGGGGAAAATCGTCCCTGGGGCGAATCTGTTGGCGGTTATTGCGTACGCCGCTGTTGCATATTGTAAATAAACATTTGTTTTAATTTTATTTTTATTATTTTTGAGGTTAGGATGCTTGGGACGTTCGTTACATCGAAACGGCTTTGATTTTATCTATGCGCAGAAAAGTCTTCATTTCGAAAATGACCGACTTGGAACAGTTTTCGCAAGTTTTAAAGTAACTGTTCCGATGAACACATTTTTAGAAAACAATTTCGGAGAAGTGTTAGGGCATAAGACGGTATTGCCACAGTATAATTTTAGTAGAATTAGAACTATATTGTGCTATAGGGCCAAGGTAGATCGAGTGACACATATATACATATGTGTAAAGGTATGCTGAAATAGCGCCTCACATAGTTTCAACGCCCCCCTTGCTTCTCACCTCCCTTTCGGTCATTCAGACCTCGTGACGTAGACGAATTCGAATATTTTCGCGCGTACACCGGCGAAAACAAGCATAACCTATTTTCACATTGCGTGCTTTCTACTTCTTCGTTTATGCCCGTTCATTGTTTCATTATTTAGTTATACTTTGGTCTTTCAGCGACCATGTGAAAAGTAAATTTGAAAATTGTTATCACCGGGCGTAATACATTAATTTGTTTGTCTGCGGGACATTACACATTTTTGTATTATTTTATTACTTTGATCCACAATATTTTAAAATGTTGCACTCTTTAGGTTTTTACACAAACAAATGCACATACTATGGTAACTGAGTAAAAATGCTAATAACTAAATTCATTACTACACTGTATTATTATAAAAAAATACATTTTTATAAGCATTGAAATGGTCACATCGTGACTGAAATATGCATTTGCAATCAATAAATTTTATGAAGGAAGAAGACTCAATCTTTAATTTACTCGTACACTTTTATTTGTACGCAATAAATACAACTTAAGTAACGACTTTTGAGGTTATTGTTTATTATAATTTTATTACGATACAAATATTAAACAATTTAATTAATATTAGTATTTTTATTTTAGTAATAAATATAATAAAATAAAACGAAAATTAATTAAATTAATATAACCTAAGGCCGTATTCTAGTTTAGTCGATAACGACTCAAAACGAAGATGGAGCGATTCCAAACAACGGTTGAAAGAGAGAAAACTCCGATTCGATATCGTTTAATTTATTATTCGATAGCTATTTTAATCATATTTAAAGCGTGCGCAGTGAGTTACTGTGACGTCATGAGGTCTCCCATTAAATTCCCCCCACTCTCAAATTTTCTATTCCATCTATCCTTTATACATATACTCAAGCGTCGTTGCTATAGGGCTTCCATTGAAAATAGAGGACCATAGAAAAGATGAGGATTTCTCTCCCTATTAAGCGTGGTTCGACATCGCTCCGAAAGTCAGACTTCGTTTTTAAACGCAATAGAGGGAGGGGATCGACTCATTCGGAATGGAAGAAGAATTCATAAGGTTTGTGCTAAGGGATTCTTTTTTGATTAGAGTTGCTCTTCATATAAGTTTTCTATGATTTGAAATTAGAGGGAAATGAAATGGTGCGATACCGAATCACGGTTGATAGGGAAAGCCGCTATAGCTTCTAATTCGGTTTGCTACATGAATTTTATTGCAGCTTAAATATCTTTTAAAAGCAATTAAAGAAACAAATATGTATCTATGATTTTTTTTATTTTTTTTTGTATGGCAACAATGACTGTCTCAATCGTACGCGAGTTATGGCGGCGGCGCATTAAAATCGCTTGACGTTTAGTTGGTTTTGTGATATACCGCTGTATAAATAAGGTTTATAATCCGACCCATTTTTCCCGTTTCTTCTAAATAAAATGGGGAAACGCAAGAATCAAGCCTTGATCGATTCGGAAAGCAGCAACGACTCAAACAGCGATTTAGACGACAGTGTGAGTAATTTACCGTTATAGGTTAAGGGCGCCCCATTTGAAATAAACTAATAAAAGCTTGTTCATTTATTACTTTCTTAATATCATCTTTAAAATATCCGCCATGAAAATAAAAAAAAAAAACGGAGCGTTTTCAATTATAATTCGTACTTTTTTTTTTAATTGCATGGCTGTTTTCTATGCTTTGATATGATGCATGAAATAAGTGTGTCTCATGTGTTTGTTGCCAAAATTTTAAAAACAGCGCGTGTGTGTTTGCGTGTGCCCTTGGCCAAAATAAAGTTGGCCTTTATTGAATGTACACCTCATATTGTTTATAGCAAAATAATTTTGTGTTTAACCTATAAAATCAATATAGATTGAAATTTAATTCATTCCACCCTTTGTTTGAATATAAAAATTTCATTTTATATACTGTATTTAAAGGGGATACTTATTTTTAGTCAGATAAAGTATTTGCATTACAAGGAATTATTAAACGCTTATAATGGCTTTGTATTATTTGATAGCCTTAATCGAGGCTATTCTGTAAGGAAAATTTTAAGCCTGACGTGTACATTATTAATTAACATCACACTATGTATATGAATATCAGTTACTAAAGTTTCTCAGACTGTGATAATAAAAAAGTAACGATGACGTTGAACTTTACATTTCCTATACCGAATAGCCCCGAATGTCGCAATCGTAAAATTCAAAATGAAATAACAAAAATATGGTTGTATAAGTAGAAATGTTCAAATAAAGGGAATTTTTTGAGTAAATCATCATTTTGTAGTGCTAGAATTTAGTTCTTGTTTTTAAAATGGTAGATGTAATAAAGAATTAATTGTAACTATTCTAGTTTTTAATATCTCTTATATTTAAACATTCGTAGTTCATATTAATGAATTTGTCTTGGAGTGGAGTATATAGAGTTGTACCATATGATTGAGAACTTTTCCCCTCTAGTGAGCTTCGAAGTTTTTCTTTATTTTACGTTTTGTTAGCACCAGTGAATAAAAACATATAAAACATTTATTTTATCAAATCAAATTCTTCAATTTGTTAGAATAACAAAACCTATCGAAAAGTCTTAATGACCCAATATTGTAAAATGCAATAAGTTGTATGTTTTCTTTCTTCCGCAAATTTTTCATTTATTATTTTTAGATATCCGACACGATATGGTAAAAGGGGATACTGATTATATATATATATATATATATATATTTAGATTTGAATTTAGAAAAAATAAAAGTTTACATTTATGGCTGTGTGTAATCAATCAAAATTATTATTTCAGGAATTCTTAAACTTAGCGAAAAAGAAGAACAAGAAGAAAAATACTGCGGCGAGTGCCTCGTCCGGTTCAAGCTCCGACTCGGATTCCGATAATGAGGAGAGCCACAAATCTAAGAAGCCCAAGAAACGGGCTTCCGTGTCGTCGGACTCTGAGAAAGAGGAACCACCAGCCGCGATGGAAGAGGACGACGATGATGATGAAGGAGAAAACCGTGGGAATTCCGAGCCCGAGGAAGGGGAAGTCTCAGATTCTTCCGAGATGTCGGAGGAGGAGTTTAATGACGGTTACGATGATCAACTCATGGGAGACGAAGAGGATCGGACGCATCTGGCTAGTTTGACAGAGAAGGAGAGGGAGACTGAGATTTTCAAAAGGATAGAAAGGCGTGAACTCATGAAGCACAGGTGAGATTTTTGATAATTTGTAAACTATATTTATTAATAATGGAAAAGTCTAAGGTCATATTTATCAAATTGTTGGAGAGACAAAATATTATTATACGAAAAATGTTTACTTTTTCAATATCTGCAACTGTTATTTGAAGTGTTTTTTCGATAAAATTTTCTCCATATTTATGAAATTGTTATTGACAACACTTTTAACTTTGTTTGTATAACTGATATTTATTTAATGACGGTAGTTTCGATGTCATTAACTGACTGCTAGTAAAAGCCTTAACAATTAGTAAATAAAAAATTCATTTTCGATAAAATAAAGATAGCTGTTATTTTAACATTAATAAAATGTTTCTTGACTTTTTTTGTATATAACTTAATAAAAAAATATGTCTGGTAAACCTAAACCTAAAATAAAATATATAAATCGATATTTAAAAAAAAAATTAATGTAAATTTTGTTGAAAACATTCAAAAATATGTTTTTCATGGACTCTTTTTCTTAAATCATTATACCTCTTTTAGATTTTTTATCTTCTTCTCAAATCTTTATAGCCTTCTAGGTATAATGGATAGAAGAGGCTTCTGATTCTGATTTACCTTCTACCCATTCTTTTCATTTTTCTTGACTTTTGGCATTATTTTCATATCTTCTAGTGTTATTATTTTCTTCATCTCTATTTCTTAAATTCGATCAATCCATTTTCTTCTCTGTTTCCCGTTTTTTTATCTATGGTACTTATTAAGGGTTACCGAGTTTATCTGCTACTTAATCTCCACACCGTATAAAATGTTTAGTGCAAATAATACCCAGTTAAAAGTACTAATTGAGCTTTCCGAGTGTGTATCCTCAAATTAATTATTAGTAATTTAAATAAATATAGAACCAAACCTCGACACCCAGTACGGGTAAAAGAGGATAAGATTAAGAAAGAAAGAATTTAAATAAATTCATTATGAATAACAGTATATTTATATATCATTGTAAACAAATAGCTGCCTATACAATTACTTTTTTTTACTCGAAATGTGACATTATCACCAATTCGAGATTTAGATTTAAAAAATGCAATCAATTCCACATATGTTCGAAGACTAGTTATAAAGTAGTTGGCCTAGCTGACATTTTGACAGGATTAGTTTTTGTGTGTGAGTGTGTTTGTGTGGTTGTAGATTTGAGATTAAGAACAAGCTGAGGCAAGCGAAGAAGGCGGAAAGAGCCAAGGAGAAACCGAAAGAGAAGCCACCCAAGGACAAGGACAAAGATAAGGGGGACAAGGAGTCGGGGGCAAAGAGCTTGCAAACGGATTACAGCTCTATCGATCACAAGGAGCGCAGTAAGGAGAGAAAAAAGAACATCGAAGAAAACAGGGGAAAGGTAAGGTGTTAATAATCGATTTAATGTTTAATAACATGTTGGTCAATTAACTTCATAGATACATTATGAAATTAATCAATTTTATAAGAATTTATACATTAAGCTAGTTTTGTATTAAATTTTAATAGATGTAATTCTTTAACTAAGAAAACTAATCACTAGGAGCGGGAGGTACCACATTCGATTTAATTGGGTGCGGCATACGAACTGCTTTCCCAAACCAAAATCTTTAATCCTTATCTAACAGATAGATGATAATTATTAAATATTCATATTCAATTTCAATGAATTAATACACGTAAAAATACTTTCAAATATTTTTTGCAATTGCTACAATTGTTTTGCCTCATAGTATTGAAATCGAAGAATTTTCAGTGTTTATAATTTATTTAAATAATGGTTGCCCTTTCTCCTACTTCTAAGTAGGAGAAATTATTTAAGTAATTAAAGTCTCCAAAACCAACATGAAGAAGATTAGTATATAATTTAATTTAATCAAATATGCATGAAAAGTAAGCATCTTGTGACTTCTAAAATATTGTAAATATCATTGTGAATACATTAAATTTTGAATATGCATGTTTATTTTTACAAATCTTTTATCTCAGGTCGATAAAAGGGTGAATGCCATGGCAGAGCTAAAAGCAAGGCGTGAGGGCAAACAACAGAGGGAAGCAGCGGAAACAGCGAGGCGGGAAGAGCAAAGAAAGAAGGATGAAGAGGAAGCCAATTTGTCTTCAAAGAAGAACGATATTAAATTAAAAGCGTCAGATATTTATTCAGATGATAGTGAAAGTGACGGTAAGTTAAAAAATAATAATAACGATTTATTAACATTATAAACTTTTTATAAAGTTACAAAATTTTAACATATGTCAAAATATTATAATAATTAACAAAATTTAATATATATATATATATATATATATATTCAATGACCCCTTTCTACCCACATGGGTAAACAAAATTTAATACACTTTGTTAATTACTATATTATTTTAAAATATGTTATAATTAGGCAGAAAAACAATGCCCTTGATAAAATTTTAAATACATCTTTTAATCATAACCGTATTTTGTTCTCAGTGAGATATTTAATGCAAAGAATAAAAAAAACATATATCATATATTTTTTCGGGATTGGTGTTTTTGTTGATTTGAACAACTATCAGTATGAACTATTCAATGCATACTTTTCAAGATATATGTAAAATTATATATGAAATTATATCAATTATATATGTAAAACTTATTTCAAATGGAATACCCAGAGTACATTGATTTGATCAAATTTCATTTCAATTCGATGCATACTTTTTTAAAATATTCCCGAAATCTATTTTAAATGGAACCCTTTGCAAAGAATTGTCCTTGAATATTATACCCCCATTGTGGTACAATTTCAATATCAGGATAAACTTACCTAATAAATTAAATTGTTAAATAGCATAAAAATAGTTATTGTTTTCTTTATTTTAATATCAAAGAATTGTTTTGTATAGCTATAGACTTTGTGTGGTTAGATCTTAGAATCTGTCCTACGCCTGTTATTTTGTTGATATCAAAAAAAAAAACTATAAAGTGGTATTTTATTATGGTCTTAGGAGTTGATTTCTGTGGTTTTCGGGTGTTTGCACGTTTTTATTGCGTTAAAACAGCATTTAGTAAGGAAATTAGTGAAATTATTTTTCATTGAGCGTTTTGCGTTTTCATCTGTACATTAGTTCTCAACACAGACCATAGATTGACATCCACCGGAATGATACCCCACATTTTCTTTTTTCTTTCTCTAATTTAATTCTTCTTCTGCTGTCTCTTGTTGCTCCTTAGGGCCTAATTTAATTCAAACTATTAAATAACTTCTTTCAATAAAGAAAAAATCCCCTTTTATTTCATTTATGCCCGTTTGCACCGCCTTGTTTAAGTACTCCTTAGTGCTAAGTAATCCTTAACTTATGACATTTGGTTTGCACCGCGCGCACACGATGTCTAAGGTCTCCTTAAATTTAAGCCCCCGATGTTGGCGGCTTAACTTCACTAAGGGTTCCTTAGCGTTGACGTACGGCTAATTTTAACCTATAAATTTATAGATAACGAATAAAGTAGAGAAAGCGAATGATAATGTTATAAAAAAAATGGTTTCTTCTGATTACTATAATGTTTATAGCAGTAATAATTCTCCCAAGTAATTGTGATTTTCTAAAATTAATAATAATTTTCTATGATTTCAAAGTTAGCAAGCGAGAATAATAGACGACATGAAGTTAGGCACTGACTTTCCACTAGATTTTCCCCCAACTAAGGAGACCTTAACTAAGCGGAGATTTTATATGAGCGGTGCAATCCAATCTCTACTATTCTTTCCTTAACTTTTAAGGAACCCTTAACTAAGGAGGCCTTAAAGTAAAATCGGTGCAAACGGGCATTAATCTATGCAATATCTTGACATTACATAACCTAATCACCGATCTCTTTTTTTATGGAATAACCCTTTTTAATGTATCTGTTTATGTAATGTATTTCTATCTTCAAAACCGTTTATTTATGTAACCCAGATCACCCCTTTTTTATGGAATAATCTTTTTTATTTTATGCCTAATAACTTAAGGGTGCGGTTTAGAAGAAAGAGATAGCTATACAAATATGGGCAATCACTAATTTGAGTTAGATTGTTGTTGTGATCAATGAACAATATTGTATTATACATTAAAATAATTTTAAAATAAGCAGGAATTTCATCAGATAAATTAAAAATTATTTTAATGTTTAGTTTCTGTGAAAAATAATTATGAAAAACAATGAAAATTGATCAAATTTATAGCAAATTTTAAATTAAATTTTTGTTAATAAAAACTTGTGCAATGAAAATTTAAAGGATTTCACTAAATTCTGCATTCAAATAACTTAGCAGACATGACCTAATAATTTCATTATTTCTTACAATTTTCTTTTCTAACTTAAACTAGTAAATTGACGTAATACACGAAAATTAACGATTTATTTTTTATTTAGACTAATACTTTATACTTGGTAGATAAAAAATGTAAATACACATTCATATTATGAAATACAAAAGAATAGCTCTATTTTCAAACGATTATTTCTATTTTACTATATAGCTATCTCTTTCCACTAAACCGCAACCTTAATAAACAGTATATAAATAGAATTGAATATTTCTTAATTTTTGTAGTGGCTCTGAAAAAAGTCGATTTTGCATTCATAACTGTAGTGTTAAAAAGACAAAAAAATTATTGCTATCGCCATTTCGTGATTGTAAGTCGTATTAAACTTGCGGTACGTTCTTGATTTGAAACATCTGGTTTGAGTGCTGTAATATGGTCAACTTTACTCTGAAGTGTAGGACACATTCTAGGATTGAGCACTTTGTGGTACATTTTTACACTTGTAAATTCATTTGTTTGTTGTCCCAATTACCTGAACGACTTTGGACTTCCTCTTAGGAAAGCCACAGTTGTAATTACAGGAAAAGGACTTTACACAGAACAGCTGTGTCTAATATTTTCATTTTTAACTCTATGCTGAAAAATATTCTCATTTGCTAATAACTGAATAAACTATACAAGTGGTATAAATAAAGTACATTCTTTGTTTGTACCCCTACACCACCATTATGGTAGATGGGGATTTTAGATTATATATATATATATACATTCTTTGTTTGTTATTTAGTTATCAAAGAATTATGATTCATTTTTACCTCATTAATTAGGTGGGGAGGAAAAAGAGTCACCACCACCAGCCTCTCGAGCGGGAACACAAAGATCCAGATCATCGTCCAGTTCCTCTTCGAGTGATAACGACCAAGGTTCTGATGACGAGCGGTCATCGGCTGCCAAACCTAAATATGTACCCACAGCGGCCGATTTAAACTCGGTGCGGCTTTCCCGGCATAAACTGGAACGTTTTGTCCATCTTCCCTTCTTCGACCGGATAGCCAAGGGCTGCTTCATGCGTATAGGTATTGGCACTCACAACAATGTCGCAGTTTACCGAGCAGCGGAGATCACTGGTGTATACGAAACGGCAAAAATATACAACTTGGGAAAAACTAGAACAAACAAGGTGAGTTAGGGACATTTTACAATCGCCCCCGGAAACGAGAATGGAATGGAAACGTGAAAGATGAATCATTGGATTTATGTGTATTGATTTAAAATTAACTAGGAAGGGGCTTTATGGACTTTCTGTATACAATCTGCTCTCATTCCTAAGCACAAAATTTATTTTTTTTATGTTTCAGTGATTCTGAATAAAAAAAAAATCATGTTGATTGTTGTCCTAAGTTGCAAAAAAATATAGCAAATATTTTTTAAATGTGAGCTATACATTTTTCTTGTACATTTTTAAATCAGCTATACGAAATTTTGTATTAGTTTATATTAAAGCTATAAGGAATTCTATATGGCTCACTTAAAAATGGACAAAGAAATATATTACATATACAAGGTGGCCAGAAAAGGTGTGATATTCTCTAGGTAAAGTGGTTCATTGATTAATTTCAAGCAGAAAATTTAAGCCAATTTAAAGAAATGTAAATTTGAAAACAGTGGATCAAACAAGTGTCTAATTTAATAATAATCATAAATTTAAAAATCTGGAAAAATGTCATATTTGAAGTATACATCAAAAATTAAAGATTAAAGTAAATGTTCGAATTGATAACTATCCGTTTCTAAACAGATCTGGAGCCGCCGTGGAATAGAATTAATTACTCGCAGCAACATCATCTTAAATTTTACAAATGTGTAATTGATTGTGAGTTCTATTGATTTTTTCAAAAATATTTAGAAAATAATACCAATTTCCAGAGACACATTTAATATTTTAAATGCCTCGTGAGATGTAACGAGGAAGAATACAATATTTTTTTATTTAGATTTTTTATCCAAAATTAATCAACGAATCATGCAACCTGAAGATTATGACACCTTTTCTGACCACATTTTATATTTGCATGGCTCACCTAAAAAAAAAAAATTGGAATTGTTTAGTTTTCATTTTAAAACAATGGCCACTTTTATAATGACTAGACAATTGGGGTTTGAATCTTTGAGGCGTACGGTATATTCACATGATTCTGTATAAAACTAAAGTCCATGACTATTTAGGGAACATTAACATAGAGATACTAGTTCACTATCGAGCAGCATATCGTATCCAGTCGATAGTGTATGTCCGCAAAAGATTATTCTAATAGGTATCAAACAGAAGATTTCCGTCAAATTCGCACAATAGCTTGGCAGGTACCGCAAGGTTTTCAAGATGAGTTTTTTCTTAGTATAAGCATATTTACATTTTTTCTGTTGCTAAATTATGACACATTAAGTAAAGAATTATCATTACTTTATTTCACAATAAAAATGTAAAATTTGCTAGCATTATATTACATTTTTTTATTAAAATGATGATAGTATAAAACCTTCATACTTATGACATTCTGTTTATCAACTAATTATTTTAAAAGTAGAATGCATAAATTTTGATATGAAATATTATTTTTTAAGGAATCAACAAATATTAGAAATATGGATCTTTGTTGGACACATTCTTAACAGAGATCCATATTTCAGAAATACTTACATTTTAGACATATTTTTAATTTAACCCTTCAATAAAGTTCGAGTGGAAAATAGATTTTTCGAACAAACCAATATCAATGCAGTGATTTTAATTGAAAAAAGAATTTATTCACTTGGTCACAGTTATTTAAATAAATCAAATAAAAATAATTTGAAAATAATTAATTAATAAATAATTTCCTCTTTAGCTACTGTGACATTTTAACTACATAGGTACTTTAACAAATGTCCAATAATTTGCTGTTGCATAACAATAACATATAGGTTTTTTTTAATAGCAACATAGTCGAGTGTCATCATTTTTGCACCACATATAAGTGCCTGCAATAAATTAAAAAAGGACAATAACAGCAACACATTGTTGACTTACTGCGCCAATTCCATATTTAACTAGAATAGCTTGCCTTAGAGCTGTCTGGTTGCAATAGAAGGGCTCATATAGAATATTAACTTGCCTCAACATCGAGTAAATCCATCAAGTGTTGCCATATTGTAAGTCAATATTATGTAAACTAAAAATGCGAAAAATTCCCTGAATTTAATGTCTTTAAAAACAGCTGACATTAATTCAACCCCTAATCAAATATACATTATACAATCATTTGATAGCTGTATAGATATTTTTTTTAATTGACTTTTAGAGTAAACAGTATGAATGTTGAATTATTATTGTATTGAGTAATTGTGTTGGTTTCCAGACTATTTCTTGTTATTAATATTATTATTGTATGATAATAGGGTTGCAAAGTGAGACATGGTAAAGGTGAGCGTGTCTTCAGACTGGAGTTTGTCTCAAACCAGGAATTTACGGAAGCTGAACATCAGAAATGGATCGAGGCTTGTGCCGAGGCCGCCATTGCCATGCCAACGAAAGAAGAAATCACTCAAAAACAAGCGGATATTAAAGAGGCTCTAAATTATGAGTATAACGAGAAGGACATTGACAGAATAGTAAGTATTGCACCTGTTTTATTACAACAAAAAAATAACTTCCTTGAATTTTAGTTATTAATTATGATAATTTATTAACCCTTTGCACTCTTTTTGCAACAATTGAAAATATCAGGACAAAAACGAGAAATTATTGAATTTTGTGACACTTTCCCCGGTAATCCTCGGTTGCACATTGGTGGTTGCTTCCAAAAATAACACACTTTTCTTTTAGATTACATGTATGTACTTTTAACTAATATATAATGTTGGAGTTTTTGGTAATCCACTAATAGTTACTAGGTTTGAGTACAAATTTAGTCCATATAAAACAAAAATTTTTCATTATTGAGCCAAATGACAGCTATAAAAGATTATTGAGAAATTTCGAAAAATACATTAGTATAATATTAAAAAACTATTTACAAAATTTTAGATTATATTATTTAATTTTTTTTTTAATTCAACTCAGAAATAATAATCAATAATTGTCACAAACTTATTGGCAAGTCTTTCCTGTCAATTTTAGGAAGAATTTTTATGTGATCGAAAATGCTTCTTTATTGGATAGTACTGAGTGATTTTGTTACAAATGTTTTTCCTAGTATGTAGAAACCGTGGATCTCAAAAACGAGGTGTAAATTCTTACACCTCGTCTAGATGCAGGGCTAATTTTGCCTACTTATATCGAATATTATTATTGTTTAGAATATTTGTACTAAAATGCAAAGCATTATTCTTTTATGATACTAAAGTTGCTACCTACTTGAAGTTAATGGAAGCTCTTTGCTAGTGCTAATCGAATTTATTATTAATTTTTTGGTGTAAAGGCTAAGGTATGGTCACAGTTATTTAAAATACATTATTTCCTCTTTAACTACTGTGACATTTTGACTTATGTTACGTAAGTACTTTAAAACAACTACTTTTCGGGCTTGTATCCTGCCAGACGTTGAATTACATAATGGACACCTGCTATAATGCAACAATTTTTTATTCCAGAATATTTAATGTAAAGAACAAAAAAAGACACGTGTTTTGGGATTCAGTACAGCTCTGCCTTACATAATTACAGAGTTGTTAAATTATTTTTTTTAATTTAATTTACATTTCATAGATTAATTACTTTTTTAATAATTAATTTTGAGAAAAAATTGTTTATCATTTTGATTGTCATATCAAGATTGCTATAAACCAATGATGCAGACCTATTAGAATCAGGTGCTTTTAAATGTTTGATTCCTTTTAGTTGATAGAAAAGCTTGGGCAAACGTTTATCTCTCTCAAATGGATAAAACCACCTCTGTTTATGGGATTTTTAGTGTTTGAATTAAATTATTCTATATGAGTGTGTACAGTCATCCCCTTCTCAGAGACAAAACGATCTATTGTGGCTCAATGTATAGAGCCTTAAATTAATAATTCTTGTTGAGGAACACTAGTTTAAATTTTAACTAAAAACAATGAATGAATCTATATGCTGTGGTGTTATTTTTTAATAATAAATTTTCATTTCAGTTAAAAGAGAAAGATAGATTTAAACAAAAGACTTACAACTATGCGATGAAGAAGACACAGCTGATGAAAGAGCGTGATTCGGCGTTGTCGCGGGGCGACGAAGAAACCGCCCGGGAATACAACAAGAAAATCGCCGATCTGGAGGAGCGCGCCTCGGAGCTGGACAAGGCGCGAACCTCGACCATTTCCAGCATATCATACATCAACGACAGGAACCGGAAGAAGAACGTCGCGGAAGCGGAGAAAGCGATCATGGAGGAAGTGCGCGCGAATAAAGGGAAAAAGATTGATGATCCGTTCACGAGGCGGTCCACGAAGCCCAGGATGAACTTCAAGGCTGTGCACGCGGAAGAAGCGGCCGCGGAGCGGGCTTCGCAGGTCGTCGAGGAACGGGAGGAGGTGGAGAAGGAAGAGGAGAAGAGCAAACCTGCAGCAGCGCCTGTGCAAGTTTCTCAGGATGATCTCTTCTCGGCGCATGATTTCGATATCAAAATTGATCTGGAATTGCCAACGCCACGTAAGTTTAAATATTTTAAAACTTTATTTTCTTTAAGAGGCTAGGGCATAGTTTGGGCTGCAACACCAAAGGTAGAAAAATACTTTTCCATTTTGAATTATTCACATACATTAATAACAATAATAATGAACAGATTTGTTAATATGCACTAAATTCGGATTTCATTTAATTTAACACAAAGTGATGTGTGAATCAGTATGAACACACTCATTGAAGGAGTTGGGATAGCCGAGAGGGCAAACACCTTGCTCTTAAGACAGAAGACTGTGGGTTTGAGACAAATTTCCTTTGGAGTGCATGGGTGTATTTTTACATATTAATATTAAAAATACTGGTCTAAAGAGCCCAGTTAGCCAAGACCATTATCCTTAACCTTCTTATCCTTTCATCTCCTATCCTTTTAAATAAATAATTCTAATAATGAAAGATTCACTGATTGGTCAGGGAATAAACCAAATATACAAAACTACTTATAGTTGGAAAAATTTAAGTATCAAATCTTAAAATAATTCATACTTGAATATTATCATAGGGTTTGTGAGATGAAGGATAAGTGCTAATTATTTTAAGATTTATCACATAAATCTAAAAAGGCTTTCTGGTGTTATACGTCCACAAACAAAATAATTTGTTTTAAATTAGATATTTTAAAAGCGTCAAGTGCAAAAAATTAAAAATACTAATCAACCCTCTTTAAGCGTTTTTATAGAAATAAACCCCCAGCAGTTTAAACAATTTTTTTCCTATTATTGCAAACATACTGTATATTTAAAAAATGTTAAACCATTTTGGACTTCCTGGTATGATGAGGAGCAATAAATTCGGAATCCAGACCTCCCAGTCTGACAAGGTATGAAACACGGAAGTGGTTGAAAATTTTATTAAATATACAGAATATTCATAATGAAAGAAAAAAATTCCATGTGTATGGAAATCTTTCTTAATCTTATCCTTTTTTACCCGTATTGGGTGTTAAGGTGTATGGAAATAATACATTTTAATATTATTTTTTTTTAGCTCAAGCTGTGAGTGTGACAGCAAAAACAGCTACGACGAACACCCTGGGACCGAAGAGGAGCCTCAATCTGCAAGACTACAAAAAGAAACGGGGACTCATCTAGTACTGGTGTAGACTAGACATTTTTCTAAGGACAATTTAAGAAGAAGAAAAAACAGCAATGCAAAAACTTTAAAATAATCGAGTACTTCAGGTCTACGTATTTATAAGTATTTGCGTTACATTTTTAAGGACAATGATGACAATTGAAACAATTTCTTATTTACTTTTACTAAGACGAATGTACCTAATTTAAGTTTTATTCCAGAGGTGTGACGCCGCATTAGCGAAAATTTATTTATTTACGCAATACCTTCTGCCGATTTAAAGAAAATTTTTTAACGTGATTTGTTTTTATATTTCATTTTTATTGACTATTACAATATGTATCATTGTTTTATTTTTAAATTCAGCAATTCAATGAATGAAATATTAATTTCATTCACATTTTTTATAGTATTCCATGATGCCAATATTTCCAATGAATACAGTATGAAAAATTGTAATTAGTAATTATATAAATTATATAATTCGAAGATATCACAAAGCGCCATCTGTTGCCTAATTAACAACAATTTGGACCACAAGGGGAACAACAGAAAACCTTTTTTTCGTCCACTAAAGAAATGCGAACTTGTCCTGTTTATGACAAGGAATAATGATGTAATTGAAAATATTTTCGTTACAGTTTTAAGATTAAAAATTATAAATAAAAATATTATGTTTATTCAATACACAAGTAAATAAAATATTAAATCTCATTTTGCCTGAAAAATATTTCTATTTGGACAGAGTGAATAATATAGTTTATTATTGAAAATGAGAATAATTAAGAAAACATGTATATTTTTAATTTACTGTATTGTGATTTTTTATATAGTGTAGAATCTGGATTGATAAAAACTCGTTCCACACAAATAAAATATATAGTTTGACATTAAAAAAAAACGATAAAGTCATAACTGTCACATTTTTTGTTTGAAGAAATATTTTCATGAGTGCAGTGATTAAAATCATTTACATTTTTTCACTATCTTACATTCATATTGATGAAATTACCGAATTTATCCTCTACTTAATTTCCATACTGCATATGGCTAAAATGTATAATATACATTGTCTAAATGCATAAAATGTAGAGTATAATCATAATTATTTATATATTTCAGTGACATTTATGGATCTATTATAAAAAATGCGTTTACCATGTTGCACGAGGTGACTGTTTTAATCAACTCCTCAGGTTAAAAAGAGCCCATCACAAGTTGTTCCGTAACTTTTACATAGATATTACTATTATTGTGAGATAAAAGTTTAGAAATTCTACAAAGACAATTTCATTGGTCTTAGAAGTTGTCCCATGCCACCTTCCATAAAACAGTCGTAGCAGCCAACATGTTAATCATTAATAGTATTATTATAACTAAAATGATGATTATTTACGAAATGTTAACAAAACTCTGTTGGGCAAATAGTTTATTATTATTAAAATAGAGAAAGCTGACTATTTCAAAATTTTAATGATGTTTTTATATGATGTTTTTTTTTATGCTTAGTTAATTAAATCCAGGCATTCATATTAAAATAATTTACACTAAATCAGTGAAGAAAATAATGATATTTATTTCAATTTTCCATGAAGTACTATTACTGTCTATACAGTAACAATTTTGTGTATTTTAACTGTGTTCATATATTCCATGTTCTATTTAAAGTGTGAATGAATAAATTGCATAATTTTATTTTTTCCAGTGTTTAAATCACCGTATTTCACTTTCCCATTAATTAAATCAAAATATATTATTATTATAAACTCAATACTGGTTAATGATGGTAAATAAGTATCGATTATAAATGAATGAATTATTGTATATTATGATACAAATCTTTGATTGGTCATAATTTTCAAAAATTAATACACAGGTAAACAATCATATTGTATAAATAACCCTGTGAAGTAAAGTGTTATGCACAAAATAAAATTAAATTTTGTGTTGGCTGAATCATGATTGTGAAATTGTAAATTTAGTGAATGTGTCAGCAAATGGTTCGTTCTGGTAATTTTCTAAAGATCAGTTACGGTCACACTGCTTGAGCAGTATCAATAATTACAACAATGACACGGTTGTTTTGTCGCCTATAAATTTTCTTTTTTGTGTGTGTAATGATAAGCTCTTTTGAAATTAGAATCATTCTTATGATTCTTTAAAAATTACTACATTTTTGAAATGATATAATTGTTAAATTAAAAAACTTTTATTAATTGGGGGTTTATTTGTACCAAAATGGTTCAACTGTTTTCACGTAACTCCCCAATAACTATTATGAAATAATTAGGCATTTCATAAGAAATGAAATTATAATGAGTCCTCTGTAATTAAATCATACTTTATATACATTCGATTGGAACAATTTATTTCCTTTGTGTTATGTTTGAGGAAAGAAAATATATATTTTAAAGTCGCCTTAGATTTAGTTAAGTTATAAATTCTCCTTAATAGCTCATTGAATAGAATCCTATGCCAAAAAAAGTGAAAATTGATGGGATTTAGATTAAGTAATACCAATATGAGTTTATCTAAATACCTCCTCTTGAAATAACTAGCTACATCAACAATTTCCAAAGATAAGATTTACTAAATAACTTATTTTTCCAAATGAATATAAAATAATTCTAAATTAATATAAAGTTCAAACCATTTTCCTGAGCACTTCTTTAATTTCAATTTTTATTATGACATAACTAAACTCATTTAACACAAACAATATGTTCTCACAATATTAAGAAGAAAAATTATTTAAAAAAAATTGATGGTTGAGGGTTCTATTTTGTTATAAATAGTTTGTTTTTATAAAAAATATTTATATATTTTGCTTTTTTTTTTCCTTGATATTTAAACGGCATTATTGTTTAGAGATGCTTTGCAAAAATACCATATGATTAAGAACTTTTCTCCTCAGAGTACTTTGAATTTTTATTATCAAAAAAATTATGTTGGCAATAAAAGTAACCAAGAAAAATAAAAGAATTTGAGGAGTGATTCTAAATTAGTCAATTACATTAATAGTGACTCAAAACGAAGATGGAGCAATTCCAAACAACGGTTGATAAAGAGAGAGAACTCCAATTTGCTGTGGCAATAGCGTTTCATTGAAAATCCCATTGTCGATTTGATAAATAATGACACAATATGATTTTTTTTATTTTATTCATTGGTGCCAAAAAAAAACAAAGCACTCGAGAAGAAAAGTTCTCGATCATATAAATTATATTTAAAATGGATCATATTACTGAAATTAAACCAATTATATTTATGTGTGGTTATTGGGTGAATATTTATTTTGAAAAATCAATTTTTTTATACTTTGAAATCAATTTCAAAAATAGCATTCAAAATCCAATTAATAATTGCAAAATTCATTTACTTTCATACCATGCTATAAAAACATAAAGGAACAAATCTCTAAACGGTGAAACGATGAAAAAGGACTTGTGCAAGTATCATGTGTATTTAACTAAACCTAAATAAACTTATATACAGTATATGCAAAAAACAAATTTACACATCAGGAATTAAAATATTCGTCGTTTTCATTATCAGCCTCTTTAACTTAAAAAATAATAATAATACAAACTATACAAAAAAATAAACTGCCTCAAGTCGCACGTTACCTATGTATACAAAATCAGACTTATATACAGTTTATGTAATTACTAGAGCTCAAAACCTTTAAAGGATTGCTTATTAGTCACAGCCGTTCAGACTTGTTCTGTGTATTAGAAAAAGGTGAAATTGCTGTTTTCAGTAATACAAAACAATTAATTTAAAAATATATCTACATTAATATAAAATCAATTTTGATCAAATTTACATGAAAAAAGCTGTTATTTTTTTTTTAAAAACACTGCTTTCACCACATTAGAATCGACTTAAACATTTCAATTAATTGACAATTGAAGTACTCCACAAAAATAGAATAACAACAACGTTAGTATAGCTTTCGTAATAAAAATAGAATTGACTTATCTGTTTCTCTGTTAAATGTTTTTGTTTTGTTTTTACGGTTTACAATTAAAAACTTCACGCCTTCACACTATAGTCAGGAATGAAGGCATGTTTTTAGTTATTATTAGAGAGGGAATAAAGTAATAATAAATTACTTAACCTGTGATTAACCTGATTGGGTAAAAAGAACTATCAAAATCAAAAGCAAATCATCATTCAACATACTACTTATTTAATTTTCGAATATTTGTGTTTTGTTTCATTAATAACAAATTACTTATCCTGCAACAAACAAGTTGAATAAACATTTTCTTTAATTTATTTTTTTAAAGGATGGGTGATGAAAGGATAAGAAGGTAAAGGATATCAATTGCTGTGCCCTGTTATTTAATATTATTTTTTTAAAGACCTCACAATACACCCACGGACACGATTGAAATCTAACTTTCAAATAGATTCCATCCAAGACGGGACTCCATCCCACAGTTTTTGTCTCATAAGCGAGGCTTTTACCCACTCGGCTATCTCAACTACATGGATTTTTACCATTTGACTAATTAGTTGTAGATTAAGTAATTTAATCTGAATGAAAAGAAACATAAATATTTCTTCTTCTGTGATGGCTTCGAAGCCATGTCGACCAATCTCAGCAATCGGATGTTTTATTTTACTTTCATTTTTCATTTCTATCAGCCTGATGTTAGTAGCAGAAAAATGTAAAGAATTTAATACATATATTTTACAGGACTTAACTAGTTGCAGGTTAAGTAATTTGTTAATAATGAAACACAAATATTTAACAGAGAAATAAACAAATTACTTCATCTTTAAGTAATCCAATGAATGAATTTCAAACACAATTGATTCAATCTTCGAACAAGCAGATAAAACTAAAATTGTGAAGATAAAAAGATTTAAAAAAAGTGTCCATAAATATAATATTGGGAGAGTAAATAGTGGAAATAAAAATTAGTTTACATCTATGTATATAAAATCATAAACATTAAAATAACATCGCAAAGAAAAGTATTAAAACCATCTAATTTTGAATGGCTTATTACATTACATTAATCAACTATAATGTATTTATATTCAAGAGTCAGTAGAGGTAAACAAACCCGGCTGCGTGAGAGTCACGTGCGCACCTCAATGAAAGCTTGCGATTGGTCGTTCGGTGGTGCGTATTCCTGGCCGGTTCGGTTTGAATTTTGGGCACGTCGACGATTGACGTGCACTCCAAAAGTGTTTTAAAATGAGTTAAGCGACGAAGTGCCGATAAGTCACTATTTTAAAATACATTTAAGAGCGCGAGGGTACTGCATGTTCGATCCTGAGTATTCTCGCTATTCACGTGATTGTGCCTCTTGAATATGAATACATATACTTATAGACATAAACATCTCATAGATGTCTTAAACCTAGTTTTATTGATGAGTTATATGAAGTGTTATGTAAGATTTCATTTAAATTTTTTTATAAAAAGTGAAGTAAGAAACCAATGTTTCATTTATCTTATAAATGTAATTATTATACAAAAACTAAACACTTCCTCAAGTGATCTCGATTGCAATCCATTAAACTTCTTGAACCATATTTACACCCCGCATTAAAAAAAATCAACATATTTATACATCCATGCAGGATTCACAGGCGAATCATCCTGTATAATAATAAAAAATATATATATATCGCACACTCACTATTTTTAAACATTTTCCAATTTTCATTTCAACATGAATAACCAACTAATATGTTAATATAATAAAACAATCCGTGTACATATCTCCTCCAGATTATACACAATTACATCCTCTCTTTTTTCTTTCTTTGTTTTGCTTTTATATATAAAAATATTGACTATACAATAAGAGATAAGGTCGGTCAGTCGCCTTAATTGAATTCAAGAGATACGAACGAATGGCAAATTGTTGTAGAACGTTAAAATATTTTTCGTGTATGTACAGAGGTTTTTTTTTACTTCATTTCCTTTTTGTGTTCTTATTTTTATTCAATTGGTTACTTTAAGTGCCGATGCTCGTTTTCGTTGGCTCGTCGAACCGTAGATCGGAGCTCATGCTGCTCAGGGAGGTGTAGGAGTTGTTGACTATGTGTGGGGCCTCGTTAAATTCGTCGAGCTCGTCTGTGTCGGAGGCCGAGGGGCCCGCAAGCAGGAAGTACTGCTCGGATCGCGTAGGCCACAGCAGGTGCGCCATTACACAGTAGGCGAAACAATCGGCAGAATATGTTATGCCTATGGAAAGTTACAAAATCCATTAAGCATAAAATTTTAGTAGTATTGTAAATTTTATATATATATATATACATATTATCAAAATCCCATTTACCCTTTCGGGTGTAAATTTTATAATATAAATAAATTTCTCACATTTTTTTTATTATTTACTTTTGTTTAATAATCAGAGTGCTTAAAAAAAATAAAATTATGTACTCCTAGAGATTCTAACTAATATAATAATCCCAAAATCCACTACAAAAACTGCAGCAAATCATAAACTAAACAAAAATTCATTTCACAAAAAAGGCTTCTAGCCCTTAACTGATTACTGCTTAATTAAGAGGGACGATAAATGCTCCATTGTCAATTCTTTGTTACACTGGATCCAATATTCGATAAGAATGATCACATGACCATATAAGTCTTCGAGGTGCCACATTATTGTTTGCATGTGTTAATCACTTCCATACTCTATACAATATAGCGGAATATTTAAAATTACATTGGATATATGGAAAACTACAAATCCAGGAAATTTATCGATCCCTTTTATTGTATTATTTTTTTTCATACTACAAAATGATGCAGACTGAATTTTTATTTGAACTTGTGTTTTAGAATAAATATCATTATTATATCTCGAAATAGACATTCAAATAAAAATTATTTGTATTTTATATAAAAACATTTAAAAAAATCCGATTGCGCCACTTTGTAATGAAAGGTTCAATTAATGATGGGTAAAACCAATTATTTAAAAAATCGATTTGTTTGAAAAATACAAAATATAATGAAATTTGAATTCCAAAGTACCCCAAATAGTTATGTAAACAGAAGTTGTAATAAATTTATTTGAGTTTTTAATCATATATTTCACAAAAAGATAAAATTATCATTTGATTATCAAAAATAATCGATTATTTCATTATCGATTTTGCCCATCACTAGGTTCAATACACATCTCTATAAAAGTAAATTTTAAAAATATCATATACAAATGCTGAATTGAAAGTCATAAAATACAAAATTTACATAGCCTAACACCCCTCTTAAGTCAAGTTAGGTAGTAATGTAGATGCATTAAAAAGTTCTGATGCAAACTATTGATTATTTCATCCGGTATTATCGAATTGATTTCAGTGATTTTATTTTACCCCAAAAAAATATCCAACTTAAGTGATACATTATCAATAAAAAAAAACAAATTTTTAAATAATTTCCTTACCTAAGAGTAATTTAAATCTCCATAGGGCGGACACGTGGAGGGCTATCAGTGCCAAGATGGGCAGGTAGATGAACCACACAAGGCTGGAGGCGCCGAAGTGCAGCAGAAAGTTGAGCTTCTGCGTGTTGTGCTCGTAGAGCATCGTAGTTCTCAACTCGTACAGGAACCAGATCATAATCAGAGAACGGAACACTATGATCAGCCAGCCGGGCCACGTTTGATATTCATCGATATCCTCAATGATATCCACTTCAGTCTACGCATGAAAACAATTATTATATAGAGCACACAGAATGTTAATTAAATTCTAACTTTACTTGCTGAATGTGCCAACTTAAAAGTAGAAAAACGCTGTTTGGGTTTTGACAATTCAGTCAGGAAAAACAAAAGTATGTATTTTGCCAATCGGGATTTATTATTTATTTAGTCTTATATAACATCGTCATATGTTTCTCTCTACTTCTCAGTGTGAGGTGCAATCGGGATTTAGCGAAATTAAATATTTTTCCATCGTGAAATTTTTGTTCTAGTTTAGGTTTTGCAGGATGATATCTTGAAAATTAATAAAAAAAATATTGGAAAAACATTTGAAAGTAAAGGTGACGGCAAATTGAATAGCCCAAAGTGGTACTGTTTCACTTTTCATATATAAACAAATATATATAAATATAAATATTTCGGATACTAAGTATCCTTTATCCATTTATCAACGTTGTTGCTTCTTCACCTGAAAAAGCAACAACGTTGCGAAACAATTTTAGTGAAATACACAAAAAATTGTTGAAAATCATTAAGTGTTTTATTTTAAGTGATCATGGATTTTCAAAAATTAAGTGCCTCCACTATTTACTTTATCAATGTATTACCATACACTAAATATACATTAGTGTATAATAAAACCCGTGAAGTGAATAGTTTTGTTATTATTTTAGATACTTAATTATTATTTGCAATACATATATGTAATGATTTTGCAAAAATGGCTATCAACCAGAGGTCTTTTAGCCTTATAATCATTATTTCTTGAAATCGATTCAAAAATTGTTGCACTATACAATATTCTGTTGTATAATATGTCTATTATTGAACATTTGTTTAAGGTACTTATGTAACATAAGTCAAAATGTCACAGTAGCTAAAGAGGAAATAATTTATTAATTAATTATTTTCAAATTCTTTATATTAAATTTCTTGAAATATTTGTGTTTCTCAAGATATATGTCTCACTCCTGTATATTTGGATTTGGATAACCATTAAAATCATAATTCATATTATCATGTGGATGATCATTCGAATGTATATAAAATAATTTGATTTATCTGATTATTTTAATAATAAAATAATTATCATTTGAATGATCTCATCACTACTCTTTGATCAAGGAATTACTCATCACTATTATCAATGAGTTGTGGAGCAACTCACCGCAAATTTGATATTAATAATTATTTGGGTTTTTTGTTTTAATAATCATATCTAAGAATCCAAATCACATATATATTTTATCATTTACTGTTTGCGGTAAACCCACAATAACTTTCTTTAGAATCAGGTTGTCTAGAAAACAGGTTTTTGCAATTGTTTATTTTATATATCACCTCACACTGAGAAGTAGAGAGGAACATATAACGATTTTATATATGACTAAATAAATAAATAAAAATATTTTATATATCATTTTAAAGCTCTATTTTTGCTTTATATTTCTATACAATAATCATTTTGATCCAAAAATTTTTTTGTGTAGATCTATTTTTGCTCTATATCTCTATAAGTGTCATTTTGTTCCAAAACTATTTTTTTAAATATTTACTACGTATTTCTTCTTAGATATCGTAATGGAATTTTCGTCAAATTTACTTTTATAAATACAAGCTAGGCGCAGAGCGCCACAAATTGTTCGAAATGTCAACAAAGAATGGGGAGGGGGAAATTGTTAATGAATCTACAATTCAATGGTGATACCAAAAGTTTCGTTGTAGAGAATTTGATCTTGAAGATCAAGAAGGTCATGGATGTTCTTTAGCTGTTGATGACAACAATTTGTAGACTTTAGTTGAAGCAAATCTGTACTTAACTGTTTGAGACCTTGTGGAGGAGCTTAGCGTAAGCAAAACAACAATTTCTGATCACTTGATCACAGATTAACTAGATAGCAAAGTTAATATAAATTCATTGCCGCTTCATATAAATCTGTTTCTTTTCCACTTGTCATCACTATATATAAAAAAGTAGGTTATACAGGGTCTTATGGGGGATTTTTGGGGCGGGCTGGAGGGTGAACGGGGGGAGATGGGGAGTTGCGGTTTTCGCCATCGGAAAGAGCACCGGAAAAACTATATTTCATGACAATTTCAACGTTTCGAAGCATCATCTTCATGGTCAAAAAAAATAAAGAAAGTCGATAAAATTTAACATTGGGCTTATGGAAAAACGTGTAATCACGAGTGTTTGAGAAAACGGCTCGAACGATTTCGATCAAACTTTCACCGAACATAGTCCCCATGGGTGGCCAGGGAATAGGCTATGTCGCATCTCCAGGAAAAATCGAGGAGTCGAGAAAATCGTCTCCAAAAGTCGACTTTTTTCCCCCGCCGTGGCTCCCTTAATATCGGAGCTATCGACTCGCGGTCTTCACCGTCGTCAACTACAACTCCGGGGCTACAAAAGTCACATAGGCCATTTTGGCCTATCGACATAGGCCGCGGCCTATAGAAAAAAAATTTGTGGCCTAAATCGACCGAATTAAAATCTGTCCATGCAGCACCAGTACACATCGTAAAGTCCAAACGGGCCTTTGACATAGGCCAACATAGGCCGGCCTATTTGGCCTATCCGCCCTAACTTTTCTCAGGAACGTCCGATCGGGGAAATTTTTTTTTTCATTCCTATATTGATCGACCTCGGGAATACGACGGTGCGACCGCCGTCCAGGTGGCGCCACCACAAGTTCGAGTAATCGCGTCCAACTTTTTTGTTTTCCGGCCGATCGAATTCGGACTTTGTGCAATCACCTCGACCACCCGAGGCCTTTACGGCACCCCATCGAAACCGGTCAAAATCGAAAAAATTTTCTTAAGGCCCTCGAGGCCAGCGCCGAAGTTCTTTCGCTCGCTTACGTTTTTATTTCTGGGATCCCAACTAGAAGACCCGCCCGACTAGCAGGACATGACAGGATTGTCACTAACCCCTAGGAAGTTCGAGAAACGACGTCAAACTTTTTTATTTGAAGAGCTAGAGCAAATCGGCTTTCTCGCTTTGCTCGATTTCGAAAAGAAGCGCATTTTCGCGGGCAATCCAGACGTCCTGACACAACTCGATTTTTTGTCACGATAACCGAAATATTTGATTGGACCCACTTTTGACGACGCCTTTGCATTCTCTAGATCGACTAGATTACGGAAAAAACGAAAAAAAAATTTCAAGGTCATCCGAGGTCATTTTTGATACCCGCATCTCGAGACCCGAGACACCTAAAGAAAATCCGAAAACGCCACCGTAAACTAGACCCCGTTCGGACACGATTCCCATGAAAGAAAAATTTTTGCGCACCAAAATGGCCGACTTCCGGTCGCTATCTCCGTTATTTGAAGAGCTAGAGCAAAAAAGCCACACCAGGCTTTTTCCCGTAGGGAAAGCCTGCTGTGGGTCTGAAACACCCCTCGCAAAAAAAATTACAAATACGGTCGTCCCGTCAAAGTTGACATTTACCTGAAAATGTGACATTTTTGTAGCGAAAAAAAATCAAAACTCCCTCATTTTTGCGCCTGGACCGATTGGTCACCGACCAGAAGAAGCCCCTTCGCGAGCTCCACAAGCCCTGAAAGTTTCATTCCGCTACCTAGAAAACTCGCGGAGCTACGAATTTTTTTCTCCAAAAATAGCCCACTTTTTGACCATTTTCGCGGTCGGCGCACACTTAAAAATTCCCATCTCCGTCACTAATTGCGGTGGAACGACCGGACCGGAACCTGCATTTAGGGGAAGGATGGGGCTTTCCAACGGTGCTCGATTCATCGCTCCAAAGCCCATACGAGCCAAGCGGGGAATTTTCAAAACTCAAAATCGACCAAAATTTGCCCGTTTCGGACGGTGGTGCCCCCATTCCAAAAATCACATCTCCTCCCCTAATTGCGGTGGAACGACCGGACCTGAACCACCGTTTAGGGGAAGGATGGCGCAATCCAACGACTGTAGATTTCGAATTTTCAAGCCCATACGAGCCGAGATATGATTTTTCAAAATTTTACTATCAAAATTTTACCAACCTCAAATGCATGCATTCTTATGGGGGAAAAGAATTACGACAATTTTCAAAAATTTTTTTAAAATACTTCCCCTCGAGTGAAAATTTTTTCGAAAGCACTTCCGGAACCGGAAAAAAATGTAGAATTTTTTGGCATTTTTTTCAGAGAAACTTTTTTTTTCGCCAAAATCGCAAGGCATATGCCTTGATCGAACGGAAGATCCCTTCCAACTCTCTCGAAACTCAACTAACCATCTCTCTCGCACTCACACAAAATTTTCCTGGCCGGCCAAAAGCCGGCCGAGAAATCCGCCGGAACGGAATTACAGGCGATTAAATGGGGAACCGTACATTCGTTTTGGACCGAGAGAGAGGGCCATACAAAACATATATCCGCGCAGTCTGACCACCACATTCTTATGGAGGACGGTTATTTTAGCACCACAATTTCAGTTTTTCGCTTCGTGCTTTTCCCCCGAGAGAGATAGAGACTTCCGGTTTTCACCGTTGCCAACTAGACGACGTCGCCCATCGAATGTACCTGGTGTCATGGGCCCATGGTACATGGGTCATGGGCAAATTGACATCAACTTTTTACCATTTAGACTTAAAAAAAAGTTGATTAAAGAAAGTCTCATGGTTCCACATCCACTATATGGCTCAATACCAGTCGCACCCATCGGACCCATGGATTTGCCCATCGGACACAACTTTTGCCAGAGTTGACCGATTTCGAAAATTCTTTCTTCCACTCATATGTAATTGGGTACGGGAAATTCAACCGTGACATCGCCGGAAGTTTGGCAACACCGCAAAAATGAAAAAACACGATTTTGGCCGTTTGCTGACCGACTCGAACCGTTCTTTTTTCTATACGCTCCAAGTGGGCAAGCCAGCGAGCGAAGCGAGCCTTAACGGGCGAGCAAAGCGAGCCTGCGAGCGAAGCGAGCCCACCACGTTCTCCCTACCTCTCGCGATCCGCGGAGCTTTCTCGCGAAGCGAGTTATTTAACTAATTAGGCCTTTTACGCTCCAAGTGGACAAACTAGCGAGCGAAGCGAGCTCAACGGGCGAGCGAAGCGAGCCTGCGAGCGAAGCGAGCCCACCACGTTCTCCCCACCTCTCGCGATTCGCGGAGCTTTCTCGCGAAGCGAGCTATTTAACGAATTAAGCCTTATACGCTCCAAGTGGACAAACCAGCGAGCGAAGCGAGCTCAACGGGCGAGCGAAGCGAGCCCACCACGTTCTCCCCACCGTTGACCGATTTCAAAAATTCTTTCTTCCATTCATATGTAATCGGGTACGGGAAATTCAACCGTGATGTCGCCGGAAGTTTGGCAACACTGCAAAAATGGGAAAATTCCAATACGGCCATTTCCTGACCGATTCGAACCGTTCTTTTTTCTATACGCTCCAAGTGGGCAAGCCAGCGAGCGAAGCGAGCCTTAACGGGCGAGCAAAGCGAGCCTGCGAGCGAAGCGAGCCCACCACGTTCTCCCTACCTCTCGCGATCCGCGGAGCTTTCTCGCGAAGCGAGTTATTTAACCAATTAGGCCTTTTACGCTCCAAGTGAACAAACCAGCGAGCGAAGCGAGCTCAACGGGCGAGCAAAGCGAGCCTGCGAGCGAAGCGAGCCTACCATGTTCTCTCAACCTCTCGAGGTTTGCGGAGCTTTCTCGCGAAGCGAGTTATTTAAGGAATAAGGCTTTATACGCCCCAAGTGGGCTAACTAGCGAGCGAAGCGAGCTCAACGGGCGAGCAACGCGAGCCAGCGAGCGAAGCGAGCCTACCACGTTCTCCCCACCGTTCGAGGTCTGCGGAGCTCTCTCGCAAAGCGAGTTATATAACGTGTTTGGCCTTATACGTTCCTGGGGAGCAAACCAGCGAGCGAAGCGAGCTTTTAACCGGGCGAGCGAAGCGAGCCTGCGAGCGCAGCGAGCCTACCACGTTCCCTTGCCCTTTGGAGGTCCGCGGAGCTCTCTCGCGAAGCGAGAATTCCACTTTCCTTCATTCCCTGGCGCTGGCCATCCTCTTTCTTCACCGCGGGTAGCCCCCGTCTAACTTTGGCCCCATTTTTCGACATGCCCTTTCAAGGGTGGTACTTTACATAAATCGAAGACCCTTATGGAATAAGGGTGCGGGCTACTAGTCACTATATATAAAAAAGTAGGTTATACAGGGTCTTATGGGGGATTTTTGGGGCGGTCTGGGGGGTGAACGGGAGGAGATGGGGGGTTGCGGTTTTCGGCATCGGAAAGGGGACCGCGGAGAGTACCTCTCACATAAATTTCAACGTTTCGAAGCGTCATCTTCATGGTCAAAAAAAATAAAGAAAGTCGATAAAATTTAACATTGGGCTTATGGAAAAACGTGAAATCTTGAGTGTTTGCAAAATCGGCTCGAACGATTTCGACCAAACTTATACGGAACATAGTCCCCATGGGCCTACATGGAATAGGCTATGTCGCATCTCCAGGAAAAATCGAGGAGTCGAGAAAATCGTCTCCAAAAGTCGACTTTTTTCCCCCGCCGTGGCTCCCTTAATATCGGAGCTATCGACTCGCGGTTTTCACCGTCGTCTACTACAACTCCGGGGCTACAAAAGTCACATAGGCCATTTTGGCCTATCGACATAGGCCGCGGCCTATAGAAAAAAAATTTGTGGCCTAAATCGACCGAATTAAAATCTGTCCATGCAGCACCAGTACACATCGTAAAGTCCAAACGGGCCTTTGACATAGGCCAACATAGGCCGGCCTATTTGGCCTATCCGCCCTAACTTTTCTCAGGAACGTCCGATCGGGGAAATTTTTTTTTTCATTCCTATATTGATCGACCTCGGGAATACGACGGTGCGACCGCCGTCCAGGTGGCGCCACCGCAAGTTCGAGTAATCGCGTCCAACTTTTTTGTTTTCCGGCCGATCGAATTCGGACTTTGTGCAATCACCTCGACCACCCGAGGCCTTTACGGCACCCCATCGAAACCGGTCAAAATCGAAAAAATTTTCTTAAGGCCCTCGAGGCCAGCGCCGAAGTTCTTTCGCTCGCTTACGTTTTTATTTCTGGGATCCCAACTAGAAGACCCGCTCGACGAGCAGGACATGACAGGATTGTCACTAACCCCTGGGAAGTTCGAGAAACGACGTCAAACTTTTTTATTTGAAGAGCTAGAGCAAATCGGTTTTCTCGCTCTGCTCGATTTCGAAAAGAAGCGCATTTTCGCGGGCAATCCGGACGTCCTGACACAACTCGATTTTTTGTCACGATAACCGAAATATTTGATTGGACCCACTTTTGACGACGCCTTTGCATTCTCTAGATCGACTAGATTACGGAAAAAACGAAAAAAAAATTTCAAGGTCATCCGAGGTCATTTTTGATACCCGCATCTCGAGACCCGAGACACCTAAAGAAAATCCGAAAACGCCACCGTAAACTAGACCCCGTTCGAACACGATTCCCCCGAAAGAAAAATTTTTGCACACCAAAATGGCCGACTTCCGGTCGCTATCTCCGTTATTTGAAGAGCTAGAGCAAAAAAGCCACACCAGGCTTTTTCCCGTAGGGAAAGCCTGCTGTGGGTCTGAAACACCCCTCGCAAAAAAAATAACAAATACGGTCGTCCCGTCAAAGTTGACATTTACCTGAAAATGTGACATTTTTGTAGCGAAAAAAAATCATAACTTGGTCATTTTTGCACCTGGACCGATTGGTCACCGACCAGAAGAAGCCCATTCGCGAGCTCCACAAGCCCTGAAAGTTTCATTCCGCTACCTCGAAAACTCGCGGAGCTACGAATTTTTTTCACCAAAAATAGCCCACTTTTTGACCATTTTCGCGGTCGGCGCACACTTAAAAATTCCCAACTCCGTCCCTAATTGCGGTGGAACGACCGAACCAGAACCTCCATTTAGGGGAAGGATGGGGCTTTCCAACGGTGCCCGATTCATCGCTCCAAAGCCCATACGAGCCAAGCGGGCAATTTTCAAAACTCAAAATCGACCAAAATTTGCCCGTTTCGGACGGAGGTGCCCCCATTCAAAAAATCACATCTCCTCCCCTAATTGCGGTGGAACGACCGGACCTGAACCACCATTTAGGGGAAGGATGGCGCAATCCAACGACTATAGATTTCGAATTTTCAAGCCCATACGAGCCGAGATATGATTTTTCAAAATTTTACAATCAAAATTTTACCAACCTCAAATGCATGCATTCTTATGGGGGAAAAGAATTACGACAATTTTCAAAATTTTTTTAAAAATACTTCCCCTCGAGTGAAAATTTTTTCGAAAGCACTTCCGGAACCGGAAAAAAACGTAGAATTTTTTGGCATTTTTTTCAGAGAAACTTTTTTTTTCGCCAAAATCGCAAGGCATATGCCTTGATCGAACGGAAGATCCCTTCCAACTCTCTCGAAACTCAACTAACCATCTCTCTCGCACTCACACAAAATTTTCCTGGCCGGCCAAAAGCCGGCCGAGAAATCCGCCGGAACGGAATTACAGGCGATTAAATGGGGAACCGTACATTCGTTTTGGACCGAGAGAGAGGGCGATACAAAACATATATCCGCGCAGTCTGACCACCACAGTCTTATGGAGGACGGTTATTTTTGCACCACAATTTCACTTTTTCGCTTCGTGCTTCTCTCCCGAAAGAGATAGAGACTTCCGGTTTTCACTGTTGCCAACTAGACGACGTCGCCCATCGAATGGACCAGGTGTCATGGGCCCATGGTACATGGGTCATGGGCAAATCGACATCAACTTTTTACCATTTAGACTTAAAATTAAGTTGATTAAAGAAAGTCTCATGGTTCCACATCCACTATATGGCTCAATACCAATCGCACCCATCGGACCCATGGATTTGCCCATCGGACACAACTTTTGCCAGAGTTGACCGATTTCGAAAATTCTTTCTTCCACTCATATGTAATTGGGTACGGGAAATTCAACCGTGACATCGCCGGAAGTTTGGCAACACCGCAAAAATGAAAAAACACGATTTTGGCCGTTTGCTGACCGATTCGAACCGTTCTTTTTTCTATACGCTCCAAGTGGGCAAGCCAGCGAGCGAAGCGAGCCTTAACGGGCGAGCAAAGCGAGCCTGCGAGCGAAGCGAGCCCACCACGTTCTCCCTACCTCTTGCGATCCGCGGAGCTTTCTCGCGAAGCGAGTTATTTAACTAATTAGGCCTTTTACGCTCCAAGTGGACAAACTAGCGAGCGAAGCGAGCTCAACGGGCGAGCGAAGCGAGCCTGCGAGCGAAGCGAGCCCACCACGTTCTCCCCACCTCTCGCGATTCGCGGAGCTTTCTCGCGAAGCGAGCTATTTAACGAATTAAGCCTTATACGCTCCAAGTGGACAAACCAGCGAGCGAAGCGAGCTCAACGGGCGAGCGAAGCGAGCCTGCGAGCGAAGCGAGCCCACCACGTTCTCCCCACCGTTGACCGATTTCAAAAATTCTTTCTTCCATTCATATGTAATCGGGTACGGGAAATTCAACCGTGATGTCGCCGGAAGTTTGGCAACACTGCAAAAATGGAAAAATTCCAATTCGGCCATTTCCTGACCGATTCGAACCGTTCTTTTTTCTATACGCTCCAAGTGGGCAAGCCAGCGAGCGAAGCGAGCTTTAACGGGCGAGCAAAGCGAGCCTGCGAGCGAAGCGAGCCCACCACGTTCTCCCCACCTCTCGCGATCCGCGGAGCTTTCTCGCGAAGCGAGTTATTTAACCAATTAGGCCTTTTACGCTCCAAGTGAACAAACCAGCGAGCGAAGCGAGCTCAACGGGCGAGCAAAGCGAGCCTGCGAGCGAAGCGAGCTTACCATGTTCTCTCAACCTCTCGAGGTTTGCGGAGCTTTCTCGCGAAGCGAGTTATTTAAGGAATAAGGCTTAATACGCCTCAAGTGGACTAACTAGCGAGCGAAGCGAGCTCAACGGGCGAGCAACGCGAGCCAGCGAGCGAAGCGAGCCTACCACGTTCTCCCCACCGTTCGAGGTTTGCGGAGCTCTCTCGCGAAGCGAGGTATTAACCGTACCAGACCTCATACGTTCCCATCGAGCAAACCAGCGAGCGAAGCGAGCGTTTAACCGGGCGAGCGAAGCGAGCCTGCGAGCGCAGCGAGCCTACCACGTTCCCTTGCCCTTTGGAGGTCCGCGGAGCTCTCTCGCGAAGCGAGAATTCCACTTTCCTTCATTCCCTGGCGCTGGCCATCCTCTTTCTTCACCGCCGGTAGCCCCTATCTAACTTTTGGCCCCACTTTTCGACATGCCCTTTCAACTGAAGGTGTTTACATAAATCAAAGACCCTTATGGAATAAGGGTGCGGGCTACTAGTCACTATATATAAAAAAGTAGGTTATACAGGGTCTTATGGGGGATTTTTGGAGCGGGCTGGAGGGGGAACGGGAGGAGATAGGGGGTTGCGGTTTTCGCCATCGGAAAGAGCACCGGAAAAACTATATTTCGTGACAATTTCAACGTTTCGAAAAATCATCTTCATGGTCAAAAAAAATAAAGAAAGTCGTTAAAATTTAACATTGGGCTTATGGAAAAACGTGAAATCTTGAGTGTTTGCAAAATCGGCTCGAACGATTTTGACCAAACTCATACGGAACATAGTCCCCATGGGCCTACATGGAATAGGCTATGTCGCATCTCCAGGAAAAATCGAGGAGTCGAGAAAATCGTCTCCAAAAGTCGACTTTTTTCCCCCGCCGTGGCTCCCTTAATATCGGAGCTATCGACTCGCGGTTTTCACCGTCGTCAACTACATCTCCGGGGCTACAAAAGTCACATAGGCCATTTTGGCCTATCGACATAGGCCGCGGCCTATAGAAAAAAAATTTGTGGCCTAAATCGACCGAATTAAAATCTGTCCATGCAGCACCCGTACACATCGTAAAGTCCAAACGGGCCTTTGACATAGGCCAACATAGGCCGGCCTATTTGGCCTATCCGCCCTAACTTTTCTCAGGAACGTCCGATCGGGGAAATTTTTTTTTTCCTTCCGGCATTGATCGACCTCGGGAATACGACGGTGCGACCGCCGTCCAGGTGGCGCCACCGGAAGTTCGAGTAATCGCGTCCAACTTTTTTGTTTTCCGGCCGATCGAATTCGGACTTTGTGCAATCACCTCGACCACCCGAGGCCTTTACGGCACCCCATCGAAACCGGTCAAAATCGAAAAAATTTTCTTAAGGCCCTCGAGGCCAGCGCCGAAGTTCTTTCGCTCGCTTACGTTTTTATTTCTGGGATCCCAACTAGAAGACCCGCTCGACAAGCAGGACATGACAGGATTGTCACTGACCCCTAGGAAGTTCGAGAAACGACGTCAAACTTTTTTATTTGAAGAGCTAGAGCAAATCGGTTTTCTCGCTCTGCTCGATTTCGAAAAGAAGCGCATTTTCGCGGGCAATCCAGACGTCCTGACACAACTCGATTTTTTGTCACGATAACCGAAATATTTGATTGGACCCACTTTTGACGACGCCATTGCATTCTCTAGATCGACTAGATTACGGAAAAAATGAAAAAAAAATTTCAAGGTCATCCGAGGTCATTTTTGATACCCGCATCTCGAGATCCGAGACACCTAAAGAAAATCCGAAAACGCCACCGTAAACTAGACCCCGTTCGGACACGATTCCCCCGAAAGAAAAATTTTTGCACACCAAAATGGCCGACTTCCGGTCGCTATCTCCGTTATTTGAAGAGCTAGAGCAAAAAAGCCACACCAGGCTTTTTCCCGTAGGGAAAGCCTGCTGTGGGTCTGAAACACCCCTCGCAAAAAAAATAACAAATACGGTCGTCCGGTCAAAGTTGACATTTACCTGAAAATGTGACATTTTTGTAGCGAAAAAAAATCAAAACTCCCTCATTTTTGCGCCTGGACCGATTGGTCACCGACCAGAAGAAGCCCCTTCGCGAGCTCCACAAGCCCTGAAAGTTTCATTCCGCTACCTAGAAAACTCGCGGAGCTACGAATTTTTTTCTCCAAAAATAGCCCACTTTTTGACCATTTTCGCGGTCGGCGCACACTTAAAAATTCCCATCTCCGTCCCTAATTGCGGTGGAACGACCGGACCAGAACCTGCATTTAGGGGAAGGACGGGGCTTTCCAACGGTGCCCGATTCATCGCTCCAAAGCCCATACGAGCCGAGCGGGGAATTTTCAAAACTCAAAATCGACCAAAATTTGCCCGTTTCGGACGGAGGTGCCCCCATTCAAAAAATCACATCTCCTCCCCTAATTGCGGTGGAACGACCGGACCTGAACCACCGTTTAGGGGAAGGATGGCGCAATCCAACGACTATAGATTTCGAATTTTCAAGCCCATACGAGCCGAGATATGATTTTTCAAAATTTTACAATCAAAATTTTACCAACCTCAAATGCATGCATTCTTATGGGGGAAAAGAATTACGACAATTTTCAAAATTTTTTTAAAAATACTTCCCCTCGAGTGAAAATTTTTTCGAAAGCACTTCCGGAACCGGACAAAAATATAGAATTTTTTGGCATTTTTTTCAGAGAAACTTTTTTTTTCGCCAAAATTCCAAGGCATATGCCTTGATCGAACGGAAGATCCCTTCCAACTCTCTCGAAACTCAACTAACCATCTCTGTCGCACTCACACAAAATTTTCCTGGCCGGCCAAAAGCCGGCCGAGAAATCCGCCGGAACGGAATTACAGGCGATTAAATGGGGAACCGTACATTCGTTTTGGACCGAGAGAGAGGGCCATACAAAACATATATCCGCGCAGTCTGACCACCACATTCTTATGGAGGACGGTTATTTTAGCACCACAATTTCAGTTTTTCGCTTCGTGCTTTTCCCCCGAGAGAGATAGAGACTTCCGGTTTTCACCGTTGCCAACTAGACGACGTCGCCCATCGAATGTACCGGGTGTCATGGGCCCATGGTACATGGGTCATGGGCAAATTGACATCAACTTTTTACCATTTAGACTTAAAAAAAAGTTGATTAAAGAAAGTCTTATGGTTCCACATCCACTATATGGCTCAATACCAATCGCACCCATCGGACCCATGGATTTGCCCATCGGCCACAACTTTTGCCAGAGTTGACCGATTTCGAAAATTCTTTCTTCCACTCATATGTAATTGGGTACGGAAAATTCAACCGTGACATCGCCGGAAGTTTGGCAACACCGCAAAAATGAAAAAACACGATTTTGGCCGTTTGCTGACCGATTCGAACCGTTCTTTTTTCTATACGCTCCAAGTGGGCAAGCCAGCGAGCGAAGCGAGCCTTAACGGGCGAGCAAAGCGAGCCGGCGAGCGAAGCGAGCCCACCACGTTCTCCCTACCTCTCGCGATCGGCGGAGCTTTCTCGCGAAGCGAGTTATTTAACTAATTAGGCCTTTTACGCTCCAAGTGGACAAACTAGCGAGCGAAGCGAGCTCAACGGGCGAGCGAAGCGAGCCTGCGAGCGAAGCGAGCCCACCACGTTCTCCCCACCTCTCGCGATTCGCGGAGCTTTCTCGCGAAGCGAGCTATTTAACGAATTAAGCCTTATACGCTCCAAGTGGACAAACCAGCGAGCGAAGCGAGCTCAACGGGCGAGCGAAGCGAGCCTGCGAGCGAAGCGAGCCCACCACGTTCTCCCCACCGTTGACCGATTTCAAAAATTCTTTCTTCCATTCATATGTAATCGGGTACGGGAAATTCAACCGTGATGTCGCCGGAAGTTTGGCAACACTGCAAAAATGGGAAAATTCCAATTCGGCCATTTCCTGACCGATTCGAACCGTTCTTTTTTCTATACGCTCCAAGTGGGCAAGCCAGCGAGCGAAGCGAGCCTTAACGGGCGAGCAAAGCGAGCCTGCGAGCGAAGCGAGCCCACCACGTTCTCCCTACCTCTCGCGATCCGCGGAGCTTTCTCGCGAAGCGAGTTATTTAACTAATTTGGCCTTTTATGCTCCAAGTGGACAAACTAGCGAGCGAAGCGAGCTCAACGGGCGAGCGAAGCGAGCCCACCACGTTCTCCCTACCTCTCGCGATCCGCGGAGCTTTCTCGCGAAGCGAGTTATTTAACTAATTTGGCCTTTTATGCTCCAAGTGAACAAACCAGCGAGCGAAGCGAGCTCAACGGGCGAGCAAAGCGAGCCTGCGAGCGAAGCGAGCCTACCATGTTCTCTCAACCTCTCGAGGTTTGCGGAGCTTTCTCGCGAAGCGAGTTATTTAAGGAATAAGGCTTTATACGCCTCAAGTGGACTAACTAGCGAGCGAAGCGAGCTCAACGGGCGAGCAACGCGAGCCAGCGAGCGAAGCGAGCCTACCACGTTCTCCCCACCGTTCGAGGTCTGCGGAGCTCTCTCGCAAAGCGAGTTGTATTACGTGTCAGGCCTTATACGTTCCTGGGGAGCAAACCAGCGAGCGAAGCGAGCTTTTAACCGGGCGAGCGAAGCGAGCCTGCGAGCGCAGCGAGCCTACCACGTTCCCTTGCCCTTTGGAGGTCCGCGGAGCTCTCTCGCGAAGCGAGAATTCCACCGTACCTTCTTCCCTGGCGCTGGCCATCCTCTTTCTTCACTGCGGGTAGCCCCCGTTTAACTTTGGCCCCATTTTTCGACATGCTCTTTCAAGGGTGTTACTTTATACATCAAACACCCTTCGGACGAAGGGTTGCCGGCTACTAGTCACTATTAATAAAAAAGTAGGTTACACGGGGTCTTATGGGGGGACTTTTGGGGCGGTCTGGGGGGTGAACGGGTGGAGATAGCGCCGTGCGGATTTCGCGACTGGAAAGGGGACCCGGAACTCTATTAATCCTATAAATTTCGACGTTTCGAGGCATCATCTTCAGGGCGAAAAAAATTTTTGAAAAGTCAAAAAATTTAACATTGGGCTTATGGAAAAACGTGTAATCACGAGTGTTTGAGAAAACGGCTCGAACGATTTCGATCAAACTTTCACCGAACATAGTCCCCATGGGTGGCCAGGGAATAGGCTATGTCGCATCTCCAGGAAAAATCGAGGAGTCGAGAAAATCGTCTCCAAAAGTCGACTTTTTTCCCCCGCCGTGGCTCCCTTAATATCGGAGCTATCGACTCGCGGTTTTCACCGTCGTCGACTACAACTCCGGGGCTACAAAAGTCACATAGGCCATTTTGGCCTATCGACATAGGCCGCGGCCTATAGAAAAAAAATTTTTGGCCCTACTCGACCGAATTAAAATCTGCCCGTGCAGCACCCGTACACCTCAGAATGTCCAAACGGGCCTTCGACATAGGCCAAGATAGGCCGGCCTATTTGGCCTATCCGCCCTAACTTTTCTCAGGATCGTCCGATCGGGGAAATTTTTTTTTCCTTTCCGGCATTGATCGACCTCGGGAATTCGACGGTGCGACCGCCGTCCAGGTGGCGCCACCGCAAGTTCGAGTAATCGCGTCCAACTTTTTTGTTTTCCGGCCGATCGAATTCGGACTTTGTGCAATCACCTCGACCACCCGAGGCCTTTACGGCACCCCATCGAAACCGGTCAAAATCGAAAAAATTTTCTTAAGGCCCTCGAGGCCAGCGCCGAAGTTCTTTCGCTCGCTTACGTTTTTATTTCTGGGATCCCAACTAGAAGACCCGCTCGACAAGCAGGACATGACAGGATTGTCACCAACCCCTAGGAAGTTCGAGAAACGACGTCAAACTTTTTTATTTGAAGAGCTAGAGCAAATCGGTTTTCTCGCTCTGCTCGATTTCGAAAAGAAGCGCATTTTCGCGGGCAATCCAGACGTCCTGACACAACTCGATTTTTTGTCACGATAACCGAAATATTTGATTGGACCCACTTTTGACGACGCCTTTGCATTCTCTAGATCGACTAGATTACGGAAAAAACGAAAAAAAAATTTCAAGGTCATCCGAGGTCATTTTTGATACCCGCATCTCGAGACCCGAGACACCTAAAGAAAATCCGAAAACGCCACCGTAAACTAGACCCCGTTCGGACACGATTCCCCCGAAAGAAAAATTTTTGCACACCAAAATGGCCGACTTCCGGTCGCTATCTCCGTTATTTGAAGAGCTAGAGCAAAAAAGCCACACCAGGCTTTTTCCCGTAGGGAAAGCCTGCTGTGGGTCTGAAACACCCCTCGCAAAAAAAATAACAAATACGGTCGTCCGGTCAAAGTTGACATTTACCTGAAAATGTGACATTTTTGTAGCGAAAAAAAATCAAAACTCCCTCATTTTTGCGCCCGGACCGATTGGTCACCGACCGAAAGATGCCCCTTCGCGAGCTCTACAAGTCCTGAAAGTTTCATTCCGATATCTGGAAAACTCGCGGAGCTACGAATTTTTTTCACCAAAAATAGCCCACTTTTTGACCATTTTCGCGGTCGGCGCACACTTAAAAATTCCCATCTCCGTCCCTAATTGCGGTGGAACGACCGGACCGGAACCTCCATTTAGGGGAAGGATAGGGCTTTCCAACGGTGCCCGATTCATCGCTCCAAAGCCCAAACGAGCCAAGCGGGGAATTTTCAAAACTCAAAATCGACCAAAATTTGCCCGTTTCGGACGGAGGTGCCCCCATTCAAAAAATCACATCTCCTCCCCTAATTGCGGTGGAACGACCGGACCTGAACCACCATTTAGGGGAAGGATGGCGCAATCCAACGACTATAGATTTCGAATTTTCAAGCCCATACGAGCCGAGATATGATTTTTCAAAATTTTACTATCAAAATTTTACCAACCTCAAATGCATGCATTCTTATGGGGGAAAAGAATTACGACAATTTTCAAAATTTTTTTTAAAATACTTCCCCTCGAGTGAAAATTTTTTCGAAAGCACTTCCGGAACCGGAAAAAAATATAGAATTTTTTGGCATTTTTTTCAGAGAAACTTTTTTTTTCGCCAAAATCGCAAGGCATATGCCTTGATCGAACGGAAGATCCCTTCCAACTCTCTCGAAACTCAACTAACCATCTCTCTCGCACTCACACAAAATTTTCCTGGCCGGCCAAAAGCCGGCCGAGAAATCCGCCGGAACGGAATTACAGGCGATTAAATGGGGAACCGTACATTCGTTTTGGACCGAGAGAGAGGGCCATACAAAACATATATCCGCGCAGTCTGACCACCACAGTCTTATGGAGGACGGTTATTTTTGCACCACAATTTCAGTTTTTCGCTTCGTGCTTTTCCCCCGAGAGAGATAGAGACTTCCGGTTTTCACCGTTGCCAACTAGACGACGTCGCCCATCGAATGTACCTGGTGTCATGGGCCCATGGTACATGGGTCATGGGCAAATTGACATCAACTTTTTACCATTTAGACTTAAAAAAAAGTTGATTAAAGAAAGTCTCATGGTTCCACATCCACTATATGGCTCAATACCAATCGCACCCATCGGACCCATGGATTTGCCCATCGGACACAACTTTTGCCAGAGTTGACCGATTTCGAAAATTCTTTCTTCCACTCAAATGTAATTGGGTACGGGAAATTCAACCGTGACATCGCCGGAAGTTTGGCAACACCGCAAAAATGAAAAAACACGATTTTGGCCGTTTGCTGACCGATTCGAACCGTTCTTTTTTCTATACGCTCCAAGTGGGCAAGCCAGCGAGCGAAGCGAGCCTTAACGGGCGAGCAAAGCGAGCCTGCGAGCGAAGCGAGCCCACCACGTTCTCCCTACCTCTCGCGATCCGCGGAGCTTTCTCGCGAAGCGAGTTATTTAACTAATTAGGCCTCTTACGCTCCAAGTGGACAAACTAGCGAGCGAAGCGAGCTCAACGGGCGAGCGAAGCGAGCCTGCGAGCGAAGCGAGCCCACCACGTTCTCCCCACCTCTCGCGATTCGCGGAGCTTTCTCGCGAAGCGAGCTATTTAACGAATTAAGCCTTATACGCTCCAAGTGGACAAACCAGCGAGCGAAGCGAGCTCAACGGGCGAGCGAAGCGAGCCTGCGAGCGAAGCGAGCCCACCACGTTCTCCCCACCGTTGACCGATTTCAAAAATTCTTTCTTCCATTCATATGTAATCGGGTACGGGAAATTCAACCGTGATGTCGCCGGAAGTTTGGCAACACTGCAAAAATGGGAAAATTCCAATTCGGCCATTTCCTGACCGATTCGAACCGTTCTTTTTTCTATACGCTCCAAGTGGGCAAGCCAGCGAGCGAAGCGAGCCTTAACGGGCGAGCAAAGCGAGCCTGCGAGCGAAGCGAGCCCACCACGTTCTCCCTACCTCTCGCGATCCGCGGAGCTTTCTCGCGAAGCGAGTTGTTTAACTAATTTGGCCTTTTATGCTCCAAGTGGACAAACTAGCGAGCGAAGCGAGCTCAACGGGCGAGCGAAGCGAGCCCACCACGTTCTCCCTACCTCTCGCGATCCGCGGAGCTTTCTCGCGAAGCGAGTTATTTAACTAATTTGGCCTTTTATGCTCCAAGTGAACAAACCAGCGAGCGAAGCGAGCTCAACGGGCGAGCAAAGCGAGCCTGCGAGCGAAGCGAGCCTACCATGTTCTCTCAACCTCTCGAGGTTTGCGGAGCTTTCTCGCGAAGCGAGTTATTTAAGGAATAAGGCTTTATACGCCCCAAGTGGACTAACTAGCGAGCGAAGCGAGCTCAACGGGCGAGCAACGCGAGCCAGCGAGCGAAGCGAGCCTACCACGTTCTCCCCACCGTTCGAGGTCTGCGGAGCTCTCTCGCAAAGCGAGTTGTATTACGTGTCAGGCCTTATACGTTCCTGGGGAGCAAACCAGCGAGCGAAGCGAGCTTTTAACCGGGCGAGCGAAGCGAGCCTGCGAGCGCAGCGAGCCTACCACGTTCCCTTGCCCTTTGGAGGTCCGCGGAGCTCTCTCGCGAAGCGAGAATTCCACCGTACCTTCTTCCCTGGCGCTGGCCATCCTCTTTCTTCACTGCGGGTAGCCCCCGTTTAACTTTGGCCCCATTTTTCGACATGCTCTTTCAAGGGTGTTACTTTATACATCAAACACCCTTCGGACGAAGGGTTGCCGGCTACTAGTCACTATATATAAAAAAGTAGGTTATACAGGGTCTTATGGGGGATTTTTGGGGCGGGCTGGAGGGTGAACGGGGGGAGATGGGGAGTTGCGGTTTTCGCCATCGGAAAGAGCACCGGAAAAACTATATTTCATGACAATTTCAACGTTTCGAAGCATCATCTTCATGGTCAAAAAAAATAAAGAAAGTCGATAAAATTTAACATTGGGCTTATGGAAAAACGTGTAATCACGAGTGTTTGAGAAAACGGCTCGAACGATTTCGATCAAACTTTCACCGAACATAGTCCCCATGGGTGGCCAGGGAATAGGCTATGTCGCATCTCCAGGAAAAATCGAGGAGTCGAGAAAATCGTCTCCAAAAGTCGACTTTTTTCCCCCGCCGTGGCTCCCTTAATATCGGAGCTATCGACTCGCGGTCTTCACCGTCGTCAACTACAACTCCGGGGCTACAAAAGTCACATAGGCCATTTTGGCCTATCGACATAGGCCGCGGCCTATAGAAAAAAAATTTGTGGCCTAAATCGACCGAATTAAAATCTGTCCATGCAGCACCAGTACACATCGTAAAGTCCAAACGGGCCTTTGACATAGGCCAACATAGGCCGGCCTATTTGGCCTATCCGCCCTAACTTTTCTCAGGAACGTCCGATCGGGGAAATTTTTTTTTTCATTCCTATATTGATCGACCTCGGGAATACGACGGTGCGACCGCCGTCCAGGTGGCGCCACCACAAGTTCGAGTAATCGCGTCCAACTTTTTTGTTTTCCGGCCGATCGAATTCGGACTTTGTGCAATCACCTCGACCACCCGAGGCCTTTACGGCACCCCATCGAAACCGGTCAAAATCGAAAAAATTTTCTTAAGGCCCTCGAGGCCAGCGCCGAAGTTCTTTCGCTCGCTTACGTTTTTATTTCTGGGATCCCAACTAGAAGACCCGCCCGACTAGCAGGACATGACAGGATTGTCACTAACCCCTAGGAAGTTCGAGAAACGACGTCAAACTTTTTTATTTGAAGAGCTAGAGCAAATCGGCTTTCTCGCTTTGCTCGATTTCGAAAAGAAGCGCATTTTCGCGGGCAATCCAGACGTCCTGACACAACTCGATTTTTTGTCACGATAACCGAAATATTTGATTGGACCCACTTTTGACGACGCCTTTGCATTCTCTAGATCGACTAGATTACGGAAAAAACGAAAAAAAAATTTCAAGGTCATCCGAGGTCATTTTTGATACCCGCATCTCGAGACCCGAGACACCTAAAGAAAATCCGAAAACGCCACCGTAAACTAGACCCCGTTCGGACACGATTCCCATGAAAGAAAAATTTTTGCGCACCAAAATGGCCGACTTCCGGTCGCTATCTCCGTTATTTGAAGAGCTAGAGCAAAAAAGCCACACCAGGCTTTTTCCCGTAGGGAAAGCCTGCTGTGGGTCTGAAACACCCCTCGCAAAAAAAATTACAAATACGGTCGTCCCGTCAAAGTTGACATTTACCTGAAAATGTGACATTTTTGTAGCGAAAAAAAATCAAAACTCCCTCATTTTTGCGCCTGGACCGATTGGTCACCGACCAGAAGAAGCCCCTTCGCGAGCTCCACAAGCCCTGAAAGTTTCATTCCGCTACCTAGAAAACTCGCGGAGCTACGAATTTTTTTCTCCAAAAATAGCCCACTTTTTGACCATTTTCGCGGTCGGCGCACACTTAAAAATTCCCATCTCCGTCACTAATTGCGGTGGAACGACCGGACCGGAACCTGCATTTAGGGGAAGGATGGGGCTTTCCAACGGTGCTCGATTCATCGCTCCAAAGCCCATACGAGCCAAGCGGGGAATTTTCAAAACTCAAAATCGACCAAAATTTGCCCGTTTCGGACGGTGGTGCCCCCATTCCAAAAATCACATCTCCTCCCCTAATTGCGGTGGAACGACCGGACCTGAACCACCGTTTAGGGGAAGGATGGCGCAATCCAACGACTGTAGATTTCGAATTTTCAAGCCCATACGAGCCGAGATATGATTTTTCAAAATTTTACTATCAAAATTTTACCAACCTCAAATGCATGCATTCTTATGGGGGAAAAGAATTACGACAATTTTCAAAAATTTTTTTAAAATACTTCCCCTCGAGTGAAAATTTTTTCGAAAGCACTTCCGGAACCGGAAAAAAATGTAGAATTTTTTGGCATTTTTTTCAGAGAAACTTTTTTTTTCGCCAAAATCGCAAGGCATATGCCTTGATCGAACGGAAGATCCCTTCCAACTCTCTCGAAACTCAACTAACCATCTCTCTCGCACTCACACAAAATTTTCCTGGCCGGCCAAAAGCCGGCCGAGAAATCCGCCGGAACGGAATTACAGGCGATTAAATGGGGAACCGTACATTCGTTTTGGACCGAGAGAGAGGGCCATACAAAACATATATCCGCGCAGTCTGACCACCACATTCTTATGGAGGACGGTTATTTTAGCACCACAATTTCAGTTTTTCGCTTCGTGCTTTTCCCCCGAGAGAGATAGAGACTTCCGGTTTTCACCGTTGCCAACTAGACGACGTCGCCCATCGAATGTACCTGGTGTCATGGGCCCATGGTACATGGGTCATGGGCAAATTGACATCAACTTTTTACCATTTAGACTTAAAAAAAAGTTGATTAAAGAAAGTCTCATGGTTCCACATCCACTATATGGCTCAATACCAGTCGCACCCATCGGACCCATGGATTTGCCCATCGGACACAACTTTTGCCAGAGTTGACCGATTTCGAAAATTCTTTCTTCCACTCATATGTAATTGGGTACGGGAAATTCAACCGTGACATCGCCGGAAGTTTGGCAACACCGCAAAAATGAAAAAACACGATTTTGGCCGTTTGCTGACCGACTCGAACCGTTCTTTTTTCTATACGCTCCAAGTGGGCAAGCCAGCGAGCGAAGCGAGCCTTAACGGGCGAGCAAAGCGAGCCTGCGAGCGAAGCGAGCCCACCACGTTCTCCCTACCTCTCGCGATCCGCGGAGCTTTCTCGCGAAGCGAGTTATTTAACTAATTAGGCCTTTTACGCTCCAAGTGGACAAACTAGCGAGCGAAGCGAGCTCAACGGGCGAGCGAAGCGAGCCTGCGAGCGAAGCGAGCCCACCACGTTCTCCCCACCTCTCGCGATTCGCGGAGCTTTCTCGCGAAGCGAGCTATTTAACGAATTAAGCCTTATACGCTCCAAGTGGACAAACCAGCGAGCGAAGCGAGCTCAACGGGCGAGCGAAGCGAGCCCACCACGTTCTCCCCACCGTTGACCGATTTCAAAAATTCTTTCTTCCATTCATATGTAATCGGGTACGGGAAATTCAACCGTGATGTCGCCGGAAGTTTGGCAACACTGCAAAAATGGGAAAATTCCAATACGGCCATTTCCTGACCGATTCGAACCGTTCTTTTTTCTATACGCTCCAAGTGGGCAAGCCAGCGAGCGAAGCGAGCCTTAACGGGCGAGCAAAGCGAGCCTGCGAGCGAAGCGAGCCCACCACGTTCTCCCTACCTCTCGCGATCCGCGGAGCTTTCTCGCGAAGCGAGTTATTTAACCAATTAGGCCTTTTACGCTCCAAGTGAACAAACCAGCGAGCGAAGCGAGCTCAACGGGCGAGCAAAGCGAGCCTGCGAGCGAAGCGAGCCTACCATGTTCTCTCAACCTCTCGAGGTTTGCGGAGCTTTCTCGCGAAGCGAGTTATTTAAGGAATAAGGCTTTATACGCCCCAAGTGGGCTAACTAGCGAGCGAAGCGAGCTCAACGGGCGAGCAACGCGAGCCAGCGAGCGAAGCGAGCCTACCACGTTCTCCCCACCGTTCGAGGTCTGCGGAGCTCTCTCGCAAAGCGAGTTATATAACGTGTTTGGCCTTATACGTTCCTGGGGAGCAAACCAGCGAGCGAAGCGAGCTTTTAACCGGGCGAGCGAAGCGAGCCTGCGAGCGCAGCGAGCCTACCACGTTCCCTTGCCCTTTGGAGGTCCGCGGAGCTCTCTCGCGAAGCGAGAATTCCACTTTCCTTCATTCCCTGGCGCTGGCCATCCTCTTTCTTCACCGCGGGTAGCCCCCGTCTAACTTTGGCCCCATTTTTCGACATGCCCTTTCAAGGGTGGTACTTTACATAAATCGAAGACCCTTATGGAATAAGGGTGCGGGCTACTAGTCACTATATATAAAAAAGTAGGTTATACAGGGTCTTATGGGGGATTTTTGGGGGGGTCTGGAGGGCGAACGGAGGGAGATGGAGGGTTGCGGTTTTCGGCGTTGGAAAGAGCACCGGAAAAACTATATTTCATGACAATTTCAACGTTTCGAAAAATCATCTTCAGGGTGAAAAAAAATTTTGAAATGTCCAAAAATTTAACATTGGGCTTATGGAAAAACGTGTAATCACGAAGGATCTCGAAATCGGCTCGAACGATTTCGATCAAACTTTCACCGAACATGGTCCCCATGGGTGGCCAGGGAATAGGCCATGTCGCATCTCCAGGAAAAATCGAGGAGTCGAGAAAATCGTCTCCAAAAGTCGACTTTTTTCCCCCGTCGTGGCTCCTGAACCGTTCGAGCTAACGACTCGCGGTTTTCACCGTCGTTAACTACAACTCCGGGGCTACAAAAGTCACATAGGCCATTTTGGCCTATCGGCATAGGCCGCGGCCTATAGAAAAAAAATTTGTGGCCTATATCGACCGAATTAAAATCTGTCCATGCAGCACCCGTACACATCGTAAAGTCCAAACGGGCCTTTGACATAGGCCAAGATGGGCCGGCCTATTTGGCCTATCCGCCCTAACTTTTCTCAGGATCGTCCGATCGGGAAAATTTTTTTTTCCTTTCCGGCATTGATCGACCTCGGGAATACGACGGTGCGACCGCCGTCCAGGTGGCGCCACCGCAAGTTCGAGTAATCGCGTCCAACTTTTTTGTTTTCCGACCGATCGAATTCGGACTTTGTGCAATCACCTCGACTACCAGAGGCCTTTATGGCACCCCATCGAAACCGGTCAAAATCGAAAAAATTTTCTTAAGGCCCTCGAGGCCAGCGCCCAAGTTCTTTCGCTCGCTTACGTTTTTATTTCTGGGATCCCAACTAGAAGACCCGCTCGATAAGCAGGACATGACAGGATTGTCACTAACCCCTAGGAAGTTCGAGAAACGACGTCAAACTTTTTTATTTGAAGACCTAGAGCAAATCGGTTTTCTCACTCTGCTCGATTTCGAAAAGAAGCGCATTTTCGCGGGCAATCCAGACGTCCTGACACAACTCGATTTTTTGTCACGATAACCGAAATATTTGATTGGACCCACTTTTGACGACGCCTTTGCATTCTCTAGATCGACTAGATTACGGAAAAAACGAAAAAAAAATTTCAAGGTCATCCGAGGTCATTTTTGATACCCGCATCTCGAGATCCGAGACACCTAAAGAAAATCCGAAAACGCCACCGTAAACTAGATCCCATTCGGACACGATTCCCCCGAAAGAAAAATTTTTGCACACCAAAATGGCCGACTTCCGGTCGCTATCTCCGTTATTTGAAGAGCTAGAGCAAAAAAGCCACACCAGGCTTTTTCCCGTAGGGAAAGCCTGCTGTGGGTCTGAAACACCCCTCGCAAAAAAAATAACAAATACGGTCGTCCCGTCAAAGTTGACATTTACCTGAAAATGTGACATTTTTGTAGCGAAAAAAAATCATAACTGCGTCATTTTTGCACCTGGACCGATTGGTCACCGACCAGAAGAAGCCCCTTCGCGAGCTCCACAAGCCCTGAAAGTTTCATTCCGATATCTGGAAAACTCGCGGAGCTACGAATTTTTTTCACCAAAAATAGCCCACTTTTTGACCATTTTCGCGGTCGGCGCACACTTAAAAATTCCCATCTCCGTTCCTAATTGCGGTGGAACGACCGGACCGGAACCTCCATTTAGGGGAAGGATGGGGCTTTCCAACGGTGCCCGATTCATCGCTCCAAAGCCCATACGAACCGAGCAGGGAATTTTCAAAACTCAAAATCGACCAAAATTTGCCCGTTTCGGACGGAGGTGCCCCCATTCAAAAAATCACATCTCCTCCCCTAATTGCGGTGGAACGACCGGACCTGAACCACCGTTTAGGGGAAGGATGGCGCAATCCAACGACTGTAGATTTCGAATTTTCAAGCCCATACGAGCCGAGATATGATTTTTCAAAATTTTACAATCAAAATTTTACCAACCTCAAATGCATGCATTCTTATGGGGGAAAAGAATTACGACAATTTTCAATTTTTTTTTAAAAATACTTCCCCTCGAGTGAAAATTTTTTCGAAAGCACTTCCGGAACCGGAAAAAAATGTAGAATTTTTTGGCATTTTTTTCAGAGAAACTTTTTTTTTAGCCAAAATCGCAAGGCATATGCCTTGATCGAACGGAAGATCCCTTCCAACTCTCTCGAAACTCAACTAACCATCTCTGTCGCACTCACACAAAATTTTCCTGGCCGGCCAAAAGCCGGCCGAGAAATCCGCCGGAACGGAATTACAGGCGATTAAATGGGGAACCGTACATTCGTTTTGGACCGAGAGAGAGGGCCATACAAAACATATATCCGCGCAGTCTGACCACCACATTCTTATGGAGGACTGTTATTTTAGCACCACAATTTCAGTTTTTCGCTTCGTGCTTTTCCCCCGAGAGAGATAGAGACTTCCGGTTTTCACCGTTGCCAACTAGACGACGTCGCCCATCGAATGTACCTGGTGTCATGGGCCCATGGTACATGGGTCATGGGCAAATTGACATCAACTTTTTACCATTTAGACTTAAAATTAAGTTGATTAAAGAAAGTGCCATGGTTACACATTCACTATATGGACCAATACGAATCTCACCCATCGGACCCATGGATTTGCCCATCGGCCACAACTTTTGCCAGAGTTGACCGATTTCGAAAATTCTTTCTTCCACTCATATGTAATTGAGCACGGGAAATTCAACCGTGACATCGCCGGAAGTTTGGCAACACTGTAAACATGAAAAAAATTCCAATTCGGCCATTTCCCGACCGATTCGAACCGTTCTTTTTTCCATACGCTCCAAGTGGGCAAGCCAGCGAGCGAAGCGAGCCTTAACGGGCGAGCAAAGCGAGCCTGCGAGCGAAGCGAGCCTACCACGTTCTCCCTACCTCTCGCGATCCGCGGAGCTTTCTCGCGAAGCGAGTTATTTAACTAATTAGGCCTTTTACGCTCCAAGTGGACAAACTAGCGAGCGAAGCGAGCTCAACGGGCGAGCGAAGCGAGCCCACCACGTTCTCCCCACCTCTCGCGATTCGCGGAGCTTTCTCGCGAAGCGAGCTATTTAACGAATTAGGCCTTATACGCTCCAAGTGGACAAACCAGCGAGCGAAGCGAGCTCAACGGGCGAGCGAAGCGAGCCTGCGAGCGAAGCGAGCCCACCACGTTCTCCCTACCTCTCGCGATCCGCGGAGCTTTCTCGCGAAGCGAGTTATTTAACCAATTAGGCCTTTTACGCTCCAAGTGAACAAACCAGCGAGCGAAGCGAGCTCAACGGGCGAGCAAAGCGAGCCTGCGAGCGAAGCGAGCTTACCATGTTCTCTCAACCTCTCGAGGTTTGCGGAGCTTTCTCGCGAAGCGAGTTATTTAAGGAATAAGGCTTAATACGCCCCAAGTGGACTAACTAGCGAGCGAAGCGAGCTCAACGGGCGAGCAACGCGAGCCAGCGAGCGAAGCGAGCCTACCACGTTCTCCCCACCGTTCGAGGTTTGCGGAGCTCTCTCGCGAAGCGAGGTATTAACCGTACCAGACCTCATTCGTTCCCGTCGAGCAAACCAGCGAGCGAAGCGAGCTTTTAACCGGGCGAGCGAAGCGAGCCTGCGAGCGCAGCGAGCCTACCACGTTCTCTTGCCCTTTGGAGGTCCGCGGAGCTCTCTCGCGAAGCGAGAATTCCACTGTACCTTCTTCCCTGGCGCTGGCCATCCTCTTTCTTCGCCGCTGGTAGCCCCCATTTAACTTTGGCCCCATTTTTCGACATGCCCTTTCAAGGGTGGTACTTTACATAAATCGAAGACCCTTATGGAATAAGGGTGCGGGCTACTAGTCACTATATATAAAAAAGTAGGTTATACAGGGTCTTATGGGGGATTTTTGGAGCGGTCTGGGGGGGGAACGGGAGGAGATGGGGGGTTGCGGTTTTCGCCATCGGAAAGAGCACCGGAAAAACTATATTTCATGACAATTTCAACGTTTCGAAAAATCATCTTCATGGTCAAAAAAAATAAAGAAAGTCGTTAAAATTTAACATTGGGCTTATGGAAAAACGTGAAACCGCTTAAGATCTCGAAATCGGCTCGAACGATTTCGACCAAACTTATAGCGAACATAGTCCCCATGGGCCTACATGGAATAGGCTATGTCGTATCTCCAGGAAAAATCGAGGAGCCGAGAAAATCGTCTCCGAAAGTCGACTTTTTTCCCCCGGCGTGGCTCCCTTAATATCGGAGCTATCGACTCGCGGTTTTCACCTTCGTCAACTACAACTCCGGGGCTACAAAAGTCACATAGGCCATTTTGGCCTATCGACATAGGCCGCGGCCTATAGAAAAAAAATTTTTGGCCCTACTCGACCGAATTAAAATCTGCCCGTGCAGCACCAGTACACCTCAGAATGTCCAAACGGGCCTTCGACATAGGCCAACATAGGCCGGCCTATTTGGCCTATCCGCCCTAACTTTTCTCAGGATCGTCCGATCGGGGAAATTTTTTTTTTCATTCCTATATTGATCGACCTCGGGAATACGACGGTGCGACCGCCGTCCAGGTGGCGCCACCGCAAGTTCGAGTAATCGCGTCCAACTTTTTTGTTTTCCGGCCGATCGGATTCGGACTTTCTGCATTCACCTCGACCACCCGAGGCCTTTACGGCACCCCATCGAAACCGGTCAAAATCGAAAAAATTTTCTTAAGGCCCTCGAGGCCAGCGCCGAAGTTCTTTCGCTCGCTTACGTTTTTATTTCTGGGATCCCAACTAGAAGACCCGCTCTACATCCTGGAGGTGACACATTTGTCTCAGACCCCTGGGAAGTTTGAGAAACGACGTCAAACTTTTTTATTTGAAGAGCTAGAGCAAATCGGTTTTCTCGCTCTGCTCGATTTCGAAAAGAAGCGCATTTTCGCGGGCAATCCAGACCTCCTGACACAACTCGATTTTTTGTCACGATAACCGAAATTTTTGATTGGACCCACTTTTGACGACGCCTTTGCATTCTCTAGATCGACTAGATTACGGAAAAAACGAAAAAAAAATTTCAAGGTCATCCGAGGTCATTTTTGATACCAGCATCTCGAGACCCGAGACACCTAAAGAAAATCCGAAAACGCCACCGTAAACTAGACCCCATTCGGACACGATTCCCATGAAAGAAAAATTTTTGCGCACCAAAATGGCCGACTTCCGGTCGCTATCTCCGTTATTTGAAGAGCTAGAGCAAAAAAGCCACACCAGGCTTTTTCCCGTAGGGAAAGCCTGCTGTGGGTCTGAAACACCCCTCGCAAAAAAAATAACAAATACGGTCGTCCGGTCAAAGTTGACATTTACCTGAAAATGTGACATTTTTGTAGCGAAAAAAAATCAAAACTCCCTCATTTTTGCACCTGGACCGATTGGTCACCGACCAGAAGAAGCCCCTTCGCGAGCTCCACAAGCCCTGAAAGTTTCATTCCGATATCTGGAAAACTCGCGGAGCTACGAATTTTTTTCACCAAAAATAGCCCACTTTTTGAACATTTTCGCGGTCGGCGCACACTTAAAAATTCCCATCTCCGTCCCTAATTGCGGTGGAACGACCGGACCGGAACCTGTATTTAGGGGAAGGATGGGGCTTTCCAACGGTGCTCGATTCATCGCTCCAAAGCCCATACGAGCCAAGCGGGGAATTTTCAAAACTCAAAATCGACCAAAATTTGCCCGTTTCGGACGGAGGTGCCCCCATTCAAAAAATCACATCTCCTCCCCTAATTGCGGTGGAACGACCGGACCTGAACCACCATTTAGGGGAAGGATGGCGCAATCCAACGACTATAGATTTCGAATTTTCAAGCCCATACGAGCCGAGATATGATTTTTCAAAATTTTACAATCAAAATTTTACCAATCTCAAATGCATGCATTCTTATGGGGGAAAAGAATAACGACAATTTTCAAATTTTTTTTTAAAATACTTCCCGTCGAGTGAAAATTTTTTCGAAAGCACTTCCGGAACCGGAAAAAAACGTAGAATTTTTTGGCATTTTTTTCAGAAAAACTTTTTTTTTCGCCAAAATCGCAAGGCATATGCCTTGATCGAACGGAAGATCCCCTCTAACTCTCTCCAAACTCAACTAACCATCTCCCTCGCACTCACACAAAATTTTCTCGGACGCCCAAAAGCCGGCCGAGAAATCGCCGGAATGGATTTACCGCCGATTAAATGGGGAACCGTACATTCGTTTTGGACCGAGAGAGAGGGCCATACAAAACATATATCCGCGCAGTCTGACCACCACAGTCTTATGGAGGACGGTTATTTTTGCACCACAATTTCACTTTTTCGCTTCGTGCTTCTCTCCCGAAAGAGATAGAGACTTCCGGTTTTCACTGTTGCCAACTAGACGACGTCGCCCATCGAATGGACCAGGTGTCATGGGCCCATGGTACATGGGTCATGGGCAAATCGACATCAACTTTTTACCATTTAGACTTAAAATTAAGTTGATTAAAGAAAGTCTTATGGTTGCACATCCACTATATGGCCCAATACCAATCGCACCCATTGGACCCATGGTTTTGCCCATCGGCCACAACTTTTGCCAGAGTTGACCGATTTCAAAAATTCTTTCTTCCATTCATATGTAATTGGGTACGAGAAATTCAACCGTGACATCGCCGGAAGTTTGGCAACACTGCAAAAATGAAAAAAAGTCAACTCGGCCGTTTGCTGACCGATTTGAACCGTTCTTTTTTCTATACGCTCCAAGTGGGCAAGCCAGCGAGCGAAGCGAGCCTTAACGGGCGAGCAAAGCGAGCCTGCGAGCGAAACGAGCCCACCACGTGCTCCCCACCTCACGCGATCCGCGGAGCTTTCTCGCGAAGCGAGCCATTTAACGAATTAGGCCTTTTATGCTCCGAGTGGACAAACCAGCGAGCGAAGCGAGCTCAACGGGCGAGCAAAGCGAGCCTGCGAGCGAAGCGAGCCTACCACGTTCTCACAACCTTTCGCGGTCTGCGGAGCTTTCTCGCGAAGCGAGTTATTTAAGGAAAAAGGCTTTATACGCTCCAAGTGGACACACCAGCGAGCGAAGCGAGCTCAACGGGCGAGCAAAGCGAGCCTGCGAGCGAAGCGAGCCTACCACGTTCTCACAACCTCTCGAGATCTGCGAAGCTCTCACCAGCGAGCGAAGCGAGCTTAACGGGCGAGCAAAGCGAGCCTGCGAGCGAAGCGAGCCCACCACGTTCTCCCCACCTCTCGCGATTCGCGGAGCTTTCTCGCGAAGCGAGCTATTTAACGAATTAGGCCTTATACGCTCTAAGTGGACAAACCAGCGAGCGAAGCGAGCTCAACGGGCGAGCGAAGCGAGCCCACCACGTTCTCACAACCTTTCGCGGTCTGCGGAGCTTTCTCGCGAAGCGAGTTATTTAAGGAAAAAGGCTTTATACGCTCCAAGTGGACACACCAGCGAGCGAAGCGAGCTCAACGGGCGAGCAAAGCGAGCCTGCGAGCGAAGCGAGCCTGCGAGCGAAGCGAGCCTACCACGTTCTCACAACCTCTCGAGATCTGCGAAGCTCTCACCAGCGAGCGAAGCGAGCTTAACGGGCGAGCAAAGCGAGCCTGCGAGCGAAGCGAGCCTGCGAGCGAAGCGAGCCCACCACGTTCTCCCCACCTCTCGCGATTCGCGGAGCTTTCTCGCGAAGCGAGCTATTTAACGAATTAGGCCTTATACGCTCTAAGTGGACAAACCAGCGAGCGAAGCGAGCTCAACGGGCGAGCGAAGCGAGCCTGCGAGCGAAGCGAGCCCACCACGTTCTCCCTACCGTTGACCGATTTAGAAAATTTTTTCTTCCATTCATATGTAATTGGGTACGGGAAATTCAACCGTGACATCACCGGAAGTTTGGCAACACTGCAAAAATGGAAAAATTCCAATTCGGCCATTTCCTGACCGATTCGAACCGTTCTTTTTTCTATACGCTCCAAGTGGGCAAGCCAGCGAGCGAAGCGAGCCTTAACGGGCGAGCAAAGCGAGCCTGCGAGCGAAGCGAGCCCACCACGTTCTCCCAACCTCTCGCGATCCGCGGAGCTTTCTCGCGAAGCGAGACATTTAACGAATTAGGCCTTTTACGCTCCAAGTGGACAAACCAGCGAGCGAAGCGAGCTCAACGGGCGAGCAAAGCGAGCCTGCGAGCGAAGCGAGCCTACCACGTTCTCACAACCTCTCGAGGTTTGCGGAGCTCTCTCGCGAAGCGAGTTATTTAAGGGATTAGGACTTTTACGCTCCAAGTGAACAAACCAGCGAGCGAAGCGAGCTCAACGGGCGAGCAAAGCGAGCCTGCGAGCGAAGCGAGCCTACCATGTTCTCTCAACCTCTCGAGGTTTGCGGAGCTTTCTCGCGAAGCGAGTTATTTAAGGAATAAGGCTTTATACGCCCCAAGTGGACTAACTAGCGAGCGAAGCGAGCTCAACGGGCGAGCAACGCGAGCCAGCGAGCGAAGCGAGCCTACCACGTTCTCCCCACCGTTCGAGGTCTGCGGAGCTCTCTCGCAAAGCGAGTTGTATTACGTGTCAGGCCTTATACGTTCCTGGGGAGCAAACCAGCGAGCGAAGCGAGCTTTTACCGGGCGAGCGAAGCGAGCCTGCGAGCGCAGCGAGCCTACCACGTTCCCTTGCCCTTTGGAGGTCCGCGGAGCTCTCTCGCGAAGCGAGAATTCCACTGTACCTTCTTCCCTGGCGCTGGCCATCCTCTTTCTTCGCCGCTGGTAGCCCCCATTTAACTTTGGCCCCACTTTTCGACATGCCCTTTCAACTGATGGTGTTTACATAAATCGAAGACCCTTATGGAATAAGGGTGCGGGCTACTAGTCACTATATATAAAAAAGTAGGTTATACAGGGTCTTATGGGGGATTTTTGGGGCGGTCTGGGGGGTGAACGGGAGGAGATGGGGGGTTGCGGTTTTCGGCATCGGAAAGGGGACCGCGGAGAGTACCTCTCACATAAATTTCAACGTTTCGAAGCGTCATCTTCATGGTCAAAAAAAATAAAGAAAGTCGATAAAATTTAACATTGGGCTTATGGAAAAACGTGAAATCTTGAGTGTTTGCAAAATCGGCTCGAACGATTTCGACCAAACTTATACGGAACATAGTCCCCATGGGCCTACATGGAATAGGCTATGTCGCATCTCCAGGAAAAATCGAGGAGTCGAGAAAATCGTCTCCAAAAGTCGACTTTTTTCCCCCGCCGTGGCTCCCTTAATATCGGAGCTATCGACTCGCGGTTTTCACCGTCGTCTACTACAACTCCGGGGCTACAAAAGTCACATAGGCCATTTTGGCCTATCGACATAGGCCGCGGCCTATAGAAAAAAAATTTGTGGCCTAAATCGACCGAATTAAAATCTGTCCATGCAGCACCAGTACACATCGTAAAGTCCAAACGGGCCTTTGACATAGGCCAACATAGGCCGGCCTATTTGGCCTATCCGCCCTAACTTTTCTCAGGAACGTCCGATCGGGGAAATTTTTTTTTTCATTCCTATATTGATCGACCTCGGGAATACGACGGTGCGACCGCCGTCCAGGTGGCGCCACCGCAAGTTCGAGTAATCGCGTCCAACTTTTTTGTTTTCCGGCCGATCGAATTCGGACTTTGTGCAATCACCTCGACCACCCGAGGCCTTTACGGCACCCCATCGAAACCGGTCAAAATCGAAAAAATTTTCTTAAGGCCCTCGAGGCCAGCGCCGAAGTTCTTTCGCTCGCTTACGTTTTTATTTCTGGGATCCCAACTAGAAGACCCGCTCGACGAGCAGGACATGACAGGATTGTCACTAACCCCTGGGAAGTTCGAGAAACGACGTCAAACTTTTTTATTTGAAGAGCTAGAGCAAATCGGTTTTCTCGCTCTGCTCGATTTCGAAAAGAAGCGCATTTTCGCGGGCAATCCGGACGTCCTGACACAACTCGATTTTTTGTCACGATAACCGAAATATTTGATTGGACCCACTTTTGACGACGCCTTTGCATTCTCTAGATCGACTAGATTACGGAAAAAACGAAAAAAAAATTTCAAGGTCATCCGAGGTCATTTTTGATACCCGCATCTCGAGACCCGAGACACCTAAAGAAAATCCGAAAACGCCACCGTAAACTAGACCCCGTTCGAACACGATTCCCCCGAAAGAAAAATTTTTGCACACCAAAATGGCCGACTTCCGGTCGCTATCTCCGTTATTTGAAGAGCTAGAGCAAAAAAGCCACACCAGGCTTTTTCCCGTAGGGAAAGCCTGCTGTGGGTCTGAAACACCCCTCGCAAAAAAAATAACAAATACGGTCGTCCCGTCAAAGTTGACATTTACCTGAAAATGTGACATTTTTGTAGCGAAAAAAAATCATAACTTGGTCATTTTTGCACCTGGACCGATTGGTCACCGACCAGAAGAAGCCCATTCGCGAGCTCCACAAGCCCTGAAAGTTTCATTCCGCTACCTCGAAAACTCGCGGAGCTACGAATTTTTTTCACCAAAAATAGCCCACTTTTTGACCATTTTCGCGGTCGGCGCACACTTAAAAATTCCCAACTCCGTCCCTAATTGCGGTGGAACGACCGAACCAGAACCTCCATTTAGGGGAAGGATGGGGCTTTCCAACGGTGCCCGATTCATCGCTCCAAAGCCCATACGAGCCAAGCGGGCAATTTTCAAAACTCAAAATCGACCAAAATTTGCCCGTTTCGGACGGAGGTGCCCCCATTCAAAAAATCACATCTCCTCCCCTAATTGCGGTGGAACGACCGGACCTGAACCACCATTTAGGGGAAGGATGGCGCAATCCAACGACTATAGATTTCGAATTTTCAAGCCCATACGAGCCGAGATATGATTTTTCAAAATTTTACAATCAAAATTTTACCAACCTCAAATGCATGCATTCTTATGGGGGAAAAGAATTACGACAATTTTCAAAATTTTTTTAAAAATACTTCCCCTCGAGTGAAAATTTTTTCGAAAGCACTTCCGGAACCGGAAAAAAACGTAGAATTTTTTGGCATTTTTTTCAGAGAAACTTTTTTTTTCGCCAAAATCGCAAGGCATATGCCTTGATCGAACGGAAGATCCCTTCCAACTCTCTCGAAACTCAACTAACCATCTCTCTCGCACTCACACAAAATTTTCCTGGCCGGCCAAAAGCCGGCCGAGAAATCCGCCGGAACGGAATTACAGGCGATTAAATGGGGAACCGTACATTCGTTTTGGACCGAGAGAGAGGGCGATACAAAACATATATCCGCGCAGTCTGACCACCACAGTCTTATGGAGGACGGTTATTTTTGCACCACAATTTCACTTTTTCGCTTCGTGCTTCTCTCCCGAAAGAGATAGAGACTTCCGGTTTTCACTGTTGCCAACTAGACGACGTCGCCCATCGAATGGACCAGGTGTCATGGGCCCATGGTACATGGGTCATGGGCAAATCGACATCAACTTTTTACCATTTAGACTTAAAATTAAGTTGATTAAAGAAAGTCTCATGGTTCCACATCCACTATATGGCTCAATACCAATCGCACCCATCGGACCCATGGATTTGCCCATCGGACACAACTTTTGCCAGAGTTGACCGATTTCGAAAATTCTTTCTTCCACTCATATGTAATTGGGTACGGGAAATTCAACCGTGACATCGCCGGAAGTTTGGCAACACCGCAAAAATGAAAAAACACGATTTTGGCCGTTTGCTGACCGATTCGAACCGTTCTTTTTTCTATACGCTCCAAGTGGGCAAGCCAGCGAGCGAAGCGAGCCTTAACGGGCGAGCAAAGCGAGCCTGCGAGCGAAGCGAGCCCACCACGTTCTCCCTACCTCTTGCGATCCGCGGAGCTTTCTCGCGAAGCGAGTTATTTAACTAATTAGGCCTTTTACGCTCCAAGTGGACAAACTAGCGAGCGAAGCGAGCTCAACGGGCGAGCGAAGCGAGCCTGCGAGCGAAGCGAGCCCACCACGTTCTCCCCACCTCTCGCGATTCGCGGAGCTTTCTCGCGAAGCGAGCTATTTAACGAATTAAGCCTTATACGCTCCAAGTGGACAAACCAGCGAGCGAAGCGAGCTCAACGGGCGAGCGAAGCGAGCCTGCGAGCGAAGCGAGCCCACCACGTTCTCCCCACCGTTGACCGATTTCAAAAATTCTTTCTTCCATTCATATGTAATCGGGTACGGGAAATTCAACCGTGATGTCGCCGGAAGTTTGGCAACACTGCAAAAATGGAAAAATTCCAATTCGGCCATTTCCTGACCGATTCGAACCGTTCTTTTTTCTATACGCTCCAAGTGGGCAAGCCAGCGAGCGAAGCGAGCTTTAACGGGCGAGCAAAGCGAGCCTGCGAGCGAAGCGAGCCCACCACGTTCTCCCCACCTCTCGCGATCCGCGGAGCTTTCTCGCGAAGCGAGTTATTTAACCAATTAGGCCTTTTACGCTCCAAGTGAACAAACCAGCGAGCGAAGCGAGCTCAACGGGCGAGCAAAGCGAGCCTGCGAGCGAAGCGAGCTTACCATGTTCTCTCAACCTCTCGAGGTTTGCGGAGCTTTCTCGCGAAGCGAGTTATTTAAGGAATAAGGCTTAATACGCCTCAAGTGGACTAACTAGCGAGCGAAGCGAGCTCAACGGGCGAGCAACGCGAGCCAGCGAGCGAAGCGAGCCTACCACGTTCTCCCCACCGTTCGAGGTTTGCGGAGCTCTCTCGCGAAGCGAGGTATTAACCGTACCAGACCTCATACGTTCCCATCGAGCAAACCAGCGAGCGAAGCGAGCGTTTAACCGGGCGAGCGAAGCGAGCCTGCGAGCGCAGCGAGCCTACCACGTTCCCTTGCCCTTTGGAGGTCCGCGGAGCTCTCTCGCGAAGCGAGAATTCCACTTTCCTTCATTCCCTGGCGCTGGCCATCCTCTTTCTTCACCGCCGGTAGCCCCTATCTAACTTTTGGCCCCACTTTTCGACATGCCCTTTCAACTGAAGGTGTTTACATAAATCAAAGACCCTTATGGAATAAGGGTGCGGGCTACTAGTCACTATTAATAAAAAAGTAGGTTACACGGGGTCTTATGGGGGGACTTTTGGGGCGGTCTGGAGGGCGAACGGTGGGAGATAGCGCCGTGCGGATTTCACCAACGGAAAGGGGACCGCGAAATGAACAAAATATGTCAATTTCAACGTTTCGAAGCATCATCTTCGGGGTGAAAAAAATTTTTGAAAAGTCAAAAAAATTAACATTGGGCTTATGGAAAAACGTGTAATCACGAGTGTTTGAGAAAACGGCTCGAACGATTTCGATCAAACTTTCACCGAACATAGTCCCCATGGGTGGCCAGGGAATAGGCTATGTCGCATCTCCAGGAAAAATCGAGGAGTCGAGAAAATCGTCTCCAAAAGTCGACTTTTTTCCCCCGCCGTGGCTCCCTTAATATTGGAGCTATCGACACGCGGTTTTCACCGTCGTCAACCAACATTCAAGGCCAACAAAATTCACATAGGCCATTTTGGCCTATCGACATAGGCCGCGGCCTATAGAAAAAAAATTTTCGGCCTAAATCGACCGAATTAAAATCTGTCCATGCAGCACCCGTACACATCGTAAAGTCCAAACGGGCCTTTGACATAGGCCAACATAGGCCGGCCTATGTGGCCCATCCGGCCTAACTTTTCTCAGAATCGTCCGATCGGGGAAATTTTTTTTTCCTTTCCGGCATTGATCGACCTCGGGAATACGACGGTGCGACCGCCGTCCAGGTGGCGCCACCGCAAGTTCGAGTAATCGCGTCCAACTTTTTTGTTTTCCGGCCGATCGGATTCGGACTTTCTGCATTCACCTCGACCACCCGAGGCCTTTACGGCACCCCGTCGAAACCGGTCAAAATCGAAAAAAATTTCTTAAGGCCCTCGAGGCCAGCGCCGAAGTTCTTTCGCTCGCTTACGTTTTTATTTCTGGGATCCCAACTAGAAGACCCGCCCGACAAGCTGGACATGACAGGATTGTCACTAACCCCTAGGAAGTTCGAGAAACGACGTCAAACTTTTTTATTTGAAGAGCTAGAGCAAATCGGCTTTCTCGCTCTGCTCGATTTCGAAAAGAAGCGCATTTTCGCGGGCAATCCAGACGTCCTGACACAACTCGATTTTTTGTCACGATAACCGAAATATTTGATTGGACCCACTTTTGACGACGCCTTTGCATTCTCTAGATCGACTAGATTACGGAAAAAACGAAAAAAAAATTTCAAGGTCATCCGAGGTCATTTTTGATACCCGCATCTCGAGATCCGAGACACCTAAAGAAAATCCGAAAACGCCACCGTAAACTAGACCCCGTTCGGACACGATTCCCCCGAAAGAAAAATTTTTGCACACCAAAATGGCCGACTTCCGGTCGCTATCTCCGTTATTTGAAGAGCTAGAGCAAAAAAGCCACACCAGGCTTTTTCCCGTAGGGAAAGCCTGCTGTGGGTCTGAAACACCCCTCGCAAAAAAATTAACAAATACGGTCGTCCGGTCAAAGTTGACATTTACCTGAAAATGTGACATTTTTGTAGCGAAAAAAAATCAAAACTCCCTCATTTTTGCACCTGGACCGATTGGTCACCGACCAGAAGAAGCCCCTTCGCGAGCTCCACAAGCCCTGAAAGTTTCATTCCGATATCTGGAAAACTCGCGGAGCTACGAATTTTTTTCACCAAAAATAGCCCACTTTTTGACCATTTTCGCGGTCGGCGCACACTTAAAAATTCCCATCTCCGTCCCTAATTGCGGTGGAACGACCGGACCGGAACCTCCATTTAGGGGAAGGATGGGGCTTTCCAACGGTGCCCGATTCATCGCTCCAAAGCCCAAACGAGCCAAGCGGGGAATTTTCAAAACTCAAAATCGACCAAAATTTGCCCGTTTCGGACGGAGGTGCCCCCATTCAAAAAATCACATCTCCTCCCCTAATTGCGGTGGAACGACCGGACCTGAACCACCATTTAGGGGAAGGATGGCGCAATCCAACGACTATAGATTTCGAATTTTCAAGCCCATACGAGCCGAGATATGATTTTTCAAAATTTTACTATCAAAATTTTACCAACCTCAAATGCATGCATTCTTATGGGGGAAAAGAATTACGACAATTTTCAAAATTTTTTTTAAAATACTTCCCCTCGAGTGAAAATTTTTTCGAAAACACTTCCGGAACCGGAAAAAAACGTAGAATTTTTTGGCATTTTTTTCAGAGACACTTTTTTTTTCGCCAAAATCGCAAGGCATATGCCTTGATCGAACGGAAGATCCCTTCCAACTCTCTCGAAACTCAACTAACCATCTCTCTCGCACTCACACAAAATTTTCCTGGCCGGCCAAAAGCCGGCCGAGAAATCCGCCGGAACGGAATTACAGGCGATTAAATGGGGAACCGTACATTCGTTTTGGACCGAGAGAGAGGGCCATACAAAACATATATCCGCGCAGTCTGACCACCACATTCTTATGGAGGACGGTTATTTTAGCACCACAATTTCAGTTTTTCGCTTCGTGCTTTTCCCCCGAGAGAGATAGAGACTTCCGGTTTTCACCGCTGCCAACTAGACGACGTCGCCCATCGAATGGACCAGGTGTCATGGGCCCATGGTACATGGGTCATGGGCAAATCGACATCAACTTTTTACCATTTAGACTTAAAATTAAGTTGATTAAAGAAAGTCTCATGGTTGCACATCCACTATATGGCACAATACCAATCGCACCCATTGGACCCATGGATTTGCCCATCGGCCACAACTTTTGCCAGAGTTGACCGATTTCAAAAATTCTTTCTTCCATTCATATGTAATTGGGTACGAGAAATTCAACCGTGACATCGCCGGAAGTTTGGCAACACTGCAAAAATGAAAAAAAGTCAACTCGGCCGTTTGCTGACCGATTTGAACCGTTCTTTTTTCCATACGCTCCAAGTGGGCAAGCCAGCGAGCGAAGCGAGCCTTAACGGGCGAGCAAAGCGAGCCTGCGAGCGAAGCGAGCCCACCACGTTCTCCCTACCTCTCGCGATCCGCGGAGCTTTCTCGCGAAGCGAGTTATTTAACTAATTAGGCCTTTTACGCTCCAAGTGGACAAACTAGCGAGCGAAGCGAGCTCAACGGGCGAGCGAAGCGAGCCTGCGAGCGAAGCGAGCCCACCACGTTCTCCCCACCTCTCGCGATTCGCGGAGCTTTCTCGCGAAGCGAGCTATTTAACGAATTAAGCCTTATACGCTCCAAGTGGACAAACCAGCGAGCGAAGCGAGCTCAACGGGCGAGCGAAGCGAGCCCACCACGTTCTCCCCACCGTTGACCGATTTCAAAAATTCTTTCTTCCATTCATATGTAATCGGTTACGGGAAATTCAACCGTGATGTCGCCGGAAGTTTGGCAACACTGCAAAAATGGGAAAATTCCAATACGGCCATTTCCTGACCGATTCGAACCGTTCTTTTTTCTATACGCTCCAAGTGGGCAAGCCAGCGAGCGAAGCGAGCCTTAACGGGCGAGCAAAGCGAGCCTGCGAGCGAAGCGAGCCCACCACGTTCTCCCTACCTCTCGCGATCCGCGGAGCTTTCTCGCGAAGCGAGTTATTTAACTAATTTGGCCTTTTATGCTCCAAGTGGACAAACTAGCGAGCGAAGCGAGCTCAACGGGCGAGCGAAGCGAGCCTGCGAGCGAAGCGAGCCCACCACGTTCTCCCTACCTCTCGCGATCCGCGGAGCTTTCTCGCGAAGCGAGTTATTTAACTAATTTGGCCTTTTATGCTCCAAGTGAACAAACCAGCGAGCGAAGCGAGCTCAACGGGCGAGCAAAGCGAGCCTGCGAGCGAAGCGAGCCTACCATGTTCTCTCAACCTCTCGAGGTTTGCGGAGCTTTCTCGCGAAGCGAGTTATTTAAGGAATAAGGCTTTATACGCCCCAAGTGGACTAACTAGCGAGCGAAGCGAGCTCAACGGGCGAGCAACGCGAGCCAGCGAGCGAAGCGAGCCTACCACGTTCTCCCCACCGTTCGAGGTCTGCGGAGCTCTCTCGCAAAGCGAGTTGTATTACGTGTCAGGCCTTATACGTTCCTGGGGAGCAAACCAGCGAGCGAAGCGAGCTTTTAACCGGGCGAGCGAAGCGAGCCTGCGAGCGCAGCGAGCCTACCACGTTCCCTTGCCCTTTGGAGGTCCGCGGAGCTCTCTCGCGAAGCGAGAATTCCACTTTCCTTCATTCCCTGGCGCTGGCCATCCTCTTTCTTCACCGCGGGTAGCCCCCGTCTAACTTTGGCCCCATTTTTCGACATGCCCTTTCAAGGGTGGTACTTTACATAAATCGAAGACCCTTATGGAATAAGGGTGCGGGCTACTAGTCACTATATATAAAAAAGTAGGTTATACAGGGTCTTATGGGGGATTTTTGGGGTGGGCTGGAGGGCGAACGGGAGGAGATGGGGAGTTGCGGTTTTCGCCATCGGAAAGGGGACCGCGAGGAGTACCTCTCACATAAATTTCAACGTTTCGAATAATCATCTTCAGGGTGAAAAAAATTTTTGAAATGTCCAAAAATTTAACATTGGGCTTATGGAAAAACGTGTAATCACGAAGGATCTCGAAATCGGCTCGAACGATTTCGATCAAACTTTCACCGAACATAGTCCCCATGGGTGGCCAGGGAATAGGCCATGTCGCATCTCCAGGAAAAATCGAGGAGTCGAGAAAATCGTCTCCAAAAGTCGACTTTTTTCCCCCGCCGTGGCTCCCTTAATATCGGAGCTATCGACTCGCGGTTTTCACCGTCGTCAACTACAACTCCGGGGCTACAAAAGTCACATAGGCCATTTTGGCCTATCGACATAGGCCGCGGCCTATAGAAAAAAAAATTGTGGCCTAAATCGACCGAATTAAAATCTGTCCATGCAGCACCAGTACACATCGTAAAGTCCAAACGGGCCTTTGACATAGGCCAACATAGGCCGGCCTATTTGGCCTATCCGCCCTAACTTTTCTCAGGAACGTCCGATCGGGGAAATTTTTTTTTTCATTCCTATATTGATCGACCTCGGGAATACGACGGTGCGACCGCCGTCCAGGTGGCGCCACCGCAAGTTCGAGTAATCGCGTCCAACTTTTTTGTTTTCCGGCCGATCGAATTCGGACTTTGTGCAATCACCTCGACCACCCGAGGCCTTTACGGCACCCCATCGAAACCGGTCAAAATCGAAAAAATTTTCTTAAGGCCCTCGAGGCCAGCGCCGAAGTTCTTTCGCTCGCTTACGTTTTTATTTCTGGGATCCCAACTAGAAGACCCGCTCGACGAGCAGGACATGACAGGATTGTCACTAACCCCTAGGAAGTTCGAGAAACGACGTCAAACTTTTTTATTTGAAGAGCTAGAGCAAATCGGTTTTCTCGCTCTGCTCGATTTCGAAAAGAAGCGCATTTTCGCGGGCAATCCAGACCTCCTGACACAACTCGATTTTTTGTCACGATAACCGAAATATTTGATTGGACCCACTTTTGACGACGCCATTGCATTCTCTAGATCGACTAGATTACGGAAAAAACGAAAAAAAAATTTCAAGGTCATCCGAGGTCATTTTTGATACCCGCATCTCGAGACCCGAGACACCTAAAGAAAATCCGAAAACGCCACCGTAAACTAGACCCCGTTCGGACACGATTCCCCCGAAAGAAAAATTTTTGCACACCAAAATGGCCGACTTCCGGTCGCTATCTCCGTTATTTGAAGAGCTAGAGCAAAAAAGCCACACCAGGCTTTTTCCCGTAGGGAAAGCCTGCTGTGGGTCTGAAACACCCCTCGCAAAAAAAATAACAAATACGGTCGTCCGGTCAAAGTTGACATTTACCTGAAAATGTGACATTTTTGTAGCGAAAAAAAATCAAAACTCCCTCATTTTTGTACCTGGACCGATTGGTCACCGACCGAAAGATGCCCCTTTGCGAGCTCTACAAGTCCTGAAAGTTTCATTCCGATATCTGGAAAACTCGCGGAGCTACGAATTTTTTTCACCAAAAATAGCCCACTTTTTGACCATTTTCGCGGTCGGCGCACACTTAAAAATTCCCATCTCCGTCCCTAATTGCGGTGGAACGACCGGACCCGAACCTGCATTTAGGGGAAGGACGGGGCTTTCCAACGGTGCCCGATTCATCGCTCCAAAGCCCATACGAGCCGAGCGGGGAATTTTCAAAACTCAAAATCGACCAAAATTTGCCCGTTTCGGACGGAGGTGCCCCCATTCAAAAAATCACATCTCCTCCCCTAATTGCGGTGGAACGACCGGACCTGAACCACCATTTAGGGGAAGGATGGCGCAATCCAACGACTATAGATTTCGAATTTTCAAGCCCATACGAGCCGAGATATGATTTTTCAAAATTTTACAATCAAAATTTTACCAACCTCAAATGCATGCATTCTTATGGGGGAAAAGAATTACGACAATTTTCAAAATTTTTTTAAAAATAGTTCCCCTCGAGTGAAAAATTTTTCGAAAGCACTTCCGGAACCGGAAAAAAATGTAGAATTTTTTGGCATTTTTTTCAGAGAAACTTTTTTTTTCGCCAAAATCGCAAGGCATATGCCTTGATCGAACGGAAGATCCCTTCCAACTCTCTCGAAACTCAACTAACCATCTCTGTCGCACTCACACAAAATTTTCCTGGCCGGCCAAAAGCCGGCCGAGAAATCCGCCGGAACGGAATTACAGGCGATTAAATGGGGAACCGTACATTCGTTTTGGACCGAGAGAGAGGGCCATACAAAACATATATCCGCGCAGTCTGACCACCACATTCTTATGGAGGACGGTTATTTTAGCACCACAATTTCAGTTTTTCGCTTCGTGCTTTTCCCCCGAGAGAGATAGAGACTTCCGGTTTTCACCGTTGCCAACTAGACGACGTCGCCCATCGAATGTGCCTGGTGTCATGGGCCCATGGTACATGGGTCATGGGCAAATTGACATCAACTTTTTACCATTTAGACTTAAAAAAAAGTTGATTAAAGAAAGTCTCATGGTTCCACATCCACTATATGGCACAATACGAATCTCACCCATCTGACCCATGGATTTGCCCATCGGCCACAACTTTTGCCAGAGTTGACCGATTTCGAAAATTCTTTCTTCCACTCATATGTAATTGGGCACGGGAAATTCAACCGTGACATCGCCGGAAGTTTGGCAACACTGCAAAAATGAAAAATAACGATTTTGGCCGTTTGCTGACCGATTTGAACCGTTCTTTTTTCCATACGCTCCAAGTGGGCAAGCCAGCGAGCGAAGCGAGCCTTAACGGGCGAGCAAAGCGAGCCTGCGAGCGAAGCGAGCCCACCACGTTCTCCCAACCTCTCGCGATCCGCGGAGCTTTCTCGCGAAGCGAGCCATTTAACGAATTAGGCCTTTTACGCTCCAAGTGGACAAACCAGCGAGCGAAGCGAGCTCAACGGGCGAGCAAAGCGAGCCTGCGAGCGAAGCGAGCCTACCACGTTCTCACAACCTCTCGCGGTTTGCGGAGCTTTCTCGCGAAGCGAGTCATTTAAGGGATCAGGCCTTTTACGCTCCAAGTGGACAAACCAGCGAGCGAAGCGAGCTCAACGGGCGAGCAAAGCGAGCCTGCGAGCGAAGCGAGCCCACCACGTTCTCCCTACCATTGACCGATTTAGAAAATTTTTTCTTCCATTCATTTGTAATTGGGTACGGGAAATTCAACCGTGACATCACCGGAAGTTTGGCAACACTGCAAAAATGGAAAAATTCCAATTCGGCCATTTCCTGACCGATTCGAACCGTTCTTTTTTCTATACGCTCCAAGTGGGCAAGCCAGCGAGCGAAGCGAGCCTTAACGGGCGAGCAAAGCGAGCCTGCGAGCGAAGCGAGCCCACCACGTTCTCCCTACCTCTCGCGATCCGCGGAGCTTTCTCGCGAAGCGAGTTATTTAAGCAATTAGACCTTTTACGCTCCAAGTGAACAAACCAGCGAGCGAAGCGAGCTCAACGGGCGAGCAAAGCGAGCCTGCGAGCGAAGCGAGCCTACTATGTTCTCTCAACCTCTCGAGGTTTGCGGAGCTTTCTCGCGAAGCGAGTTATTTAAGGAATAAGGCTTTATACGCCCCAAGTGGACTAACTAGCGAGCGAAGCGAGCTCAACGGGCGAGCAAAGCGAGCCTGCGAGCGAAGCGAGCCCACCACGTTCTCCCCACCTCTCGAGGTCTGCGGAGCTCTCTCGCGAAGCGAGGTATTAACCGTACCGGACCTCATACGTTCCCGTCGAGCAAACCAGCGAGCGAAGCGAGCTTTTAACCGGGCGAGCGAAGCGAGCCTGCGAGCGCAGCGAGCCTACCACGTTCCCTTGCCCTTTGGAGGTCCGCGGAGCTCTCTCGCGAAGCGAGAATTCCACTTTCCTTCATTCCCTGGCGCTGGCCATCCTCTTTCTTCACCGCGGGTAGCCCCCGCCTAACTTTGGCCCCACTTTTCGACATGCCCTTTCAACTGATGGTGTTTACATAAATCAAAGACCCTTATGGAATAAGGGTGCGGGCTACTAGTCACTATATATAAAAAAGTAGGTTATACAGGGTCTTATGGGGGATTTTTGGGGCGGGCTGGAGGGTGAACGGGGGGAGATGGGGAGTTGCGGTTTTCGCCATCGGAAAGAGCACCGGAAAAACTATATTTCATGACAATTTCAACGTTTCGAAGCATCATCTTCATGGTCAAAAAAAATAAAGAAAGTCGATAAAATTTAACATTGGGCTTATGGAAAAACGTGTAATCACGAGTGTTTGAGAAAACGGCTCGAACGATTTCGATCAAACTTTCACCGAACATAGTCCCCATGGGTGGCCAGGGAATAGGCTATGTCGCATCTCCAGGAAAAATCGAGGAGTCGAGAAAATCGTCTCCAAAAGTCGACTTTTTTCCCCCGCCGTGGCTCCCTTAATATCGGAGCTATCGACTCGCGGTCTTCACCGTCGTCAACTACAACTCCGGGGCTACAAAAGTCACATAGGCCATTTTGGCCTATCGACATAGGCCGCGGCCTATAGAAAAAAAATTTGTGGCCTAAATCGACCGAATTAAAATCTGTCCATGCAGCACCAGTACACATCGTAAAGTCCAAACGGGCCTTTGACATAGGCCAACATAGGCCGGCCTATTTGGCCTATCCGCCCTAACTTTTCTCAGGAACGTCCGATCGGGGAAATTTTTTTTTTCATTCCTATATTGATCGACCTCGGGAATACGACGGTGCGACCGCCGTCCAGGTGGCGCCACCACAAGTTCGAGTAATCGCGTCCAACTTTTTTGTTTTCCGGCCGATCGAATTCGGACTTTGTGCAATCACCTCGACCACCCGAGGCCTTTACGGCACCCCATCGAAACCGGTCAAAATCGAAAAAATTTTCTTAAGGCCCTCGAGGCCAGCGCCGAAGTTCTTTCGCTCGCTTACGTTTTTATTTCTGGGATCCCAACTAGAAGACCCGCCCGACTAGCAGGACATGACAGGATTGTCACTAACCCCTAGGAAGTTCGAGAAACGACGTCAAACTTTTTTATTTGAAGAGCTAGAGCAAATCGGCTTTCTCGCTTTGCTCGATTTCGAAAAGAAGCGCATTTTCGCGGGCAATCCAGACGTCCTGACACAACTCGATTTTTTGTCACGATAACCGAAATATTTGATTGGACCCACTTTTGACGACGCCTTTGCATTCTCTAGATCGACTAGATTACGGAAAAAACGAAAAAAAAATTTCAAGGTCATCCGAGGTCATTTTTGATACCCGCATCTCGAGACCCGAGACACCTAAAGAAAATCCGAAAACGCCACCGTAAACTAGACCCCGTTCGGACACGATTCCCATGAAAGAAAAATTTTTGCGCACCAAAATGGCCGACTTCCGGTCGCTATCTCCGTTATTTGAAGAGCTAGAGCAAAAAAGCCACACCAGGCTTTTTCCCGTAGGGAAAGCCTGCTGTGGGTCTGAAACACCCCTCGCAAAAAAAATTACAAATACGGTCGTCCCGTCAAAGTTGACATTTACCTGAAAATGTGACATTTTTGTAGCGAAAAAAAATCAAAACTCCCTCATTTTTGCGCCTGGACCGATTGGTCACCGACCAGAAGAAGCCCCTTCGCGAGCTCCACAAGCCCTGAAAGTTTCATTCCGCTACCTAGAAAACTCGCGGAGCTACGAATTTTTTTCTCCAAAAATAGCCCACTTTTTGACCATTTTCGCGGTCGGCGCACACTTAAAAATTCCCATCTCCGTCACTAATTGCGGTGGAACGACCGGACCGGAACCTGCATTTAGGGGAAGGATGGGGCTTTCCAACGGTGCTCGATTCATCGCTCCAAAGCCCATACGAGCCAAGCGGGGAATTTTCAAAACTCAAAATCGACCAAAATTTGCCCGTTTCGGACGGTGGTGCCCCCATTCCAAAAATCACATCTCCTCCCCTAATTGCGGTGGAACGACCGGACCTGAACCACCGTTTAGGGGAAGGATGGCGCAATCCAACGACTGTAGATTTCGAATTTTCAAGCCCATACGAGCCGAGATATGATTTTTCAAAATTTTACTATCAAAATTTTACCAACCTCAAATGCATGCATTCTTATGGGGGAAAAGAATTACGACAATTTTCAAAAATTTTTTTAAAATACTTCCCCTCGAGTGAAAATTTTTTCGAAAGCACTTCCGGAACCGGAAAAAAATGTAGAATTTTTTGGCATTTTTTTCAGAGAAACTTTTTTTTTCGCCAAAATCGCAAGGCATATGCCTTGATCGAACGGAAGATCCCTTCCAACTCTCTCGAAACTCAACTAACCATCTCTCTCGCACTCACACAAAATTTTCCTGGCCGGCCAAAAGCCGGCCGAGAAATCCGCCGGAACGGAATTACAGGCGATTAAATGGGGAACCGTACATTCGTTTTGGACCGAGAGAGAGGGCCATACAAAACATATATCCGCGCAGTCTGACCACCACATTCTTATGGAGGACGGTTATTTTAGCACCACAATTTCAGTTTTTCGCTTCGTGCTTTTCCCCCGAGAGAGATAGAGACTTCCGGTTTTCACCGTTGCCAACTAGACGACGTCGCCCATCGAATGTACCTGGTGTCATGGGCCCATGGTACATGGGTCATGGGCAAATTGACATCAACTTTTTACCATTTAGACTTAAAAAAAAGTTGATTAAAGAAAGTCTCATGGTTCCACATCCACTATATGGCTCAATACCAGTCGCACCCATCGGACCCATGGATTTGCCCATCGGACACAACTTTTGCCAGAGTTGACCGATTTCGAAAATTCTTTCTTCCACTCATATGTAATTGGGTACGGGAAATTCAACCGTGACATCGCCGGAAGTTTGGCAACACCGCAAAAATGAAAAAACACGATTTTGGCCGTTTGCTGACCGACTCGAACCGTTCTTTTTTCTATACGCTCCAAGTGGGCAAGCCAGCGAGCGAAGCGAGCCTTAACGGGCGAGCAAAGCGAGCCTGCGAGCGAAGCGAGCCCACCACGTTCTCCCTACCTCTCGCGATCCGCGGAGCTTTCTCGCGAAGCGAGTTATTTAACTAATTAGGCCTTTTACGCTCCAAGTGGACAAACTAGCGAGCGAAGCGAGCTCAACGGGCGAGCGAAGCGAGCCTGCGAGCGAAGCGAGCCCACCACGTTCTCCCCACCTCTCGCGATTCGCGGAGCTTTCTCGCGAAGCGAGCTATTTAACGAATTAAGCCTTATACGCTCCAAGTGGACAAACCAGCGAGCGAAGCGAGCTCAACGGGCGAGCGAAGCGAGCCCACCACGTTCTCCCCACCGTTGACCGATTTCAAAAATTCTTTCTTCCATTCATATGTAATCGGGTACGGGAAATTCAACCGTGATGTCGCCGGAAGTTTGGCAACACTGCAAAAATGGGAAAATTCCAATACGGCCATTTCCTGACCGATTCGAACCGTTCTTTTTTCTATACGCTCCAAGTGGGCAAGCCAGCGAGCGAAGCGAGCCTTAACGGGCGAGCAAAGCGAGCCTGCGAGCGAAGCGAGCCCACCACGTTCTCCCTACCTCTCGCGATCCGCGGAGCTTTCTCGCGAAGCGAGTTATTTAACCAATTAGGCCTTTTACGCTCCAAGTGAACAAACCAGCGAGCGAAGCGAGCTCAACGGGCGAGCAAAGCGAGCCTGCGAGCGAAGCGAGCCTACCATGTTCTCTCAACCTCTCGAGGTTTGCGGAGCTTTCTCGCGAAGCGAGTTATTTAAGGAATAAGGCTTTATACGCCCCAAGTGGGCTAACTAGCGAGCGAAGCGAGCTCAACGGGCGAGCAACGCGAGCCAGCGAGCGAAGCGAGCCTACCACGTTCTCCCCACCGTTCGAGGTCTGCGGAGCTCTCTCGCAAAGCGAGTTATATAACGTGTTTGGCCTTATACGTTCCTGGGGAGCAAACCAGCGAGCGAAGCGAGCTTTTAACCGGGCGAGCGAAGCGAGCCTGCGAGCGCAGCGAGCCTACCACGTTCCCTTGCCCTTTGGAGGTCCGCGGAGCTCTCTCGCGAAGCGAGAATTCCACTTTCCTTCATTCCCTGGCGCTGGCCATCCTCTTTCTTCACCGCGGGTAGCCCCCGTCTAACTTTGGCCCCATTTTTCGACATGCCCTTTCAAGGGTGGTACTTTACATAAATCGAAGACCCTTATGGAATAAGGGTGCGGGCTACTAGTATATTATTATATAAACCCTACACCCATATATATAAATATATTATATATATTTAATTCACTCTAAATGATTGATAATGTTAGAAGGCAGCACTATGTTTTTTTTTAAATAACATTATATTTTACTGTCATAAAATATAAGTAAATATATTTTTTGACAGTTTTCGAGCTGATAACATCTTTGATAAGGTACTTGTAGAATCATCAGTAAGAAGACCCTCATATTCCTTCCTATAACAGCATTCTTTTTTGGAATGGAATGATTTTTCAGAATGCAGAATGCACGGTTTTTATCAAGATGGAAATTACAAATCTGTTCGCACATCGATATGGCAAATTAACCCACGCCAAGGAACTTTTTAATGAAAATTGAAAAAAAAAATTCACTTTCAATTTATTAATTAAACAATTTGGAGCATATTTTCATTGAAATACCATCTTTTCACACAATTATTGGTAGAATGCATTGAGTAAAATAACCAACAATTTTGGTTTTTTTGTAAACAGAAAAAAAAACAACACTTAAATGTATTTCTAGAAAATAATGTATCTATTATACAGAGTAAAATGTTACTCTATAACATGTTACGTCTATAACGTCGTTGACGAGCAGCACCACCTGAATTCCTAAACACAAAGGAAAGAGAAGTATTGTTCGTACATTACATCCTTATGTTGATCATATAGGAAAGTTTGACAGTGGGTGTCACATGAATTAAGTGAAAATTAAAAAAAATATCACTGTTTTCACATGTCATCAGCTCTCCCTCTTCATAACAAAAATGATCCTTTTCTTAATCGAATTGTTACATGCGATGGAACATGGATTCTCTATAACAACTGATAACATTCGGCTCAGTGATTGGACCACCACAGATTAAACAGATGGCCAACTTCATATGTCAACTTACCGCTACATTTTCCATTTCTAACATATGAATGCAATGTGTGAATAATACTTCTCTCTCCTATGTATCTGTGTATTGATGAATTGTGGAGGCGCTGCTCGTCATCGACGTTATAGATGTCATATACTATAGAGTAAATTGTAATAAATATATATATATAATCGATGTCCCCTTTTACCAATTGGTGTCGGGGTATAAATATATATATATATATTTTAATCTTTTTCCTTTCTACCGTTAGGTGTAAGGAGAATAAATATATTACTTTCTAAAAATTCAATACGTCAATACATCTATGAGTTGTTTTGTTTATTTTCTGTTTACAAGTAAAATCAAAATTGTCGGTTATTTTACTTTGTGCACCCTGTGAAAAGATGTGTGAAAAGATGATATTTCAATGAAAATAAGGCTTCAAATTGTTTAATTTGTGAACGAGACGACGTGGAAGTGAAAAAGCTTTTTTCTTTATCATCAGAAAGTGAACTTGGCATGGTATTTCCCAATGCAAACGGATTTATAATTTTCATTTTGATGAAAACCAATTTCTCCCAGGCATTTTGCCCAAATTAAAAAATAATCCTTTTCAAAAATTGGTCTTATAACAAGTCAGTCTTCTTATTAATAATTTTGCAAGTATCTCATCAAAGATGTTATTACCTCGAAAACAATTATTAGTTTAAATCTAATAACATTATCAATCATTTAGAGTGAAATAAATATATATAATAATATTCAAGCAAAACAAACTTATGGTGATTGTTTGGTGATCTACAGCCAGTGTCATCCACCGCAGCTGCCTAAACCTGGGCGTAATGATTACGACAGAAATGTACTATCAGAAAATCTTTGAAATGCACTAAAAATTACAACGCATTTACCCAGCATGATACCATGCTCCAAAAGAAAAAACGCAGACTTTTTTTTATAGTGTGCCTCCAGAAAAAATAATACATGGAATAAAATAGTATTCTAAATAAAAATGATTTGAAAATAATTAATAAATTATTTTCACATTTAGCTCTGTGACTATTGACTTACGTTACGTAAGTACGTTAAACAAATGTACATTAAAACAACTACTTCCCGGGCAAATGTACATTTGTTTAACGTACTTACGTAAGTAAGTCAATAGTCACAGAGCTAAATGTGAAAATAATTTATTAATTATTTTCAAATCATTTTTATTTAATATATTTAAATAACTGTGACCAAGTGAATGAATACTGTTTTCTATTTATAAAAATAGTATTTGTCAATCCCTTATCTCTATAAATCAGATATTAGTGTGAAAGAAAAGGACAGTGATATAATTATGGTTAATTCGACTAACTTAGGCAAATTGATAATTAACAAAATAAAAACAGAAAGTAGTCACTTAAAGACAAGTGGTATTTATGGATTCAAATGTGATGCAGTGTACAGAGTGGTGCTGTTTTCAAGACCCCAGGCCAATTTTTAATGATTAAAACAATGGCAAAGAAAAAAATCATCTATCTTTAACCGTTTCCGGTTTATAACCAGAAATTGATGATTAGTCATTTTTCGATGATGACTCCGTTATTATTAAAAATAGAAAAATATAATAAACACTTTTTCAAAGAAATATTTTATTCTGACTTTAAATTAAATTAGTTATTAGATTTTATTAATTATTTTAGATAGATTTTTAGACTCTCATTTTTTTCTGGAAAACCTGATACAAATTTTACTATTGATGTTAATATGAATATTTCTTTTGATAGCTTACTTTAGAATTTCAATTTCATGAGTAAAAAACGTTTCTCTTGCATTTCTAATTTGATTGCTTGTTTATTGGTGTTTTGGCACCGAACGGCAATTTTATCATAAGCCAAGGATGAAGCCTCTATAAACAGGTAATTAGGCCTTTTTTCAAAGTTTGCTCTGCGAATCGCAGATACCCGATTGGTTTTGGATTACCTCGAGAATTCAAAATGTCCATTTTTTGCACGTGTCAAAACGAGTTGTTCTCCTTTTTCAACATCCCCCAATAACTTACCACATCCCTCAGAAAATTTCTTGTATTTCTCAATCATGTCGAAGAAAGAAAACTACTTTATCTTCGATATGAATAAGGATTAAGAATTTTGGGGTGCACTTAGGCCAAACTTTAGGCTCATTGTGATACCTCTCTCCCAGTGACTAGACCCACTCTGCAGATCTGGCGATATCCAATATCTCTTCGACATGAATAAGTTCAAATCCTTTAACAGTTGTGAAACTATATTTTAATAATTTTGTTGCCGCTTTTATGTCAAGAGTGGACAGCGGCCAAAGGAAATAGGTGGTTGTCCAGCAGAAATGGGTCAACATTATGGAACAATAAGTCAGTCAAAGAAGAATGGCTATTGTGTCTGTGAAGCACGGGACAATTGTATGCCCTCTGTGGAAGACGAGAAAGTGTGGAGATGGCTGGTTCTCTTTGCAAGGGATGCATAAATTATAACGGACCTAAGCAACAAAGGAATCAACCTGCACCACCAACTCAAGGATAGCGTGATAACATTCACTAGCCCTCGAGCTTTGAAATTGAGAACATCTTAACCATTTTAGCACGGTAAAGAGGGTAGAGAAGAAATAAACACGTTAAATTTAAAAATAAGTTTGAAATAAATATGAATAAATTATCAAATTATCAAAAATAACTTTAAATTATTATTAGTTATTCAATCTAATCTGTGTTTTATTGGTTGATTTTTGATAATTTATTCATATTTATTTCATACAATATGAACTACCAATGTCTAAATATTAAAACCATTAAAAATAAGTTGTTTCTTAATAAAAATACAAACAAAATAAAAATTTTATAACCTTTTGTTAAATTCGTGTTTTACTTTCATATTTTTTTTTTTAGTTCATTTCACTTTATGAAATTAGTTGATATAATTTAAAACAATTTTAACTATTTGTTATTAATTAGCATTCTTAATTATCAAAAAAAATCATTTGAGTTCAATTTTATCAAAATTTTAAAAATGAAAGTGTGATGAAAATCAATGGTCGCGTTCAGGGAATTTTAGAGATGTAGCGCTATAGCGCAAAGCGCTTGATGTTCCCTGAACACGCTTTCAATGTTAAGGACGTTTATGAAAATATGGTAGTTTTGTTTACAGCTGCACGGCTTGAAAAGCGATCAAGCGGAAAAAATATATGCTTTACCGCTTGATAAAGCGGTACAGTGCCACACATAAAGCGGTACCGTTCAGCGAAACCTCTTTCGTAAAGCGCTTAAGCGCTACAGTTCCCTGAACGCGACCAATGATTTTTCCTTTATGAAACTTACCAAATTCCAAACGTATAATAGTATGTGTACAATCCCATAACATAACCATATGGCAAATACTAAAGGCTTCCAGGTCAGTTCTAATCTTGTGACAGCCCAGCCCTTTGCCAGTAACAACAGCAGCAGCATGAAAGACGTCTGTAAAACAATAGATAAATCCAATATTTAAACTTAAGGATAATATAAAACTTGTTAATCATTAAGGCTTCGACTTTGTTATACATTGTAATTTAATTTTAATAAATTAAACAAAATGTTTTGTATATATGTATGAATATTAATTAAAAAAATAATCACAAGATATTTGATTTATTCCAAGATGTTTCAGCTTCTCTGGCGTATCAAGGAATAAATCAAATATATTTTTTAACAAATCAAGTATTTTTGTTTAAATTAATATTATTACACATATATTTAATCATGTTTCGCCAAGTGATTAATGTGAATATAGTAAAAGTTTTTGTTTTCATAATGACACGCTAAGGTATTCAAAACTATAGTCAACATTTAATAATCCAAGTTATACAAACAAAGAAAAAAGTGTTTCATTTATTATAATTGGATAATATTAAATATGGAGATTGAGATGATAAAATTATGATTAAAAGATTAACCTTCCCTATGTTATCAGATATTTATTTATTTATCATTTTTTTTACGGAATCGCCATTTTATAATATACATTTCATTTACAAAAAAGTAATAAATAAAATTCAATATCTAATTGGCGCATTGAATCCCAAAATGGTCCAATAAAATCTTATTAATATTAAGTTTGAAGTAGAGCACTAAAATTGGGAAGAGAACACTTAATACAATAATGATGAGTCCTTAAATCCTGTATAATTTGACTGAAATATTTTCGAAAAACATAATATTGAGGTGGAAAATGTTTTTTCTTCCACATTGAAAGTGGAGCACAATAATTGCCCTTTATACTGGTATAAATATTAATGCATATTAATTACGTAGACCTTCTAACTTAACGTTAAGATAGCAATTATTATTAGGGTTTTCTCTTTTGAGGGTAGAGCACTAAAATCAGAAATAGGGTAATGAAATAGCTCTTAGTTTGGCTATAGGTTTTAAAGCATTTAGCCCATTTGGCTATGTTATAATAATAGAAGTAAATAAATAAGTAATCTATGCATAATTTCACACAAATATTTAATCATAATTAACCTTCAAATGGACTAAAAATACAAAATTTTATATAATAGGAAATGAATAATATTTCCATTGAAACAAACATAAGTATGTTTTTATGGATATGTTGAATTACTAAATTGCAAAAATATGTTTTACTTTATCTATTTTTTTAAATATATGCCTTGTTAATTACTACAGATAATTTCACATAAATGCAAATAACAAATTATTTAACATTCATTTAAATTGTATTCATTAATACAGAACATACAGAAAAAAGGAATTGAAAATAAATACACACACTTTTTCTTTACCCATATGTAATACACGAGAAACTTATTCTTAAAAATTATTGAATTCTACAAAAATCCAACATTATTATTATGTAATAAAATATTTACTTTACAATTTTTGTATATAACAAAACCAATTAAAAAAAGAGATAATAGGTTATACCTAATATAATTAAAAACACTTAATTTGTGACATGACAAAAAATTGTCTTTCAAATACTATGTTTGAATATTCCAAACTAAATTCAATTGAAAAATTATGAATTTAATTTTTATAAACACACTCAATATTTCATTATTACAATCTACAACAAAGCCTGGATTTTCAATTGTGGGTTAAGCTTAATTTAATTTAAGTATTAAGCTGTAACAATTAGAATAGAATAATTCTAATAAAAAATATTGTAAATAATAGTGAAATATATTTAAATTATTTCAATTCTTATGAAGAAAATAAGCATGATTTATTTTATATTGATTTAAACAAAACATATATTCTTATGAAAGTATAATGGGAAAATAATAATATTGTTTTATTTAAACTTCATTAAAAATATTGGTAAATCCAAGGAATTTTTACAATATAATGTTGAATTGACTATTTTATAGTGTTGAGCAAAATCGAGTATTACTAAATGTGTCATTTTAAGTATTTAAAACGAAAAAATAATTTTAAATTTATGTTTATTAATAAATGGGAAGTTATTCTTGATATTTTTATAATAAGCAACATTAATAAAATTATAATATGCCCAATTTAGCAGTAATAATAGATCAACTTTGCCCATCACTAATATTTTATTCATTTTGATGCTATTTGAGAATTAATACTTAATTCCAGAGCAATCCCTGACTATCAGTATGAGCATTAGAGTAATAAACAATATTGACTTGCACTTTATTTTAATAAAAAATCATTCCTTTCTCCTACTTTTTTTTATTTTTTAAAATATATTTTGATATCAAAGTTTCCATCTATAGCAGTGTTAAAGTTTAATAAATGATAATTTAATATTACTAAAAAGTTTCCATTTTCAGTATTAATAAAAATGCTTTCTATTCTCTTACTTTCTTTTTTTCCAGAAACAAAGTTTCCATTTGCAGTAATATTAAACTTCAACACTACTGAAAGTGGAATTTTTTTTTTAAATATATCTCGATAACAACATTTTCAGTAGTATATATATATTCAATGACCCCTTTCTACCCACATGGGTGTAGAGTAATTTTCAGTAGTGTTGAAGTTTAATAAATTTAATATTACTGAAGATGGAAATTTTATTTCAGGAATATATTAGGTAAAAAAATAAAAAAAAGTATGAGAAAGGAAAGCATTTTTATTAAAATAAACAAGATTAATAAAATGGACTTACCCTTGATAAGATATCAAATATATCCCCAGCCATTTCCAACTTCGGAAACCCAATGCCGTCCAGAGAGAACTTCAGAGTGTGAATAAGTATGAAACACAACGCTATGAAATCCAAAACTAAACTCGCCGTGAACAATTTCGTCACGGGGTGTTTCTGAATCCTCACCGCATGCAACTGCAATGGCACCAACACCATATAACACAACCAAAACACCAGGTACAACTCGAGCGTATTCTGTCTATCGAACGAAAATTGGTAAGTCAACGTGCTGAACGACGAACTGTTTGGATTCCCATTGACCAGCCAAACGTCGTAGTTCAAAGAGTAATGCCCCGACGGGGGATTGAAGTGAGTCCATTGGCACGTCGTTTCGTTTATATAACAAGCGACTAGAGAAACATACCAAAACGATGGCTGTTTTAAATCCTGAATGACGTACGTAAACTGATGATCTTTAATTACGTTCCACGCGGTATCCTCGTCGGGGCACAGTTTTCCCTTCTCACACGGTATCCTCCTCAAGTAATCATTTCCATACTTATTACACTTTTTATGAAAGGAATTAACATTCTTGAACATCCTCTTACAAGCCTCGGACTTGTCGTACAGCACCCTGTTCTGGTAATACTCCAAAAACACTGACCGGTCCAACACAGCAAACGTGACTGGATGTGGGAATTTCTGTGTGGCGGTGATGTTGCCGAAGATGAAACCGTGCGTGGCGTCCCTTTGGTGCCAGTCCGTCTTCTGGAACCCAAACTTTATGAGGAACTTGAAGAATTCATGGGTGGGCTTGAAAGTTCCTTTCAAATGGGTGGATTGCGTCGGAGGCACCGCGAACGACAGCAGCAGGAGTAAAAAGGGCGCCGCCCGCGTTTCCCACATTTTCGGTCGTGTGGTTTTATCTCGTCAATATGTTTGGATTCGGGGTTATGTTAGAGTGTCATTCTGACGTTTCTTATCACTGCTGCATTTTTGTTTGGGTGTCGATCCGAACGGGGACGGTGTTGCCAACAAAGCTCGATCGTCTGCGCCGTTGCACAGAAAAATACACCATTTGCAGGGATAATAAAAATAAATCAAATTCATTTTATATTAGGTGAAAGTATTACAATTTCTAGAATTGTTTCAAGCAAGGATGATATTAAAGAACTATGGGCGGCCAATTCACAAATCACAATCGCCCTGGAAGGGGGCTTTTCTTAGCGATTTTGAATTTATATACGTAAATTCTACTATTCATCTTTCCCGTTTCCGTTCCCGGGAGATTATAAATTGAATAGTTTATTCACGATAACTAAAGTTACTTCATACATTGAAATATTACCCATAGAGATATAGATAAAATTCATAATTTGGCGGGAAACGATCCCAACGCCATACAGTGCTTAAGTAGACAACTATTTCCCAAGTTTCAAACCTTTAAAAGGTTTTTGAGGTTACGTTTGTATATTAACTATTGATTAACCAATGGCGGGATATTTGAATATTTTTATATTTATTATTATTATTTCTAGTTCACTAAATGAAACTAATTAAAAACAATTATATTAATATAAGATTATTTAAATTTTAATAAACGTACATATACACTCAGACCCATTCCCTATCGAAAACGTTAAAGTCTCTCTTTTCTATGGTTAAACTTAACATTTGACTGTTAGTTAAGATTATTTATTTCAAATCCCTCTCAAAAAAACTCACAATCTATGTATACATATCAATTATTAAATTCACTTATACTATAATAATAAAAATAACGTGTACATTAAATTTTCTCGTATAGAATAGCTCTGAATAGAGTAATATAACTCTTTAAATTGAATTCATATTTAGGAAAAATCGTAAATAGCGTAAATCAAATCATTAATAATAGTTATCATTTGATTTACGCTATTTACGATTTTTCCTAAATATGAATTCAATTTAAAGAGTTACATTACTCTATTCAGAGCTATTCTATACGAGAAATTTTAACGTACACGTTATTTTTATTATTATAGTATAAGTGAATTTAATAATTGATATGTATACATAGATTGTGAGTTTTTTTTGATAACGTATACGTTAGATTTAACATTTTACGAACGGAATAGCCGTTTTATATTTCATTTTAGTCTATTCTATTATACCTCTTTGATTTAATCAATTAATTTGGAACAGCTCCATGAGCCTGTTCCGGAGCAATATTAACATTCCGCTTACGAAATTGTTGTGTTCATACTATCTATGCGCGTTATACGTGACTGCGTAACGTGCGCGCCAAATTTCATACACATAACCTACAAAACAATATAAAAATCAAACACCAGTTGCTGCCGAAAACGGTCTCGCATAATTTAATTTCAAACCATTGAAAAATGTACATCAAAATTCGCAAGTTGGGCGGAAAAGCCGAGGACGACCTCTCCCTGAGCGTTTCCAGGAAGGCCAAGATCCAAGAGCTGCGGAAAATGATCTTCGAAGAGCTTGGCGTTGAAGTGGAGAAACAGAGGCTGTTTTATAAAGGGAAGAACCTGATAGACGATCACGATCTGTACGAGTACGGCGTGCAGTTGAACGATGTGATACAGCTGATGGTGAGGGATGTAGTCGAAGCGAGCGGGAGTAACGTCGAGGAGAAAAAGGAGAGCGAGAAGGAGAAAGTGGTGGAGGTCGATGCGGAGAGTGGTTATTATAAAGTAGGTAATCGTGTGGATGTTAGGGATGTGAACGGTTCTTGGTTTGAAGCGAAAGTTGTTAGGATCGTGAAAGGTCCAATACCTGAAGGGGATAAACCGAAAGAGGAGCCTGATATTATTTTTAAATGCGTAACGGAATCGGCGAGTAATCCAGTGCAGTTAGAAGCTAATTTCAATCATATACGGCCGCGTTCGTTTTATACCTTTCCGATTAAAGAATTAAACCCTGGAATGACCGTCTTGGTGAATTACAACATCGATGAACCTAAGGATAGGGGGTATTGGTATGATTTTAAAATCGCCTATGTATTTACAAAGACCTTAAAAGGGACGTTGTTTTTTGGCCGCGATAAAACCCCCTTAGAGAAAATTGTTATTAAATTCATCGATGAAGTTATGAGAATAGAAAAACCTATTTTATTGATTAATAAAAGTAACGAAGATAACTTGAAGGATCTCCCTTTAAGAAAAGTGCCTTTCCATTGTACAAAATGCAAAGATGATCCGGATAAAAAATGCAAGGAGTGCGGGTGTAAAATCTGCTCTGGGAAAAACAACATTGAGAACATTTTGTTGTGCGATGAATGCGACGGAGGGTATCACATTGGGTGTTTGACGCCGCCCCTAACGGAAATCCCATCTGAGGATGAGTGGTACTGTCCGGATTGTAAAACAGATGAGAACGAGATTGTGAAAGCGGGGGATAAATTGAAGTTCAGTAATAAAAAGGCGAAGATGCCGAGTGCTAAAGAGGAGAGCTCGAGGGATTGGGGCCGGGGGATGGCTTGTGTAGGCCGGACCAAAGAGTGCACTTTAGTTTCGAAAGACCATCTGGGGCCGGTTCCCGGGGTGGAAGTCGGAACTTGCTGGAAATACCGTTTCCAGGTATCCGAAGCGGGGATACACAGGCCGTTAGTGGCTGGAATTCACGGGCGGGAATCCAGCTATGCTTACAGTTTGGTTTTAAGCGGAGGTTATGAGGACGATATTGATAACGGCGATGAATTTTATTACACGGGTTCCGGAGGCCGGGATCTTTCCGGAAACAAACGTGTCAGTGAACAGAGCTGCGATCAAACGCTAACTAGAATGAACAAAGCTCTGGCGATGAATTGTAACGCAAAATTTAACCCGAAAGAAGGCGCCGAGGCGAAAGATTGGAAGGGTGGGAAACCGGTGAGGGTGGTTAGGAATTTCAAAGGAGCGAAACACTCGAAGTATGCTCCAAAGGATGGTAATCGTTATGATGGAATCTACAAAGTTGTGAAGTACTACCCGGAAAAAGGTAAATCTGGCTTCATCGTTTGGAAATACTTCCTAAAACGGGACGATCCTTCCCCTGCCCCCTGGGCTAAAAACGGGCAGGAATTCGATATCATTTACCCACCCGGCTATCTTGAAGCACAAGAAAAGAAAAACCAAAACAAGGAATCGGAGAAAGCGGGGAAAAACAAGAGGCCTTTAAAAGATTTATCAAGTGAAGAAAACACACCGAAGAAGCGGAAAACAGAGGCTTACATCCTCCCATCGGAAGTAGAGGAGAAAATAAATCAGGATAAGTCCAACGAGAAACTTTGGGAGGAATGCAGGGGAACCCTCAAGGACGGTAAGCTGAAATTCACTGAGAAAGTCGAGGAGCTGTTCATGTGCATCTGCTGCCAAGAAGTCGTCTTCCAGCCGATCACAACCGAGTGCAATCACAACATCTGCAAGAGCTGTTTGTCGCGGTCGTTTGCCTCAAAAATCTACACTTGCCCTTACTGCAGGCACGAGCTCGGTGAGGACTATCAGATGAAAGTCAATGAAAATCTGAGTAAAGCATTACTTGATCTCTTCCCTGGCTACCAATTCTCAAGATAGTGATAATTTTTTATTGTTCAATTTATATTTCATAAAGTTGACTGTTTGAATCGAAAATCTGCTGAAGCGGATTTTGTGTAGTCATGCGGCATCATTTTGCAATTATACAGGGCTTAGATATTTCACAACATCACAAAAAGGAAAAATCAATGAAATTCATAAACATACATGAATTTTTACTTGGTGCTAATTTAAATTTACCACTACATTGTTTAAATCCAGTAATCACTCTTTTGTTAGCAATAAATAAATTATTAAAAATCTACCAATGAAACGAAATAAAAACATAAATTCTCAACCAGTTTCGGGATTGCAATGATAGTATCAATATTTTAAAAACATTTATTCCTTACCCATTCCCAAGAGAATTTTTAATTTAAAATTAAATATTGTGAGAATGGGCTTTCATAAAATTTTATTTTAAATTAAAAATTGTTTTGAGAATGAGTGAGGTACAAATATTTCTAAATTACTGGTATCATCACTGCACAAAAATTTTCTTGAAAGGTACAAATATTTCTAAATATTATCATTGAAATGCCATTAATTTAACTATTACTTTGTTAACACAAATAAAAACACAATTAGAAATGGCACACAATTTATATATTCCTATAATTTCGTAATATTTGCTGTTGACAAGATTTAAAATCATTTATTTTTAAGCTCTAATAATATTTTAGAAATTATTTGTAGAGTTCACTTCACATTGAAAAGTAGAGAGGTACACATAATGATGTTATATATATATATTTGTAGAGTTAAAAAAAATCTATTAGAATTACAAATCCGAGGTGTACTCTAATTATACTACTAATTATTTGATGCCTACCTACTAAAAACAGTTGAAAACTAAACTAGCGATTCTTTTTCTTGGATAGAAAGCAATATCGATTTTTGTCATTTGTTTATACAATTTTATCAACAAATGACAAAAATCGATATTGCTGGAATTTCCCAAGAGCACATTTTTTGTTCTACATTAATCACTGAATATTTAGCTACAAAAAGCTGTTGAAAAAAAAAATTAAGGATTCCACCCCTGATATAGATAACAATAATAATTTTTGTCATTCATTTACAGAATTGTTGAGTTAAAAATTAACTAAAGTTATGTATCCTAGGCGGGCAGTTTCTACTCCATATTGACCACTGGAAATCAAATGATAAGAAACAGTTGAAATCTTGAATGTGAGTTAAATACATGATCAGCAATAACGAATATTGTCATTTGTTGGTCAAATTTTGGATTTTACTAAAATCAACTGAAGCTATATGTATAAGAGGACAATTTGTACTCTATACTAATAATAAGATTGTCTCTCTACTAAAAACAATAGACAAAAGTAGGTATTTCTACCCTCGTATGGTCCTTTCACATAACGAACAAATTAAAATTTTTGTGAGTGTAAGGACTAATTCACAATCGTGCGGGAACGTACTTTCTGTATATAATCCATTTCCATTCTCTTTCCGGGTGATTGTGAATCTGTCCCAATACGAACTGTGTGTTTTATATTAGGGCAAGATTATTCAAGTGTTGAGGCACAAAAGATCTTTAGGTTGAAGTGTCACTACAAACTCACAAATCAAAAATTCAAGTGCTACTTGTAATATTCAAGTGTGGATAACACTTGTTTAGATTATAAGAAAAAGCTTGAATAAACTTGCCCTAACCCAAAAAGCACAGCTTGTATAACACGCACACCAAATTCTTGAAATGTCAAGTTTGAAAGGACGTATTATAAAAATAGATTTTAATTTTATTTTGCTATTTTATTTAGTTTTTTTTTTCATAATAATTTATGATTGTTGTTTCGTGAATTCTTCACGATTTCAAAAAGTATAGTTTGAATATGCCTTTATTAGAGCTTTTTTCGAGGTAATCCCAGTATTGGTCGTGTTCGGGGAAATTTTAGAGATATAACGCTACAGCGCAAAGCGATTGATGTTCCCTGAACATGCTTTCGATGTTAAGGACGTTCGCGAAAATATGGCTGTTTTGTTTACAGTTGCACGGCTTGAAAGGCGATCAAGTGGAAAAAATATACGCTTTACCGCTTGACAAAGCGGTACCGTTCAGAGAAACCGCTTTCGTAAAACGCTTAAGCGCTACAATTCCCTAAACGCGACCATTGTTTTCTGGTGTTCATTGCGCCCCCTAGTGTCTGTCATACAAGCTCTGTGTTATTTTAAGTTTATAAGACGTGCACCTAGTGTGTGTCATACAAGCTGTGTGTTATTTTAAGTTTATAAGACGTGCACTAGGGGGCGCAATGAACACCAGAAACAAATACTCGGTTTACCTCGAAAAAAAAGCTCCAATAAAGGCACATTCAAACTATATTTTTTGAGATCGTGAAGAATTTATAAAACAACTGGGCTGTTGAAGGCCCATTGTGTTACGAAAGTGATTTCCCTCTTAAGGACCACATAACTCTACTGGCTTCCCACCTTGAATGGTACGAGTTCTGTCAACCCATTAATGTGAGATAAAGATGAACCCTATTCCCTTTTAAGGCAGGGCATTGGCAAATGAAGTGTAGACTCTTTGTTCTTACTCTTGAAATAAATGAGGGGGGGGGTGTTTTTTAAATTTCGATTTTTTTATAAACGAATGTCTTATTTTTTATTTATTTAGTCTTTTATAACATTGTTATATGTTCCTCTTTATTTCTCAGTGTGAAGTGACCTTTTTTTTTTATTTATATATTTAATGACCCTTTCTACCCATATAGGTGTAGGGTTACCTTTTTTTTAACTGATTTTAAAATTAATTGAAACAGAAAATGATCGAAAGGATCTAGTAGCTATGGCCTTTTAATCAATGAGAAGAGCTGTTTTTAATATTTTTTTGATATTATTAGAGAGAACTAAGTGGAGATAAGTGAAAAAATTTTTTTTTGATGTTATTTGAAAGAACTAAGTAGTGCTAAGAGAAAAAGTTTTCCTGAAAAATCTATTTTGTTTATCCGATTAGTCTTTCCTCTAACAGTAATCAATTAAACGATAGTTCATTGGAAAAATTTCAGAGATCATAAAACTGTTTAAATTTATGTATTATATACGAAATAACATAATTTTCTTTGAAAATTGTAGATTTTTAATAATTTATTGATATACAGTTGTAGACGAGTTACGTGAAGCTGATTTGATTAAAAGAAATACTGTTAACTTTTCTTCACTGGGTGTTTATTTGTACCAGATGTACATTTGCATATCCATTGATAATTATCACTTTGCGATAAAATCTGATACAAATAAACATCCAGTGAGGAAAACTGTACAGTGCTTTATTTAATAATTTATTACATTAAAAATATGAGTGTATATTTAACACACTCATATTTTTAATAATAATAATATATTTATTTACGGTATCTCCTTTTTACAAAACATATGCAACAAAAATCAATATTACAACTAAATATATAAATGTATGTAAAAGATAATCAAACTGAAATATAATTATAAATTGACAGTGAATAATACTAATATTTAAATTGGTCATAACAAAAGTATTAATTTCGTTGATGTAATAAATGTGAACACAGTTTAAATGAATTAAAAATATAACAATATTAAACAATTGTAAATATATTCAATTGTTTAATATTGTTATATTTTTAATTTCATATTAATATCATCAGCGGAATTATAGTTTTATGGTAATAATGTAAAAACATGTTTATATTAAATAAAATGAAACAAACAATTTTTGCAGTTGGAAAAAAAGTGATTGATTAAATTTTATCGATCATTGCATAGAAATTTTCCTTGTTTAATTTCATTGTAATATGTTTATAATTGGTGAACATTTTTTCAATATTTCAATCTTTGAAGATATTTTATGATTTTTCCATGAAAATATTTTCATGCAATGTAGTGATATATTTAAATTTCTCTTAAAATGTTGCTTTAATGGCTTTTACAATATTATTACAATTTGCCAAAGAAGATGCTTCTCCCAAATCTCATTAAACAAAAACTAGACACAGCAGGGAAGGGTTAGTTTTCCACAGTAATTGCACCAGTGCGTTGAAAATTATGGGTAACAAGTTTGCACTAAAGTAATACGACTGTGTTTGTCGAAAGAGTGCAAATTTACGATAACTTCCAATGCACGAGAGCATTTTAGCAGACTATATCCCAATATTGCGTTCTATTGTTCAATTAGCTTGTCATCGATTTTGTGATATTGGTACCAAATTCAATCAATTCTAATTTCCTAATCAAAACAGGATGCTGAACTCGATCAAATGCTTTAGAGAAGTCTGTATAAATAGAATCAACTTGTAAACCCTTCTCCAAAGCATCTGTTAAATGGGTTTGTTACAAAACTAAATTTGTAGTAGTCAAAACGCAGACATTTATTGAGTATAATATTTATTAATTGTACAATTATTGTATATTGTATTTTACCTATCGGGTTTATTTCTTGTCACTAGAGATTTGTTTTCTGAGGTTGTTAATAATCTTAGTATGATGGTCAGAATTTAATTGCAAACACGGTTTAAGTCATTGCGAATTACAATGCCCTGTGATTTTAATAACCTCTTGCTCAATACTACTTCCTTATTCCATTAATTGGCTCATAGCTGTTGTTTTACTAGAGTGATCTAGTTTTAATCATCTTAGCGTTTAAACCGATTTTCTGAGCCGCTTGTTTAACTCATTTCCCAATTTCGTTACGGCGTATTTTTGCACAAGCTTTTCCCCGATGGCCAACTCTTGTTTACAGTTAAAAACAGACGATCTGTTTAATGTCGTCATCATTTTTGACAATATTTTTTTTCAGTAATTGTACAAGACACACATCTTCATTGCTTTTATTTGATGTCAGCCATTTGTTTTCGGCTAAGCGTTGCCCTCCATCCTGATAGGTTTTAAATAAATTTTATTGCCCAACAGGAAACTGCTTCCCTTACGTTTAACGTTTCAATTGTTGTTGGTGAATCGATTTTGAATTTTTGGTGTTATTCCCTTCTTCATCCCTATTTCATAAATTTGGTCAAGGTATTTAGTACAAATTTCAAAATCATAGAAGCCAGGGAAGAGACAACTGTCGCCCTCTACGTTCAGGGTTTTAATTGTTGTTGGTGAATTGATTTTAAATTTTTAGTGTCATTTCTTGATTTATTTTGATCAATCCATTTTCTTCTGGTATGTATTTAGTACGAATATTTAAATTATAGAAGCTGCGAAAGAGGCAACTGCACCTCCTACGTTCATTGTGTCAATTGTTGTTGGGGAACAGATCTTCAAATTTATAATGGGAATACTATTATACATTTTCTTTGGCATACACAATAATTTTTATCATGAAAACCGTTAAAGTGAGATCATTTTATTTATTTCTTGGTTAATTTTAGCTGTCAGTAATTTAGGCCTTAATTTTTATGTCACTTTCTGTTTTTAAATTAAACAATTTATTTATTATTTCAAATGTTTCTTTTTATGTAATTGATGTTGATTTGAATAATATTTTTTACAATGACGTGCCTGTATTATTGTTAGTATTAAAACAATCTATTTAAACATTCCATATATTCTATTAATTGTATTGATTTAGGTTTAATTTTTTTATTAAAATAATTGTAAGTGATTGTTGCATTTTCATTAAAATTAAAATAAAAAATTGTTATCTTTCCAATTATTATGATGAAAGTTTTCTTTTTATATTAATTAAGAAAACTTGTATCATAATAAGATAAGTAAATATATATATATATATATATATATATATATATATATATATATATATTCAATGACCCTTTCTACCCATAAAAAAAATGTATTTACTTATTTAACCCTACACCCAGGTTAAATAAATAAGTAAATACATTTTTTTTTGTTCTCATAAAAAGGACAAGTTCGCCTCCCTTTAATGAACGAAACAATTCTCGGTTGTCTACCTTATTGACCCAAATCGTTGAAGATGCCACATAATATTAGGCAAAAAACGGCGCTTGCATCGTCTTTCATTTATTAAGTAAATACAAGGTGGCCCGTAAATGTGTATTAACTTTTCCTTTATTTGTTCCTTACATTTTTAATATTCCTCCTTTCTTTTGGACTGTAATTAAATTATTAAAATCAAAATTAGTTGGTTCACATCTTATACTATCGATTCTTTACATTTCTTAAGTTCCATAGTCCTCTTCTATTCTCAAACGTATTATAGAAATCAATATTTAATCTTTACCAATTTCTGTAGTACGTTTGAGGATAGTAAAGAGCCATGAAAATCTAAGAATGCAAAGAAATGTGAGTAAATTAATTTTTAGAAAAAAATCTTATTTAAAATGACGGAAAGTATTCAAATAAAAACAACACGTTATAATATGCTCATATTTCATATATATTTTTATATTACATAGCTCTAGTTATAATTTCTATAATACAGAGATTTACTAAGAATCATGTACAATACAGCAAACAATTTCCCCAGAAGAACAAACGAACGAAAAAAATATCAATTAAAAAAAAAGAAACACAATTTTTCGAGAGAGAGATACAAAAAAGAAACACAAAAACTTCCATAAATATTTACAAATGAGGATAATATATCACAATATATATCTGAAGTTAATTGCACTTGCGCAATACACACGGCCACACTGTACACAATTCCATTAAAAAAATAATATTAAAGAAAAACAAAAAATAATAAAACACCCTACACAGAAAAAAAACATTTTCCTTTTTACGTATCCATATATATATGATATAAAAAAAGATTAATGAACGAAATGCAAAGTACACACGAGTTAGAATGTAACCCTGTTTTATTTTATTAGTTTTTTTTTTCATTCAAGATATATGCGTAATGTATGTTATATTAATAAGGTATACGAATAAAATTACAAAACAAAAAAAAAACAAATGAAAATGGTGTTACCGTGTTTGGGAATAGGAGAAAGTAAATTTATATTTTTTTATATATATATATACTTAATAAAATAATTGCAGATTTCATTTTGATTATTCCATTATATTTAGTGAAATTATTCCATATATAAATCATATAAGAAATCAATTCATTAAATAATTTAGCTACTCAAAATGTATCTCAACATTTTGAGTTTATGAATTTATTCATTTAATAAATTACTTCAGAAATTGAGCGATAGATGGCGTTTGCTTTGGGATCCCTAATAAATTAGTTTTTAAAACAAGTATATTACTGAAGGTTTTAAAAACCATAATTCATATTAGATCCAAAATAAATCACACCTTTTAAAACAGGTCATTACCAAAGGTTTTAAAAATTATAATTCATTTTAAATTTGTAAAGCGGAATCAAAAATTCATTTTTTTTTCCTTTTACTGTTATTAATAGTCTCAAATAATTAAGTGTCTGTATTGAAAAAGTAAAGATATTTTTATGTTACCGAAAATATCTTTTTGTACTTTAAATTCAATAAATCTGACTAAAATAGACTTATTAAATATAAAGGATATTTAAGAAGTAGAATTATTGAATATAGTCTGTTTTGTGCATTATACTAGGGGTTTTAGAAATAAAAAAAAAATGTAAAAATTTCAGTTATGGCAGAAAACTGAAAGTGTCATCTTACACAAAATCAGTGTTCACTGAAAGAGTGAATAAGCGGAAAACATAAAACCTTAATGAGTACACTGTTTTAAGTATACACATGCAACTAAATATTCAGTTTTACCTTATTCCCTTACAGAAAATGAGGTTATTGAAGTAAACAACTAAACATCCACCCGATTCAGGTTAAGTGATGAAATCTATTGATGAAATTAATTTTCCGTATAATTAATTGTGATTTAAAATTTCACATTAATAAATTCGTTAAGCTAGAACTATGCGAAATTATAAATCGCAACACTGTTATTTGATGTAGCACAAGGAAAATAAAATTTTAAATCGGTGAATACAAAAATCACACCAGGATTACAGATGTGCAATTTAAATAAATTTCTACACCTGCAATCCTGAATGGTTTATGTTGGCCAATGAGGTTCATGAAGCAGGCGGGCAATAAAACTCTCGAAGATTGCAGATATGTAAAATTTGCACATCTGCAATCCTGAACGGTTTATTAAGGCCATGAGGTTCACGTAGCAGGTGGATGTTTGCAGTTTTCCCTTCAATTCCCTTTCCTTCATTTGTTTTTTTTTCATTTGTTTTCATCAAATTACACATCCATAATAAAAATTAAACTTAACGTTAAAACTAAACCATCGTGTAATTATCTCCATTAATTAAATTAATTACAAATCACAGTGTTTTTATTTAATTATTCATCCATTTATTTTCATCTCCTTTCCTCTTAGTGTGAAACGCGAGTTTGTAAAAACCAATAATTAATTTGTACCGATGATGACAATTATCAATTATGTACGCAACACAAAAAAATAGTAATAATAATAATATGTTTTCTATGTACAAAATTCATGCGGACCGCACGGACGAAACAAGAAGTACAAAAAGTTTTTTCTAAAAAAAGTCTTCTGTGTGTGTTTTGTTTCTTTCCTCTTAAGTTTTTTTTTCTGTTTTCGTTCGTGTGGTGCGCATGGGAATATTAAAGTTTCCATTACCTTAAAATCAAAATAACTTATATATTATATATATATATAGGACATAGCGAATTCGTCGTAGAGTTGTTTGGACCACAAGTGAGAAAAAATGGGGGCGGGGAGGAAAAGGTGTGTGCGGGGAGAAAATCGAATAGTACGTTTTACAATCGGGCGATTAACGATAGATGAAACATATCACACTTATTTATATATATATATATTTCAGTATACAGAGTAATTTGTTAGGTGCTCTTTCTGAAACAATAAACTGAATGTTTGATTAAAATTTGCATGAAAGAACTTTTGTAGTAAATGCAAGCTTTATTTTCATTCATTGAACCCGAAATAGTTTCAAAAAGCCAACAAATGAGGATCTGAGACTAAATTTATTGAATCCTCATTCAATTAATTTAGTTTTTAATGAATGAAAAATTAAATTTTATGACTGACTTTATAAAATTACCCATTCAATATTAGTATGAAGAAAGTGGATTTAATTTTCAATGAAGAATTTTTTTTGTATAAATGCAGACTTATTTTTTCTTGCACAAAAAATTACATCCACTTTTTAATTTGGAATTTATAACATAAAGTTACACCAGTGCAACAAAGTTGGTAGTGATATAAATTATATTTAAAATGTAATATTAAAATTATTTCAACGATTACTAAAATATGAAATAATACAAAACTTGGTCGAGTTATTTGAAAATAAAATTCATGTATTATGCCCTTGTTTGCTTAAACAGTGATGTAAACCAAACCAAGTGCTATTATAACAAATGAAAATTATTACATTTTTAAATACAAATATTTTTGAGATATAAGGATTTTGGAGTGGGAGGGGCAGCTCATACACCCATTAAAACAACATTATAAAAATATTGAAAAAAAAAAACCTGACAAATCACTCTGTATACATAATTATCCACATATGCATACACATACATAAAGATTTCTTTTATATTTATTTATGAACACCCTGTATTATCAATTAATTAATAATAATAAAAAAAAAACATTTTAAGAACACAACGATTTTTTTTTGTTTCGTTTGTTTCATTTTGTAATAATTGTAATAAAAATACTGTTTAAATCTACTTAAATTGTTTTTTTTTTCTTCTTAAATTTTGTACTCTTTCTAAATTCATTTTAATTTTTTTTATCAAACTATAAGCAATTACAAAATATATATACACATATATATATATATATATTGTGTGTGTTGTATATATTTACAAATAGAAATATCGTTATGTATATATTTTTTTATCTTATCTTTTTCTTCATTTTTTTTGGCATGTCTATAAAGTTCAGTCGGGCGACTACATACATCACAAATGATTACAAGTTATTAAAGCTTAATAAAAGAAAGTAAGAAAAATAAAACGTGCGACGGCCTCGAAACACTTTGTTTTGTTTATTTTTAAGTTGTTTATAATTACTTCAGTGGTCCTACACCCCATATTTGTAGAAAGGGTCATATGCATTACAATTTGTATAACCAAAAAGCGTTTTATAACGGTAATTTTTTAACAAGTATTAGGAAACAAATCTCCATGATTATTGTTTCAACATTAACAATTGTTAAAATATCTCTACAATTCAAAAATGTCAAATTTAATTAAACATTTTTGAACTAACAACAAGGATATATCAAAGGAACTCTTGATTATTTAATTATATCAAATTATATCTTGAAGCAGTTGTGTTTTTTTTGTAATTGAATTTTGATTTATCACTATTTTAAAAAACAATTAATAAAAATTATATGTTTAAAGCAAGCTTATTAAAATTCATTTAATAAATAAATTTTAAAAAATATCTATATTTTTAGTTTTGTGTTAATGGTAATTGTGGAAAGTGATAAAAAATAAAATTTGATGATTTCAGATCAATTAAAAAACTCATCAATAACATTTTTGTAATGGAAATTGTACTCACTAAAATCACAAAACATGAAACGCCACTATCATTGCGTTTATGTTTTTATTTTATTTTTTAACATAAATTTTCATGAGTTTCAATTTCATAAAATTATTATTTTAGAAATGAAACATGTAATATTAACATGTAATAATAAACAACTTGTAAAAAAAAAACAAAGCGCTCATTTTGTTTTTTTTGTAATAATCACTATCATATTAATATTTAACATTATTATACTATGATTTAAAAAAAAGTAGAAATAGAAAAATTTGTACATTTCAACTCCACCGCCGCACGTTTACAACAATTCAGTTCATAATGGATTAGACCGCTCGCTTAAGTCTGTGTGTGTTTGTGTGGTGTGAGAAAAAATCGTGTCGGCGCTGGGTTCCTTTGAATCTAAACAAAAAAATTACCTGGGTTCTTTTGTTTTGTTTAATCATTTTTGTTTGTTTTTTTTACACATATAACTATTTACAAGGAACTCTGGAGATTTTTCAAAGGAACCCAGCACCCGCTTCGTTTTTTATTTTATGTGTTCTTTTTCTTCTTCCTAAAAAAGATGGCCACGAAAAAACATTATTATTTGTCATGATTATTATCACAGTTAAAACTTAAAAGTTACAACGATATACATATATTTAAACATCTAATTAATGATGAGAAAGGAGAAGAGGAAGAAAGTGCGCTTGGGAAATGGGGGGTAAATTGGGATGAGAGGGATTTTATATAATAAATACCATCGCTTATAGTTTGAAAAATGTTAAGGACGTCGATTTTTTGTTTTGTGTTTTTTGTTTTCACTTCCGAAGAAAAGGCACCTGAATTTTTCCTTAAGTGTTCGCGTGATACAGAAACCATCTACCGTTAAATCCTAATCGTGTTTGCGTGTGTGTGTAAGTGTGAAGGCGCATGCGCGCGGTTCGTCTTCGTCATTGGCTCGTTTCTTTTTATTTTGATTCTGTTTATCCTGCTGATTTTTTTTTCTCTTGTTGTTGATGAAGGTGGTCATTTTTTCGTTTTTTATACATTTAGTTGTGGTTTTTGTTATGTTGATGTCAGTCGTCGGGGTGGGGATGGTTGTTTTTTACACGCGCACGATGTTTTTGTAGTGCCTCGAGTTGTAGGTCATGTTCCTGTACATCTGCGGGACGGGGAGTGACTGCGGCTCGCAGTGCCATTGCGTTCTGTTGTTCTGATGGTGCATGTTAAAACTAAGCTGTAAAATAAAACAAAACTAAAATTAGTAAAATAATTATCTTAAATTAGTAACAGTAATTAGTTTTATCACCTTCTAATCTCAAATCATTAATACCTCATATAACTAACTTTATTTACAAAACAATAAACAATTTTTACTTGTGTTGAAAAATTTGAAATATCAGATTTTTAAACAACCCTTGTTATTTCTTATATATATATAACAATATTTTATAACTATTAGATTTACAAGAACATAACGATAATTGATTAAGCATCACACAACAATTATTTAATTGTTAAATTAACCATACGTCTTTCCGCCGTTATTTCTTATTTTAATCCATCCTCAAGAAATGATATTATTTTTTATTAATTGTTGAAGCTTCTACTTCATTACACATAATTATTTGATTTATTTTTAATCTCTCTAACCCGCATCTGTTAAAATGTGCATCATTATAGGAGAAACTCTCCTTTCCTACAGTGAAATTCATTAACGAAGATACAAAGTTCACTGTGAAATATTTCGATTACCTTGTTTTTTTATTTACAATTGAATAATTTTAGCTTTCCTTTTCGGCGACATTTAAAATTACATTCCTTTTATTTTCGGACCGAATGCGCCCATAAAAAAAGCTCTCTTGTAAATATTTATGAAATCCATCGCTATTTATGGTAGCGTCTGGTGCATTTATGTTAATATTGGCTCATTTCCAACTTTAATTCCACTCCAAAAATTAATCACAAGTGCACACTCTCATTTTTTTAAATAAACACCAATCTTTTTAAGAATGGTGATAATAACATTATCAGTTGTAATATGTGTGTGATTAATCATATCACAAGCATATTTAAATAACCATAACAATTAAGTTCAGCCAATAAAATCAAATGTCTGTGTAACATTGATGCAATGGTTTTCATATCAATTTATTGTGCCCTTGACTAATCTGTTGAATATATCATATAAAAATAATATATATAATGTATCAATAACATTTACTTACAAATCAATTGTCATTTGTGTTGAGAAAATTCAAATATTTCAAAATCATATTTTTAAGCAACTCTTGTTATTTCCATTTTATTTTTAAATGTTTTTTTTGTCTTTTGGCCTCTAGACAATGAGTGTTAAAATTACACACTCATTTATTCTTTTTTTGCATTTATCGATTATAACCAGTAATGATTTTCAAGGTTTAGAAATGTAACCAATTGGAAACCAATGTTAATATTTACAGTAATGCTAATTTTCCAGTTATTTCCAAATATAAATAAATGTGATGCATTTCTTCCTATTCTTTTTATATAGTAAACATATTTGACTGACTTCCTCGTAAACACAACATTTCCCTGTTAGTGCTACCATGATAATTATATTACCACAATTGTGATAAACAACATCCTTTTAACTAGAAATATATTTATAAGAATTACTTATATAAATATAAGATATAATTCTGTTAATAATATCAGTTTAACATTTAATAATAATAATTAATTAATTAAAGAATCACCTTCTTTCAAAAATTAAAAAAAAAAATATTTTGTAAAAGTTCATATCACTTCTGATAACATTGAAAGCAAATAAAATATGCACAAATTAGGATTGTTTGGTTTAGATATAATTTATTTTACCACTCATTCTTACTTATGGGAGTAGAAAATATTTCTTATGTATTTAAGTTTCCATACTTTTAGGGTTGTTAAGAAAGATTAAAAAATTACTTTTATACACATTTTTGACTATAACTCACAAAGTGTGTATATTTTAACATAACTGTCTATGACAAAAATGTTTCCTGCATCCAGACAAGTAACTTTGTTGAACAATGTGATAACCTACAATCAATCCTAGAGGAGAAAAGTTCTCATTCATATGTTAAATCGAGAACTTTTCTCATCTGGAGTGTTTTGTTTTTAAAAACAAATAAAAGTCACATGTGTCATTATTTATTAAATCAGTTATTCTTCAATTTGTTAGAATAACATAACCTATAATGTGTGGTTACTTTAATTGTGAACATCATGTTTTTATAAAAAAAAATCAAAGCACTCTAAAGCAGAAAAGATCTAAATCATATGGTAGTACGTTTGGTAGTTGTAAGGAATTTTTCACTTCATTTCAGCTTATAGATTCAAGAAACTGGTTTTAGGTTTGCTTGTTGCAACATTCAGCTGTTATATGTAGAAAACATTTTTGTTGAAGACATGGCAAAAATATGTTTTCTGTCTAAAAACGTCCTGAAAAAATAAAAATGATAATGTATTGACGACTTGTTAATAAAAGTTGTGTATTTTGGTGTGACGAACTTTTCATCTTCAGATGAAACATTGAGAAATTATATTAGAAGGAGATGTAGAAATGGGAAACTAAAGCTCAGGTAAATAAAAATCAGAAAGGAAAACAGAAACGAACAATCTCAAATAGAGTTTTGCAAGTTTTAGTGGAAACTTTCAGACTCTAAATTAGTTTACATTTAATAGCCTCAAAAATGTTGCACCGTGTAAAGCAAAAATTATTCGTTTTGTCTGTCCTGGTGGCGCACAGGTTAAGTATCGGCTAACATAAATAAATAAATAAACATAGCTGATAGTGTGGTGAAAACTGTGAAACCCCAGTTCTGTGGGATCCTTCATGCAAGTGAATCAATTTTTAATAAAAAATTAATAGAAATTCATAGATATATTTAATACCAATTTAATTGTAAATAAAAGAAACAAGTTCGATTCCAGGGCTTGGTAAGACTGGTCGTAGTATGAAAGGTGTGATTTGAAATTAAAAATATACAAAGGTTACTGAATAAAATGGTTACAATAGACCGATACCTATATTTGAGTTAAAAAAGAAAATAATAGGTTTTTTCTTTATTTTAAATCTTTATTTTTACATTTATTTTACAGTAAACATAATAATTTTCGTTGTTTCACTGTAAAATTATCAACAAATTATAAGAAAATAGAGCCAATTTGGTTATATTGCGTGTTACTTTTGTTTACAGCAACAAAAGCGTTATGCATGCAAATAAATTATCGTCACGGCCCAGAAAGTGTTTAATTTTAACACACACAGTTCAGCGAGCATTCCAATACAGTTCAAATACATATTTATGGAAAATTGCTAATTTTAACTAAATTGTTAACATCTACTGAAAATAGAAATTGTAATGGCATCCTCGACCCGAACAACACAAAGGTGATTTGTTTGTTGCACCGAGGAGAGCCAGCTGATAAACCCGGGTGTGCTTATCAACAGGTTTACATTAAACTTCTTAACCTCGTTGAGAGAATTTCAGAAAATAGTCTTGACTCTACTTCGTATCAACGTCAGGAAGGTTAAATGTCAATTTTTTTGAATATTAATTAATAAGTATTTGAATTGTTAATTAATTGGTAACTATATATATATATATATATATATATTTGTGATAAATGAGAAAATATTTTCTCATTTATTACTTTATAAAATATTGTCAATATTATGTTAAAAATAATAATAGTTTTATGGTATCTAGCCGAAACTGGTTATTTAACATAATATTAATTGATAACTTTTAATAAAAAAAATAATATTCTAGCCTCTGTTTTATTTTCGTATTGATTATTATTCATATTTTAAAATGAAAGCAAGACAATGAAAATTATCATGTAGTGAGCTTCAAAAATAAATAAATTTCATTTGTTGATATATTTTTATAATCATATATATATATATATATATCCAAATTTTATATATTTTTATAATACATATACTTAAATATATAATGTGTTTGATTCTATGTTTAAGAATCGACCAGATGTCTGCCTTTTTATAACTATTGGTTTTAATTTCATCCAATCAAGTTTGAAAAATTCATAGAAAACATTACGAAATACGATGCTATTTACTTTTATGGAGTTTGCAGTGTGAAACACTATATTTTCATAAATGAGTCACTGATATACAGTGTTTTTAAACTTTTCACCGACTTGAATGAAAACAAAACAAATTACAAAATGTACACAAATTTGACATTTATTAAATTGTACAGATTGTAAAAAATAAATTGTTTCAAACTACTGTACTCGAAAATATGCAACGTAATAGAAATGGTAGAAAATGAAACCTTTTTTTATTAAATTATTATTATATTAATTAATACGATATCTATATTTGTTTCAAAATTCCATGGCGACATGTGATTTTCTTGTTTTGAATATTTTATAATTTCATTCTTTTTTAGTGGAAACATAACAGAAATTACACAATGTGCACAAACTTGAATTTCATAAAATTTTACCGATTATAAAAAATTAAATTGCCCATAGAAACTGGGCATTACTATTTCTAAGTGATCATTAATCTGTAGTCGTGTATACACTACTTAATACCATATGATCGAAAACTTTTCTCCTCTAGAGTACTTTGATTTTATTCTTAATATTACATTTTATTGGCACCAGCGAATAAAAACAAATAAAACCTCACATGTCTCATTATTTATCAAATTCTCTAATTTGTTACAATAACATAGTCTATAGCATGTGTGAATGCTTCCATTGCCAACATCATTTTTTCAATAAAAAAATTCAAAGCACTCTAGACGAAAAGAGTTCTCGATGACATGGTATACCTATATATATATTTTAAAATTCCATAGCCATATCTGATTTTCTTGATTTTATTCTTTTTTGTTAATGTTATCTAACAGTATAGTTATAATTGATAGAAAAATCCTCTCTATTAGAATTGAGGAAAAAAAAAATAATAATAACTGTTTCTTAAATGAACCACTGCAACACCACTTTCTGCACTGGCAAACCTTGTGAGTGACATTAAAAATTACACTCAGTTCAATGTAGTAAATACATATTGACTTACTTCTCTGGGCACGGGCTTGAGCCTGAGCGGCGTGATGGGCAGGTTGCTGCTGTTGGGGTTGAAACGGTGCCTGACATGGTCGTTAATTGATGGCCTCAGCTGCCTCATCCTCCGCGTCTTCTCTTGGACGGGCGTGCTGGGCGGCGACGGGGACGGGCTGGAACTCTCCGATGATGAGGACTCCGAGGGGAAAGTCGCTAAAGTACAGTACGAGCCTTCCGACTCGCCTAACCTAAAATACATACACGAAAAAAAGGTTACAAGCATTTCATTTATTGTCAATTTATCAAAAAATAAAATGAGGCGGGAGCAATAGGAATTTTTTTATGAACATTGTGTAGAAGCTTTATTTTTATATCAATTTGACCCCAATATGGAATACTGAAAAATTTTTATATAAAAACCAAGTAGAATAAATAACTTTAACAGTGAATTGTGGTTAAAAGTTTAATAAAAAAGCGGACTTCAGATACATCAATTTCTCGCAAAACTGTAAAAGGAGTAAAACAAAAAGGATCAATAAAAATCGCAGAATTCAGTTCAGCTTTATCTGCTCCACTGCATAAATTTATTTATATTATTTATTTATTTAAATTTGTAATGTACTTTTATATCATCTCAGTATTATTTGCAATTAGACCTTCATACATTAAATACTGCTTCGCAAACAAAAAAGAATTGCAGAATGAATTACGTAACACACCATAAACAAAAGAAATTTCTGCGGCTACCTGTGTTTATTTTTTCACAATCGATTTGTTGCGCAAGGGAAAAATATTGTGTAAAAATTTGTAAAAAAAGTGGCAAAAAGGATTGGTAATAATATTTCACTGTGCAATTATACACAAAATCAAATTGCATGTAGGGAATTAAATTTGTGAAAATATAAATATTGAAATTAAGGTCACTAATTACAAACTGAATGGTTATTAAGGCCCAAATTAATGGTTATAGAAACAACTTAATTAAATCATACTGGGTGTATGGTATAAGTGATGAATATAGGAATTTTTAAATGTAATATATTCTTATGTATATTCAATTTTTTTTTTAATGAGATTTCAGGATAAAGCATAATTCCATGTCCATTCATGAAACTTCAAGTGCTTTCGCCTGTGGCACTGAATGCTAAGAAAATTCTATCATTGCGATCAATAATAAAACATTTTTTTTTTAGAAGATAGAGGATTTTAAAGAACAATGAGTAAATGTTTCATTTAAATTGGCCAATTTCGTTTCTATAAAAAAAGAAGGTTATTGGAATTATTTTTGAAATAACATGATATTTGTCAAACCCAATACCTTTTCATTTTTCTGGTTTCTGGAAAATATTTGGATTGAAACATTATTACTTTAGAAATTTTTCCTTAATGGTTTTTTACTCTAAAATGAAAATAATTACACATATTTAATTTTACATGCCAATGTCCTCTGTTCTCGCCTTATCCCATTTAAGAATTTTGGGGTGGGAGGGCCAAACCTTAGGCACATTGTGGTACCTTCTCTCCCAGTGATTAAACCTACTCTGCAGATCTAGCAATATCCAGTATCACTTCATGTGTCAATTTCCACTGGATCTCTTCACTAGTTTGGGGTTTCTCCCTGCCCATGAGAAGTCTTATGTTTGACAGCTATGAAGGGTTGTATTCTGCCATCTCTTCTTTGTTACAGCCTCTGCATAGGGCTTCCTAACCTCCCTAACCCCCCTAATTCCATATATTCGGTATAATTATTTTGTTTGATTACTGGTTAAGCAAGATAAAGGCCCCTGAATACAGCCACATACATCAGAATAAAGCCTCAAACGTTTTCTCCTGTAGCATTGTATGCTAAATTTCCTGACTGCGACCAATAATAAAACTTTTTTTTGTAGAAGATTGAGGATTTTAAAGAACAATGAGTTGTTTTATTTTAAAAATATTAAACACACGATTGAGGTTACAATATTAATTAATATTCTGTATAAGTGGGTACAATCAGCCCTTCCACCGCAACCAAACAGTCTATTGTGTAGATAATCAGCCCTATTCCTTATCGAAAACGTTATATTTGACAGTGCATTATTCTTCAAGATTACGTTATATGGTGATTTAGTATTCCATATCGCCCTAAACTTAACGTTCAGCACCATGACAGCTGTTACAATTGATGGAAATAGCAGGCACCAAATTTGTACAACTTATAATAACGTTTTACCACTTTTCGAAGTTATTTTCAAGTCAAATAGTTTTTTTAGTAATGATTTAAATGAAATTTTGTGGTTTAATAAATTTTGATTTTTGGAATTGATCTCTTGTAAAATTGAATATATCAAAAAATGATTTTTTATATATAAAAATACATAGTATGTGTATAAAATTCAGGAATGTGTGACTTTTTTCAATTTTCCAAAAAAAAAAAAAATACGTCTAGAAATATACTTGTTGCAGGTATTTTTTTTTTTTTCAAAGACGTACATTTTACTGCATTTTTTTAATGAGAGCACTGTGGGGGGTTTAAAAAATAGGGTGATTACCGTTTTAAATAAAAAAATTAAGGCATTTACAAAAATCAAACCCCTTTACTAATAATGTGAATTCCGAAATTTACAAATCAAAACAGTTCAGCAGTGGAATGAAACATTATCATATTTTATTAAATCATACAGATATTTACAAACGTTAAATCGGTGAAAACCAAAGCACAACATTGATTTTTGATGATCGCCATATGAACATTCCAACTATCCACAAGTGATTCACATTTTATGGACATTTCCAGTCCACTTTTCAATAAGGGAGAAAATCGCAACGGTTTATGTTGCACTTTGGATTTGTTTAATTGTATAAGTCACACATATTTTGCTATGTTAGAATTCAACAATTTTCGGTGAGCATTACACTGAAATTTGTCGGCGTTGTTTTACATATTAGACATATAATATACTCTCTCTTTCTACCTAGATATTAAAACTATATTCTTTTTTAACATTGGAAAAATAACATGTGACTTGATACGGAATTATCCAGAAACGTCACCATACTCGTTATCATCAACCGTTATTTTAACATAACTGTCAATCTTTAAGTTTAACATTTTCGATATTTTAACATAACTGTCAATCTTTAAGTTTAACATTTTCGATAAGGAATACGGCCGAATATTAATTGTGACTAGAAAACTTACCGATAGCAGACTTCAGTGGGATCGACCCAGACTGTGAGTTCGGCGGGGAGACGCAAGTCTCTGTAGCTGAGGCCGCACTTGCTGGCCGCCTGCTCCAACGTGAGGTCGACCGGTGTCAGACCATTGACTCGGATGCAGCGGTAGCCCTGGCCTTTGGCGGGGACCTCCGGAAACCAATGCTTCTCAAACCTGAAAATCAATTAGAAAACAAATGAATAGAATCCAAAAATATTCTACCTGCATACTTATATTATAAAAAAATGGCACCACAATTAGCAACATTCTGGATTAACAAGTTGAGCGCCATAGCTATTTAGCAAAATTATTCCCCTGGGCCAAACTGTTTTTTTATTACCACCTACTAGTAATGGATGTTTCTATTATTTTTTTATAATTTCAATAAATGCTAGAAAAATGGTGCCAGACACTGGTGTCCAATAAAATTGTCTTCAGTATATCACTATTTTTTTTATAAGGTTAGAAACCAGCTATCAATAGACTAGTGCAATAATATGAGGCCTTAGCAGAGTGGAAAATGACCACCATTTAAGGATGTCAACAAAAATAATATAAATGGCTGAAAGACCTTTGGTTGCAAGTGAATTTATAAATTGTACATCAATTAAGTATTTCACAATTAATACAAGTAATTTTTTATTTAACAATTTCAATTCACCTAATTTGTATTTTAGTTTTATTAATAGCTCATTTTCTATGTTTTTTCCTGTAATAGGAAAATGTAGATTTTTGGGAAAAAAATCTATTATTATTATTATTATGTTCATTGAAAAACTTATTTGAACGAATTCACTGGACACGACTCATCACTATTTTATGAATGACCTTTCAAATTTGACATTTTAAAGAATTTACTGCTGTGTGATTTTGGTAAGGTAGAGATTATTCTCCATTTTTCTTCTAATGCAAAATTAAAGGCTCTGGCATCGAAGCCCTATCGACCAGTCTCAGCTCAGGTTTTCTTGTAATCCAAAATTTTAATTTAGTTATGTGAAGGGAAATGTGACTAAAATATAACAATTCAATTAACACATTCTACATAAGGTGACATTGACAAGTAATAAATTGTATATCACATTGACAATTAATGCTAACATCTCGAAAAATCTTTGATCCTTTGATGCTATTGAAACAGGCCTACAATTATTTGCAGCAAATACTCCCAAAATTTGGTTATATAGAAATAAAACGAGTATATTTATCTTTCTCACAAACAAAGATTATTTGTTTGTACTGACTTGAACTGGGTGCAAGTTCATGACGTCATCCATAAGATTTACATTGCTGTGAGTGTAAAAAAGTACTACAAATAAACAAAAAACCTGAACATATAAAAAAAAAGATATAAATATCAGATTTTAAGACGTATATCGAATATGATTACTAATTTTAGTTTACAATGAAATTAAACAAGGAAATTTCTGGCAATGATCAAAAAAATTCGATCAATCCCTTTTTCCAACTGCAAAAAATTACTTACACTGTAAGTTTTACAAACATCTATTAAAACAACTACTTCCCGAGCATTTACCCCGCCGGACATTGGATTACACAATAGACATTAATTGTTGCATAGCAGTACTACTGCGAATTGCAACGGTTTGAGTCGAAATTATTTAATGAAAGGAAATAACAAATAATAGTTACAAGGCTATCTGTAGACACGTGTTTCAGTATAGCTCTGCCCTGTAAGCCCTTATTTGTTAAACAATATGTATATGTCTTACAGTCGGCTTTTATAAACTCTTCTATTGAAATATTTTAAATTAAGAGTTATCGAAATTCCTAAGTCACCTTAGGATATTTTTCTCCATGTACTCGGTCTTAACTTATCCTAATATCATAACATATCATATGTGCCTACTTTCTCTTTTATTCTCTATTATCATGTTATTTTAAGGGTATTTAACTGCTAACACTACCTCAAGTATGATCTACCTCTATGAATAACCTACAACCAGAAAATAGCATATGGCAGAACTCCAAAGCTGGGGACAAAAACAATATGCAGAAGAGGAAGTTATAGAAATGTAAGACGTATATCGAATATTATTAAAATGTCAATAAACATAATTGTTAGTTATTAATGATATTCAATATACATCTTACATTTTTATGTATAAGAGAAATAAAAGGCAGAAAGACTGATGGTCGATAATCATTTTCTGATGTATTTATCAACCATGATTGTAAATATTAATGTAAAAATTCTATGTACAACTTCAGAAATAATATATGTATATATATGTATAGAAATAAAATGTCAGTAAACATGATTCAAAATTATTAATGCTTTTTAATATATATATATCAAATATCATTAATAATTTTAGGTTATAAATGTATATTTTCGAGTTTACGTGAAGTGATTGATCACAAAATAGAAAGACTGTTATTCCTTACTTCACTTTTTATTTTTATGTTAGATGTACATTTCGAGACAACATAAATAACATATTTATTTATTGATAATGAGCACTTTATGTCTCGAAATGTACATCTAACATAAAAATAAAAAGTGAAGTAAGGAATAACAGTCTTTCTATTTTGTAATTTTAGGTTATGTTTATGATATTCGATATACGCCTTACAATTTATGTATTAATAGAAATAAAATGTCAATAAACTACCTAAAATTAGTAAAGACATTCAGAAAATAACACCAACTGCTCTTTATCAATGTTTGTTTAGTCTCATTAAACTATATAAGGCAGAGCTGCACTTATGAGGGATGAAAATTTCAAAACACGTGTCAGTAGATGGCCTTATATTACGTAATTTTTTTTTTTTGCATTAAATATTTTTCAATTAAAAAATTCTTGCATTATATAATATTTTATTGTTATGCAACAGCAATGCCCATTATTGAACATTTATTTTAAGTACTTATATAACTTAAGTCAAATTTTTTTTATTTATTTTATTCAAATAACCATGACCAAGTGAATAAATCATTTTTTTCTATTATAAAACATGTAATATTTATTTTTTTCATGTGTGTCTTTTCACTCAAATATCTAATTTCTAAGGTTTCACAAAGTAATATAATAATAAATGAAAACAAAAAACCAATAACAAATTTGTAAGATTTATTATTACTGCAAATTAAAATATACATAAAAAACTACCTTACTATAATTATTTAGCTGTAATAATAGATCCAAAGAAATGTATTTTAATTAAACACATCATAGCTTTTCCTTTTAATTAATATTCGTTGAATCACCAAGCAACGTTAATTGCTTAATATCATCCATTGTGTACAGTCGATTTGGAAGGTCTTTGAAATAAAAAAAAGTGGGGGTCACCTTCTAGGAGGCAGGCGTCATTTACTATCCTTGAATAAGGTGTATAAAGTTTACAATATATCCTTGAGTGAAATCATTGTTTAAATTTTGTATACATTTATTTTATCACAAAATAAACATGAATAAGTTTAAGCAATCTAAATCTTAATTAAAATATGATTTCATTAAAAACATACATCGAATTTTTATTAATATGAATGTAGAAAATTAATAAAACTCTTTGCTTGTATCATACACTTGGTTTTTATTCTGTAGTTTCGACTTAGTACAGTCATTATCAAACGGTTAATAAGTTTAAAAAACTAATATAATAATTAAAATGATTTGAAAATAATTAATAAATTATTTTCACATTTAGCTCTGTGACTTTTGACTTACATTACGAAAACAAAACAAAAAAATTGTTGCATTATGCAATATTTTATTGATGTGCAACAGCAGGTGTACATTATGTAATTCAATGTCCGGCATGGGCATTTGCCCGGGAAGTAGTTGTTTTAATGTGCATTTGTTTAACGTACCTCCGTAATGTAAGTCAAAAGTCACAGAGCTAAATGTGGAAATAATTTATTAATTATTTTCAAATCATTTTTATTTAATATATTTAAATAACTGTGACCAAGTGCAATGAATATGTTTTCTATTTAAATATAATAACAACATTATTAACAGTAAGCCATTTATGCAACAATATATACAAAATAGCAGGTAAATACATTTACGGGGGAGGTGTACAGTTATAAGAATTATGTTGGAGATAGTGGAGAAAATTAAATTGTTATGTATTAATTAGAGATGGGCAAATCCATTTATTCGATCACTTTAGTTATTGCAAAATTAGTATATTACAATTTTCTTAAATTATTGATAATTTCATTACAGTTTGTTGTTAATGAATACTTTAAAATCCAAAATAACACATTTGCATCTTTCACGGCTCCGATTTAATTTAGAGCTGATTCACTATCCACTGAGAACAGAAACGAATCCCTTACCAGTGTAGTTATTCCTGGTGATTGTGAATCGATACATATAAATTCTATAATTCATGTTTCCCGTTTCCGTTCTGGTTCCTGCATGATTGTGAATCAACCCTCGTTATGAAATCATATATAGTTAAATGGAATCTGTTATTATGCTAGAGTCACTAAAATAAATATCAAAGTTATAACTTTATACTATAATCACAATATTGATTGAGATATTCAATACTATATATCAATCAACAGTTACACTTTATACTAAATTAAATTATTTTGTGTAATAGGTTATTAAAAAAATTAAAAGGTACAGCAGACATGAATAATTGATTTGAACTCGTGGAAAAAATTTGTATAGAACTGAAATTGGTACAAAAGAATGAATCTTTTTATAACATGAAAAGCAAAAATTGTGATTTACCACCACATTCATTACCAGTCAGTAAATTTAGGACACTGACTCATCCACTCCCTTGTCATAAATTGTTATTTTACAATGAAATTAAACAAGGAAAATTTCTGGCAATGATCAATAAAATTCGATCAATCCCTTTTTCCAACTACAAAAAAATACTTACACTGTAAGTTTTACAAACATCTATTGAAACAACTACTTCCCGGGCATTTACCCCGCCGGACATTAGATTACACAATAGATATTTGTTGTTGCATAGCAGCCCTACTGCGAATTGCAGTTGGAAAATGGGATTGATCGAATTTTATTGATCATTGCCAGAAATGTTCCTTGTTAATTTCATTGTAATTTAAATAACTGCAAATGTGTGAATCATCTTTGTTTTATTTTATTTAATTTAATTGTTATTTTTTCAAATATTATCAAAATTTCTTATATAATTAAATAGTACTAGAAATCTGCTATCTATTACTAACATTTCTTCTTATTTGCTAGATTTGCACAGAAATTAATTCAACTAACATTTTTTGCACCTTGAAAATATAAAAATACAATCATAGTTTTCATTGCACTTTCCATTAATACCAATTAGCATAACCTAAAATTATTGGTGGAAATTGAATTAATTTATAGATTTTGTTGCACTTTCTATAATCTAAAGTTTTAGGTTATGATAACCTAAATTTATTAATGAAAAGTGCAACGAAATCTACGGTTGTATTTTTATTTTTTTCAATGTACACTTTCCATTAATAATTTTAGGTTCTTTATTAATTTTATTTTATTTTAGTCTTATATAACATCGTTATATGTTCCTCTCTACTTCTCAGTGTGAGGTGTTCTTTATTAATACTCATTAATAAACTTAATTTAAAATTATTAATTATTTTCATAAAATAAGACCCATTTATTGATGTTTAATTTTCATATTTCAAAAATTTCTTATATATTTATATAGTACTGAAAAATGGCAATTTACCACTGGTTTCCTAGATTTATATAGAAATTAATCCAACATAATTTTTTTTGCACCTTGAAAATTTGTAATCCTCGACACCCAATACGGGTAAAAGAGGATAAGATTAAGAAAGAAAGAAAATTTGTAATACAATCATAGATTTCATTGCGCATATTTATAGTTAACTGTAATTTTAATTATTTACATAAACATACAACTATAATTAATTATCAAGTTGGGCGCAACAATTTTTAAAGAATCATTTAACAAAAAAAATCTGCAATTTGTTGAGGAACCTTGAAAACAAACACAAAAGATATGTTCATTCCGATCATTTCATTGAAATATGTAAAAATATGACATACACAAAGAAAAATAAACCGGCGTTATTGTAATTAATGATTACGAACTTCCAAACATTTGAAATTCATTCATTTGTACAAACAATTTGCATGTTTACGTGGAAATTGCTCCGAGGTGCTGATTTATAACACTCATTATCTGAAATAAGTTTCGTAAACATTTTACAGAATTTTAAGTAAAAGTAAACATGATTGAATATTCAAATTTTGAACAGTGACTTGTTTGTTGAAATTAAATTGATTAATTAGGACTATTCAATTAATGAAGACACTTTCAACTTTATCTTTATAACTAACTTTATAATGTGTTAATGACATTAAAACTATAGTAACTAATGCAGATTAACCAGATGAAAAAGTCAAATGGAAGGGATTACCTGAGGACTTTTGCTAGGTGTCGCTGCTATCACAAAATTTTCAAAATTATTTACATTTATTTTATGTTTACTACAGAAAAAAACGCATATTACTAGATATTCTCATTTGGTTTGTTATCCCAATCAGGTTGATTGTTTCCACTTTTGTCTCTTTTTACCTGTACCACTTCGGACTTCTCTTATGCATATTACTATTATTATTATATATATGTGTGTGTGTGTGCAATACAAATAATTTGTACTTAATAAAAACATTTTATATGTATCGGTAGTATTTTTGGTCCATAAAAAAATCACAACGGCATTTAACACATTGGCAGTTAAATGTTTACGAAAAAACTGTTAAAATGAAAACAAACACTGAACTTTTATTTATATTTATTAAACTCCATCTCTTATGTATACAGCTTTTTAACAATTCCAATAAACAACTGTTGTTACTTACTTACTTATAAATAATGCAAGCGCTTGTTCTAGCCAACTCTAGTATTGAAGTTCTAGAAAAACTAATTAACTTTTTCTTTTAAATATCAGAATTATAATGATGCAAACAAAATTATTTGCAAAGTAAACATAACCATATCATAAGATTTATTTATATTTGACAGCTTTTATAATACAATAAAATTTGCATGTCTATTTATTTTGTGAGCAAACTGTTATGATTGTATGTTATGTCTTTAAGTATCAATCTTACACAAACTTCTTAAAACTGATTTTTTCAGCTATTCTGAAAGCAAGTATTTATTTTCAATCAGGATAAAAATTAAGGATATAAGGATTAAATAAGTGAAGAAACAAATTAAATAAAATTGATTTGAAAACAATTAATAAATTTTTTCCACATTTAGCTCTGTGACATTTTGCTATTGATATTTCTATTGAAGTGAAGAAACATTTCAAAGCAATAATATTTAAATAAAATAAGCCCCAATATCATGAAGGCTCCAAGTGAAGATTGACAAACGACCAAATACAATGGCCACTACAATGGGCCAGAGGTTATAGCTTATGTGGGCGCAGTATAATTGCTGCCCTCCAACCCCTAAACCCTTGAATAAAATAATATCAGAAAATAAATGTATACAATAATAGAAAACAAGATTTATTCATATGCTCACAATTAAATAAAAATACTTGCAAATCACCGTAAATTAAGACAGGGCAGAAAGACCCCAGGTCGATAGCCCGGACAGACTAACACAATATTTGTTTTCTTATTTAAATATAAATGTATATATACGATTATGTAATGATGTTGTCTGAATAAAGATGTTTGTATATATATATATATATATAAAAACACTTTATTAAATTTTTACTTATGTTACATAACAATTTACCCCGACACCAATTGGTTATATACAGAGAGGTTTTTTTATCAGTATACATTAGGGGAAGTGTATACCTACAAAAAAACGCGAGTCAAACGCATTGAACCGATGTGTGTATGTTTAGTTGATTATTTGGCATATGTGTATTTAGTTGCGTGTTATAGGCAACTAAACACACAAACATCAATGCGTTTGACTCGCGTATTATGCAGGTATACATAGGGAAAATGTATACTTATAAAAAAAAGCTCTCTGTATATATATGTATACAATTTTTAATTGAAAGCATTAATTCATTCTACATTTTTTACACATTAAAAGGGAATATAAATTTATTGTTTTAAATTACCAGTTAAAAAGTCCCATGAAGCTACAATAGCACCATATGTGACTGGAAGCCGTATTTTTTGGCAAGCAATTTTTATCCAGGTTTGCATCTATATTTTTTATGGATGCAGCACCCTCTACATTGGACATAATAACAGAAATAATTTTATATGCAGGCCCTGTTAACTCCATAGGAATTTTCCGTTCAACGTTTGATAGTGTGCCCCAGCAACTTCATGAAGCGCTGAATGGATTAAGGTAATCTGTGCTTATATGAAAATAATCCATATTATATCCTTGTCTTACACACATATACCAAATATGTAAACATTAAGTCTAGCGCTTGGTAAGTTTATAGTTACTTAATAAATTTCAGTTATGCATTCAAAGTTTTAAGTGTTTAAATTAATTGAATAACAATATGTGACAAAGTAGAAGCCTTAACAATTAAAAATTAGGATTGTTATGAAAATGATACTTTTTTTAAATTTTCTAATTGTTATATATAAATTCTAAATAAAATAAAAACACCTCTCTCTACAGAAGCATTATAATAGCTATAAATCACAGGATTTTTAATTTGTGCACAACTTCAGGTTTATTTATGTATTTGTTTATTTAATCTGTTTTTAAGAATAATACAAATGTAATTTTTATTGAGTGGAAATTAAAGTAACACAAACACAATTTAACTAACAAATAAATTAGTTCTAGCCAACAGCAAGCTAGCAATAATATTTGGTTATTAATAGTAATTCTGAGAATAATACAATTCCAGTTTTAGAAATTCATATTATCAATAGTCATTATCTATGATTTTATATACATCTGGCAACATTGTGACCAGATGTCAAAACAAAGAATTAAATTGTCTCTCGTAATTTATGGCCATCATTATGCACTAGAGGATAATATACTATTATCCAATAATAATTATATGACAAATTAATATTATTCGTTTCTTAAAAAAAAAAAACATATTTTAAATAAAAACACAAATTTTATTACATTTTTATAAAAAAATGATGTAATATTTTTATGGATGTGAAGTTAGGAATAGATTTGAAAAAATTTATATTTTTCAAAATGTCAATATTTTATGAAAAAACTAGAGATGGGCAAAGTCGACCTTTTCGATCTTTTTTGTCACTGCAAAATGAAGTTTATGACAATTTTCTTAATGTTATTTATAATATTAATATTGGAAAGTTTAACCTATTGATTAATAAACTCTATTTTATTGTTAATTAATAACTTTAGCTACTTAAAATTGCTTATTCAGAAATACTCGACTACTAAATTCACTCGATTTTAACCAACACTAGAAAAAACTATACCAAGGAAACATACGTCTCATTCATATGAAGAAATTATCATTAAAAAATCAATTAAATGAAGAAACTATACATAGCAAGGTACTTTTAATTCAAATGAATACAAGTCATGAATAAATCCTTAATGGAATCACCTAATCAGAATACTAATAAAAATAATTGTACAAATGGGATGTCTTCTTAAAATTCTTCAACGCCATTACCTGCCTAAAGGACATTTTTATAATTTGAAAGCAAATTTAGTACACCGACCCTCCTTCACATCCTCCCTCGTCAAATATAACGATTTTTACGAATATTAAAAAAAAACATTTCTACCAAACGGAAGGGAAATTCTAGGATTTTTTAACGTTACTTTCTTTCTTAAGAAAATATGTATATATAACATTAAATATTACAATACATATTGTAAAGGTCTGCCAATTGGCTACCAGTCTTTCCGCCTGTTCTTTCATTATTAATCAGAAGATTTAGAACACTCTTTCAACCCATATCATACATCACGAATATCTTATATTTTGAACAAAACATTGTTAAATTTAATTATTATTTAATAAATATCAAATAAAAGTATATCCGTTATTAATTTTATCATTTCATTCCTTTCTTCGCATCATGATACGACAATTAAAATTTTCCGCACCGGGGCCGTTTGTGTTTTATTTTTAAATTGGAGACGCAATTTCGTTTTCGAGATAATTTTTTATTGTTTTCTTATCGGCTCAGTAACAATATGTTTTTTATGAGTCGGCCGGTGTCGTGACGCGGTATTAGGCGATAAGGATAATCCATAATTCATTTGGTGTTTTGTTTGTTTATTAACAATTAGCATTTTAATACAAATGAAAACGCTACGACGTTTTTTTTTTGTTTTAACTTGTTTAAATTTAAAATTGTAGATTGACTTGTTTCCGGTTAATTCCTTTTTAATATATCATTGAAATCTTTATAAAAGGATGATCCATTTTTTATATGAATGTGAATAAATATATAATCCTTGGATGAAGACCACTTTTTTCCTTTACATTTTTTAGTCATAAGGTTAAAAAAATGTTAAAAATAAATGCTCATATTTCTTTTTTTTATTTTTTATAAATGATGTACAGTATTATATCATCTCGACTTGACACTATTATCTGTTTATACTGCACTGCGTTAATAATAATACCATTAAAAAAAGTAGTAAATAGTATAAATCTTGTTTGAATATCAAACAACTTTAATACCAGATAAGGTGTGTATCGGGATCACGTTGTTTACTCAAAGGCCTTTATCTGTTTTGTTCGGACGAGCCAAAGTATTCCAGTCTAGAGAGTGTTTTTGTTATTGCGAATAATCGAAAATACTTCTCGCTGGATTTAGAAGGAGATAAAAATTATTGCGCGATTATTTTTGGGTTTAAAAATAAATCTCATTGATTTATTAATTCTGTGCGTATTACAAATTAATAATTAATTAGGTAATTGATAATTTGGCTTTATCCCTACACCACCATTATGGTAGATGGGGATTTTAGATTATATATATATATATAATATAATATATATATAATATATATAATATATATAATATATATATATATATATATATATATAATTTGGCTACTGTGATTTAGTTAATTGTACTAGAAACATATATGACGATTTTGAAATTCAAGTGTAATACATATATTTCTACCATAACTGAACGCCTTTATAGTTTATCCATTAAGTTTGCCTCGAATCCTTATAACATAATTGCATTAGCCATGATTTACGAAAAAAAAAAAATCAATGTTAAATTGCAATCATAGAAATAGTCATGGCTAAAGCAATTTAATAATGTGATAATTTAAAATTTAATTGCATTTATTATTTATTAATTATACATCGATTCTAAAATTGAACAAAGTATCATTTTAGATAGATTTTTAAATTCTGAACACATTTGCACAATGCAACAAATATTTTTATCGCCAATCGGCACTAAATACATCTATTATTATCGCCATTTGCGGCACTAAACCGTCCCATTATTTTACTACTTTCAACAAGTAACATTATGGGACAATACTAACAAAATCTAAGGAGGTCGAATCCTGTCAGTTTAGTTGTCAAAAAAAAACATGAGTAGTGAAGAGTTTGAAATACCATGTACTCCACCAGAAATACGCGAAAGAGCGATAGAAACAACGCTCGAAATTCTTCCAAATAAGTCTAGACATATTTATAATCGTCAACACGATTTATTCACAAGTTGGTGTGACAGAAATAACATTAAAAAAATTAGCGAAAACGTTCTCTTGACATATTTTTCTGAAAAATCCAAGGAATATAAAGCAGCAACATTATGGTCATATTATTCTATGTTAAAAGCATCTCTTTCGGTAAAAAACGACGTTGATATAAGCCAATATAAGAAACTTACGGCGTTTTTAAAACAGAAATCAAAAAATTATACGCCAAAAAAATCGAAAGTTCTCACACAAGAAGAAATAATACAGTTTCTATTGAATGCACCAAATGAAATATATTTAATGATGAAGGTAAGATAGTAATCAATTATCGAAGCATATTTGTTATTAATGTAGATATTATTTTAGATTTGTGTTATTTTTGGCGTTGCTGGAGCCTGCCGTAATAATGAATTAGTAAATCTTAAAGTTGATGATATAGAAGACAAGGATACTGTATTTTAATTTAAATAAAAAATCCTATACTTTTTCATTTATTTTTAAGATTGGCGATAAAATTTTGTATGCACCACGTCAGTAAAATATCTTTATCGAACTCGTCTTTATTCACCTCGCTCGCTCCGCTCGCTCGTCTCATAACCTCAGACTCGTTCGATAAAGTCTTATTTTACTGACTTGGTACATAAATAATTATTTTATTAGTATGAATGAAATTTTTTCTTTAAATTTTTAGCTTCTAATTTATTTTTTAACCACCATTTATTTACGAAAATTATTAATTTATAATTATTTATTAAAAATAGAAAACAATTCTGGCAGAAAGACTTACGGCCGATAGCCCTTGCGAAAAGGAAACATTCATATTTTTTTTAAGAATGTGTTAAGTTTATTTATTCTATTCCTTTTTTTAATAAAAATAATATAGTAGTAGTAGAAAAGATTTTATTGACGTACTTATACATTAACACCATTTTTTTTGTTATACACAATAAATATTCGCGATTAAAAAAATCCTTGCATCGCGCAATCATTTGTCGTGCAATTTTTAAAAAAAAGTTTTAAATAAAAGCTTCTTGGATATTAATAAGCTATCATTTAAGTATATTTTGAATATACGCAAAAGATTTATCTTTTAATAATTAGGAAAACTTTCGTTCTTCAAACGGAACACCCTATATATTTTCATATTTTTTAATTAATTAAATATTTAGTAGTATTCTTATACTACTAAATATTTGTTATCTGAGAAAAATAATACATTATGTATAATCTAACATAACAGAATAAATAAATATGTTAATAATATATTCTGAAATAAGGGCTATCGATTATAGGTCTTTCTACATTTCCAAGAATATTTTGTAGAAATAGTTTTTTATAAAAGGTATAATTTTTAATTAAGTTATAAAATTAATAATTTATTTTTTAATATTAAGAATTAAATGTCTGGTTGATTTTCTTTATTTTCATCCCTGACAAAAATCCCTGTCCTATTTAAAAACAACAATTACCTGAATAAACTCTATTCTATTATTACCAAAATAAATACGTGAAAAAGAAATGTAATCCTTACAAAATTAAAACTTGTGTTATCACAAATGCAAATGACCATATTTCTTAAGCTCACTCGTTCTACCTGTAGTGATTATTAGTTTAGAATTAACAAAATTGCCCTATTTGAATAGATTCAGGTACACTCATAAAATTATCTTTAAATAGCACACTCTTCCAGGCCCACCTGGAGTTTCAAGAAAACGATTGCAGGTGTGTGCTTGTCGAAAATGCCTTAATCCGCTTCTATTGTATTGTAGGCTATGCAAACAAATTTCGTGAACTCGCACCTACACGACTGATGCGAGTCCACGCAGGTTTGAAATTCGTTTCTACCGAAAATAAAACTTACAGGCAGGTATAATCTGTAATGAAATGGCACGAGCTTGGGAGGTCTTCGGGCTATTTTTGAACATGTAAAGAAATATATGCCGGGTGTTCGGTCTCAAAACCTAATATAGGGATTTACATTAAAAATTATTTATGTATATTTTTTTCTTCTTAAGGGTGCGGTTTAGACGAAAGAGATAGCTATATAAATATTGGCAATCACTAATTCGAGTTAAATTGCTGTTGTGATCAATGTACAATATTGTATTATACATTAAAGTAATCTTAAAATAAGCAGGAATTTCATCAGATGAATTAATAATTATTTTAACGTTTAGTTTGTGTGAAAAACAATTATGAAAATTTTTATTTTGTATTTTGTCGTAATTTGTGATTGGTAATTTGCCTTTTTTTAATATACATATGTTTTATAATCTTTTTAGAGCGTCACACTTTTCTTATAAAATTTTTAATATGTAATTATAATTGTAATTTGGAAATGGAGATTCCGTTAATAAAGTAAATTGAAATTGAAAAACAATAAAAATTAATCATATTTATAGCAAATTTCAAATTATATTTTTGCTAATAAAAACTTGCACAATGAAAATTTAAAGGATTTCACTAAATTCTGCATACAAATAACTTAGCAGACATGACCTATTAATTTCATTATATCTTACAATTTTCTTTTCTAACTTGAACTAGTAAATTGACGTAATACACGAAAATTAACGATTTATTTTTTATTCATACTGATACTTTCTACTTGTAGATAAAAAATGTAAATACATATTCATATTATTAAATCCAAGAGAATGGCTCTTTTTTTTTTCAAACGATTATTTCCATTTTACTATATAGCTATCTCTTTCTACTAAACCGCAACCTTAAATGAAAAATAATTTAGGGATGTATGAATTAATATTAATTAGAGATGGGAAAAGTAGATCTTTTTTGTTATTGTAAAATTTAGTATAAAATAAATATGAATAGATTGTTAAAAATTAACCAATAAAACACAGATTAGATAGAATAGCTTTAAATTCAATCTAATCTGTGTTTTATTTTCAAGAGAATTAAAAATTTAAAAATGGGCTAATAACCCGAAACTAGTCGAGAATTTAAAGTTATTCAAACTATACATATTTATTTTATACAATATGAAATACCAATGTTTAAATATTAAAACTATTAATTATACCAAAATTTAATATAAGACAATAGAAAAGAGTATTTATTCATTCACTTGATCACAATTTTATTATTGCACCATTTTCTGTTATTATCAGTAATTGTTCCCTATTTATAGAAAAACATCAATTTATTGTTGCTTATCCACTTTATTTATTCAAAATTGCTTAATTAGAAATACTAGATTTTCCTCAACACCAATTGGAAACATCACATTTATATTGCTGCTTACTTGTATTAAAACTTAATAAAACACTTTAACTTTGCACAACTATTTTTTTATTTGGTGGCTATAGTTTCGACAACATTATTATTATCAAACATAGTATGATAATTAGTTGTGCAAAGAAAGTTAAAGTGTTTTATAAAGTTATAATAGGTCGTGTTCAACCAAGTGGAAGCCTTAGCAATTACCAAGCTTATTTGTATATTTTCCTCAAACAAAATGTATAAAATGAAAGTTTATTTTTAGAGTATAAACTAATATATAAATAGAAATTTAAATTGCATTACTATATTTGCAATTCATTAAAATCATTTACAAATTGTTGAGTCTCGGAAAATAGTTATAAACTGTCAGTTTTTTCTGGAAGGTTTGTAAAGTGTCTAATTTTTGTAAATACTCTAAAGGCTGAGCGTTTATTAACTTCCAAGTTTTTTTTAGGACATTATGACGAGGAATATCATCTTATACACGTGTACTGCTGGTTTGGTGGAAATATTTTCATTTTTGTACGCGTGGTCTAAAATATCTGGCAGTCCTGCTTTTAAGCTGTTGTAATCAATGAACAATATTGTATTATACATTAAATTAATCTTAAAATAAGCAGGAATTTCATCAGATGAATTAAAAATTATTTTAATGTTTAGTTTGTGTGAAAAACAATTATGAAAAACATTGAAAATTGATCAAATTTATAGCAAATTTCAAATTATAAATATATTTTTGCTAATAAAAACTTGTGCAATGAAAATTTAAAGGATTTCACTAAATTCTGCATTCAAATAAATTAGCAGACACAACCTATTAATTTCATTATATCTTACAATTTTCTTTTCTAACTTGAACTAGTAATTGACGTAATACACGAAAATTAACGATTTATTTTTTATTTAGACTGATACTTTATACTTGGTAGATAAAAAGTGTAAATTCATATTTATATTATTAAATCGACAAGAATGGCTCTGTTTTCAAACGATTATTTCCATTTTACTGTATAGCTATCTCTTTCTACTAAACTGCAACCTTAAAGTTAAATTTGAAGTGTTTGTAGGGATTGCTGAAAGTTAATTTCGGATGTAATTAACTTTACAAATAATTAATAGGTAACTTCAAGTTTATTTCATTCTTCTTTACACAATAATAAATAACATTTGTATATACAAAAATAAATCTCATATTTAATAAATTGTTCAACCACGATTCATTTAGCGTATGGATAACTAGTGAATCGTTCCTTTGATTATAAGTCTCATATTAATAAAATAAATTTATTTGGTATATTTAATTTACACTAGTGGATTTACTATCCACCAAATGTTCTTCTATATACTTACTGACGTAATTCACTTAGTCATTAAAAAATGTTATAAACAAATATTTTTTTGTATACCGAATGCTGGTTTTAAGTTTCCGAGAATAAAAAGTGAGAATGATGTCATGTAACTCTATATACAGATTAAACAAATTATATTTTAAAACCAGCGTTCTTGGTTTGAGTAACGCGAACATGTGATTATACAATGAGGAAGAAACCATAAGTATATTTTTTTCTTCGATTATTTATTTTTCACTTCTACGTATGTTAATTAATTGTGGAACAACATTTTTACAATATATTTACGCTAATATAAATTCGAACAAAATATACACTGCATAAATGGAGAAAAATAAAGTTATTGTAAATTTGATTAATTTATAATTTATCGTAAATTAGTTATAAATAAATTGCAAAGAAAGAACATTTTTTGCATTTTTTTGTTAATATTAGGTGGCTTTGTTGAATTGCTTCCAACAGAAGTATTATTATAGGATATAGGAAAAAAATAAGTATTTTTTCGCATATTTTTATATATGCAAGGTTATTCTATAAAGGAAACGATAAATTTAATGTGTACATTATTTTTTATCATCAGCTTTTTTAATAAATATATATTCATAGAATGGAAATTTAATTAATAACGATTTTGTAACATTTCCCGTATGGAATAGCCGCGATTATGTGAGAACAAATCGTCGTAATGAATAAAAATATTTGTTTAAGAATATTTTTGCCGACATTCAGAAAGTTTAATACTTCATAAAATATTAGTTCTTTCTTTATTACTTCATTTAACACATTTCAGCAATTGGTTATTCTTGTTTACGAAAAATCAAGTAGTATTCGTCATTGTGACCCCAGCCCTCTTGATTTTTTTTATAAAAAAATATTTTTTTAAACATCCTGTATAGATTCAGGAAGGGGATGTTATCTATTAAAAATATAATAATAATAATAATAGATAGATAGATAAAAATAAAGGGAAGATGATTTATTCATATTTTTTTATTTTATTAAACGGATCATTCATTTTTTACAACAGCAACGAAAACTAAAATTATATCTATAATAATTATTTTCAAATTATTTTTTTTAATTTGTTGTAATACTATTAAAATCACTGTTCTTCACAATTATACCAATATTTTAGTACTAACTTCTTACATGGGATTTTTTTCTTCGCAACTTATTTATGATTAATTTACGACAAATTAACAACTAATTAGATTTGTTACTGTTTTTATCCCCATTTTTTGCAGTGGTTTTACTTCCGACAGAAGCCACGCAATATTAAAAAAAAATAAACGCGCCTTTCACAATTTATTTACGACAAATTCTGAAATATATATATTTTTTCGACCAAATCAAGAGGTTTTTTTTTATCTACCGAGATTTCATAAAATATTGTTCTTTGCTGAAAAAAAAAAACGATTCAATACACAATTAAAAAGAAAACAGAGCTTCTGAAAAGATAAAATTTATCTTGAAAAAAAATCTCTTCTCAGAAGCATTGTTTTTTATATTGGGTTTTAGATTGTTTATTTTATCATATCTCTTACACCCGTATTTTTCAAGTGTTATGTTTCTAGTAAATACATAAATATTTCTGCAGTTCATTCAGATTTCATTTCAAACGACACTTAAGCAAGGCCGGGAAGGACCTTACAATTTCGTCCAAACGGTTTTTTCAAAGAAATCATCCCTTAAGTGTTCAACATCAAAATTGTGTAAAAAAGAGATTTTTTTATTAATTTTTTCATCAATACCAAGGATAATTTTGACGAAAGTTGAAACTTGTCGGAGAAAATAATCATATTTTTGGTGAAACAAACAATTATATAAAGAATGTCCTGCTAATTTTTGGAAATGGCTTAACCTTAGATTGCTGAGACCAAAATATGAATACAAAAATTAATAAAAAAATATTTTATTGACAACAATTCGATTTGAATAAAATTTACTGTTTCTCGCCGGGGGTATCCCTTAGGTATCCGCGCTTGGACGAAATTGCATCGTCCCGGCCGGGATGAATGTGATTGTTGTAAATCAATATCAATCAAGCTGATGCTGCTAAATAAATAGGTTAGGCACGAGGAAATTTATTCAAGACCTTGAACTTATTTATATTTTGATATTCTTAAATTTCAAGAATATCAAAACAAGAAATGTTTGAATGAACAGTATTATTTTTAATCTATCATGTTTTCATATTCGTCACTGAAACGTAATTTCAAATAATTCTTAGTATAATTTCCAATCTTCCTGTAATTAGATGTTGAAAACTGTTGAGAAATTATAAAATGAAATACGGAAAGACCACTCGTCGATAGCCAAATAACAGATATAAATTATATATATAACAATCTTTACTAACAATTAAGTTTACAATAAGGTAACAAACATTGATTATGTATATCACACAAAAATTAATTAATTGTTAAAAGGCTATCGACCAGAGGTCTTTCTGCCGATATAAATTATATATTTGATTTTGTAATTTTTATTATTTATTTATTTTGTATATTTTTCTGTATATATCAAGGTTATTATTATTATCAATAAAATAAAATAATTAAAATATTAAATACATGATAATTAATTTGGAAAACAACACACTGACTTAAAAGGTTTCATCTTTGTTATACATTGTTGATCATAAATAAAAACACTGTTTATTACTTTGTGTGTATAACAATTAAATTATTCGGTGACAATAGTTTTTAATACATTTATTTATTATTATTTATAATTAAACAACTATTAAAAAAGCATTTAATTGTGTTACAATGGATGTACTAGCTAAATGTAGGTCTGACGCCGCCACCCTGAATTTATTTAAAATGATTTACTTTAAAAAAAATTAAAAGGTAAACCAATCGCAAGTTAATTATGTAAAAATAACATCAACTGAAACCAAATTAAACATTATCCTGCATGCTCTGGGCGTACCGAATTTCCTTGGCAAACTATCAAAATATACGAATGAAAGAGAAATTAATGGTTTTAATATTTAGACATTGGTAGTTCATATTGTATGAAATAAATATGAATAAATTATTAAAAATCAACCAATAAAACACAGATTAGATTGAATAACTTTAAATTCTCAACTAGTTTCGGGTTATCAGCCCATTTTCAAGAGAAAATTTTAAAATTTTAAATTCTCTTGAAAATGGGCTGATAACCCGAAACTAGTTGAGAATTTAAAGTTATTCAATCTAATCTGTGTTTTATTGGTTGATTTTTAATAATTTATTCATATTTATTTCATAGAAAGAGAAATTATATTGTAAATTTTAAAATATTTCAAAATGCATTTCATGAGAATATTATAGTTTTGACAATTTTGAAAATTAATGCAAAATTCATTCATATTAAAAATAGTGTAAAATAAAGTCAAACAAGTAAAAGTTTTTAGACAGAAAGACCTCTGGTCAAAGCCCAGACAAACTAAGATATAAATATTTTAATTTTATTTTTGACAATAAGTCAACAATAAAATCAATCCGAGTTATACAAACAAAGTAAAAAAGTGTTTCATTTATTAAAATTGAATTACAATGTATAACAAAGTAGAAGCCTCAACAATTAACAAGTTAAGATATAAATGTATATTATATAATTATATATAATCATAATATAATTTCAATAACATAAATTATACGATTATAACATATTTATAATTTAAAAATATTAATATTTTCTTTATAGAATCAAGACGTAAAAAAGAATGAAAACAAAAATCAGCTCCTAAAGTGTAAAATTAATTTTTGTGATTGATTGAAGTAATTATTTACTTTTTGAGTATTGGCGGACAAAACGGTTCACTTTAGCGAGTTCCAAACCATTTTAACGAACCGTGTGCGTATTAAAATAAAAACTGCCTTAGTTACAAAACTTATCTCCTTGTATCAGAAAATTTAATGACATACGAAAGTTGCTGACTCCGGGTTCCTTTCGCTGAAAGGTTGATATAAGTTATCAATATTGCACGCAAATTAAAACTTTGCATTTATCGCGCGTTTTATTCAGACGTGTGCGTCATTATTTCATTGAAGTGAAATTGAAACGTATCCCGAGATAATCGCCAAGATAATGCGCGTTATTTTTATTTAGAAAACGGATATGTAATTAAATCGTGTATGTACGCTGTGTAAGGGTTTTAATTTAGAACGAATTCGCTTGGTTACTCTTTTATTATCAATAAAGGAATAAATTGATAATAAAATAAATATGTTTTAAAAATTGCCAAACTATTCTAAAGTTCTTGGAACTTGGAGGGGTTCGCTTCGTGGTACATTTTCAATTGTGATGTAAAGAAAACACTTAACTTTTTTAATACCACTTTTAAAATAAATGAAAGGTGGTATAAAAAAGTTAAGTGTTTACTTTATTCTAAAGTTAATAATATTTATATTATATTCCTTTCTTCACTATAATAATATAAATTTCCATACATCATTATGAAACCATATCAAGTATGGTTTATTTCGAAATCTTTTTATTTAAATTATTGTTAAATTCCTTATTTATTAATTTACACTAATGTATTGATAGTTAACGTTAAAAACCGCTGCACGTATATATAAAACGATATGTCGCCCCCTCCTCGAAAATGCCCCCTTCCTTTATTGTAAAATCCTCCCCTCTGTTTTGCATGGTATGGAAGTTACGGATCGTTTAGCTCTAAGAGTACTCACGAAAATCCGTTATCCTAATAATCCCCCTCCTAATAATCACCCTAACCATTACAAAAAAAACACAAATAACGAAGTTTTTGGCTAAAATAAATATGAATATATTATTAAAAATCGACAAATAAAACACAGATTAGGTTGAGTTATTTTAAATTCTCAACTAGTTTCGGGTTATTAGCCTATTTTCAAGAGAGTTAAAAAAATTCTAATCGATAATTTAAAGTTACTCAATCTAATCTGTGTTTTATTTGTTTTATTAGTTGAAAATAAAACTAATAATAATCTATTCATATTTATTTTATACAGTAATGTTTAAATATTAAAATTATTAATTATATTGAAGCTTTTGGCATTTTAATATTCTGTTTTCTGTGAAATCAAGTTGCTATAAAAACAATACACTACCAAATAATGATAAAAATGTTTATTATAAGTTAAATTGATTACCACCAATTTAATCGATTTAAACCTTAGTTATGCTGTATTGTATAAAAATGTCAATTCTAGATCAAAGCCTTGCACTTTCAATGTATATCAGTAATTTATTACACTTTTCATATTTAAAAACTCAATAGACAATTGATGTTTTATATTTTTTATATAAAAATATCATTTACATCGATTTAATAGATGAATAGTTAATGGACAGAATAAGAAAACAATTTCTGTTTTCGTTATTTGTTGCTGTTTTGTTCTTTACAATAACTGCATTTTATGTTTTCAGTAAAATTCAGTTATTTTAAAGATGATTTTTTACAAATAGATAAGAGTATTCATTCACTTGATCACAGTTATTTAAATATATTAAATACAAATGATTTGAAAATAATTAATAAATTATTTTCACATTTAGCTCTGTGACTTTTGACTTACGCTACGTAAGTACGTTAAACAAATGCACATTAAAACAACTACTTCCCGGGCAAATGTAATTCAATGTCCGGCGTGAGTATTTTCCCTGGAAGTAGTTGTTTTAATGTGCATTTGTTTAACGTACTTACGTAACGTAAGTCAAAATGTCACGGAGCTAAATGTGAGAATAATTTATTAATTATTTTCAAATCATTTGTATTTAATACCTTTTTTTATTTGTGATTTTTTGTGATAGTGTATTATAACTTTTTTTATTAAAAATTCTCTTCTCTACCAAATCATGATAAAATATATAGGGTGTTCCATTTAAAATGTTTGTTTTGCTATTATTTTTGTTTTTCTAATCACAGTTGTAATATCCAGAAAATTTACTACTACTTTGCTAATTTAACAGACTCTCTAGACTAATAACAAAAGTTAGCAATAGCGCGCACATAATTTAGAAGAACCTGTATATTAATGTTAGCTATTTAAAATAGCTTTTATAATTATAAAAATATTCGATTACTAAAATTTTATCTAAACCTCATATAACTGTATAGTTTCGAGTTTACGTGAAGTGATTAATCACAAATAAAAAGACTGTTATTCCTTGTTTCACTATTTCTTTTTATGAAATAAACATGAATAAAGTATTAAAAATCAACCAATAGAACACAGATTAGATTGAATAACTTTAAATTCTCAACTAGTTTCGGGTTATCAGCCCATTTTCAAGAGAATTTAAAATTTCTTTTTATGTTAGATGTATATTTAGAGACACAACGTGTGTGTGTGTTATTGATAATGAGCACGTTGTGTCTCGAAATGTACATCTAACCTAAAAATAGATAGTGAAGTGAGGAATATCAGTCTTTTTCGGTTGCCGTTTTATAAAAAACAGCTATTTTGTATTTCACCTTTGATTTTTATTACCAAAGTCCTTTATATCTACATTGAAATATTTACACAGCTTCAAATAACAAAATATAAATCACCAAGTGATAAATAAATTGTCGATTCGTAATTTAGAATATGTCCTTTTTATTATGCGTAACGTAATACATGGAATGTAAAATTAAACACTGACATTTGTTGAACTGTTTAATTATTGTTCAACTTTATTATACAACGTAATTCAAAACAATGAAACTGTTTATGTAAGTTAAACAAAAAGGTCAGTTGAACAAGTCAGAGAATGTTACACAGGGATTTGTTAATTTTATTACTCGAATTATTAATTTAATCACAGTATGAAAAAATATTTAATTAGGAAGAGAAAAATATATTTAGAAGTGGAATAAAACTAAGTGTTTTAATTAATCTGTTAATAATTTGAGTTGATTGTGATTTAATATTCTGCTATTTAATTAAGAAAACATATTATTGTTCCTTATTTTTTCAATTACACCATAAAAGTTAAAGTCAATAATGCACTAATTTGCATGGTTTCCATTAAGGTTGCGGTTTAGTGGAAAGAGATAGCTATATAGTAGAATGGAAATAATCGTTTGAAAATAGAGCTATTCTTTTGGATTTCATAATATGAATGTGTATTTACATTTTTTATCTACCAAGTATAAAGTATCAGTCTAAATAAAAAATAAATCGTTAATTTTCGTATATTACGTCAATTTACTAGTTCAAGTTAGAAAAAAAAATTGTAAGATGTAATGTAATTAAGAGGTTGTGTCTGCTAATTTATTTGAATGCAGAATTTAGTGAAATCCTTTAAATTTTCATTGCACAAGTTTTTATTAGCATAAATTTAATTTAAAGTTTGCTATACATTTGATCAATTTTCATTGTTTTTCATAATTATTTTTCACAGAAACTAAACATTAAAATAATTTTTAATTTATCTGATGAAATTCCTGCTTATTTTAAGATTATTTTAATGTATAATACAATATTGTTCATTGATCACAACAACAATCTAACTCAAATTAGTGATTGCCCATATTTGTATAGCTTTCTCTTTCTTCTAAACCGCACCCTTAACGCACCACTTTTTCGCGAATTTCCCTAACATCCATACAAGATGTACTGACACATTTTTTCTATTGTAAAGGCTGCTACTAAATGAGAAAATATAGTGTTTTTTTTTTTTCATTTTAAGCGATCAAACGGATTTTAATAATTCCCCCCTTTTGAATTTATGTTTTTCAATCAATTATGTAATAATGTTTACAAATTTGTAATTTCTAGTTTATTATATTTTTGTGTATACGCAACTCATATTTATTAATTTTGTAAATACATCCCAACCTAGAAAAAACTTGTACATAAGCACTTTGCTACATATTTATAAACCATTAATCGTCTATTTTATGAAGCTACTGTGTAGCGAAATAATTGTCGCAGTGAAACCTCTGAACCAACCTCGTTTTTCTTTAACACATATTACATGTTAATTTTTCATTAACTATGCATTATACAAACGGGCAAAAGGAGACTATCAAGTGAATGATAAAAATAGATACATTCTAATTAATTTTAAAGATAATATAATGGCTTCAAAATAACTTTTTAATAGCTTGATTTTTTTACTTATTTTCTACATACTTCTCTACTTTTGGGACTATTTTTGAATAAGTGAATGTTGTTTTCTACAAATTTTTAATACATTTTAAAATTCCTTGTTGACTATTTATATAATTTTAAGATATAGGATTTTACAATAAAACACTTTTTAAAATCAGAAAATACGTCATAAGCATAACAATATTACTGTTTTGTCAGGCCAAATCGTTATTTAATGTTGTGGTTTTATATTTATCAATGTCCATTTCAACACACCAGAAGCCACTTTATTTGCTACACGACTTGACCTCGATCCGCCCCATGATTGTAAATAAAATCTCGCTATTTAATTTAAATTGTTGGATTACTTTTTTATGTTTTGTTTTTTGTAAACATATTTTACGAAGAAAATAAATTATTGTAATTTTATTAAAATTTAAAATTAATTTAAAAATTAATGAATTATAATAAATAAAATATTTGCATTATTCTGACTAATAGGATGAAATTAGCAATCAAGACCCTTTTTTACACATAATAAGACAGTTCATTTAAAATTCAGGCAGAAAGACCTATTAATAGACTTTGATTAAAATACTTGGTTTGTTTCACTGATTTTAATCAAAGTCTATTAATTAAATATGTTTCACCACGGGTTAATTGAGAAATTAATTCAAAATATAGAAAGACCTATTGTCAATGGCTACTTAGTAATTAAATATTATTCTATGATATACTTAATCAAATATCGCTATGTTCTTGTACACATAATTCTTGGTAACATTTGTTAAGTATATAAAATATTTGTGATTTTCATTTTATTTATATTTAATTTCACATCATTAACATTCTTCACCTAAAGAAAGCTTCAGCATAATGAACCAATTGCAATTAAAAAAAATGTATAAAAAAATAATAATAAATGAAACACTTTTTAACTTCGTTTGTATAACTCCGATTATTTTATTATTGAATATAGTTTCGACAACCTTAACGTATCATTATCAAAACAAAGGTATTTTAAAAATTACAATTACAGGTATGAAATATATATGAATAAATTATTAAAAATCGACCAATAAAACACAGATTAGATCGAAAACTTTAAATTCTCGACTAGTTTCAGGTTTTCTTGAAAATGGACTAATAACCCGAAACTAGTCGAGAATTTAAAGTTATTCAATCTAATCTGTGTTTTGTTGGTCGATTTTTAATAATTTATTCATATTTATTTCATACAATATGAACTATCAATGTTTAAATATTAAAACCATTAATTATACAATTACAGGTATTTAAATATATTTGGAAGGACTACTGGCTGAAAGACCTAAGGTCGACAGCCATTTATAAGTTTAGATTAAATATATTTTGTATAATATATGTATATGTAAATACCACAATAAAGATGATTGTATATATATAAATATATTTGGAATAAATATTACATAACAATCCGAGTTATACAAACGAAGTAAAAAAGTGCTCCATTTATTAACATTGGGATACAATGTAGAACAAAGTAGAAGCCTCACAGTTAACAATTATTATTTAAATAAGCGAAGAAAGGAAATAAAAATTCAAAACAAATAGTGAATAAATATAAAAAGTCGAAAATCACAAATATTTGATTTATAATTATTATTATTGGGCTACTTTTTTATGTTTGGTTATTTGTATACATATTTTACGAAGAAAAAAAAAATATTGTAATTCATTAAAGTAATCATGAATTTTCAAAAAGTGCCTCAGTAATCCACGATTTGAAAATAAATACGGTTTATTATCATTTTGTTATTATTAGTTACCTTTGTGTGAGAAGTGTGGTGAGGTGCTGTTTGAAGTTCTCCAGCTGGTCCCTGGGAAACGTCTCGCTCTTCTCGATGAAACGCACCAGGAACATCACCGCCGCCAAAATTTCTTCCTTCATTTTCCACGCACACACCGAAAATTTCCAGAGATCGTTAAGCACAGGTACGCGCGACACTGCGTTCGCAGTATCCTTACAAATCAGGTAGATAGAAAAAAAAAAACGGAAAAGTTCAAAACGAAAAGAAAAGAAAACGCGAAAAACAGAATTGAATTCACATGAGAATGAAGAGCTCCGTACGCGATCGTAAATTAAAAAGAAGGGGAACGACCTGGAAAACAAAAAAAAATATGTATATTAATTGAAATCATAATATTTATTTCTTCTAATTACAAAGGAAAATGCAATAATTAAATATAAGAATTGTACAAATAAAAAAAAAACAGTAAAAAACCTAAGACAAAAACAGACACATTTGTAGTAGGTTCTAATATTGGTCGCGTTCGGGGAATTTTTAGACATGTAGCACTAGAGGCAAAGCGCTTGATGTTCCCTGAACACGCTTTCGATGTTAAGGACGTTCACGAAAATATGGCGGTTTTGTTTACAGCTGCACGGCTTGAAAAGCGATCAAGCGGAAAAAATATATGCTTTACCGCTTGAATAAGCGGTACAGCGCCACACATAAAGCGGTACCGTTCAGGGAAACCGCTTTAGTAAAGCGCTTAAGCGCTACAGTTCCCTGAACGCGACCATTGTTGTAGGTATCTATGCCATATTGTATGTCATAATATTTCTTTATCATGTTTAATATAGGAAATTGATTCCACGTATTTCTTCTGTTGCCTCTAGAAGAAATACGTGGAACATTATGATTAAGCATCCTCAGGAAGTACGCAAATAATTGAATTCAATTAGATCATTATTATTAATTAATACCAATCATATTTACGAAAAAATATTTTTTTTTTCAACATTTCGATATGTAGTTTCGATTCAGTTACCCAAACACTAGATGATTTATAATTTATCGAATTGTATTTGTATCTTCAATAATTTAAGCTGGACAATGAATAATTAAATTATCAATCACCCTATACAAGGAAGAAATTCGATATAAACAAATGTTACATGTAATTCCCCATTTAATACTGACACTAATTAATAACAAGGTTGATTTATTTGAATAAATACGTTATTATTATTAAGGTTGAATTATTTGGAATTAATCGATTTTTAAACGCGAAAATGAAACGGCGTTTTATCTGTAAATAATAAGTTATGTCTGTTCAAGCAAACAACAAAGATACCATTATTTCTTGTAAATATATGTAAAACTTATTATTTATTCAAAGTTAAATAACTATGAATAAAGAAATTGTAGTAGGAATAAGTTATGGAAAAAATCGTTGTTTTTTTTGTGTTTGTACGTTTTTCGTAAATATAATATGTTTGTTGCAAATAAACGGAATACTTATTCATTCGAATTATCTTCCTAAATATAAATCCAATTTTGTTTAGATAATACTACTTGCAAATAATCCTCTACGACACATTCCTTTCCCATTAAAAAACCCATTAAAACGTAGTTCCAATTTTACCAATGTATTTTTGGCATGGCGCCACTGCGTTTACCTTGTTTGAGGCCGCATCATGGGGAAATCCCATGCGAACGTTTTAATTTAAGTGTTTCTATTATCTTAGATATTTATTAGGAATTCGTATAATTTAATTATTTATTGGAAATAATAATAATTATCAGTATTATTAAACATTTTTATGACTGTTTTGATACAATATGTATAGAGCATTTCTCCTCTAGAGTGCTTTTAATCTTTTTATTAAAAAAATATGTTGGCAATAAAAGTAACCATATGCTATCGATTATGTTATTCTAAAAAATTAAAGAATTTGGTTTGATAAATAATGAGGCATGTGATGTTTTTTTTTGTATTCACTAGTATCAACAAAATGTAAAATAAAGATAAAAATCAAATCGCTCTAGAGGGGAATAATTCTCGATCATATTATAGAATAATATACAACATTTCAAACTAATGTATTTTGAAATCAAATAGCAATCGGCCATACTGACTATTGGAAATAATTTATCTATTAATTGAATTATTTTTAAGAAATATCACTGACTAATTCGTATGTTAAATATTAAATTTAACTATACATAAAATTTAACATTTCGCATTTTTATTAATTACACATTTACTTTAATGTTCTTTATCACTACATCTAGGCCATTTTTACAATAGATATGTATTCTTAGATTGCGACATTAAAATAGTGTTTACATTAAATTTTACATTTCTTCGTACGGAATAGCCCTGAATATTGCGAATTGAATCAATGGAATAATAAAATTGTAATAATTTCCAGCAATAATTAAAAAAAAACTGTAATCATTTCGCGGGAAACAAATTATAAACGTTATTACTTTTACGAACAAAAAAAAAACGCCAGCACGCTTGTGTATTCACACTCGCAACCAATAAAAAACTATTCACGATATTTTCAGAACCGGGATTTTTTTGCGGATGTATATTTATTTTTGAATAATTAATTAACACTGGTATTACATTATTACTTCACACTTCGTATCTAAATGTTAAGTATACATTTCAAGTGCTAAATATATACTTACATTAACACCTGATTTGAATAGGAAAATTTCAATAAATTAATAAATAAATAAAATGAATTTGAAAATAATTATTAATAAATTATTTTCCCTTTAATAATTAATTATTATCAAAATATTTTTTTATATTATCCGTGTACATTTATAAAATTAAACATTACCTACAATACATATGTATTAAGAAATGGCTATCGACCAGAGATCTTTCTGCCAATTCTTTTTATTTAATTTATTTTTATTAGTTCTTTTACTTTCCCCGGATCCCTGTCCAAGGGAAAGTATTGTGTTCGTAAAAATTTTCGAATCTCCAATTTCAACAAATATGCATGTTTTGATGTCCCCTGAGTCCATTTCATAGAGTTTTGAAAAATGTCCGTGGGTCTGTGTATTTCCGCGATAGCGCATAAACGGCTGAATGGATTAAACCCAAACTTTATATCTAAGCTTTTTATAACAGTGGAATGATCTGAAAAGCTTTTGGTTATAATCAAAACTCATTAAGTGCAACTTTACTCCAAGCAATTTTTCATTTTTTAATTCGGATAGAAAAATGTTTCAAACAAAAGTTGTAGATCTTGAAAAAATAAATAATTTTTGTTATAAAACTTTTTTTGTCGGACCTTTAGTTTTTATTTTATAAGCGAAATAATTTCATCTATTTGATAAATTCGCTCAGAAGTAAACAATAGATTATAAAAATAAATCTACTTTATCTTGGCTGTGGAGACTTTTATTATTTAAATAATTATTTTTATATCAAATAAGACATCAAAGTGCGGTTATATTTAATATATTATTCGTAAACGATTCCAGCTTCAAAAAATGAGACATTTTTCAATTTTAATTTTTCCTTTCCTATTAAATTTTCAATTAAAAAATTATTTGAGCGAATTCACCGGGAAAGGGATGATGGACATATCACCATTTTTCTATTGTTATTAAAAGCCAACGAAGAATATTTTTTTTTTAATTCAATTCAAGCATTTGAAATGTCGATAAAATAGTTCAAGAATATACAGGCAGAAAGACCGATGGTCGATAACTCGGTTTTCTAATAGTCTACAAAAATGAAGGTGTTATATATATATGTTATATATATATATATATATGTTATATATATATGTTTAAAACCTGAAAGCTTAGTGCAGAGTTTGAGGTGCAACATAAGCGATACTCTATCTGGTGGCAAAATGTTGAACCCTTTGCGAGATCAACATCTGTGTATCCACGTCACAAACGCGTATATTATACACATTTACAACAAATTTCAGAAATAGCTTCATTTTTTACATTTTAAGAATTTATCAAACTAAAACTAAGAACGACATAAAATTGAAAAAAAAAACCTACAAAATATAAAAATATCGCAACTGCTTCTAAAGTTAATTTCAAATTAAAGAACTTTATTAAACTTGAAGTATTATTTATAATGTATTCAATTTTATCTCGTGCTGAATGATACTTAAAATCGTAAAAAAATCGAAAAGCTGATCTTTTACAGTAGTTATTTCGATCTCAAAATTAATGTTTTCTACAGTGTTTGTTGTAAATGATAGAACTCTTCTATAAATATCTAGAACGTTTCACTAAAATATATATATTTGTATAAAAAAAATAATTATTTATTTTAAATAAGTGCAAACATTGCGTTATTTTTCTTTTTTTTTTTTCTTTGACAGCAGTTATTTCGATCTTAAAATTAAGTTTTTCTACATCATGTTCCAGATAATTTATATGTTTTTTTAAAAGAATTGTACATGATCTTTGAAATTACCCATATTTAATCTAATCTAAATGTTAACGTTTGTTAGTGCTTTTTATGTAAATTGTGTTGCGTTTTTTTATTTATTATATGTAATTTACTTTTAGTTTAGTTTTAGATTAACTAGCCATAAGTCGAATCTATTATATTATTGTAAATGGACTTCCGTAAATAAATAAATAAATATTTATATTATTAGAACTATCCACCACTGCTAATTATTTTAATTCAAAACTATAACCCAATTATATATTATAATAATAAATCTCAGGTCGAAACATCCCCTATTTGTAGACTCTAGTTAGACGTAACCCAAAAGCAAACCCAGAACTATTTGTGGGTATAACAAACATTTGTTTTGGTAATAACACGCTAATATTGTCGAAATTATAGTCAACAATAAACAATCCAAGTTATACAAAGTAAATTTATTAAAATTCGATTAGATAATACAAGTGCACATCTAAGAAACACAACTAGTGTGAGATATATAAAAGGGTTTACAATCTCCTCGATGATAATAACTTCATTTGTACAAACCGAATAACCAATACAGGACAAGTTAAATTTTCCATAAATTTACACAATACAAAGAATATTTATATCTGCAAAAGCATTAACATAAAAAAAAACATTGATAAAATACTTGTAAGTGTAAGAATTCGAATAAATTTGGACGCAAAAACTATGAAATATACATTTTGGTAATGAAAGTTACATATATATGAGCGGCTAAATAACCAAATTTGTTGGATATGCCAAACGAAATAATATATCAATTCAATTAACTCATTTTTGTTTAACACTAATTAAATAACTATTACCCGAGTATTTTTACAAAATTCTTCCCGACCTATTCGTGCTTTCGAGAAATTTGTAACTAACCATTTTCAACTGTTTTTCCTATCTTTATTATTAAATTCGGTGATTATAGTGTATAACATTTTTATATTGCTTCTAAAATAACACCATTTATAAACGAGTGCGCTGTTTGTTTATTTATTTTAGAAAAATATCGAATTACGGATATACTGAGCCGTGCCTAACGAAACAAAATAATTGTTTTACTGAATATGTAGATGTGACACATAGGTCGTTACGATAGTTATGAAAACAGGTAAATTCGCAGAAAATATACATGATGGTCTTTAAGAAAATAACCTAAGTGTGGGAAATAACTACAAACAATATAATTTAAATAAAAAGAAATTGAAAATAATTAATTAATAAATTATTTTCCCTTTAGCTACTGTATATATAATTTATTAAAAAAACTAGTACACCACTGGAATTTATAAAAATATCCAACAAAAACATATTTATCTGTTTTCTTACCTTTAAAATGAAATAAATTACGAGGGTTGTAAATTTTTCAAAATCACCCTGTAGCTCAGATATCAATGCCAGCCATGAAAATTTGAAATAAAATATTAATTTTTTTTCGAAAATGTAGACCTGGTTTGCGAAAATAGCAACCCTCTACAATTAGCTATTTTCTAGAAACCCTTGAAAATCATCAAATTCTGGATTTCTAATATATTAATACGCTTGTTGTCTTTTTTCAAATTTGTAAAGAATATTTCAATATAATTCCTTACCAATGCATTTATTCAAAATAATTTTGAACATTTTTAGTCAGTTGTCTCTGTTGCTTTGGCATTACTACTTTCACTAACCACAACACTATTTTAAAATGTATATACTTCTTCTACAAACAGAACTGAAACCTTTGCAAAATTTGCGGTTCCGGAGAGGGATGCACCCTTCGCTGAGTGTTGGGCTCTATAGTATATATTTTATTTAATCTTATATAACATCGTTATATGTTCCTTTCTACATCTCAGTGTGAGGTGTCTATAGTATATATCAAATACAAAACTAGAATATGCCAACAGAATGTATGTGCTGACATCTGTAATCAAATAAAATAGTTTTATGTATGTCTCTTTTATAAATAAAAGTTAACAAAATTGAACATTACGACAAATATAATTAGACGCAATACATTTGTAATTATTGTATTATTTTTATTTTACTTATTCTGGGTTTAAATATTATTTGAGATTCTTACACAAAAGATATCAATGATATAAAAAAAAGAACAGAGTTGTCTAGTTGTTAGTTAAAATTACAGAAATTATTAATTATCCAAATACAAGGATTTTTTAAATTCAAATTTATACTTCTTAGACATAAACAAACTATCATTTAAATGTTTTTAATATACAGGGTGTTCAGTTTTCTTAGGTTAAATCTGGGAACTTTTTAAAGTAATTATTTTACTATAAAACATATTGTTTTTAAATTTTAAGCAATTATTAAATGCATAAGATTACATTTCTTTTATCATTTAATTTAATTACCTACAAAATAAAGATTTGGTTCATTTTTTAGCCCTTTGATAAATAAAACAATATTCTTAAGTTCAAGAATCTGTATAATTTAAAAACTATGAATTCTTGAAAAAAAAAAATCCCTAATAAATGTTCTTAGAATTGAAAAAAATGTGATAATAACCCTGTATATTCTACTTGTAAAAGGGAAGTTTACAAATTTTTCAATATAAATTGAACATCCTGTATATTCAAATTTGGAGTTTATTTTTCTAAAAATACATTAATTTGTTCCCAAAGACACACCCCAAAAATTTATTGAGAAATTTAATTTTAAAAATTAATTAAATCCATTATTTATTTAATTTGTTGATTGTTAAGGCTTTTGCTTGGTTATACATTTTGAGTTTATTAAATAAAACACTTTTTATCTTTGTTTGTATAACTTATTTTATTTTAGTGACTATAGTTTCGAAACAATATTTAATAATATTATTTATTTATTTTATAAATATATTTATAAAAATATATAAATATAAAAAGATATTCCCTCAAAATTTTGACTAACCCTGTATATTACACACACGTTGTTTAAAACGAAATAGCCGGCTTGATATCTAAAATTTAAAAATAAAACGAATGATTCTTTTCAAATCAGAGTATTAAATATTCGGGGCTATCCCGTACGGGAAATGTTAATTTTAACGTGTACACAATTAATTAAATTCACATTCTGTTGATTTAAGCAACTTTTATATGCTTAGACTGTGTTGGTAAAAAATGATGTACACGTTAATCTTAAAATTTCTCTTACAGAAAAGTCCCAATAATGTATGATTTTTAAAAGAAGATTGTTGATACGAAATCTATCGAACAAGTGCCTTTTATGAGAACAGCAAAAGGGGCGACATTTTATTTCCATGGCAAGAAAATTCCTTAATTAATATGGAAATAT